>OV816031.1:44325746-46725746 GCA_929113105.1 Agrypnus murinus
GAAGGCATTCTCTCGACGACCAGCGAGCTACACTCTCGTCGTTCCCGTTCTCTGTTCTGTGTGCAGTTTTATTCGTGTGAAGTCTTCGATCTGACAAGATGACCGGTCGCGGTAAGGGAGGCAAAGGTCTGGGAAAAGGTGGCGCCAAGCGTCATCGCAAAGTTCTACGCGATAACATCCAGGGCATCACGAAACCGGCCATCAGACGTTTGGCCCGGCGCGGTGGCGTCAAGCGCATCTCCGGACTGATCTACGAGGAGACGCGCGGCGTGCTGAAGGTGTTTCTCGAGAACGTGATCAGGGACGCCGTCACCTACACCGAACACGCGAAGAGGAAGACCGTCACCCGCGATGGACGTGGTGTACGCGTTGAAACGCCAAGGCCGCACCCTCTACGGTTTCGGCGGCTAAGAAGGAGACGACAACGGTCGGAGGCCACCGCCGCTCCAGCATCTCTCTCTCTTCTCTTCGGAAGGGAGGCGGCGGTCGAGGAAAAAAAAAACGGTTCTTTTCAGAACCACAAAGACAGTGCTTGTAAGGGCAACACTTTCGATTCGTTCGCAGTCCCCGTCGCATCGTGAAAACAAAAATCGGCACTCTAGGTCGGCCTCTCTATCTCTTTCTCTCTCTCTCTCTCTCTCTCTTCTCTCTCCTCTCTCTCTCTCTCTCTCTCTCTCCTCTCTCTCTGTCCCTTGATGGTAGGTTGTAAACGTTACACGCCCGGTGGACGCCGATTAGGCAGGGGAGGAAAAAGGGCAGAAAAAAAAAGAGGTAATTTCTTCTCGTTAGGAATGACCGACGTCCATCTGATATGTCTTCCGAGCGCACCCCTTCCTACCGGCCGGGTTGTTGTTCGTATCTGCCGTTTTATTTTATATGTTTTTATTTAACATCCGATGTAAAGTGTGAAAACAAAGGCAATCGTATCGTGTCTACGGGAGAAACCCTTTAAGCGGGAATGTAATTTGTGGCCCTGAGAAGGGCCGGTTGGTTCGCTGATCCCAAGGCACTAGGCTTAGGCCTTTTTCTCGGTTTTCTTCGGGAGAAGAACGGCCTGGATGTTTGGCAGCACTCCGCCCTGGGCGATCGTGACCCCGGAAAGGAGCTTGTTCAACTCCTCGTCCGTTCCTGATGGCGAGCTGCAGATGACGGGGGATGATCCTGGTCTTTTTGTTGTCACGGGCGGCGTTCCCGGCCAACTCGAGAACTTCCGCGGCCAGGTACTCCATCACGGCGGCCAGGTAGACGGGCGCACCGGCACCGACGCGTTCGGCGTAGTTTCCCTTGCGCAAGAGACGGTGGATCCTGCCGACTGGAAACTGAAGACCGGCCCGGCTGGATCGGGACTTCGCCTTTCCCTTGACTTTTCCTCCCTTTCCTCGTCCAGACATTCTCGCTAGTGGGTATATGAAGTGGCAGAAGATGAACACTGACTGTCTGTGTCGGCGGTCGAGCGCGGAATAAAGCTCTTGCTCGCGCAGGCGTTCCTTTTTATGCAGACTCGGGTTTGCCAATCGCTGCTCGCGGACCCGACGAGGGCGTGGCGAACCGGCCGTAGAGTGGCGTAGAGTCCGCTTACAAAAACCGCGACGTACAGGGAAGCGCCTTCATTCCCGGCTCCAGAGCGAGCCAGTCAAGAGTCGTTAGTAGCGTTCGAATCTAAGCGGTAGCATGCCACCAAAAACCAGCGGCAAGGCGGCCAAGAAGGCGGCAAGGCGCAGAAGAACATCTCGAAGAGCGACAAGAAGAAGAAACGCAGGAGGAAGGAGAGCTACGCCATCTACATATACAAGGTGCTGAAGCAGGTCCATCCCGACACCGGCATCTCCAGCAAGGCCATGTCGATCATGAACAGCTTCGTGAACGACATCTTCGAGCGGATCGCCGCCGAGGCGTCTCGCCTGGCCCACTACAACAAGCGTTCGACGATAACCAGTCGGGAGATCCAGACCGCCGTGCGCCTCCTCCTGCCGGGCGAGTTGGCCAAGCACGCCGTGAGCGAAGGCACCAAGGCCGTCACCAAGTACACCAGCTCGAAGTAAAGGCCTCCCCCTGGCGGAGCTCCCACCGAAGATCAGAGGGTTTCGGGAGAATTACGACAAAAATCGGTTCTTTTCAGAACCCACAAAGGCCTTTCCGTAAAAGGGTTTCTCTCCTCGGCAGACGCACGCACGACCACCGACCCTTCCCGCCGTTACGTTACTTAGTTAGTCCCGCGGCTCTTTCATTTATTTTCCCCTTTTAAACATATAACACTTTGATCCGCGGTCATTAACGTACCGCGGTGCTATTCAATTAATACAATAGGCAGGTATGACTTGTGCGCCGGGTCAAACAGGTTGAACAGTTAGGCCGCCAGTCATGTGCTAGACAGCGTTTACTGTCTCCAGCCTTACTTTGTGGAACTCCATAATCGTGAAATATAACATAAATACAAAGATTAGTTAAAGTTAAAACAATATTGTCAGGTTAAGATATTAATAAAACTTGTGAAACTTTAACTAATCTTTGTATTTATACTATATTTCATGTGCTAGACACTCCGTTCGTTGGTCTGCGGATAAACTTGAAAGAAAGTGGGTTTGTTAGAGTGCGCTGCGGTAATTTACACTAAAATCTAGTTTTTATATTTGCTTTTCGTCTTCCTATCCGCCGCCTGCGCGTGCGGTCGGTCGTTCGCTAGAACCGCCGCCGGAAGCCTAACCTACACGGGGGTAATATGATAGGGAACAGAGGAGTTCGCTGTAATATACCGAGGCCCCTGCGTCGGTGTATATATTATTATGTTCGCTTATTGGCAATAATTTTAGATAATAACAGACGCCGGTGCAAAGAGAACTAATTAGGACGTCATGAATAGAAAGAGGTGACGGCGGCGGAAGCATTTTGAAAGAAATCCGTCCCCTGCTTCTATTCAAAATTCGGAATAGATGGCGGCGTGACGTGGTTTCCTATTATTAATTGTTAATCGGAGACGGCGCGTGTAATCGAGTTTAGCAGATGCACCTTTTGCGGAGCAGAATTGTGGCCCTGAAAAGGGCCATTTGTATGTCGCCACGGCGGCACCGCGAGCGACCCGTCTTCTTCTTTCGCTGCTTTCGGAGGAGGAGGCGGCGAGCCGCGTCGTTGAACGGCCCTCGCGCTTCACTTCTTCTTGGAGGCGGCCTTCTTGGCGGCGGCTGGAGCCTTCTTGGGCTTGGGCGCTTTCGGCTTCTTGGTCGGCACCTTGGTGGTCTTCTTGGCTTTCGAGGGGGTCCTCCCCTTCGAGGCCCGCTTCTCGGAGGCGGCGGGCGTGGCGGGGGCTGCCGTCGCTGGCGACGCCGCGGCGGCTGCCGCTTGCGGCTTCCTGCCCCTGGAACCGGCGGCCTTCTTCTCTGCCCCGGCCTTTTTGGCTGCAGGTTTCGGCTTCTTGGCGCCCGCGGCCTTGGCTTTTTCCGGAGGAGGCGCGTTTGCCGCCGGCGGACTTCGCGGAGGCTGCGGCCTTCGAGGCGGAGCGAGCTTTCTCTGGCTTCTTGGAGGCGGCCCCGCCGGATCCTGCAGATCCCCCGCCGGCCAGCTTGAAGGAGCCGGAAGCGCCCTTTCCCTTGGTCTGGACGAGTGCGCCGGATGCGACGGCGGACTTCAGGTACTTCTTGATGAACGGAGCCAACTTCTCGGCGTCGACCTTGTAGTTGGCCGAGACGTACTTCTTGATCGCCTGCAGAGAGGAACCGCCGCGCTCCTTGAGACTCTTGATTGCGTTGTTGACCATGTCGGATGTGGGCGGGTGGTTGGGTTTCGAACGAGCGCTCTTGGCGCCGCCGCCGGCGGCCTTCTTCTGGCCGGCCGCCTTCTTCCCCGCGGCCGCCGAGGAGGCGGGAGCGGCCGAAGCTGCCGCTGGCGAAGAAGCTACTGCCGCGTCTGCCATGTCGTAGTAGATACTGCCAAGTGGTGTTGCGTATTTACGGAAATAAAGAACTGCGGCTTCGCTACTCGGATAGGTGCTGCGTCAATGGGTTCGCGCGCGAACGAGAGAACTAACTGTCAAGGACTGGAGACGCCTTTCAGCTGAACAACGCGATACAGAGAAAAATTCTACTGTGACTCGCTCCCGGGGAAACCGGCGGAGCACTTGTTCGACGCACGTACCGCCGAGAGAACCGTTCGCCTTCGTCGGCAGCGCCATGGCAGTCGCGACATTGGAACGCTCGTGTTCGCTTCCTTGCACTTTCGAAGACGCCGACGGCGCCCGCCCTTCCCGGACGCCGTCGCCGTTTCGAACGGCGCGAGATGAACGACCGGCCCGTCTTCCCGGGGGGTCGGCGGTCGCGAAACGGCCTCGGGCTCGCCGGAGCCGCGACTTACTTTTACAAGTAGCTGAACGTCGCCGAATGAGTCCGCAATTCGAGGGCCGGCGCCGTCTCCACCGGGTGCCCGGGGTCGGCGACGACTCCGGATACGGAAGGCCGGTAGTACGGAGCGGGCGGTGAGCCGGCGCCGGCCGTCCCCGGCGGCCGGGCTCGGCGAGGAGGAACGCGTTTAGGCGAGCGACTCCGGTCGGGCGAGAGACCTGTAGAGACGGCAACAAGAGTCGAGGGAACCGAGACCGGGGAAGACGGCTCCCAGACCGCTTCCCGTGGTCAGGTCGGTCGAGTCGAGTCGAGAGCGGTGGGTTCCCGGCCCAGCAAGGAACAGCACGTTCTGCAGAGGAGGAGCTCCAGGAAGGAAGGAACTCGCGACATTCGCGGAGGTCTCGGCTTAAACGCGTCGATGCCCGAGATTACTACAGTACAATATGACCGCATCTCCGGTTCGAGGTCCCGTAACAACGAGCCAGCTTCCGGTGAACGGTGAACATCACGGCGTACCCGGAATGACCGGAGCATGGTCTTTAACCCCCGTCGTCCGAAGGATCGTCAAACAGGCAGAACCCCGGCTCGTGGGGTCGGTTTTCGAAGGGATCCCTCGCTTCGACAGATCTGTCGTCGTTCCTGGTCTAAATCGGCGAGCCTGATCAACAAACGCCAACCGTCGATGTTAATTAGGGTCCAATGTTAAATATTCAAAGGCAATGCATTCGACGCCGCTAAGGGTGCAAAAGAAAAGGAAACCGAAGCATCGTCTTACGAGTCATCAACGTCGGGTATATACTCCCATGTATTGTATCTAAAGAACCTGGCATGTAATAGAACAAGCCGCCTTACGCCCAAGAGGCGACTTGCATCGTGGTGCGAAACGTTGTCGCAGGGCACCCCTCGTTGCTTTGAGCCCGGGCGCAGGGCCGTCCGCGAAGTTTTCAACATGCGAAACCACCGTAAAAGGGAAGTTAAGAAAAGAACCCCCCCCCCCCCCCCCCGCCCCGCCAAGACCTTAAACAGCCTGCTGCCGATCAGTTTTTCGCATTTCAATAACGATTCAAACCAAAAACGGCAAGACGTCTTTCGGATCTTATTACGATTCTTCTTGTTGCTTGTTAATATGTACCAACTACCTTACCGTTGGACGTTTTTGAAATAAAATTAATTTTTAAAACAATTTTTCATTATTTCATATCAACGCTGGCTACATACATTTCTATAATGGTATGTGCATGTACAGTTGCGATCATTCGCTAAGGTACATTTAAGACATTATACCCGCCAATTTTCCAGTTTTTTGTACAGTGTAAATAAATGTAAGTTTATCACATTATAGTCGAGAACATTTCATTTTTTTTAACATTGTAATTCCCCAATTCATAAATCAGGCCGAATTACCAGCGTACATTGTACAAAAATCGGCGATCACTGTTTGTTCATCGTTCCTTAGCGAATGATCGCAACTGTACCATGCACCAAAAAAAAAAATTTCACCCATGTATCTTGTCAAAAATAATTTTTTTAAATATTTTATCATTAATTCATATCAACGCTGCCTACACACGTTTCCATAATGGTATGTGCATGTACCATTACAATCTCATTAAGTTTCGGTCACAGTACCCGTTTAAAATAAAAGAGACGCATTCTGGACGCGGAGGCTAAGGTGTAAAAGAAAGATCCGCGTGAGAAACGGTAACGGTGATAAACAGAGGGAGAGAGAGGGACCAAAACGAAAAGGAAAATAGAACAAAACATAAAAGGGATGTTAAGCGAGCGTCAGCTGCTCGGAGAGACCCTTTTGCCGAGGCGTATTGTGGTTCTGAAAAGAACCGTTTTTTTTTTCCAACGCGAAGGTCGCCGTCGACTGCGAGGCGGCCGCAACTTAGGCGCGTTCTCCTCTGATGCGCCTGGCCAACTGGATGTCCTTAGGCATGATGGTCACGCGTTTGGCGTGGATGGCGCAGAGGTTGGTGTCTTCGAAGAGACCCACCAGGTAAGCCTCGCTGGCTTCCTGCAGGGCCATGACGGCCGAGCTTTGGAAGCGGAGGTCGGTCCTTGAAGTCCTGTGCGATTTCGCGCACCAACCGTTGGAAGGGCAGTTTGCGGATCAGCAGTTCGGTGCTCTTCTGGTAGCGACGAATCTCACGGAGAGCGACCGTGCCCGGCCTGTAACGATGGGGCTTCTTGACGCCGCCGGTTGCGGGCGCGCTCTTCCTGGCCGCCTTGGTGGCCAACTGCTTGCGAGGAGCCTTGCCTCCCGTAGACTTACGAGCGGTCTGCTTGGTACGAGCCATGATTGCGTAGGTTAATTATATAAAGAGGACAACGGACTACAGCGCGAACTGGTCTGCACGAGAATGAGAATAAATCTAGCGGGCACAAGCATTTGAAGCCTCGGTCCGCGAGAGACGACGAAATCGGCATCGCCGATTGGACGGAGAGCGCGGCAGGCCACGCCCGCGTCGCAAGTTCACAAAACCGACATGGAAAGGGCGGCGGAAGGCATTCTCTCGACGACCAGCGAGCTACACTCTCGTCGTTCCCGTTCTCTGTTCTGTGTGCAGTTTTATTCGTGTGAAGTCTTCGATCTGACAAGATGACCGGTCGCGGTAAGGGAGGCAAAGGTCTGGGAAAAGGTGGCGCCAAGCGTCATCGCAAAGTTCTACGCGATAACATCCAGGGCATCACGAAACCGGCCATCAGACGTTTGGCCCGGCGCGGTGGCGTCAAGCGCATCTCCGGACTGATCTACGAGGAGACGCGCGGCGTGCTGAAGGTGTTTCTCGAGAACGTGATCAGGGACGCCGTCACCTACACCGAACACGCGAAGAGGAAGACCGTCACCGCGATGGACGTGGTGTACGCGTTGAAACGCCAAGGCCGCACCCTCTACGGTTTCGGCGGCTAAGAAGGAGACGACAACGGTCGGAGGCCACCGCCGCTCCAGCATCTCTCTCTCTTCTCTTCGGAAGGGAGGCGGCGGTCGAGGAAAAAAAAAACGGTTCTTTTCAGAACCACAAAGACAGTGCTTGTAAGGGCAACACTTTCGATTCGTTCGCAGTCCCGTCGCATCGTGAAAACAAAAATCGGCACTCTAGGTCGGCCTCTCTATCTCTTTCTCTCTCTCTCTCTCTCTCTCTCTCTCTCTCTCTCCTCTCTCTCTCTCTCTCTCTCTCTCTCTCTCTGTCCTTGATGGTAGGTTGTAAACGTTACACGCCCGGTGGACGCCGATTAGGCAGGGGAGGAAAAAGGGCAGAAAAAAAAAAGAGGTAATTTCTTCTCGTTAGGAATGACCGACGTCCATCTGATATGTCTTCCGAGCGCACCCCTTCCTACCGGCCGGGTTGTTGTTCGTATCTGCCGTTTTATTTTATATGTTTTTATTTAACATCCGATGTAAAGTGTGAAAACAAAGGCAATCGTATCGTGTCTACGGGAGAAACCCTTTAAGCGGGAATGTAATTTGTGGCCCTGAGAAGGGCCGGTTGGTTCGCTGATCCCAAGGCACTAGGCTTAGGCCTTTTTCTCGGTTTTCTTCGGGAGAAGAACGGCCTGGATGTTTGGCAGCACTCCGCCCTGGGCGATCGTGACCCCGGAAAGGAGCTTGTTCAACTCCTCGTCGTTCCTGATGGCGAGCTGCAGATGACGGGGGATGATCCTGGTCTTTTTGTTGTCACGGGCGGCGTTCCCGGCCAACTCGAGAACTTCCGCGGCCAGGTACTCCATCACGGCGGCCAGGTAGACGGGCGCACCGGCACCGACGCGTTCGGCGTAGTTTCCCTTGCGCAAGAGACGGTGGATCCTGCCGACTGGAAACTGAAGACCGGCCCGGCTGGATCGGGACTTCGCCTTTCCCTTGACTTTTCCTCCCTTTCCTCGTCCAGACATTCTCGCTAGTGGGTATATGAAGTGGCAGAAGATGAACACTGACTGTCTGTGTCGGCGGTCGAGCGCGGAATAAAGCTCTTGCTCGCGCAGGCGTTCCTTTTTATGCAGACTCGGGTTTGCCAATCGCTGCTCGCGGACCCGACGAGGGCGTGGCGAACCGGCCGTAGAGTGGCGTAGAGTCCGCTTACAAAAACCGCGACGTACAGGGAAGCGCCTTCATTCCGGCTCCAGAGCGAGCCAGTCAAGAGTCGTTAGTAGCGTTCGAATCTAAGCGGTAGCATGCCACCAAAAACCAGCGGCAAGGCGGCCAAGAAGGCCGGCAAGGCGCAGAAGAACATCTCGAAGAGCGACAAGAAGAAGAAACGCAGGAGGAAGGAGAGCTACGCCATCTACATATACAAGGTGCTGAAGCAGGTCCATCCCGACACCGGCATCTCCAGCAAGGCCATGTCGATCATGAACAGCTTCGTGAACGACATCTTCGAGCGGATCGCCGCCGAGGCGTCTCGCCTGGCCCACTACAACAAGCGTTCGACGATAACCAGTCGGGAGATCCAGACCGCCGTGCGCCTCCTCCTGCCGGGCGAGTTGGCCAAGCACGCCGTGAGCGAAGGCACCAAGGCCGTCACCAAGTACACCAGCTCGAAGTAAAGGCCTCCCCCTGGCGGAGCTCCCACCGAAGATCAGAGGGTTTCGGGAGAATTACGACAAAAATCGGTTCTTTTCAGAACCACAAAGGCCTTTCCGTAAAAGGGTTTCTCTCCTCGGCAGACGCACGCACGACCACCGACCCTTCCCGCCGTTACGTTACTTAGTTAGTCCCGCGGCTCTTTCATTTATTTTCCCCTTTTAAACATATAACACTTTGATCCGCGGTCATTAACGTACCGCGGTGCTATTCAATTAATACAATAGGCAGGTATGACTTGTGCGCCGGGTCAAACAGGTTGAACAGTTAGGCCGCCAGTCATGTGCTAGACAGCGTTTACTGTCTCCAGCCTTACTTTGTGGAACTCCATAATCGTGAAATATAACATAAATACAAAGATTAGTTAAAGTTAAAACAATATTGTCAGGTTAAGATATTAATAAAACTTGTGAAACTTTAACTAATCTTTGTATTTATACTATATTTCATGTGCTAGACACTCCGTTCGTTGGTCTGCGGATAAACTTGAAAGAAAGTGGGTTTGTTAGAGTGCGCTGCGGTAATTTACACTAAAATCTAGTTTTTTATATTTGCTTTTCGTCTTCCTATCCGCCGCCTGCGCGTGCGGTCGGTCGTTCGCTAGAACCGCCGCCGGAAGCCTAACCTACACGGGGGTAATATGATAGGGAACAGAGGAGTTCGCTGTAATATACCGAGGCCCCTGCGTCGGTGTATATATTATTATGTTCGCTTATTGGCAATAATTTTAGATAATAACAGACGCCGGTGCAAAGAGAACTAATTAGGACGTCATGAATAGAAAGAGGTGACGGCGGCGGAAGCATTTTGAAAGAAATCCGTCCCCTGCTTCTATTCAAAATTCGGAATAGATGGCGGCGTGACGTGGTTTCCTATTATTAATTGTTAATCGGAGACGGCGCGTGTAATCGAGTTTAGCAGATGCACCTTTTGCGGAGCAGAATTGTGGCCCTGAAAAGGGCCATTTGTATGTCGCCACGGCGGCACCGCGAGCGACCCGTCTTCTTCTTTCGCTGCTTTCGGAGGAGGAGGCGGCGAGCCGCGTCGTTGAACGGCCCTCGCGCTTCACTTCTTCTTGGAGGCGGCCTTCTTGGCGGCGGCTGGAGCCTTCTTGGGCTTGGGCGCTTTCGGCTTCTTGGTCGGCACCTTGGTGGTCTTCTTGGCTTTCGAGGGGGTCCTCCCCTTCGAGGCCCGCTTCTCGGAGGCGGCGGGCGTGGCGGGGGCTGCCGTCGCTGGCGACGCCGCGGCGGCTGCCCGCTTGCGGCTTCCTGCCCCTGGAACCGGCGGCCTCTTCTCTGCCCCGGCCTTTTTGGCTGCAGGTTTCGGCTTCTTGGCGCCCGCGGCCTTGGCTTTTCCGGAGGAGGCGCGTTTGCCGCCGGCGGACTTCGCGGAGGCTGCGGCCTTCGAGGCGGAGCGAGCTTTCTCTGGCTTCTTGGAGGCGGCCCCGCCGGATCCTGCAGATCCCCCGCCGGCCAGCTTGAAGGAGCCGGAAGCGCCCTTTCCCTTGGTCTGGACGAGTGCGCCGGATGCGACGGCGGACTTCAGGTACTTCTTGATGAACGGAGCCAACTTCTCGGCGTCGACCTTGTAGTTGGCCGAGACGTACTTCTTGATCGCCTGCAGAGAGGAACCGCCGCGCTCCTTGAGACTCTTGATTGCGTTGTTGACCATGTCGGATGTGGGCGGGTGGTTGGGTTTCGAACGAGCGCTCTTGGCGCCGCCGCCGGCGGCCTTCTTCTGGCCGGCCGCCTTCTTCCCCGCGGCCGCCGAGGAGGCGGGAGCGGCCGAAGCTGCCGCTGGCGAAGAAGCTACTGCCGCGTCTGCCATGTCGTAGTAGATACTGCCAAGTGGTGTTGCGTATTTACGGAAATAAAGAACTGCGGCTTCGCTACTCGGATAGGTGCTGCGTCAATGGGTTCGCGCGCGAACGAGAGAACTAACTGTCAAGGACTGGAGACGCCTTTCAGCTGAACAACGCGATACAGAGAAAAATTCTACTGTGACTCGCTCCCGGGGAAACCGGCGGAGCACTTGTTCGACGCACGTACCGCCGAGAGAACCGTTCGCCTTCGTCGGCAGCGCCATGGCAGTCGCGACATTGGAACGCTCGTGTTCGCTTCCTTGCACTTTCGAAGACGCCGACGGCGCCCGCCCTTCCCGGACGCCGTCGCCGTTTCGAACGGCGCGAGATGAACGACCGGCCCGTCTTCCCGGGGGGTCGGCGGTCGCGAAACGGCCTCGGGCTCGCCGGAGCCGCGACTTACTTTTACAAGTAGCTGAACGTCGCCGAATGAGTCCGCAATTCGAGGGCCGGCGCCGTCTCCACCGGGTGCCCGGGGTCGGCGACGACTCCGGATACGGAAGGCCGGTAGTACGGAGCGGGCGGTGAGCCGGCGCCGGCCGTCCCCGGCGGCCGGGCTCGGCGAGGAGGAACGCGTTTAGGCGAGCGACTCCGGTCGGGCGAGAGACCTGTAGAGACGGCAACAAGAGTCGAGGGAACCGAGACCGGGGAAGACGGCTCCCAGACCGCTTCCCGTGGTCAGGTCGGTCGAGTCGAGTCGAGAGCGGTGGGTTCCCGGCCCAGCAAGGAACAGCACGTTCTGCAGAGGAGGAGCTCCAGGAAGGAAGGAACTCGCGACATTCGCGGAGGTCTCGGCTTAAACGCGTCGATGCCCGAGATTACTACAGTACAATATGACCGCATCTCCGGTTCGAGGTCCCGTAACAACGAGCCAGCTTCCGGTGAACGGTGAACATCACGGCGTACCCGGAATGACCGGAGCATGGTCTTTAACCCCCGTCGTCCGAAGGATCGTCAAACAGGCAGAACCCCGGCTCGTGGGGTCGGTTTTCGAAGGGATCCCTCGCTTCGACAGATCTGTCGTCGTTCCTGGTCTAAATCGGCGAGCCTGATCAACAAACGCCAACCGTCGATGTTAATTAGGGTCCAATGTTAAATATTCAAAGGCAATGCATTCGACGCCGCTAAGGGTGCAAAAGAAAAGGAAACCGAAGCATCGTCTTACGAGTCATCAACGTCGGGTATATACTCCCATGTATTGTATCTAAAGAACCTGGCATGTAATAGAACAAGCCGCCTTACGCCCAAGAGGCGACTTGCATCGTGGTGCGAAACGTTGTCGCAGGGCCACCCCTCGTTGCTTTGAGCCCGGGCGCAGGGCCGTCCGCGAAGTTTTCAACATGCGAAACCACCGTAAAAGGGAAGTTAATAAAACACCCCCCCCCCCCCCCCCGCCCCGCCAAGACCTTAAACAGCCTGCTGCCGATCAGTTTTTCGCATTTCAATAACGATTCAAACCAAAAACGGCAAGACGTCTTTCGGATCTTATTACGATTCTTCTTGTTGCTTGTTAATATGTACCAACTACCTTACCGTTGGACGTTTTTGAAATAAAATTAATTTTTAAAACAATTTTTCATTATTTCATATCAACGCTGGCTACATACATTTCTATAATGGTATGTGCATGTACAGTTGCGATCATTCGCTAAGGTACATTTAAGACATTATACCCGCCAATTTTCCAGTTTTTTGTACAGTGTAAATAAATGTAAGTTTATCACATTATAGTCGAGAACATTTCATTTTTTTTAACATTGTAATTCCCCAATTCATAAATCAGGCCGAATTACCAGCGTACATTGTACAAAAATCGGCGATCACTGTTTGTTCATCGTTCCTTAGCGAATGATCGCAACTGTACCATGCACCAAAAAAAAAAATTTCACCCATGTATCTTGTCAAAAATAATTTTTTTAAATATTTTATCATTAATTCATATCAACGCTGCCTACACACGTTTCCATAATGGTATGTGCATGTACCATTACAATCTCATTAAGTTTCGGTCACAGTACCCGTTTAAAATAAAAGAGACGCATTCTGGACGCGGAGGCTAAGGTGTAAAAGAAAGATCCGCGTGAGAAACGGTAACGGTGATAAACAGAGGGAGAGAGAGGGACCAAAACGAAAAGGAAAATAGAACAAAACATAAAAGGGATGTTAAGCGAGCGTCAGCTGCTCGGAGAGACCCTTTTGCCGAGGCGTATTGTGGTTCTGAAAAGAACCGTTTTTTTTTCCAACGCGAAGGTCGCCGTCGACTGCGAGGCGGCCGCAACTTAGGCGCGTTCTCCTCTGATGCGCCTGGCCAACTGGATGTCCTTAGGCATGATGGTCACGCGTTTGGCGTGGATGGCGCAGAGGTTGGTGTCTTCGAAGAGACCCACCAGGTAAGCCTCGCTGGCTTCCTGCAGGGCCATGACGGCCGAGCTTTGGAAGCGGAGGTCGGTCTTGAAGTCCTGTGCGATTTCGCGCACCAACCGTTGGAAGGGCAGTTTGCGGATCAGCAGTTCGGTGCTCTTCTGGTAGCGACGAATCTCACGGAGAGCGACCGTGCCCGGCCTGTAACGATGGGGCTTCTTGACGCCGCCGGTTGCGGGCGCGCTCTTCCTGGCCGCCTTGGTGGCCAACTGCTTGCGAGGAGCCTTGCCTCCCGTAGACTTACGAGCGGTCTGCTTGGTACGAGCCATGATTGCGTAGGTTAATTATATAAAGAGGACAACGGACTACAGCGCGAACTGGTCTGCACGAGAATGAGAATAAATCTAGCGGGCACAAGCATTTGAAGCCTCGGTCCGCGAGAGACGACGAAATCGGCATCGCCGATTGGACGGAGAGCGCGGCAGGCCACGCCCGCGTCGCAAGTTCACAAAACCGACATGGAAAGGGCGGCGGAAGGCATTCTCTCGACGACCAGCGAGCTACACTCTCGTCGTTCCCGTTCTCTGTTCTGTGTGCAGTTTTATTCGTGTGAAGTCTTCGATCTGACAAGATGACCGGTCGCGGTAAGGGAGGCAAAGGTCTGGGAAAAGGTGGCGCCAAGCGTCATCGCAAAGTTCTACGCGATAACATCCAGGGCATCACGAAACCGGCCATCAGACGTTTGGCCCGGCGCGGTGGCGTCAAGCGCATCTCCGGACTGATCTACGAGGAGACGCGCGGCGTGCTGAAGGTGTTTCTCGAGAACGTGATCAGGGACGCCGTCACCTACACCGAACACGCGAAGAGGAAGACCGTCACCGCGATGGACGTGGTGTACGCGTTGAAACGCCAAGGCCGCACCCTCTACGGTTTCGGCGGCTAAGAAGGAGACGACAACGGTCGGAGGCCACCGCCGCTCCAGCATCTCTCTCTCTTCTCTTCGGAAGGGAGGCGGCGGTCGAGGAAAAAAAAACGGTTCTTTTCAGAACCACAAAGACAGTGCTTGTAAGGGCAACACTTTCGATTCGTTCGCAGTCCCGTCGCATCGTGAAAACAAAAATCGGCACTCTAGGTCGGCCTCTCTATCTCTTTCTCTCTCTCTCTCTCTCTCTCTCTCTCTCTCTCTCTCTCTCTCTCTCTCTCTCTCTCTCTCTCTCTCTGTCCTTGATGGTAGGTTGTAAACGTTACACGCCCGGTGGACGCCGATTAGGCAGGGGAGGAAAAAGGGCAGAAAAAAAAAAGAGGTAATTTCTTCTCGTTAGGAATGACCGACGTCCATCTGATATGTCTTCCGAGCGCACCCCTTCCTACCGGCCGGGTTGTTGTTCGTATCTGCCGTTTTATTTTATATGTTTTTATTTAACATCCGATGTAAAGTGTGAAAACAAAGGCAATCGTATCGTGTCTACGGGAGAAACCCTTTAAGCGGGAATGTAATTTGTGGCCCTGAGAAGGGCCGGTTGGTTCGCTGATCCCAAGGCACTAGGCTTAGGCCTTTTTCTCGGTTTTCTTCGGGAGAAGAACGGCCTGGATGTTTGGCAGCACTCCGCCCTGGGCGATCGTGACCCCGGAAAGGAGCTTGTTCAACTCCTCGTCGTTCCTGATGGCGAGCTGCAGATGACGGGGGATGATCCTGGTCTTTTTGTTGTCACGGGCGGCGTTCCCGGCCAACTCGAGAACTTCCGCGGCCAGGTACTCCATCACGGCGGCCAGGTAGACGGGCGCACCGGCACCGACGCGTTCGGCGTAGTTTCCCTTGCGCAAGAGACGGTGGATCCTGCCGACTGGAAACTGAAGACCGGCCCGGCTGGATCGGGACTTCGCCTTTCCCTTGACTTTTCCTCCCTTTCCTCGTCCAGACATTCTCGCTAGTGGGTATATGAAGTGGCAGAAGATGAACACTGACTGTCTGTGTCGGCGGTCGAGCGCGGAATAAAGCTCTTGCTCGCGCAGGCGTTCCTTTTTATGCAGACTCGGGTTTGCCAATCGCTGCTCGCGGACCCGACGAGGGCGTGGCGAACCGGCCGTAGAGTGGCGTAGAGTCCGCTTACAAAAACCGCGACGTACAGGGAAGCGCCTTCATTCCCGGCTCCAGAGCGAGCCAGTCAAGAGTCGTTAGTAGCGTTCGAATCTAAGCGGTAGCATGCCACCAAAAACCAGCGGCAAGGCGGCCAAGAAGGCCGGCAAGGCGCAGAAGAACATCTCGAAGAGCGACAAGAAGAAGAAACGCAGGAGGAAGGAGAGCTACGCCATCTACATATACAAGGTGCTGAAGCAGGTCCATCCCGACACCGGCATCTCCAGCAAGGCCATGTCGATCATGAACAGCTTCGTGAACGACATCTTCGAGCGGATCGCCGCCGAGGCGTCTCGCCTGGCCCACTACAACAAGCGTTCGACGATAACCAGTCGGGAGATCCAGACCGCCGTGCGCCTCCTCCTGCCGGGCGAGTTGGCCAAGCACGCCGTGAGCGAAGGCACCAAGGCCGTCACCAAGTACACCAGCTCGAAGTAAAGGCCTCCCCCTGGCGGAGCTCCCACCGAAGATCAGAGGGTTTCGGGAGAATTACGACAAAAATCGGTTCTTTTCAGAACCACAAAGGCCTTTCCGTAAAAGGGTTTCTCTCCTCGGCAGACGCACGCACGACCACCGACCCTTCCCGCCGTTACGTTACTTAGTTAGTCCCGCGGCTCTTTCATTTATTTTCCCCTTTTAAACATATAACACTTTGATCCGCGGTCATTAACGTACCGCGGTGCTATTCAATTAATACAATAGGCAGGTATGACTTGTGCGCCGGGTCAAACAGGTTGAACAGTTAGGCCGCCAGTCATGTGCTAGACAGCGTTTACTGTCTCCAGCCTTACTTTGTGGAACTCCATAATCGTGAAATATAACATAAATACAAAGATTAGTTAAAGTTAAAACAATATTGTCAGGTTAAGATATTAATAAAACTTGTGAAACTTTAACTAATCTTTGTATTTATACTATATTTCATGTGCTAGACACTCCGTTCGTTGGTCTGCGGATAAACTTGAAAGAAAGTGGGTTTGTTAGAGTGCGCTGCGGTAATTTACACTAAAATCTAGTTTTTATATTTGCTTTTCGTCTTCCTATCCGCCGCCTGCGCGTGCGGTCGGTCGTTCGCTAGAACCGCCGCCGGAAGCCTAACCTACACGGGGGTAATATGATAGGGAACAGAGGAGTTCGCTGTAATATACCGAGGCCCCTGCGTCGGTGTATATATTATTATGTTCGCTTATTGGCAATAATTTTAGATAATAACAGACGCCGGTGCAAAGAGAACTAATTAGGACGTCATGAATAGAAAGAGGTGACGGCGGCGGAAGCATTTTGAAAGAAATCCGTCCCCTGCTTCTATTCAAAATTCGGAATAGATGGCGGCGTGACGTGGTTTCCTATTATTAATTGTTAATCGGAGACGGCGCGTGTAATCGAGTTTAGCAGATGCACCTTTTGCGGAGCAGAATTGTGGCCCTGAAAAGGGCCATTTGTATGTCGCCACGGCGGCACCGCGAGCGACCCGTCTTCTTCTTTCGCTGCTTTCGGAGGAGGAGGCGGCGAGCCGCGTCGTTGAACGGCCCTCGCGCTTCACTTCTTCTTGGAGGCGGCCTTCTTGGCGGCGGCTGGAGCCTTCTTGGGCTTGGGCGCTTTCGGCTTCTTGGTCGGCACCTTGGTGGTCTTCTTGGCTTTCGAGGGGGTCCTCCCCTTCGAGGCCCGCTTCTCGGAGGCGGCGGGCGTGGCGGGGGCTGCCGTCGCTGGCGACGCCGCGGCGGCTGCCGCTTGCGGCTTCCTGCCCCTGGAACCGGCGGCCTTCTTCTCTGCCCCGGCCTTTTTGGCTGCAGGTTTCGGCTTCTTGGCGCCCGCGGCCTTGGCTTTTCCGGAGGAGGCGCGTTTGCCGCCGGCGGACTTCGCGGAGGCTGCGGCCTTCGAGGCGGAGCGAGCTTTCTCTGGCTTCTTGGAGGCGGCCCCGCCGGATCCTGCAGATCCCCCGCCGGCCAGCTTGAAGGAGCCGGAAGCGCCCTTTCCCTTGGTCTGGACGAGTGCGCCGGATGCGACGGCGGACTTCAGGTACTTCTTGATGAACGGAGCCAACTTCTCGGCGTCGACCTTGTAGTTGGCCGAGACGTACTTCTTGATCGCCTGCAGAGAGGAACCGCCGCGCTCCTTGAGACTCTTGATTGCGTTGTTGACCATGTCGGATGTGGGCGGGTGGTTGGGTTTCGAACGAGCGCTCTTGGCGCCGCCGCCGGCGGCCTTCTTCTGGCCGGCCGCCTTCTTCCCCGCGGCCGCCGAGGAGGCGGGAGCGGCCGAAGCTGCCGCTGGCGAAGAAGCTACTGCCGCGTCTGCCATGTCGTAGTAGATACTGCCAAGTGGTGTTGCGTATTTACGGAAATAAAGAACTGCGGCTTCGCTACTCGGATAGGTGCTGCGTCAATGGGTTCGCGCGCGAACGAGAGAACTAACTGTCAAGGACTGGAGACGCCTTTCAGCTGAACAACGCGATACAGAGAAAAATTCTACTGTGACTCGCTCCCGGGGAAACCGGCGGAGCACTTGTTCGACGCACGTACCGCCGAGAGAACCGTTCGCCTTCGTCGGCAGCGCCATGGCAGTCGCGACATTGGAACGCTCGTGTTCGCTTCCTTGCACTTTCGAAGACGCCGACGGCGCCCGCCCTTCCCGGACGCCGTCGCCGTTTCGAACGGCGCGAGATGAACGACCGGCCCGTCTTCCCGGGGGGTCGGCGGTCGCGAAACGGCCTCGGGCTCGCCGGAGCCGCGACTTACTTTTACAAGTAGCTGAACGTCGCCGAATGAGTCCGCAATTCGAGGGCCGGCGCCGTCTCCACCGGGTGCCCGGGGTCGGCGACGACTCCGGATACGGAAGGCCGGTAGTACGGAGCGGGCGGTGAGCCGGCGCCGGCCGTCCCCGGCGGCCGGGCTCGGCGAGGAGGAACGCGTTTAGGCGAGCGACTCCGGTCGGGCGAGAGACCTGTAGAGACGGCAACAAGAGTCGAGGGAACCGAGACCGGGGAAGACGGCTCCCAGACCGCTTCCCGTGGTCAGGTCGGTCGAGTCGAGTCGAGAGCGGTGGGTTCCCGGCCCAGCAAGGAACAGCACGTTCTGCAGAGGAGGAGCTCCAGGAAGGAAGGAACTCGCGACATTCGCGGAGGTCTCGGCTTAAACGCGTCGATGCCCGAGATTACTACAGTACAATATGACCGCATCTCCGGTTCGAGGTCCCGTAACAACGAGCCAGCTTCCGGTGAACGGTGAACATCACGGCGTACCCGGAATGACCGGAGCATGGTCTTTAACCCCCGTCGTCCGAAGGATCGTCAAACAGGCAGAACCCCGGCTCGTGGGGTCGGTTTTCGAAGGGATCCCTCGCTTCGACAGATCTGTCGTCGTTCCTGGTCTAAATCGGCGAGCCTGATCAACAAACGCCAACCGTCGATGTTAATTAGGGTCCAATGTTAAATATTCAAAGGCAATGCATTCGACGCCGCTAAGGGTGCAAAAGAAAAGGAAACCGAAGCATCGTCTTACGAGTCATCAACGTCGGGTATATACTCCCATGTATTGTATCTAAAGAACCTGGCATGTAATAGAACAAGCCGCCTTACGCCCAAGAGGCGACTTGCATCGTGGTGCGAAACGTTGTCGCAGGGCCACCCCTCGTTGCTTTGAGCCCGGGCGCAGGGCCGTCCGCGAAGTTTTCAACATGCGAAACCACCGTAAAAGGGAAGTTAAGAAAAGAACCCCCCCCCCCCCCCCCCCGCCCCGCCAAGACCTTAAACAGCCTGCTGCCGATCAGTTTTTCGCATTTCAATAACGATTCAAACCAAAAACGGCAAGACGTCTTTCGGATCTTATTACGATTCTTCTTGTTGCTTGTTAATATGTACCAACTACCTTACCGTTGGACGTTTTTGAAATAAAATTAATTTTTAAAACAATTTTTCATTATTTCATATCAACGCTGGCTACATACATTTCTATAATGGTATGTGCATGTACAGTTGCGATCATTCGCTAAGGTACATTTAAGACATTATACCCGCCAATTTTCCAGTTTTTTGTACAGTGTAAATAAATGTAAGTTTATCACATTATAGTCGAGAACATTTCATTTTTTTTAACATTGTAATTCCCCAATTCATAAATCAGGCCGAATTACCAGCGTACATTGTACAAAAATCGGCGATCACTGTTTGTTCATCGTTCCTTAGCGAATGATCGCAACTGTACCATGCACCAAAAAAAAAAATTTCACCCATGTATCTTGTCAAAAATAATTTTTTTAAATATTTTATCATTAATTCATATCAACGCTGCCTACACACGTTTCCATAATGGTATGTGCATGTACCATTACAATCTCATTAAGTTTCGGTCACAGTACCCGTTTAAAATAAAAGAGACGCATTCTGGACGCGGAGGCTAAGGTGTAAAAGAAAGATCCGCGTGAGAAACGGTAACGGTGATAAACAGAGGGAGAGAGAGGGACCAAAACGAAAAGGAAAATAGAACAAAACATAAAAGGGATGTTAAGCGAGCGTCAGCTGCTCGGAGAGACCCTTTTGCCGAGGCGTATTGTGGTTCTGAAAAGAACCGTTTTTTTTTCCAACGCGAAGGTCGCCGTCGACTGCGAGGCGGCCGCAACTTAGGCGCGTTCTCCTCTGATGCGCCTGGCCAACTGGATGTCCTTAGGCATGATGGTCACGCGTTTGGCGTGGATGGCGCAGAGGTTGGTGTCTTCGAAGAGACCCACCAGGTAAGCCTCGCTGGCTTCCTGCAGGGCCATGACGGCCGAGCTTTGGAAGCGGAGGTCGGTCTTGAAGTCCTGTGCGATTTCGCGCACCAACCGTTGGAAGGGCAGTTTGCGGATCAGCAGTTCGGTGCTCTTCTGGTAGCGACGAATCTCACGGAGAGCGACCGTGCCCGGCCTGTAACGATGGGGCTTCTTGACGCCGCCGGTTGCGGGCGCGCTCTTCCTGGCCGCCTTGGTGGCCAACTGCTTGCGAGGAGCCTTGCCTCCCGTAGACTTACGAGCGGTCTGCTTGGTACGAGCCATGATTGCGTAGGTTAATTATATAAAGAGGACAACGGACTACAGCGCGAACTGGTCTGCACGAGAATGAGAATAAATCTGAACTGAACTGATCAACGTTATTTTTATCACCCCGCGAAGCGGGGTGAGGCTGTTATAGGCTCTATAAAGGAGAGCCTCTTCAGCCAGCCGTTGGCAGGCCAATTATTATTAAACCAATCTAGTGATAAATTTAACAATAATTGGCCCGGTACGGCATCAATGAGTGACTTGTTCGCACTGTACTCCGCTTCCTGGCTTAGTCGCGAGTGATCTGGTGGAGGCAAGGTGACCAGGCAGGCAGCTGGCCGATGACGGTGGTTGAAGTCTTGGTGTTGGTCGCACCCCGATGTTGATGGCAGTTGGCTGGCGCGTCAGAGGAGTATAAGTGTAATTTATTGATTAACGAACAATGGCGACGTTCGAGTTGGAAAAAAAAAAACGGAGTTTTTCAGAACCGCACCCCCCGCGGCCTCGACGCCACTCGGGGGGGGAAGAGTCATCTGGTACACCTGAAACAAAAAACAGAGAACAAAAAAAAGGAAAAGATAAATAAGGGGAAAAAAAACAAAAAAAGATAATAAAGATAATAAAATAAATATATAAGTATTGTATAAATAATGTATAAGAACTACAATTATATGAGTAACTTTTTTGTGTAGGTGGATTTTGTAATTGTATAACATAGTAGGAGTGAGTTTGGTTACTGGCATATATGTGTTTACTTATTGACTGTGAGTAGATTTGATGTTTTTATTAGACGGAGCAAATAATTTGGAGTAGTGACTTGAATTAATTTAAATTGAAAAGGAAAAAAAAAAAAAAAAAAAAAAAAAAAAAAAAAAAAAAAAAAAAAAAAAAAAAAAAATGAACAATAGAATAGAATAAATTAACAGTTAATAATTAAATCAAAAGATAACAAGGGTCTTTGAATCGGTTGTCTCCCTTAGCTCTCTGTGCCTGATCGTGACCTCCGGGCATCTGATCATCCATGAATCCCGGCCCCATAGGGCATCCCCTATGAGACGACCCCAGTAAAAAGTGTATACTCGAGGGAGCACGTTGGACTCTCAATATGGCCGACATCGCTCCCATTCATGGATCCCCCCGCGAATTCCCCCGACCAGCTGCACAGGGAGCTAATGACCGTTGATTCAAGGAGCATAGATTGCGATGTACCAGGGTGTGTATTGTGTATTTGTGTTAGGGATTAAGGATTAACGCCGCGGTAAGCCAAGGGAGATTCCTCGAGAATGACCTCCAGCTCAGGAGGGAGTTGGGGGGCATTTTGTAAAAATAACAGTGGAGGGTGCATAAGTTTATTTTTGGGGATTCGCCTACGAGGTCCTGTATGGATGCGGAGAGTTTGAAGAGATGCCTCTCTGTTTTGGTCTATGGATCTGGTTACGAAGCGCCCTCGCAAGGATTCGAGTCGCGCGTCTATAGGCTGCACCCCGGCTAGATCGCAAACCTCCAAGGATGGATGTTCGCGGACCAGACGGAGCGCCCTCCTACATATGGCTCTCTCCTTCATGCGAAGTCGCTCGATGGACCATGAGTTCATTGTGCCGAAGCACGAAAATCGATATTCTATAACCGGGCGGATAAAGGTTTTATATGTGTGGATGAGTGTTCGTGGATGGCATCCCAGTATACCACCACGAACCACGGATAGGATGTGGGAACGTTGTTGGACAATGGTGATGCATCTTTTTAATTCGGGGGACCAAGAGAGGTACTTATGGAAGGTTATTCCGAGATATAAAATAGTGGAAGATGGGAGAAGGCGTGTATCCCACAATGTGAGGTCGAAGTCACGCCTGTCGAAACGCGCGGAGTCGGCGGCCTTGCCGTTGACGAATAGTATCCCTTGGGTTTTAGTCGGGTTAGGTTTTATCCTCCAACGCCGGAGCCAGTCCTCCAAGGGAGCGAGAGCTCGCCTTAGTGACCTGGATCCGCCGTCGGCGGTGGTCGATTCGACCCATAATGCAGTGTCGTCTGCGAATTGTGCTAGGCGCACAGGGGCTCTGGGTTGTGGAATATCGTAGCAATAGAAAATAAAAAGCAATGGCGCTAAGATGGACCCTTGAGGAACACCGGCTCGAGGAGTGTACACCCTGGAAAACTCCCGGTGCACCCTCACTCGATGTTGCCGGCGGGTCAAAAAGCTATTTATTAGCCTAACAAATTGGAAAGGAATGCGGGCAACCAGAAGTTTCTCTAGAAGGCCGTTGTGCCAGACTTTGTCAAAGGCACGTTCGATGTCGAGAAAAGTGGCTGTGAGGCAGTTGCCAGAGTTGATGGCTTTTGTTGCGTCTGTATGGAGACGAAGGATCAGATCCGAAGTGGATCTGCCTGCTCGAAAACCGAATTGGGTGTCGGGAAGGAGGTGGAGAAGTTCTAAATGGGAGCGAAGTCTTTTTGCAAGAATTTTTTCGAGAAGTTTCCCTAAGACGTTCAGTAGGGCGATAGGTCGGTATGATTTAGGGTCGGTAGGATTTTTGAATGGTTTGGGCAGCATGATGACATCTGCCGTCTTCCATTTGGTAGGAAAATAGCCACATCGAAGGCAGCAATTGAAAATTAGAGTTACGAGCTCTATGGCTTCGGGTGGTAAGTGGCGGAGGACCCGCCTCGTAAGTGTGTCTTCCCCAGGGGCGCTGTTTTTGCCAGTGGAAATGGCTTCCGCCGTGTCTTCCACCGAAATAGGAGATATAATCTCTGGTGGTGGCGGTTCGTCGATAGCGACTGGGGGGACATTGATCAGGGTAGATATTGACCTATCGGCACCTATTCTTTCTTGAATCAAATTAAAATGTCGTTCGTCAAAAAGAGGATCGTTAGGAATTTGGTGTACTTCATCCAGAAGATTGGCGAAGATTTGTGCTTTAGCTTGTGGGTCAGTGACTATCTGATCGTTATGTTTGATGTGAGATGTTTTGGATTTTTGCATTCCGGTGATGCCTTTGATCTTGCGCCAGAATTTGGCGCCGTCCCTATGATCTAGGCTAGAACAGAGGGCCACCCAATGCTCCTCCCGGTACCTGGTAGTTTGCAGGCGGACGAGGGCACTGAGACGGTTCCACTCCGTTTTAACCAGAGGATCGTGGGTCCTAACGAATCGTCTGTATAGGGCTCTTTTCTCGCGGATGAGCTGGAGGATATGCCTGGGTAGTGGGGGTCTGTCAATTTTTATTGTTCTCGAGGGTACTGATTCTTGGACTGCTTCTTGAACGACCTGGGTTATATTATCAATTGAAGCATCGATGTCGATTATATTGTGAAGAGCAGGATTTTGGGGTAAATTATCGACAACGAGTTGCTGGAAGCGCTGCCAATTGGCATTGTTCCAGTCTCGAAAATTTTTGGTTTTAGGGCGAGCCGTAGGAGGATTTATCAGTGAAGTACTGACCACCAGCGGCAAGTGATCTGATGCAATAGGCGTCCCTACATACGCCGAATCGATGTCAAACGATCGTATAATTGAATCGGAAATTATAATGTGGTCTGGGATTGAAGATCCCTGGTGACCAATAAAGGTTGGATTTCTGTTAGGAATTCTGAACATGGAAGTTCTGAGAAGAAAGTCCACGAGGAGAAGACCCTTCGGGTTCGCGGCCGTGTCTCCGAAGGACGTGCTTCGAGCGTTAAAATCGCCCATTAACACCGTCCTTCGAAGACTGGCCACGAAGTCGAAGAAGTCTTCGGGAAACGGATCATTTGGAGGGATATATAGTGAGAAAATGACGATCGGACCGTTCGGCGTATGCAGGGTGGCTGCACAGCAATGCAGATCTGAAAACTCCTGGGGAATATCAAATGAGGAAACTGGCAATTGGTGGTGGAATGCGAGTGCGACTCCGGCTTGTCGGCAGAGGTGATCTTTTCTGAAGATGGTGAAGCCAGGGAGTGACAGAGGTCTAGCTTGAGTTAGGAATGTTTCCGTAATGGAAAGGATGTGAATGTTGTCTTGACGAATGAGATTTCTCACTAGGAGACGTTTGGGGCCGAAGCCCCTGGTGTTCACTGTCGCTATTTGTAGCTCCATTAAGAATCAAGAAGCAGTCGGTGAGAGGGATATTTATTGGGTTTTATGAAAGGATATATGCATGAAATTGCCATTGATAAATGTGTGGGTGCGATACCCGTAGAAGAATTGGATGATGTTTGAAAGGGTTTTGATGATGTAATCCCTTTGGTTAGGGAAAAGGTTTACAAAGCACGTGATGAGAAAGCGAAGAAAGTTTTCGCTGGTTTTTTCTGATGGCGGGTCAACGACTTTAACGGGAATAGTGGTTTCTGGATTGATAGGTACTGCGCGGCGATTGGGGCAGGCATTTGAAAAAGCGGTGTGGTTGCCTTGGCAATTGGTGCACTTAGGTTCAGTGGGACGTTGACATTTGGATGTAGGATGGTTTTCACTACAGACTCCACAGGTTGGCTGTTTTGCTGGACATTCTGTAGTGGGGTGATCGAATTTCAGGCATTTGGAGCACTGAATCGGTTGAGGTCTAGTTGGATTGGAAGGTTCAGCGGGAAAGGTGTGGTGAAACATCTTGAGTCCATGGGCAAGGAGTAGGTCCAGCGAGTCTTTGCAGGTAGTTAGTACCCGCACAAAACGCGTTTCCTCATCCCTGGCCATTGACCGGATGCGCCACACCCTGGAAAAGGACAGGTTTTGTTCCCTGAGTGCATCTTCAACGTCTTCCATGGTAATGTCCAGGTCGACGTATTTGATGACGCAGGAGAACGCGGGAATTCTGGGAGTGGGTAAGGTTTTAGGTTGTGTAGGCCTTGCGGGTTCAACGCGGACGGGGGCCCCTACGAAGTGACCCAGGGTAGCGAGTCGCTCGCAGAGGTCGTCCTGAGGTGACGAAATACGGATTGGTCCGGTTGAATAGACCGAGATGTTGGTAATAAGAAGGTTAGGAATGTTTCTTAGGAGGGTAGTCATCGATTTGGTGGTTTGGTTGATGGGCAAGCCCGAGATAAAGTAGACATGGTTTTTAGGAGGACGAGCTTGGTTTTGGGTGGAAGAAGATGTGTTTGTGTTATTTGTGGTGGTGGCTGGGCGTTTGGCAGGTTGCCTTGTGCGCCTTGAGGGGACTGTTTGCCAGTCTGAGGGACTGGATTCAGCCGAGGAGGTTTCGAGAGGACGTTTGGAGGATTTGGGTATTGTACCCGTGTTGGAAGAGGTGGAGGCGGTGGTAGTGGTAACGTTCGTTGTGTTTGTATTGCTACAAGACGGTGCAGTTGTTTGAATGAGCGGGATGCTCATGGTTGGTTGAGGTTGTGTGTGTTGTTGTGTTAGTGTTTGTTGTTGAATTTGAGGTTGTTGTTGAATTAAGTGTTGTTGTTGATATGGTGGTTGATGTTGAGCGAATTGTGGTTGTTGTTGCGAAAATTGTGGTTGCTGAAAAAATTGTTGATGTTGCATTTGATTTGAGATGGCCGTTAGAAAGGGAATTATGGTCGAAAAGTCAGGTTGCATTGCGGGGTGAACTGTGGATGGCCCAGCAGTCGCGTTGGCGTACGAGAATGGTGATGAATCGGAAATAAGAGAAGGAATAGGTGAAGCCAGGGGCGAAGGCGTAAAGTCAAGAGTGGTCGGTTGCATAGTGTTCGTGTTAGGTGTTGGTGTCATTGATGGTAGTTCGGAAGCGGTTGTCGTTATTGTATTAGTGTTAGGATCAGGGGGAGGATTGTCCTTGTCAGGAGGTTTACGAGAGTGTGTTTTTTGAGGTGAGTGTTTAATCACCATGTTGAAGTGCGTTGGAGATGTGCGCGTATATGAATAAGTTGATGGGATGTTAGTAATGACAGGGGATACTGAACGTTCACTAGGCAGCCTCACCTAGCGAATTACCCTGTTATGGTGGCTTCTGGGTCGTCAGTATAAGGTTAGTATGGGGGTGGTTTTACCGACAGATGTATCTGTTAAGCTGCAACCGGCGGCGGCGGCGCTGGACCTGTAGTCACAATGGGCGGCAGAGAGCAGCAGCAACGACGGCGACGGCAACGGAACAGCGAGGACTTCTGGCCGGTAGACTGGGAAAACCTGAAAAGGGTTCTTAAAAGAACCAAAAATTAGTCGGCAAAGCTTGAAATCGACTACAGCTCCTCTTGCAGAATGCCCCGAAGGACAATCGAAGATGAAGACCAGCAGGCGACTTGAAGACGGAGATGAAGCGGTAGACGGGTGCTACCGATGGATCCTCGATGCGAACTGGAGAATAAATCTAGCGGGCACAAGCATTTGAAGCCTCGGTCCGCGAGAGACGACGAAATCGGCATCGCCGATTGGACGGAGAGCGCGGCAGGCCACGCCCGCGTCGCAAGTTCACAAAACCGACATGGAAAGGGCGGCGGAAGGCATTCTCTCGACGACCAGCGAGCTACACTCTCGTCGTTCCCGTTCTCTGTTCTGTGTGCAGTTTTATTCGTGTGAAGTCTTCGATCTGACAAGATGACCGGTCGCGGTAAGGGAGGCAAAGGTCTGGGAAAAGGTGGCGCCAAGCGTCATCGCAAAGTTCTACGCGATAACATCCAGGGCATCACGAAACCGGCCATCAGACGTTTGGCCCGGCGCGGTGGCGTCAAGCGCATCTCCGGACTGATCTACGAGGAGACGCGCGGCGTGCTGAAGGTGTTTCTCGAGAACGTGATCAGGGACGCCGTCACCTACACCGAACACGCGAAGAGGAAGACCGTCACCGCGATGGACGTGGTGTACGCGTTGAAACGCCAAGGCCGCACCCTCTACGGTTTCGGCGGCTAAGAAGGAGACGACAACGGTCGGAGGCCACCGCCGCTCCAGCATCTCTCTCTCTTCTCTTCGGAAGGGAGGCGGCGGTCGAGGAAAAAAAAACGGTTCTTTTCAGAACCACAAAGACAGTGCTTGTAAGGGCAACACTTTCGATTCGTTCGCAGTCCCGTCGCATCGTGAAAACAAAAATCGGCACTCTAGGTCGGCCTCTCTATCTCTTTCTCTCTCTCTCTCTCTCTCTCTCTCTCTCTCTCTCTCTCTCTCTGTCCTTGATGGTAGGTTGTAAACGTTACACGCCCGGTGGACGCCGATTAGGCAGGGGAGGAAAAAGGGCAGAAAAAAAAAAGAGGTAATTTCTTCTCGTTAGGAATGACCGACGTCCATCTGATATGTCTTCCGAGCGCACCCCTTCCTACCGGCCGGGTTGTTGTTCGTATCTGCCGTTTTATTTTATATGTTTTTATTTAACATCCGATGTAAAGTGTGAAAACAAAGGCAATCGTATCGTGTCTACGGGAGAAACCCTTTAAGCGGGAATGTAATTTGTGGCCCTGAGAAGGGCCGGTTGGTTCGCTGATCCCAAGGCACTAGGCTTAGGCCTTTTTCTCGGTTTTCTTCGGGAGAAGAACGGCCTGGATGTTTGGCAGCACTCCGCCCTGGGCGATCGTGACCCCGGAAAGGAGCTTGTTCAACTCCTCGTCGTTCCTGATGGCGAGCTGCAGATGACGGGGGATGATCCTGGTCTTTTTGTTGTCACGGGCGGCGTTCCCGGCCAACTCGAGAACTTCCGCGGCCAGGTACTCCATCACGGCGGCCAGGTAGACGGGCGCACCGGCACCGACGCGTTCGGCGTAGTTTCCCTTGCGCAAGAGACGGTGGATCCTGCCGACTGGAAACTGAAGACCGGCCCGGCTGGATCGGGACTTCGCCTTTCCCTTGACTTTTCCTCCCTTTCCTCGTCCAGACATTCTCGCTAGTGGGTATATGAAGTGGCAGAAGATGAACACTGACTGTCTGTGTCGGCGGTCGAGCGCGGAATAAAGCTCTTGCTCGCGCAGGCGTTCCTTTTTATGCAGACTCGGGTTTGCCAATCGCTGCTCGCGGACCCGACGAGGGCGTGGCGAACCGGCCGTAGAGTGGCGTAGAGTCCGCTTACAAAAACCGCGACGTACAGGGAAGCGCCTTCATTCCCGGCTCCAGAGCGAGCCAGTCAAGAGTCGTTAGTAGCGTTCGAATCTAAGCGGTAGCATGCCACCAAAAACCAGCGGCAAGGCGGCCAAGAAGGCCGGCAAGGCGCAGAAGAACATCTCGAAGAGCGACAAGAAGAAGAAACGCAGGAGGAAGGAGAGCTACGCCATCTACATATACAAGGTGCTGAAGCAGGTCCATCCCGACACCGGCATCTCCAGCAAGGCCATGTCGATCATGAACAGCTTCGTGAACGACATCTTCGAGCGGATCGCCGCCGAGGCGTCTCGCCTGGCCCACTACAACAAGCGTTCGACGATAACCAGTCGGGAGATCCAGACCGCCGTGCGCCTCCTCCTGCCGGGCGAGTTGGCCAAGCACGCCGTGAGCGAAGGCACCAAGGCCGTCACCAAGTACACCAGCTCGAAGTAAAGGCCTCCCCCTGGCGGAGCTCCCACCGAAGATCAGAGGGTTTCGGGAGAATTACGACAAAAATCGGTTCTTTTCAGAACCACAAAGGCCTTTCCGTAAAAGGGTTTCTCTCCTCGGCAGACGCACGCACGACCACCGACCCTTCCCGCCGTTACGTTACTTAGTTAGTCCCGCGGCTCTTTCATTTATTTTCCCCTTTTAAACATATAACACTTTGATCCGCGGTCATTAACGTACCGCGGTGCTATTCAATTAATACAATAGGCAGGTATGACTTGTGCGCCGGGTCAAACAGGTTGAACAGTTAGGCCGCCAGTCATGTGCTAGACAGCGTTTACTGTCTCCAGCCTTACTTTGTGGAACTCCATAATCGTGAAATATAACATAAATACAAAGATTAGTTAAAGTTAAAACAATATTGTCAGGTTAAGATATTAATAAAACTTGTGAAACTTTAACTAATCTTTGTATTTATACTATATTTCATGTGCTAGACACTCCGTTCGTTGGTCTGCGGATAAACTTGAAAGAAAGTGGGTTTGTTAGAGTGCGCTGCGGTAATTTACACTAAAATCTAGTTTTTATATTTGCTTTTCGTCTTCCTATCCGCCGCCTGCGCGTGCGGTCGGTCGTTCGCTAGAACCGCCGCCGGAAGCCTAACCTACACGGGGGTAATATGATAGGGAACAGAGGAGTTCGCTGTAATATACCGAGGCCCCTGCGTCGGTGTATATATTATTATGTTCGCTTATTGGCAATAATTTTAGATAATAACAGACGCCGGTGCAAAGAGAACTAATTAGGACGTCATGAATAGAAAGAGGTGACGGCGGCGGAAGCATTTTGAAAGAAATCCGTCCCCTGCTTCTATTCAAAATTCGGAATAGATGGCGGCGTGACGTGGTTTCCTATTATTAATTGTTAATCGGAGACGGCGCGTGTAATCGAGTTTAGCAGATGCACCTTTTGCGGAGCAGAATTGTGGCCCTGAAAAGGGCCATTTGTATGTCGCCACGGCGGCACCGCGAGCGACCCGTCTTCTTCTTTCGCTGCTTTCGGAGGAGGAGGCGGCGAGCCGCGTCGTTGAACGGCCCTCGCGCTTCACTTCTTCTTGGAGGCGGCCTTCTTGGCGGCGGCTGGAGCCTTCTTGGGCTTGGGCGCTTTCGGCTTCTTGGTCGGCACCTTGGTGGTCTTCTTGGCTTTCGAGGGGGTCCTCCCCTTCGAGGCCCGCTTCTCGGAGGCGGCGGGCGTGGCGGGGGCTGCCGTCGCTGGCGACGCCGCGGCGGCTGCCGCTTGCGGCTTCCTGCCCCTGGAACCGGCGGCCTTCTTCTCTGCCCCGGCCTTTTTGGCTGCAGGTTTCGGCTTCTTGGCGCCCGCGGCCTTGGCTTTTCCGGAGGAGGCGCGTTTGCCGCCGGCGGACTTCGCGGAGGCTGCGGCCTTCGAGGCGGAGCGAGCTTTCTCTGGCTTCTTGGAGGCGGCCCCGCCGGATCCTGCAGATCCCCCGCCGGCCAGCTTGAAGGAGCCGGAAGCGCCCTTTCCCTTGGTCTGGACGAGTGCGCCGGATGCGACGGCGGACTTCAGGTACTTCTTGATGAACGGAGCCAACTTCTCGGCGTCGACCTTGTAGTTGGCCGAGACGTACTTCTTGATCGCCTGCAGAGAGGAACCGCCGCGCTCCTTGAGACTCTTGATTGCGTTGTTGACCATGTCGGATGTGGGCGGGTGGTTGGGTTTCGAACGAGCGCTCTTGGCGCCGCCGCCGGCGGCCTTCTTCTGGCCGGCCGCCTTCTTCCCCGCGGCCGCCGAGGAGGCGGGAGCGGCCGAAGCTGCCGCTGGCGAAGAAGCTACTGCCGCGTCTGCCATGTCGTAGTAGATACTGCCAAGTGGTGTTGCGTATTTACGGAAATAAAGAACTGCGGCTTCGCTACTCGGATAGGTGCTGCGTCAATGGGTTCGCGCGCGAACGAGAGAACTAACTGTCAAGGACTGGAGACGCCTTTCAGCTGAACAACGCGATACAGAGAAAAATTCTACTGTGACTCGCTCCCGGGGAAACCGGCGGAGCACTTGTTCGACGCACGTACCGCCGAGAGAACCGTTCGCCTTCGTCGGCAGCGCCATGGCAGTCGCGACATTGGAACGCTCGTGTTCGCTTCCTTGCACTTTCGAAGACGCCGACGGCGCCCGCCCTTCCCGGACGCCGTCGCCGTTTCGAACGGCGCGAGATGAACGACCGGCCCGTCTTCCCGGGGGGTCGGCGGTCGCGAAACGGCCTCGGGCTCGCCGGAGCCGCGACTTACTTTTACAAGTAGCTGAACGTCGCCGAATGAGTCCGCAATTCGAGGGCCGGCGCCGTCTCCACCGGGTGCCCGGGGTCGGCGACGACTCCGGATACGGAAGGCCGGTAGTACGGAGCGGGCGGTGAGCCGGCGCCGGCCGTCCCCGGCGGCCGGGCTCGGCGAGGAGGAACGCGTTTAGGCGAGCGACTCCGGTCGGGCGAGAGACCTGTAGAGACGGCAACAAGAGTCGAGGGAACCGAGACCGGGGAAGACGGCTCCCAGACCGCTTCCCGTGGTCAGGTCGGTCGAGTCGAGTCGAGAGCGGTGGGTTCCCGGCCCAGCAAGGAACAGCACGTTCTGCAGAGGAGGAGCTCCAGGAAGGAAGGAACTCGCGACATTCGCGGAGGTCTCGGCTTAAACGCGTCGATGCCCGAGATTACTACAGTACAATATGACCGCATCTCCGGTTCGAGGTCCCGTAACAACGAGCCAGCTTCCGGTGAACGGTGAACATCACGGCGTACCCGGAATGACCGGAGCATGGTCTTTAACCCCCGTCGTCCGAAGGATCGTCAAACAGGCAGAACCCCGGCTCGTGGGGTCGGTTTTCGAAGGGATCCCTCGCTTCGACAGATCTGTCGTCGTTCCTGGTCTAAATCGGCGAGCCTGATCAACAAACGCCAACCGTCGATGTTAATTAGGGTCCAATGTTAAATATTCAAAGGCAATGCATTCGACGCCGCTAAGGGTGCAAAAGAAAAGGAAACCGAAGCATCGTCTTACGAGTCATCAACGTCGGGTATATACTCCCATGTATTGTATCTAAAGAACCTGGCATGTAATAGAACAAGCCGCCTTACGCCCAAGAGGCGACTTGCATCGTGGTGCGAAACGTTGTCGCAGGGCCACCCCTCGTTGCTTTGAGCCCGGGCGCAGGGCCGTCCGCGAAGTTTTCAACATGCGAAACCACCGTAAAAGGGAAGTTAAGAAAACAACCCCCCCCCCCCCCCCCGCCCCGCCAAGACCTTAAACAGCCTGCTGCCGATCAGTTTTTCGCATTTCAATAACGATTCAAACCAAAAACGGCAAGACGTCTTTCGGATCTTATTACGATTCTTCTTGTTGCTTGTTAATATGTACCAACTACCTTACCGTTGGACGTTTTTGAAATAAAATTAATTTTTAAAACAATTTTTCATTATTTCATATCAACGCTGGCTACATACATTTCTATAATGGTATGTGCATGTACAGTTGCGATCATTCGCTAAGGTACATTTAAGACATTATACCCGCCAATTTTCCAGTTTTTTGTACAGTGTAAATAAATGTAAGTTTATCACATTATAGTCGAGAACATTTCATTTTTTTTAACATTGTAATTCCCCAATTCATAAATCAGGCCGAATTACCAGCGTACATTGTACAAAAATCGGCGATCACTGTTTGTTCATCGTTCCTTAGCGAATGATCGCAACTGTACCATGCACCAAAAAAAAAAATTTCACCCATGTATCTTGTCAAAAATAATTTTTTTAAATATTTTATCATTAATTCATATCAACGCTGCCTACACACGTTTCCATAATGGTATGTGCATGTACCATTACAATCTCATTAAGTTTCGGTCACAGTACCCGTTTAAAATAAAAGAGACGCATTCTGGACGCGGAGGCTAAGGTGTAAAAGAAAGATCCGCGTGAGAAACGGTAACGGTGATAAACAGAGGGAGAGAGAGGGACCAAAACGAAAAGGAAAATAGAACAAAACATAAAAGGGATGTTAAGCGAGCGTCAGCTGCTCGGAGAGACCCTTTTGCCGAGGCGTATTGTGGTTCTGAAAAGAACCGTTTTTTTTTCCAACGCGAAGGTCGCCGTCGACTGCGAGGCGGCCGCAACTTAGGCGCGTTCTCCTCTGATGCGCCTGGCCAACTGGATGTCCTTAGGCATGATGGTCACGCGTTTGGCGTGGATGGCGCAGAGGTTGGTGTCTTCGAAGAGACCCACCAGGTAAGCCTCGCTGGCTTCCTGCAGGGCCATGACGGCCGAGCTTTGGAAGCGGAGGTCGGTCTTGAAGTCCTGTGCGATTTCGCGCACCAACCGTTGGAAGGGCAGTTTGCGGATCAGCAGTTCGGTGCTCTTCTGGTAGCGACGAATCTCACGGAGAGCGACCGTGCCCGGCCTGTAACGATGGGGCTTCTTGACGCCGCCGGTTGCGGGCGCGCTCTTCCTGGCCGCCTTGGTGGCCAACTGCTTGCGAGGAGCCTTGCCTCCCGTAGACTTACGAGCGGTCTGCTTGGTACGAGCCATGATTGCGTAGGTTAATTATATAAAGAGGACAACGGACTACAGCGCGAACTGGTCTGCACGAGAATGAGAATAAATCTAGCGGGCACAAGCATTTGAAGCCTCGGTCCGCGAGAGACGACGAAATCGGCATCGCCGATTGGACGGAGAGCGCGGCAGGCCACGCCCGCGTCGCAAGTTCACAAAACCGACATGGAAAGGGCGGCGGAAGGCATTCTCTCGACGACCAGCGAGCTACACTCTCGTCGTTTCCCGTTCTCTGTTCTGTGTGCAGTTTTATTCGTGTGAAGTCTTCGATCTGACAAGATGACCGGTCGCGGTAAGGGAGGCAAAGGTCTGGGAAAAGGTGGCGCCAAGCGTCATCGCAAAGTTCTACGCGATAACATCCAGGGCATCACGAAACCGGCCATCAGACGTTTGGCCCGGCGCGGTGGCGTCAAGCGCATCTCCGGACTGATCTACGAGGAGACGCGCGGCGTGCTGAAGGTGTTTCTCGAGAACGTGATCAGGGACGCCGTCACCTACACCGAACACGCGAAGAGGAAGACCGTCACCGCGATGGACGTGGTGTACGCGTTGAAACGCCAAGGCCGCACCCTCTACGGTTTCGGCGGCTAAGAAGGAGACGACAACGGTCGGAGGCCACCGCCGCTCCAGCATCTCTCTCTCTTCTCTTCGGAAGGGAGGCGGCGGTCGAGGAAAAAAAAAACGGTTCTTTTCAGAACCACAAAGACAGTGCTTGTAAGGGCAACACTTTCGATTCGTTCGCAGTCCCGTCGCATCGTGAAAACAAAAATCGGCACTCTAGGTCGGCCTCTCTATCTCTCTCTCTCTCTCTCTCTCTCTCTCTCTCTCTCTCTCTCTCTCTCTCTCTCTCTCTCTCTCTCTCTCTCTCTGTCCTTGATGGTAGGTTGTAAACGTTACACGCCCGGTGGACGCCGATTAGGCAGGGGAGGAAAAAGGGCAGAAAAAAAAAAGAGGTAATTTCTTCTCGTTAGGAATGACCGACGTCCATCTGATATGTCTTCCGAGCGCACCCCTTCCTACCGGCCGGGTTGTTGTTCGTATCTGCCGTTTTATTTTATATGTTTTTATTTAACATCCGATGTAAAGTGTGAAAACAAAGGCAATCGTATCGTGTCTACGGGAGAAACCCTTTAAGCGGGAATGTAATTTGTGGCCCTGAGAAGGGCCGGTTGGTTCGCTGATCCCAAGGCACTAGGCTTAGGCCTTTTTCTCGGTTTTCTTCGGGAGAAGAACGGCCTGGATGTTTGGCAGCACTCCGCCCTGGGCGATCGTGACCCCGGAAAGGAGCTTGTTCAACTCCTCGTCGTTCCTGATGGCGAGCTGCAGATGACGGGGGATGATCCTGGTCTTTTTGTTGTCACGGGCGGCGTTCCCGGCCAACTCGAGAACTTCCGCGGCCAGGTACTCCATCACGGCGGCCAGGTAGACGGGCGCACCGGCACCGACGCGTTCGGCGTAGTTTCCCTTGCGCAAGAGACGGTGGATCCTGCCGACTGGAAACTGAAGACCGGCCCGGCTGGATCGGGACTTCGCCTTTCCCTTGACTTTTCCTCCCTTTCCTCGTCCAGACATTCTCGCTAGTGGGTATATGAAGTGGCAGAAGATGAACACTGACTGTCTGTGTCGGCGGTCGAGCGCGGAATAAAGCTCTTGCTCGCGCAGGCGTTCCTTTTTATGCAGACTCGGGTTTGCCAATCGCTGCTCGCGGACCCGACGAGGGCGTGGCGAACCGGCCGTAGAGTGGCGTAGAGTCCGCTTACAAAAACCGCGACGTACAGGGAAGCGCCTTCATTCCCGGCTCCAGAGCGAGCCAGTCAAGAGTCGTTAGTAGCGTTCGAATCTAAGCGGTAGCATGCCACCAAAAACCAGCGGCAAGGCGGCCAAGAAGGCCGGCAAGGCGCAGAAGAACATCTCGAAGAGCGACAAGAAGAAGAAACGCAGGAGGAAGGAGAGCTACGCCATCTACATATACAAGGTGCTGAAGCAGGTCCATCCCGACACCGGCATCTCCAGCAAGGCCATGTCGATCATGAACAGCTTCGTGAACGACATCTTCGAGCGGATCGCCGCCGAGGCGTCTCGCCTGGCCCACTACAACAAGCGTTCGACGATAACCAGTCGGGAGATCCAGACCGCCGTGCGCCTCCTCCTGCCGGGCGAGTTGGCCAAGCACGCCGTGAGCGAAGGCACCAAGGCCGTCACCAAGTACACCAGCTCGAAGTAAAGGCCTCCCCCTGGCGGAGCTCCCACCGAAGATCAGAGGGTTTCGGGAGAATTACGACAAAAATCGGTTCTTTTCAGAACCACAAAGGCCTTTCCGTAAAAGGGTTTCTCTCCTCGGCAGACGCACGCACGACCACCGACCCTTCCCGCCGTTACGTTACTTAGTTAGTCCCGCGGCTCTTTCATTTATTTTCCCCTTTTAAACATATAACACTTTGATCCGCGGTCATTAACGTACCGCGGTGCTATTCAATTAATACAATAGGCAGGTATGACTTGTGCGCCGGGTCAAACAGGTTGAACAGTTAGGCCGCCAGTCATGTGCTAGACAGCGTTTACTGTCTCCAGCCTTACTTTGTGGAACTCCATAATCGTGAAATATAACATAAATACAAAGATTAGTTAAAGTTAAAACAATATTGTCAGGTTAAGATATTAATAAAACTTGTGAAACTTTAACTAATCTTTGTATTTATACTATATTTCATGTGCTAGACACTCCGTTCGTTGGTCTGCGGATAAACTTGAAAGAAAGTGGGTTTGTTAGAGTGCGCTGCGGTAATTTACACTAAAATCTAGTTTTTATATTTGCTTTTCGTCTTCCTATCCGCCGCCTGCGCGTGCGGTCGGTCGTTCGCTAGAACCGCCGCCGGAAGCCTAACCTACACGGGGGTAATATGATAGGGAACAGAGGAGTTCGCTGTAATATACCGAGGCCCCTGCGTCGGTGTATATATTATTATGTTCGCTTATTGGCAATAATTTTAGATAATAACAGACGCCGGTGCAAAGAGAACTAATTAGGACGTCATGAATAGAAAGAGGTGACGGCGGCGGAAGCATTTTGAAAGAAATCCGTCCCCTGCTTCTATTCAAAATTCGGAATAGATGGCGGCGTGACGTGGTTTCCTATTATTAATTGTTAATCGGAGACGGCGCGTGTAATCGAGTTTAGCAGATGCACCTTTTGCGGAGCAGAATTGTGGCCCTGAAAAGGGCCATTTGTATGTCGCCACGGCGGCACCGCGAGCGACCCGTCTTCTTCTTTCGCTGCTTTCGGAGGAGGAGGCGGCGAGCCGCGTCGTTGAACGGCCCTCGCGCTTCACTTCTTCTTGGAGGCGGCCTTCTTGGCGGCGGCTGGAGCCTTCTTGGGCTTGGGCGCTTTCGGCTTCTTGGTCGGCACCTTGGTGGTCTTCTTGGCTTTCGAGGGGGTCCTCCCCTTCGAGGCCCGCTTCTCGGAGGCGGCGGGCGTGGCGGGGGCTGCCGTCGCTGGCGACGCCGCGGCGGCTGCCGCTTGCGGCTTCCTGCCCCTGGAACCGGCGGCCTTCTTCTCTGCCCCGGCCTTTTTGGCTGCAGGTTTCGGCTTCTTGGCGCCCGCGGCCTTGGCTTTTCCGGAGGAGGCGCGTTTGCCGCCGGCGGACTTCGCGGAGGCTGCGGCCTTCGAGGCGGAGCGAGCTTTCTCTGGCTTCTTGGAGGCGGCCCCGCCGGATCCTGCAGATCCCCCGCCGGCCAGCTTGAAGGAGCCGGAAGCGCCCTTTCCCTTGGTCTGGACGAGTGCGCCGGATGCGACGGCGGACTTCAGGTACTTCTTGATGAACGGAGCCAACTTCTCGGCGTCGACCTTGTAGTTGGCCGAGACGTACTTCTTGATCGCCTGCAGAGAGGAACCGCCGCGCTCCTTGAGACTCTTGATTGCGTTGTTGACCATGTCGGATGTGGGCGGGTGGTTGGGTTTCGAACGAGCGCTCTTGGCGCCGCCGCCGGCGGCCTTCTTCTGGCCGGCCGCCTTCTTCCCCGCGGCCGCCGAGGAGGCGGGAGCGGCCGAAGCTGCCGCTGGCGAAGAAGCTACTGCCGCGTCTGCCATGTCGTAGTAGATACTGCCAAGTGGTGTTGCGTATTTACGGAAATAAAGAACTGCGGCTTCGCTACTCGGATAGGTGCTGCGTCAATGGGTTCGCGCGCGAACGAGAGAACTAACTGTCAAGGACTGGAGACGCCTTTCAGCTGAACAACGCGATACAGAGAAAAATTCTACTGTGACTCGCTCCCGGGGAAACCGGCGGAGCACTTGTTCGACGCACGTACCGCCGAGAGAACCGTTCGCCTTCGTCGGCAGCGCCATGGCAGTCGCGACATTGGAACGCTCGTGTTCGCTTCCTTGCACTTTCGAAGACGCCGACGGCGCCCGCCCTTCCCGGACGCCGTCGCCGTTTCGAACGGCGCGAGATGAACGACCGGCCCGTCTTCCCGGGGGGTCGGCGGTCGCGAAACGGCCTCGGGCTCGCCGGAGCCGCGACTTACTTTTACAAGTAGCTGAACGTCGCCGAATGAGTCCGCAATTCGAGGGCCGGCGCCGTCTCCACCGGGTGCCCGGGGTCGGCGACGACTCCGGATACGGAAGGCCGGTAGTACGGAGCGGGCGGTGAGCCGGCGCCGGCCGTCCCCGGCGGCCGGGCTCGGCGAGGAGGAACGCGTTTAGGCGAGCGACTCCGGTCGGGCGAGAGACCTGTAGAGACGGCAACAAGAGTCGAGGGAACCGAGACCGGGGAAGACGGCTCCCAGACCGCTTCCCGTGGTCAGGTCGGTCGAGTCGAGTCGAGAGCGGTGGGTTCCCGGCCCAGCAAGGAACAGCACGTTCTGCAGAGGAGGAGCTCCAGGAAGGAAGGAACTCGCGACATTCGCGGAGGTCTCGGCTTAAACGCGTCGATGCCCGAGATTACTACAGTACAATATGACCGCATCTCCGGTTCGAGGTCCCGTAACAACGAGCCAGCTTCCGGTGAACGGTGAACATCACGGCGTACCCGGAATGACCGGAGCATGGTCTTTAACCCCCGTCGTCCGAAGGATCGTCAAACAGGCAGAACCCCGGCTCGTGGGGTCGGTTTTCGAAGGGATCCCTCGCTTCGACAGATCTGTCGTCGTTCCTGGTCTAAATCGGCGAGCCTGATCAACAAACGCCAACCGTCGATGTTAATTAGGGTCCAATGTTAAATATTCAAAGGCAATGCATTCGACGCCGCTAAGGGTGCAAAAGAAAAGGAAACCGAAGCATCGTCTTACGAGTCATCAACGTCGGGTATATACTCCCATGTATTGTATCTAAAGAACCTGGCATGTAATAGAACAAGCCGCCTTACGCCCAAGAGGCGACTTGCATCGTGGTGCGAAACGTTGTCGCAGGGCCACCCCTCGTTGCTTTGAGCCCGGGCGCAGGGCCGTCCGCGAAGTTTTCAACATGCGAAACCACCGTAAAAGGGAAGTTAAGAAAAGAACCCCCCCCCCCCCCCCCCCGCCCCGCCAAGACCTTAAACAGCCTGCTGCCGATCAGTTTTTCGCATTTCAATAACGATTCAAACCAAAAACGGCAAGACGTCTTTCGGATCTTATTACGATTCTTCTTGTTGCTTGTTAATATGTACCAACTACCTTACCGTTGGACGTTTTTGAAATAAAATTAATTTTTAAAACAATTTTTCATTATTTCATATCAACGCTGGCTACATACATTTCTATAATGGTATGTGCATGTACAGTTGCGATCATTCGCTAAGGTACATTTAAGACATTATACCCGCCAATTTTCCAGTTTTTTGTACAGTGTAAATAAATGTAAGTTTATCACATTATAGTCGAGAACATTTCATTTTTTTTAACATTGTAATTCCCCAATTCATAAATCAGGCCGAATTACCAGCGTACATTGTACAAAAATCGGCGATCACTGTTTGTTCATCGTTCCTTAGCGAATGATCGCAACTGTACCATGCACCAAAAAAAAAAATTTCACCCATGTATCTTGTCAAAAATAATTTTTTTAAATATTTTATCATTAATTCATATCAACGCTGCCTACACACGTTTCCATAATGGTATGTGCATGTACCATTACAATCTCATTAAGTTTCGGTCACAGTACCCGTTTAAAATAAAAGAGACGCATTCTGGACGCGGAGGCTAAGGTGTAAAAGAAAGATCCGCGTGAGAAACGGTAACGGTGATAAACAGAGGGAGAGAGAGGGACCAAAACGAAAAGGAAAATAGAACAAAACATAAAAGGGATGTTAAGCGAGCGTCAGCTGCTCGGAGAGACCCTTTTGCCGAGGCGTATTGTGGTTCTGAAAAGAACCGTTTTTTTTTCCAACGCGAAGGTCGCCGTCGACTGCGAGGCGGCCGCAACTTAGGCGCGTTCTCCTCTGATGCGCCTGGCCAACTGGATGTCCTTAGGCATGATGGTCACGCGTTTGGCGTGGATGGCGCAGAGGTTGGTGTCTTCGAAGAGACCCACCAGGTAAGCCTCGCTGGCTTCCTGCAGGGCCATGACGGCCGAGCTTTGGAAGCGGAGGTCGGTCTTGAAGTCCTGTGCGATTTCGCGCACCAACCGTTGGAAGGGCAGTTTGCGGATCAGCAGTTCGGTGCTCTTCTGGTAGCGACGAATCTCACGGAGAGCGACCGTGCCCGGCCTGTAACGATGGGGCTTCTTGACGCCGCCGGTTGCGGGCGCGCTCTTCCTGGCCGCCTTGGTGGCCAACTGCTTGCGAGGAGCCTTGCCTCCCGTAGACTTACGAGCGGTCTGCTTGGTACGAGCCATGATTGCGTAGGTTAATTATATAAAGAGGACAACGGACTACAGCGCGAACTGGTCTGCACGAGAATGAGAATAAATCTGTCTGTCTGTTAAACGTTATTTTATCACCCCGCGAAGCGGGGTGAGGCTGTTATAGGCCCTATAAAGGAGGGCCTCTTCAGCCAGCCGTTGGCAGACTAATTATTATTAAATTAAAATTTAATAATAACTAGCCCGGCAACGGCAAGTGACCCTTGTGATTATTATTAGCAGCATTAATAATAATGTTGGTAATGATAATCACAATCGCTCCGTACTCGTTGTATTCTTCAATAATCTCGCATTCATGGTTCCTTTGTTTTGTTATCGGCCATGCCAACATGTGCACCATGTTGACATGGGCGATAACGTTGGAATGTCGTGAAGTTGTTTGGTAATATAATTACCGTTAGATGAGATGTGGAGGCATGGCCGTTGTTGTTTTCGATGATGAGTAGTTGAGTTGAAGTTGTTTGATGTTTACTAATTATGGCGTTGGATGAGTGTAGATAATTGTTGAAGTAGTAGATGTTGCCATAATTAGTCATTGTTGTAACGAGTAGATAGTTGAGAGCTGGAGTTGGTGATGAGGAGTAGTAGTTTGTTGCTTGCAGCCGACGAATTAATTTGATGAAAGTATGAAGTAAGTTGATTTAGTTAGATTAAACAAAAAACCGCTCTTGTCAGAACCACCCCCGAAATATGGCTTTCGGGGGAGATTTGTGTAACACTAAGCAGTGAGTCGATTCCACTGTCGTTCCATTCGACAAGCCCCTGAACAATGGAATTCGGAGGACACCCGGGATGGGACTCAGGGTATAAGGATTAACAGCCGCTAACGGGTAGCTTGACGAGCCACAACACAAAAACCCGGCAGAGTTACCTTTTGTGTTAGCGACTGTTAGGGAAAGAAGGAAGGTGCCCCCCTGGTGGAGGGTTGACGGATCCCAGTGCCTGTCACGGCACTGGGGGCACCGGTGGTTCATCGGAACATAGCCAGGCCCACCACCCCGACTAGGATCCGGAAGTTGGAATAATAGGACAGGGGTTGCCTCCTGGAACTAGGTTTAATCGACTCACCGGTTAACACTACACAAACTGACCGAGCCCGGTTGCCGGCTGAAGAATGGCCGCATGATTAGCAACTCTACTAGGGTTCGCGTACCGTTCGAGATGGTAATCACACGCGTGCCCACTCGCCAGACCACAACACAGTACTCGAGAGAATAAATCTAGCGGGCACAAGCATTTGAAGCCTCGGTCCGCGAGAGACGACGAAATCGGCATCGCCGATTGGACGGAGAGCGCGGCAGGCCACGCCCGCGTCGCAAGTTCACAAAACCGACATGGAAAGGGCGGCGGAAGGCATTCTCTCGACGACCAGCGAGCTACACTCTCGTCGTTCCCGTTCTCTGTTCTGTGTGCAGTTTTATTCGTGTGAAGTCTTCGATCTGACAAGATGACCGGTCGCGGTAAGGGAGGCAAAGGTCTGGGAAAAGGTGGCGCCAAGCGTCATCGCAAAGTTCTACGCGATAACATCCAGGGCATCACGAAACCGGCCATCAGACGTTTGGCCCGGCGCGGTGGCGTCAAGCGCATCTCCGGACTGATCTACGAGGAGACGCGCGGCGTGCTGAAGGTGTTTCTCGAGAACGTGATCAGGGACGCCGTCACCTACACCGAACACGCGAAGAGGAAGACCGTCACCGCGATGGACGTGGTGTACGCGTTGAAACGCCAAGGCCGCACCCTCTACGGTTTCGGCGGCTAAGAAGGAGACGACAACGGTCGGAGGCCACCGCCGCTCCAGCATCTCTCTCTCTTCTCTTCGGAAGGGAGGCGGCGGTCGAGGAAAAAAAAACGGTTCTTTTCAGAACCACAAAGACAGTGCTTGTAAGGGCAACACTTTCGATTCGTTCGCAGTCCCGTCGCATCGTGAAAACAAAAATCGGCACTCTAGGTCGGCCTCTCTATCTCTCTCTCTCTCTCTCTCTCTCTCTCTCTCTCTCTCTCTCTCTCTCTCTCTCTCTCTGTCCTTGATGGTAGGTTGTAAACGTTACACGCCCGGTGGACGCCGATTAGGCAGGGGAGGAAAAAGGGCAGAAAAAAAAAAGAGGTAATTTCTTCTCGTTAGGAATGACCGACGTCCATCTGATATGTCTTCCGAGCGCACCCCTTCCTACCGGCCGGGTTGTTGTTCGTATCTGCCGTTTTATTTTATATGTTTTTATTTAACATCCGATGTAAAGTGTGAAAACAAAGGCAATCGTATCGTGTCTACGGGAGAAACCCTTTAAGCGGGAATGTAATTTGTGGCCCTGAGAAGGGCCGGTTGGTTCGCTGATCCCAAGGCACTAGGCTTAGGCCTTTTTCTCGGTTTTCTTCGGGAGAAGAACGGCCTGGATGTTTGGCAGCACTCCGCCCTGGGCGATCGTGACCCCGGAAAGGAGCTTGTTCAACTCCTCGTCGTTCCTGATGGCGAGCTGCAGATGACGGGGGATGATCCTGGTCTTTTTGTTGTCACGGGCGGCGTTCCCGGCCAACTCGAGAACTTCCGCGGCCAGGTACTCCATCACGGCGGCCAGGTAGACGGGCGCACCGGCACCGACGCGTTCGGCGTAGTTTCCCTTGCGCAAGAGACGGTGGATCCTGCCGACTGGAAACTGAAGACCGGCCCGGCTGGATCGGGACTTCGCCTTTCCCTTGACTTTTCCTCCCTTTCCTCGTCCAGACATTCTCGCTAGTGGGTATATGAAGTGGCAGAAGATGAACACTGACTGTCTGTGTCGGCGGTCGAGCGCGGAATAAAGCTCTTGCTCGCGCAGGCGTTCCTTTTTATGCAGACTCGGGTTTGCCAATCGCGCTCGCGGACCCGACGAGGGCGTGGCGAACCGGCCGTAGAGTGGCGTAGAGTCCGCTTACAAAAACCGCGACGTACAGGGAAGCGCCTTCATTCCCGGCTCCAGAGCGAGCCAGTCAAGAGTCGTTAGTAGCGTTCGAATCTAAGCGGTAGCATGCCACCAAAAACCAGCGGCAAGGCGGCCAAGAAGGCCGGCAAGGCGCAGAAGAACATCTCGAAGAGCGACAAGAAGAAGAAACGCAGGAGGAAGGAGAGCTACGCCATCTACATATACAAGGTGCTGAAGCAGGTCCATCCCGACACCGGCATCTCCAGCAAGGCCATGTCGATCATGAACAGCTTCGTGAACGACATCTTCGAGCGGATCGCCGCCGAGGCGTCTCGCCTGGCCCACTACAACAAGCGTTCGACGATAACCAGTCGGGAGATCCAGACCGCCGTGCGCCTCCTCCTGCCGGGCGAGTTGGCCAAGCACGCCGTGAGCGAAGGCACCAAGGCCGTCACCAAGTACACCAGCTCGAAGTAAAGGCCTCCCCCTGGCGGAGCTCCCACCGAAGATCAGAGGGTTTCGGGAGAATTACGACAAAAATCGGTTCTTTTCAGAACCACAAAGGCCTTTCCGTAAAAGGGTTTCTCTCCTCGGCAGACGCACGCACGACCACCGACCCTTCCCGCCGTTACGTTACTTAGTTAGTCCCGCGGCTCTTTCATTTATTTTCCCCTTTTAAACATATAACACTTTGATCCGCGGTCATTAACGTACCGCGGTGCTATTCAATTAATACAATAGGCAGGTATGACTTGTGCGCCGGGTCAAACAGGTTGAACAGTTAGGCCGCCAGTCATGTGCTAGACAGCGTTTACTGTCTCCAGCCTTACTTTGTGGAACTCCATAATCGTGAAATATAACATAAATACAAAGATTAGTTAAAGTTAAAACAATATTGTCAGGTTAAGATATTAATAAAACTTGTGAAACTTTAACTAATCTTTGTATTTATACTATATTTCATGTGCTAGACACTCCGTTCGTTGGTCTGCGGATAAACTTGAAAGAAAGTGGGTTTGTTAGAGTGCGCTGCGGTAATTTACACTAAAATCTAGTTTTTATATTTGCTTTTCGTCTTCCTATCCGCCGCCTGCGCGTGCGGTCGGTCGTTCGCTAGAACCGCCGCCGGAAGCCTAACCTACACGGGGGTAATATGATAGGGAACAGAGGAGTTCGCTGTAATATACCGAGGCCCCTGCGTCGGTGTATATATTATTATGTTCGCTTATTGGCAATAATTTTAGATAATAACAGACGCCGGTGCAAAGAGAACTAATTAGGACGTCATGAATAGAAAGAGGTGACGGCGGCGGAAGCATTTTGAAAGAAATCCGTCCCCTGCTTCTATTCAAAATTCGGAATAGATGGCGGCGTGACGTGGTTTCCTATTATTAATTGTTAATCGGAGACGGCGCGTGTAATCGAGTTTAGCAGATGCACCTTTTGCGGAGCAGAATTGTGGCCCTGAAAAGGGCCATTTGTATGTCGCCACGGCGGCACCGCGAGCGACCCGTCTTCTTCTTTCGCTGCTTTCGGAGGAGGAGGCGGCGAGCCGCGTCGTTGAACGGCCCTCGCGCTTCACTTCTTCTTGGAGGCGGCCTTCTTGGCGGCGGCTGGAGCCTTCTTGGGCTTGGGCGCTTTCGGCTTCTTGGTCGGCACCTTGGTGGTCTTCTTGGCTTTCGAGGGGGTCCTCCCCTTCGAGGCCCGCTTCTCGGAGGCGGCGGGCGTGGCGGGGGCTGCCGTCGCTGGCGACGCCGCGGCGGCTGCCGCTTGCGGCTTCCTGCCCCTGGAACCGGCGGCCTTCTTCTCTGCCCCGGCCTTTTTGGCTGCAGGTTTCGGCTTCTTGGCGCCCGCGGCCTTGGCTTTTCCGGAGGAGGCGCGTTTGCCGCCGGCGGACTTCGCGGAGGCTGCGGCCTTCGAGGCGGAGCGAGCTTTCTCTGGCTTCTTGGAGGCGGCCCCGCCGGATCCTGCAGATCCCCCGCCGGCCAGCTTGAAGGAGCCGGAAGCGCCCTTTCCCTTGGTCTGGACGAGTGCGCCGGATGCGACGGCGGACTTCAGGTACTTCTTGATGAACGGAGCCAACTTCTCGGCGTCGACCTTGTAGTTGGCCGAGACGTACTTCTTGATCGCCTGCAGAGAGGAACCGCCGCGCTCCTTGAGACTCTTGATTGCGTTGTTGACCATGTCGGATGTGGGCGGGTGGTTGGGTTTCGAACGAGCGCTCTTGGCGCCGCCGCCGGCGGCCTTCTTCTGGCCGGCCGCCTTCTTCCCCGCGGCCGCCGAGGAGGCGGGAGCGGCCGAAGCTGCCGCTGGCGAAGAAGCTACTGCCGCGTCTGCCATGTCGTAGTAGATACTGCCAAGTGGTGTTGCGTATTTACGGAAATAAAGAACTGCGGCTTCGCTACTCGGATAGGTGCTGCGTCAATGGGTTCGCGCGCGAACGAGAGAACTAACTGTCAAGGACTGGAGACGCCTTTCAGCTGAACAACGCGATACAGAGAAAAATTCTACTGTGACTCGCTCCCGGGGAAACCGGCGGAGCACTTGTTCGACGCACGTACCGCCGAGAGAACCGTTCGCCTTCGTCGGCAGCGCCATGGCAGTCGCGACATTGGAACGCTCGTGTTCGCTTCCTTGCACTTTCGAAGACGCCGACGGCGCCCGCCCTTCCCGGACGCCGTCGCCGTTTCGAACGGCGCGAGATGAACGACCGGCCCGTCTTCCCGGGGGGTCGGCGGTCGCGAAACGGCCTCGGGCTCGCCGGAGCCGCGACTTACTTTTACAAGTAGCTGAACGTCGCCGAATGAGTCCGCAATTCGAGGGCCGGCGCCGTCTCCACCGGGTGCCCGGGGTCGGCGACGACTCCGGATACGGAAGGCCGGTAGTACGGAGCGGGCGGTGAGCCGGCGCCGGCCGTCCCCGGCGGCCGGGCTCGGCGAGGAGGAACGCGTTTAGGCGAGCGACTCCGGTCGGGCGAGAGACCTGTAGAGACGGCAACAAGAGTCGAGGGAACCGAGACCGGGGAAGACGGCTCCCAGACCGCTTCCCGTGGTCAGGTCGGTCGAGTCGAGTCGAGAGCGGTGGGTTCCCGGCCCAGCAAGGAACAGCACGTTCTGCAGAGGAGGAGCTCCAGGAAGGAAGGAACTCGCGACATTCGCGGAGGTCTCGGCTTAAACGCGTCGATGCCCGAGATTACTACAGTACAATATGACCGCATCTCCGGTTCGAGGTCCCGTAACAACGAGCCAGCTTCCGGTGAACGGTGAACATCACGGCGTACCCGGAATGACCGGAGCATGGTCTTTAACCCCCGTCGTCCGAAGGATCGTCAAACAGGCAGAACCCCGGCTCGTGGGGTCGGTTTTCGAAGGGATCCCTCGCTTCGACAGATCTGTCGTCGTTCCTGGTCTAAATCGGCGAGCCTGATCAACAAACGCCAACCGTCGATGTTAATTAGGGTCCAATGTTAAATATTCAAAGGCAATGCATTCGACGCCGCTAAGGGTGCAAAAGAAAAGGAAACCGAAGCATCGTCTTACGAGTCATCAACGTCGGGTATATACTCCCATGTATTGTATCTAAAGAACCTGGCATGTAATAGAACAAGCCGCCTTACGCCCAAGAGGCGACTTGCATCGTGGTGCGAAACGTTGTCGCAGGGCCACCCCTCGTTGCTTTGAGCCCGGGCGCAGGGCCGTCCGCGAAGTTTTCAACATGCGAAACCACCGTAAAAGGGAAGTTAAGAAAAGAACCCCCCCCCCCCCCCCCGCCCCGCCAAGACCTTAAACAGCCTGCTGCCGATCAGTTTTTCGCATTTCAATAACGATTCAAACCAAAAACGGCAAGACGTCTTTCGGATCTTATTACGATTCTTCTTGTTGCTTGTTAATATGTACCAACTACCTTACCGTTGGACGTTTTTGAAATAAAATTAATTTTTAAAACAATTTTTCATTATTTCATATCAACGCTGGCTACATACATTTCTATAATGGTATGTGCATGTACAGTTGCGATCATTCGCTAAGGTACATTTAAGACATTATACCCGCCAATTTTCCAGTTTTTTGTACAGTGTAAATAAATGTAAGTTTATCACATTATAGTCGAGAACATTTCATTTTTTTTAACATTGTAATTCCCCAATTCATAAATCAGGCCGAATTACCAGCGTACATTGTACAAAAATCGGCGATCACTGTTTGTTCATCGTTCCTTAGCGAATGATCGCAACTGTACCATGCACCAAAAAAAAAAATTTCACCCATGTATCTTGTCAAAAATAATTTTTTTAAATATTTTATCATTAATTCATATCAACGCTGCCTACACACGTTTCCATAATGGTATGTGCATGTACCATTACAATCTCATTAAGTTTCGGTCACAGTACCCGTTTAAAATAAAAGAGACGCATTCTGGACGCGGAGGCTAAGGTGTAAAAGAAAGATCCGCGTGAGAAACGGTAACGGTGATAAACAGAGGGAGAGAGAGGGACCAAAACGAAAAGGAAAATAGAACAAAACATAAAAGGGATGTTAAGCGAGCGTCAGCTGCTCGGAGAGACCCTTTTGCCGAGGCGTATTGTGGTTCTGAAAAGAACCGTTTTTTTTTCCAACGCGAAGGTCGCCGTCGACTGCGAGGCGGCCGCAACTTAGGCGCGTTCTCCTCTGATGCGCCTGGCCAACTGGATGTCCTTAGGCATGATGGTCACGCGTTTGGCGTGGATGGCGCAGAGGTTGGTGTCTTCGAAGAGACCCACCAGGTAAGCCTCGCTGGCTTCCTGCAGGGCCATGACGGCCGAGCTTTGGAAGCGGAGGTCGGTCTTGAAGTCCTGTGCGATTTCGCGCACCAACCGTTGGAAGGGCAGTTTGCGGATCAGCAGTTCGGTGCTCTTCTGGTAGCGACGAATCTCACGGAGAGCGACCGTGCCCGGCCTGTAACGATGGGGCTTCTTGACGCCGCCGGTTGCGGGCGCGCTCTTCCTGGCCGCCTTGGTGGCCAACTGCTTGCGAGGAGCCTTGCCTCCCGTAGACTTACGAGCGGTCTGCTTGGTACGAGCCATGATTGCGTAGGTTAATTATATAAAGAGGACAACGGACTACAGCGCGAACTGGTCTGCACGAGAATGAGAATAAATCTAGCGGGCACAAGCATTTGAAGCCTCGGTCCGCGAGAGACGACGAAATCGGCATCGCCGATTGGACGGAGAGCGCGGCAGGCCACGCCCGCGTCGCAAGTTCACAAAACCGACATGGAAAGGGCGGCGGAAGGCATTCTCTCGACGACCAGCGAGCTACACTCTCGTCGTTCCCGTTCTCTGTTCTGTGTGCAGTTTTATTCGTGTGAAGTCTTCGATCTGACAAGATGACCGGTCGCGGTAAGGGAGGCAAAGGTCTGGGAAAAGGTGGCGCCAAGCGTCATCGCAAAGTTCTACGCGATAACATCCAGGGCATCACGAAACCGGCCATCAGACGTTTGGCCCGGCGCGGTGGCGTCAAGCGCATCTCCGGACTGATCTACGAGGAGACGCGCGGCGTGCTGAAGGTGTTTCTCGAGAACGTGATCAGGGACGCCGTCACCTACACCGAACACGCGAAGAGGAAGACCGTCACCGCGATGGACGTGGTGTACGCGTTGAAACGCCAAGGCCGCACCCTCTACGGTTTCGGCGGCTAAGAAGGAGACGACAACGGTCGGAGGCCACCGCCGCTCCAGCATCTCTCTCTCTTCTCTTCGGAAGGGAGGCGGCGGTCGAGGAAAAAAAAACGGTTCTTTTCAGAACCACAAAGACAGTGCTTGTAAGGGCAACACTTTCGATTCGTTCGCAGTCCCGTCGCATCGTGAAAACAAAAATCGGCACTCTAGGTCGGCCTCTCTATCTCTTTCTCTCTCTCTCTCTCTCTCTCTCTCTCTCTCTCTCTCTCTCTCTCTCTCTCTCTGTCCTTGATGGTAGGTTGTAAACGTTACACGCCCGGTGGACGCCGATTAGGCAGGGGAGGAAAAAGGGCAGAAAAAAAAAAGAGGTAATTTCTTCTCGTTAGGAATGACCGACGTCCATCTGATATGTCTTCCGAGCGCACCCCTTCCTACCGGCCGGGTTGTTGTTCGTATCTGCCGTTTTATTTTATATGTTTTTATTTAACATCCGATGTAAAGTGTGAAAACAAAGGCAATCGTATCGTGTCTACGGGAGAAACCCTTTAAGCGGGAATGTAATTTGTGGCCCTGAGAAGGGCCGGTTGGTTCGCTGATCCCAAGGCACTAGGCTTAGGCCTTTTTCTCGGTTTTCTTCGGGAGAAGAACGGCCTGGATGTTTGGCAGCACTCCGCCCTGGGCGATCGTGACCCCGGAAAGGAGCTTGTTCAACTCCTCGTCGTTCCTGATGGCGAGCTGCAGATGACGGGGGATGATCCTGGTCTTTTTGTTGTCACGGGCGGCGTTCCCGGCCAACTCGAGAACTTCCGCGGCCAGGTACTCCATCACGGCGGCCAGGTAGACGGGCGCACCGGCACCGACGCGTTCGGCGTAGTTTCCCTTGCGCAAGAGACGGTGGATCCTGCCGACTGGAAACTGAAGACCGGCCCGGCTGGATCGGGACTTCGCCTTTCCCTTGACTTTTCCTCCCTTTCCTCGTCCAGACATTCTCGCTAGTGGGTATATGAAGTGGCAGAAGATGAACACTGACTGTCTGTGTCGGCGGTCGAGCGCGGAATAAAGCTCTTGCTCGCGCAGGCGTTCCTTTTTATGCAGACTCGGGTTTGCCAATCGCTGCTCGCGGACCCGACGAGGGCGTGGCGAACCGGCCGTAGAGTGGCGTAGAGTCCGCTTACAAAAACCGCGACGTACAGGGAAGCGCCTTCATGATTATCAACTCGATTCGAGCTCTGCTGTCCGATCTATACACACGTATGTGATCCAGCTCCTGCTTGTTTACAAGCGATTTGTTATTTTTTGAGCCGAACCTTGGTTTTCCTTGGGTTTTTTCCCTTTGGTTTATTAAGGTTTAGCTATCCGCTGCATTTATGTAGCAAATTTTTAACGATTCGCCTGCCGTTGCCACTTGGGTTTTAAAGCTTATTGCCGTTGCATTTATTAATGCGATTTTTAATGTTTTTGCATTTCTTAATGCTATTTTCAGTTGCGTGAAGAGTACTTGCACCGAGGGACATTTTGTGGACTGGGCCGAAGACATCGTTTTGACCACTAGGTGACGGGAGTCACCTAGGTGAACAGGATAGTCGAGGCTTGGTATGGACAACGTATTCAAGGGTGTGCAAGAACTCCTGGACGAACATGGATTGTCTACGTTTGAAGAGCTGCTGAAGATAATGGGGTATGAGGGGAAGAAGTCCACGATGTCCAAGGGCTGCCAGGAGGAGCCCGCGAAGACAGCACCAGCCAAGGTTTCCAAGGGGAAATCTGCGAAGAAGCAGGCCAAGGCTTCTGTGGAGAAGCCTGTGAAGACCGTCCCTGCCAAGGCTGCCGAGGGGCAGCCTGAGAAAAAGGTCCCTACCAGGGTAGCCGAGGAGGGGCTACCCGCGAAGACGCTGGCGCAGGAGGTTATGTCCAAGCCAGTAGCTACCTTGGGAGCCCGGCCAAGGGTCACTAACTTTCGAGTGGTGTCCCCCACCCCAGCTCAGAAAGGCGGCAAGGCGAAGGCTAAAACTTCCCGCCAAAATAAAAACGATGATAGCTCTGACAGTGAGAGGTCCGGGAGGCCTCGTTCCCCTGTCTTAAAGAGCGGTGGCTTAGCCGCATATCCCGAACTCGGTGCCTCTGGAGGGCACTGCTCGGGAGCGGCTTCAGGTGCTCAGATGGAGCTCGTGGGGTCCGGATCTTTCAGTACCCTGGAAGACTTCCCTTTGCTGGGTTGTCGGAAAGGGGAATATGCCATTATGACCCCGAGCACACCAGATGATAAACCTATTGATCGGTCAGACGCTGAAGGCGGAGATGCGAAAGTGTCGGTCGCAAGTAAGCAAATGCCGGTTGAGATAAGTGTTCGAGCGGATACGTGCCTCGCACGTACCGCCGAGAGAACGCCTTCAGCTGAAGGCGGGGCCGCGGCTATCGCGCAAGCAAGCGGATTGGTTGCTCCTTGGAGTGCATCTTCGCAGCTGGCGGTCGAGGAGCCCGCAAACGTTTCCACGGAAATGGATTGCGACCACCTGGCTGCAGGTTTCAAGCGCAATTTGCCTACGGACAGCTCTGAATCTTCGGAATCGGAGCTGAGCGATGATTTCACTACGGTGAAGGAGCGAGGCCGGAAGCGAAAGTGCAAGAAATCTGCCTCGATTACGACACCCCAACCCGTTGTTTCCGTCTCCAACCAATTTGACTCCCTGGAGGAGGAAATGGAAGGAGTCTCTACACACGAGGGGGTAACAACGGCGAATACTCGCCGGGACAGGATCCCACCGTTCGTCCTGCATAGCAAGGAGAACTGGTCATCCCTGTCCGGGGAGTTGACTCGCCGCAAGATTGTAATTACAAAAGCCAAAAATCTTCAGGACGGCATCCGGCTTCATCCCGCCTCGGCGGATGATTTCAGGAAGCTTAGGTCATTCCTCAACGAGATGAAGGTGCCCCATCACCATTATCAGCTCACAGAGGAAAAACCGTTGAAGGTGGTGGTGCGTGGAGTTCCAGAAACCTGCACCAACGAGGAGGTGAAAGATAGACTCATGGAGAGGGGCTATCCTGTAACCTCTGTTCACCGCATGAGACGTGGTTCGGAGCGAAGGCCCTTGCCTCTGGTGCTGGTTCATTTAACCAAGTCACAGGAGGGCAAGGCCATCTTCCAACTCCGCGACCTCATGCACCTGAGGGTGTCGGTGGAATCTCCACGCAGAAAGACGGCTATAGGGCAATGCCACCGCTGCCAGCGGTTCGGACATGCTCAGTCACGCTGCACTGCTCCACCCAAGTGCGTAAAGTGCGCGGATCCTCATCATACTGGTGAGTGCCAAAAGTCGAGGGACGTACCTGCCAAGTGTTGCAACTGTAGCGGTTCGCACACGGCAAATTACAAGGGCTGCCCAGTGCACCCTTCGAACGCAAAAAACGTCCATGCTCGTAGGCCAGTACCTGCTGTGAGGTCATCCGCTGCTTCCTACGCGAACGCGGTGAAGAATCCGGTGCGCGGAACAGAAAACCCCCGTAGGAACATACGGCCCGCCCCGAGTACCGCCGCCGGCGGCTCGGGCCAAGCGGTCGGTTCTGGGGTCGAAAGTTCCGTCGGCGTGGAGCAACCACCCGTTGTGGAACAACGGCCGGCCACCGTGACCGCTCCCAGCGGCACGGACGTGCCAGTCGAACCACAGGCTACGCCTACCCCATCAGCTGACATACGAGGCAGAGATGCCCTAACAGCAATGTTGTCGGGAATCCAAAAGGTCATTCAGATGTTCGTTGAGAACAAGAGCAATCAGGAAATCCTGTCATGTCTAATGGGCGTTTTCACCCCCATGATCCAAATCTTACAAGATCGTTAATGGATCGACGACCCAGGAATCCTAGCTCGCTGAGGACAGTCTTTTGGAATGCCCAAGGACTTCGTTGCAAAAAGGGCGAACTGCTCGAGTTTGTACATAGGCACAATCTCGACGTGGTCATGGTCAACGAGACCTGGCTCCGCGCTGGAGACAATCCCAGGCTTCCCAACTATCGGCTCTACCGAGTCGATAGGGGTGGCGCCAGAGGAGGCGGAACGGCCATATATGTCAAAACCTCTCTTGCCCATTTTGCTCTCGATGTACCAGAAATGGACCACATCGAGGCAACTGGAGTGTGCGTCCAAACCGAGAGGAACGGAGCGATCCGGTTTTGGTCCGTTTATAACGCGCCAAACAGAATCCTGCTCGAGGCTGACCTAGAGGCTCTGTTGGTGGGAAACGACCCGGTAATTATTGCCGGTGACTTGAACTCCAAACATCCTGCATGGAACAGCCGCGTTACCAATCGCAACGGACGCATTTTGAACGCCTTTGCGGAGAGACAAGTTTTCTTTGTGGATGCTCCCACGGAGCCGACCCACTTTCCCGCCGTAGGGAGGCCAGACATATTGGACACCGTCATTCTCAAGGACGTCACCATGGTTCACCAACTGACTTCGGTTGCCGAATTCAATTCAGATCACAACCCGGTACTTATGTACCTCGGTGACATAGATCCCGCTGATGGGACCGCAGATGATAACAAACGGTTTACCGTATCGTGGCCGGCGTTCACGGGGCACCTTGAGCAGTCTATGGGACCGATCCCCAGGATCGAGAACATTGACGGACTCGAGGCTTCTGAACAATGGTTCACTTCATGCCTTTCGAACTCTGTTCGATTTGCTACAAATGTCGTTCGTACTCCGAACTCTGGTGACATTTTTCCTGCGGCCATTAAGGAGCTGTTCCGAGATAAGAACCGAGCCAGGCGACTGGCACAGCGATCGATGAATCCGGCTGACAAGGTCAGGGCGAACCAACTCGCTGCACAAGTTCGGACTGAGGTCAAGAACTACCGTAACGAGACATGGGAAGCCAAGCTCGATGCCCTGGACGCAACGGACAATTCTCTGTGGAGAATGGCCAAAGTCCTCAGGAACAAGTGGTCTCCGATGCCCCCCATACATGGTGAGCGTGGCCTGGCGTACTCGGACAACGAGAAGGCGGAAGCCTTCGCGGACAGTCTCGAACGCCAGTGCTCGCCGAACTATGCTAACGCAGACGTTCGGTTTATTGGGAGAATTCATGCCGACGTTCGACGTCGGCTAAGAGATCCAGATCCAGAGGTACTGGAGCCTGCAACCGCTGAAGAAGTCCGGGAGCTTATCAAGACCTGCAAGGTCAAGAAAGCTCCAGGTCCCGACGGGCTAGGCAATGGGGTTCTTAAAGCCCTGCCAACCAAGGCCATCGCGGCTTTAACCGGCATCATTAACGCCTCGTTGCGTCTCCGCCACTTCCCTCGGAGGTGGCGGTGCGCCGATGTGATCTTGTTACCGAAACCGGGCCAGCAAGCGAACTTCCCGCAAAACTACAGACCGATATCGCTTCTGTCTGTGGTTGGGAAGATTGCCGAAGGCGTCGTGTTGAGGCGGATCAAGCGCGTGACAGATGAAGGGCAAATTCTCCAAGACGAACAGTTTGGATTTAGAACCGCACACTCGACTGTGCATCAGGTCCTCAGAGTTGTGGAAAACGTGACCGACGGTTTCTGTACCCGTCAGTCAACCGGCGCCGTCTTTCTGGACGTGTCAAAGGCCTTCGACAAGGTCTGGCACCAGGGACTACTTCACAAGATGCTAGAGGCTGGCTTTCCCCGTGCGCTCGTTCAGCTGGTCGGTTCCTACCTCCGGGATAGGACCTTCCGCGTCAAGTTGAACGGAACCAGGTCCACGGAGAGAAGGATTACCGCGGGTGTTCCCCAAGGTTCCCTTCTCTCACCGGCGCTCTTTAGCATCTACGTGAGGGACATCCCTAGAACGCGAAACACCCAGATTGCGCTATACGCCGACGACACGGCTGTAATGGCCTCTTCACGTCACCCACATCTCATAGTGAGAGACCTACAAACGGCGATGGACGAGCTCGAGGAATGGTTTCGTACCTGGCGTATCGAAGTCAACTCCGAAAAGAGCTCGGCGATCTTCTTGACAAAAAGGACTCACCGCCCCCAGGGCAATGTTTCCATGTTTGATCAAGAGATCCCGTGGAAGGACGAGACCAAGTATCTCGGAGTGGTCCTTGATAAGGGTCTTACCTGGCGACCGCACTTAGTGCAATGCGCGAATCGTGCGAAGGCTGTCACTGCAAGTTTGAGCTCACTTTCTAATAGGAGATCTAAACTCAGTGCTTCCAACAAACTGAGAATCTATAAGGCCATCGTCCGTCCGACGATGACCTACGCCTCGACAGTTTGGGGATACGCAGCCAAATCACACGTAAACAAGCTTCAGGTGATCCAAAACAAGGCCCTCCGGGCGGTCTTTGACGCTCCTTGGTTTGTCCGCAATCAGGAATTGCACCAGGACGCCAATTTACCATCCATCCAAGACTTTATTAAACAGTCTGCCGTGCGGTTCTACGACTCGCTTGCGGGTCATCCAAACCCACTTATCAATGCGTTAGGAGCCTACGACGCTGGCGAATGCCGCCGTCATAAGCGACCGAAAATGATCCTGCTCGGTGATTGATAGAACGAGCCGCAGGTCCCTAGGGGCTTGCAACACAGAAATCACTTGAGATCAGAATATTTTCCAGTCAGATGACGGAGGTGAAAGACAATGTCTAGGTACTCCATGTAGCCACGATGTTCAAAGTTCAAAGTTCAAAGCGCCTTCATTCCCGGCTCCAGAGCGAGCCAGTCAAGAGTCGTTAGTAGCGTTCGAATCTAAGCGGTAGCATGCCACCAAAAACCAGCGGCAAGGCGGCCAAGAAGGCCGGCAAGGCGCAGAAGAACATCTCGAAGAGCGACAAGAAGAAGAAACGCAGGAGGAAGGAGAGCTACGCCATCTACATATACAAGGTGCTGAAGCAGGTCCATCCCGACACCGGCATCTCCAGCAAGGCCATGTCGATCATGAACAGCTTCGTGAACGACATCTTCGAGCGGATCGCCGCCGAGGCGTCTCGCCTGGCCCACTACAACAAGCGTTCGACGATAACCAGTCGGGAGATCCAGACCGCCGTGCGCCTCCTCCTGCCGGGCGAGTTGGCCAAGCACGCCGTGAGCGAAGGCACCAAGGCCGTCACCAAGTACACCAGCTCGAAGTAAAGGCCTCCCCCTGGCGGAGCTCCCACCGAAGATCAGAGGGTTTCGGGAGAATTACGACAAAAATCGGTTCTTTTCAGAACCACAAAGGCCTTTCCGTAAAAGGGTTTCTCTCCTCGGCAGACGCACGCACGACCACCGACCCTTCCCGCCGTTACGTTACTTAGTTAGTCCCGCGGCTCTTTCATTTATTTTCCCCTTTTAAACATATAACACTTTGATCCGCGGTCATTAACGTACCGCGGTGCTATTCAATTAATACAATAGGCAGGTATGACTTGTGCGCCGGGTCAAACAGGTTGAACAGTTAGGCCGCCAGTCATGTGCTAGACAGCGTTTACTGTCTCCAGCCTTACTTTGTGGAACTCCATAATCGTGAAATATAACATAAATACAAAGATTAGTTAAAGTTAAAACAATATTGTCAGGTTAAGATATTAATAAAACTTGTGAAACTTTAACTAATCTTTGTATTTATACTATATTTCATGTGCTAGACACTCCGTTCGTTGGTCTGCGGATAAACTTGAAAGAAAGTGGGTTTGTTAGAGTGCGCTGCGGTAATTTACACTAAAATCTAGTTTTTATATTTGCTTTTCGTCTTCCTATCCGCCGCCTGCGCGTGCGGTCGGTCGTTCGCTAGAACCGCCGCCGGAAGCCTAACCTACACGGGGGTAATATGATAGGGAACAGAGGAGTTCGCTGTAATATACCGAGGCCCCTGCGTCGGTGTATATATTATTATGTTCGCTTATTGGCAATAATTTTAGATAATAACAGACGCCGGTGCAAAGAGAACTAATTAGGACGTCATGAATAGAAAGAGGTGACGGCGGCGGAAGCATTTTGAAAGAAATCCGTCCCCTGCTTCTATTCAAAATTCGGAATAGATGGCGGCGTGACGTGGTTTCCTATTATTAATTGTTAATCGGAGACGGCGCGTGTAATCGAGTTTAGCAGATGCACCTTTTGCGGAGCAGAATTGTGGCCCTGAAAAGGGCCATTTGTATGTCGCCACGGCGGCACCGCGAGCGACCCGTCTTCTTCTTTCGCTGCTTTCGGAGGAGGAGGCGGCGAGCCGCGTCGTTGAACGGCCCTCGCGCTTCACTTCTTCTTGGAGGCGGCCTTCTTGGCGGCGGCTGGAGCCTTCTTGGGCTTGGGCGCTTTCGGCTTCTTGGTCGGCACCTTGGTGGTCTTCTTGGCTTTCGAGGGGGTCCTCCCCTTCGAGGCCCGCTTCTCGGAGGCGGCGGGCGTGGCGGGGGCTGCCGTCGCTGGCGACGCCGCGGCGGCTGCCGCTTGCGGCTTCCTGCCCCTGGAACCGGCGGCCTTCTTCTCTGCCCCGGCCTTTTTGGCTGCAGGTTTCGGCTTCTTGGCGCCCGCGGCCTTGGCTTTTCCGGAGGAGGCGCGTTTGCCGCCGGCGGACTTCGCGGAGGCTGCGGCCTTCGAGGCGGAGCGAGCTTTCTCTGGCTTCTTGGAGGCGGCCCCGCCGGATCCTGCAGATCCCCCGCCGGCCAGCTTGAAGGAGCCGGAAGCGCCCTTTCCCTTGGTCTGGACGAGTGCGCCGGATGCGACGGCGGACTTCAGGTACTTCTTGATGAACGGAGCCAACTTCTCGGCGTCGACCTTGTAGTTGGCCGAGACGTACTTCTTGATCGCCTGCAGAGAGGAACCGCCGCGCTCCTTGAGACTCTTGATTGCGTTGTTGACCATGTCGGATGTGGGCGGGTGGTTGGGTTTCGAACGAGCGCTCTTGGCGCCGCCGCCGGCGGCCTTCTTCTGGCCGGCCGCCTTCTTCCCCGCGGCCGCCGAGGAGGCGGGAGCGGCCGAAGCTGCCGCTGGCGAAGAAGCTACTGCCGCGTCTGCCATGTCGTAGTAGATACTGCCAAGTGGTGTTGCGTATTTACGGAAATAAAGAACTGCGGCTTCGCTACTCGGATAGGTGCTGCGTCAATGGGTTCGCGCGCGAACGAGAGAACTAACTGTCAAGGACTGGAGACGCCTTTCAGCTGAACAACGCGATACAGAGAAAAATTCTACTGTGACTCGCTCCCGGGGAAACCGGCGGAGCACTTGTTCGACGCACGTACCGCCGAGAGAACCGTTCGCCTTCGTCGGCAGCGCCATGGCAGTCGCGACATTGGAACGCTCGTGTTCGCTTCCTTGCACTTTCGAAGACGCCGACGGCGCCCGCCCTTCCCGGACGCCGTCGCCGTTTCGAACGGCGCGAGATGAACGACCGGCCCGTCTTCCCGGGGGGTCGGCGGTCGCGAAACGGCCTCGGGCTCGCCGGAGCCGCGACTTACTTTTACAAGTAGCTGAACGTCGCCGAATGAGTCCGCAATTCGAGGGCCGGCGCCGTCTCCACCGGGTGCCCGGGGTCGGCGACGACTCCGGATACGGAAGGCCGGTAGTACGGAGCGGGCGGTGAGCCGGCGCCGGCCGTCCCCGGCGGCCGGGCTCGGCGAGGAGGAACGCGTTTAGGCGAGCGACTCCGGTCGGGCGAGAGACCTGTAGAGACGGCAACAAGAGTCGAGGGAACCGAGACCGGGGAAGACGGCTCCCAGACCGCTTCCCGTGGTCAGGTCGGTCGAGTCGAGTCGAGAGCGGTGGGTTCCCGGCCCAGCAAGGAACAGCACGTTCTGCAGAGGAGGAGCTCCAGGAAGGAAGGAACTCGCGACATTCGCGGAGGTCTCGGCTTAAACGCGTCGATGCCCGAGATTACTACAGTACAATATGACCGCATCTCCGGTTCGAGGTCCCGTAACAACGAGCCAGCTTCCGGTGAACGGTGAACATCACGGCGTACCCGGAATGACCGGAGCATGGTCTTTAACCCCCGTCGTCCGAAGGATCGTCAAACAGGCAGAACCCCGGCTCGTGGGGTCGGTTTTCGAAGGGATCCCTCGCTTCGACAGATCTGTCGTCGTTCCTGGTCTAAATCGGCGAGCCTGATCAACAAACGCCAACCGTCGATGTTAATTAGGGTCCAATGTTAAATATTCAAAGGCAATGCATTCGACGCCGCTAAGGGTGCAAAAGAAAAGGAAACCGAAGCATCGTCTTACGAGTCATCAACGTCGGGTATATACTCCCATGTATTGTATCTAAAGAACCTGGCATGTAATAGAACAAGCCGCCTTACGCCCAAGAGGCGACTTGCATCGTGGTGCGAAACGTTGTCGCAGGGCCACCCCTCGTTGCTTTGAGCCCGGGCGCAGGGCCGTCCGCGAAGTTTTCAACATGCGAAACCACCGTAAAAGGGAAGTTAAGAAAAGAACCCCCCCCCCCCCCCCCCGCCCCGCCAAGACCTTAAACAGCCTGCTGCCGATCAGTTTTTCGCATTTCAATAACGATTCAAACCAAAAACGGCAAGACGTCTTTCGGATCTTATTACGATTCTTCTTGTTGCTTGTTAATATGTACCAACTACCTTACCGTTGGACGTTTTTGAAATAAAATTAATTTTTAAAACAATTTTTCATTATTTCATATCAACGCTGGCTACATACATTTCTATAATGGTATGTGCATGTACAGTTGCGATCATTCGCTAAGGTACATTTAAGACATTATACCCGCCAATTTTCCAGTTTTTTGTACAGTGTAAATAAATGTAAGTTTATCACATTATAGTCGAGAACATTTCATTTTTTTTAACATTGTAATTCCCCAATTCATAAATCAGGCCGAATTACCAGCGTACATTGTACAAAAATCGGCGATCACTGTTTGTTCATCGTTCCTTAGCGAATGATCGCAACTGTACCATGCACCAAAAAAAAAAATTTCACCCATGTATCTTGTCAAAAATAATTTTTTTAAATATTTTATCATTAATTCATATCAACGCTGCCTACACACGTTTCCATAATGGTATGTGCATGTACCATTACAATCTCATTAAGTTTCGGTCACAGTACCCGTTTAAAATAAAAGAGACGCATTCTGGACGCGGAGGCTAAGGTGTAAAAGAAAGATCCGCGTGAGAAACGGTAACGGTGATAAACAGAGGGAGAGAGAGGGACCAAAACGAAAAGGAAAATAGAACAAAACATAAAAGGGATGTTAAGCGAGCGTCAGCTGCTCGGAGAGACCCTTTTGCCGAGGCGTATTGTGGTTCTGAAAAGAACCGTTTTTTTTTCCAACGCGAAGGTCGCCGTCGACTGCGAGGCGGCCGCAACTTAGGCGCGTTCTCCTCTGATGCGCCTGGCCAACTGGATGTCCTTAGGCATGATGGTCACGCGTTTGGCGTGGATGGCGCAGAGGTTGGTGTCTTCGAAGAGACCCACCAGGTAAGCCTCGCTGGCTTCCTGCAGGGCCATGACGGCCGAGCTTTGGAAGCGGAGGTCGGTCTTGAAGTCCTGTGCGATTTCGCGCACCAACCGTTGGAAGGGCAGTTTGCGGATCAGCAGTTCGGTGCTCTTCTGGTAGCGACGAATCTCACGGAGAGCGACCGTGCCCGGCCTGTAACGATGGGGCTTCTTGACGCCGCCGGTTGCGGGCGCGCTCTTCCTGGCCGCCTTGGTGGCCAACTGCTTGCGAGGAGCCTTGCCTCCCGTAGACTTACGAGCGGTCTGCTTGGTACGAGCCATGATTGCGTAGGTTAATTATATAAAGAGGACAACGGACTACAGCGCGAACTGGTCTGCACGAGAATGAGAATAAATCTAGCGGGCACAAGCATTTGAAGCCTCGGTCCGCGAGAGACGACGAAATCGGCATCGCCGATTGGACGGAGAGCGCGGCAGGCCACGCCCGCGTCGCAAGTTCACAAAACCGACATGGAAAGGGCGGCGGAAGGCATTCTCTCGACGACCAGCGAGCTACACTCTCGTCGTTCCCGTTCTCTGTTCTGTGTGCAGTTTTATTCGTGTGAAGTCTTCGATCTGACAAGATGACCGGTCGCGGTAAGGGAGGCAAAGGTCTGGGAAAAGGTGGCGCCAAGCGTCATCGCAAAGTTCTACGCGATAACATCCAGGGCATCACGAAACCGGCCATCAGACGTTTGGCCCGGCGCGGTGGCGTCAAGCGCATCTCCGGACTGATCTACGAGGAGACGCGCGGCGTGCTGAAGGTGTTTCTCGAGAACGTGATCAGGGACGCCGTCACCTACACCGAACACGCGAAGAGGAAGACCGTCACCGCGATGGACGTGGTGTACGCGTTGAAACGCCAAGGCCGCACCCTCTACGGTTTCGGCGGCTAAGAAGGAGACGACAACGGTCGGAGGCCACCGCCGCTCCAGCATCTCTCTCTCTTCTCTTCGGAAGGGAGGCGGCGGTCGAGGAAAAAAAAACGGTTCTTTTCAGAACCACAAAGACAGTGCTTGTAAGGGCAACACTTTCGATTCGTTCGCAGTCCCGTCGCATCGTGAAAACAAAAATCGGCACTCTCGGTCGGCCTCTCTATCTCTCTCTCTCTCTCTCTCTCTCTCTCTCTCTCTCTCTCTCTCTCTCTCTCTCTCTCTCTGTCCTTGATGGTAGGTTGTAAACGTTACACGCCCGGTGGACGCCGATTAGGCAGGGGAGGAAAAAGGGCAGAAAAAAAAAAGAGGTAATTTCTTCTCGTTAGGAATGACCGACGTCCATCTGATATGTCTTCCGAGCGCACCCCTTCCTACCGGCCGGGTTGTTGTTCGTATCTGCCGTTTTATTTTATATGTTTTTATTTAACATCCGATGTAAAGTGTGAAAACAAAGGCAATCGTATCGTGTCTACGGGAGAAACCCTTTAAGCGGGAATGTAATTTGTGGCCCTGAGAAGGGCCGGTTGGTTCGCTGATCCCAAGGCACTAGGCTTAGGCCTTTTTCTCGGTTTTCTTCGGGAGAAGAACGGCCTGGATGTTTGGCAGCACTCCGCCCTGGGCGATCGTGACCCCGGAAAGGAGCTTGTTCAACTCCTCGTCGTTCCTGATGGCGAGCTGCAGATGACGGGGGATGATCCTGGTCTTTTTGTTGTCACGGGCGGCGTTCCCGGCCAACTCGAGAACTTCCGCGGCCAGGTACTCCATCACGGCGGCCAGGTAGACGGGCGCACCGGCACCGACGCGTTCGGCGTAGTTTCCCTTGCGCAAGAGACGGTGGATCCTGCCGACTGGAAACTGAAGACCGGCCCGGCTGGATCGGGACTTCGCCTTTCCCTTGACTTTTCCTCCCTTTCCTCGTCCAGACATTCTCGCTAGTGGGTATATGAAGTGGCAGAAGATGAACACTGACTGTCTGTGTCGGCGGTCGAGCGCGGAATAAAGCTCTTGCTCGCGCAGGCGTTCCTTTTTATGCAGACTCGGGTTTGCCAATCGCTGCTCGCGGACCCGACGAGGGCGTGGCGAACCGGCCGTAGAGTGGCGTAGAGTCCGCTTACAAAAACCGCGACGTACAGGGAAGCGCCTTCATGATTATCAACTCGATTCGAGCTCTGCTGTCCGATCTATACACACGTATGTGATCCAGCTCCTGCTTGTTTACAAGCGATTTGTTATTTTTTGAGCCGAACCTTGGTTTTCCTTGGGTTTTTTCCCTTTGGTTTATTAAGGTTTAGCTATCCGCTGCATTTATGTAGCAAATTTTTAACGATTCGCCTGCCGTTGCCACTTGGGTTTTAAAGCTTATTGCCGTTGCATTTATTAATGCGATTTTTAATGTTTTTGCATTTCTTAATGCTATTTTCAGTTGCGTGAAGAGTACTTGCACCGAGGGACATTTTGTGGACTGGGCCGAAGACATCGTTTTGACCACTAGGTGACGGGAGTCACCTAGGTGAACAGGATAGTCGAGGCTTGGTATGGACAACGTATTCAAGGGTGTGCAAGAACTCCTGGACGAACATGGATTGTCTACGTTTGAAGAGCTGCTGAAGATAATGGGGTATGAGGGGAAGAAGTCCACGATGTCCAAGGGCTGCCAGGAGGAGCCCGCGAAGACAGCACCAGCCAAGGTTTCCAAGGGGAAATCTGCGAAGAAGCAGGCCAAGGCTTCTGTGGAGAAGCCTGTGAAGACCGTCCCTGCCAAGGCTGCCGAGGGGCAGCCTGAGAAAAAGGTCCCTACCAGGGTAGCCGAGGAGGGGCTACCCGCGAAGACGCTGGCGCAGGAGGTTATGTCCAAGCCAGTAGCTACCTTGGGAGCCCGGCCAAGGGTCACTAACTTTCGAGTGGTGTCCCCCACCCCAGCTCAGAAAGGCGGCAAGGCGAAGGCTAAAACTTCCCGCCAAAATAAAAACGATGATAGCTCTGACAGTGAGAGGTCCGGGAGGCCTCGTTCCCCTGTCTTAAAGAGCGGTGGCTTAGCCGCATATCCCGAACTCGGTGCCTCTGGAGGGCACTGCTCGGGAGCGGCTTCAGGTGCTCAGATGGAGCTCGTGGGGTCCGGATCTTTCAGTACCCTGGAAGACTTCCCTTTGCTGGGTTGTCGGAAAGGGGAATATGCCATTATGACCCCGAGCACACCAGATGATAAACCTATTGATCGGTCAGACGCTGAAGGCGGAGATGCGAAAGTGTCGGTCGCAAGTAAGCAAATGCCGGTTGAGATAAGTGTTCGAGCGGATACGTGCCTCGCACGTACCGCCGAGAGAACGCCTTCAGCTGAAGGCGGGGCCGCGGCTATCGCGCAAGCAAGCGGATTGGTTGCTCCTTGGAGTGCATCTTCGCAGCTGGCGGTCGAGGAGCCCGCAAACGTTTCCACGGAAATGGATTGCGACCACCTGGCTGCAGGTTTCAAGCGCAATTTGCCTACGGACAGCTCTGAATCTTCGGAATCGGAGCTGAGCGATGATTTCACTACGGTGAAGGAGCGAGGCCGGAAGCGAAAGTGCAAGAAATCTGCCTCGATTACGACACCCCAACCCGTTGTTTCCGTCTCCAACCAATTTGACTCCCTGGAGGAGGAAATGGAAGGAGTCTCTACACACGAGGGGGTAACAACGGCGAATACTCGCCGGGACAGGATCCCACCGTTCGTCCTGCATAGCAAGGAGAACTGGTCATCCCTGTCCGGGGAGTTGACTCGCCGCAAGATTGTAATTACAAAAGCCAAAAATCTTCAGGACGGCATCCGGCTTCATCCCGCCTCGGCGGATGATTTCAGGAAGCTTAGGTCATTCCTCAACGAGATGAAGGTGCCCCATCACCATTATCAGCTCACAGAGGAAAAACCGTTGAAGGTGGTGGTGCGTGGAGTTCCAGAAACCTGCACCAACGAGGAGGTGAAAGATAGACTCATGGAGAGGGGCTATCCTGTAACCTCTGTTCACCGCATGAGACGTGGTTCGGAGCGAAGGCCCTTGCCTCTGGTGCTGGTTCATTTAACCAAGTCACAGGAGGGCAAGGCCATCTTCCAACTCCGCGACCTCATGCACCTGAGGGTGTCGGTGGAATCTCCACGCAGAAAGACGGCTATAGGGCAATGCCACCGCTGCCAGCGGTTCGGACATGCTCAGTCACGCTGCACTGCTCCACCCAAGTGCGTAAAGTGCGCGGATCCTCATCATACTGGTGAGTGCCAAAAGTCGAGGGACGTACCTGCCAAGTGTTGCAACTGTAGCGGTTCGCACACGGCAAATTACAAGGGCTGCCCAGTGCACCCTTCGAACGCAAAAAACGTCCATGCTCGTAGGCCAGTACCTGCTGTGAGGTCATCCGCTGCTTCCTACGCGAACGCGGTGAAGAATCCGGTGCGCGGAACAGAAAACCCCCGTAGGAACATACGGCCCGCCCCGAGTACCGCCGCCGGCGGCTCGGGCCAAGCGGTCGGTTCTGGGGTCGAAAGTTCCGTCGGCGTGGAGCAACCACCCGTTGTGGAACAACGGCCGGCCACCGTGACCGCTCCCAGCGGCACGGACGTGCCAGTCGAACCACAGGCTACGCCTACCCCATCAGCTGACATACGAGGCAGAGATGCCCTAACAGCAATGTTGTCGGGAATCCAAAAGGTCATTCAGATGTTCGTTGAGAACAAGAGCAATCAGGAAATCCTGTCATGTCTAATGGGCGTTTTCACCCCCATGATCCAAATCTTACAAGATCGTTAATGGATCGACGACCCAGGAATCCTAGCTCGCTGAGGACAGTCTTTTGGAATGCCCAAGGACTTCGTTGCAAAAAGGGCGAACTGCTCGAGTTTGTACATAGGCACAATCTCGACGTGGTCATGGTCAACGAGACCTGGCTCCGCGCTGGAGACAATCCCAGGCTTCCCAACTATCGGCTCTACCGAGTCGATAGGGGTGGCGCCAGAGGAGGCGGAACGGCCATATATGTCAAAACCTCTCTTGCCCATTTTGCTCTCGATGTACCAGAAATGGACCACATCGAGGCAACTGGAGTGTGCGTCCAAACCGAGAGGAACGGAGCGATCCGGTTTTGGTCCGTTTATAACGCGCCAAACAGAATCCTGCTCGAGGCTGACCTAGAGGCTCTGTTGGTGGGAAACGACCCGGTAATTATTGCCGGTGACTTGAACTCCAAACATCCTGCATGGAACAGCCGCGTTACCAATCGCAACGGACGCATTTTGAACGCCTTTGCGGAGAGACAAGTTTTCTTTGTGGATGCTCCCACGGAGCCGACCCACTTTCCCGCCGTAGGGAGGCCAGACATATTGGACACCGTCATTCTCAAGGACGTCACCATGGTTCACCAACTGACTTCGGTTGCCGAATTCAATTCAGATCACAACCCGGTACTTATGTACCTCGGTGACATAGATCCCGCTGATGGGACCGCAGATGATAACAAACGGTTTACCGTATCGTGGCCGGCGTTCACGGGGCACCTTGAGCAGTCTATGGGACCGATCCCCAGGATCGAGAACATTGACGGACTCGAGGCTTCTGAACAATGGTTCACTTCATGCCTTTCGAACTCTGTTCGATTTGCTACAAATGTCGTTCGTACTCCGAACTCTGGTGACATTTTTCCTGCGGCCATTAAGGAGCTGTTCCGAGATAAGAACCGAGCCAGGCGACTGGCACAGCGATCGATGAATCCGGCTGACAAGGTCAGGGCGAACCAACTCGCTGCACAAGTTCGGACTGAGGTCAAGAACTACCGTAACGAGACATGGGAAGCCAAGCTCGATGCCCTGGACGCAACGGACAATTCTCTGTGGAGAATGGCCAAAGTCCTCAGGAACAAGTGGTCTCCGATGCCCCCCATACATGGTGAGCGTGGCCTGGCGTACTCGGACAACGAGAAGGCGGAAGCCTTCGCGGACAGTCTCGAACGCCAGTGCTCGCCGAACTATGCTAACGCAGACGTTCGGTTTATTGGGAGAATTCATGCCGACGTTCGACGTCGGCTAAGAGATCCAGATCCAGAGGTACTGGAGCCTGCAACCGCTGAAGAAGTCCGGGAGCTTATCAAGACCTGCAAGGTCAAGAAAGCTCCAGGTCCCGACGGGCTAGGCAATGGGGTTCTTAAAGCCCTGCCAACCAAGGCCATCGCGGCTTTAACCGGCATCATTAACGCCTCGTTGCGTCTCCGCCACTTCCCTCGGAGGTGGCGGTGCGCCGATGTGATCTTGTTACCGAAACCGGGCCAGCAAGCGAACTTCCCGCAAAACTACAGACCGATATCGCTTCTGTCTGTGGTTGGGAAGATTGCCGAAGGCGTCGTGTTGAGGCGGATCAAGCGCGTGACAGATGAAGGGCAAATTCTCCAAGACGAACAGTTTGGATTTAGAACCGCACACTCGACTGTGCATCAGGTCCTCAGAGTTGTGGAAAACGTGACCGACGGTTTCTGTACCCGTCAGTCAACCGGCGCCGTCTTTCTGGACGTGTCAAAGGCCTTCGACAAGGTCTGGCACCAGGGACTACTTCACAAGATGCTAGAGGCTGGCTTTCCCCGTGCGCTCGTTCAGCTGGTCGGTTCCTACCTCCGGGATAGGACCTTCCGCGTCAAGTTGAACGGAACCAGGTCCACGGAGAGAAGGATTACCGCGGGTGTTCCCCAAGGTTCCCTTCTCTCACCGGCGCTCTTTAGCATCTACGTGAGGGACATCCCTAGAACGCGAAACACCCAGATTGCGCTATACGCCGACGACACGGCTGTAATGGCCTCTTCACGTCACCCACATCTCATAGTGAGAGACCTACAAACGGCGATGGACGAGCTCGAGGAATGGTTTCGTACCTGGCGTATCGAAGTCAACTCCGAAAAGAGCTCGGCGATCTTCTTGACAAAAAGGACTCACCGCCCCCAGGGCAATGTTTCCATGTTTGATCAAGAGATCCCGTGGAAGGACGAGACCAAGTATCTCGGAGTGGTCCTTGATAAGGGTCTTACCTGGCGACCGCACTTAGTGCAATGCGCGAATCGTGCGAAGGCTGTCACTGCAAGTTTGAGCTCACTTTCTAATAGGAGATCTAAACTCAGTGCTTCCAACAAACTGAGAATCTATAAGGCCATCGTCCGTCCGACGATGACCTACGCCTCGACAGTTTGGGGATACGCAGCCAAATCACACGTAAACAAGCTTCAGGTGATCCAAAACAAGGCCCTCCGGGCGGTCTTTGACGCTCCTTGGTTTGTCCGCAATCAGGAATTGCACCAGGACGCCAATTTACCATCCATCCAAGACTTTATTAAACAGTCTGCCGTGCGGTTCTACGACTCGCTTGCGGGTCATCCAAACCCACTTATCAATGCGTTAGGAGCCTACGACGCTGGCGAATGCCGCCGTCATAAGCGACCGAAAATGATCCTGCTCGGTGATTGATAGAACGAGCCGCAGGTCCCTAGGGGCTTGCAACACAGAAATCACTTGAGATCAGAATATTTTCCAGTCAGATGACGGAGGTGAAAGACAATGTCTAGGTACTCCATGTAGCCACGATGTTCAAAGTTCAAAGTTCAAAGCGCCTTCATTCCCGGCTCCAGAGCGAGCCAGTCAAGAGTCGTTAGTAGCGTTCGAATCTAAGCGGTAGCATGCCACCAAAAACCAGCGGCAAGGCGGCCAAGAAGGCCGGCAAGGCGCAGAAGAACATCTCGAAGAGCGACAAGAAGAAGAAACGCAGGAGGAAGGAGAGCTACGCCATCTACATATACAAGGTGCTGAAGCAGGTCCATCCCGACACCGGCATCTCCAGCAAGGCCATGTCGATCATGAACAGCTTCGTGAACGACATCTTCGAGCGGATCGCCGCCGAGGCGTCTCGCCTGGCCCACTACAACAAGCGTTCGACGATAACCAGTCGGGAGATCCAGACCGCCGTGCGCCTCCTCCTGCCGGGCGAGTTGGCCAAGCACGCCGTGAGCGAAGGCACCAAGGCCGTCACCAAGTACACCAGCTCGAAGTAAAGGCCTCCCCCTGGCGGAGCTCCCACCGAAGATCAGAGGGTTTCGGGAGAATTACGACAAAAATCGGTTCTTTTCAGAACCACAAAGGCCTTTCCGTAAAAGGGTTTCTCTCCTCGGCAGACGCACGCACGACCACCGACCCTTCCCGCCGTTACGTTACTTAGTTAGTCCCGCGGCTCTTTCATTTATTTTCCCCTTTTAAACATATAACACTTTGATCCGCGGTCATTAACGTACCGCGGTGCTATTCAATTAATACAATAGGCAGGTATGACTTGTGCGCCGGGTCAAACAGGTTGAACAGTTAGGCCGCCAGTCATGTGCTAGACAGCGTTTACTGTCTCCAGCCTTACTTTGTGGAACTCCATAATCGTGAAATATAACATAAATACAAAGATTAGTTAAAGTTAAAACAATATTGTCAGGTTAAGATATTAATAAAACTTGTGAAACTTTAACTAATCTTTGTATTTATACTATATTTCATGTGCTAGACACTCCGTTCGTTGGTCTGCGGATAAACTTGAAAGAAAGTGGGTTTGTTAGAGTGCGCTGCGGTAATTTACACTAAAATCTAGTTTTTATATTTGCTTTTCGTCTTCCTATCCGCCGCCTGCGCGTGCGGTCGGTCGTTCGCTAGAACCGCCGCCGGAAGCCTAACCTACACGGGGGTAATATGATAGGGAACAGAGGAGTTCGCTGTAATATACCGAGGCCCCTGCGTCGGTGTATATATTATTATGTTCGCTTATTGGCAATAATTTTAGATAATAACAGACGCCGGTGCAAAGAGAACTAATTAGGACGTCATGAATAGAAAGAGGTGACGGCGGCGGAAGCATTTTGAAAGAAATCCGTCCCCTGCTTCTATTCAAAATTCGGAATAGATGGCGGCGTGACGTGGTTTCCTATTATTAATTGTTAATCGGAGACGGCGCGTGTAATCGAGTTTAGCAGATGCACCTTTTGCGGAGCAGAATTGTGGCCCTGAAAAGGGCCATTTGTATGTCGCCACGGCGGCACCGCGAGCGACCCGTCTTCTTCTTTCGCTGCTTTCGGAGGAGGAGGCGGCGAGCCGCGTCGTTGAACGGCCCTCGCGCTTCACTTCTTCTTGGAGGCGGCCTTCTTGGCGGCGGCTGGAGCCTTCTTGGGCTTGGGCGCTTTCGGCTTCTTGGTCGGCACCTTGGTGGTCTTCTTGGCTTTCGAGGGGGTCCTCCCCTTCGAGGCCCGCTTCTCGGAGGCGGCGGGCGTGGCGGGGGCTGCCGTCGCTGGCGACGCCGCGGCGGCTGCCGCTTGCGGCTTCCTGCCCCTGGAACCGGCGGCCTTCTTCTCTGCCCCGGCCTTTTTGGCTGCAGGTTTCGGCTTCTTGGCGCCCGCGGCCTTGGCTTTTCCGGAGGAGGCGCGTTTGCCGCCGGCGGACTTCGCGGAGGCTGCGGCCTTCGAGGCGGAGCGAGCTTTCTCTGGCTTCTTGGAGGCGGCCCCGCCGGATCCTGCAGATCCCCCGCCGGCCAGCTTGAAGGAGCCGGAAGCGCCCTTTCCCTTGGTCTGGACGAGTGCGCCGGATGCGACGGCGGACTTCAGGTACTTCTTGATGAACGGAGCCAACTTCTCGGCGTCGACCTTGTAGTTGGCCGAGACGTACTTCTTGATCGCCTGCAGAGAGGAACCGCCGCGCTCCTTGAGACTCTTGATTGCGTTGTTGACCATGTCGGATGTGGGCGGGTGGTTGGGTTTCGAACGAGCGCTCTTGGCGCCGCCGCCGGCGGCCTTCTTCTGGCCGGCCGCCTTCTTCCCCGCGGCCGCCGAGGAGGCGGGAGCGGCCGAAGCTGCCGCTGGCGAAGAAGCTACTGCCGCGTCTGCCATGTCGTAGTAGATACTGCCAAGTGGTGTTGCGTATTTACGGAAATAAAGAACTGCGGCTTCGCTACTCGGATAGGTGCTGCGTCAATGGGTTCGCGCGCGAACGAGAGAACTAACTGTCAAGGACTGGAGACGCCTTTCAGCTGAACAACGCGATACAGAGAAAAATTCTACTGTGACTCGCTCCCGGGGAAACCGGCGGAGCACTTGTTCGACGCACGTACCGCCGAGAGAACCGTTCGCCTTCGTCGGCAGCGCCATGGCAGTCGCGACATTGGAACGCTCGTGTTCGCTTCCTTGCACTTTCGAAGACGCCGACGGCGCCCGCCCTTCCCGGACGCCGTCGCCGTTTCGAACGGCGCGAGATGAACGACCGGCCCGTCTTCCCGGGGGGTCGGCGGTCGCGAAACGGCCTCGGGCTCGCCGGAGCCGCGACTTACTTTTACAAGTAGCTGAACGTCGCCGAATGAGTCCGCAATTCGAGGGCCGGCGCCGTCTCCACCGGGTGCCCGGGGTCGGCGACGACTCCGGATACGGAAGGCCGGTAGTACGGAGCGGGCGGTGAGCCGGCGCCGGCCGTCCCCGGCGGCCGGGCTCGGCGAGGAGGAACGCGTTTAGGCGAGCGACTCCGGTCGGGCGAGAGACCTGTAGAGACGGCAACAAGAGTCGAGGGAACCGAGACCGGGGAAGACGGCTCCCAGACCGCTTCCCGTGGTCAGGTCGGTCGAGTCGAGTCGAGAGCGGTGGGTTCCCGGCCCAGCAAGGAACAGCACGTTCTGCAGAGGAGGAGCTCCAGGAAGGAAGGAACTCGCGACATTCGCGGAGGTCTCGGCTTAAACGCGTCGATGCCCGAGATTACTACAGTACAATATGACCGCATCTCCGGTTCGAGGTCCCGTAACAACGAGCCAGCTTCCGGTGAACGGTGAACATCACGGCGTACCCGGAATGACCGGAGCATGGTCTTTAACCCCCGTCGTCCGAAGGATCGTCAAACAGGCAGAACCCCGGCTCGTGGGGTCGGTTTTCGAAGGGATCCCTCGCTTCGACAGATCTGTCGTCGTTCCTGGTCTAAATCGGCGAGCCTGATCAACAAACGCCAACCGTCGATGTTAATTAGGGTCCAATGTTAAATATTCAAAGGCAATGCATTCGACGCCGCTAAGGGTGCAAAAGAAAAGGAAACCGAAGCATCGTCTTACGAGTCATCAACGTCGGGTATATACTCCCATGTATTGTATCTAAAGAACCTGGCATGTAATAGAACAAGCCGCCTTACGCCCAAGAGGCGACTTGCATCGTGGTGCGAAACGTTGTCGCAGGGCCACCCCTCGTTGCTTTGAGCCCGGGCGCAGGGCCGTCCGCGAAGTTTTCAACATGCGAAACCACCGTAAAAGGGAAGTTAAGAAAATAACCCCCCCCCCCCCCCCCGCCCCGCCAAGACCTTAAACAGCCTGCTGCCGATCAGTTTTTCGCATTTCAATAACGATTCAAACCAAAAACGGCAAGACGTCTTTCGGATCTTATTACGATTCTTCTTGTTGCTTGTTAATATGTACCAACTACCTTACCGTTGGACGTTTTTGAAATAAAATTAATTTTTAAAACAATTTTTCATTATTTCATATCAACGCTGGCTACATACATTTCTATAATGGTATGTGCATGTACAGTTGCGATCATTCGCTAAGGTACATTTAAGACATTATACCCGCCAATTTTCCAGTTTTTTGTACAGTGTAAATAAATGTAAGTTTATCACATTATAGTCGAGAACATTTCATTTTTTTTAACATTGTAATTCCCCAATTCATAAATCAGGCCGAATTACCAGCGTACATTGTACAAAAATCGGCGATCACTGTTTGTTCATCGTTCCTTAGCGAATGATCGCAACTGTACCATGCACCAAAAAAAAAAATTTCACCCATGTATCTTGTCAAAAATAATTTTTTTAAATATTTTATCATTAATTCATATCAACGCTGCCTACACACGTTTCCATAATGGTATGTGCATGTACCATTACAATCTCATTAAGTTTCGGTCACAGTACCCGTTTAAAATAAAAGAGACGCATTCTGGACGCGGAGGCTAAGGTGTAAAAGAAAGATCCGCGTGAGAAACGGTAACGGTGATAAACAGAGGGAGAGAGAGGGACCAAAACGAAAAGGAAAATAGAACAAAACATAAAAGGGATGTTAAGCGAGCGTCAGCTGCTCGGAGAGACCCTTTTGCCGAGGCGTATTGTGGTTCTGAAAAGAACCGTTTTTTTTTCCAACGCGAAGGTCGCCGTCGACTGCGAGGCGGCCGCAACTTAGGCGCGTTCTCCTCTGATGCGCCTGGCCAACTGGATGTCCTTAGGCATGATGGTCACGCGTTTGGCGTGGATGGCGCAGAGGTTGGTGTCTTCGAAGAGACCCACCAGGTAAGCCTCGCTGGCTTCCTGCAGGGCCATGACGGCCGAGCTTTGGAAGCGGAGGTCGGTCTTGAAGTCCTGTGCGATTTCGCGCACCAACCGTTGGAAGGGCAGTTTGCGGATCAGCAGTTCGGTGCTCTTCTGGTAGCGACGAATCTCACGGAGAGCGACCGTGCCCGGCCTGTAACGATGGGGCTTCTTGACGCCGCCGGTTGCGGGCGCGCTCTTCCTGGCCGCCTTGGTGGCCAACTGCTTGCGAGGAGCCTTGCCTCCCGTAGACTTACGAGCGGTCTGCTTGGTACGAGCCATGATTGCGTAGGTTAATTATATAAAGAGGACAACGGACTACAGCGCGAACTGGTCTGCACGAGAATGAGAATAAATCTAGCGGGCACAAGCATTTGAAGCCTCGGTCCGCGAGAGACGACGAAATCGGCATCGCCGATTGGACGGAGAGCGCGGCAGGCCACGCCCGCGTCGCAAGTTCACAAAACCGACATGGAAAGGGCGGCGGAAGGCATTCTCTCGACCCCTGGGGAAGACACACTTACGAGGCGGGTCCTCCGCCACTTACCACCCGAAGCCATAGAGCTCGTAACTCTAATTTTCAATTGCTGCCTTCGATGTGGCTATTTTCCTACCAAATGGAAGACGGCAGATGTCATCATGCTGCCCAAACCATTCAAAAATCCTACCGACCCTAAATCATACCGACCTATCGCCCTACTGAACGTCTTAGGGAAACTTCTCGAAAAAATTCTTGCAAAAAGACTTCGCTCCCATTTAGAACTTCTCCACCTCCTTCCCGACACCCAATTCGGTTTTCGAGCAGGCAGATCCACTTCGGATCTGATCCTTCGTCTCCATACAGACGCAACAAAAGCCATCAACTCTGGCAACTGCCTCACAGCCACTTTTCTCGACATCGAACGTGCCTTTGACAAAGTCTGGCACAACGGCCTTCTAGAGAAACTTCTGGTTGCCCGCATTCCTTTCCAATTTGTTAGGCTAATAAATAGCTTTTTGACCCGCCGGCAACATCGAGTGAGGGTGCACCGGGAGTTTTCCAGGGTGTACACTCCTCGAGCCGGTGTTCCTCAAGGGTCCATCTTAGCGCCATTGCTTTTTATTTTCTATTGCTACGATATTCCACAACCCAGAGCCCCTGTGCGCCTAGCACAATTCGCAGACGACACTGCATTATGGGTCGAATCGACCACCGCCGACGGCGGATCCAGGTCACTAAGGCGAGCTCTCGCTCCCTTGGAGGACTGGCTCCGGCGTTGGAGGATAAAACCTAACCCGACTAAAACCCAAGGGATACTATTCGTCAACGGCAAGGCCGCCGACTCCGCGCGTTTCGACAGGCGTGACTTCGACCTCACATTGTGGGATACACGCCTTCTCCCATCTTCCACTATTTTATATCTCGGAATAACCTTCCATAAGTACCTCTCTTGGTCCCCCGAATTAAAAAGATGCATCACCATTGTCCAACAACGTTCCCACATCCTATCCGTGGTTCGTGGTGGTATACTGGGATGCCATCCACGAACACTCATCCACACATATAAAACCTTTATCCGCCCGGTTATAGAATATCGATTTTCGTGCTTCGGCACAATGAACTCATGGTCCATCGAGCGACTTCGCATGAAGGAGAGAGCCATATGTAGGAGGGCGCTCCGTCTGGTCCGCGAACATCCATCCGTGGAGGTTTGCGATCTAGCCGGGGTGCAGCCTATAGACGCGCGACTCGAATCCTTGCGAGGGCGCTTCGTAACCAGATCCATAGACCAAAACAGAGAGGCATCTCTTCAAACTCTCCGCATCCATACAGGACCTCGTAGGCGAATCCCCAAAAATAAACTTATGCACCCTCCACTGTTATTTTTACAAAATGCCCCCCAACTCCCTCCTGAGCTGGAGGTCATTCTCGAGGAATCTCCCTTGGCTTACCGCGGCGTTAATCCTTAATCCCTAACACAAATACACAATACACACCCTGGTACATCGCAATCTATGCTCCTTGAATCAACGGTCATTAGCTCCCTGTGCAGCTGGTCGGGGGAATTCGCGGGGGGATCCATGAATGGGAGCGATGTCGGCCATATTGAGAGTCCAACGTGCTCCCTCGAGTATACACTTTTTACTGGGGTCGTCTCATAGGGGATGCCCTATGGGGCCGGGATTCATGGATGATCAGATGCCCGGAGGTCACGATCAGGCACAGAGAGCTAAGGGAGACAACCGATTCAAAGACCCTTGTTATCTTTTGATTTAATTATTAACTGTTAATTTATTCTATTCTATTGTTCATTTTTTTTTTTTTTTTTTTTTTTTTTTTTTTTTTTTTTTTTTTTTTTTTTTTTTCTTTTCAATTTAAATTAATTCAAGTCACTACTCCAAATTATTTGCTCCGTCTAATAAAAACATCAAATCTACTCACAGTCAATAAGTAAACACATATATGCCAGTAACCAAACTCACTCCTACTATGTTATACAATTACAAAATCCACCTACACAAAAAAGTTACTCATATAATTGTAGTTCTTATACATTATTTATACAATACTTATATATTTATTTTATTATCTTTATTATCTTTTTTTGTTTTTTTTCCCCTTATTTATCTTTTCCTTTTTTTTGTTCTCTGTTTTTTGTTTCAGGTGTACCAGATGACTCTTCCCCCCCCGAGTGGCGTCGAGGCCGCGGGGGGTGCGGTTCTGAAAAACTCCGTTTTTTTTTTCCAACTCGAACGTCGCCATTGTTCGTTAATCAATAAATTACACTTATACTCCTCTGACGCGCCAGCCAACTGCCATCAACATCGGGGTGCGACCAACACCAAGACTTCAACCACCGTCATCGGCCAGCTGCCTGCCTGGTCACCTTGCCTCCACCAGATCACTCGCGACTAAGCCAGGAAGCGGAGTACAGTGCGAACAAGTCACTCATTGATGCCGTACCGGGCCAATTATTATTAAATTTATCACTAGATTGGTTTAATAATAATTGGCCTGCCAACGGCTGGCTGAAGAGGCTCTCCTTTATAGAGCCTATAACAGCCTCACCCCGCTTCGCGGGGTGATAAAAATAACGTTGATCAGTTCAGTTCAGTTCTCTCGACGACCAGCGAGCTACACTCTCGTCGTTCCCGTTCTCTGTTCTGTGTGCAGTTTTATTCGTGTGAAGTCTTCGATCTGACAAGATGACCGGTCGCGGTAAGGGAGGCAAAGGTCTGGGAAAAGGTGGCGCCAAGCGTCATCGCAAAGTTCTACGCGATAACATCCAGGGCATCACGAAACCGGCCATCAGACGTTTGGCCCGGCGCGGTGGCGTCAAGCGCATCTCCGGACTGATCTACGAGGAGACGCGCGGCGTGCTGAAGGTGTTTCTCGAGAACGTGATCAGGGACGCCGTCACCTACACCGAACACGCGAAGAGGAAGACCGTCACCGCGATGGACGTGGTGTACGCGTTGAAACGCCAAGGCCGCACCCTCTACGGTTTCGGCGGCTAAGAAGGAGACGACAACGGTCGGAGGCCACCGCCGCTCCAGCATCTCTCTCTCTTCTCTTCGGAAGGGAGGCGGCGGTCGAGGAAAAAAAAACGGTTCTTTTCAGAACCACAAAGACAGTGCTTGTAAGGGCAACACTTTCGATTCGTTCGCAGTCCCGTCGCATCGTGAAAACAAAAATCGGCACTCTAGGTCGGCCTCTCTATCTCTTTCTCTCTCTCTCTCTCTCTCTCTCTCTCTCTCTCTCTCTCTCTCTCTCTGTCCTTGATGGTAGGTTGTAAACGTTACACGCCCGGTGGACGCCGATTAGGCAGGGGAGGAAAAAGGGCAGAAAAAAAAAAGAGGTAATTTCTTCTCGTTAGGAATGACCGACGTCCATCTGATATGTCTTCCGAGCGCACCCCTTCCTACCGGCCGGGTTGTTGTTCGTATCTGCCGTTTTATTTTATATGTTTTTATTTAACATCCGATGTAAAGTGTGAAAACAAAGGCAATCGTATCGTGTCTACGGGAGAAACCCTTTAAGCGGGAATGTAATTTGTGGCCCTGAGAAGGGCCGGTTGGTTCGCTGATCCCAAGGCACTAGGCTTAGGCCTTTTTCTCGGTTTTCTTCGGGAGAAGAACGGCCTGGATGTTTGGCAGCACTCCGCCCTGGGCGATCGTGACCCCGGAAAGGAGCTTGTTCAACTCCTCGTCGTTCCTGATGGCGAGCTGCAGATGACGGGGGATGATCCTGGTCTTTTTGTTGTCACGGGCGGCGTTCCCGGCCAACTCGAGAACTTCCGCGGCCAGGTACTCCATCACGGCGGCCAGGTAGACGGGCGCACCGGCACCGACGCGTTCGGCGTAGTTTCCCTTGCGCAAGAGACGGTGGATCCTGCCGACTGGAAACTGAAGACCGGCCCGGCTGGATCGGGACTTCGCCTTTCCCTTGACTTTTCCTCCCTTTCCTCGTCCAGACATTCTCGCTAGTGGGTATATGAAGTGGCAGAAGATGAACACTGACTGTCTGTGTCGGCGGTCGAGCGCGGAATAAAGCTCTTGCTCGCGCAGGCGTTCCTTTTTATGCAGACTCGGGTTTGCCAATCGCTGCTCGCGGACCCGACGAGGGCGTGGCGAACCGGCCGTAGAGTGGCGTAGAGTCCGCTTACAAAAACCGCGACGTACAGGGAAGCGCCTTCATTCCCGGCTCCAGAGCGAGCCAGTCAAGAGTCGTTAGTAGCGTTCGAATCTAAGCGGTAGCATGCCACCAAAAACCAGCGGCAAGGCGGCCAAGAAGGCCGGCAAGGCGCAGAAGAACATCTCGAAGAGCGACAAGAAGAAGAAACGCAGGAGGAAGGAGAGCTACGCCATCTACATATACAAGGTGCTGAAGCAGGTCCATCCCGACACCGGCATCTCCAGCAAGGCCATGTCGATCATGAACAGCTTCGTGAACGACATCTTCGAGCGGATCGCCGCCGAGGCGTCTCGCCTGGCCCACTACAACAAGCGTTCGACGATAACCAGTCGGGAGATCCAGACCGCCGTGCGCCTCCTCCTGCCGGGCGAGTTGGCCAAGCACGCCGTGAGCGAAGGCACCAAGGCCGTCACCAAGTACACCAGCTCGAAGTAAAGGCCTCCCCCTGGCGGAGCTCCCACCGAAGATCAGAGGGTTTCGGGAGAATTACGACAAAAATCGGTTCTTTTCAGAACCACAAAGGCCTTTCCGTAAAAGGGTTTCTCTCCTCGGCAGACGCACGCACGACCACCGACCCTTCCCGCCGTTACGTTACTTAGTTAGTCCCGCGGCTCTTTCATTTATTTTCCCCTTTTAAACATATAACACTTTGATCCGCGGTCATTAACGTACCGCGGTGCTATTCAATTAATACAATAGGCAGGTATGACTTGTGCGCCGGGTCAAACAGGTTGAACAGTTAGGCCGCCAGTCATGTGCTAGACAGCGTTTACTGTCTCCAGCCTTACTTTGTGGAACTCCATAATCGTGAAATATAACATAAATACAAAGATTAGTTAAAGTTAAAACAATATTGTCAGGTTAAGATATTAATAAAACTTGTGAAACTTTAACTAATCTTTGTATTTATACTATATTTCATGTGCTAGACACTCCGTTCGTTGGTCTGCGGATAAACTTGAAAGAAAGTGGGTTTGTTAGAGTGCGCTGCGGTAATTTACACTAAAATCTAGTTTTTATATTTGCTTTTCGTCTTCCTATCCGCCGCCTGCGCGTGCGGTCGGTCGTTCGCTAGAACCGCCGCCGGAAGCCTAACCTACACGGGGGTAATATGATAGGGAACAGAGGAGTTCGCTGTAATATACCGAGGCCCCTGCGTCGGTGTATATATTATTATGTTCGCTTATTGGCAATAATTTTAGATAATAACAGACGCCGGTGCAAAGAGAACTAATTAGGACGTCATGAATAGAAAGAGGTGACGGCGGCGGAAGCATTTTGAAAGAAATCCGTCCCCTGCTTCTATTCAAAATTCGGAATAGATGGCGGCGTGACGTGGTTTCCTATTATTAATTGTTAATCGGAGACGGCGCGTGTAATCGAGTTTAGCAGATGCACCTTTTGCGGAGCAGAATTGTGGCCCTGAAAAGGGCCATTTGTATGTCGCCACGGCGGCACCGCGAGCGACCCGTCTTCTTCTTTCGCTGCTTTCGGAGGAGGAGGCGGCGAGCCGCGTCGTTGAACGGCCCTCGCGCTTCACTTCTTCTTGGAGGCGGCCTTCTTGGCGGCGGCTGGAGCCTTCTTGGGCTTGGGCGCTTTCGGCTTCTTGGTCGGCACCTTGGTGGTCTTCTTGGCTTTCGAGGGGGTCCTCCCCTTCGAGGCCCGCTTCTCGGAGGCGGCGGGCGTGGCGGGGGCTGCCGTCGCTGGCGACGCCGCGGCGGCTGCCGCTTGCGGCTTCCTGCCCCTGGAACCGGCGGCCTTCTTCTCTGCCCCGGCCTTTTTGGCTGCAGGTTTCGGCTTCTTGGCGCCCGCGGCCTTGGCTTTTCCGGAGGAGGCGCGTTTGCCGCCGGCGGACTTCGCGGAGGCTGCGGCCTTCGAGGCGGAGCGAGCTTTCTCTGGCTTCTTGGAGGCGGCCCCGCCGGATCCTGCAGATCCCCCGCCGGCCAGCTTGAAGGAGCCGGAAGCGCCCTTTCCCTTGGTCTGGACGAGTGCGCCGGATGCGACGGCGGACTTCAGGTACTTCTTGATGAACGGAGCCAACTTCTCGGCGTCGACCTTGTAGTTGGCCGAGACGTACTTCTTGATCGCCTGCAGAGAGGAACCGCCGCGCTCCTTGAGACTCTTGATTGCGTTGTTGACCATGTCGGATGTGGGCGGGTGGTTGGGTTTCGAACGAGCGCTCTTGGCGCCGCCGCCGGCGGCCTTCTTCTGGCCGGCCGCCTTCTTCCCCGCGGCCGCCGAGGAGGCGGGAGCGGCCGAAGCTGCCGCTGGCGAAGAAGCTACTGCCGCGTCTGCCATGTCGTAGTAGATACTGCCAAGTGGTGTTGCGTATTTACGGAAATAAAGAACTGCGGCTTCGCTACTCGGATAGGTGCTGCGTCAATGGGTTCGCGCGCGAACGAGAGAACTAACTGTCAAGGACTGGAGACGCCTTTCAGCTGAACAACGCGATACAGAGAAAAATTCTACTGTGACTCGCTCCCGGGGAAACCGGCGGAGCACTTGTTCGACGCACGTACCGCCGAGAGAACCGTTCGCCTTCGTCGGCAGCGCCATGGCAGTCGCGACATTGGAACGCTCGTGTTCGCTTCCTTGCACTTTCGAAGACGCCGACGGCGCCCGCCCTTCCCGGACGCCGTCGCCGTTTCGAACGGCGCGAGATGAACGACCGGCCCGTCTTCCCGGGGGGTCGGCGGTCGCGAAACGGCCTCGGGCTCGCCGGAGCCGCGACTTACTTTTACAAGTAGCTGAACGTCGCCGAATGAGTCCGCAATTCGAGGGCCGGCGCCGTCTCCACCGGGTGCCCGGGGTCGGCGACGACTCCGGATACGGAAGGCCGGTAGTACGGAGCGGGCGGTGAGCCGGCGCCGGCCGTCCCCGGCGGCCGGGCTCGGCGAGGAGGAACGCGTTTAGGCGAGCGACTCCGGTCGGGCGAGAGACCTGTAGAGACGGCAACAAGAGTCGAGGGAACCGAGACCGGGGAAGACGGCTCCCAGACCGCTTCCCGTGGTCAGGTCGGTCGAGTCGAGTCGAGAGCGGTGGGTTCCCGGCCCAGCAAGGAACAGCACGTTCTGCAGAGGAGGAGCTCCAGGAAGGAAGGAACTCGCGACATTCGCGGAGGTCTCGGCTTAAACGCGTCGATGCCCGAGATTACTACAGTACAATATGACCGCATCTCCGGTTCGAGGTCCCGTAACAACGAGCCAGCTTCCGGTGAACGGTGAACATCACGGCGTACCCGGAATGACCGGAGCATGGTCTTTAACCCCCGTCGTCCGAAGGATCGTCAAACAGGCAGAACCCCGGCTCGTGGGGTCGGTTTTCGAAGGGATCCCTCGCTTCGACAGATCTGTCGTCGTTCCTGGTCTAAATCGGCGAGCCTGATCAACAAACGCCAACCGTCGATGTTAATTAGGGTCCAATGTTAAATATTCAAAGGCAATGCATTCGACGCCGCTAAGGGTGCAAAAGAAAAGGAAACCGAAGCATCGTCTTACGAGTCATCAACGTCGGGTATATACTCCCATGTATTGTATCTAAAGAACCTGGCATGTAATAGAACAAGCCGCCTTACGCCCAAGAGGCGACTTGCATCGTGGTGCGAAACGTTGTCGCAGGGCCACCCCTCGTTGCTTTGAGCCCGGGCGCAGGGCCGTCCGCGAAGTTTTCAACATGCGAAACCACCGTAAAAGGGAAGTTAAGAAAAGAACCCCCCCCCCCCCCCGCCCCGCCAAGACCTTAAACAGCCTGCTGCCGATCAGTTTTTCGCATTTCAATAACGATTCAAACCAAAAACGGCAAGACGTCTTTCGGATCTTATTACGATTCTTCTTGTTGCTTGTTAATATGTACCAACTACCTTACCGTTGGACGTTTTTGAAATAAAATTAATTTTTAAAACAATTTTTCATTATTTCATATCAACGCTGGCTACATACATTTCTATAATGGTATGTGCATGTACAGTTGCGATCATTCGCTAAGGTACATTTAAGACATTATACCCGCCAATTTTCCAGTTTTTTGTACAGTGTAAATAAATGTAAGTTTATCACATTATAGTCGAGAACATTTCATTTTTTTTAACATTGTAATTCCCCAATTCATAAATCAGGCCGAATTACCAGCGTACATTGTACAAAAATCGGCGATCACTGTTTGTTCATCGTTCCTTAGCGAATGATCGCAACTGTACCATGCACCAAAAAAAAAAATTTCACCCATGTATCTTGTCAAAAATAATTTTTTTAAATATTTTATCATTAATTCATATCAACGCTGCCTACACACGTTTCCATAATGGTATGTGCATGTACCATTACAATCTCATTAAGTTTCGGTCACAGTACCCGTTTAAAATAAAAGAGACGCATTCTGGACGCGGAGGCTAAGGTGTAAAAGAAAGATCCGCGTGAGAAACGGTAACGGTGATAAACAGAGGGAGAGAGAGGGACCAAAACGAAAAGGAAAATAGAACAAAACATAAAAGGGATGTTAAGCGAGCGTCAGCTGCTCGGAGAGACCCTTTTGCCGAGGCGTATTGTGGTTCTGAAAAGAACCGTTTTTTTTTCCAACGCGAAGGTCGCCGTCGACTGCGAGGCGGCCGCAACTTAGGCGCGTTCTCCTCTGATGCGCCTGGCCAACTGGATGTCCTTAGGCATGATGGTCACGCGTTTGGCGTGGATGGCGCAGAGGTTGGTGTCTTCGAAGAGACCCACCAGGTAAGCCTCGCTGGCTTCCTGCAGGGCCATGACGGCCGAGCTTTGGAAGCGGAGGTCGGTCTTGAAGTCCTGTGCGATTTCGCGCACCAACCGTTGGAAGGGCAGTTTGCGGATCAGCAGTTCGGTGCTCTTCTGGTAGCGACGAATCTCACGGAGAGCGACCGTGCCCGGCCTGTAACGATGGGGCTTCTTGACGCCGCCGGTTGCGGGCGCGCTCTTCCTGGCCGCCTTGGTGGCCAACTGCTTGCGAGGAGCCTTGCCTCCCGTAGACTTACGAGCGGTCTGCTTGGTACGAGCCATGATTGCGTAGGTTAATTATATAAAGAGGACAACGGACTACAGCGCGAACTGGTCTGCACGAGAATGAGAATAAATCGAATATAAACGTTATTTTAATCACCCCGCGAGCGGGGTGAGGCTGTTATAGGCCCTGTCAATGAGGGCCTCTTCAGCCAGCCGTTGGCGGACCAGTTATTATTAAATAAATTTAATAATAGCCAGCCCGGCAACGGCGTTGCATTTGTTTGTGGTTATTATTAGCAATATTAAAATAATATTGGTAATGACAACCACAATCGCTCCGTACTTGTTGTCCTCTTTGATAATTTCATGCATACATGGCCATATGCACTGTTATCGGCCATACCAACATGTGGAACATGTTGATATGGGCGACAACGATGGAATGCAGTTAATCGAAGTTGTAGATGTTGTTTTCGATAGCGGCTGATGTTAATTGCGTGGAACAACAAAACACGGCTCTTTTCAGATCCACCCCCGAAATATATGGCTTTCGGGGGATGTGTAGCACTAAGCAGTAAGTCGACTTAAACTTCCTCCAAGGAACCCCCTTGAGGGATCGGTCACCGGGTTTTAGGATCACAGGGATGAGGACAGACAATTGCCAGCCTTTTCCAGGGACTCCGGTGAGCCCCCAGCGTAAAAACCCGCCGAAGTTACCTTTCCAGAAGCTGGCAAGTGCCTTGGGATGAAGGATAGTGACTTGCTTCCCTGGGGGACTGCTACCCCCGTTCCGAAGAACGGGCGCGGAATACCAGCAATCCATGCTGTAGCCACTAGTGATGTTTCACACCAGCGGCTTAAAAGGAGGGAAGGGGGTTGATTTTTGGAAGGAAAAGTCGACTCACCGGTTAACACTACACATGACCACTGAATACCCTTGCCGGCCGTGGTGCGAAATGCTTAAACAGCATCTCTACTACCAGCGTATTTCGAGATGCTAGTCGCACATATTCACACCACGGACACCAAGCACAGTACTGAGAATAAATCTAGCGGGCACAAGCATTTGAAGCCTCGGTCCGCGAGAGACGACGAAATCGGCATCGCCGATTGGACGGAGAGCGCGGCAGGCCACGCCCGCGTCGCAAGTTCACAAAACCGACATGGAAAGGGCGGCGGAAGGCATTCTCTCGACGACCAGCGAGCTACACTCTCGTCGTTCCCGTTCTCTGTTCTGTGTGCAGTTTTATTCGTGTGAAGTCTTCGATCTGACAAGATGACCGGTCGCGGTAAGGGAGGCAAAGGTCTGGGAAAAGGTGGCGCCAAGCGTCATCGCAAAGTTCTACGCGATAACATCCAGGGCATCACGAAACCGGCCATCAGACGTTTGGCCCGGCGCGGTGGCGTCAAGCGCATCTCCGGACTGATCTACGAGGAGACGCGCGGCGTGCTGAAGGTGTTTCTCGAGAACGTGATCAGGGACGCCGTCACCTACACCGAACACGCGAAGAGGAAGACCGTCACCGCGATGGACGTGGTGTACGCGTTGAAACGCCAAGGCCGCACCCTCTACGGTTTCGGCGGCTAAGAAGGAGACGACAACGGTCGGAGGCCACCGCCGCTCCAGCATCTCTCTCTCTTCTCTTCGGAAGGGAGGCGGCGGTCGAGGAAAAAAAAACGGTTCTTTTCAGAACCACAAAGACAGTGCTTGTAAGGGCAACACTTTCGATTCGTTCGCAGTCCCGTCGCATCGTGAAAACAAAAATCGGCACTCTAGGTCGGCCTCTCTATCTCTTTCTCTCTCTCTCTCTCTCTCTCTCTCTCTCTCTCTCTCTCTCTCTCTCTGTCCTTGATGGTAGGTTGTAAACGTTACACGCCCGGTGGACGCCGATTAGGCAGGGGAGGAAAAAGGGCAGAAAAAAAAAAGAGGTAATTTCTTCTCGTTAGGAATGACCGACGTCCATCTGATATGTCTTCCGAGCGCACCCCTTCCTACCGGCCGGGTTGTTGTTCGTATCTGCCGTTTTATTTTATATGTTTTTATTTAACATCCGATGTAAAGTGTGAAAACAAAGGCAATCGTATCGTGTCTACGGGAGAAACCCTTTAAGCGGGAATGTAATTTGTGGCCCTGAGAAGGGCCGGTTGGTTCGCTGATCCCAAGGCACTAGGCTTAGGCCTTTTTCTCGGTTTTCTTCGGGAGAAGAACGGCCTGGATGTTTGGCAGCACTCCGCCCTGGGCGATCGTGACCCCGGAAAGGAGCTTGTTCAACTCCTCGTCGTTCCTGATGGCGAGCTGCAGATGACGGGGGATGATCCTGGTCTTTTTGTTGTCACGGGCGGCGTTCCCGGCCAACTCGAGAACTTCCGCGGCCAGGTACTCCATCACGGCGGCCAGGTAGACGGGCGCACCGGCACCGACGCGTTCGGCGTAGTTTCCCTTGCGCAAGAGACGGTGGATCCTGCCGACTGGAAACTGAAGACCGGCCCGGCTGGATCGGGACTTCGCCTTTCCCTTGACTTTTCCTCCCTTTCCTCGTCCAGACATTCTCGCTAGTGGGTATATGAAGTGGCAGAAGATGAACACTGACTGTCTGTGTCGGCGGTCGAGCGCGGAATAAAGCTCTTGCTCGCGCAGGCGTTCCTTTTTATGCAGACTCGGGTTTGCCAATCGCTGCTCGCGGACCCGACGAGGGCGTGGCGAACCGGCCGTAGAGTGGCGTAGAGTCCGCTTACAAAAACCGCGACGTACAGGGAAGCGCCTTCATTCCCGGCTCCAGAGCGAGCCAGTCAAGAGTCGTTAGTAGCGTTCGAATCTAAGCGGTAGCATGCCACCAAAAACCAGCGGCAAGGCGGCCAAGAAGGCCGGCAAGGCGCAGAAGAACATCTCGAAGAGCGACAAGAAGAAGAAACGCAGGAGGAAGGAGAGCTACGCCATCTACATATACAAGGTGCTGAAGCAGGTCCATCCCGACACCGGCATCTCCAGCAAGGCCATGTCGATCATGAACAGCTTCGTGAACGACATCTTCGAGCGGATCGCCGCCGAGGCGTCTCGCCTGGCCCACTACAACAAGCGTTCGACGATAACCAGTCGGGAGATCCAGACCGCCGTGCGCCTCCTCCTGCCGGGCGAGTTGGCCAAGCACGCCGTGAGCGAAGGCACCAAGGCCGTCACCAAGTACACCAGCTCGAAGTAAAGGCCTCCCCCTGGCGGAGCTCCCACCGAAGATCAGAGGGTTTCGGGAGAATTACGACAAAAATCGGTTCTTTTCAGAACCACAAAGGCCTTTCCGTAAAAGGGTTTCTCTCCTCGGCAGACGCACGCACGACCACCGACCCTTCCCGCCGTTACGTTACTTAGTTAGTCCCGCGGCTCTTTCATTTATTTTCCCCTTTTAAACATATAACACTTTGATCCGCGGTCATTAACGTACCGCGGTGCTATTCAATTAATACAATAGGCAGGTATGACTTGTGCGCCGGGTCAAACAGGTTGAACAGTTAGGCCGCCAGTCATGTGCTAGACAGCGTTTACTGTCTCCAGCCTTACTTTGTGGAACTCCATAATCGTGAAATATAACATAAATACAAAGATTAGTTAAAGTTAAAACAATATTGTCAGGTTAAGATATTAATAAAACTTGTGAAACTTTAACTAATCTTTGTATTTATACTATATTTCATGTGCTAGACACTCCGTTCGTTGGTCTGCGGATAAACTTGAAAGAAAGTGGGTTTGTTAGAGTGCGCTGCGGTAATTTACACTAAAATCTAGTTTTTATATTTGCTTTTCGTCTTCCTATCCGCCGCCTGCGCGTGCGGTCGGTCGTTCGCTAGAACCGCCGCCGGAAGCCTAACCTACACGGGGGTAATATGATAGGGAACAGAGGAGTTCGCTGTAATATACCGAGGCCCCTGCGTCGGTGTATATATTATTATGTTCGCTTATTGGCAATAATTTTAGATAATAACAGACGCCGGTGCAAAGAGAACTAATTAGGACGTCATGAATAGAAAGAGGTGACGGCGGCGGAAGCATTTTGAAAGAAATCCGTCCCCTGCTTCTATTCAAAATTCGGAATAGATGGCGGCGTGACGTGGTTTCCTATTATTAATTGTTAATCGGAGACGGCGCGTGTAATCGAGTTTAGCAGATGCACCTTTTGCGGAGCAGAATTGTGGCCCTGAAAAGGGCCATTTGTATGTCGCCACGGCGGCACCGCGAGCGACCCGTCTTCTTCTTTCGCTGCTTTCGGAGGAGGAGGCGGCGAGCCGCGTCGTTGAACGGCCCTCGCGCTTCACTTCTTCTTGGAGGCGGCCTTCTTGGCGGCGGCTGGAGCCTTCTTGGGCTTGGGCGCTTTCGGCTTCTTGGTCGGCACCTTGGTGGTCTTCTTGGCTTTCGAGGGGGTCCTCCCCTTCGAGGCCCGCTTCTCGGAGGCGGCGGGCGTGGCGGGGGCTGCCGTCGCTGGCGACTGCCGCTTGCGGCTTCCTGCCCCTGGAACCGGCGGCCTTCTTCTCTGCCCCGGCCTTTTTGGCTGCAGGTTTCGGCTTCTTGGCGCCCGCGGCCTTGGCTTTTCCGGAGGAGGCGCGTTTGCCGCCGGCGGACTTCGCGGAGGCTGCGGCCTTCGAGGCGGAGCGAGCTTTCTCTGGCTTCTTGGAGGCGGCCCCGCCGGATCCTGCAGATCCCCCGCCGGCCAGCTTGAAGGAGCCGGAAGCGCCCTTTCCCTTGGTCTGGACGAGTGCGCCGGATGCGACGGCGGACTTCAGGTACTTCTTGATGAACGGAGCCAACTTCTCGGCGTCGACCTTGTAGTTGGCCGAGACGTACTTCTTGATCGCCTGCAGAGAGGAACCGCCGCGCTCCTTGAGACTCTTGATTGCGTTGTTGACCATGTCGGATGTGGGCGGGTGGTTGGGTTTCGAACGAGCGCTCTTGGCGCCGCCGCCGGCGGCCTTCTTCTGGCCGGCCGCCTTCTTCCCCGCGGCCGCCGAGGAGGCGGGAGCGGCCGAAGCTGCCGCTGGCGAAGAAGCTACTGCCGCGTCTGCCATGTCGTAGTAGATACTGCCAAGTGGTGTTGCGTATTTACGGAAATAAAGAACTGCGGCTTCGCTACTCGGATAGGTGCTGCGTCAATGGGTTCGCGCGCGAACGAGAGAACTAACTGTCAAGGACTGGAGACGCCTTTCAGCTGAACAACGCGATACAGAGAAAAATTCTACTGTGACTCGCTCCCGGGGAAACCGGCGGAGCACTTGTTCGACGCACGTACCGCCGAGAGAACCGTTCGCCTTCGTCGGCAGCGCCATGGCAGTCGCGACATTGGAACGCTCGTGTTCGCTTCCTTGCACTTTCGAAGACGCCGACGGCGCCCGCCCTTCCCGGACGCCGTCGCCGTTTCGAACGGCGCGAGATGAACGACCGGCCCGTCTTCCCGGGGGGTCGGCGGTCGCGAAACGGCCTCGGGCTCGCCGGAGCCGCGACTTACTTTTACAAGTAGCTGAACGTCGCCGAATGAGTCCGCAATTCGAGGGCCGGCGCCGTCTCCACCGGGTGCCCGGGGTCGGCGACGACTCCGGATACGGAAGGCCGGTAGTACGGAGCGGGCGGTGAGCCGGCGCCGGCCGTCCCCGGCGGCCGGGCTCGGCGAGGAGGAACGCGTTTAGGCGAGCGACTCCGGTCGGGCGAGAGACCTGTAGAGACGGCAACAAGAGTCGAGGGAACCGAGACCGGGGAAGACGGCTCCCAGACCGCTTCCCGTGGTCAGGTCGGTCGAGTCGAGTCGAGAGCGGTGGGTTCCCGGCCCAGCAAGGAACAGCACGTTCTGCAGAGGAGGAGCTCCAGGAAGGAAGGAACTCGCGACATTCGCGGAGGTCTCGGCTTAAACGCGTCGATGCCCGAGATTACTACAGTACAATATGACCGCATCTCCGGTTCGAGGTCCCGTAACAACGAGCCAGCTTCCGGTGAACGGTGAACATCACGGCGTACCCGGAATGACCGGAGCATGGTCTTTAACCCCCGTCGTCCGAAGGATCGTCAAACAGGCAGAACCCCGGCTCGTGGGGTCGGTTTTCGAAGGGATCCCTCGCTTCGACAGATCTGTCGTCGTTCCTGGTCTAAATCGGCGAGCCTGATCAACAAACGCCAACCGTCGATGTTAATTAGGGTCCAATGTTAAATATTCAAAGGCAATGCATTCGACGCCGCTAAGGGTGCAAAAGAAAAGGAAACCGAAGCATCGTCTTACGAGTCATCAACGTCGGGTATATACTCCCATGTATTGTATCTAAAGAACCTGGCATGTAATAGAACAAGCCGCCTTACGCCCAAGAGGCGACTTGCATCGTGGTGCGAAACGTTGTCGCAGGGCCACCCCTCGTTGCTTTGAGCCCGGGCGCAGGGCCGTCCGCGAAGTTTTCAACATGCGAAACCACCGTAAAAGGGAAGTTAAGAAAAGAACCCCCCCCCCCCCCCCGCCCCGCCAAGACCTTAAACAGCCTGCTGCCGATCAGTTTTTCGCATTTCAATAACGATTCAAACCAAAAACGGCAAGACGTCTTTCGGATCTTATTACGATTCTTCTTGTTGCTTGTTAATATGTACCAACTACCTTACCGTTGGACGTTTTTGAAATAAAATTAATTTTTAAAACAATTTTTCATTATTTCATATCAACGCTGGCTACATACATTTCTATAATGGTATGTGCATGTACAGTTGCGATCATTCGCTAAGGTACATTTAAGACATTATACCCGCCAATTTTCCAGTTTTTTGTACAGTGTAAATAAATGTAAGTTTATCACATTATAGTCGAGAACATTTCATTTTTTTTAACATTGTAATTCCCCAATTCATAAATCAGGCCGAATTACCAGCGTACATTGTACAAAAATCGGCGATCACTGTTTGTTCATCGTTCCTTAGCGAATGATCGCAACTGTACCATGCACCAAAAAAAAAAATTTCACCCATGTATCTTGTCAAAAATAATTTTTTTAAATATTTTATCATTAATTCATATCAACGCTGCCTACACACGTTTCCATAATGGTATGTGCATGTACCATTACAATCTCATTAAGTTTCGGTCACAGTACCCGTTTAAAATAAAAGAGACGCATTCTGGACGCGGAGGCTAAGGTGTAAAAGAAAGATCCGCGTGAGAAACGGTAACGGTGATAAACAGAGGGAGAGAGAGGGACCAAAACGAAAAGGAAAATAGAACAAAACATAAAAGGGATGTTAAGCGAGCGTCAGCTGCTCGGAGAGACCCTTTTGCCGAGGCGTATTGTGGTTCTGAAAAGAACCGTTTTTTTTTCCAACGCGAAGGTCGCCGTCGACTGCGAGGCGGCCGCAACTTAGGCGCGTTCTCCTCTGATGCGCCTGGCCAACTGGATGTCCTTAGGCATGATGGTCACGCGTTTGGCGTGGATGGCGCAGAGGTTGGTGTCTTCGAAGAGACCCACCAGGTAAGCCTCGCTGGCTTCCTGCAGGGCCATGACGGCCGAGCTTTGGAAGCGGAGGTCGGTCTTGAAGTCCTGTGCGATTTCGCGCACCAACCGTTGGAAGGGCAGTTTGCGGATCAGCAGTTCGGTGCTCTTCTGGTAGCGACGAATCTCACGGAGAGCGACCGTGCCCGGCCTGTAACGATGGGGCTTCTTGACGCCGCCGGTTGCGGGCGCGCTCTTCCTGGCCGCCTTGGTGGCCAACTGCTTGCGAGGAGCCTTGCCTCCCGTAGACTTACGAGCGGTCTGCTTGGTACGAGCCATGATTGCGTAGGTTAATTATATAAAGAGGACAACGGACTACAGCGCGAACTGGTCTGCACGAGAATGAGAATAAATCTGTTAAACGTTATTTTATCACCCCGCGAAGCGGGGTGAGGCTGTTATAGGCCCTATAAAGGAGGGCCTCTTCAGCCAGCCGTTGGCAGACTAATTATTATTAAATTAAAATTTAATAATAACTAGCCCGGCAACGGCAAGTGACCCTTGTGATTATTATTAGCAGCATTAATAATAATGTTGGTAATGATAATCACAATCGCTCCGTACTCGTTGTATTCTTCAATAATCTCGCATTCATGGTTCCTTTGTTTTGTTATCGGCCATGCCAACATGTGCACCATGTTGACATGGGCGATAACGTTGGAATGTCGTGAAGTTGTTTGGTAATATAATTACCGTTAGATGAGATGTGGAGGCATGGCCGTTGTTGTTTTCGATGATGAGTAGTTGAGTTGAAGTTGTTTGATGTTTACTAATTATGGCGTTGGATGAGTGTAGATAATTGTTGAAGTAGTAGATGTTGCCATAATTAGTCATTGTTGTAACGAGTAGATAGTTGAGAGCTGGAGTTGGTGATGAGGAGTAGTAGTTTGTTGCTTGCAGCCGACGAATTAATTTGATGAAAGTATGAAGTAAGTTGATTTAGTTAGATTAAACAAAAAACCGCTCTTGTCAGAACCACCCCCGAAATATGGCTTTCGGGGGAGATTTGTGTAACACTAAGCAGTGAGTCGATTCCACTGTCGTTCCATTCGACAAGCCCCTGAACAATGGAATTCGGAGGACACCCGGGATGGGACTCAGGGTATAAGGATTAACAGCCGCTAACGGGTAGCTTGACGAGCCACAACACAAAAACCCGGCAGAGTTACCTTTTGTGTTAGCGACTGTTAGGGAAAGAAGGAAGGTGCCCCCCTGGTGGAGGGTTGACGGATCCCAGTGCCTGTCACGGCACTGGGGGCACCGGTGGTTCATCGGAACATAGCCAGGCCCACCACCCCGACTAGGATCCGGAAGTTGGAATAATAGGACAGGGGTTGCCTCCTGGAACTAGGTTTAATCGACTCACCGGTTAACACTACACAAACTGACCGAGCCCGGTTGCCGGCTGAAGAATGGCCGCATGATTAGCAACTCTACTAGGGTTCGCGTACCGTTCGAGATGGTAATCACACGCGTGCCCACTCGCCAGACCACAACACAGTACTGAGAATAAATCTAGCGGGCACAAGCATTTGAAGCCTCGGTCCGCGAGAGACGACGAAATCGGCATCGCCGATTGGACGGAGAGCGCGGCAGGCCACGCCCGCGTCGCAAGTTCACAAAACCGACATGGAAAGGGCGGCGGAAGGCATTCTCTCGACGACCAGCGAGCTACACTCTCGTCGTTCCCGTTCTCTGTTCTGTGTGCAGTTTTATTCGTGTGAAGTCTTCGATCTGACAAGATGACCGGTCGCGGTAAGGGAGGCAAAGGTCTGGGAAAAGGTGGCGCCAAGCGTCATCGCAAAGTTCTACGCGATAACATCCAGGGCATCACGAAACCGGCCATCAGACGTTTGGCCCGGCGCGGTGGCGTCAAGCGCATCTCCGGACTGATCTACGAGGAGACGCGCGGCGTGCTGAAGGTGTTTCTCGAGAACGTGATCAGGGACGCCGTCACCTACACCGAACACGCGAAGAGGAAGACCGTCACCGCGATGGACGTGGTGTACGCGTTGAAACGCCAAGGCCGCACCCTCTACGGTTTCGGCGGCTAAGAAGGAGACGACAACGGTCGGAGGCCACCGCCGCTCCAGCATCTCTCTCTCTTCTCTTCGGAAGGGAGGCGGCGGTCGAGGAAAAAAAAACGGTTCTTTTCAGAACCACAAAGACAGTGCTTGTAAGGGCAACACTTTCGATTCGTTCGCAGTCCCGTCGCATCGTGAAAACAAAAATCGGCACTCTAGGTCGGCCTCTCTATCTCTTTCTCTCTCTCTCTCTCTCTCTCTCTCTCTCTCTCTCTCTCTCTCTCTCTCTCTCTCTCTGTCCTTGATGGTAGGTTGTAAACGTTACACGCCCGGTGGACGCCGATTAGGCAGGGGAGGAAAAAGGGCAGAAAAAAAAAAGAGGTAATTTCTTCTCGTTAGGAATGACCGACGTCCATCTGATATGTCTTCCGAGCGCACCCCTTCCTACCGGCCGGGTTGTTGTTCGTATCTGCCGTTTTATTTTATATGTTTTTATTTAACATCCGATGTAAAGTGTGAAAACAAAGGCAATCGTATCGTGTCTACGGGAGAAACCCTTTAAGCGGGAATGTAATTTGTGGCCCTGAGAAGGGCCGGTTGGTTCGCTGATCCCAAGGCACTAGGCTTAGGCCTTTTTCTCGGTTTTCTTCGGGAGAAGAACGGCCTGGATGTTTGGCAGCACTCCGCCCTGGGCGATCGTGACCCCGGAAAGGAGCTTGTTCAACTCCTCGTCGTTCCTGATGGCGAGCTGCAGATGACGGGGGATGATCCTGGTCTTTTTGTTGTCACGGGCGGCGTTCCCGGCCAACTCGAGAACTTCCGCGGCCAGGTACTCCATCACGGCGGCCAGGTAGACGGGCGCACCGGCACCGACGCGTTCGGCGTAGTTTCCCTTGCGCAAGAGACGGTGGATCCTGCCGACTGGAAACTGAAGACCGGCCCGGCTGGATCGGGACTTCGCCTTTCCCTTGACTTTTCCTCCCTTTCCTCGTCCAGACATTCTCGCTAGTGGGTATATGAAGTGGCAGAAGATGAACACTGACTGTCTGTGTCGGCGGTCGAGCGCGGAATAAAGCTCTTGCTCGCGCAGGCGTTCCTTTTTATGCAGACTCGGGTTTGCCAATCGCTGCTCGCGGACCCGACGAGGGCGTGGCGAACCGGCCGTAGAGTGGCGTAGAGTCCGCTTACAAAAACCGCGACGTACAGGGAAGCGCCCCCTTCTGTTGCGAGTCGCCGTCGTGGTAACATCTGTCTACCGCACCGTCCGCATCTGCCAGGTCACCGAGTCGTCGTCGAGTCTTCAATTCTAGTAGTCCCTTACGGGACTTCTGCAAGAGGAGCTGCGTCGATTCTAGCGTTGCCTTTTAATCCTTTGGCTCTTTTTAGAGCCGTTTTCAGGTTCCCGAGTTTTTCCGTCCAGGTGTACTAGCTGTTCCGCTGCCGACGCCGTCATCGCCGCCGCTTCTGTCTGACAACTGTGCCAACAGGACCAGCTTCACCGCCGCTTCTGTCGTTCAATTGTGCCAGCGGGACCGGTTTCGCCGCCGCCTTCTACAGTCTAACAGTTTATATTACATCTATTGGTAACAACTCCCCTTACTAACCCAATACTGACGACCCAGAAGCCACCATAACAGGGTAATTCGCTGGGTGAGGCTGCCTAGCGAACGTTCAGTATCCCCCGACCTACTAACATAACTACCACTTTTGCTAATCTATCAATTCAAACTTCATCTCACTTTTTGTATTAATCTCATTATGGTTGTAAAACGTTCACCCCCTAAAGCTAACTCCGAACTCCAGAAACCACCGGACAAACTCCCGCCGGACATTTCACAATCACCCCAACCGACAACAACTGACCCTACTTCATCAATTAATAACCAAACCTTAGCAAACGATCACTGTCCCTCTGTTTCTGACCTAAGCATTCCGACCCGAACTATTTCGCCATCTAAATTTGATTCGATTGAGATTCCCAGTAACGTTACTATTGAACAACTTCAGGCCGCTTTAGACTACATTAGAACTAACAATCCACCTAACCCAACAACCTCAAACACACCTGATCCTATTTGCAATACTCCCACTACCTCCTCCATTCCCGTAACAGGGAAAAAACACCTTTTGTCGCCTGACACTCCATCCGCTTCCGACTCCGAATCCGATTCAGAATGGTCAAAAGTCACTAGCAGAAGAACGAACAAAAGGGCCAAACCAAATACACCACCTCAACCCGAGCAGCAACCCGCAAAAACTTACAGTGCCACTATTTCCGGTCTCCCGCAAGCCTTCAGCACCATCAAGGCCGTTTCTACCATTCTGAGCAACATTCCAGGCCTTAGAATCACCGACCTTCGGGTCTCTAGTTACCAGGGCACCGCTTTCCTCAAAAGCACCCAACCCGACCTTCTTGACCGACTCTCGAATTTCAGCCACCATGTCGGCGGCCCCGTTCAAATCAATAACAACAACCTTAACAAATCAAAAAATCCTGCATCCCGACCATCCCCATCCCCTACCTTCTCCTGCGTGATTAAATACGTGGATTTCGATATCACGCAAGAGGACGTAGAGTTAGCCCTTAAGGCGCAAAACATCCAATTCCTCAAAGTATGGCGCATCCGTTCCAAGGCGTCTGACCGCGACACGAAACTAATGCGGGTGCTTACCACCTGCAGGGATTCGCTTGACGCGCTCCTACGTTGCGGGTTACGTATGTTTTGCCATACTTATCCTTCCGAGCCATCACACGCTCCTAAACCAGAACCTATTCAATGCACTAAATGCCACAAATTCGATCATGCCGCTGCCGATTGCACAGCCCGTAAACCTTCCTGCGGCTTCTGTGGGGCCGAACATCCTACATCCACCTGCACTTCACAATCCGATCCCAAATGCATCAACTGCGGTGGTACTCACCCCGCATTTCTACGTAAATGCCCCGACAGGCCTCCAGTCCCCGTCGCACCGGAAGCGACAGCCATGCTAAAGTCTGCTAACGAACCTCAACCTAATAGAGTCAACAACTTCCTATCCTTTTTCGTAACTACCATGTTAAACCTCTTTCCAAACAGCCGTGAGCACGTCCTCCGCGTCTTAAACGCATCCACGTATCACTTTTTTGGCGTTCATGCCAAGGCGTCCTACGCCAGCAATCGCGTTTTCGTTACGTTTTCGTAACTTCCCCTTTTCTAATCACTAGCTATGGATCTGCGTTTAGGTGCTATTAATGTCCAAGGGTGGCGCCTTAAGCGCCCCCTTGTCGAAAATTTGGTCCGTACGGACCACGTCCACATTCTAGCCATTTCCGAGACTAAACTTACTCCAAGTCGTAATATGACACTACCATCTTTTCACATCACATCTCGTAAAGACAGCCCACATGGAGGCATCCATGGAGTCGCATTAGCCATTCATCAACGACTCGCCTCCACTAAATTTGACATTCCCCCAGTATTTCAAGACATACAAGTGTGTGCAGCCGTAATTCATCTTGACAACGGTCCAATTCATATCTTCTCTATATACGTTCCTCCAGACGATCCTCTACCTGAAGACTTCCTCGAGTATGTCGCGTCGTTTCGGAGGGCTGTTGTAATGGGAGATTTTAATGCTCGCCACACGGCCTTCGGAGACCACGCTTCAAACCCGAAAGGTCACTCCCTAACCCACTGTCTACTTAGACTATCCTTATACCGCATCCCAAATGACCAACCTACGTGCTTCACCCACAATGGCATGTCCATTCCTGACCACATTTTGATTACGGATGCACTCACTCAGTATTTCGACCATGACTCAGCCTTCATCGGCACCTCAGTCACGTCAGATCATCTCCCACTAATAGCTTCTTCTTCAATTATGCAAGTTCCCATCCGGAACAACCGGATCACCATCCGAGATTGGAATCGAGCAAATTGGGACCTCTTCGCAGAAAACATCTCTGCGAATGTCCCGGAACATCCTCAGCTCGTCAATCTCCATGACATTAATAACGCCATCGATCATTTAACGTCCACTATTCAAAACGCAGTCCATATCTCAGTTCCCGAGAAAATTATTATCCCAAGTCGTCCTCCTCTGCCTCCTTACATCATCAACCTTATTCGCGAAAAGCGTAGGTTATATAGGCAGTTCATCAGGACGCGAGATCCCTTGGTTAAAACAGAGTGGAACCGCCTCAACGCGCTAACCCGCCTGCTTACGACCAGGCACAGGGAAGCGCAATGGGTGGCCACCTGTTCTAGCCTGGATCACAGACAAGGTTCCAAATTCTGGAAAAAATTCAAAACCATAACCGGCCAAAGAAAATCCCAGACCTCTTCCCTTCACCTTAACGGGAACGTCATTCAAGAGCCACAAGCCCAAGCCGACACCTTTGCCGATATCCTTGAAGGCATTCACCAGCCTCCCGACGACCCACGTTTTGACCATGGTCTCAGGTTAGAAATAGAGGATGAAGTCCGCGGCAACCTGGCGCTTTTTCCACATTTTGTCATACCACAAGATCCTCAAATCAACCCCCCTAACATCTTATCCCCAATTACGGAAATAGACACCGCCGAAAGCATAGCCCATGGCAAAAATTCTGCTCCAGGGGGTGACACTCTCACAAGAAGAGTCCTTCGTCACCTACCTCAGCCGGCACTTACGGCAATTACCAATATTTTCAACGCCTGCTTCCGCTCAGGCTACTTCCCCAACGCTTTCAAATCGGCGACAGTCATCATGATCCCCAAAGCGGGAAAACCTCCCACAAATCCCACCTCTTATAGGCCCATCGCGCTATTAAACGTTCTAGGTAAAACATACGAAAGAATCTTGGAAAGAAGACTTAGAGAATTCACTGACAACCACAATCTAATCCCCGAGCATCAATTTGGATTTCGCCCTGGCAGGTCAACTTCCGACCTTATTCTCCAACTTCACTCCGATGCGAGCCGAGCCATAAATAGAAATCACTGCGTTACGGCCACTTTTCTTGATATAGAGCGAGCCTTCGACAAGATTTGGCACGAGGGGCTTATCTATAAGCTCCTTGTCGCCCGAGTACCCATAGATTTCGTTAGGACCATCTACAGCTTTCTGTCCCACCGCCAACACCGCGTGCGAGTACACCAGGCTTTGTCCAGGGTGTACGAACCGCGGGCCGGCGTCCCCCAAGGTTCTATTCTCTCTCCATTATTATTCATCTTTTTCTGCTATGATATTCCGGTGCCCAGAAATCCCTTGGTTAGACTCGTCCAATTTGCGGACGACACCGCACTATGGGTCGCTGGCCCGACATCTGCCGCCGGTTCACGCTCTCTAGCCCCGGCACTTCGCCGACTGGAGACCTGGTTCCGAAGGTGGAGGCTCAGGCCTAACCCAAATAAAACACAAGTCACAGTCTTCAGAAACGCTAATCGCACTACATCCCCCCGATTTGATTTTGATGACGTCCGCCTGGAACTTTGGGGCTCACCCCTTCAACTATCCCCTTTGGTCTTGTACCTAGGGATATCTTTCTCTTCGACGCTGTCATGGAGGGAGGAGGCGACTCGCTGTCTGGATCTGGTCCAGCGGCGGGCGTCTCTTCTCTCCTTGATACGCGGAGGCAATCCAGGCTGCCACCCAAGGACGCTCATCCACACCTACAAAACATTCATCAGACCCGTGATTGACTACAGGCACCCCGTCTTCTGTTCCGCGCCGCCTAACGTGATCAGGCGTCTCCAACAGAAGGAGAGGGCCATCTGCAGGGGGTCTCTGGGCTTGGATCGCCTACATCCCTCACGGGAGGTGTGCGACCTGGCCGGGATACCTCCTGTTGATGCGCGCCTCGACTTCCTGAGGGGGCGTTATGTGAACCGGGCGATCCAACAAAATAAACAATCAGTTTTACAACTTCTTCGTACACCCTGCCTCACAGCCAACTGTATCAAAAGAAAACCAAAGTACCCTCCCACTAAATTTTTGTCCAATTCAACCCTTATTAACCCACTCCCCGAGGACCTCGAGGACGTGCTTCACGCGGCCCCCATTATCTTTAGAATTTAATACACTGACACGCATACAATTTACACTCCCTGGAATACCGCACACTTTGTGCTCGACGTCAACAGCCCTCAACTCTCTCTGCAGCTGGTCCGGGAAGCAATCGGGGGGATCCATGAATGGGAGTGATGTCGGCCATATTGAGAGTCCAACGTGCTCCCTCGAGTATACACTTTTTACTGGGGTCGTCTCATAGGGGATGCCCTATGGGGCCGGGATTCATGGATGTTCAGATGCCCGTAGGCCTGGACCAGGCAGAGAGAGGGGAGAGAGTCGACCGACTAGAGCCCCTGTTTTATTTGTTGTCATTTCAATTTATTTTTACTACTATTATTATTACTAATTATCTACTGATTCTATTGATTCACTTAATTATTCTTAAAAACAAAAACAGTTCAATATTTCAATACAATACGAAACCTTAATAACAACCACTTGTTTTGCTCCATTCGCAATCACTCTTTCAAATCTAATACCATAAATCAACCAATTACCATTAACTTTATTAATCACAGCGTTTCAATTTTATCTTATTCATTTATTCATTTATCTATTTATTTATTTATTTATTTTTTTTTCTCTTCCTTGTTCTGTTTATTTTGTTTCAGGTGTTCCAGGAGACCCCCGACAGCCTTGGCAGTGTAATGTCCAGAGTGCTGGAATTTCAGCCAAGCGGCCCGAGGTCGATTCTCGGTGCCGGCAGATCTGGCTAAGGTTTTCTGCAGTTTCCCTTAGCTGTAACACAAATGTGGGATTTGCGCTGTTCCATCTGTAAGTCGGCTGCAGCCGCACCTAGGGCCGGTTCTGAGGAAGCCGATTTTTGTCTTACTCCAACTCAATTTCAAAATTTCAATCTAATTTTATAATACTTACCTAATCATTACCTTTTATTCAAATCACTAGACAGGGGAATGCTTAGCTTCGAGCTGTGTACTTGGTGACTAATCGGTGCAGCCTTAACACCTTTAACATCTTTTCCATCACCAACCACCACAAGGGCCTTCTACCCTTCCTCCTGCGCCTCAACTCCACCATCGCCCCAGCACATCCAACCGGCGCTGCCAACTGGACACGATCGCGCCTAACGACCACTTGACTTTGACTTCACTATTTCATTTTTTGTTTTACCGGCTGAAGAGGAGTACTCTCCTATAGTAGCCACTGTGCGTCTTTGCCTCGCAGGCGCCCTTCGGGCGCCCTGCTCAGCAAAGACGAACAGAAAATAACGTTGATGACGGGGAAGCGCCTTCATTCCCGGCTCCAGAGCGAGCCAGTCAAGAGTCGTTAGTAGCGTTCGAATCTAAGCGGTAGCATGCCACCAAAAACCAGCGGCAAGGCGGCCAAGAAGGCCGGCAAGGCGCAGAAGAACATCTCGAAGAGCGACAAGAAGAAGAAACGCAGGAGGAAGGAGAGCTACGCCATCTACATATACAAGGTGCTGAAGCAGGTCCATCCCGACACCGGCATCTCCAGCAAGGCCATGTCGATCATGAACAGCTTCGTGAACGACATCTTCGAGCGGATCGCCGCCGAGGCGTCTCGCCTGGCCCACTACAACAAGCGTTCGACGATAACCAGTCGGGAGATCCAGACCGCCGTGCGCCTCCTCCTGCCGGGCGAGTTGGCCAAGCACGCCGTGAGCGAAGGCACCAAGGCCGTCACCAAGTACACCAGCTCGAAGTAAAGGCCTCCCCCTGGCGGAGCTCCCACCGAAGATCAGAGGGTTTCGGGAGAATTACGACAAAAATCGGTTCTTTTCAGAACCACAAAGGCCTTTCCGTAAAAGGGTTTCTCTCCTCGGCAGACGCACGCACGACCACCGACCCTTCCCGCCGTTACGTTACTTAGTTAGTCCCGCGGCTCTTTCATTTATTTTCCCCTTTTAAACATATAACACTTTGATCCGCGGTCATTAACGTACCGCGGTGCTATTCAATTAATACAATAGGCAGGTATGACTTGTGCGCCGGGTCAAACAGGTTGAACAGTTAGGCCGCCAGTCATGTGCTAGACAGCGTTTACTGTCTCCAGCCTTACTTTGTGGAACTCCATAATCGTGAAATATAACATAAATACAAAGATTAGTTAAAGTTAAAACAATATTGTCAGGTTAAGATATTAATAAAACTTGTGAAACTTTAACTAATCTTTGTATTTATACTATATTTCATGTGCTAGACACTCCGTTCGTTGGTCTGCGGATAAACTTGAAAGAAAGTGGGTTTGTTAGAGTGCGCTGCGGTAATTTACACTAAAATCTAGTTTTTATATTTGCTTTTCGTCTTCCTATCCGCCGCCTGCGCGTGCGGTCGGTCGTTCGCTAGAACCGCCGCCGGAAGCCTAACCTACACGGGGGTAATATGATAGGGAACAGAGGAGTTCGCTGTAATATACCGAGGCCCCTGCGTCGGTGTATATATTATTATGTTCGCTTATTGGCAATAATTTTAGATAATAACAGACGCCGGTGCAAAGAGAACTAATTAGGACGTCATGAATAGAAAGAGGTGACGGCGGCGGAAGCATTTTGAAAGAAATCCGTCCCCTGCTTCTATTCAAAATTCGGAATAGATGGCGGCGTGACGTGGTTTCCTATTATTAATTGTTAATCGGAGACGGCGCGTGTAATCGAGTTTAGCAGATGCACCTTTTGCGGAGCAGAATTGTGGCCCTGAAAAGGGCCATTTGTATGTCGCCACGGCGGCACCGCGAGCGACCCGTCTTCTTCTTTCGCTGCTTTCGGAGGAGGAGGCGGCGAGCCGCGTCGTTGAACGGCCCTCGCGCTTCACTTCTTCTTGGAGGCGGCCTTCTTGGCGGCGGCTGGAGCCTTCTTGGGCTTGGGCGCTTTCGGCTTCTTGGTCGGCACCTTGGTGGTCTTCTTGGCTTTCGAGGGGGTCCTCCCCTTCGAGGCCCGCTTCTCGGAGGCGGCGGGCGTGGCGGGGGCTGCCGTCGCTGGCGACGCCGCGGCGGCTGCCGCTTGCGGCTTCCTGCCCCTGGAACCGGCGGCCTTCTTCTCTGCCCCGGCCTTTTTGGCTGCAGGTTTCGGCTTCTTGGCGCCCGCGGCCTTGGCTTTTCCGGAGGAGGCGCGTTTGCCGCCGGCGGACTTCGCGGAGGCTGCGGCCTTCGAGGCGGAGCGAGCTTTCTCTGGCTTCTTGGAGGCGGCCCCGCCGGATCCTGCAGATCCCCCGCCGGCCAGCTTGAAGGAGCCGGAAGCGCCCTTTCCCTTGGTCTGGACGAGTGCGCCGGATGCGACGGCGGACTTCAGGTACTTCTTGATGAACGGAGCCAACTTCTCGGCGTCGACCTTGTAGTTGGCCGAGACGTACTTCTTGATCGCCTGCAGAGAGGAACCGCCGCGCTCCTTGAGACTCTTGATTGCGTTGTTGACCATGTCGGATGTGGGCGGGTGGTTGGGTTTCGAACGAGCGCTCTTGGCGCCGCCGCCGGCGGCCTTCTTCTGGCCGGCCGCCTTCTTCCCCGCGGCCGCCGAGGAGGCGGGAGCGGCCGAAGCTGCCGCTGGCGAAGAAGCTACTGCCGCGTCTGCCATGTCGTAGTAGATACTGCCAAGTGGTGTTGCGTATTTACGGAAATAAAGAACTGCGGCTTCGCTACTCGGATAGGTGCTGCGTCAATGGGTTCGCGCGCGAACGAGAGAACTAACTGTCAAGGACTGGAGACGCCTTTCAGCTGAACAACGCGATACAGAGAAAAATTCTACTGTGACTCGCTCCCGGGGAAACCGGCGGAGCACTTGTTCGACGCACGTACCGCCGAGAGAACCGTTCGCCTTCGTCGGCAGCGCCATGGCAGTCGCGACATTGGAACGCTCGTGTTCGCTTCCTTGCACTTTCGAAGACGCCGACGGCGCCCGCCCTTCCCGGACGCCGTCGCCGTTTCGAACGGCGCGAGATGAACGACCGGCCCGTCTTCCCGGGGGGTCGGCGGTCGCGAAACGGCCTCGGGCTCGCCGGAGCCGCGACTTACTTTTACAAGTAGCTGAACGTCGCCGAATGAGTCCGCAATTCGAGGGCCGGCGCCGTCTCCACCGGGTGCCCGGGGTCGGCGACGACTCCGGATACGGAAGGCCGGTAGTACGGAGCGGGCGGTGAGCCGGCGCCGGCCGTCCCCGGCGGCCGGGCTCGGCGAGGAGGAACGCGTTTAGGCGAGCGACTCCGGTCGGGCGAGAGACCTGTAGAGACGGCAACAAGAGTCGAGGGAACCGAGACCGGGGAAGACGGCTCCCAGACCGCTTCCCGTGGTCAGGTCGGTCGAGTCGAGTCGAGAGCGGTGGGTTCCCGGCCCAGCAAGGAACAGCACGTTCTGCAGAGGAGGAGCTCCAGGAAGGAAGGAACTCGCGACATTCGCGGAGGTCTCGGCTTAAACGCGTCGATGCCCGAGATTACTACAGTACAATATGACCGCATCTCCGGTTCGAGGTCCCGTAACAACGAGCCAGCTTCCGGTGAACGGTGAACATCACGGCGTACCCGGAATGACCGGAGCATGGTCTTTAACCCCCGTCGTCCGAAGGATCGTCAAACAGGCAGAACCCCGGCTCGTGGGGTCGGTTTTCGAAGGGATCCCTCGCTTCGACAGATCTGTCGTCGTTCCTGGTCTAAATCGGCGAGCCTGATCAACAAACGCCAACCGTCGATGTTAATTAGGGTCCAATGTTAAATATTCAAAGGCAATGCATTCGACGCCGCTAAGGGTGCAAAAGAAAAGGAAACCGAAGCATCGTCTTACGAGTCATCAACGTCGGGTATATACTCCCATGTATTGTATCTAAAGAACCTGGCATGTAATAGAACAAGCCGCCTTACGCCCAAGAGGCGACTTGCATCGTGGTGCGAAACGTTGTCGCAGGGCCACCCCTCGTTGCTTTGAGCCCGGGCGCAGGGCCGTCCGCGAAGTTTTCAACATGCGAAACCACCGTAAAAGGGAAGTTAAGAAAAGAACCCCCCCCCCCCCCCCGCCCCGCCAAGACCTTAAACAGCCTGCTGCCGATCAGTTTTTCGCATTTCAATAACGATTCAAACCAAAAACGGCAAGACGTCTTTCGGATCTTATTACGATTCTTCTTGTTGCTTGTTAATATGTACCAACTACCTTACCGTTGGACGTTTTTGAAATAAAATTAATTTTTAAAACAATTTTTCATTATTTCATATCAACGCTGGCTACATACATTTCTATAATGGTATGTGCATGTACAGTTGCGATCATTCGCTAAGGTACATTTAAGACATTATACCCGCCAATTTTCCAGTTTTTTGTACAGTGTAAATAAATGTAAGTTTATCACATTATAGTCGAGAACATTTCATTTTTTTTAACATTGTAATTCCCCAATTCATAAATCAGGCCGAATTACCAGCGTACATTGTACAAAAATCGGCGATCACTGTTTGTTCATCGTTCCTTAGCGAATGATCGCAACTGTACCATGCACCAAAAAAAAAAATTTCACCCATGTATCTTGTCAAAAATAATTTTTTTAAATATTTTATCATTAATTCATATCAACGCTGCCTACACACGTTTCCATAATGGTATGTGCATGTACCATTACAATCTCATTAAGTTTCGGTCACAGTACCCGTTTAAAATAAAAGAGACGCATTCTGGACGCGGAGGCTAAGGTGTAAAAGAAAGATCCGCGTGAGAAACGGTAACGGTGATAAACAGAGGGAGAGAGAGGGACCAAAACGAAAAGGAAAATAGAACAAAACATAAAAGGGATGTTAAGCGAGCGTCAGCTGCTCGGAGAGACCCTTTTGCCGAGGCGTATTGTGGTTCTGAAAAGAACCGTTTTTTTTTCCAACGCGAAGGTCGCCGTCGACTGCGAGGCGGCCGCAACTTAGGCGCGTTCTCCTCTGATGCGCCTGGCCAACTGGATGTCCTTAGGCATGATGGTCACGCGTTTGGCGTGGATGGCGCAGAGGTTGGTGTCTTCGAAGAGACCCACCAGGTAAGCCTCGCTGGCTTCCTGCAGGGCCATGACGGCCGAGCTTTGGAAGCGGAGGTCGGTCTTGAAGTCCTGTGCGATTTCGCGCACCAACCGTTGGAAGGGCAGTTTGCGGATCAGCAGTTCGGTGCTCTTCTGGTAGCGACGAATCTCACGGAGAGCGACCGTGCCCGGCCTGTAACGATGGGGCTTCTTGACGCCGCCGGTTGCGGGCGCGCTCTTCCTGGCCGCCTTGGTGGCCAACTGCTTGCGAGGAGCCTTGCCTCCCGTAGACTTACGAGCGGTCTGCTTGGTACGAGCCATGATTGCGTAGGTTAATTATATAAAGAGGACAACGGACTACAGCGCGAACTGGTCTGCACGAGAATGAGAATAAATCGAATATAAACGTTATTTTAATCACCCCGCGAGCGGGGTGAGGCTGTTATAGGCCCTGTCAATGAGGGCCTCTTCAGCCAGCCGTTGGCGGACCAGTTATTATTAAATAAATTTAATAATAGCCAGCCCGGCAACGGCGTTGCATTTGTTTGTGGTTATTATTAGCAATATTAAAATAATATTGGTAATGACAACCACAATCGCTCCGTACTTGTTGTCCTCTTTGATAATTTCATGCATACATGGCCATATGCACTGTTATCGGCCATACCAACATGTGGAACATGTTGATATGGGCGACAACGATGGAATGCAGTTAATCGAAGTTGTAGATGTTGTTTTCGATAGCGGCTGATGTTAATTGCGTGGAACAACAAAACACGGCTCTTTTCAGATCCACCCCCGAAATATATGGCTTTCGGGGGATGTGTAGCACTAAGCAGTAAGTCGACTTAAACTTCCTCCAAGGAACCCCCTTGAGGGATCGGTCACCGGGTTTTAGGATCACAGGGATGAGGACAGACAATTGCCAGCCTTTTCCAGGGACTCCGGTGAGCCCCCAGCGTAAAAACCCGCCGAAGTTACCTTTCCAGAAGCTGGCAAGTGCCTTGGGATGAAGGATAGTGACTTGCTTCCCTGGGGGACTGCTACCCCCGTTCCGAAGAACGGGCGCGGAATACCAGCAATCCATGCTGTAGCCACTAGTGATGTTTCACACCAGCGGCTTAAAAGGAGGGAAGGGGGTTGATTTTTGGAAGGAAAAGTCGACTCACCGGTTAACACTACACATGACCACTGAATACCCTTGCCGGCCGTGGTGCGAAATGCTTAAACAGCATCTCTACTACCAGCGTATTTCGAGATGCTAGTCGCACATATTCACACCACGGACACCAAGCACAGTACTGAGAATAAATCTAGCGGGCACAAGCATTTGAAGCCTCGGTCCGCGAGAGACGACGAAATCGGCATCGCCGATTGGACGGAGAGCGCGGCAGGCCACGCCCGCGTCGCAAGTTCACAAAACCGACATGGAAAGGGCGGCGGAAGGCATTCTCTCGACGACCAGCGAGCTACACTCTCGTCGTTCCCGTTCTCTGTTCTGTGTGCAGTTTTATTCGTGTGAAGTCTTCGATCTGACAAGATGACCGGTCGCGGTAAGGGAGGCAAAGGTCTGGGAAAAGGTGGCGCCAAGCGTCATCGCAAAGTTCTACGCGATAACATCCAGGGCATCACGAAACCGGCCATCAGACGTTTGGCCCGGCGCGGTGGCGTCAAGCGCATCTCCGGACTGATCTACGAGGAGACGCGCGGCGTGCTGAAGGTGTTTCTCGAGAACGTGATCAGGGACGCCGTCACCTACACCGAACACGCGAAGAGGAAGACCGTCACCGCGATGGACGTGGTGTACGCGTTGAAACGCCAAGGCCGCACCCTCTACGGTTTCGGCGGCTAAGAAGGAGACGACAACGGTCGGAGGCCACCGCCGCTCCAGCATCTCTCTCTCTTCTCTTCGGAAGGGAGGCGGCGGTCGAGGAAAAAAAAACGGTTCTTTTCAGAACCACAAAGACAGTGCTTGTAAGGGCAACACTTTCGATTCGTTCGCAGTCCCGTCGCATCGTGAAAACAAAAATCGGCACTCTAGGTCGGCCTCTCTATCTCTTTCTCTCTCTCTCTCTCTCTCTCTCTCTCTCTCTCTCTCTCTCTCTCTCTCTCTCTCTCTGTCCTTGATGGTAGGTTGTAAACGTTACACGCCCGGTGGACGCCGATTAGGCAGGGGAGGAAAAAGGGCAGAAAAAAAAAAGAGGTAATTTCTTCTCGTTAGGAATGACCGACGTCCATCTGATATGTCTTCCGAGCGCACCCCTTCCTACCGGCCGGGTTGTTGTTCGTATCTGCCGTTTTATTTTATATGTTTTTATTTAACATCCGATGTAAAGTGTGAAAACAAAGGCAATCGTATCGTGTCTACGGGAGAAACCCTTTAAGCGGGAATGTAATTTGTGGCCCTGAGAAGGGCCGGTTGGTTCGCTGATCCCAAGGCACTAGGCTTAGGCCTTTTTCTCGGTTTTCTTCGGGAGAAGAACGGCCTGGATGTTTGGCAGCACTCCGCCCTGGGCGATCGTGACCCCGGAAAGGAGCTTGTTCAACTCCTCGTCGTTCCTGATGGCGAGCTGCAGATGACGGGGGATGATCCTGGTCTTTTTGTTGTCACGGGCGGCGTTCCCGGCCAACTCGAGAACTTCCGCGGCCAGGTACTCCATCACGGCGGCCAGGTAGACGGGCGCACCGGCACCGACGCGTTCGGCGTAGTTTCCCTTGCGCAAGAGACGGTGGATCCTGCCGACTGGAAACTGAAGACCGGCCCGGCTGGATCGGGACTTCGCCTTTCCCTTGACTTTTCCTCCCTTTCCTCGTCCAGACATTCTCGCTAGTGGGTATATGAAGTGGCAGAAGATGAACACTGACTGTCTGTGTCGGCGGTCGAGCGCGGAATAAAGCTCTTGCTCGCGCAGGCGTTCCTTTTTATGCAGACTCGGGTTTGCCAATCGCTGCTCGCGGACCCGACGAGGGCGTGGCGAACCGGCCGTAGAGTGGCGTAGAGTCCGCTTACAAAAACCGCGACGTACAGGGAAGCGCCTTCATTCCCGGCTCCAGAGCGAGCCAGTCAAGAGTCGTTAGTAGCGTTCGAATCTAAGCGGTAGCATGCCACCAAAAACCAGCGGCAAGGCGGCCAAGAAGGCCGGCAAGGCGCAGAAGAACATCTCGAAGAGCGACAAGAAGAAGAAACGCAGGAGGAAGGAGAGCTACGCCATCTACATATACAAGGTGCTGAAGCAGGTCCATCCCGACACCGGCATCTCCAGCAAGGCCATGTCGATCATGAACAGCTTCGTGAACGACATCTTCGAGCGGATCGCCGCCGAGGCGTCTCGCCTGGCCCACTACAACAAGCGTTCGACGATAACCAGTCGGGAGATCCAGACCGCCGTGCGCCTCCTCCTGCCGGGCGAGTTGGCCAAGCACGCCGTGAGCGAAGGCACCAAGGCCGTCACCAAGTACACCAGCTCGAAGTAAAGGCCTCCCCCTGGCGGAGCTCCCACCGAAGATCAGAGGGTTTCGGGAGAATTACGACAAAAATCGGTTCTTTTCAGAACCACAAAGGCCTTTCCGTAAAAGGGTTTCTCTCCTCGGCAGACGCACGCACGACCACCGACCCTTCCCGCCGTTACGTTACTTAGTTAGTCCCGCGGCTCTTTCATTTATTTTCCCCTTTTAAACATATAACACTTTGATCCGCGGTCATTAACGTACCGCGGTGCTATTCAATTAATACAATAGGCAGGTATGACTTGTGCGCCGGGTCAAACAGGTTGAACAGTTAGGCCGCCAGTCATGTGCTAGACAGCGTTTACTGTCTCCAGCCTTACTTTGTGGAACTCCATAATCGTGAAATATAACATAAATACAAAGATTAGTTAAAGTTAAAACAATATTGTCAGGTTAAGATATTAATAAAACTTGTGAAACTTTAACTAATCTTTGTATTTATACTATATTTCATGTGCTAGACACTCCGTTCGTTGGTCTGCGGATAAACTTGAAAGAAAGTGGGTTTGTTAGAGTGCGCTGCGGTAATTTACACTAAAATCTAGTTTTTATATTTGCTTTTCGTCTTCCTATCCGCCGCCTGCGCGTGCGGTCGGTCGTTCGCTAGAACCGCCGCCGGAAGCCTAACCTACACGGGGGTAATATGATAGGGAACAGAGGAGTTCGCTGTAATATACCGAGGCCCCTGCGTCGGTGTATATATTATTATGTTCGCTTATTGGCAATAATTTTAGATAATAACAGACGCCGGTGCAAAGAGAACTAATTAGGACGTCATGAATAGAAAGAGGTGACGGCGGCGGAAGCATTTTGAAAGAAATCCGTCCCCTGCTTCTATTCAAAATTCGGAATAGATGGCGGCGTGACGTGGTTTCCTATTATTAATTGTTAATCGGAGACGGCGCGTGTAATCGAGTTTAGCAGATGCACCTTTTGCGGAGCAGAATTGTGGCCCTGAAAAGGGCCATTTGTATGTCGCCACGGCGGCACCGCGAGCGACCCGTCTTCTTCTTTCGCTGCTTTCGGAGGAGGAGGCGGCGAGCCGCGTCGTTGAACGGCCCTCGCGCTTCACTTCTTCTTGGAGGCGGCCTTCTTGGCGGCGGCTGGAGCCTTCTTGGGCTTGGGCGCTTTCGGCTTCTTGGTCGGCACCTTGGTGGTCTTCTTGGCTTTCGAGGGGGTCCTCCCCTTCGAGGCCCGCTTCTCGGAGGCGGCGGGCGTGGCGGGGGCTGCCGTCGCTGGCGACGCCGCGGCGGCTGCCGCTTGCGGCTTCCTGCCCCTGGAACCGGCGGCCTTCTTCTCTGCCCCGGCCTTTTTGGCTGCAGGTTTCGGCTTCTTGGCGCCCGCGGCCTTGGCTTTTCCGGAGGAGGCGCGTTTGCCGCCGGCGGACTTCGCGGAGGCTGCGGCCTTCGAGGCGGAGCGAGCTTTCTCTGGCTTCTTGGAGGCGGCCCCGCCGGATCCTGCAGATCCCCCGCCGGCCAGCTTGAAGGAGCCGGAAGCGCCCTTTCCCTTGGTCTGGACGAGTGCGCCGGATGCGACGGCGGACTTCAGGTACTTCTTGATGAACGGAGCCAACTTCTCGGCGTCGACCTTGTAGTTGGCCGAGACGTACTTCTTGATCGCCTGCAGAGAGGAACCGCCGCGCTCCTTGAGACTCTTGATTGCGTTGTTGACCATGTCGGATGTGGGCGGGTGGTTGGGTTTCGAACGAGCGCTCTTGGCGCCGCCGCCGGCGGCCTTCTTCTGGCCGGCCGCCTTCTTCCCCGCGGCCGCCGAGGAGGCGGGAGCGGCCGAAGCTGCCGCTGGCGAAGAAGCTACTGCCGCGTCTGCCATGTCGTAGTAGATACTGCCAAGTGGTGTTGCGTATTTACGGAAATAAAGAACTGCGGCTTCGCTACTCGGATAGGTGCTGCGTCAATGGGTTCGCGCGCGAACGAGAGAACTAACTGTCAAGGACTGGAGACGCCTTTCAGCTGAACAACGCGATACAGAGAAAAATTCTACTGTGACTCGCTCCCGGGGAAACCGGCGGAGCACTTGTTCGACGCACGTACCGCCGAGAGAACCGTTCGCCTTCGTCGGCAGCGCCATGGCAGTCGCGACATTGGAACGCTCGTGTTCGCTTCCTTGCACTTTCGAAGACGCCGACGGCGCCCGCCCTTCCCGGACGCCGTCGCCGTTTCGAACGGCGCGAGATGAACGACCGGCCCGTCTTCCCGGGGGGTCGGCGGTCGCGAAACGGCCTCGGGCTCGCCGGAGCCGCGACTTACTTTTACAAGTAGCTGAACGTCGCCGAATGAGTCCGCAATTCGAGGGCCGGCGCCGTCTCCACCGGGTGCCCGGGGTCGGCGACGACTCCGGATACGGAAGGCCGGTAGTACGGAGCGGGCGGTGAGCCGGCGCCGGCCGTCCCCGGCGGCCGGGCTCGGCGAGGAGGAACGCGTTTAGGCGAGCGACTCCGGTCGGGCGAGAGACCTGTAGAGACGGCAACAAGAGTCGAGGGAACCGAGACCGGGGAAGACGGCTCCCAGACCGCTTCCCGTGGTCAGGTCGGTCGAGTCGAGTCGAGAGCGGTGGGTTCCCGGCCCAGCAAGGAACAGCACGTTCTGCAGAGGAGGAGCTCCAGGAAGGAAGGAACTCGCGACATTCGCGGAGGTCTCGGCTTAAACGCGTCGATGCCCGAGATTACTACAGTACAATATGACCGCATCTCCGGTTCGAGGTCCCGTAACAACGAGCCAGCTTCCGGTGAACGGTGAACATCACGGCGTACCCGGAATGACCGGAGCATGGTCTTTAACCCCCGTCGTCCGAAGGATCGTCAAACAGGCAGAACCCCGGCTCGTGGGGTCGGTTTTCGAAGGGATCCCTCGCTTCGACAGATCTGTCGTCGTTCCTGGTCTAAATCGGCGAGCCTGATCAACAAACGCCAACCGTCGATGTTAATTAGGGTCCAATGTTAAATATTCAAAGGCAATGCATTCGACGCCGCTAAGGGTGCAAAAGAAAAGGAAACCGAAGCATCGTCTTACGAGTCATCAACGTCGGGTATATACTCCCATGTATTGTATCTAAAGAACCTGGCATGTAATAGAACAAGCCGCCTTACGCCCAAGAGGCGACTTGCATCGTGGTGCGAAACGTTGTCGCAGGGCCACCCCTCGTTGCTTTGAGCCCGGGCGCAGGGCCGTCCGCGAAGTTTTCAACATGCGAAACCACCGTAAAAGGGAAGTTAAGAAAAGAACCCCCCCCCCCCCCCCCCCGCCCCGCCAAGACCTTAAACAGCCTGCTGCCGATCAGTTTTTCGCATTTCAATAACGATTCAAACCAAAAACGGCAAGACGTCTTTCGGATCTTATTACGATTCTTCTTGTTGCTTGTTAATATGTACCAACTACCTTACCGTTGGACGTTTTTGAAATAAAATTAATTTTTAAAACAATTTTTCATTATTTCATATCAACGCTGGCTACATACATTTCTATAATGGTATGTGCATGTACAGTTGCGATCATTCGCTAAGGTACATTTAAGACATTATACCCGCCAATTTTCCAGTTTTTTGTACAGTGTAAATAAATGTAAGTTTATCACATTATAGTCGAGAACATTTCATTTTTTTTAACATTGTAATTCCCCAATTCATAAATCAGGCCGAATTACCAGCGTACATTGTACAAAAATCGGCGATCACTGTTTGTTCATCGTTCCTTAGCGAATGATCGCAACTGTACCATGCACCAAAAAAAAAAATTTCACCCATGTATCTTGTCAAAAATAATTTTTTTAAATATTTTATCATTAATTCATATCAACGCTGCCTACACACGTTTCCATAATGGTATGTGCATGTACCATTACAATCTCATTAAGTTTCGGTCACAGTACCCGTTTAAAATAAAAGAGACGCATTCTGGACGCGGAGGCTAAGGTGTAAAAGAAAGATCCGCGTGAGAAACGGTAACGGTGATAAACAGAGGGAGAGAGAGGGACCAAAACGAAAAGGAAAATAGAACAAAACATAAAAGGGATGTTAAGCGAGCGTCAGCTGCTCGGAGAGACCCTTTTGCCGAGGCGTATTGTGGTTCTGAAAAGAACCGTTTTTTTTTCCAACGCGAAGGTCGCCGTCGACTGCGAGGCGGCCGCAACTTAGGCGCGTTCTCCTCTGATGCGCCTGGCCAACTGGATGTCCTTAGGCATGATGGTCACGCGTTTGGCGTGGATGGCGCAGAGGTTGGTGTCTTCGAAGAGACCCACCAGGTAAGCCTCGCTGGCTTCCTGCAGGGCCATGACGGCCGAGCTTTGGAAGCGGAGGTCGGTCTTGAAGTCCTGTGCGATTTCGCGCACCAACCGTTGGAAGGGCAGTTTGCGGATCAGCAGTTCGGTGCTCTTCTGGTAGCGACGAATCTCACGGAGAGCGACCGTGCCCGGCCTGTAACGATGGGGCTTCTTGACGCCGCCGGTTGCGGGCGCGCTCTTCCTGGCCGCCTTGGTGGCCAACTGCTTGCGAGGAGCCTTGCCTCCCGTAGACTTACGAGCGGTCTGCTTGGTACGAGCCATGATTGCGTAGGTTAATTATATAAAGAGGACAACGGACTACAGCGCGAACTGGTCTGCACGAGAATGAGAATAAATCTAGCGGGCACAAGCATTTGAAGCCTCGGTCCGCGAGAGACGACGAAATCGGCATCGCCGATTGGACGGAGAGCGCGGCAGGCCACGCCCGCGTCGCAAGTTCACAAAACCGACATGGAAAGGGCGGCGGAAGGCATTCTCTCGACGACCAGCGAGCTACACTCTCGTCGTTCCCGTTCTCTGTTCTGTGTGCAGTTTTATTCGTGTGAAGTCTTCGATCTGACAAGATGACCGGTCGCGGTAAGGGAGGCAAAGGTCTGGGAAAAGGTGGCGCCAAGCGTCATCGCAAAGTTCTACGCGATAACATCCAGGGCATCACGAAACCGGCCATCAGACGTTTGGCCCGGCGCGGTGGCGTCAAGCGCATCTCCGGACTGATCTACGAGGAGACGCGCGGCGTGCTGAAGGTGTTTCTCGAGAACGTGATCAGGGACGCCGTCACCTACACCGAACACGCGAAGAGGAAGACCGTCACCGCGATGGACGTGGTGTACGCGTTGAAACGCCAAGGCCGCACCCTCTACGGTTTCGGCGGCTAAGAAGGAGACGACAACGGTCGGAGGCCACCGCCGCTCCAGCATCTCTCTCTCTTCTCTTCGGAAGGGAGGCGGCGGTCGAGGAAAAAAAAAACGGTTCTTTTCAGAACCACAAAGACAGTGCTTGTAAGGGCAACACTTTCGATTCGTTCGCAGTCCCGTCGCATCGTGAAAACAAAAATCGGCACTCTAGGTCGGCCTCTCTATCTCTTTCTCTCTCTCTCTCTCTCTCTCTCTCTCTCTCTCTCTCTCTCTCTCTCTCTGTCCTTGATGGTAGGTTGTAAACGTTACACGCCCGTAGGACGCCGATTAGGCAGGGGAGGAAAAAGGGCAGAAAAAAAAAAGAGGTAATTTCTTCTCGTTAGGAATGACCGACGTCCATCTGATATGTCTTCCGAGCGCACCCCTTCCTACCGGCCGGGTTGTTGTTCGTATCTGCCGTTTTATTTTATATGTTTTTATTTAACATCCGATGTAAAGTGTGAAAACAAAGGCAATCGTATCGTGTCTACGGGAGAAACCCTTTAAGCGGGAATGTAATTTGTGGCCCTGAGAAGGGCCGGTTGGTTCGCTGATCCCAAGGCACTAGGCTTAGGCCTTTTTCTCGGTTTTCTTCGGGAGAAGAACGGCCTGGATGTTTGGCAGCACTCCGCCCTGGGCGATCGTGACCCCGGAAAGGAGCTTGTTCAACTCCTCGTCGTTCCTGATGGCGAGCTGCAGATGACGGGGGATGATCCTGGTCTTTTTGTTGTCACGGGCGGCGTTCCCGGCCAACTCGAGAACTTCCGCGGCCAGGTACTCCATCACGGCGGCCAGGTAGACGGGCGCACCGGCACCGACGCGTTCGGCGTAGTTTCCCTTGCGCAAGAGACGGTGGATCCTGCCGACTGGAAACTGAAGACCGGCCCGGCTGGATCGGGACTTCGCCTTTCCCTTGACTTTTCCTCCCTTTCCTCGTCCAGACATTCTCGCTAGTGGGTATATGAAGTGGCAGAAGATGAACACTGACTGTCTGTGTCGGCGGTCGAGCGCGGAATAAAGCTCTTGCTCGCGCAGGCGTTCCTTTTTATGCAGACTCGGGTTTGCCAATCGCTGCTCGCGGACCCGACGAGGGCGTGGCGAACCGGCCGTAGAGTGGCGTAGAGTCCGCTTACAAAAACCGCGACGTACAGGGAAGCGCCTTCATTCCCGGCTCCAGAGCGAGCCAGTCAAGAGTCGTTAGTAGCGTTCGAATCTAAGCGGTAGCATGCCACCAAAAACCAGCGGCAAGGCGGCCAAGAAGGCCGGCAAGGCGCAGAAGAACATCTCGAAGAGCGACAAGAAGAAGAAACGCAGGAGGAAGGAGAGCTACGCCATCTACATATACAAGGTGCTGAAGCAGGTCCATCCCGACACCGGCATCTCCAGCAAGGCCATGTCGATCATGAACAGCTTCGTGAACGACATCTTCGAGCGGATCGCCGCCGAGGCGTCTCGCCTGGCCCACTACAACAAGCGTTCGACGATAACCAGTCGGGAGATCCAGACCGCCGTGCGCCTCCTCCTGCCGGGCGAGTTGGCCAAGCACGCCGTGAGCGAAGGCACCAAGGCCGTCACCAAGTACACCAGCTCGAAGTAAAGGCCTCCCCCTGGCGGAGCTCCCACCGAAGATCAGAGGGTTTCGGGAGAATTACGACAAAAATCGGTTCTTTTCAGAACCACAAAGGCCTTTCCGTAAAAGGGTTTCTCTCCTCGGCAGACGCACGCACGACCACCGACCCTTCCCGCCGTTACGTTACTTAGTTAGTCCCGCGGCTCTTTCATTTATTTTCCCCTTTTAAACATATAACACTTTGATCCGCGGTCATTAACGTACCGCGGTGCTATTCAATTAATACAATAGGCAGGTATGACTTGTGCGCCGGGTCAAACAGGTTGAACAGTTAGGCCGCCAGTCATGTGCTAGACAGCGTTTACTGTCTCCAGCCTTACTTTGTGGAACTCCATAATCGTGAAATATAACATAAATACAAAGATTAGTTAAAGTTAAAACAATATTGTCAGGTTAAGATATTAATAAAACTTGTGAAACTTTAACTAATCTTTGTATTTATACTATATTTCATGTGCTAGACACTCCGTTCGTTGGTCTGCGGATAAACTTGAAAGAAAGTGGGTTTGTTAGAGTGCGCTGCGGTAATTTACACTAAAATCTAGTTTTTATATTTGCTTTTCGTCTTCCTATCCGCCGCCTGCGCGTGCGGTCGGTCGTTCGCTAGAACCGCCGCCGGAAGCCTAACCTACACGGGGGTAATATGATAGGGAACAGAGGAGTTCGCTGTAATATACCGAGGCCCCTGCGTCGGTGTATATATTATTATGTTCGCTTATTGGCAATAATTTTAGATAATAACAGACGCCGGTGCAAAGAGAACTAATTAGGACGTCATGAATAGAAAGAGGTGACGGCGGCGGAAGCATTTTGAAAGAAATCCGTCCCCTGCTTCTATTCAAAATTCGGAATAGATGGCGGCGTGACGTGGTTTCCTATTATTAATTGTTAATCGGAGACGGCGCGTGTAATCGAGTTTAGCAGATGCACCTTTTGCGGAGCAGAATTGTGGCCCTGAAAAGGGCCATTTGTATGTCGCCACGGCGGCACCGCGAGCGACCCGTCTTCTTCTTTCGCTGCTTTCGGAGGAGGAGGCGGCGAGCCGCGTCGTTGAACGGCCCTCGCGCTTCACTTCTTCTTGGAGGCGGCCTTCTTGGCGGCGGCTGGAGCCTTCTTGGGCTTGGGCGCTTTCGGCTTCTTGGTCGGCACCTTGGTGGTCTTCTTGGCTTTCGAGGGGGTCCTCCCCTTCGAGGCCCGCTTCTCGGAGGCGGCGGGCGTGGCGGGGGCTGCCGTCGCTGGCGACGCCGCGGCGGCTGCCGCTTGCGGCTTCCTGCCCCTGGAACCGGCGGCCTTCTTCTCTGCCCCGGCCTTTTTGGCTGCAGGTTTCGGCTTCTTGGCGCCCGCGGCCTTGGCTTTTCCGGAGGAGGCGCGTTTGCCGCCGGCGGACTTCGCGGAGGCTGCGGCCTTCGAGGCGGAGCGAGCTTTCTCTGGCTTCTTGGAGGCGGCCCCGCCGGATCCTGCAGATCCCCCGCCGGCCAGCTTGAAGGAGCCGGAAGCGCCCTTTCCCTTGGTCTGGACGAGTGCGCCGGATGCGACGGCGGACTTCAGGTACTTCTTGATGAACGGAGCCAACTTCTCGGCGTCGACCTTGTAGTTGGCCGAGACGTACTTCTTGATCGCCTGCAGAGAGGAACCGCCGCGCTCCTTGAGACTCTTGATTGCGTTGTTGACCATGTCGGATGTGGGCGGGTGGTTGGGTTTCGAACGAGCGCTCTTGGCGCCGCCGCCGGCGGCCTTCTTCTGGCCGGCCGCCTTCTTCCCCGCGGCCGCCGAGGAGGCGGGAGCGGCCGAAGCTGCCGCTGGCGAAGAAGCTACTGCCGCGTCTGCCATGTCGTAGTAGATACTGCCAAGTGGTGTTGCGTATTTACGGAAATAAAGAACTGCGGCTTCGCTACTCGGATAGGTGCTGCGTCAATGGGTTCGCGCGCGAACGAGAGAACTAACTGTCAAGGACTGGAGACGCCTTTCAGCTGAACAACGCGATACAGAGAAAAATTCTACTGTGACTCGCTCCCGGGGAAACCGGCGGAGCACTTGTTCGACGCACGTACCGCCGAGAGAACCGTTCGCCTTCGTCGGCAGCGCCATGGCAGTCGCGACATTGGAACGCTCGTGTTCGCTTCCTTGCACTTTCGAAGACGCCGACGGCGCCCGCCCTTCCCGGACGCCGTCGCCGTTTCGAACGGCGCGAGATGAACGACCGGCCCGTCTTCCCGGGGGGTCGGCGGTCGCGAAACGGCCTCGGGCTCGCCGGAGCCGCGACTTACTTTTACAAGTAGCTGAACGTCGCCGAATGAGTCCGCAATTCGAGGGCCGGCGCCGTCTCCACCGGGTGCCCGGGGTCGGCGACGACTCCGGATACGGAAGGCCGGTAGTACGGAGCGGGCGGTGAGCCGGCGCCGGCCGTCCCCGGCGGCCGGGCTCGGCGAGGAGGAACGCGTTTAGGCGAGCGACTCCGGTCGGGCGAGAGACCTGTAGAGACGGCAACAAGAGTCGAGGGAACCGAGACCGGGGAAGACGGCTCCCAGACCGCTTCCCGTGGTCAGGTCGGTCGAGTCGAGTCGAGAGCGGTGGGTTCCCGGCCCAGCAAGGAACAGCACGTTCTGCAGAGGAGGAGCTCCAGGAAGGAAGGAACTCGCGACATTCGCGGAGGTCTCGGCTTAAACGCGTCGATGCCCGAGATTACTACAGTACAATATGACCGCATCTCCGGTTCGAGGTCCCGTAACAACGAGCCAGCTTCCGGTGAACGGTGAACATCACGGCGTACCCGGAATGACCGGAGCATGGTCTTTAACCCCCGTCGTCCGAAGGATCGTCAAACAGGCAGAACCCCGGCTCGTGGGGTCGGTTTTCGAAGGGATCCCTCGCTTCGACAGATCTGTCGTCGTTCCTGGTCTAAATCGGCGAGCCTGATCAACAAACGCCAACCGTCGATGTTAATTAGGGTCCAATGTTAAATATTCAAAGGCAATGCATTCGACGCCGCTAAGGGTGCAAAAGAAAAGGAAACCGAAGCATCGTCTTACGAGTCATCAACGTCGGGTATATACTCCCATGTATTGTATCTAAAGAACCTGGCATGTAATAGAACAAGCCGCCTTACGCCCAAGAGGCGACTTGCATCGTGGTGCGAAACGTTGTCGCAGGGCCACCCCTCGTTGCTTTGAGCCCGGGCGCAGGGCCGTCCGCGAAGTTTTCAACATGCGAAACCACCGTAAAAGGGAAGTTAAGAAAAGAACCCCCCCCCCCCCCCCCCCGCCCCGCCAAGACCTTAAACAGCCTGCTGCCGATCAGTTTTTCGCATTTCAATAACGATTCAAACCAAAAACGGCAAGACGTCTTTCGGATCTTATTACGATTCTTCTTGTTGCTTGTTAATATGTACCAACTACCTTACCGTTGGACGTTTTTGAAATAAAATTAATTTTTAAAACAATTTTTCATTATTTCATATCAACGCTGGCTACATACATTTCTATAATGGTATGTGCATGTACAGTTGCGATCATTCGCTAAGGTACATTTAAGACATTATACCCGCCAATTTTCCAGTTTTTTGTACAGTGTAAATAAATGTAAGTTTATCACATTATAGTCGAGAACATTTCATTTTTTTTAACATTGTAATTCCCCAATTCATAAATCAGGCCGAATTACCAGCGTACATTGTACAAAAATCGGCGATCACTGTTTGTTCATCGTTCCTTAGCGAATGATCGCAACTGTACCATGCACCAAAAAAAAAAATTTCACCCATGTATCTTGTCAAAAATAATTTTTTTAAATATTTTATCATTAATTCATATCAACGCTGCCTACACACGTTTCCATAATGGTATGTGCATGTACCATTACAATCTCATTAAGTTTCGGTCACAGTACCCGTTTAAAATAAAAGAGACGCATTCTGGACGCGGAGGCTAAGGTGTAAAAGAAAGATCCGCGTGAGAAACGGTAACGGTGATAAACAGAGGGAGAGAGAGGGACCAAAACGAAAAGGAAAATAGAACAAAACATAAAAGGGATGTTAAGCGAGCGTCAGCTGCTCGGAGAGACCCTTTTGCCGAGGCGTATTGTGGTTCTGAAAAGAACCGTTTTTTTTTCCAACGCGAAGGTCGCCGTCGACTGCGAGGCGGCCGCAACTTAGGCGCGTTCTCCTCTGATGCGCCTGGCCAACTGGATGTCCTTAGGCATGATGGTCACGCGTTTGGCGTGGATGGCGCAGAGGTTGGTGTCTTCGAAGAGACCCACCAGGTAAGCCTCGCTGGCTTCCTGCAGGGCCATGACGGCCGAGCTTTGGAAGCGGAGGTCGGTCTTGAAGTCCTGTGCGATTTCGCGCACCAACCGTTGGAAGGGCAGTTTGCGGATCAGCAGTTCGGTGCTCTTCTGGTAGCGACGAATCTCACGGAGAGCGACCGTGCCCGGCCTGTAACGATGGGGCTTCTTGACGCCGCCGGTTGCGGGCGCGCTCTTCCTGGCCGCCTTGGTGGCCAACTGCTTGCGAGGAGCCTTGCCTCCCGTAGACTTACGAGCGGTCTGCTTGGTACGAGCCATGATTGCGTAGGTTAATTATATAAAGAGGACAACGGACTACAGCGCGAACTGGTCTGCACGAGAATGAGAATAAATCTGTCTGTTAAACGTTATTTTATCACCCCGCGAAGCGGGGTGAGGCTGTTATAGGCCCTATAAAGGAGGGCCTCTTCAGCCAGCCGTTGGCAGACTAATTATTATTAAATTAAAATTTAATAATAACTAGCCCGGCAACGGCAAGTGACCCTTGTGATTATTATTAGCAGCATTAATAATAATGTTGGTAATGATAATCACAATCGCTCCGTACTCGTTGTATTCTTCAATAATCTCGCATTCATGGTTCCTTTGTTTTGTTATCGGCCATGCCAACATGTGCACCATGTTGACATGGGCGATAACGTTGGAATGTCGTGAAGTTGTTTGGTAATATAATTACCGTTAGATGAGATGTGGAGGCATGGCCGTTGTTGTTTTCGATGATGAGTAGTTGAGTTGAAGTTGTTTGATGTTTACTAATTATGGCGTTGGATGAGTGTAGATAATTGTTGAAGTAGTAGATGTTGCCATAATTAGTCATTGTTGTAACGAGTAGATAGTTGAGAGCTGGAGTTGGTGATGAGGAGTAGTAGTTTGTTGCTTGCAGCCGACGAATTAATTTGATGAAAGTATGAAGTAAGTTGATTTAGTTAGATTAAACAAAAAACCGCTCTTGTCAGAACCACCCCCGAAATATGGCTTTCGGGGGAGATTAGTGTAACACTAAGCAGTGAGTCGATTCCACTGTCGTTCCATTCGACAAGCCCCTGAACAATGGAATTCGGAGGACACCCGGGATGGGACTCAGGGTATAAGGATTAACAGCCGCTAACGGGTAGCTTGACGAGCCACAACACAAAAACCCGGCAGAGTTACCTTTTGTGTTAGCGACTGTTAGGGAAAGAAGGAAGGTGCCCCCCTGGTGGAGGGTTGACGGATCCCAGTGCCTGTCACGGCACTGGGGGCACCGGTGGTTCATCGGAACATAGCCAGGCCCACCACCCCGACTAGGATCCGGAAGTTGGAATAATAGGACAGGGGTTGCCTCCTGGAACTAGGTTTAATCGACTCACCGGTTAACACTACACAAACTGACCGAGCCCGGTTGCCGGCTGAAGAATGGCCGCATGATTAGCAACTCTACTAGGGTTCGCGTACCGTTCGAGATGGTAATCACACGCGTGCCCACTCGCCAGACCACAACACAGTACTGAGAATAAATCTAGCGGGCACAAGCATTTGAAGCCTCGGTCCGCGAGAGACGACGAAATCGGCATCGCCGATTGGACGGAGAGCGCGGCAGGCCACGCCCGCGTCGCAAGTTCACAAAACCGACATGGAAAGGGCGGCGGAAGGCATTCTCTCGACGACCAGCGAGCTACACTCTCGTCGTTCCCGTTCTCTGTTCTGTGTGCAGTTTTATTCGTGTGAAGTCTTCGATCTGACAAGATGACCGGTCGCGGTAAGGGAGGCAAAGGTCTGGGAAAAGGTGGCGCCAAGCGTCATCGCAAAGTTCTACGCGATAACATCCAGGGCATCACGAAACCGGCCATCAGACGTTTGGCCCGGCGCGGTGGCGTCAAGCGCATCTCCGGACTGATCTACGAGGAGACGCGCGGCGTGCTGAAGGTGTTTCTCGAGAACGTGATCAGGGACGCCGTCACCTACACCGAACACGCGAAGAGGAAGACCGTCACCGCGATGGACGTGGTGTACGCGTTGAAACGCCAAGGCCGCACCCTCTACGGTTTCGGCGGCTAAGAAGGAGACGACAACGGTCGGAGGCCACCGCCGCTCCAGCATCTCTCTCTCTTCTCTTCGGAAGGGAGGCGGCGGTCGAGGAAAAAAAAACGGTTCTTTTCAGAACCACAAAGACAGTGCTTGTAAGGGCAACACTTTCGATTCGTTCGCAGTCCCGTCGCATCGTGAAAACAAAAATCGGCACTCTAGGTCGGCCTCTCTATCTCTTTCTCTCTCTCTCTCTCTCTCTCTCTCTCTCTCTCTCTCTCTCTCTCTCTCTCTGTCCTTGATGGTAGGTTGTAAACGTTACACGCCCGGTGGACGCCGATTAGGCAGGGGAGGAAAAAGGGCAGAAAAAAAAAAGAGGTAATTTCTTCTCGTTAGGAATGACCGACGTCCATCTGATATGTCTTCCGAGCGCACCCCTTCCTACCGGCCGGGTTGTTGTTCGTATCTGCCGTTTTATTTTATATGTTTTTATTTAACATCCGATGTAAAGTGTGAAAACAAAGGCAATCGTATCGTGTCTACGGGAGAAACCCTTTAAGCGGGAATGTAATTTGTGGCCCTGAGAAGGGCCGGTTGGTTCGCTGATCCCAAGGCACTAGGCTTAGGCCTTTTTCTCGGTTTTCTTCGGGAGAAGAACGGCCTGGATGTTTGGCAGCACTCCGCCCTGGGCGATCGTGACCCCGGAAAGGAGCTTGTTCAACTCCTCGTCGTTCCTGATGGCGAGCTGCAGATGACGGGGGATGATCCTGGTCTTTTTGTTGTCACGGGCGGCGTTCCCGGCCAACTCGAGAACTTCCGCGGCCAGGTACTCCATCACGGCGGCCAGGTAGACGGGCGCACCGGCACCGACGCGTTCGGCGTAGTTTCCCTTGCGCAAGAGACGGTGGATCCTGCCGACTGGAAACTGAAGACCGGCCCGGCTGGATCGGGACTTCGCCTTTCCCTTGACTTTTCCTCCCTTTCCTCGTCCAGACATTCTCGCTAGTGGGTATATGAAGTGGCAGAAGATGAACACTGACTGTCTGTGTCGGCGGTCGAGCGCGGAATAAAGCTCTTGCTCGCGCAGGCGTTCCTTTTTATGCAGACTCGGGTTTGCCAATCGCTGCTCGCGGACCCGACGAGGGCGTGGCGAACCGGCCGTAGAGTGGCGTAGAGTCCGCTTACAAAAACCGCGACGTACAGGGAAGCGCCTTCATTCCCGGCTCCAGAGCGAGCCAGTCAAGAGTCGTTAGTAGCGTTCGAATCTAAGCGGTAGCATGCCACCAAAAACCAGCGGCAAGGCGGCCAAGAAGGCCGGCAAGGCGCAGAAGAACATCTCGAAGAGCGACAAGAAGAAGAAACGCAGGAGGAAGGAGAGCTACGCCATCTACATATACAAGGTGCTGAAGCAGGTCCATCCCGACACCGGCATCTCCAGCAAGGCCATGTCGATCATGAACAGCTTCGTGAACGACATCTTCGAGCGGATCGCCGCCGAGGCGTCTCGCCTGGCCCACTACAACAAGCGTTCGACGATAACCAGTCGGGAGATCCAGACCGCCGTGCGCCTCCTCCTGCCGGGCGAGTTGGCCAAGCACGCCGTGAGCGAAGGCACCAAGGCCGTCACCAAGTACACCAGCTCGAAGTAAAGGCCTCCCCCTGGCGGAGCTCCCACCGAAGATCAGAGGGTTTCGGGAGAATTACGACAAAAATCGGTTCTTTTCAGAACCACAAAGGCCTTTCCGTAAAAGGGTTTCTCTCCTCGGCAGACGCACGCACGACCACCGACCCTTCCCGCCGTTACGTTACTTAGTTAGTCCCGCGGCTCTTTCATTTATTTTCCCCTTTTAAACATATAACACTTTGATCCGCGGTCATTAACGTACCGCGGTGCTATTCAATTAATACAATAGGCAGGTATGACTTGTGCGCCGGGTCAAACAGGTTGAACAGTTAGGCCGCCAGTCATGTGCTAGACAGCGTTTACTGTCTCCAGCCTTACTTTGTGGAACTCCATAATCGTGAAATATAACATAAATACAAAGATTAGTTAAAGTTAAAACAATATTGTCAGGTTAAGATATTAATAAAACTTGTGAAACTTTAACTAATCTTTGTATTTATACTATATTTCATGTGCTAGACACTCCGTTCGTTGGTCTGCGGATAAACTTGAAAGAAAGTGGGTTTGTTAGAGTGCGCTGCGGTAATTTACACTAAAATCTAGTTTTTATATTTGCTTTTCGTCTTCCTATCCGCCGCCTGCGCGTGCGGTCGGTCGTTCGCTAGAACCGCCGCCGGAAGCCTAACCTACACGGGGGTAATATGATAGGGAACAGAGGAGTTCGCTGTAATATACCGAGGCCCCTGCGTCGGTGTATATATTATTATGTTCGCTTATTGGCAATAATTTTAGATAATAACAGACGCCGGTGCAAAGAGAACTAATTAGGACGTCATGAATAGAAAGAGGTGACGGCGGCGGAAGCATTTTGAAAGAAATCCGTCCCCTGCTTCTATTCAAAATTCGGAATAGATGGCGGCGTGACGTGGTTTCCTATTATTAATTGTTAATCGGAGACGGCGCGTGTAATCGAGTTTAGCAGATGCACCTTTTGCGGAGCAGAATTGTGGCCCTGAAAAGGGCCATTTGTATGTCGCCACGGCGGCACCGCGAGCGACCCGTCTTCTTCTTTCGCTGCTTTCGGAGGAGGAGGCGGCGAGCCGCGTCGTTGAACGGCCCTCGCGCTTCACTTCTTCTTGGAGGCGGCCTTCTTGGCGGCGGCTGGAGCCTTCTTGGGCTTGGGCGCTTTCGGCTTCTTGGTCGGCACCTTGGTGGTCTTCTTGGCTTTCGAGGGGGTCCTCCCCTTCGAGGCCCGCTTCTCGGAGGCGGCGGGCGTGGCGGGGGCTGCCGTCGCTGGCGACGCCGCGGCGGCTGCCGCTTGCGGCTTCCTGCCCCTGGAACCGGCGGCCTTCTTCTCTGCCCCGGCCTTTTTGGCTGCAGGTTTCGGCTTCTTGGCGCCCGCGGCCTTGGCTTTTCCGGAGGAGGCGCGTTTGCCGCCGGCGGACTTCGCGGAGGCTGCGGCCTTCGAGGCGGAGCGAGCTTTCTCTGGCTTCTTGGAGGCGGCCCCGCCGGATCCTGCAGATCCCCCGCCGGCCAGCTTGAAGGAGCCGGAAGCGCCCTTTCCCTTGGTCTGGACGAGTGCGCCGGATGCGACGGCGGACTTCAGGTACTTCTTGATGAACGGAGCCAACTTCTCGGCGTCGACCTTGTAGTTGGCCGAGACGTACTTCTTGATCGCCTGCAGAGAGGAACCGCCGCGCTCCTTGAGACTCTTGATTGCGTTGTTGACCATGTCGGATGTGGGCGGGTGGTTGGGTTTCGAACGAGCGCTCTTGGCGCCGCCGCCGGCGGCCTTCTTCTGGCCGGCCGCCTTCTTCCCCGCGGCCGCCGAGGAGGCGGGAGCGGCCGAAGCTGCCGCTGGCGAAGAAGCTACTGCCGCGTCTGCCATGTCGTAGTAGATACTGCCAAGTGGTGTTGCGTATTTACGGAAATAAAGAACTGCGGCTTCGCTACTCGGATAGGTGCTGCGTCAATGGGTTCGCGCGCGAACGAGAGAACTAACTGTCAAGGACTGGAGACGCCTTTCAGCTGAACAACGCGATACAGAGAAAAATTCTACTGTGACTCGCTCCCGGGGAAACCGGCGGAGCACTTGTTCGACGCACGTACCGCCGAGAGAACCGTTCGCCTTCGTCGGCAGCGCCATGGCAGTCGCGACATTGGAACGCTCGTGTTCGCTTCCTTGCACTTTCGAAGACGCCGACGGCGCCCGCCCTTCCCGGACGCCGTCGCCGTTTCGAACGGCGCGAGATGAACGACCGGCCCGTCTTCCCGGGGGGTCGGCGGTCGCGAAACGGCCTCGGGCTCGCCGGAGCCGCGACTTACTTTTACAAGTAGCTGAACGTCGCCGAATGAGTCCGCAATTCGAGGGCCGGCGCCGTCTCCACCGGGTGCCCGGGGTCGGCGACGACTCCGGATACGGAAGGCCGGTAGTACGGAGCGGGCGGTGAGCCGGCGCCGGCCGTCCCCGGCGGCCGGGCTCGGCGAGGAGGAACGCGTTTAGGCGAGCGACTCCGGTCGGGCGAGAGACCTGTAGAGACGGCAACAAGAGTCGAGGGAACCGAGACCGGGGAAGACGGCTCCCAGACCGCTTCCCGTGGTCAGGTCGGTCGAGTCGAGTCGAGAGCGGTGGGTTCCCGGCCCAGCAAGGAACAGCACGTTCTGCAGAGGAGGAGCTCCAGGAAGGAAGGAACTCGCGACATTCGCGGAGGTCTCGGCTTAAACGCGTCGATGCCCGAGATTACTACAGTACAATATGACCGCATCTCCGGTTCGAGGTCCCGTAACAACGAGCCAGCTTCCGGTGAACGGTGAACATCACGGCGTACCCGGAATGACCGGAGCATGGTCTTTAACCCCCGTCGTCCGAAGGATCGTCAAACAGGCAGAACCCCGGCTCGTGGGGTCGGTTTTCGAAGGGATCCCTCGCTTCGACAGATCTGTCGTCGTTCCTGGTCTAAATCGGCGAGCCTGATCAACAAACGCCAACCGTCGATGTTAATTAGGGTCCAATGTTAAATATTCAAAGGCAATGCATTCGACGCCGCTAAGGGTGCAAAAGAAAAGGAAACCGAAGCATCGTCTTACGAGTCATCAACGTCGGGTATATACTCCCATGTATTGTATCTAAAGAACCTGGCATGTAATAGAACAAGCCGCCTTACGCCCAAGAGGCGACTTGCATCGTGGTGCGAAACGTTGTCGCAGGGCCACCCCTCGTTGCTTTGAGCCCGGGCGCAGGGCCGTCCGCGAAGTTTTCAACATGCGAAACCACCGTAAAAGGGAAGTTAAGAAAAGAACCCCCCCCCCCCCCCCCCCGCCCCGCCAAGACCTTAAACAGCCTGCTGCCGATCAGTTTTTCGCATTTCAATAACGATTCAAACCAAAAACGGCAAGACGTCTTTCGGATCTTATTACGATTCTTCTTGTTGCTTGTTAATATGTACCAACTACCTTACCGTTGGACGTTTTTGAAATAAAATTAATTTTTAAAACAATTTTTCATTATTTCATATCAACGCTGGCTACATACATTTCTATAATGGTATGTGCATGTACAGTTGCGATCATTCGCTAAGGTACATTTAAGACATTATACCCGCCAATTTTCCAGTTTTTTGTACAGTGTAAATAAATGTAAGTTTATCACATTATAGTCGAGAACATTTCATTTTTTTTAACATTGTAATTCCCCAATTCATAAATCAGGCCGAATTACCAGCGTACATTGTACAAAAATCGGCGATCACTGTTTGTTCATCGTTCCTTAGCGAATGATCGCAACTGTACCATGCACCAAAAAAAAAAATTTCACCCATGTATCTTGTCAAAAATAATTTTTTTAAATATTTTATCATTAATTCATATCAACGCTGCCTACACACGTTTCCATAATGGTATGTGCATGTACCATTACAATCTCATTAAGTTTCGGTCACAGTACCCGTTTAAAATAAAAGAGACGCATTCTGGACGCGGAGGCTAAGGTGTAAAAGAAAGATCCGCGTGAGAAACGGTAACGGTGATAAACAGAGGGAGAGAGAGGGACCAAAACGAAAAGGAAAATAGAACAAAACATAAAAGGGATGTTAAGCGAGCGTCAGCTGCTCGGAGAGACCCTTTTGCCGAGGCGTATTGTGGTTCTGAAAAGAACCGTTTTTTTTTCCAACGCGAAGGTCGCCGTCGACTGCGAGGCGGCCGCAACTTAGGCGCGTTCTCCTCTGATGCGCCTGGCCAACTGGATGTCCTTAGGCATGATGGTCACGCGTTTGGCGTGGATGGCGCAGAGGTTGGTGTCTTCGAAGAGACCCACCAGGTAAGCCTCGCTGGCTTCCTGCAGGGCCATGACGGCCGAGCTTTGGAAGCGGAGGTCGGTCTTGAAGTCCTGTGCGATTTCGCGCACCAACCGTTGGAAGGGCAGTTTGCGGATCAGCAGTTCGGTGCTCTTCTGGTAGCGACGAATCTCACGGAGAGCGACCGTGCCCGGCCTGTAACGATGGGGCTTCTTGACGCCGCCGGTTGCGGGCGCGCTCTTCCTGGCCGCCTTGGTGGCCAACTGCTTGCGAGGAGCCTTGCCTCCCGTAGACTTACGAGCGGTCTGCTTGGTACGAGCCATGATTGCGTAGGTTAATTATATAAAGAGGACAACGGACTACAGCGCGAACTGGTCTGCACGAGAATGAGAATAAATCTAGCGGGCACAAGCATTTGAAGCCTCGGTCCGCGAGAGACGACGAAATCGGCATCGCCGATTGGACGGAGAGCGCGGCAGGCCACGCCCGCGTCGCAAGTTCACAAAACCGACATGGAAAGGGCGGCGGAAGGCATTCTCTCGACGACCAGCGAGCTACACTCTCGTCGTTCCCGTTCTCTGTTCTGTGTGCAGTTTTATTCGTGTGAAGTCTTCGATCTGACAAGATGACCGGTCGCGGTAAGGGAGGCAAAGGTCTGGGAAAAGGTGGCGCCAAGCGTCATCGCAAAGTTCTACGCGATAACATCCAGGGCATCACGAAACCGGCCATCAGACGTTTGGCCCGGCGCGGTGGCGTCAAGCGCATCTCCGGACTGATCTACGAGGAGACGCGCGGCGTGCTGAAGGTGTTTCTCGAGAACGTGATCAGGGACGCCGTCACCTACACCGAACACGCGAAGAGGAAGACCGTCACCGCGATGGACGTGGTGTACGCGTTGAAACGCCAAGGCCGCACCCTCTACGGTTTCGGCGGCTAAGAAGGAGACGACAACGGTCGGAGGCCACCGCCGCTCCAGCATCTCTCTCTCTTCTCTTCGGAAGGGAGGCGGCGGTCGAGGAAAAAAAAACGGTTCTTTTCAGAACCACAAAGACAGTGCTTGTAAGGGCAACACTTTCGATTCGTTCGCAGTCCCGTCGCATCGTGAAAACAAAAATCGGCACTCTAGGTCGGCCTCTCTATCTCTTTCTCTCTCTCTCTCTCTCTCTCTCTCTCTCTCTCTCTCTCTCTCTCTCTCTCTCTCTCTCTGTCCTTGATGGTAGGTTGTAAACGTTACACGCCCGGTGGACGCCGATTAGGCAGGGGAGGAAAAAGGGCAGAAAAAAAAAAGAGGTAATTTCTTCTCGTTAGGAATGACCGACGTCCATCTGATATGTCTTCCGAGCGCACCCCTTCCTACCGGCCGGGTTGTTGTTCGTATCTGCCGTTTTATTTTATATGTTTTTATTTAACATCCGATGTAAAGTGTGAAAACAAAGGCAATCGTATCGTGTCTACGGGAGAAACCCTTTAAGCGGGAATGTAATTTGTGGCCCTGAGAAGGGCCGGTTGGTTCGCTGATCCCAAGGCACTAGGCTTAGGCCTTTTTCTCGGTTTTCTTCGGGAGAAGAACGGCCTGGATGTTTGGCAGCACTCCGCCCTGGGCGATCGTGACCCCGGAAAGGAGCTTGTTCAACTCCTCGTCGTTCCTGATGGCGAGCTGCAGATGACGGGGGATGATCCTGGTCTTTTTGTTGTCACGGGCGGCGTTCCCGGCCAACTCGAGAACTTCCGCGGCCAGGTACTCCATCACGGCGGCCAGGTAGACGGGCGCACCGGCACCGACGCGTTCGGCGTAGTTTCCCTTGCGCAAGAGACGGTGGATCCTGCCGACTGGAAACTGAAGACCGGCCCGGCTGGATCGGGACTTCGCCTTTCCCTTGACTTTTCCTCCCTTTCCTCGTCCAGACATTCTCGCTAGTGGGTATATGAAGTGGCAGAAGATGAACACTGACTGTCTGTGTCGGCGGTCGAGCGCGGAATAAAGCTCTTGCTAACGGTGAACGGTGAACATCATGGCTTACCTGGAGTACCTAGACATGGTCTTTTACCTCCGTCATCTGAAGTTTCGTGACATGTAGAGATGTGGGAAGCGGGACCCCAGCTCATAGGGCCCGCCGCTCGTTACTCATCGAGCAATAACAACTTCGGACGTTTGTGACGGTAAGGTACGCCGATGTCATAGTCTCCAATCTCTCTGATTAGCGTGTTTGGATGACCCGCAAGCGAGTCGTAGAACCGCACTGCTGACTCTCGAATATAGTCCTTGATGGTGGCGATCTGTGCGTCCTCGTGCAACGCGGTGTTGCGGACGAACCACGGAGCGTCGAATGCCATCCGGAGGGTCTTGTTCTGGACCACCTGAAGTGCCCTTACGTGCGTTTTGGCTGCATAGCCCCACACTGTCGCAGCGTACGTCATAGTCGGTCTGACTATTGCCTTGTATAGCCTCAGCTTGTTCTCGGTACTAAGCTTTGCTCTCCTGTTACAAAGCGGGTACAGTGAGGCCTGCATTGCCTTGGCACGATTCGCGCAGTGCACTATGTGCGGGCGCCAGGTTAAGCCCTTATCAAGGATCACTCCGAGATATTTGGCCTCGCGCTTCCATGGGATCTCTCTGCCAAACATGGAGAGGTTACCGCCGGGGCGGTGGTTTCTCCGCTTGGTCATCAGAATCGCCGAGCTCTTTTCGGAATTGACTTCGATACGCCAGGTACGAAACCATTCCTCTAGCTCCTCCATCGCAGTTTGCAATCTCCGCCTGACGAGCGCAGGAGAAAGCGAACTTGCCAACACTGCCGTGTCGTCGGCGTACAGTGCCATCTTGGTGCCCGGCGTTTTGGGAACGTCCCTCACGTAGATGCTGTAGAGTGCCGGAGAAAGAAGAGAACCTTGGGGGACACCCGCGGTAATCCTCCTCTCCGTCGACCTGGAACCGTTCAGCTTTATGCGGAAACTCCTACCGCGAAGGTAGGAGGCCACCAGCTGAACGAGCGCACGAGTGATTCCGGCCTCCAGCATTTTGTGAAGTAGCCCCTCGTGCCAGACTTTGTCGAAGGCTTTCGACACGTCCAAGAAGACCGCGCCTGTCGACTGGCGTTTGTTGAATCCATCCGTGACCTGTTCCACTACTCGTAGAACCTGGTGCACGGTGGAATGTGCGGCTCTAAATCCAAACTGCTCGTCCTGTAGTACGTTCTTCTCATCTAGCTCTCGCTGAATCCGCTTCAACACGATGCCTTCGGCTATCTTCCCAACTACAGACAGAAGCGATATCGGCCTGTAGTTTTGCGGGAATGTCGCCGGCTGGCCCGGTTTAGGCAGAACAACAACATCGGCACAACGCCACCTCCGAGGGAAGTGACGGAGCCGCAGCGAGGCGTTAATAATACCGGTCAAAGCCGCGATGGCCTTGTCCGGCAGAGCCTTCAAAGCGCCGTTGCTAATCCCGTCTGGACCAGGAGCTTTCTTGACCTTACAGGCTTTGATGCGCTCCCGGACTTCCTCGGTAGAGGCAGGCTCGAGAACCTCAAGATCCGGATCGCTCAGCCTGCGTCTGACGCTGGCGTTGATCCTCCCGATGAACCGAACGTCCGCATTTGCGTAGTTCGGCGAGCACTGGCGTTCCAGACTGTCGGCGAAGGCCTCGGCCTTCTCGGAGTCAGAAAACGCCATGCCCCGCTCTCCGTGTATGGGAGGGATCGGCGACCGCTTGCAGTTCTTGAGGACTCGGACCATTCTCCATAAGGAGTTGTCCGTTGCGTCCAGGGACTCTAGCTTCTCTGCCCAGGCCTCGTTGCGGTGGTCCCAGATCGCAGATCGGACCTCCGCAGCGAGTTGGTTCGCCCTCGCGCGGTCAGCTGGATCCAAAGATCGCTGCGCCTGGCGCCTCGCCCGGTTCTTTTCTCGAATGAGATCCTTGACGGCCGGCGGGAGGATGTCTCGCCGGTCTCGGACCGGTCTGACATTTGTCGCAAACCGAACAGAGTTCGTTAAGCAGGACTCGTACCAGTCCACGGCCGCTTCGAGGTCGTCTATGTTCTCGATCCTGGGGATCGGTCCCATAGTCGTTCGAAGGCGCTCCGCGAAAGCTGGCCACGACACACTACGTGTGACCTCCTCGGTACCGTCTTGTCGATCCTCGTCACCGAGACTCATAAGAACCGGGTTGTGATCTGAATCGAGTTCGCTGACCACGGTCAATTGGTGAACCATGGGAACGTCCTTGAGCACGACGATATCCAAAACGTCAGGCCTCCCTACCGCGCCGTAGTATGTGGGCTCTGTCGGCCCATCTACTACCACAGTACGCGCTCCGTTCTGATCGAAGGCGAAACCGTGCAGGACGCGTCCGTTACGATTGGCAACGCGGCTGTTCCATGCAGGGTGCTTGGAGTTCAAGTCACCGGCAATAATTACCGGGTCGTTTCCTTCCAGCAGAGCCTCTAGGTCAGCCTCGAGCAATAACTGCTCCGGAGGGTTATAAACCGACCAGAGACGGATCGCTCCGTGCCGCTCGGTCTGGATGCAGACTCCTGTTTTCTCGATGTGATCCGTTTCCGGAGAGTCGAGACCATAATGATTGAGGGAGGTCTTTACGTATATGGCAGTACCGCCGCCTCGTGCGTCCACTCTATCGTTTCGGTAGAGACGATAGTTGGGCAGTCTAGGCATATCTCCAGCTCTGAGATGAGTTTCGTTCACCGCCACCACATCAACATCATGCCGCTGCAAGAACTCGAGCAGTTCCCACCTCTTGCTTCGAAGCCCATTGGCATTCCAATAGCAAATCTGTACAGAGTGAGGTGTTCTCGCTTGTCTACACATCGCAAGTCTGCAAATACTTGACGATGGGAGTAAATAAACCCATAAGACCTGCGAAGATATCCTCCTTGCTTCTCTTCGTGATTAGCATCTGTACGATGCCTTGGATGCCGAGCAAAACGTCAGCAAGAGCGTCACTGCTCTTGTCCTCCACAGCCGGAGCGGGGGACCGCGACCTTTCCGAGCCGCCTTGCACGCCGGGACTGCTCGATGCAGAACTTGCGGCCGGCTTAGCACTCGTGGCCTTCGCAGGAGCACGCTTCACGGCAGCGGGGCCTTTCTCAGAGGCGGCTCGCACACCGGAACCCCCAGGCTTTGCCTGGGGTTCGGCGGCCGGCCGTTCGCTCGGAAGGCTCTCCGCTCCGCTCTTGGAGCCCTTGCCCTTCGTCGCCTTGGGGGCGTGAGGAGCAGTCTTCTCTCCTGGGGTAACCTTTTGGGCTGTCAGGCCTCGCGAGCTGTCTACTTTGGGGTACCTGGGGCATCCCTTGTAGTTGGCTGGATGTGCGCCTCCACAGTTCGCACAAACAGCCGGCTCATGCCTAGCCTTCTGGCAATCCCCGGTGTGATGGGACTCAGCACACTTCACGCACTTAGGCGGGGCAGTGCACCTCGACTGAGCGTGCCCGTAGCGTTGGCACCGGTAACATTGTCCCATGGCCGTCTTCTTTCGGGGGCTCTCGACAGTAACTTTCAGGTGGAGGAGGTCCCGGAGCTGAAAGATCGCCTTAGCCTCCCCGGTCTTAGGTAAATTAACCAAGACCAGAGGGATAGGTACTCTCTGCTGCCCCTGCCTCATCCTCGTCACAGACGTCACAGGATAGCCCCTGCGCAAGAGCTCCTCCTTGACGTCCTCGTTAGTTATTGTTTCCGGCAACCCGCGGATCACCACCTTAAGGGGCTTTTCCTCTACAAGAGAATAGGTGTGATGTGGCACACCCATCTCTATCAGGAACCGCTTAAGTGCCCTAAAGTCCCCAGCCGTTGCTGTCTGGACCCGGATACTCTCCTTGAGGTTCTTTGCCTTCGTGACAACGATCCTCCGTCTCTGCAACTCTCCAGAAATCGCCGCCCAGTTATCCTTCGTATGAAGGAAGATCGGGGGGATCCTGGATCGCGAGTCATCAGGCGAGGGTTCCACGCCGGCGGGCGTCACTCCCTCCGGTTGCTCCTCGCGAAGAGAAGCGAACCGGTTGGTGACTGGCACAACCGCCACGTTGTCACGAGGCGACGTCTTCCTTCGGCGCTTACGGCGGCGAGCTTTCTTAAAGCTCTGGCTTGCACCGCTGCTGACCTCCTGCTCCTCAGAACTAGAAGGTTCAGCCGGCCGACGGTTCGTCGCTTTGCGATCCCGAAGTGCACCTTCGTCATCGCTGCCCGACTCGACGCTCATCAGATCTAGATCTGATTCTGCGTCGCTGCCGTTTGGAGCGGTCTCGAAGGCGCCCTTGGCCATGCCTCCACTTGCACAAACATTTGATGCCGTGCGCGCAACATTGTTGGTGATCGCTTCATCGGTGCGAGTTCTCTTGCCGGTACGTGCACTTTCAGGTACATCCGAGGATGCCCCGAGTTCCACGCATTCGACACAGCAGCCGGTTCTCTTTGTAGTACGAGTGCTGCGGGGCACTTCGGTGTCCGAGACGGACATCCGCTCCCCACAATCCACGGCACCACCAGAGATGCCGAGGGCCCGGCTGGATTCGACGGTAACTTCTCCGATGAGGTCATCAAGAGAGCCCCAGGGGACTGCGGCCGATATACTTTGGCTAGCCCGGGTAAGCTCGGGCGCCGTTTCACCAGCATCTGAATCGCTTCCCCCTGTGGCGACCTCACACGCGGAGGAGCCGAATTTTGCGCTGGGGCCATCCTGTGACCCCAATTGTACGCATGCACCGGACGCAATCATCGCGAACAATTCGCGAGCTTGGTCCTCTACGCTGTTGCTGGTGGCCGTTGCAGATCCTTCTCCGAAGCGTGCTCTTTCCAGTACTGACGAATCTGCGCAAGATTCGTGTTCCCGGAGTTCCACTGCACCGGTAGGAACGCGGCCTCCTAGCTGGGCGATCTTGCGCGGGTTTGAGCCACCTCGTGGCCCAGACTCCACGGCGCCTTCACTGCTAGCTTCCGGAGATGCCGACCGGGTACTTCTGCCATCCCGCTTTCTTTTAGCGGGAGCATTTTCCCTAGTACCTTCTAGGGTGTTAGCGACACCTCCTTGGCTTGCCGTGGTGCTCTTGCCCTCAGCGGTTTTGTTTTTCCCTGACTTTGTACTGGGAAGAATTAACTTCGCTTCCAATTCTAGGGAACTCACCTTGCCTTCTCGTGGACCCTTGGGGATGACCGACCGGGTACTATCGCTACTCCGCTTAGCGGGCGCAGTTTCCCTGGTGCCTTCATGAGTACTAGCGGCACCCCCTTGGCGTCCTCCAGCGCCACTGTTTTTCCCTGGCTTTGTACTAGGAAGAATTAACTTCGCTTCCAATTCTAGGGGAACGACCTCCAGAGCCGTTGAAGAAGAGACATCCCGTGCCTCAAAACGTTTTGGTGGGTGCAGGGCATCCCGTGCCCCCAAACCCACCGCGCCTTCTTCTCGTGGACCCTTGGGGATAACCGACCGGGTACTATCGCTACACCGCTTAGCGGGCGCAATTTCCCTAGTGCCTTCCTGAGTACTAGCGGCACCCCCTTGGCGTCCTCCAGCGCCTTTCCTTTTCCTGGAGCCACCACGTGACCCTTCGGAACCGCTGCCTGCATTAGCGGGTTTTTTCAAATACTTACTAACGAGGACAACTCGTTGCGACTCCTGATCGCAAGCCTCGCTTTCAGAATCTGCATCTGACGAGGTGGCCTCCCGGGCCACCAAAAGTTTACGCGAGCCATCCCGTGGCTCGCAAATAGCGTTGAGGGGAGCCGGCCGAGTACTTTTGCCAGCCCGTTTTGCAACGGGCGCAATTTCCTTAGCGCCTTCTCGAGTCCTAACGGCGCCCCTCTTGCTTGCCTCAAGCATATTGAAGCGTCTCCGGGTTGAGCCATCCTGTGACCCAGAGTCGGAGCCGCTGCTTGAATAGCTAGCAGGTCTTTTAACAATGCTAGCGTAGGTCACACTGACCCCGCGCTCAGGATTGGGGGCGGCCTCCAGAGCCGCCACACCTGGTGTTTTAGTCCCCGCCGGGCACACGGCAGGCACAGGGGAAACCACCCGAATGCGGGTGACCCTGGGCCTTGATGTGGCCTTAATCGCGGGGGCTGCAGTGCGTTCAACAGTCTTCTCAGATTTCCCTCCTGAAATCTTGGGTTCCGCGGTCTTCGCAGGACTCCCCTTTGAGGCCTTTGGCTGCACCACAGAAGTCTTCACAACCTTTCCCAAAGGTCTGGCTGGCTCATATTTCTTCTTCTCCAACTGCCGGAGGGCCTTCTGGAGCTCATCATGGCCGAAGTCCCGCTGGAGATCCTGTAGACGGCGGAGGAGAGCGGCATCCATCGAATTCTCCTAGGGGGCGGGGCCCCCTAGTGGTCTGACTATGGTGTGATGCTCAACGACCAATGGCTGCGCTCCACAACTTGAACAAAGAAAACTTTACAAGTTGAGGTTCAATGACCTGACAATTGAACTTTTTAAATTCACCACATCAAATGATGCAATAAACCAAAAAAGTTCAAAACGCCGTTTAGACCAAAAGGACTAAATGTTCTTAAAAGAACTGAAAGGATTTACCCTGAATATCACATAAAATTATGTGATATTTGCAGCAATCTGTAAGAAAACGTTAATTAGTAGGCATACGCAAATCAATTAAAGTAGACAAGAAGGGAAAAACTCTTTATTATTAAATTATTGCATCAAACGATGCAACAATGAAACAACAACGTTAAAAAAAGAGTCTTTATTAATATTTGTTACTAAAGTAACAGATAAAAGTCGTCTCGAGCAGGAACTGGATCACATACGTGCGTATAGATCAAACAGCAAGACTCGAATGAGCAGCTCTTGCTCGCGCAGGCGTTCCTTTTTATGCAGACTCGGGTTTGCCAATCGCTGCTCGCGGACCCGACGAGGGCGTGGCGAACCGGCCGTAGAGTGGCGTAGAGTCCGCTTACAAAAACCGCGACGTACAGGGAAGCGCCTTCATTCCCGGCTCCAGAGCGAGCCAGTCAAGAGTCGTTAGTAGCGTTCGAATCTAAGCGGTAGCATGCCACCAAAAACCAGCGGCAAGGCGGCCAAGAAGGCCGGCAAGGCGCAGAAGAACATCTCGAAGAGCGACAAGAAGAAGAAACGCAGGAGGAAGGAGAGCTACGCCATCTACATATACAAGGTGCTGAAGCAGGTCCATCCCGACACCGGCATCTCCAGCAAGGCCATGTCGATCATGAACAGCTTCGTGAACGACATCTTCGAGCGGATCGCCGCCGAGGCGTCTCGCCTGGCCCACTACAACAAGCGTTCGACGATAACCAGTCGGGAGATCCAGACCGCCGTGCGCCTCCTCCTGCCGGGCGAGTTGGCCAAGCACGCCGTGAGCGAAGGCACCAAGGCCGTCACCAAGTACACCAGCTCGAAGTAAAGGCCTCCCCCTGGCGGAGCTCCCACCGAAGATCAGAGGGTTTCGGGAGAATTACGACAAAAATCGGTTCTTTTCAGAACCACAAAGGCCTTTCCGTAAAAGGGTTTCTCTCCTCGGCAGACGCACGCACGACCACCGACCCTTCCCGCCGTTACGTTACTTAGTTAGTCCCGCGGCTCTTTCATTTATTTTCCCCTTTTAAACATATAACACTTTGATCCGCGGTCATTAACGTACCGCGGTGCTATTCAATTAATACAATAGGCAGGTATGACTTGTGCGCCGGGTCAAACAGGTTGAACAGTTAGGCCGCCAGTCATGTGCTAGACAGCGTTTACTGTCTCCAGCCTTACTTTGTGGAACTCCATAATCGTGAAATATAACATAAATACAAAGATTAGTTAAAGTTAAAACAATATTGTCAGGTTAAGATATTAATAAAACTTGTGAAACTTTAACTAATCTTTGTATTTATACTATATTTCATGTGCTAGACACTCCGTTCGTTGGTCTGCGGATAAACTTGAAAGAAAGTGGGTTTGTTAGAGTGCGCTGCGGTAATTTACACTAAAATCTAGTTTTTATATTTGCTTTTCGTCTTCCTATCCGCCGCCTGCGCGTGCGGTCGGTCGTTCGCTAGAACCGCCGCCGGAAGCCTAACCTACACGGGGGTAATATGATAGGGAACAGAGGAGTTCGCTGTAATATACCGAGGCCCCTGCGTCGGTGTATATATTATTATGTTCGCTTATTGGCAATAATTTTAGATAATAACAGACGCCGGTGCAAAGAGAACTAATTAGGACGTCATGAATAGAAAGAGGTGACGGCGGCGGAAGCATTTTGAAAGAAATCCGTCCCCTGCTTCTATTCAAAATTCGGAATAGATGGCGGCGTGACGTGGTTTCCTATTATTAATTGTTAATCGGAGACGGCGCGTGTAATCGAGTTTAGCAGATGCACCTTTTGCGGAGCAGAATTGTGGCCCTGAAAAGGGCCATTTGTATGTCGCCACGGCGGCACCGCGAGCGACCCGTCTTCTTCTTTCGCTGCTTTCGGAGGAGGAGGCGGCGAGCCGCGTCGTTGAACGGCCCTCGCGCTTCACTTCTTCTTGGAGGCGGCCTTCTTGGCGGCGGCTGGAGCCTTCTTGGGCTTGGGCGCTTTCGGCTTCTTGGTCGGCACCTTGGTGGTCTTCTTGGCTTTCGAGGGGGTCCTCCCCTTCGAGGCCCGCTTCTCGGAGGCGGCGGGCGTGGCGGGGGCTGCCGTCGCTGGCGACGCCGCGGCGGCTGCCGCTTGCGGCTTCCTGCCCCTGGAACCGGCGGCCTTCTTCTCTGCCCCGGCCTTTTTGGCTGCAGGTTTCGGCTTCTTGGCGCCCGCGGCCTTGGCTTTTCCGGAGGAGGCGCGTTTGCCGCCGGCGGACTTCGCGGAGGCTGCGGCCTTCGAGGCGGAGCGAGCTTTCTCTGGCTTCTTGGAGGCGGCCCCGCCGGATCCTGCAGATCCCCCGCCGGCCAGCTTGAAGGAGCCGGAAGCGCCCTTTCCCTTGGTCTGGACGAGTGCGCCGGATGCGACGGCGGACTTCAGGTACTTCTTGATGAACGGAGCCAACTTCTCGGCGTCGACCTTGTAGTTGGCCGAGACGTACTTCTTGATCGCCTGCAGAGAGGAACCGCCGCGCTCCTTGAGACTCTTGATTGCGTTGTTGACCATGTCGGATGTGGGCGGGTGGTTGGGTTTCGAACGAGCGCTCTTGGCGCCGCCGCCGGCGGCCTTCTTCTGGCCGGCCGCCTTCTTCCCCGCGGCCGCCGAGGAGGCGGGAGCGGCCGAAGCTGCCGCTGGCGAAGAAGCTACTGCCGCGTCTGCCATGTCGTAGTAGATACTGCCAAGTGGTGTTGCGTATTTACGGAAATAAAGAACTGCGGCTTCGCTACTCGGATAGGTGCTGCGTCAATGGGTTCGCGCGCGAACGAGAGAACTAACTGTCAAGGACTGGAGACGCCTTTCAGCTGAACAACGCGATACAGAGAAAAATTCTACTGTGACTCGCTCCCGGGGAAACCGGCGGAGCACTTGTTCGACGCACGTACCGCCGAGAGAACCGTTCGCCTTCGTCGGCAGCGCCATGGCAGTCGCGACATTGGAACGCTCGTGTTCGCTTCCTTGCACTTTCGAAGACGCCGACGGCGCCCGCCCTTCCCGGACGCCGTCGCCGTTTCGAACGGCGCGAGATGAACGACCGGCCCGTCTTCCCGGGGGGTCGGCGGTCGCGAAACGGCCTCGGGCTCGCCGGAGCCGCGACTTACTTTTACAAGTAGCTGAACGTCGCCGAATGAGTCCGCAATTCGAGGGCCGGCGCCGTCTCCACCGGGTGCCCGGGGTCGGCGACGACTCCGGATACGGAAGGCCGGTAGTACGGAGCGGGCGGTGAGCCGGCGCCGGCCGTCCCCGGCGGCCGGGCTCGGCGAGGAGGAACGCGTTTAGGCGAGCGACTCCGGTCGGGCGAGAGACCTGTAGAGACGGCAACAAGAGTCGAGGGAACCGAGACCGGGGAAGACGGCTCCCAGACCGCTTCCCGTGGTCAGGTCGGTCGAGTCGAGTCGAGAGCGGTGGGTTCCCGGCCCAGCAAGGAACAGCACGTTCTGCAGAGGAGGAGCTCCAGGAAGGAAGGAACTCGCGACATTCGCGGAGGTCTCGGCTTAAACGCGTCGATGCCCGAGATTACTACAGTACAATATGACCGCATCTCCGGTTCGAGGTCCCGTAACAACGAGCCAGCTTCCGGTGAACGGTGAACATCACGGCGTACCCGGAATGACCGGAGCATGGTCTTTAACCCCCGTCGTCCGAAGGATCGTCAAACAGGCAGAACCCCGGCTCGTGGGGTCGGTTTTCGAAGGGATCCCTCGCTTCGACAGATCTGTCGTCGTTCCTGGTCTAAATCGGCGAGCCTGATCAACAAACGCCAACCGTCGATGTTAATTAGGGTCCAATGTTAAATATTCAAAGGCAATGCATTCGACGCCGCTAAGGGTGCAAAAGAAAAGGAAACCGAAGCATCGTCTTACGAGTCATCAACGTCGGGTATATACTCCCATGTATTGTATCTAAAGAACCTGGCATGTAATAGAACAAGCCGCCTTACGCCCAAGAGGCGACTTGCATCGTGGTGCGAAACGTTGTCGCAGGGCCACCCCTCGTTGCTTTGAGCCCGGGCGCAGGGCCGTCCGCGAAGTTTTCAACATGCGAAACCACCGTAAAAGGGAAGTTAAGAAAAGAACCCCCCCCCCCCCCCCGCCCCGCCAAGACCTTAAACAGCCTGCTGCCGATCAGTTTTTCGCATTTCAATAACGATTCAAACCAAAAACGGCAAGACGTCTTTCGGATCTTATTACGATTCTTCTTGTTGCTTGTTAATATGTACCAACTACCTTACCGTTGGACGTTTTTGAAATAAAATTAATTTTTAAAACAATTTTTCATTATTTCATATCAACGCTGGCTACATACATTTCTATAATGGTATGTGCATGTACAGTTGCGATCATTCGCTAAGGTACATTTAAGACATTATACCCGCCAATTTTCCAGTTTTTTGTACAGTGTAAATAAATGTAAGTTTATCACATTATAGTCGAGAACATTTCATTTTTTTTAACATTGTAATTCCCCAATTCATAAATCAGGCCGAATTACCAGCGTACATTGTACAAAAATCGGCGATCACTGTTTGTTCATCGTTCCTTAGCGAATGATCGCAACTGTACCATGCACCAAAAAAAAAAATTTCACCCATGTATCTTGTCAAAAATAATTTTTTTAAATATTTTATCATTAATTCATATCAACGCTGCCTACACACGTTTCCATAATGGTATGTGCATGTACCATTACAATCTCATTAAGTTTCGGTCACAGTACCCGTTTAAAATAAAAGAGACGCATTCTGGACGCGGAGGCTAAGGTGTAAAAGAAAGATCCGCGTGAGAAACGGTAACGGTGATAAACAGAGGGAGAGAGAGGGACCAAAACGAAAAGGAAAATAGAACAAAACATAAAAGGGATGTTAAGCGAGCGTCAGCTGCTCGGAGAGACCCTTTTGCCGAGGCGTATTGTGGTTCTGAAAAGAACCGTTTTTTTTTCCAACGCGAAGGTCGCCGTCGACTGCGAGGCGGCCGCAACTTAGGCGCGTTCTCCTCTGATGCGCCTGGCCAACTGGATGTCCTTAGGCATGATGGTCACGCGTTTGGCGTGGATGGCGCAGAGGTTGGTGTCTTCGAAGAGACCCACCAGGTAAGCCTCGCTGGCTTCCTGCAGGGCCATGACGGCCGAGCTTTGGAAGCGGAGGTCGGTCTTGAAGTCCTGTGCGATTTCGCGCACCAACCGTTGGAAGGGCAGTTTGCGGATCAGCAGTTCGGTGCTCTTCTGGTAGCGACGAATCTCACGGAGAGCGACCGTGCCCGGCCTGTAACGATGGGGCTTCTTGACGCCGCCGGTTGCGGGCGCGCTCTTCCTGGCCGCCTTGGTGGCCAACTGCTTGCGAGGAGCCTTGCCTCCCGTAGACTTACGAGCGGTCTGCTTGGTACGAGCCATGATTGCGTAGGTTAATTATATAAAGAGGACAACGGACTACAGCGCGAACTGGTCTGCACGAGAATGAGAATAAATCGAATCGAATATAAACGTTATTTTTTAATCACCCCGCGAGCGGGGTGAGGCTGTTATAGGCCCTGTCAATGAGGGCCTCTTCAGCCAGCCGTTGGCGGACCAGTTATTATTAAATAAATTTAATAATAGCCAGCCCGGCAACGGCGTTGCATTTGTTTGTGGTTATTATTAGCAATATTAAAATAATATTGGTAATGACAACCACAATCGCTCCGTACTTGTTGTCCTCTTTGATAATTTCATGCATACATGGCCATATGCACTGTTATCGGCCATACCAACATGTGGAACATGTTGATATGGGCGACAACGATGGAATGCAGTTAATCGAAGTTGTAGATGTTGTTTTCGATAGCGGCTGATGTTAATTGCGTGGAACAACAAAACACGGCTCTTTTCAGATCCACCCCCGAAATATATGGCTTTCGGGGGATGTGTAGCACTAAGCAGTAAGTCGACTTAAACTTCCTCCAAGGAACCCCCTTGAGGGATCGGTCACCGGGTTTTAGGATCACAGGGATGAGGACAGACAATTGCCAGCCTTTTCCAGGGACTCCGGTGAGCCCCCAGCGTAAAAACCCGCCGAAGTTACCTTTCCAGAAGCTGGCAAGTGCCTTGGGATGAAGGATAGTGACTTGCTTCCCTGGGGGACTGCTACCCCCGTTCCGAAGAACGGGCGCGGAATACCAGCAATCCATGCTGTAGCCACTAGTGATGTTTCACACCAGCGGCTTAAAAGGAGGGAAGGGGGTTGATTTTTGGAAGGAAAAGTCGACTCACCGGTTAACACTACACATGACCACTGAATACCCTTGCCGGCCGTGGTGCGAAATGCTTAAACAGCATCTCTACTACCAGCGTATTTCGAGATGCTAGTCGCACATATTCACACCACGGACACCAAGCACAGTACTGAGAGAATAAATCTAGCGGGCACAAGCATTTGAAGCCTCGGTCCGCGAGAGACGACGAAATCGGCATCGCCGATTGGACGGAGAGCGCGGCAGGCCACGCCCGCGTCGCAAGTTCACAAAACCGACATGGAAAGGGCGGCGGAAGGCATTCTCTCGACGACCAGCGAGCTACACTCTCGTCGTTCCCGTTCTCTGTTCTGTGTGCAGTTTTATTCGTGTGAAGTCTTCGATCTGACAAGATGACCGGTCGCGGTAAGGGAGGCAAAGGTCTGGGAAAAGGTGGCGCCAAGCGTCATCGCAAAGTTCTACGCGATAACATCCAGGGCATCACGAAACCGGCCATCAGACGTTTGGCCCGGCGCGGTGGCGTCAAGCGCATCTCCGGACTGATCTACGAGGAGACGCGCGGCGTGCTGAAGGTGTTTCTCGAGAACGTGATCAGGGACGCCGTCACCTACACCGAACACGCGAAGAGGAAGACCGTCACCGCGATGGACGTGGTGTACGCGTTGAAACGCCAAGGCCGCACCCTCTACGGTTTCGGCGGCTAAGAAGGAGACGACAACGGTCGGAGGCCACCGCCGCTCCAGCATCTCTCTCTCTTCTCTTCGGAAGGGAGGCGGCGGTCGAGGAAAAAAAAACGGTTCTTTTCAGAACCACAAAGACAGTGCTTGTAAGGGCAACACTTTCGATTCGTTCGCAGTCCCGTCGCATCGTGAAAACAAAAATCGGCACTCTAGGTCGGCCTCTCTATCTCTTTCTCTCTCTCTCTCTCTCTCTCTCTCTCTCTCTCTCTCTCTCTCTCTCTCTCTCTCTCTCTGTCCTTGATGGTAGGTTGTAAACGTTACACGCCCGGTGGACGCCGATTAGGCAGGGGAGGAAAAAGGGCAGAAAAAAAAAAGAGGTAATTTCTTCTCGTTAGGAATGACCGACGTCCATCTGATATGTCTTCCGAGCGCACCCCTTCCTACCGGCCGGGTTGTTGTTCGTATCTGCCGTTTTATTTTATATGTTTTTATTTAACATCCGATGTAAAGTGTGAAAACAAAGGCAATCGTATCGTGTCTACGGGAGAAACCCTTTAAGCGGGAATGTAATTTGTGGCCCTGAGAAGGGCCGGTTGGTTCGCTGATCCCAAGGCACTAGGCTTAGGCCTTTTTCTCGGTTTTCTTCGGGAGAAGAACGGCCTGGATGTTTGGCAGCACTCCGCCCTGGGCGATCGTGACCCCGGAAAGGAGCTTGTTCAACTCCTCGTCGTTCCTGATGGCGAGCTGCAGATGACGGGGGATGATCCTGGTCTTTTTGTTGTCACGGGCGGCGTTCCCGGCCAACTCGAGAACTTCCGCGGCCAGGTACTCCATCACGGCGGCCAGGTAGACGGGCGCACCGGCACCGACGCGTTCGGCGTAGTTTCCCTTGCGCAAGAGACGGTGGATCCTGCCGACTGGAAACTGAAGACCGGCCCGGCTGGATCGGGACTTCGCCTTTCCCTTGACTTTTCCTCCCTTTCCTCGTCCAGACATTCTCGCTAGTGGGTATATGAAGTGGCAGAAGATGAACACTGACTGTCTGTGTCGGCGGTCGAGCGCGGAATAAAGCTCTTGCTCGCGCAGGCGTTCCTTTTTATGCAGACTCGGGTTTGCCAATCGCTGCTCGCGGACCCGACGAGGGCGTGGCGAACCGGCCGTAGAGTGGCGTAGAGTCCGCTTACAAAAACCGCGACGTACAGGGAAGCGCCGTCTTCTGTTGCGAGTCGCCGTCGTGGTAACATCTGTCTACCGCACCGTCCGCATCTGCCAGGTCACCGAGTCGTCGTCGAGTCTTCAATTCTAGTGGTCCCTTACGGGACTTCTGCAAGAGGAGCTGCGTCGATTCTAGCGTTGCCTTTTAATCCTTTGGCTCTTTTTAGAGCCGTTTTCAGGTTCCCGAGTTTTCCGTCCAGGTGTACTAGCTGTTCCGCTGCCGACGCCGTCATCGCCGCCGCTTCTGTCTGACAACTGTGCCAACAGGACCAGCTTCACCGCCGCTTCTGTCGTTCAATTGTGCCAGCGGGACCGGTTTCGCCGCCGCCTTCTACAGTCTAACAGTTTATATTACATCTATCGGTAACAACTCCCCTTACTAACCCAATACTGACGACCCAGAAGCCACCATAACAGGGTAATTCGCTGGGTGAGGCTGCCTAGCGAACGTTCAGTATCCCCCGACCTACTAACATAACTACCACTTTTGCTAATCTATCAATTCAAACTTCATCTCACTTTTGTATTAATCTCATTATGGTTGTAAAACGTTCACCCCCTAAAACTAACTCCGAACTCCAGAAACCACCGGACAAACTCCCGCCGGACATTTCACAATCACCCCAACCGACAACAACTGACCCTACTTCATCAATTAATAACCAAACCTTAGCAAACGATCACTGTCCCTCTGTTTCTGACCTAAGCATTCCGACCCGAACTATTTCGCCATCTAAATTTGATTCGATTGAGATTCCCAGTAACGTTACTATTGAACAACTTCAGGCCGCTTTAGACTACATTAGAACTAACAATCCACCTAACCCAACAACCTCAAACACACCTGATCCTATTTGCAATACTCCCACTACCTCCTCCATTCCCGTAACAGGGAAAAAACACCTTTTGTCGCCTGACACTCCATCCGCTTCCGACTCCGAATCCGATTCAGAATGGTCAAAAGTCACTAGCAGAAGAACGAACAAAAGGGCCAAACCAAATACACCACCTCAACCCGAGCAGCAACCCGCAAAAACTTACAGTGCCACTATTTCCGGTCTCCCGCAAGCCTTCAGCACCATCAAGGCCGTTTCTACCATTCTGAGCAACATTCCAGGCCTTAGAATCACCGACCTTCGGGTCTCTAGTTACCAGGGCACCGCTTTCCTCAAAAGCACCCAACCCGACCTTCTTGACCGACTCTCGAATTTCAGCCACCATGTCGGCGGCCCCGTTCAAATCAATAACAACAACCTTAACAAATCAAAAAATCCTGCATCCCGACCATCCCCATCCCCTACCTTCTCCTGCGTGATTAAATACGTGGATTTCGATATCACGCAAGAGGACGTAGAGTTAGCCCTTAAGGCGCAAAACATCCAATTCCTCAAAGTATGGCGCATCCGTTCCAAGGCGTCTGACCGCGACACGAAACTAATGCGGGTGCTTACCACCTGCAGGGATTCGCTTGACGCGCTCCTACGTTGCGGGTTACGTATGTTTTGCCATACTTATCCTTCCGAGCCATCACACGCTCCTAAACCAGAACCTATTCAATGCACTAAATGCCACAAATTCGATCATGCCGCTGCCGATTGCACAGCCCGTAAACCTTCCTGCGGCTTCTGTGGGGCCGAACATCCTACATCCACCTGCACTTCACAATCCGATCCCAAATGCATCAACTGCGGTGGTACTCACCCCGCATTTCTACGTAAATGCCCCGACAGGCCTCCAGTCCCCGTCGCACCGGAAGCGACAGCCATGCTAAAGTCTGCTAACGAACCTCAACCTAATAGAGTCAACAACTTCCTATCCTTTTTCGTAACTACCATGTTAAACCTCTTTCCAAACAGCCGTGAGCACGTCCTCCGCGTCTTAAACGCATCCACGTATCACTTTTTTGGCGTTCATGCCAAGGCGTCCTACGCCAGCAATCGCGTTTTCGTTACGTTTTCGTAACTTCCCCTTTTCTAATCACTAGCTATGGATCTGCGTTTAGGTGCTATTAATGTCCAAGGGTGGCGCCTTAAGCGCCCCCTTGTCGAAAATTTGGTCCGTACGGACCACGTCCACATTCTAGCCATTTCCGAGACTAAACTTACTCCAAGTCGTAATATGACACTACCATCTTTTCACATCACATCTCGTAAAGACAGCCCACATGGAGGCATCCATGGAGTCGCATTAGCCATTCATCAACGACTCGCCTCCACTAAATTTGACATTCCCCCAGTATTTCAAGACATACAAGTGTGTGCAGCCGTAATTCATCTTGACAACGGTCCAATTCATATCTTCTCTATATACGTTCCTCCAGACGATCCTCTACCTGAAGACTTCCTCGAGTATGTCGCGTCGTTTCGGAGGGCTGTTGTAATGGGAGATTTTAATGCTCGCCACACGGCCTTCGGAGACCACGCTTCAAACCCGAAAGGTCACTCCCTAACCCACTGTCTACTTAGACTATCCTTATACCGCATCCCAAATGACCAACCTACATGCTTCACCCACAATGGCATGTCCATTCCTGACCACATTTTGATTACGGATGCACTCACTCAGTATTTCGACCATGACTCAGCCTTCATCGGCACCTCAGTCACGTCAGATCATCTCCCACTAATAGCTTCTTCTTCAATTATGCAAGTTCCCATCCGGAACAACCGGATCACCATCCGAGATTGGAATCGAGCAAATTGGGACCTCTTCGCAGAAAACATCTCTGCGAATGTCCCGGAACATCCTCAGCTCGTCAATCTCCATGACATTAATAACGCCATCGATCATTTAACGTCCACTATTCAAAACGCAGTCCATATCTCAGTTCCCGAGAAAATTATTATCCCAAGTCGTCCTCCTCTGCCTCCTTACATCATCAACCTTATTCGCGAAAAGCGTAGGTTATATAGGCAGTTCATCAGGACGCGAGATCCCTTGGTTAAAACAGAATGGAACCGCCTCAACGCGCTAACCCGCCTGCTTACGACCAGGCACAGGGAAGCGCAATGGGTGGCCACCTGTTCTAGCCTGGATCACAGACAAGGTTCCAAATTCTGGAAAAAATTCAAAACCATAACCGGCCAAAGAAAATCCCAGACCTCTTCCCTTCACCTTAACGGGAACGTCATTCAAGAGCCACAAGCCCAAGCCGACACCTTTGCCGATATCCTTGAAGGCATTCACCAGCCTCCCGACGACCCACGTTTTGACCATGGTCTCAGGTTAGAAATAGAGGATGAAGTCCGCGGCAACCTGGCGCTTTTTCCACATTTTGTCATACCACAAGATCCTCAAATCAACCCCCCTAACATCTTATCCCCAATTACGGAAATAGACACCGCCGAAAGCATAGCCCATGGCAAAAATTCTGCTCCAGGGGGTGACACTCTCACAAGAAGAGTCCTTCGTCACCTACCTCAGCCGGCACTTACGGCAATTACCAATATTTTCAACGCCTGCTTTCGCTCAGGCTACTTCCCCAACGCTTTCAAATCGGCGACAGTCATCATGATCCCCAAAGCGGGAAAACCTCCCACAAATCCCACCTCTTATAGGCCCATCGCGCTATTAAACGTTCTAGGTAAAACATACGAAAGAATCTTGGAAAGAAGACTTAGAGAATTCACTGACAACCACAATCTAATCCCCGAGCATCAATTTGGATTTCGCCCTGGCAGGTCAACTTCCGACCTTATTCTCCAACTTCACTCCGATGCGAGCCGAGCCATAAATAGAAATCACTGCGTTACGGCCACTTTTCTTGATATAGAGCGAGCCTTCGACAAGATTTGGCACGAGGGGCTTATCTATAAGCTCCTTGTCGCCCGAGTACCCATAGATTTCGTTAGGACCATCTACAGCTTTCTGTCCCACCGCCAACACCGCGTGCGAGTACACCAGGCTTTGTCCAGGGTGTACGAACCGCGGGCCGGCGTCCCCCAAGGTTCTATTCTCTCTCCATTATTATTCATCTTTTTCTGCTATGATATTCCGGTGCCCAGAAATCCCTTGGTTAGACTCGTCCAATTTGCGGACGACACCGCACTATGGGTCGCTGGCCCGACATCTGCCGCCGGTTCACGCTCTCTAGCCCCGGCACTTCGCCGACTGGAGACCTGGTTCCGAAGGTGGAGGCTCAGGCCTAACCCAAATAAAACACAAGTCACAGTCTTCAGAAACGCTAATCGCACTACATCCCCCCGATTTGATTTTGATGACGTCCGCCTGGAACTTTGGGGCTCACCCCTTCAACTATCCCCTTTGGTCTTGTACCTAGGGATATCTTTCTCTTCGACGCTGTCATGGAGGGAGGAGGCGACTCGCTGTCTGGATCTGGTCCAGCGGCGGGCGTCTCTTCTCTCCTTGATACGCGGAGGCAATCCAGGCTGCCACCCAAGGACGCTCATCCACACCTACAAAACATTCATCAGACCCGTGATTGACTACAGGCACCCCGTCTTCTGTTCCGCGCCGCCTAACGTGATCAGGCGTCTCCAACAGAAGGAGAGGGCCATCTGCAGGGGGTCTCTGGGCTTGGATCGCCTACATCCCTCACGGGAGGTGTGCGACCTGGCCGGGATACCTCCTGTTGATGCGCGCCTCGACTTCCTGAGGGGGCGTTATGTGAACCGGGCGATCCAACAAAATAAACAATCAGTTTTACAACTTCTTCGTACACCCTGCCTCACAGCCAACTGTATCAAAAGAAAACCAAAGTACCCTCCCACTAAATTTTTGTCCAATTCAACCCTTATTAACCCACTCCCCGAGGACCTCGAGGACGTGCTTCACGCGGCCCCCATCATCTTTAGAATGTAATACACTGACACGCATACAATTTACACTCCCTGGAATACCGCACACTTTGTGCTCGACGTCAACAGCCCTCAACTCTCTCTGCAGCTGGTCCGGGAAGCAATCGGGGGGATCCATGAATGGGAGTGATGTCGGCCATATTGAGAGTCCAACGTGCTCCCTCGAGTATACACTTTTTACTGGGGTCGTCTCATAGGGGATGCCCTATGGGGCCGGGATTCATGGATGTTCAGATGCCCGTAGGCCTGGACCAGGCAGAGAGAGGGGAGAGAGTCGACCGACTAGAGCCCCTGTTTTATTTGTTGTCATTTCAATTTATTTTCACTACTATTATTATTACTAATTATCTACTGATTCTATTGATTCACTTAATTATTCTTAAAAACAAAAACAGTTCAATATTTCAATACAATACGAAACCTTAATAACAACCACTTGTTTTGCTCCATTCGCAATCACTCTTTCAAATCTAATACCATAAATCAACCAATTACCATTAACTTTATTAATCACAGCGTTTCAATTTTATCTTATTTATTTATTCATTTATCTATTTATTTATTTATTTATTTTTTTTTTCTCTTCCTTGTTCTGTTTATTTTGTTTCAGGTGTTCCAGGAGACCCCCGACAGCCTTGGCAGTGTAATGTCCAGAGTGCTGGAATTTTAGCCAAGCGGCCCGAGGTCGATTCTCGGTGCCGGCAGATCTGGCTAAGGTTTTCTGCAGTTTCCCTTAGCTGTAACACAAATGTGGGATTTGCGCTGTTCCATCTGTAAGTCGGCTGCAGCCGCACCTAGGGCCGGTTCTGAGGAAGCCGATTTTTGTCTTACTCCAACTCAATTTCAAAATTTCAATCTAATTTTATAATACTTACCTAATCATTACCTTTTATTCAAATCACTAGACAGGGGAATGCTTAGCTTCGAGCTGTGTACTTGGTGACTAACCGGTGCAGCCTTAACACCTTTAACATCTTTTCCATCACCAACCACCACAAGGGCCTTCTACCCTTCCTCCTGCGCCTCAACTCCACCATCGCCCCAGCACATCCAACCGGCGCTGCCAACTGGACACGATCGCGCCTAACGACCACTTGACTTTGACTTCACTATCTCATTTTTGGTTTTACCGGCTGAAGAGGAGTACTCTCCTATAGTAGCCACTGTGCGCCTTTGCCTCGCAGGCGCCCTTCGGGCGCCCTGCTCAGCAAAGACGAACAGAAAATAACGTTGATGACGGGAAGCGCCTTCATTCCCGGCTCCAGAGCGAGCCAGTCAAGAGTCGTTAGTAGCGTTCGAATCTAAGCGGTAGCATGCCACCAAAAACCAGCGGCAAGGCGGCCAAGAAGGCCGGCAAGGCGCAGAAGAACATCTCGAAGAGCGACAAGAAGAAGAAACGCAGGAGGAAGGAGAGCTACGCCATCTACATATACAAGGTGCTGAAGCAGGTCCATCCCGACACCGGCATCTCCAGCAAGGCCATGTCGATCATGAACAGCTTCGTGAACGACATCTTCGAGCGGATCGCCGCCGAGGCGTCTCGCCTGGCCCACTACAACAAGCGTTCGACGATAACCAGTCGGGAGATCCAGACCGCCGTGCGCCTCCTCCTGCCGGGCGAGTTGGCCAAGCACGCCGTGAGCGAAGGCACCAAGGCCGTCACCAAGTACACCAGCTCGAAGTAAAGGCCTCCCCCTGGCGGAGCTCCCACCGAAGATCAGAGGGTTTCGGGAGAATTACGACAAAAATCGGTTCTTTTCAGAACCACAAAGGCCTTTCCGTAAAAGGGTTTCTCTCCTCGGCAGACGCACGCACGACCACCGACCCTTCCCGCCGTTACGTTACTTAGTTAGTCCCGCGGCTCTTTCATTTATTTTCCCCTTTTAAACATATAACACTTTGATCCGCGGTCATTAACGTACCGCGGTGCTATTCAATTAATACAATAGGCAGGTATGACTTGTGCGCCGGGTCAAACAGGTTGAACAGTTAGGCCGCCAGTCATGTGCTAGACAGCGTTTACTGTCTCCAGCCTTACTTTGTGGAACTCCATAATCGTGAAATATAACATAAATACAAAGATTAGTTAAAGTTAAAACAATATTGTCAGGTTAAGATATTAATAAAACTTGTGAAACTTTAACTAATCTTTGTATTTATACTATATTTCATGTGCTAGACACTCCGTTCGTTGGTCTGCGGATAAACTTGAAAGAAAGTGGGTTTGTTAGAGTGCGCTGCGGTAATTTACACTAAAATCTAGTTTTTATATTTGCTTTTCGTCTTCCTATCCGCCGCCTGCGCGTGCGGTCGGTCGTTCGCTAGAACCGCCGCCGGAAGCCTAACCTACACGGGGGTAATATGATAGGGAACAGAGGAGTTCGCTGTAATATACCGAGGCCCCTGCGTCGGTGTATATATTATTATGTTCGCTTATTGGCAATAATTTTAGATAATAACAGACGCCGGTGCAAAGAGAACTAATTAGGACGTCATGAATAGAAAGAGGTGACGGCGGCGGAAGCATTTTGAAAGAAATCCGTCCCCTGCTTCTATTCAAAATTCGGAATAGATGGCGGCGTGACGTGGTTTCCTATTATTAATTGTTAATCGGAGACGGCGCGTGTAATCGAGTTTAGCAGATGCACCTTTTGCGGAGCAGAATTGTGGCCCTGAAAAGGGCCATTTGTATGTCGCCACGGCGGCACCGCGAGCGACCCGTCTTCTTCTTTCGCTGCTTTCGGAGGAGGAGGCGGCGAGCCGCGTCGTTGAACGGCCCTCGCGCTTCACTTCTTCTTGGAGGCGGCCTTCTTGGCGGCGGCTGGAGCCTTCTTGGGCTTGGGCGCTTTCGGCTTCTTGGTCGGCACCTTGGTGGTCTTCTTGGCTTTCGAGGGGGTCCTCCCCTTCGAGGCCCGCTTCTCGGAGGCGGCGGGCGTGGCGGGGGCTGCCGTCGCTGGCGACGCCGCGGCGGCTGCCGCTTGCGGCTTCCTGCCCCTGGAACCGGCGGCCTTCTTCTCTGCCCCGGCCTTTTTGGCTGCAGGTTTCGGCTTCTTGGCGCCCGCGGCCTTGGCTTTTCCGGAGGAGGCGCGTTTGCCGCCGGCGGACTTCGCGGAGGCTGCGGCCTTCGAGGCGGAGCGAGCTTTCTCTGGCTTCTTGGAGGCGGCCCCGCCGGATCCTGCAGATCCCCCGCCGGCCAGCTTGAAGGAGCCGGAAGCGCCCTTTCCCTTGGTCTGGACGAGTGCGCCGGATGCGACGGCGGACTTCAGGTACTTCTTGATGAACGGAGCCAACTTCTCGGCGTCGACCTTGTAGTTGGCCGAGACGTACTTCTTGATCGCCTGCAGAGAGGAACCGCCGCGCTCCTTGAGACTCTTGATTGCGTTGTTGACCATGTCGGATGTGGGCGGGTGGTTGGGTTTCGAACGAGCGCTCTTGGCGCCGCCGCCGGCGGCCTTCTTCTGGCCGGCCGCCTTCTTCCCCGCGGCCGCCGAGGAGGCGGGAGCGGCCGAAGCTGCCGCTGGCGAAGAAGCTACTGCCGCGTCTGCCATGTCGTAGTAGATACTGCCAAGTGGTGTTGCGTATTTACGGAAATAAAGAACTGCGGCTTCGCTACTCGGATAGGTGCTGCGTCAATGGGTTCGCGCGCGAACGAGAGAACTAACTGTCAAGGACTGGAGACGCCTTTCAGCTGAACAACGCGATACAGAGAAAAATTCTACTGTGACTCGCTCCCGGGGAAACCGGCGGAGCACTTGTTCGACGCACGTACCGCCGAGAGAACCGTTCGCCTTCGTCGGCAGCGCCATGGCAGTCGCGACATTGGAACGCTCGTGTTCGCTTCCTTGCACTTTCGAAGACGCCGACGGCGCCCGCCCTTCCCGGACGCCGTCGCCGTTTCGAACGGCGCGAGATGAACGACCGGCCCGTCTTCCCGGGGGGTCGGCGGTCGCGAAACGGCCTCGGGCTCGCCGGAGCCGCGACTTACTTTTACAAGTAGCTGAACGTCGCCGAATGAGTCCGCAATTCGAGGGCCGGCGCCGTCTCCACCGGGTGCCCGGGGTCGGCGACGACTCCGGATACGGAAGGCCGGTAGTACGGAGCGGGCGGTGAGCCGGCGCCGGCCGTCCCCGGCGGCCGGGCTCGGCGAGGAGGAACGCGTTTAGGCGAGCGACTCCGGTCGGGCGAGAGACCTGTAGAGACGGCAACAAGAGTCGAGGGAACCGAGACCGGGGAAGACGGCTCCCAGACCGCTTCCCGTGGTCAGGTCGGTCGAGTCGAGTCGAGAGCGGTGGGTTCCCGGCCCAGCAAGGAACAGCACGTTCTGCAGAGGAGGAGCTCCAGGAAGGAAGGAACTCGCGACATTCGCGGAGGTCTCGGCTTAAACGCGTCGATGCCCGAGATTACTACAGTACAATATGACCGCATCTCCGGTTCGAGGTCCCGTAACAACGAGCCAGCTTCCGGTGAACGGTGAACATCACGGCGTACCCGGAATGACCGGAGCATGGTCTTTAACCCCCGTCGTCCGAAGGATCGTCAAACAGGCAGAACCCCGGCTCGTGGGGTCGGTTTTCGAAGGGATCCCTCGCTTCGACAGATCTGTCGTCGTTCCTGGTCTAAATCGGCGAGCCTGATCAACAAACGCCAACCGTCGATGTTAATTAGGGTCCAATGTTAAATATTCAAAGGCAATGCATTCGACGCCGCTAAGGGTGCAAAAGAAAAGGAAACCGAAGCATCGTCTTACGAGTCATCAACGTCGGGTATATACTCCCATGTATTGTATCTAAAGAACCTGGCATGTAATAGAACAAGCCGCCTTACGCCCAAGAGGCGACTTGCATCGTGGTGCGAAACGTTGTCGCAGGGCCACCCCTCGTTGCTTTGAGCCCGGGCGCAGGGCCGTCCGCGAAGTTTTCAACATGCGAAACCACCGTAAAAGGGAAGTTAAGAAAAGAACCCCCCCCCCCCCCCGCCCCGCCAAGACCTTAAACAGCCTGCTGCCGATCAGTTTTTCGCATTTCAATAACGATTCAAACCAAAAACGGCAAGACGTCTTTCGGATCTTATTACGATTCTTCTTGTTGCTTGTTAATATGTACCAACTACCTTACCGTTGGACGTTTTTGAAATAAAATTAATTTTTAAAACAATTTTTCATTATTTCATATCAACGCTGGCTACATACATTTCTATAATGGTATGTGCATGTACAGTTGCGATCATTCGCTAAGGTACATTTAAGACATTATACCCGCCAATTTTCCAGTTTTTTGTACAGTGTAAATAAATGTAAGTTTATCACATTATAGTCGAGAACATTTCATTTTTTTTAACATTGTAATTCCCCAATTCATAAATCAGGCCGAATTACCAGCGTACATTGTACAAAAATCGGCGATCACTGTTTGTTCATCGTTCCTTAGCGAATGATCGCAACTGTACCATGCACCAAAAAAAAAAATTTCACCCATGTATCTTGTCAAAAATAATTTTTTTAAATATTTTATCATTAATTCATATCAACGCTGCCTACACACGTTTCCATAATGGTATGTGCATGTACCATTACAATCTCATTAAGTTTCGGTCACAGTACCCGTTTAAAATAAAAGAGACGCATTCTGGACGCGGAGGCTAAGGTGTAAAAGAAAGATCCGCGTGAGAAACGGTAACGGTGATAAACAGAGGGAGAGAGAGGGACCAAAACGAAAAGGAAAATAGAACAAAACATAAAAGGGATGTTAAGCGAGCGTCAGCTGCTCGGAGAGACCCTTTTGCCGAGGCGTATTGTGGTTCTGAAAAGAACCGTTTTTTTTTCCAACGCGAAGGTCGCCGTCGACTGCGAGGCGGCCGCAACTTAGGCGCGTTCTCCTCTGATGCGCCTGGCCAACTGGATGTCCTTAGGCATGATGGTCACGCGTTTGGCGTGGATGGCGCAGAGGTTGGTGTCTTCGAAGAGACCCACCAGGTAAGCCTCGCTGGCTTCCTGCAGGGCCATGACGGCCGAGCTTTGGAAGCGGAGGTCGGTCTTGAAGTCCTGTGCGATTTCGCGCACCAACCGTTGGAAGGGCAGTTTGCGGATCAGCAGTTCGGTGCTCTTCTGGTAGCGACGAATCTCACGGAGAGCGACCGTGCCCGGCCTGTAACGATGGGGCTTCTTGACGCCGCCGGTTGCGGGCGCGCTCTTCCTGGCCGCCTTGGTGGCCAACTGCTTGCGAGGAGCCTTGCCTCCCGTAGACTTACGAGCGGTCTGCTTGGTACGAGCCATGATTGCGTAGGTTAATTATATAAAGAGGACAACGGACTACAGCGCGAACTGGTCTGCACGAGAATGAGAATAAATCGAATATAAACGTTATTTTAATCACCCCGCGAGCGGGGTGAGGCTGTTATAGGCCCTGTCAATGAGGGCCTCTTCAGCCAGCCGTTGGCGGACCAGTTATTATTAAATAAATTTAATAATAGCCAGCCCGGCAACGGCGTTGCATTTGTTTGTGGTTATTATTAGCAATATTAAAATAATATTGGTAATGACAACCACAATCGCTCCGTACTTGTTGTCCTCTTTGATAATTTCATGCATACATGGCCATATGCACTGTTATCGGCCATACCAACATGTGGAACATGTTGATATGGGCGACAACGATGGAATGCAGTTAATCGAAGTTGTAGATGTTGTTTTCGATAGCGGCTGATGTTAATTGCGTGGAACAACAAAACACGGCTCTTTTCAGATCCACCCCCGAAATATATGGCTTTCGGGGGATGTGTAGCACTAAGCAGTAAGTCGACTTAAACTTCCTCCAAGGAACCCCCTTGAGGGATCGGTCACCGGGTTTTAGGATCACAGGGATGAGGACAGACAATTGCCAGCCTTTTCCAGGGACTCCGGTGAGCCCCCAGCGTAAAAACCCGCCGAAGTTACCTTTCCAGAAGCTGGCAAGTGCCTTGGGATGAAGGATAGTGACTTGCTTCCCTGGGGGACTGCTACCCCCGTTCCGAAGAACGGGCGCGGAATACCAGCAATCCATGCTGTAGCCACTAGTGATGTTTCACACCAGCGGCTTAAAAGGAGGGAAGGGGGTTGATTTTTGGAAGGAAAAGTCGACTCACCGGTTAACACTACACATGACCACTGAATACCCTTGCCGGCCGTGGTGCGAAATGCTTAAACAGCATCTCTACTACCAGCGTATTTCGAGATGCTAGTCGCACATATTCACACCACGGACACCAAGCACAGTACTGAGAATAAATCTAGCGGGCACAAGCATTTGAAGCCTCGGTCCGCGAGAGACGACGAAATCGGCATCGCCGATTGGACGGAGAGCGCGGCAGGCCACGCCCGCGTCGCAAGTTCACAAAACCGACATGGAAAGGGCGGCGGAAGGCATTCTCTCGACGACCAGCGAGCTACACTCTCGTCGTTCCCGTTCTCTGTTCTGTGTGCAGTTTTATTCGTGTGAAGTCTTCGATCTGACAAGATGACCGGTCGCGGTAAGGGAGGCAAAGGTCTGGGAAAAGGTGGCGCCAAGCGTCATCGCAAAGTTCTACGCGATAACATCCAGGGCATCACGAAACCGGCCATCAGACGTTTGGCCCGGCGCGGTGGCGTCAAGCGCATCTCCGGACTGATCTACGAGGAGACGCGCGGCGTGCTGAAGGTGTTTCTCGAGAACGTGATCAGGGACGCCGTCACCTACACCGAACACGCGAAGAGGAAGACCGTCACCGCGATGGACGTGGTGTACGCGTTGAAACGCCAAGGCCGCACCCTCTACGGTTTCGGCGGCTAAGAAGGAGACGACAACGGTCGGAGGCCACCGCCGCTCCAGCATCTCTCTCTCTTCTCTTCGGAAGGGAGGCGGCGGTCGAGGAAAAAAAAACGGTTCTTTTCAGAACCACAAAGACAGTGCTTGTAAGGGCAACACTTTCGATTCGTTCGCAGTCCCGTCGCATCGTGAAAACAAAAATCGGCACTCTAGGTCGGCCTCTCTATCTCTTTCTCTCTCTCTCTCTCTCTCTCTCTCTCTCTCTCTCTCTCTGTCCTTGATGGTAGGTTGTAAACGTTACACGCCCGGTGGACGCCGATTAGGCAGGGGAGGAAAAAGGGCAGAAAAAAAAAAAAAAAAAGAGGTAATTTCTTCTCGTTAGGAATGACCGACGTCCATCTGATATGTCTTCCGAGCGCACCCCTTCCTACCGGCCGGGTTGTTGTTCGTATCTGCCGTTTTATTTTATATGTTTTTATTTAACATCCGATGTAAAGTGTGAAAACAAAGGCAATCGTATCGTGTCTACGGGAGAAACCCTTTAAGCGGGAATGTAATTTGTGGCCCTGAGAAGGGCCGGTTGGTTCGCTGATCCCAAGGCACTAGGCTTAGGCCTTTTTCTCGGTTTTCTTCGGGAGAAGAACGGCCTGGATGTTTGGCAGCACTCCGCCCTGGGCGATCGTGACCCCGGAAAGGAGCTTGTTCAACTCCTCGTCGTTCCTGATGGCGAGCTGCAGATGACGGGGGATGATCCTGGTCTTTTTGTTGTCACGGGCGGCGTTCCCGGCCAACTCGAGAACTTCCGCGGCCAGGTACTCCATCACGGCGGCCAGGTAGACGGGCGCACCGGCACCGACGCGTTCGGCGTAGTTTCCCTTGCGCAAGAGACGGTGGATCCTGCCGACTGGAAACTGAAGACCGGCCCGGCTGGATCGGGACTTCGCCTTTCCCTTGACTTTTCCTCCCTTTCCTCGTCCAGACATTCTCGCTAGTGGGTATATGAAGTGGCAGAAGATGAACACTGACTGTCTGTGTCGGCGGTCGAGCGCGGAATAAAGCTCTTGCTCGCGCAGGCGTTCCTTTTTATGCAGACTCGGGTTTGCCAATCGCTGCTCGCGGACCCGACGAGGGCGTGGCGAACCGGCCGTAGAGTGGCGTAGAGTCCGCTTACAAAAACCGCGACGTACAGGGAAGCGCCTTCAATTCCGCGCTCGACCGCCGACACAGATTCGAGTCTTGCTGTTTGATCTATACGCACGTATGTGATCCAGTTCCTGCTCGAGACGACTTTTATCTGTTACTTTAGTAACAAATATTAATAAAGACTTGAAGACAAGTCTTCTTGTGAAGACTTCTGTGGTGCAGCCAAAGGCCTCAAAGGGGAGTCCTGCGAAGACCGCGGAACCCAAGATTTCAGGAGGGAAATCTGAGAAGACTGTTGAACGCACTGCAGCCCCCGCGATTAAGGCCACATCAAGGCCCAGGGTCACCCGCATGCGGGTGGTTTCCCCTGTGCCTGCCGTGCGCCCGGCGGGGACTAAAACACCAGGTGTGGCGGCTCTGGAGGCCGCCCCCAATCCTGAGCGCGGGGTCAGTGTGACCTACGCTAGCATTGTTAAAAGACCTGCTAGCTATTCAAGCAGCGGCTCCGACTCTGGGTCACAGGATGGCTCAACCCGGAGACGCTTCAATATGCTTGAGGCAAGCAAGAGGGGCGCCGTTAGGACTCGAGAAGGCGCTAAGGAAATTGCGCCCGTTGCAAAACGGGCTGGCAAAAGTACTCGGCCGGCTCCCCTCAACGCTGTTTGCGAGCCACGGGATGGCTCGCGTAAACTTTTGGTGGCCCGGGAGGCCACCTCGTCAGATGCAGATTCTGAAAGCGAGGCTTGCGATCAGGAGTCGCAACGAGTTGTCCTCGTTAGTAAGTATTTGAAAAAACCCGCTAATGCAGGCAGCGGTTCCGAAGGGTCACGTGGTGGCTCCAGGAAAAGGAAAGGCGCTGGAGGACGCCAAGGGGGTGCCGCTAGTACTCAGGAAGGCACTAGGGAAATTGCGCCCGCTAAGCGGTGTAGCGATAGTACCCGGTCGGTTATCCCCAAGGGTCCACGAGAAGAAGGCGCGGTGGGTTTGGGGGCACGGGATGCCCTGCACCCACCAAAACGTTTTGAGGCACGGGATGTCTCTTCTTCAACGGCTCTGGAGGTCGTTCCCCTAGAATTGGAAGCGAAGTTAATTCTTCCTAGTACAAAGCCAGGGAAAAACAGTGGCGCTGGAGGACGCCAAGGGGGTGCCGCTAGTACTCATGAAGGCACCAGGGAAACTGCGCCCGCTAAGCGGAGTAGCGATAGTACCCGGTCGGTCATCCCCAAGGGTCCACGAGAAGGCAAGGTGAGTTCCCTAGAATTGGAAGCGAAGTTAATTCTTCCCAGTACAAAGTCAGGGAAAAACAAAACCGCTGAGGGCAAGAGCACCACGGCAAGCCAAGGAGGTGTCGCTAACACCCTAGAAGGTACTAGGGAAAATGCTCCCGCTAAAAGAAAGCGGGATGGCAGAAGTACCCGGTCGGCATCTCCGGAAGCTAGCAGTGAAGGCGCCGTGGAGTCTGGGCCACGAGGTGGCTCAAACCCGCGCAAGATCGCCCAGCTAGGAGGCCGCGTTCCTACCGGTGCAGTGGAACTCCGGGAACACGAATCTTGCGCAGATTCGTCAGTACTGGAAAGAGCACGCTTCGGAGAAGGATCTGCAACGGCCACCAGCAACAGCGTGGAGGACCAAGCTCGCGAATTGTTCGCGATGATTGCGTCCGGTGCAGGCGTACAATTGGGGTCACAGGATGGCCCCAGCGCAAAATTCGGCTCCTCCGCGTGTGAGGTCGCCACAGGGGGAAGCGATTCAGATGCTGGTGAAACGGCGCCCGAGCTTACCCGGGCTAGCCAAAGTATATCGGCCGCAGTCCCCTGGGGCTCTCTTGATGACCTCATCGGAGAAGTTACCGTCGAATCCAGCCGGGCCCTCGGCATCTCTGGTGGTACCGTGGATTGTGGGGAGCGGATGTCCGTCTCGGACACCGAAGTGCCCCGCAGCACTCGTACTACAAAGAGAACCGGCTGCTGTGTCGAATGCGTGGAACTCGGGGCATCCTCGGATGTACCTGAAAGTGCACGTACCGGCAAGAGAACTCGCACCGATGAAGCGATCACCAACAATGTTGCGCGCACGGCATCAAATGTTTGTGCAAGTGGAGGCATGGCCAAGGGCGCCTTCGAGACCGCTCCAAACGGCAGCGACGCAGAATCAGATCTTGATCTGATGAGCGTCGAGTCGGGCAGCGATGACGAAGGTGCACTTCGGGATCGCAAAGCGACGAACCGTCGGCCGGCTGAACCTTCTAGTTCTGAGGAGCAGGAGGTCAGCAGCGGTGCAAGCCAGAGCTTTAAGAAAGCTCGCCGCCGTAAGCGCCGAAGGAAGACGTCGCCTCGTGACAACGTGGCGGTTGTGCCAGTCACCAACCGGTTCGCTTCTCTTCGCGAGGAGCAACCGGAGGGAGTGACGCCCGCCGGCGTGGAACCCTCGCCTGATGACTCGCGATCCAGGATCCCCCCGATCTTCCTTCATACGAAGGATAACTGGGCGGCGATTTCTGGAGAGTTGCAGAGACGGAGGATCGTTGTCACGAAGGCAAAGAACCTCAAGGAGAGTATCCGGGTCCAGACAGCAACGGCTGGGGACTTTAGGGCACTTAAGCGGTTCCTGATAGAGATGGGTGTGCCACATCACACCTATTCTCTTGTAGAGGAAAAGCCCCTTAAGGTGGTGATCCGCGGGTTGCCGGAAACAATAACTAACGAGGACGTCAAGGAGGAGCTCTTGCGCAGGGGCTATCCTGTGACGTCTGTGACGAGGATGAGGCAGGGGCAGCAGAGAGTACCTATCCCTCTGGTCTTGGTTAATTTACCTAAGACCGGGGAGGCTAAGGCGATCTTTCAGCTCCGGGACCTCCTCCACCTGAAAGTTACTGTCGAGAGCCCCCGAAAGAAGACGGCCATGGGACAATGTTACCGGTGCCAACGCTACGGGCACGCTCAGTCGAGGTGCACTGCCCCGCCTAAGTGCGTGAAGTGTGCTGAGTCCCATCACACCGGGGATTGCCAGAAGGCTAGGCATGAGCCGGCTGTTTGTGCGAACTGTGGAGGCGCACATCCAGCCAACTACAAGGGATGCCCCAGGTACCCCAAAGTAGACAGCTCGCGAGGCCTGACAGCCCAAAAGGTTACCCCAGGAGAGAAGACTGCTCCTCACGCCCCCAAGGCGACGAAGGGCAAGGGCTCCAAGAGCGGAGCGGAGAGCCTTCCGAGCGAACGGCCGGCCGCCGAACCCCAGGCAAAGCCTGGGGGTTCCGGTGTGCGAGCCGCCTCTGAGAAAGGCCCCGCTGCCGTGAAGCGTGCTCCTGCGAAGGCCACGAGTGCTAAGCCGGCCGCAAGTTCTGCATCGGGCAGTCCCGGCGTGCAAGGCGGCTCGGAAAGGTCGCGGTCCCCCGCTCCGGCTGTGGAGGACAAGAGCAGTGACGCTCTTGCTGACGTTTTGCTCGGCATCCAAGGCATCGTACAGATGCTAATCACGAAGAGAAGCAAGGAGGATATCTTCGCAGGTCTTATGGGTTTATTTACTCCCATCGTCAAGTATTTGCAGACTTGCGATGTGTAGACAAGCGAGAACACCTCACTCTGTACAGATTTGCTATTGGAATGCCAATGGGCTTCGAAGCAAGAGGTGGGAACTGCTCGAGTTCTTGCAGCGGCATGATGTTGATGTGGTGGCGGTGAACGAAACTCATCTCAGAGCTGGAGATATGCCTAGACTGCCCAACTATCGTCTCTACCGAAACGATAGAGTGGACGCACGAGGCGGCGGTACTGCCATATACGTAAAGACCTCCCTCAATCATTATGGTCTCGACTCTCCGGAAACGGATCACATCGAGAAAACAGGAGTCTGCATCCAGACCGAGCGGCACGGAGCGATCCGTCTCTGGTCGGTTTATAACCCTCCGGAGCAGTTATTGCTCGAGGCTGACCTAGAGGCTCTGCTGGAAGGAAACGACCCGGTAATTATTGCCGGTGACTTGAACTCCAAGCACCCTGCATGGAACAGCCGCGTTGCCAATCGTAACGGACGCGTCCTGCACGGTTTCGCCTTCGATCAGAACGGAGCGCGTACTGTGGTAGTAGATGGGCCGACAGAGCCCACATACTACGGCGCGGTAGGGAGGCCTGACGTTTTGGATATCGTCGTGCTCAAGGACGTTCCCATGGTTCACCAATTGACCGTGGTCAGCGAACTCGATTCAGATCACAACCCGGTTCTTATGAGTCTCGGTGACGAGGATCGACAAGACGGTACCGAGGAGGTCACACGTAGTGTGTCGTGGCCAGCTTTCGCGGAGCGCCTTCGAACGACTATGGGACCGATCCCCAGGATCGAGAACATAGACGACCTCGAAGCGGCCGTGGACTGGTACGAGTCCTGCTTAACGAACTCTGTTCGGTTTGCGACAAATGTCAGACCGGTCCGAGACCGGCGAGACATCCTCCCGCCGGCCGTCAAGGATCTCATTCGAGAAAAGAACCGGGCGAGGCGCCAGGCGCAGCGATCTTTGGATCCAGCTGACCGCGCGAGGGCGAACCAACTCGCTGCGGAGGTCCGATCTGCGATCTGGGACCACCGCAACGAGGCCTGGGCAGAGAAGCTAGAGTCCCTGGACGCAACGGACAACTCCTTATGGAGAATGGTCCGAGTCCTCAAGAACTGCAAGCGGTCGCCGATCCCTCCCATACACGGAGAGCGGGGCATGGCGTTTTCTGACTCCGAGAAGGCCGAGGCCTTCGCCGACAGTCTGGAACGCCAGTGCTCGCCGAACTACGCAAATGCGGACGTTCGGTTCATCGGGAGGATCAACGCCAGCGTCAGACGCAGGCTGAGCGATCCGGATCTTGAGGTTCTCGAGCCTGCCTCTACCGAGGAAGTCCGGGAGCGCATCAAGGCCTGTAAGGTCAAGAAAGCTCCTGGTCCAGACGGGATTAGCAACGGCGCTTTGAAGGCTCTGCCGGACAAGGCCATCGCGGCTTTGACCGGTATTATTAACGCCTCGCTGCGGCTCCGTCACTTCCCTCGGAGGTGGCGTTGTGCCGATGTTGTTGTTCTGCCTAAACCGGGCCAGCCGGCGACATTCCCGCAAAACTACAGGCCGATATCGCTTCTGTCTGTAGTTGGGAAGATAGCCGAAGGCATCGTGTTGAAGCGGATTCAGCGAGAGCTAGATGAGAAGAACGTACTACAGGACGAGCAGTTTGGATTTAGAGCCGCACATTCCACCGTGCACCAGGTTCTACGAGTAGTGGAACAGGTCACGGATGGATTCAACAAACGCCAGTCGACAGGCGCGGTCTTCTTGGACGTGTCGAAAGCCTTCGACAAAGTCTGGCACGAGGGGCTACTTCACAAAATGCTGGAGGCCGGAATCACTCGTGCGCTCGTTCAGCTGGTGGCCTCCTACCTTCGCGGTAGGAGTTTCCGCATAAAGCTGAACGGTTCCAGGTCGACGGAGAGAAGGATTACCGCGGGTGTCCCCCAAGGTTCTCTTCTTTCTCCGGCACTCTACAGCATCTACGTGAGGGACGTTCCCAAAACGCCGGGCACCAAGATGGCACTGTACGCCGACGACACGGCAGTGTTGGCAAGTTCGCTTTCTCCTGCGCTCGTCAGGCGGAGATTGCAAACTGCGATGGAGGAGCTAGAGGAATGGTTTCGTACCTGGCGTATTGAAGTCAATTCCGAAAAGAGCTCGGCGATTCTGATGACCAAGCGGAGAAACCACCGCCCCGGCGGTAACCTCTCCATGTTTGGCAGAGAGATCCCATGGAAGCGCGAGGCCAAGTATCTCGGAGTGATCCTTGATAAGGGCTTAACCTGGCGCCCGCACATAGTGCACTGCGCGAATCGTGCCAAGGCAATGCAGGCCTCACTGTACCCGCTTTGTAACAGGAGAGCAAAGCTTAGTACCGAGAACAAGCTGAGGCTATACAAGGCAATAGTCAGACCGACTATGACCTACGCTGCGACAGTGTGGGGCTATGCAGCCAAAACGCACGTAAGGGCACTTCAGGTGGTCCAGAACAAGACCCTCCGGATGGCATTCGACGCTCCGTGGTTCGTCCGCAACACCGCGTTGCACGAGGACGCACAGATCGCCACCATCAAGGACTATATTCGAGAGTCAGCAGTGCGGTTCTACGACTCGCTTGCGGGTCATCCAAACACGCTAATCAGAGAGATTGGAGACTATGACATCGGCGTACCTTACCGTCACAAACGTCCGAAGTTGTTATTGCTCGATGAGTAACGAGCGGCGGGCCCTATGAGCTGGGGTCCCGCTTCCCACATCTCTACATGTCACGAAACTTCAGATGACGGAGGTAAAAGACCATGTCTAGGTACTCCAGGTAAGCCATGATGTTCACCGTTCACCGTTCACCGAAGCGCCTTCATTCCCGGCTCCAGAGCGAGCCAGTCAAGAGTCGTTAGTAGCGTTCGAATCTAAGCGGTAGCATGCCACCAAAAACCAGCGGCAAGGCGGCCAAGAAGGCCGGCAAGGCGCAGAAGAACATCTCGAAGAGCGACAAGAAGAAGAAACGCAGGAGGAAGGAGAGCTACGCCATCTACATATACAAGGTGCTGAAGCAGGTCCATCCCGACACCGGCATCTCCAGCAAGGCCATGTCGATCATGAACAGCTTCGTGAACGACATCTTCGAGCGGATCGCCGCCGAGGCGTCTCGCCTGGCCCACTACAACAAGCGTTCGACGATAACCAGTCGGGAGATCCAGATGAGGTGTCTGTCAATTTTTATTGTTCTCGAGGGTACTGATTCTTGGACTGCTTCTTGAACGACCTGGGTTATATTATCAATTGAAGCATCGATGTCGATTATATTGTGAAGAGCAGGATTTTGGGGTAAATTATCGACAACGAGTTGCTGGAAGCGCTGCCAATTGGCATTGTTCCAGTCTCGAAAATTTTTGGTTTTAGGGCGAGCCGTAGGAGGATTTATCAGTGAAGTACTGACCACCAGCGGCAAGTGATCTGATGCAATAGGCGTCCCTACATACGCCGAATCGATGTCAAACGATCGTATAATTGAATCGGAAATTATAATGTGGTCTGGGATTGAAGATCCCTGGTGACCAATAAAGGTTGGATTTCTGTTAGGAATTCTGAACATGGAAGTTCTGAGAAGAAAGTCCACGAGGAGAAGACCCTTCGGGTTCGCGGCCGTGTCTCCGAAGGACGTGCTTCGAGCGTTAAAATCGCCCATTAACACCGTCCTTCGAAGACTGGCCACGAAGTCGAAGAAGTCTTCGGGAAACGGATCATTTGGAGGGATATATAGTGAGAAAATGACGATCGGACCGTTCGGCGTATGCAGGGTGGCTGCACAGCAATGCAGATCTGAAAACTCCTGGGGAATATCAAATGAGGAAACTGGCAATTGGTGGTGGAATGCGAGTGCGACTCCGGCTTGTCGGCAGAGGTGATCTTTTCTGAAGATGGTGAAGCCAGGGAGTGACAGAGGTCTAGCTTGAGTTAGGAATGTTTCCGTAATGGAAAGGATGTGAATGTTGTCGTGACGAATGAGATTTCTCACTAGGAGACGTTTGGGGCCGAAGCCCCTGGTGTTCACTGTCGCTATTTGTAGCTCCATTAAGAATCAAGAAGCAGTCGGTGAGAGGGATATTTATTGGGTTTTATGAAAGGATATATGCATGAAATTGCCATTGATAAATGTGTGGGTGCGATACCCGTAGAAGAATTGGATGATGTTTGAAAGGGTTTTGATGATGTAATCCCTTTGGTTAGGGAAAAGGTTTACAAAGCACGTGATGAGAAAGCGAAGAAAGTTTTCGCTGGTTTTTTCTGATGGCGGGTCAACGACTTTAACGGGAATAGTGGTTTCTGGATTGATAGGTACTGCGCGGCGATTGGGGCAGGCATTTGAAAAAGCGGTGTGGTTGCCTTGGCAATTGGTGCACTTAGGTTCAGTGGGACGTTGACATTTGGATGTAGGATGGTTTTCACTACAGACTCCACAGGTTGGCTGTTTTGCTGGACATTCTGTAGTGGGGTGATCGAATTTCAGGCATTTGGAGCACTGAATCGGTTGAGGTCTAGTTGGATTGGAAGGTTCAGCGGGAAAGGTGTGGTGAAACATCTTGAGTCCATGGGCAAGGAGTAGGTCCAGCGAGTCTTTGCAGGTAGTTAGTACCCGCACAAAACGCGTTTCCTCATCCCTGGCCATTGACCGGATGCGCCACACCCTGGAAAAGGACAGGTTTTGTTCCCTGAGTGCATCTTCAACGTCTTCCATGGTAATGTCCAGGTCGACGTATTTGATGACGCAGGAGAACGCGGGAATTCTGGGAGTGGGTAAGGTTTTAGGTTGTGTAGGCCTTGCGGGTTCAACGCGGACGGGGGCCCCTACGAAGTGACCCAGGGTAGCGAGTCGCTCGCAGAGGTCGTCCTGAGGTGACGAAATACGGATTGGTCCGGTTGAATAGACCGAGATGTTGGTAATCAGAAGGTTAGGAATGTTTCTTAGGAGGGTAGTCACCGATTTGGTGGTTTGGTTGATGGGCAAGCCCGAGATAAAGTAGACATGGTTTTTAGGAGGACGAGCTTGGTTTTGGGTGGAAGAAGAAGTGTTTGTGTTATTTGTGGTGGTGGCTGGGCGTTTGGCAGGTTGCCTTGTGCGCCTTGGGGGGACTGTTTGCCAGTCTGAGGGACTGGATTCAGCCGAGGAGGTTTCGAGAGGACGTTTGGAGGATTTGGGTATTGTACCCGTGTTGGAAGAGGTGGAGGCGGTGGTAGTGGTAACGTTCGTTGTGTTTGTATTGCTACAAGACGGTGCAGTTGTTTGAATGAGCGGGATGCTCATGGTTGGTTGAGGTTGTGTGTGTTGTTGTGTTAGTGTTGGTTGTTGAATTTGAGGTTGTTGTTGAATTAAGTGTTGTTGTTGATATGGTGGTTGATGTTGAGCGAATTGTGGTTGTTGTTGCGAGAATTGTGGTTGCTGAAAATATTGTTGTTGTTGCATTTGATTTGAGATGGCAGTTAGAAAGGGAATTATGGTCGAAAAGTCAGGTTGCATTGCGGGGTGAACTGTGGATGGCCCAGCAGTCGCGTTGGCGTACGAGAATGGTGATGAATCGGAAATAAGAGAAGGAATAGGTGAAGCCAGGGGCGAAGGCGTAAAGTCAAGAGTGGTCGGTTGCATAGTGTTCGTGTTAGGTGTTGGTGTCATTGATGGTAGTTCGGAAGCGGTTGTCGTTACTGTATTAGTGTTAGGATCAGGAGGAGGATTGTCCTTGTCAGGAGGTTTACGAGAGTGTGTTTTTTGAGGTGAGTGTTTAATCACCATGTTGAAGTGCGTTGGAGATGTGCGCGTATATGAATAAGTTGATGGAATGTTAGTAATGACAGGGGATACTGAACGTTCACTAGGCAGCCTCACCTAGCGAATTACCCTGTTATGGTGGCTTCTGGGTCGTCAGTATAAGGTTAGTATGGGGGTGGTTTTACCGACAGATGTAACTGTTAAGCTGCCACCGGCGACGGCGGCGCTGGACCTGTAGTCACAATGGGCGGCAGAAAGCAGCAGCAACGACGGCGACGGCAACGGAACAGCGAGGACTTCTGGCCGGTAGACTGGGAAAACCTGAAAAGGGTTCTTAAAAGAACCAAAAATTAGTCGGCAAAGCTTGAAATCGACTACAGCTCCCCTTGCAGAATGCCCCGAAGGACAACCGAAGATGAAGACCAGCAGGCGACTTGAAGATGGAGATGAAGCGGTAGACGGGTGCTACCGATGGATCCTCGATGCGAACTGAGAGAATCAATCTAGCGGGCACAAGCATTTGAAGCCTCGGTCCGCGAGAGACGACGAAATCGGCATCGCCGATTGGACGGAGAGCGCGGCAGGCCACGCCCGCGTCGCAAGTTCACAAAACCGACATGGAAAGGGCGGCGGAAGGCATTCTCTCGACGACCAGCGAGCTACACTCTCGTCGTTCCCGTTCTCTGTTCTGTGTGCAGTTTTATTCGTGTGAAGTCTTCGATCTGACAAGATGACCGGTCGCGGTAAGGGAGGCAAAGGTCTGGGAAAAGGTGGCGCCAAGCGTCATCGCAAAGTTCTACGCGATAACATCCAGGGCATCACGAAACCGGCCATCAGACGTTTGGCCCGGCGCGGTGGCGTCAAGCGCATCTCCGGACTGATCTACGAGTACTGTGTTGTTGTCGGGTGAGTGAACACGCGTGTGATTACCATCTCGAACGGTACGCGAACCCTAGTAGAGTTGCTAATCATGCGGCCACTCTCTAGCCAGCAACCGGGCTCGGTCAGTTTGTGTAGTGTTAACCGGTGGGTCGATAAAACCTAGTTCCAAGAGGCAACCCCTGTCCTATATTTCCATCCTTCCGGTTCCTAGTCGGGGTGGTGGGCCTGTCTGGGTTCCGACGTATCCAGGATTCCTAGGCTGAAGAAGCACGCAGCCTAGGACCGTCAATCCTCCACCAGGGGGGCACCTTCCTTCTTTCCCTAACAGTCGCTAACACAAAAGGTAACTCTGCGGGTTTGTGATGTGGCTCGTCAAGCTACTTGTTAGCGGCTGTTAATCCTTATACCCTGAGTCCCATCCTGGGTGTCCTCCGAATCCATTGTTCAGGGGTTTGTTGAATGGAACGACAGTGGAATCGACTCACTGCTTAGTGCTACGCAAAGTGCCCCCGAAAGCCATATTTCGGGGGTGGTTCTGACAAGAATCGTTTTTTGAACGGTGAACGGTGAACATCATGGCTTACCTGGAGTACCTAGACATGGTCTTTTACCTCCGTCATCTGAAGTTTCGTGACATGTAGAGATGTGGGAAGCGGGACCCCAGCTCATAGGGCCCGCCGCTCGTTACTCATCGAGCAATAACAACTTCGGACGTTTGTGACGGTAAGGTACGCCGATGTCATAGTCTCCAATCTCTCTGATTAGCGTGTTTGGATGACCCGCAAGCGAGTCGTAGAACCGCACTGCTGACTCTCGAATATAGTCCTTGATGGTGGCGATCTGTGCGTCCTCGTGCAACGAGGTGTTGCGGACGAACCACGGAGCGTCGAATGCCATCCGGAGGGTCTTGTTCTGGACCACCTGAAGTGCCCTTACGTGCGTTTTGGCTGCATAGCCCCACACTGTCGCAGCGTACGTCATAGTCGGTCTGACTATTGCCTTGTATAGCCTCAGCTTGTTCTCGGTACTAAGCTTTGCTCTCCTGTTACAAAGCGGGTACAGTGAGGCCTGCATTGCCTTGGCACGATTCGCGCAGTGCACTATGTGCGGGCGCCAGGTTAAGCCCTTATCAAGGATCACTCCGAGATACTTGGCCTCGCGCTTCCATGGGATCTCTCTGCCAAACATGGAGAGGTTACCGCCGGGGCGGTGGTTTCTCCGCTTGGTCATCAGAATCGCCGAGCTCTTTTCGGAATTGACTTCAATACGCCAGGTACGAAACCATTCCTCTAGCTCCTCCATCGCAGTTTGCAATCTCCGCCTGACGAGCGCAGGAGAAAGCGAACTTGCCAACACTGCCGTGTCGTCGGCGTACAGTGCCATCTTGGTGCCCGGCGTTTTGGGAACGTCCCTCACGTAGATGCTGTAGAGTGCCGGAGAAAGAAGAGAACCTTGGGGGACACCCGCGGTAATCCTCCTCTCCGTCGACCTGGAACCGTTCAGCTTTATGCGGAAACTCCTACCGCGAAGGTAGGAGGCCACCAGCTGAACGAGCGCACGAGTGATTCCGGCCTCCAGCATTTTGTGAAGTAGCCCCTCGTGCCAGACTTTGTCGAAGGCTTTCGACACGTCCAAGAAGACCGCGCCTGTCGACTGGCGTTTGTTGAATCCATCCGTGACCTGTTCCACTACTCGTAGAACCTGGTGCACGGTGGAATGTGCGGCTCTAAATCCAAACTGCTCGTCCTGTAGTACGTTCTTCTCATCTAGCTCTCGCTGAATCCGCTTCAACACGATGCCTTCGGCTATCTTCCCAACTACAGACAGAAGCGATATCGGCCTGTAGTTTTGCGGGAATGTCGCCGGCTGGCCCGGTTTAGGCAGAACAACAACATCGGCACAACGCCACCTCCGAGGGAAGTGACGGAGCCGCAGCGAGGCGTTAATAATACCGGTCAAAGCCGCGATGGCCTTGTCCGGCAGAGCCTTCAAAGCGCCGTTGCTAATCCCGTCTGGACCAGGAGCTTTCTTGACCTTACAGGCCTTGATGCGCTCCCGGACTTCCTCGGTAGAGGCAGGCTCGAGAACCTCAAGATCCGGATCGCTCAGCCTGCGTCTGACGCTGGCGTTGATCCTCCCAATGAACCGAACGTCCGCATTTGCGTAGTTCGGCGAGCACTGGCGTTCCAGACTGTCGGCGAAGGCCTCGGCCTTCTCGGAGTCAGAAAACGCCATGCCCCGCTCTCCGTGTATGGGAGGGATCGGCGACCGCTTGCAGTTCTTGAGGACTCGGACCATTCTCCATAAGGAGTTGTCCGTTGCGTCCAGGGACTCTAGCTTCTCTGCCCAGGCCTCGTTGCGGTGGTCCCAGATCGCAGATCGGACCTCCGCAGCGAGTTGGTTCGCCCTCGCGCGGTCAGCTGGATCCAAAGATCGCTGCGCCTGGCGCCTCGCCCGGTTCTTTTCTCGAATGAGATCCTTGACGGCCGGCGGGAGGATGTCTCGCCGGTCTCGGACCGGTCTGACATTTGTCGCAAACCGAACAGAGTTCGTTAAGCAGGACTCGTACCAGTCCACGGCCGCTTCGAGGTCGTCTATGTTCTCGATCCTGGGGATCGGTCCCATAGTCGTTCGAAGGCGCTCCGCGAAAGCTGGCCACGACACACTACGTGTGACCTCCTCGGTACCGTCTTGTCGATCCTCGTCACCGAGACTCATAAGAACCGGGTTGTGATCTGAATCGAGTTCGCTGACCACGGTCAATTGGTGAACCATGGGAACGTCCTTGAGCACGACGATATCCAAAACGTCAGGCCTCCCTACCGCGCCGTAGTATGTGGGCTCTGTCGGCCCATCTACTACCACAGTACGCGCTCCGTTCTGATCGAAGGCGAAACCGTGCAGGACGCGTCCGTTACGATTGGCAACGCGGCTGTTCCATGCAGGGTGCTTGGAGTTCAAGTCACCGGCAATAATTACCGGGTCGTTTCCTTCCAGCAGAGCCTCTAGGTCAGCCTCGAGCAATAACTGCTCCGGAGGGTTATAAACCGACCAGAGACGGATCGCTCCGTGCCGCTCGGTCTGGATGCAGACTCCTGTTTTCTCGATGTGATCCGTTTCCGGAGAGTCGAGACCATAATGATTGAGGGAGGTCTTTACGTATATGGCAGTACCGCCGCCTCGTGCGTCCACTCTATCGTTTCGGTAGAGACGATAGTTGGGCAGTCTAGGCATATCTCCAGCTCTGAGATGAGTTTCGTTCACCGCCACCACATCAACATCATGCCGCTGCAAGAACTCGAGCAGTTCCCACCTCTTGCTTCGAAGCCCATTGGCATTCCAATAGCAAATCTGTACAGAGTGAGGTGTTCTCGCTTGTCTACACATCGCAAGTCTGCAAATACTTGACGATGGGAGTAAATAAACCCATAAGACCTGCGAAGATATCCTCCTTGCTTCTCTTCGTGATTAGCATCTGTACGATGCCTTGGATGCCGAGCAAAACGTCAGCAAGAGCGTCACTGCTCTTGTCCTCCACAGCCGGAGCGGGGGACCGCGACCTTTCCGAGCCGCCTTGCACGCCGGGACTGCCCGATGCAGAACTTGCGGCCGGCTTAGCACTCGTGGCCTTCGCAGGAGCACGCTTCACGGCAGCGGGGCCTTTCTCAGAGGCGGCTCGCACACCGGAACCCCCAGGCTTTGCCTGGGGTTCGGCGGCCGGCCGTTCGCTCGGAAGGCTCTCCGCTCCGCTCTTGGAGCCCTTGCCCTTCGTCGCCTTGGGGGCGTGAGGAGCAGTCTTCTCTCCTGGGGTAACCTTTTGGGCTGTCAGGCCTCGCGAGCTGTCTACTTTGGGGTACCTAGGGCATCCCTTGTAGTTGGCTGGATGTGCGCCTCCACAGTTCGCACAAACAGCCGGCTCATGCCTAGCCTTCTGGCAATCCCCGGTGTGATGGGACTCAGCACACTTCACGCACTTAGGCGGGGCAGTGCACCTCGACTGAGCGTGCCCGTAGCGTTGGCACCGGTAACATTGTCCCATGGCCGTCTTCTTTCGGGGGCTCTCGACAGTAACTTTCAGGTGGAGGAGGTCCCGGAGCTGAAAGATCGCCTTAGCCTCCCCGGTCTTAGGTAAATTAACCAAGACCAGAGGGATAGGTACTCTCTGCTGCCCCTGCCTCATCCTCGTCACAGACGTCACAGGATAGCCCCTGCGCAAGAGCTCCTCCTTGACGTCCTCGTTAGTTATTGTTTCCGGCAACCCGCGGATCACCACCTTAAGGGGCTTTTCCTCTACAAGAGAATAGGTGTGATGTGGCACACCCGTCTCTATCAGGAACCGCTTAAGTGCCCTAAAGTCCCCAGCCGTTGCTGTCTGGACCCGGATACTCTCCTTGAGGTTCTTTGCCTTCGTGACAACGATCCTCCGTCTCTGCAACTCTCCAGAAATCGCCGCCCAGTTATCCTTCGTATGAAGGAAGATCGGGGGGATCCTGGATCGCGAGTCATCAGGCGAGGGTTCCACGCCGGCGGGCGTCACTCCCTCCGGTTGCTCCTCGCGAAGAGAAGCGAACCGGTTGGTGACTGGCACAACCGCCACGTTGTCACGAGGCGACGTCTTCCTTCGGCGCTTACGGCGGCGAGCTTTCTTAAAGCTCTGGCTTGCACCGCTGCTGACCTCCTGCTCCTCAGAACTAGAAGGTTCAGCCGGCCGACGGTTCGTCGCTTTGCGATCCCGAAGTGCACCTTCGTCATCGCTGCCCGACTCGACGCTCATCAGATCAAGATCTGATTCTGCGTCGCTGCCGTTTGGAGCGGTCTCGAAGGCGCCCTTGGCCATGCCTCCACTTGCACAAACATTTGATGCCGTGCGCGCAACATTGTTGGTGATCGCTTCATCGGTGCGAGTTCTCTTGCCGGTACGTGCACTTTCAGGTACATCCGAGGATGCCCCGAGTTCCACGCATTCGACACAGCAGCCGGTTCTCTTTGTAGTACGAGTGCTGCGGGGCACTTCGGTGTCCGAGACGGACATCCGCTCCCCACAATCCACGGTACCACCAGAGATGCCGAGGGCCCGGCTGGATTCGACGGTAACTTCTCCGATGAGGTCATCAAGAGAGCCCCAGGGGACTGCGGCCGATATACTTTGGCTAGCCCGGGTTAGCTCGGGCGCCGTTTCACCAGCATCTGAATCGCTTCCCCCTGTGGCGACCTCACACGCGGAGGAGCCGAATTTTGCGCTGGGGCCATCCTGTGACCCCAATTGTACGCATGCACCGGACGCAATCATCGCGAACAATTCGCGAGCTTGGTCCTCCACGCTGTTGCTGGTGGCCGTTGCAGATCCTTCTCCGAAGCGTGCTCTTTCCAGTACTGACGAATCTGGGCAAGATTCGTGTTCCCGGAGTTCCACTGCACCGGTAGGAACGCGGCCTCCTAGCTGGGCGATCTTGCGCGGGTTTGAGCCACCTCGTGGCCCAGACTCCACGGCGCCTTCACTGCTAGCTTCCGGAGATGCCGACCGGGTACTTCTGCCATCCCGCTTTCTTTTAGCGGGAGCATTTTCCCTAGTACCTTCTAGGGTGTTAGCGACACCTCCTTGGCTTGCCGTGGTGCTCTTGCCCTCAGCGGTTTTGTTTTTCCCTGACTTTGTACTGGGAAGAATTAACTTCGCTTCCAATTCTAGGGAACTCACCTTGCCTTCTCGTGGACCCTTGGGGATGACCGACCGGGTACTATCGCTACTCCGCTTAGCGGGCGCAGTTTCCCTGGTGCCTTCATGAGTACTAGCGGCACCCCCTTGGCGTCCTCCAGCGCCACTGTTTTTCCCTGGCTTTGTACTAGGAAGAATTAACTTCGCTTCCAATTCTAGGGGAACGACCTCCAGAGCCGTTGAAGAAGAGACATCCCGTGCCTCAAAACGTTTTGGTGGGTGCAGGGCATCCCGTGCCCCCAAACCCACCGCGCCTTCTTCTCGTGGACCCTTGGGGATAACCGACCGGGTACTATCGCTACACCGCTTAGCGGGCGCAATTTCCCTAGTGCCTTCCTGAGTACTAGCGGCACCCCCTTGGCGTCCTCCAGCGCCTTTCCTTTTCCTGGAGCCACCACGTGACCCTTCGGAACCGCTGCCTGCATTAGCGGGTTTTTTCAAATACTTACTAACGAGGACAACCCGTTGCGACTCCTGATCGCAAGCCTCGCTTTCAGAATCTGCATCTGACGAGGTGGCCTCCCGGGCCACCAAAAGTTTACGCGAGCCATCCCGTGGCTCGCAAACAGCGTTGAGGGGAGCCGGCCGAGTACTTTTGCCAGCCCGTTTTGCAACGGGCGCAATTTCCTTAGCGCCTTCTCGAGTCCTAACGGCGCCCCTCTTGCTTGCCTCAAGCATATTGAAGCGTCTCCGGGTTGAGCCATCCTGTGACCCAGAGTCGGAGCCGCTGCTTGAATAGCTAGCAGGTCTTTTAACAATGCTAGCGTAGGTCACACTGACCCCGCGCTCAGGATTGGGGGCGGCCTCCAGAGCCGCCACACCTGGTGTTTTAGTCCCCGCCGGGCGCACGGCAGGCACAGGGGAAACCACCCGCATGCGGGTGACCCTGGGCCTTGATGTGGCCTTAATCGCGGGGGCTGCAGTGCGTTCAACAGTCTTCTCAGATTTCCCTCCTGAAATCTTGGGTTCCGCGGTCTTCGCAGGACTCCCCTTTGAGGCCTTTGGCTGCACCACAGAAGTCTTCACAACCTTTCCCAAAGGTCTGGCTGGCTCATATTTCTTCTTCTCCAACTGCCGGAGGGCCTTCTGGAGCTCATCATGGCCGAAGTCCCGCTGGAGATCCTGTAGACGGCGGAGGAGAGCGGCATCCATCGAATTCTCCTAGGGGGCGGGGCCCCCTAGTGGTCTGACTATGGTGTGATGCTCAACGACCAATGGCTGCGCTCCACAACTTGAACAAAGAAAACTTTACAAGTTGAGGTTCAATGACCTGACAATTGAACTTTTTAAATTCACCACATCAAATGATGCAATAAACCAAAAAAGTTCAAAACGCCGTTTAGACCAAAAGGACTAAATGTTCTTAAAAGAACTGAAAGGATTTACCCTGAATATCACATAAAATTATGTGATATTTGCAGCAATCTGTAAGAAAACGTTAATTAGTAGGCATACGCAAATCAATTAAAGTAGACAAGAAGGGAAAAACTCTTTATTATTAAATTATTGCATCAAACGATGCAACAATGAAACAACAACGTTGAAAAAGAGTCTTTATTAATATTTGTTACTAAAGTAACAGATAAAAGTCGTCTCGAGCAGGAACTGGATCACATACGTGCGTATAGATCAAACAGCAAGACTCCTATCACTGTCTGTGTCGGCGGTCGAGCGCGGAATCAAGGCTTTTGAACTTTTGAACATCGTGGCTACATGGAGTACCTAGACATTGTCTTTCACCTCCGTCATCTGACTGGAAAATATTCTGATCTCAAGTGATTTCTGTGTTGCAAGACCTAGGGACCTGCGGCTCGTTCTATCAATCACCGAGCAGGATCATTTTCGGTCGCTTATGGTTAATCCAACCAATCAAATTTGCTAATTCTCCTTATTCCAACTAGCCCCGCCCTTGCTCCTAAAATCAAATCCAATCAAATCCCATTATTTCCATCATTCTTATAAGTACCGCCTTGCAGTTAATTTTCCATTTTCATATCCTTCTCAATTAATTTCTATTATCAACCATATCGAAAATGAAAAATTCCTAATATCTACCTTTCCAAACATTTAACATCCAAAAACCACGACCGTGCCCGTTATCACAAATACCATACTTGTATGCTATTCGTGATAATGGCCACACAATAGCTCTCACTTGTTATCAACAAGACTCATATTGTTGATAACAGGTGTTAGCTGCTTTTATCTGGAGCCGGCCTCAAGCCAATTCAATTCAAACCAAACTAATTCCAAGGCTGAAGAGGACAAAGGTCCTATAGTAGCCTGTGCCCCCTTCGGGGGCACGAAACAACGTTGATACGACGGGAAGCGCCTTCAATTCCGCATTGATTGACACATCTTCATTTCACGCTGTTCGATCTATACACACGTATGTGATCCAGCTCCTGCTTGTTTACCTGCGATTGTTAATTTTTTGAGCCGAACCTTGGTTTTCCTTGGGTTTTCCTTTGGTTTATTAAGGTTTAGCTATCCGCTGCATTTATGTAGCAAATTTTTAACGATTCGTCTGCCGTTGCCACTTGGGTTTTAAAGCTTATTGCCGTTGCATTTCTTAATGCGATTTTTATTGTTTTTGCATTTCTTAATGCTATTTTCAGTTGCGTGAAGAGTACTTGCACCGAGGGATATTTTGTGGACTGGGCCGAAGACATCGTTTTGACCACTAGGTGACGGGAGTCACCTAGGTGAACAGGCTAGTCGAGGCTTGGTATGGATATCATCGTCAAGGTTCTAGATGAACTCCTGGAGCAACATGGATTGTCTATGCTTGATGAGGCGCTGAAGAAGACGAAGTATGAGGGGGTGAAGTCCGCGATGTCCAAGGGCTGCCAGGAGGAGCCCGCGAAGACAGCACCAGCCAAGGTTTCCAAGGGGAAATCTGCGAAGAAGCAGGCCAAGGCTTCTGTGGAGAAGCCTGTGAAGACCGTCCCTGCCAAGGCTGCCGAGGGGCAGCCTGAGAAAAAGGTCCCTACCAGGGTAGCCGAGGAGGGGCTACCCGCGAAGACGCTGGCGCAGGAAGTTATGTCCAAGCCAGTAGCTACCTTGGGAGCCCGGCCAAGGGTCACTAACTTTCGAGTGGTGTCCCCCACCCCAGCTCAGAAAGGCGGCAAGGCGAAGGCTAAAACATCCCGCCAAAATAAAAATGATGATAGCTCTGACAGTGAGAGGTCCGGGAGGCCTCGTTCCCCTGTCTTAAAGAGCGGTGGCTTAGCCGCATATCCCGAACTCGGTGCCTCTGGAGGGCACTGCTCGGGAGCGGTTTCAGGTGCTCAGATGGAGCTCGTGGGGTCCGGATCTTTCAGTACCCTGGAAGACTTCCCTTTGTTGGGTTGTCGGAAAGGGGAATATGCCATTATGACCCCGAGCACACCAGATGATAAACCTACTGATCGGTCAGGCGCTGAAGGCGGAGATGCGAAAGTGTCGGTCGCAAGTAAGCAAATGCCGGTTGAGATAAGTGTTCGAGCGGATACGTGCCTCGCACGTACCGCCGAGAGAACGCCTTCAGCTGAAGGCGGGGCCGCGGCTATCGCGCAAGCAAGCGGATTGGTTGCTCCTTGGAGTGCATCTTCGCAGCTGGCGGTCGAGGAGCCCGCAAACGTTTCCACGGAAATGGATTGCGACCACCTGGCTGCAGGTTTCAAGCGCAATTTGCCTACGGACAGCTCTGAATCTTCGGAATCGGAGCTGAGCGATGATTTCACTACGGTGAAGGAGCGAGGCCGGAAGCGAAAGTGCAAGAAATCTGCCTCGATTACGACACCCCAACCCGTTGTTTCCGTCTCCAACCAATTTGACTCCCTGGAGGAGGAAATGGAAGGAGTCTCTACACACGAGGGGGTAACAACGGCGAATACTCGCCGGGACAGGATCCCACCGTTCGTCCTGCATAGCAAGGAGAACTGGTCATCCCTGTCCGGGGAGTTGACTCGCCGCAAGATTGTAATTACAAAAGCCAAAAATCTTCAGGACGGCATCCGGCTTCATCCCGCCTCGGCGGATGATTTCAGGAAGCTTAGGTCATTCCTCAACGAGATGAAGGTGCCCCATCACCATTATCAGCTCACAGAGGAAAAACCGTTGAAGGTGGTGGTGCGTGGAGTTCCAGAAACCTGCACCAACGAGGAGGTGAAAGATAGACTCATGGAGAGGGGCTATCCTGTAACCTCTGTTCACCGCATGAGACGTGGTTCGGAGCGAAGGCCCTTGCCTCTGGTGCTGGTTCATTTAACCAAGTCACAGGAGGGCAAGGCCATCTTCCAACTCCGCGACCTCATGCACCTGAGGGTGTCGGTGGAATCTCCACGCAGAAAGACGGCTATAGGGCAATGCCACCGCTGCCAGCGGTTCGGACATGCTCAGTCACGCTGCACTGCTCCACCCAAGTGCGTAAAGTGCGCGGATCCTCATCATACTGGTGAGTGCCAAAAGTCGAGGGACGTACCTGCCAAGTGTTGCAACTGTAGCGGTTCGCACACGGCAAATTACAAGGGCTGCCCAGTGCACCCTTCGAACGCAAAAAACGTCCATGCTCGTAGGCCAGTACCTGCTGTGAGGTCATCCGCTGCTTCCTACGCGAACGCGGTGAAGAATCCGGTGCGCGGAACAGAAAACCCCCGTAGGAACATACGGCCCGCCCCGAGTACCGCCGCCGGCGGCTCGGGCCAAGCGGTCGGTTCTGGGGTCGAAAGTTCCGTCGGCGTGGAGCAACCACCCGTTGTGGAACAACGGCCGGCCACCGTGACCGCTCCCAGCGGCACGGACGTGCCAGTCGAACCACAGGCTACGCCTACCCCATCAGCTGACAAACAAGACAGAGATGCCCTAACAGCAATGTTGTCGGGAATCCAAAAGGTCATTCAGATGTTCGTTGAGAACAAGAGCAATCAGGAAATCCTGTCATGTCTAATGGGCGTTTTCACCCCCATGATCCAAATCTTACAAGATCGTTAATGGATCGACGACCCAGGAATCCTAGCTCGCTGAGGACAGTCTTTTGGAATGCCCAAGGACTTCGTTGCAAAAAGGGCGAACTGCTCGAGTTTGTACATAGGCACAATCTCGACGTGGTCATGGTCAACGAGACCTGGCTCCGCGCTGGAGACAATCCCAGGCTTCCCAACTATCGGCTCTACCGAGTCGATAGGGGTGGCGCCAGAGGAGGCGGAACGGCCATATATGTCAAAACCTCTCTTGCCCATTTTGCTCTCGATGTACCAGAAATGGACCACATCGAGGCAACTGGAGTGTGCGTCCAAACCGAGAGGAACGGAGCGATCCGGTTTTGGTCCGTTTATAACGCGCCAAACAGAATCCTGCTCGAGGCTGACCTAGAGGCTCTGTTGGTGGGAAACGACCCGGTAATTATTGCCGGTGACTTGAACTCCAAACATCCTGCATGGAACAGCCGCGTTACCAATCGCAACGGACGCATTTTGAACGCCTTTGCGGAGAGACAAGTTTTCTTTGTGGATGCTCCCACGGAGCCGACCCACTTTCCCGCCGTAGGGAGGCCAGACATATTGGACACCGTCATTCTCAAGGACGTCACCATGGTTCACCAACTGACTTCGGTTGCCGAATTCAATTCAGATCACAACCCGGTACTTATGTACCTCGGTGACATAGATCCCGCTGATGGGACCGCAGATGATAACAAACGGTTTACCGTATCGTGGCCGGCGTTCACGGGGCACCTTGAGCAGTCTATGGGACCGATCCCCAGGATCGAGAACATTGACGGACTCGAGGCTTCTGAACAATGGTTCACTTCATGCCTTTCGAACTCTGTTCGATTTGCTACAAATGTCGTTCGTACTCCGAACTCTGGTGACATTTTTCCTGCGGCCATTAAGGAGCTGATCCGAGATAAGAACCGAGCCAGGCGACTGGCACAGCGATCGATGAATCCGGCTGACAAGGTCAGGGCGAACCAACTCGCTGCACAAGTTCGGACTGAGGTCAAGAACTACCGTAACGAGACATGGGAAGCCAAGCTCGATGCCCTGGACGCAACGGACAATTCTCTGTGGAGAATGGCCAAAGTCCTCAGGAACAAGTGGTCTCCGATGCCCCCCATACATGGTGAGCGTGGCCTGGCGTACTCGGACAACGAGAAGGCGGAAGCCTTCGCGGACAGTCTCGAACGCCAGTGCTCGCCGAACTATGCTAACGCAGACGTTCGGTTTATTGGGAGAATTCACGCCGACGTTCGACGTCGGCTACGAGATCCAGATCCAGAGGTACTGGAGCCTGCAACCGCTGAAGAAGTCCGGGAGCTTATCAAGACCTGCAAGGTCAAGAAAGCTCCAGGTCCCGACGGGCTAGGCAATGGGGTTCTTAAAGCCCTGCCAACCAAGGCCATCGCGGCTTTAACCGGCATCATTAACGCCTCGTTGCGTCTCCGTCACTTCCCTCGGAGGTGGCGGTGCGCCGATGTGATCTTGTTACCGAAACCGGGCCAGCAAGCGAACTTCCCGCAAAACTACAGACCGATATCGCTTCTGTCTGTGGTTGGGAAGATTGCCGAAGGCGTCGTGTTGAGGCGGATCAAGCGCGTGACAGATGAAGGGCAAATTCTCCAAGACGAACAGTTTGGATTTAGAACCGCACACTCGACTGTGCATCAGGTCCTCAGAGTTGTGGAAAACGTGACCGACGGTTTCTGTACCCGTCAGTCAACCGGCGCCGTCTTTCTGGACGTGTCAAAGGCCTTCGACAAGGTCTGGCACCAGGGACTACTTCACAAGATGCTAGAGGCTGGCTTTCCCCGTGCGCTCGTTCAACTGGTCGGTTCCTACCTCCGGGATAGGACCTTCCGCGTCAAGTTGAACGGAACCAGGTCCACGGAGAGAAGGATTACCGCGGGTGTTCCCCAAGGTTCCCTTCTCTCACCGGCGCTCTTTAGCATCTACGTGAGGGACATCCCTAGAACGCGAAACACCCAGATTGCGCTATACGCCGACGACACGGCTGTAATGGCCTCTTCACGTCACCCACATCTCATAGTGAGAGACCTACAAACGGCGATGGACGAGCTCGAGGAATGGTTTCGTACCTGGCGTATCGAAGTCAACTCCGAAAAGAGCTCGGCGATCTTCTTGACAAAAAGGACTCACCGCCCCCAGGGCAATGTTTCCATGTTTGATCAAGAGATCCCGTGGAAGGACGAGACCAAGTATCTCGGAGTGGTCCTTGATAAGGGTCTTACCTGGCGACCGCACCTAGTGCAATGCGCGAATCGTGCGAAGGCTGTCACTGCAAGTTTGAGCTCACTTTCTAATAGGAGATCTAAACTCAGTGCTTCCAACAAACTGAGAATCTATAAGGCCATCGTCCGTCCGACGATGACCTACGCCTCGACAGTTTGGGGATACGCAGCCAAATCACACGTAAACAAGCTTCAGGTGATCCAAAACAAGGCCCTCCGGGCGGTCTTTGACGCTCCTTGGTTTGTCCGCAATCAGGAATTGCACCAGGACGCCAATTTACCATCCATCCAAGACTTTATTAAACAGTCTGCCGTGCGGTTCTACGACTCGCTTGCGGGTCATCCAAACCCACTTATCAATGCGTTAGGAGCCTACGACGCTGGCGAACGCCGCCGTCATAAGCGACCGAAAATGATCCTGCTCGGTGATTGATAGAACGAGCCGCAGGTCCCTAGGGGCTTGCAACACAGAAATCACTTGAGATCAGAATATTTTCCAGTCAGATGACGGAGGTGAAAGACAATGTCTAGGTACTCCATGTAGCCACGATGTTCAAAGTTCAAAGTTCAATTCCGCGCTCGACCGCCGACACAGACAGGAATTCGAGTCTTGCTGTTTGATCTATACGCACGTATGTGATCCAGTTCCTGCTCGAGACGACTTTTATCTGTTACTTTAGTAACAAATATTAATAAAGACTCTTTTTTAACGTTGTTGTTTCATTGTTGCATCGTTTGATGCAATAATTAAATAATAAAGAGTTTTTCCCTTCTTGTCTACTTTAATTGATTTGCGTATGCCTACTAATTAACGTTTTCTTACAGATTGCTGCAAATATCACATAATTTTATGTGATATTCAGGGTAAATCCTTTCAGTTCTTTTAAGAACATTTAGTCCTTTTGGTCTAAACGGCGTTTTGAACTTTTTTGGTTTATTGCATCATTTGATGTGGTGAATTTAAAAAGTTCAATTGTCAGGTCATTGAACCTCAACTTGTAAAGTTTTCTTTGTTCAAGTTGTGGAGCGCAGCCATTGGTCGTTGAGCATCACACCATAGTCAGACCACTAGGGGGCCCCGCCCCCTAGGAGAATTCGATGGATGCCGCTCTCCTCCGCCGTCTACAGGATCTCCAGCGGGACTTCGGCCATGATGAGCTCCAGAAGGCCCTCCGGCAGTTGGAGAAGAAGAAATATGAGCCAGCCAGACCTTTGGGAAAGGTTGTGAAGACTTCTGTGGTGCAGCCAAAGGCCTCAAATGGGAGTCCTGCGAAGACCGCGGAACCCAAGATTTCAGGAGGGAAATCTGAGAAGACTGTTGAACGCACTGCAGCCCCCGCGATTAAGGCCACATCAAGGCCCAGGGTCACCCGCATGCGGGTGGTTTCCCCTGTGCCTGCCGTGTGCCCGGCGGGGACTAAAACACCAGGTGTGGCGGCTCTGGAGGCCGCCCCCAATCCTGAGCGCGGGGTCAGTGTGACCTACGCTAGCATAGTTAAAAGACCTGCTAGCTATTCAAGCAGCGGCTCCGACTCTGGGTCACAGGATGGCTCAACCCGGAGACGCTTCAATATGCTTGAGGCAAGCAAGAGGGGCGCCGTTAGGACTCGTGAAGGCGCTAAGGAAATTGCGCCCGTTGCAAAACGGGCTGGCAAAAGTACTCGGCCGGCTCCCCTCAACGCTGTTTGCGAGCCACGGGATGGCTCGCGTAAACTTTTGGTGGCCCGGGAGGCCACCTCGTCAGATGCAGATTCTGAAAGCGAGGCTTGCGATCAGGAGTCGCAACGAGTTGTCCTCGTTAGTAAGTATTTGAAAAAACCCGCTAATGCAGGCAGCGGTTCCGAAGGGTCACGTGGTGGCTCCAGGAAAAGGAAAGGCGCTGGAGGACGCCAAGGGGGTGCCGCTAGTACTCAGGAAGGCACTAGGGAAATTGCGCCCGCTAAGCGGTGTAGCGATAGTACCCGGTCGGTTATCCCCAAGGGTCCACGAGAAGAAGGCGCGGTGGGTTTGGGGGCACGGGATGCCCTGCACCCACCAAAACGTTTTGAGGCACGGGATGTCTCTTCTTCAACGGCTCTGGAGGTCGTTCCCCTAGAATTGGAAGCGAAGTTAATTCTTCCTAGTACAAAGTCAGGGAAAAACAGTGGCGCTGGAGGACGCCAAGGGGGTGCCGCTAGTACTCATGAAGGCACCAGGGAAACTGCGCCCGCCAAGCGGAGTAGCGATAGTACCCGGTCGGTTATCCCCAAGGGTCCACGAGAAGGCAAGGTGAGTTCCCTAGAATTGGAAGCGAAGTTAATTCTTCCCAGTACAAAGTCAGGGAAAAACAAAACCGCTGAGGGCAAGAGCACCACGGCAAGCCAAGGAGGTGTCGCTAACACCCTAGAAGGTACTAGGGAAAATGCTCCCGCTAAAAGAAAGCGGGATGGCAGAAGTACCCGGTCGGCATCTCCGGAAGCTAGCAGTGAAGGCGCCGTGGAGTCTGGGCCACGAGGTGGCTCAAACCCGCGCAAGATCGCCCAGCTAGGAGGCCTCGTTCCTACCGGTGCAGTGGAACTCCGGGAACACGAATCTTGCGCAGATTCGTCAGTACTGGAAAGAGCACGCTTCGGAGAAGGATCTGCAACGGCCACCAGCAACAGCGTGGAGGACCAAGCTCGCGAATTGTTCGCGATGATTGCGTCCGGTGCAGGCGTACAATTGGGGTCACAGGATGGCCCCAGCGCAAAATTCGGCTCCTCCGCGTGTGAGGTCGCCACAGGGGGAAGCGATTCAGATGCTGGTGAAACGGCGCCCGAGCTTACCCGGGCTAGCCAAAGTATATCGGCCGCAGTCCCCTGGGGCTCTCTTGATGACCTCATCGGAGAAGTTACCGTCGAATCCAGCCGGGCCCTCGGCATCTCTGGTGGTACCGTGGATTGTGGGGAGCGAATGTCCGTCTCGGACACCGAAGTCCCCCGCAGCACTCGTACTACAAAGAGAACCGGCTGCTGTGTCGAATGCGTGGAACTCGGGGCATCCTCGGATGTACCTGAAAGTGCACGTACCGGCAAGAGAACTCGCACCGATGAAGCGATCACCAACAATGTTGCGCGCACGGCATCAAATGTTTGTGCAAGTGGAGGCATGGCCAAGGGCGCCTTCGAGACCGCTCCAAACGGCAGCGACGCAGAATCAGATCTTGATCTGATGAGCGTCGAGTCGGGCAGCGATGACGAAGGGGCACTTCGGGATCGCAAAGCGACGAACCGCCGGCCGGCTGAACCTTCTAGTTCTGAGGAGCAGGAGGTCAGCAGCGGTGCAAGCCAGAGCTTTAAGAAAGCTCGCCGCCGTAAGCGCCGAAGGAAGACGTCGCCTCGTGACAACGTGGCGGTTGTGCCAGTCACCAACCGGTTTGCTTCTCTTCGCGAGGAGCAACCGGAGGGAGTGACGCCCGCCGGCGTGGAACCCTCGCCTGATGACTCGCGATCCAGGATCCCCCCGATCTTCCTTCATACGAAGGATAACTGGGCGGCGATTTCTGGAGAGTTGCAGAGACGGAGGATCGTTGTCACGAAGGCAAAGAACCTCAAGGAGAGTATCCGGGTCCAGACAGCAACGGCTGGGGACTTTAGGGCACTTAAGCGGTTCCTGATAGAGACGGGTGTGCCACATCACACCTACTCTCTTGTAGAGGAAAAGCCCCTTAAGGTGGTGATCCGCGGGTTGCCGGAAACAATAACTAACGAGGACGTCAAGGAGGAGCTCTTGCGCAGGGGCTATCCTGTGACGTCTGTGACGAGGATGAGGCAGGGGCAGCAGAGAGTACCTATCCCTCTGGTCTTGGTTAATTTACCTAAGACCGGGGAGGCTAAGGCGATCTTTCAGCTCCGGGACCTCCTCCACCTGAAAGTTACTGTCGAGAGCCCCCGAAAGAAGACGGCCATGGGACAATGTTACCGGTGCCAACGCTACGGGCACGCTCAGTCGAGGTGCACTGCCCCGCCTAAGTGCGTGAAGTGTGCTGAGTCCCATCACACCGGGGATTGCCAGAAGGCTAGGCATGAGCCGGCTGTTTGTGCGAACTGTGGAGGCGCACATCCAGCCAACTACAAGGGATGCCCTAGGTACCCCAAAGTAGACAGCTCGCGAGGCCTGACAGCCCAAAAGGTTACCCCAGGAGAGAAGACTGCTCCTCACGCCCCCAAGGCGACGAAGGGCAAGGGCTCCAAGAGCGGAGCGGAGAGCCTTCCGAGCGAACGGCCGGCCGCCGAACCCCAGGCAAAGCCTGGGGGTTCCGGTGTGCGAGCCGCCTCTGAGAAAGGCCCCGCTGCCGTGAAGCGTGCTCCTGCGAAGGCCACGAGTGCTAAGCCGGCCGCAAGTTCTGCATCGGGCAGTCCCGGCGTGCAAGGCGGCTCGGAAAGGTCGCGGTCCCCCGCTCCGGCTGTGGAGGACAAGAGCAGTGACGCTCTTGCTGACGTTTTGCTCGGCATCCAAGGCATCGTACAGATGCTAATCACGAAGAGAAGCAAGGAGGATATCTTCGCAGGTCTTATGGGTTTATTTACTCCCATCGTCAAGTATTTGCAGACTTGCGATGTGTAGACAAGCGAGAACACCTCACTCTGTACAGATTTGCTATTGGAATGCCAATGGGCTTCGAAGCAAGAGGTGGGAACTGCTCGAGTTCTTGCAGCGGCATGATGTTGATGTGGTGGCGGTGAACGAAACTCATCTCAGAGCTGGAGATATGCCTAGACTGCCCAACTATCGTCTCTACCGAAACGATAGAGTGGACGCACGAGGCGGCGGTACTGCCATATACGTAAAGACCTCCCTCAATCATTATGGTCTCGACTCTCCGGAAACGGATCACATCGAGAAAACAGGAGTCTGCATCCAGACCGAGCGGCACGGAGCGATCCGTCTCTGGTCGGTTTATAACCCTCCGGAGCAGTTATTGCTCGAGGCTGACCTAGAGGCTCTGCTGGAAGGAAACGACCCGGTAATTATTGCCGGTGACTTGAACTCCAAGCACCCTGCATGGAACAGCCGCGTTGCCAATCGTAACGGACGCGTCCTGCACGGTTTCGCCTTCGATCAGAACGGAGCGCGTACTGTGGTAGTAGATGGGCCGACAGAGCCCACATACTACGGCGCGGTAGGGAGGCCTGACGTTTTGGATATCGTCGTGCTCAAGGACGTTCCCATGGTTCACCAATTGACCGTGGTCAGCGAACTCGATTCAGATCACAACCCGGTTCTTATGATTCTCGGTGACGAGGATCGATAAGACGGTACCGAGGAGGTCACACGTAGTGTGTCGTGGCCAGCTTTCGCGGAGCGCCTTCGAACGACTATGGGACCGATCCCCAGGATCGAGAACATAGACGACCTCGAAGCGGCCGTGGACTGGTACGAGTCCTGCTTAACGAACTCTGTTCGGTTTGCGACAAATGTCAGACCGGTCCGAGACCGGCGAGACATCCTCCCGCCGGCCGTCAAGGATCTCATTCGAGAAAAGAACCGGGCGAGGCGCCAGGCGCAGCGATCTTTGGATCCAGCTGACCGCGCGAGGGCGAACCAACTCGCTGCGGAGGTCCGATCTGCGATCTGGGACCACCGCAACGAGTGCTGGGCAGAGAAGCTAGAGTCCCTGGACGCAACGGACAACTCCTTATGGAGAATGGTCCGAGTCCTCAAGAACTGCAAGCGGTCGCCGATCCCTCCCATACACGGAGAGCGGGGCATGGCGTTTTCTGACTCCGAGAAGGCCGAGGCCTTCGCCGACAGTCTGGAACGCCAGTGCTCGCCGAACTACGCAAATGCGGACGTTCGGTTCATCGGGAGGATCAACGCCAGCGTCAGACGCAGGCTGAGCGATCCGGATCTTGAGGTTCTCGAGCCTGCCTCTACCGAGGAAGTCCGGGAGCGCATCAAAGCCTGTAAGGTCAAGAAAGCTCCTGGTCCAGACGGGATTAGCAACGGCGCTTTGAAGGCTCTGCCGGACAAGGCCATCGCGGCTTTGACCGGTATTATTAACGCCTCGCTGCGGCTCCGTCACTTCCCTCGGAGGTGGCGTTGTGCCGATGTTGTTGTTCTGCCTAAACCGGGCCAGCCGGCGACATTCCCGCAAAACTACAGGCCGATATCGCTTCTGTCTGTAGTTGGGAAGATAGCCGAAGGCATCGTGTTGAAGCGGATTCAGCGAGAGCTAGATGAGAAGAACGTACTACAGGACGAGCAGTTTGGATTTAGAGCCGCACATTCCACCGTGCACCAGGTTCTACGAGTAGTGGAACAGGTCACGGATGGATTCAACAAACGCCAGTCGACAGGCGCGGTCTTCTTGGACGTGTCGAAAGCCTTCGACAAAGTCTGGCACGAGGGGCTACTTCACAAAATGCTGGAGGCCGGAATCACTCGTGCGCTCGTTCAGCTGGTGGCCTCCTACCTTCGCGGTAGGAGTTTCCGCATAAAGCTGAACGGTTCCAGGTCGACGGAGAGGAGGATTACCGCGGGTGTCCCCCAAGGTTCTCTTCTTTCTCCGGCACTCTACAGCATCTACGTGAGGGACGTTCCCAAAACGCCGGGCACCAAGATGGCACTGTACGCCGACGACACGGCAGTGTTGGCAAGTTCGCTTTCTCCTGCGCTCGTCAGGCGGAGATTGCAAACTGCGATGGAGGAGCTAGAGGAATGGTTTCGTACCTGGCGTATCGAAGTCAATTCCGAAAAGAGCTCGGCGATTCTGATGACCAAGCGGAGAAACCACCGCCCCGGCGGTAACCTCTCCATGTTTGGCAGAGAGATCCCATGGAAGCGCGAGGCCAAATATCTCGGAGTGATCCTTGATAAGGGCTTAACCTGGCGCCCGCACATAGTGCACTGCGCGAATCGTGCCAAGGCAATGCAGGCCTCACTGTACCCGCTTTGTAACAGGAGAGCAAAGCTTAGTACCGAGAACAAGCTGAGGCTATACAAGGCAATAGTCAGACCGACTATGACGTACGCTGCGACAGTGTGGGGCTATGCAGCCAAAACGCACGTAAGGGCACTTCAGGTGGTCCAGAACAAGACCCTCCGGATGGCATTCGACGCTCCGTGGTTCGTCCGCAACACCGCGTTGCACGAGGACGCACAGATCGCCACCATCAAGGACTATATTCGAGAGTCAGCAGTGCGGTTCTACGACTCGCTTGCGGGTCATCCAAACACGCTAATCAGAGAGATTGGAGACTATGACATCGGCGTACCTTACCGTCACAAACGTCCGAAGTTGTTATTGCTCGATGAGTAACGAGCGGCGGGCCCTATGAGCTGGGGTCCCGCTTCCCACATCTCTACATGTCACGAAACTTCAGATGACGGAGGTAAAAGACCATGTCTAGGTACTCCATGTAGCCACGATGTTCAAAGTTCAAAGTTCAAAGAAGCGCCTTCATTCCCGGCTCCAGAGCGAGCCAGTCAAGAGTCGTTAGTAGCGTTCGAATCTAAGCGGTAGCATGCCACCAAAAACCAGCGGCAAGGCGGCCAAGAAGGCCGGCAAGGCGCAGAAGAACATCTCGAAGAGCGACAAGAAGAAGAAACGCAGGAGGAAGGAGAGCTACGCCATCTACATATACAAGGTGCTGAAGCAGGTCCATCCCGACACCGGCATCTCCAGCAAGGCCATGTCGATCATGAACAGCTTCGTGAACGACATCTTCGAGCGGATCGCCGCCGAGGCGTCTCGCCTGGCCCACTACAACAAGCGTTCGACGATAACCAGTCGGGAGATCCAGACCGCCGTGCGCCTCCTCCTGCCGGGCGAGTTGGCCAAGCACGCCGTGAGCGAAGGCACCAAGGCCGTCACCAAGTACACCAGCTCGAAGTAAAGGCCTCCCCCTGGCGGAGCTCCCTCCGAAGATCAGAGGGTTTCGGGAGAATTACGACAAAAATCGGTTCTTTTCAGAACCACAAAGGCCTTTCCGTAAAAGGGTTTCTCTCCTCGGCAGACGCACGCATGACCACCGACCCTTCCCGCCGTTACGTTACTTTGTTAGTCCCGCGGCTCTTTCATTTATTTTCCCCTTTTAAACATATAACACTTTGATCCGCGGTCATTAACGTACCGCGGTGCTATTCAATTAATACAATAGGCAGGTATGACTTATGCGCCGCGTCAAACAGGTTGAATAGTTAGGCCGCCAGTTATGTGCTAGACAGCGTTTACTGTCTCCAGCCTTACTTTGTGGAACTCCATAATCGTGAAGTATAACATAAATACAAAGATTAGTTAAAGTTAAAACAATATTGTCAGGTTAAGATATTAATAAAACTTGTGAAACTTTAACTAATCTTTGTATTTATACTATATTTCATGTGCTAGACACTCCGTTCGTTGGTCTGCGGATAAACTTTAAAGAAAGTGGGTTTGTTAGAGTGTGCTGCGGTAATTTACACTAAAATCTAGTTTTTATATTTGCTTTTCGTCTTCCTATCCGCCGCCTGCGCGTGCGGTCGGTCGTTCGCTAGAACCGCCGCCGGAAGCCTAACCTACACGGGGGTAATATGATAGGGAACAGAGGAGTTCGCTGTAATATACCGAGGCCCCTGCGTCGGTGTATATATTATTATGTTCGCTTATTGGCAATAATTTTAGATAATAACAGACGCCGGTGCAAAGAGAACTAATTAGGACGTCATGAATAGAAAGAGGTGACGGCGGCGGAAGCATTTTGAAAGAAATCCGTCCCCTGCTTCTATTCAAAATTCGGAATAGATGGCGGCGTGACGTGGTTTCCTATTATTAATTGTTAATCGGAGACGGCGCGTGTAGTCGAGTTTAGCAGATGCACCTTTTGCGGAGCAGAATTGTGGCCCTGAAAAGGGCCATTTGTATGTCGCCACGGCGGCACCGCGAGCGACCCGTCTTCTTCTTTCGCTGCTTTCGGAGGAGGAGGCGGCGAGCCGCGTCGTTGAACGGCCCTCGCGCTTCACTTCTTCTTGGAGGCGGCCTTCTTGGCGGCGGCTGGAGCCTTCTTGGGCTTGGGCGCTTTCGGCTTCTTGGTCGGCACCTTGGTGGTCTTCTTGGCTTTCGAGGGGGTCCTCCCCTTCGAGGCCCGCTTCTCGGAGGCGGCGGGCGTGGCGGGGGCTGCCGTCGCTGGCGACGCCGCGGCGGCTGCCGCTTGCGGCTTCCTGCCCCTGGAACCGGCGGCCTTCTTCTCTGCCCCGGCCTTTTTGGCTGCAGGTTTCGGCTTCTTGGCGCCCGCGGCCTTGGCTTTTCCGGAGGAGGCGCGTTTGCCGCCGGCGGACTTCGCGGAGGCTGCGGCCTTCGAGGCGGAGCGAGCTTTCTCTGGCTTCTTGGAGGCGGCCCCGCCGGATCCTGCAGATCCCCCGCCGGCCAGCTTGAAGGAGCCGGAAGCGCCCTTTCCCTTGGTCTGGACGAGTGCGCCGGATGCGACGGCGGACTTCAGGTACTTCTTGATGAACGGAGCCAACTTCTCGGCGTCGACCTTGTAGTTGGCCGAGACGTACTTCTTGATCGCCTGCAGAGAGGAACCGCCGCGCTCCTTGAGACTCTTGATTGCGTTGTTGACCATGTCGGATGTGGGCGGGTGGTTGGGTTTCGAACGAGCGCTCTTGGCGCCGCCGCCGCCGGCCTTCTTCTGGCCGGCCGCCTTCTTCCCCGCGGCCGCCGAGGAGGCGGGAGCGGCCGAAGCTGCCGCTGGCGAAGAAGCTACTGCCGCGTCTGCCATGTCGTAGTAGATACTGCCAAGTGGTGTTGCGTATTTACGGAAATAAAAAACTGCGGCTTCGCTACTCGGATAGGTGCTGCGTCAATGGGTTCGCGCGCGAACGAGAGAACTAACTGTCAAGGACTGGAGACGCCTTTCAGCTGAACAACGCGATACAGAGAAAAATTCTACTGTGACTCGCTCCCGGGGAAACCGGCGGAGCACTTGTTCGACGCACGTACCGCCGAGAGAACCGTTCGCCTTCGTCGGCAGCGCCATGGCAGTCGCGACATTGGAACGCTCGTGTTCGCTTCCTTGCACTTTCGAAGACGCCGACGGCGCCCGCCCTTCCCGGACGCCGTCGCCGTTTCGAACGGCGCGAGATGAACGACCGGCCCGTCTTCCCGGGGGGTCGGCGGTCGCGAAACGGCCTCGGGCTCGCCGGAGCCGCGACTTACTTTTACAAGTAGCTGAACGTCGCCGAATGAGTCCGCAATTCGAGGGCCGGCGCCGTCTCCACCGGGTGCCCGGGGTCGGCGACGACTCCGGATACGGAAGGCCGGTAGTACGGAGCGGGCGGTGAGCCGGCGCCGGCCGTCCCCGGCGGCCGGGCTCGGCGAGGAGGAACGCGTTTAGGCGAGCGACTCCGGTCGGGCGAGAGACCTGTAGAGACGGCAACAAGAGTCGAGGGAACCGAGACCGGGGAAGACGGCTCCCAGACCGCTTCCCGTGGTCAGGTCGGTCGAGTCGAGTCGAGAGCGGTGGGTTCCCGGTCCAGCAAGGAACAGCACGTTCTGCAGAGGAGGAGCTCCAGGAAGGAAGGAACTCGCGACATTCGAGGAGGTCTCGGCTTAAACGCGTCGATGCCCGAGATTACTACAGCACAATATGACCGCATCTCCGGTTCGAGGTTCCGTAACAACGAGCCAGCTTCCGGTGAACGGTGAACATCACGGCGTACCCGGAATGACCGGAGCATGGTCTTTAACCCCCGTCGTCCGAAGGATCGTCAAACAGGCAGAACCCCGGCTCGTGGGGTCGGTTTTCGAAGGGATCCCTCGCTTCGACAGATCTGTCGTCGTTCCTGGTCTAAATCGGCGAGCCTGATCAACAAACGCCAACCGTCGATGTTAATTAGGGTCCAATGTTAAATATTCAAGGGCAATGCATTCGACGCCGCTAAGGGTGCAAAAGAAAAGGAAACCGAAGCATCGTCTTACGAGTCATCAACGTCGGGTATATACTCCCATGTATTGTATCTAAAGAACCTGGCATGTAATAGAACAAGCCGCCTTACGCCCAAGAGGCGACTTGCATCGTGGTGCGAAACGTTGTCGCAGGGCCACCCCTCGTTGCTTTGAGCCCGGGCGCAGGGCCGTCCGCGAAGTTTTCAACATGCGATACCACCGTAAAAGGGAAGTTAAGAAAAGACCCCCCCCCCCCGCCCCGCCAAGACCTTAAACAGCCTGCTGCCGATCAGTTTTTCGCATTTCAATAACGATTCAAACCAAAAACGGCAAGACGTCTTTCGGATCTTATTACGATTCTTCTTGTTGCTTGTATATGTACCAACTACCTTACCGTTGGACGTTTTTAAAATAAAATTAATTTTTAAAATAATTTTTCATTATTTCATATCAACGCTGGCTACATACATTTCTATAATGGTATGTGCATGTACAGTTGCGATCATTCGCTAAGGAACATTTAAGACATTATACCCGCCAATCTTCCAGTTTTTTGTACAGTGTAAATAAATGTAAGTTTATCACATTATAGTCGAGAACATTTCATTTTTTTTAACATTGTAATTCCCCAATTCATAAATCAGGCCGAATTACCAGCGTACATTGTACAAAAATCGGCGATCACTATTTGTTCATCGTTCCTTAGCGAATGATCGCAACTGTACCATGCACCAAAAAAAAAAAAAATTTCACCCATGTATCTTGTCAAAAATAATTTTTTTAAATATTTTATCATCAATTCATATCAACGCTGCCTACACACGTTTCCATAATGGTATGTGCATGTACCATTGCAATCTCATTAAGTTTCGGTCACAGTACCCGTTTAAAATAAAAGAGACGCATTCTGGACGCGGAGGCTAAGGTGTAAAAGAAAGATCCGCGTGAGAAACGGTAACGGTGATAAACAGAGGGAGAGAGAGGGACCAAAACGAAAAGGAAAATAGAACAAAACATAAAAGGGATGTTAAGCGAGCGTCAGCTGCTCGGAGAGACCCTTTTGCCGAGGCGTATTGTGGTTCTGAAAAGAACCGTTTTTTTTTTCCAACGCGAAGGTCGCCGTCGACTGCGAGGCGGCCGCAACTTAGGCGCGTTCTCCTCTGATGCGCCTGGCCAACTGGATGTCCTTAGGCATGATGGTCACGCGTTTGGCGTGGATGGCGCAGAGGTTGGTGTCTTCGAAGAGACCCACCAGGTAAGCCTCGCTGGCTTCCTGCAGGGCCATGACGGCCGAGCTTTGGAAGCGGAGGTCGGTCTTGAAGTCCTGTGCGATTTCGCGCACCAACCGTTGGAAGGGCAGTTTGCGGATCAGCAGTTCGGTGCTCTTCTGGTAGCGACGAATCGCACGGAGAGCGACCGTGCCCGGCCTGTAACGATGGGGCTTCTTGACGCCGCCGGTTGCGGGCGCGCTCTTCCTGGCCGCCTTGGTGGCCAACTGCTTGCGAGGAGCCTTGCCTCCCGTAGACTTACGAGCGGTCTGCTTGGTACGAGCCATGAATGCGTAGGTTAATTATATAAAGAGGACAACGGACTACAGCGCGAACTGGTCTGCACGAGAATGAGAATCAATCTGTCTGTTAAACGTTATTTTATCACCCCGCGAAGCGGGGTGAGGCTGTTATAGGCCCTATAAAGGAGGGCCTCTTCAGCCAGCCGTTGGCAGACTAATTATTATTAAATTAAAATTTAATAATAACTAGCCCGGCAACGGCAAGTGACCCTTGTGATTATTATTAGCAGCATTAATAATAATGTTGGTAATGATAATCACAATCGCTCCGTACTCGTTGTATTCTTCAATAATCTCGCATTCATGGTTCCTTTGTTTTGTTATCGGCCATGCCAACATGTGCACCATGTTGACATGGGCGATAACGTTGGAATGTCGTGAAGTTGTTTGGTAATATAATTACCGTTAGATGAGATGTGGAGGCATGGCCGTTGTTGTTTTCGATGATGAGTAGTTGAGTTGAAGTTGTTTGATGTTTACTAATTATGGCGTTGGATGAGTGTAGATAATTGTTGAAGTAGTAGATGTTGCCATAATTAGTCATTGTTGTAACGAGTAGATAGTTGAGAGCTGGAGTTGGTGATGAGGAGTAGTAGTTTGTTGCTTGCAGCCGACGAATTAATTTGATGAAAGTATGAAGTAAGTTGATTTAGTTAGATTAAACAAAAAACCGCTCTTGTCAGAACCACCCCCGAAATATGGCTTTCGGGGGAGATTTGTGTAACACTAAGCAGTGAGTCGATTCCACTGTCGTTCCATTCGACAAGCCCCTGAACAATGGAATTCGGAGGACACCCGGGATGGGACTCAGGGTATAAGGATTAACAGCCGCTAACGGGTAGCTTGACGAGCCACAACACAAAAACCCGGCAGAGTTACCTTTTGTGTTAGCGACTGTTAGGGAAAGAAGGAAGGTGCCCCCCTGGTGGAGGGTTGACGGATCCCAGTGCCTGTCACGGCACTGGGGGCACCGGTGGTTCATCGGAACATAGCCAGGCCCACCACCCCGACTAGGATCCGGAAGTTGGAATAATAGGACAGGGGTTGCCTCCTGGAACTAGGTTTAATCGACTCACCGGTTAACATTACACAAACTGACCGAGCCCGGTTGCCGGCTGAAGAATGGCCGCATGATTAGCAACTCTACTAGGGTTCGCGTACCGTTCGAGATGGTAATCACACGCGTGCCCACTCGCCAGACCACAACACAGTACTGAGAATCAATCTAGCGGGCACAAGCATTTGAAGCCTCGGTCCGCGAGAGACGACGAAATCGGCATCGCCGATTGGACGGAGAGCGCGGCAGGCCACGCCCGCGTCGCAAGTTCACAAAACCGACATGGAAAGGGCGGCGGAAGGCATTCTCTCGACGACCAGCGAGCTACACTCTCGTCGTTCCCGTTCTCTGTTCTGTGTGCAGTTTTATTCGTGTGAAGTCTTCGATCTGACAAGATGACCGGTCGCGGTAAGGGAGGCAAAGGTCTGGGAAAAGGTGGCGCCAAGCGTCATCGCAAAGTTCTACGCGATAACATCCAGGGCATCACGAAACCGGCCATCAGACGTTTGGCCCGGCGCGGTGGCGTCAAGCGCATCTCCGGACTGATCTACGAGGAGACGCGCGGCGTGCTGAAGGTGTTTCTCGAGAACGTGATCAGGGACGCCGTCACCTACACCGAACACGCGAAGAGGAAGACCGTCACCGCGATGGACGTGGTGTACGCGTTGAAACGCCAAGGCCGCACCCTCTACGGTTTCGGCGGCTAAGAAGGAGACGACAACGGTCGGAGGCCACCGCCGCTCCAGCATCTCTCTCTCTTCTCTTCGGAAGGGAGGCGGCGGTCGAGGAAAAAAAACGGTTCTTTTCAGAACCACAAAGACAGTGCTTGTAAGGGCAACACTTTCGATTCGTTCGCAGTCCCGTCGCATCGTGAAAACAAAAATCGGCACTCTAGGTCGGCCTCTCTTTTTCTCTCTCTCTCTCTCTCTCTCTCTCTCTGTCCTTGATGGTAGGTTGTAAATGTTACACGCCCGGTGGACGCCGATTAGGCAGGGGAGGAAAAAGGGCAGAAAAAAAAAAAAAGAGGTAATTTCTTCTCGTTAGGAATGACCGACGTCCATCTGATATGTCTTCCGAGCGCACCCCTTCCTACCGGCCGGGTTGTTGTTCGTATCTGCCGTTTTATTTTATATGTTTTTATTTAACATCCGATGTAAAGTGTGAAAACAAAGGCAATCGTATCGTGTCTACGGGAGAAACCCTTTAAGCGGGAATGTAATTTGTGGCCCTGAGAAGGGCCGGTTGGTTCGCTGATCCCAAGGCACTAGGCTTAGGCCTTTTTCTCGGTTTTCTTCGGGAGAAGAACGGCCTGGATGTTTGGCAGCACTCCGCCCTGGGCGATCGTGACCCCGGAAAGGAGCTTGTTCAACTCCTCGTCGTTCCTGATGGCGAGCTGCAGATGACGGGGGATGATCCTGGTCTTTTTGTTGTCACGGGCGGCGTTCCCGGCCAACTCGAGAACTTCCGCGGCCAGGTACTCCATCACGGCGGCCAGGTAGACGGGCGCACCGGCACCGACGCGTTCGGCGTAGTTTCCCTTGCGCAAGAGACGGTGGATCCTGCCGACTGGAAACTGAAGACCGGCCCGGCTGGATCGGGACTTCGCCTTTCCCTTGACTTTTCCTCCCTTTCCTCGTCCAGACATTCTCGCTAGTGGGTATATGAAGTGGCAGAAGATGAACACTGACTGTCTGTGTCGGCGGTCGAGCGCGGAATAAAGCTCTTGAACTTTGAACATCGTGGCTACATGGAGTACCTAGACATTGTCTTTCACCTCCGTCATCTGACTGGAAAATATTCTGATCTCAAGTGATTTCTGTGTTGCAAGCCCCTAGGGACCTGCGGCTCGTTCTATCAATCACCGAGCAGGATCATTTTCGGTCGCTTATGACGGCGGCGTTCGCCAGCGTCGTAGGCTCCTAACGCATTGATAAGTGGGTTTGGATGACCCGCAAGCGAGTCGTAGAACCGCACGGCAGACTGTTTAATAAAGTCTTGGATGGATGGTAAATTGGCGTCCTGGTGCAATTCCTGATTGCGGACAAACCAAGGAGCGTCAAAGACCGCCCGGAGGGCCTTGTTTTGGATCACCTGAAGCTTGTTTACGTGTGATTTGGCTGCGTATCCCCAAACTGTCGAGGCGTAGGTCATCGTCGGACGGACGATGGCCTTATAGATTCTCAGTTTGTTGGAAGCACTGAGTTTAGATCTCCTGTTAGAAAGTGAGCTCAAACTTGCAGTGACAGCCTTCGCACGATTCGCGCATTGCACTAGGTGCGGTCGCCAGGTAAGACCCTTATCAAGGACCACTCCGAGATACTTGGTCTCGTCCTTCCACGGGATCTCTTGATCAAACATGGAAACATTGCCCTGGGGGCGGTGAGTCCTTTTTGTCAAGAAGATCGCCGAGCTCTTTTCGGAGTTGACTTCGATACGCCAGGTACGAAACCATTCCTCGAGCTCGTCCATCGCCGTTTGTAGGTCTCTCACTATGAGATGTGGGTGACGTGAAGAGGCCATTACAGCCGTGTCGTCGGCGTATAGCGCAATCTGGGTGTTTCGCGTTCTAGGGATGTCCCTCACGTAGATGCTAAAGAGCGCCGGTGAGAGAAGGGAACCTTGGGGAACACCCGCGGTAATCCTTCTCTCCGTGGACCTGGTTCCGTTCAACTTGACGCGGAAGGTCCTATCCCGGAGGTAGGAACCGACCAGTTGAACGAGCGCACGGGGAAAGCCAGCCTCTAGCATCTTGTGAAGTAGTCCCTGGTGCCAGACCTTGTCGAAGGCCTTTGACACGTCCAGAAAGACGGCGCCGGTTGACTGACGGGTACAGAAACCGTCGGTCACGTTTTCCACAACTCTGAGGACCTGATGCACAGTCGAGTGTGCGGTTCTAAATCCAAACTGTTCGTCTTGGAGAATTTGCCCTTCATCTGTCACGCGCTTGATCCGCCTCAACACGACGCCTTCGGCAATCTTCCCAACCACAGACAGAAGCGATATCGGTCTGTAGTTTTGCGGGAAGTTCGCTTGCTGGCCCGGTTTCGGTAACAAGATCACATCGGCGCACCGCCACCTCCGAGGGAAGTGGCGGAGACGCAACGAGGCGTTAATGATGCCGGTTAAAGCCGCGATGGCCTTGGTTGGCAGGGCTTTAAGAACCCCATTGCCTAGCCCGTCGGGACCTGGAGCTTTCTTGACTTTGCAGGTCTTGATAAGCTCCCGGACTTCTTCAGCGGTTGCAGGCTCCAGTACCTCTGGATCTGGATCTCGTAGCCGACGTCGAACGTCGGCATGAATTCTCCCAATAAACCGAACGTCTGCGTTAGCATAGTTCGGCGAGCACTGGCGTTCGAGACTGTCCGCGAAGGCTTCCGCCTTCTCGTTGTCCGAGTACGCCAGGCCACGCTCACCATGTATGGGGGGCATCGGAGACCACTTGTTCCTGAGGACTTTGGCCATTCTCCACAGAGAATTGTCCGTTGCGTCCAGGGCATCGAGCTTGGCTTCCCATGTCTCGTTACGGTAGTTCTTGACCTCAGTCCGAACTTGTGCAGCGAGTTGGTTCGCCCTGACCTTGTCAGCCGGATTCATCGATCGCTGTGCCAGTCGCCTGGCTCGGTTCTTATCTCGGATCAGCTCCTTAATGGCCGCAGGAAAAATGTCACCAGAGTTCGGAGTACGAACGACATTTGTAGCAAATCGAACAGAGTTCGAAAGGCATGAAGTGAACCATTGTTCAGAAGCCTCGAGTCCGTCAATGTTCTCGATCCTGGGGATCGGTCCCATAGACTGCTCAAGGTGCCCCGTGAACGCCGGCCACGATACGGTAAACCGTTTGTTATCATCTGCGGTCCCATCAGCGGGATCTATGTCACCGAGGTACATAAGTACCGGGTTGTGATCTGAATTGAATTCGGCAACCGAAGTCAGTTGGTGAACCATGGTGACGTCCTTGAGAATGACGGTGTCCAATATGTCTGGCCTCCCTACGGCGGGAAAGTGGGTCGGCTCCGTGGGAGCATCCACAAAGAAAACTTGTCTCTCCGCAAAGGCGTTCAAAATGCGTCCGTTGCGATTGGTAACGCGGCTGTTCCATGCAGGATGTTTGGAGTTCAAGTCACCGGCAATAATTACCGGGTCGTTTCCCACCAACAGAGCCTCTAGGTCAGCCTCGAGCAGGATCCTGTTTGGCGCGTTATAAACGGACCAAAACCGGATCGCTCCGTTCCTCTCGGTTTGGACGCACACTCCAGTTGCCTCGATGTGGTCCATTTCTGGTACATCGAGAGCAAAATGGGCAAGAGAGGTTTTGACATATATGGCCGTTCCGCCTCCTCTGGCGCCACCCCTATCGACTCGGTAGAGCCGATAGTTGGGAAGCCTGGGATTGTCTCCAGCGCGGAGCCAGGTCTCGTTGACCATGACCACGTCGAGATTGTGCCTATGTACAAACTCGAGCAGTTCGCCCTTTTTGCAACGAAGTCCTTGGGCATTCCAAAAGACTGTCCTCAGCGAGCTAGGATTCCTGGGTCGTCGATCCATTAACGATCTTGTAAGATTTGGATCATGGGGGTGAAAACGCCCATTAGACATGACAGGATTTCCTGATTGCTCTTGTTCTCAACGAACATCTGAATGACCTTTTGGATTCCCGACAACATTGCTGTTAGGGCATCTCTGCCTTGTTTGTCAGCTGAAGGGGTAGGCGTAGCCTGTGGTTCGACTGGCACGTCCGTGCCGCTGGGAGCGGTCACGGTGGCCGGCCGTTGTTCCACAACGGGTGGTTGCTCCACGCCGACGGAACTTTCGACCCCAGAACCGACCGCTTGGCCCGAGCCGCCGGCGGCGGTACTCGGGGCGGGCCGTATGTTCCTACGGGGGTTTTCTGTTCCGCGCACCGGATTCTTCACCGCGTTCGCGTAGGAAGCAGCGGATGACCTCACAGCAGGTACTGGCCTACGAGCATGGACGTTTTTTGCGTTCGAAGGGTGCACTGGGCAGCCCTTGTAATTTGCCGTGTGCGAACCGCTACAGTTGCAACACTTGGCAGGTACGTCCCTCGACTTTTGGCACTCACCAGTATGATGAGGATCCGCGCACTTTACGCACTTGGGTGGAGCAGTGCAGCGTGACTGAGCATGTCCGAACCGCTGGCAGCGGTGGCATTGCCCTATAGCCGTCTTTCTGCGTGGAGATTCCACCGACACCCTCAGGTGCATGAGGTCGCGGAGTTGGAAGATGGCCTTGCCCTCCTGTGACTTGGTTAACTGAACCAGCACCAGAGGCAAGGGCCTTCGCTCCGAACCACGTCTCATGCGGTGAACAGAGGTTACAGGATAGCCCCTCTCCATGAGTCTATCTTTCACCTCCTCGTTGGTGCAGGTTTCTGGAACTCCACGCACCACCACCTTCAACGGTTTTTCCTCTGTGAGCTGATAATGGTGATGGGGCACCTTCATCTCGTTGAGGAATGACCTAAGCTTCCTGAAATCATCCGCCGAGGCGGGATGAAGCCGGATGCCGTCCTGAAGATTTTGGCTTTTGTAATTACAATCTTGCGGCGAGTCAACTCCCCGGACAGGGATGACCAGTTCTCCTTGCTATGCAGGACGAACGGTGGGATCCTGTCCCGGCGAGTATTCGCCGTTGTTACCCCCTCGTGTGTAGAGACTCCTTCCATTTCCTCCTCCAGGGAGTCAAATTGGTTGGAGACGGAAACAACGGGTTGGGGTGTCGTAATCGAGGCAGATTTCTTGCACTTTCGCTTCCGGCCTCGCTCCTTCACCGTAGTGAAATCATCGCTCAGCTCCGATTCCGAAGATTCAGAGCTGTCCGTAGGCAAATTGCGCTTGAAACCTGCAGCCAGGTGGTCGCAATCCATTTCCGTGGAAACGTTTGCGGGCTCCTCGACCGCCAGCTGCGAAGATGCACTCCAAGGAGCAACCAATCCGCTTGCTTGCGCGATAGCCGCGGCCCCGCCTTCAGCTGAAGGCGTTCTCTCGGCGGTACGTGCGAGGCACGTATCCACTCGAACACTTATCTCAACCGGCATTTGCTTACTTGCGACCGACACTTTCGCATCTCCGCCTTCAGCGCCTGACCGATCAATAGGTTTATCATCTGGTGTGCTCGGGGTCATAATGGCATATTCCCCTTTCCGACAACCCAACAAAGGGAAGTCTTCCAGGGTACTGAAAGATCCGGACCCCACGAGCTCCATCTGAGCACCTGAAACCGCTCCCGAGCAGTGCCCTCCAGAGGCACCGAGTTCGGGATATGCGGCTAAGCCACCGCTCTTTAAGACAGGGGAACGAGGCCTCCCGGACCTCTCACTGTCAGAGCTATCATCATTTTTATTTTGGCGGGAAGTTTTAGCCTTCGCCTTGCCGCCTTTCTGAGCTGGGGTGGGGGACACCACTCGAAAGTTAGTGACCCTTGGCCGGGCTCCCAAGGTAGCTACTGGCTTGGACATAACCTCCTGCGCCAGCGTCTTCGCGGGTAGCCCCTCCTCAGCTACCCTGGTAGGGACCTTTTTCTCAGGCTGCCCCTCGGCAGCCTTGGCAGGGACGGTCTTCACAGGCTTCTCCACAGAAGCCTTGGCCTGCTTCTTCGCAGATTTCCCCTTGGAAACCTTGGCTGGTGCTGTCTTCGCGGGCTCCTCCTGGCAGCCCTTGGACATCGTGGACTTCTTCCCCTCATACCCCATTATCTTCAGCAGCTCTTCAAACGTAGACAATCCATGTTCGTCCAGGAGTTCTTGCACACCCTTGAATACGTTGTCCATACCAAGCCTCGACTATCCTGTTCACCTAGGTGACTCCCGTCACCTAGTGGTCAAAACGATGTCTTCGGCCCAGTCCACAAAATGTCCCTCGGTGCAAGTACTCTTCACGCAACTGAAAATAGCATTAAGAAATGCAAAAACATTAAAAATCGCATTAATAAATGCAACGGCAATAAGCTTTAAAACCCAAGTGGCAACGGCAGGCGAATCGTTAAAAATTTGCTACATAAATGCAGCGGATAGCTAAACCTTAATAAACCAAAGGGAAAAAACCCAAGGAAAACCAAGGTTCGGCTCAAAAAATAACAAATCGCTTGTAAACAAGCAGGAGCTGGATCACATACGTGTGTATAGATCGGACAGCAGAGCTCGAATTAAAGCTCTTGCTCGCGCAGGCGTTCCTTTTTATGCAGACTCGGGTTTGCCAATCGCTGCTCGCGGTCATCCAGCTCTGCTGTCCGATCAGTACACACGTATGTGATCCAGCTCCTGCTTGTTTATCTGCGACTTCTTAATTTTTTGAGCCGAACCTTGGTTTTCCTTGGGTTTTCCTTTGGTTTATTAAGGTTTAGCTATCCGCTGCATTTATGTAGCAAATTTTTAACGATTCGCCTGCCGTTGCCACCTGGGTTTTAAAGCTTATTGCCGTTGCATTTATTAATGCGATTTTTAATGTTTTTGCATTTCTTAATGCTATTTTCAGTTGCGTGAAGAGTACTTGCACCGAGGGATATTTTGTGGACTGGGCCGAAGACATCGTTTTAACCACTAGGTGACGGGAGTCACCTAGGTGAACAGGATAGTCGAGGCTTGGTATGGATATCTTCGTCAAGGGTCTACAAGAATTCCGGAAGCAACATGGATCGTCTTCGTTTGGAGAGGCGCTGAAGAAGTCGGGGTGGTATGAGGAGTCCACGATGTCCAAGGGCTGCCAGGAGGAGCCCGCGAATACAGCACCTGCCAAGGTTTCCAAGGGGAAATCTGCGAAAAAGCAGGCCAAGGCTTCTGAGGAGAAGCCTGTGAAGACCGTCCCTGCCAAGGCTGCCGAGGGGCAGCCTGAGAAAAAGGTCCCTACCAGGGTAGCCGAGGAGGGGCTACCCGCGAAGACTTTGGCGCCGGAGGTTATGTCCAAGCCAGTAGCTACCTTGGGAGCCCGGCCAAGGGTCACTAACTTTCGAGTGGTGTCCCCCACCCCAGCTCAGAAAGGCGGCAAGGCGAAGGCTAAAACTTCCCGCCAAAATAAAAATGATGATAGCTCTGACAGTGAGAGGTCCGGGAGGCCTCGTTCCCCTGTCTTAAAGAGCGGTGGCTTAGCCGCATATCCCGAACTCGGTGCCTCTGGAGGGCACTGCTCGGGAGCGGTTTCAGGTGCTCAGATGGAGCTCGTGGGGTCCGGATCTTTCAGTACCCTGGAAGACTTCCCTTTGTTGGGTTGTCGGAAAGGGGAATATGCCATTATGACCCCGAGCACACCAGATGATAAACCTATTGATCGGTCAGGCGCTGAAGGCGGAGATGCGAAAGTGTCGGTCGCAAGTAAGCAAATGCCGGTTGAGATAAGTGTTCGAGCGGATACGTGCCTCGCACGTACCGCCGAGAGAACGCCTTCAGCTGAAGGCGGGGCCGCGGCTATCGCGCAAGCAAGCGGATTGGTTGCTCCTTGGAGTGCATCTTCGCAGCTGGCGGTCGAGGAGCCCGCAAACGTTTCCACGGAAATGGATTGCGACCACCTGGCTGCAGGTTTCAAGCGCAATTTGCCTACGGACAGCTCTGAATCTTCGGAATCGGAGCTGAGCGATGATTTCACTACGGTGAAGGAGCGAGGCCGGAAGCGAAAGTGCAAGAAATCTGCCTCGATTACGACACCCCAACCCGTTGTTTCCGTCTCCAACCAATTTGACTCCCTGGAGGAGGAAATGGAAGGAGTCTCTACACACGAGGGGGTAACAACGGCGAATACTCGCCGGGACAGGATCCCACCGTTCGTCCTGCATAGCAAGGAGAACTGGTCATCCCTGTCCGGGGAGTTGACTCGCCGCAAGATTGTAATTACAAAAGCCAAAAATCTTCAGGACGGCATCCGGCTTCATCCCGCCTCGGCGGATGATTTCAGGAAGCTTAGGTCATTCCTCAACGAGATGAAGGTGCCCCATCACCATTATCAGCTCACAGAGGAAAAACCGTTGAAGGTGGTGGTGCGTGGAGTTCCAGAAACCTGCACCAACGAGGAGGTGAAAGATAGACTCATGGAGAGGGGCTATCCTGTAACCTCTGTTCACCGCATGAGACGTGGTTCGGAGCGAAGGCCCTTGCCTCTGGTGCTGGTTCATTTAACCAAGTCACAGGAGGGCAAGGCCATCTTCCAACTCCGCGACCTCATGCACCTGAGGGTGTCGGTGGAATCTCCACGCAGAAAGACGGCTATAGGGCAATGCCACCGCTGCCAGCGGTTCGGACATGCTCAGTCACGCTGCACTGCTCCACCCAAGTGCGTAAAGTGCGCGGATCCTCATCATACTGGTGAGTGCCAAAAGTCGAGGGACGTACCTGCCAAGTGTTGCAACTGTAGCGGTTCGCACACGGCAAATTACAAGGGCTGCCCAGTGCACCCTTCGAACGCAAAAAACGTCCATGCTCGTAGGCCAGTACCTGCTGTGAGGTCATCCGCTGCTTCCTACGCGAACGCGGTGAAGAATCCGGTGCGCGGAACAGAAAACCCCCGTAGGAACATACGGCCCGCCCCGAGTACCGCCGCCGGCGGCTCGGGCCAAGCGGTCGGTTCTGGGGTCGAAAGTTCCGTCGGCGTGGAGCAACCACCCGTTGTGGAACAACGGCCGGCCACCGTGACCGCTCCCAGCGGCACGGACGTGCCAGTCGAACCACAGGCTACGCCTACCCCATCAGCTGACAAACAAGGCAGAGATGCCCTAACAGCAATGTTGTCGGGAATCCAAAAGGTCATTCAGATGTTCGTTGAGAACAAGAGCAATCAGGAAATCCTGTCATGTCTAATGGGCGTTTTCACCCCCATGATCCAAATCTTACAAGATCGTTAATGGATCGACGACCCAGGAATCCTAGCTCGCTGAGGACAGTCTTTTGGAATGCCCAAGGACTTCGTTGCAAAAAGGGCGAACTGCTCGAGTTTGTACATAGGCACAATCTCGACGTGGTCATGGTCAACGAGACCTGGCTCCGCGCTGGAGACAATCCCAGGCTTCCCAACTATCGGCTCTACCGAGTCGATAGGGGTGGCGCCAGAGGAGGCGGAACGGCCATATATGTCAAAACCTCTCTTGCCCATTTTGCTCTCGATGTACCAGAAATGGACCACATCGAGGCAACTGGAGTGTGCGTCCAAACCGAGAGGAACGGAGCGATCCGGTTTTGGTCCGTTTATAACGCGCCAAACAGGATCCTGCTCGAGGCTGACCTAGAGGCTCTGTTGGTGGGAAACGACCCGGTAATTATTGCCGGTGACTTGAACTCCAAACATCCTGCATGGAACAGCCGCGTTACCAATCGCAACGGACGCATTTTGAACGCCTTTGCGGAGAGACAAGTTTTCTTTGTGGATGCTCCCACGGAGCCGACCCACTTTCCCGCCGTAGGGAGGCCAGACATATTGGACACCGTCATTCTCAAGGACGTCACCATGGTTCACCAACTGACTTCGGTTGCCGAATTCAATTCAGATCACAACCCGGTACTTATGTACCTCGGTGACATAGATCCCGCTGATGGGACCGCAGATGATAACAAACGGTTTACCGTATCGTGGCCGGCGTTCACGGGGCACCTTGAGCAGTCTATGGGACCGATCCCCAGGATCGAGAACATTGACGGACTCGAGGCTTCTGAACAATGGTTCACTTCATGCCTTTCGAACTCTGTTCGATTTGCTACAAATGTCGTTCGTACTCCGAACTCTGGTGACATTTTTCCTGCGGCCATTAAGGAGCTGATCCGAGATAAGAACCGAGCCAGGCGACTGGCACAGCGATCGATGAATCCGGCTGACAAGGTCAGGGCGAACCAACTCGCTGCACAAGTTCGGACTGAGGTCAAGAACTACCGTAACGAGACATGGGAAGCCAAGCTCGATGCCCTGGACGCAACGGACAATTCTCTGTGGAGAATGGCCAAAGTCCTCAGGAACAAGTGGTCTCCGATGCCCCCCATACATGGTGAGCGTGGCCTGGCGTACTCGGACAACGAGAAGGCGGAAGCCTTCGCGGACAGTCTCGAACGCCAGTGCTCGCCGAACTATGCTAACGCAGACGTTCGGTTTATTGGGAGAATTCACGCCGACGTTCGACGTCGGCTACGAGATCCAGATCCAGAGGTACTGGAGCCTGCAACCGCTGAAGAAGTCCGGGAGCTTATCAAGACCTGCAAGGTCAAGAAAGCTCCAGGTCCCGACGGGCTAGGCAATGGGGTTCTTAAAGCCCTGCCAACCAAGGCCATCGCGGCTTTAACCGGCATCATTAACGCCTCGTTGCGTCTCCGTCACTTCCCTCGGAGGTGGCGGTGCGCCGATGTGATCTTGTTACCGAAACCGGGCCAGCAAGCGAACTTCCCGCAAAACTACAGACCGATATCGCTTCTGTCTGTGGTTGGGAAGATTGCCGAAGGCGTCGTGTTGAGGCGGATCAAGCGCGTGACAGATGAAGGGCAAATTCTCCAAGACGAACAGTTTGGATTTAGAACCGCACACTCGACTGTGCATCAGGTCCTCAGAGTTGTGGAAAACGTGACCGACGGTTTCTGTACCCGTCAGTCAACCGGCGCCGTCTTTCTGGACGTGTCAAAGGCCTTCGACAAGGTCTGGCACCAGGGACTACTTCACAAGATGCTAGAGGCTGGCTTTCCCCGTGCGCTCGTTCAACTGGTCGGTTCCTACCTCCGGGATAGGACCTTCCGCGTCAAGTTGAACGGAACCAGGTCCACGGAGAGAAGGATTACCGCGGGTGTTCCCTAAGGTTCCCTTCTCTCACCGGCGCTCTTTAGCATCTACGTGAGGGACATCCCTAGAACGCGAAACACCCAGATTGCGCTATACGCCGACGACACGGCTGTAATGGCCTCTTCACGTCACCCACATCTCATAGTGAGAGACCTACAAACGGCGATGGACGAGCTCGAGGAATGGTTTCGTACCTGGCGTATCGAAGTCAACTCCGAAAAGAGCTCGGCGATCTTCTTGACAAAAAGGACTCACCGCCCCCAGGGCAATGTTTCCATGTTTGATCAAGAGATCCCGTGGAAGGACGAGACCAAGTATCTCGGAGTGGTCCTTGATAAGGGTCTTACCTGGCGACCGCACCTAGTGCAATGCGCGAATCGTGCGAAGGCTGTCACTGCAAGTTTGAGCTCACTTTCTAACAGGAGATCTAAACTCAGTGCTTCCAACAAACTGAGAATCTATAAGGCCATCGTCCGTCCGACGATGACCTACGCCTCGACAGTTTGGGGATACGCAGCCAAATCACACGTAAACAAGCTTCAGGTGATCCAAAACAAGGCCCTCCGGGCGGTCTTTGACGCTCCTTGGTTTGTCCGCAATCAGGAATTGCACCAGGACGCCAATTTACCATCCATCCAAGACTTTATTAAACAGTCTGCCGTGCGGTTCTACGACTCGCTTGCGGGTCATCCAAACCCACTTATCAATGCGTTAGGAGCCTACGACGCTGGCGAACGCCGCCGTCATAAGCGACCGAAAATGATCCTGCTCGGTGATTGATAGAACGAGCCGCAGGTCCCTAGGGGCTTGCAACACAGAAATCACTTGAGATCAGAATATTTTCCAGTCAGATGACGGAGGTGAAAGACAATGTCTAGGTACTCCATGTAGCCACGATGTTCAAAGTTCAAAGTTCAAAGAAGCGCCTTCATTCCCGGCTCCAGAGCGAGCCAGTCAAGAGTCGTTAGTAGCGTTCGAATCTAAGCGGTAGCATGCCACCAAAAACCAGCGGCAAGGCGGCCAAGAAGGCCGGCAAGGCGCAGAAGAACATCTCGAAGAGCGACAAGAAGAAGAAACGCAGGAGGAAGGAGAGCTACGCCATCTACATATACAAGGTGCTGAAGCAGGTCCATCCCGACACCGGCATCTCCAGCAAGGCCATGTCGATCATGAACAGCTTCGTGAACGACATCTTCGAGCGGATCGCCGCCGAGGCGTCTCGCCTGGCCCACTACAACAAGCGTTCGACGATAACCAGTCGGGAGATCCAGACCGCCGTGCGCCTCCTCCTGCCGGGCGAGTTGGCCAAGCACGCCGTGAGCGAAGGCACCAAGGCCGTCACCAAGTACACCAGCTCGAAGTAAAGGCCTCCCCCTGGCGGAGCTCCCTCCGAAGATCAGAGGGTTTCGGGAGAATTACGACAAAAATCGGTTCTTTTCAGAACCACAAAGGCCTTTCCGTAAAAGGGTTTCTCTCCTCGGCAGACGCACGCATGACCACCGACCCTTCCCGCCGTTACGTTACTTTGTTAGTCCCGCGGCTCTTTCATTTATTTTCCCCTTTTAAACATATAACACTTTGATCCGCGGTCATTAACGTACCGCGGTGCTATTCAATTAATACAATAGGCAGGTATGACTTATGCGCCGCGTCAAACAGGTTGAATAGTTAGGCCGCCAGTTATGTGCTAGACAGCGTTTACTGTCTCCAGCCTTACTTTGTGGAACTCCATAATCGTGAAGTATAACATAAATACAAAGATTAGTTAAAGTTAAAACAATATTGTCAGGTTAAGATATTAATAAAACTTGTGAAACTTTAACTAATCTTTGTATTTATACTATATTTCATGTGCTAGACACTCCGTTCGTTGGTCTGCGGATAAACTTTAAAGAAAGTGGGTTTGTTAGAGTGTGCTGCGGTAATTTACACTAAAATCTAGTTTTTATATTTGCTTTTCGTCTTCCTATCCGCCGCCTGCGCGTGCGGTCGGTCGTTCGCTAGAACCGCCGCCGGAAGCCTAACCTACACGGGGGTAATATGATAGGGAACAGAGGAGTTCGCTGTAATATACCGAGGCCCCTGCGTCGGTGTATATATTATTATGTTCGCTTATTGGCAATAATTTTAGATAATAACAGACGCCGGTGCAAAGAGAACTAATTAGGACGTCATGAATAGAAAGAGGTGACGGCGGCGGAAGCATTTTGAAAGAAATCCGTCCCCTGCTTCTATTCAAAATTCGGAATAGATGGCGGCGTGACGTGGTTTCCTATTATTAATTGTTAATCGGAGACGGCGCGTGTAGTCGAGTTTAGCAGATGCACCTTTTGCGGAGCAGAATTGTGGCCCTGAAAAGGGCCATTTGTATGTCGCCACGGCGGCACCGCGAGCGACCCGTCTTCTTCTTTCGCTGCTTTCGGAGGAGGAGGCGGCGAGCCGCGTCGTTGAACGGCCCTCGCGCTTCACTTCTTCTTGGAGGCGGCTGGAGCCTTCTTGGGCTTGGGCGCTTTCGGCTTCTTGGTCGGCACCTTGGTGGTCTTCTTGGCTTTCGAGGGGGTCCTCCCCTTCGAGGCCCGCTTCTCGGAGGCGGCGGGCGTGGCGGGGGCTGCCGTCGCTGGCGACGCCGCGGCGGCTGCCGCTTGCGGCTTCCTGCCCCTGGAACCGGCGGCCTTCTTCTCTGCCCCGGCCTTTTTGGCTGCAGGTTTCGGCTTCTTGGCGTCCGCGGCCTTGGCTTTTCCGGAGGAGGCGCGTTTGCCGCCGGCGGACTTCGCGGAGGCTGCGGCCTTCGAGGCGGAGCGAGCTTTCTCTGGCTTCTTGGAGGCGGCCCCGCCGGATCCTGCAGATCCCCCGCCGGCCAGCTTGAAGGAGCCGGAAGCGCCCTTTCCCTTGGTCTGGACGAGTGCGCCGGATGCGACGGCGGACTTCAGGTACTTCTTGATGAACGGAGCCAACTTCTCGGCGTCGACCTTGTAGTTGGCCGAGACGTACTTCTTGATCGCCTGCAGAGAGGAACCGCCGCGCTCCTTGAGACTCTTGATTGCGTTGTTGACCATGTCGGATGTGGGCGGGTGGTTGGGTTTCGAACGAGCGCTCTTGGCGCCGCCGCCGCCGGCCTTCTTCTGGCCGGCCGCCTTCTTCCCCGCGGCCGCCGAGGAGGCGGGAGCGGCCGAAGCTGCCGCTGGCGAAGAAGCTACTGCCGCGTCTGCCATGTCGTAGTAGATACTGCCAAGTGGTGTTGCGTATTTACGGAAATAAAAAACTGCGGCTTCGCTACTCGGATAGGTGCTGCGTCAATGGGTTCGCGCGCGAACGAGAGAACTAACTGTCAAGGACTGGAGACGCCTTTCAGCTGAACAACGCGATACAGAGAAAAATTCTACTGTGACTCGCTCCCGGGGAAACCGGCGGAGCACTTGTTCGACGCACGTACCGCCGAGAGAACCGTTCGCCTTCGTCGGCAGCGCCATGGCAGTCGCGACATTGGAACGCTCGTGTTCGCTTCCTTGCACTTTCGAAGACGCCGACGGCGCCCGCCCTTCCCGGACGCCGTCGCCGTTTCGAACGGCGCGAGATGAACGACCGGCCCGTCTTCCCGGGGGGTCGGCGGTCGCGAAACGGCCTCGGGCTCGCCGGAGCCGCGACTTACTTTTACAAGTAGCTGAACGTCGCCGAATGAGTCCGCAATTCGAGGGCCGGCGCCGTCTCCACCGGGTGCCCGGGGTCGGCGACGACTCCGGATACGGAAGGCCGGTAGTACGGAGCGAGCCGGGCTCGGCGAGGAGGAACGCGTTTAGGCGAGCGACTCCGGTCGGGCGAGAGACCTGTAGAGACGGCAACAAGAGTCGAGGGAACCGAGACCGGGGAAGACGGCTCCCAGACCGCTTCCCGTGGTCAGGTCGGTCGAGTCGAGTCGAGAGCGGTGGGTTCCCGGTCCAGCAAGGAACAGCACGTTCTGCAGAGGAGGAGCTCCAGGAAGGAAGGAACTCGCGACATTCGAGGAGGTCTCGGCTTAAACGCGTCGATGCCCGAGATTACTACAGCACAATATGACCGCATCTCCGGTTCGAGGTTCCGTAACAACGAGCCAGCTTCCGGTGAACGGTGAACATCACGGCGTACCCGGAATGACCGGAGCATGGTCTTTAACCCCCGTCGTCCGAAGGATCGTCAAACAGGCAGAACCCCGGCTCGTGGGGTCGGTTTTCGAAGGGATCCCTCGCTTCGACAGATCTGTCGTCGTTCCTGGTCTAAATCGGCGAGCCTGATCAACAAACGCCAACCGTCGATGTTAATTAGGGTCCAATGTTAAATATTCAAGGGCAATGCATTCGACGCCGCTAAGGGTGCAAAAGAAAAGGAAACCGAAGCATCGTCTTACGAGTCATCAACGTCGGGTATATACTCCCATGTATTGTATCTAAAGAACCTGGCATGTAATAGAACAAGCCGCCTTACGCCCAAGAGGCGACTTGCATCGTGGTGCGAAACGTTGTCGCAGGGCCACCCCTCGTTGCTTTGAGCCCGGGCGCAGGGCCGTCCGCGAAGTTTTCAACATGCGATACCACCGTAAAAGGGAAGTTAAGAAAAGACCCCCCCCCCCCGCCCCGCCAAGACCTTAAACAGCCTGCTGCCGATCAGTTTTTCGCATTTCAATAACGATTCAAACCAAAAACGGCAAGACGTCTTTCGGATCTTATTACGATTCTTCTTGTTGCTTGTATATGTACCAACTACCTTACCGTTGGACGTTTTTAAAATAAAATTAATTTTTAAAATAATTTTTCATTATTTCATATCAACGCTGGCTACATACATTTCTATAATGGTATGTGCATGTACAGTTGCGATCATTCGCTAAGGAACATTTAAGACATTATACCCGCCAATCTTCCAGTTTTTTGTACAGTGTAAATAAATGTAAGTTTATCACATTATAGTCGAGAACATTTCATTTTTTTTAACATTGTAATTCCCCAATTCATAAATCAGGCCGAATTACCAGCGTACATTGTACAAAAATCGGCGATCACTATTTGTTCATCGTTCCTTAGCGAATGATCGCAACTGTACCATGCACCAAAAAAAAAAAAAATTTCACCCATGTATCTTGTCAAAAATAATTTTTTTAAATATTTTATCATCAATTCATATCAACGCTGCCTACACACGTTTCCATAATGGTATGTGCATGTACCATTGCAATCTCATTAAGTTTCGGTCACAGTACCCGTTTAAAATAAAAGAGACGCATTCTGGACGCGGAGGCTAAGGTGTAAAAGAAAGATCCGCGTGAGAAACGGTAACGGTGATAAACAGAGGGAGAGAGAGGGACCAAAACGAAAAGGAAAATAGAACAAAACATAAAAGGGATGTTAAGCGAGCGTCAGCTGCTCGGAGAGACCCTTTTGCCGAGGCGTATTGTGGTTCTGAAAAGAACCGTTTTTTTTTTCCAACGCGAAGGTCGCCGTCGACTGCGAGGCGGCCGCAACTTAGGCGCGTTCTCCTCTGATGCGCCTGGCCAACTGGATGTCCTTAGGCATGATGGTCACGCGTTTGGCGTGGATGGCGCAGAGGTTGGTGTCTTCGAAGAGACCCACCAGGTAAGCCTCGCTGGCTTCCTGCAGGGCCATGACGGCCGAGCTTTGGAAGCGGAGGTCGGTCTTGAAGTCCTGTGCGATTTCGCGCACCAACCGTTGGAAGGGCAGTTTGCGGATCAGCAGTTCGGTGCTCTTCTGGTAGCGAGGAATCTCACGGAGAGCGACCGTGCCCGGCCTGTAACGATGGGGCTTCTTGACGCCGCCGGTTGCGGGCGCGCTCTTCCTGGCCGCCTTGGTGGCCAACTGCTTGCGAGGAGCCTTGCCTCCCGTAGACTTACGAGCGGTCTGCTTGGTACGAGCCATGAATGCGTAGGTTAATTATATAAAGAGGACAACGGACTACAGCGCGAACTGGTCTGCACGAGAATGAGAATCAATCGAATCGAATATAAACGTTATTTTAATCACCCCGCGAGCGGGGTGAGGCTGTTATAGGCCCTGTCAATGAGGGCCTCTTCAGCCAGCCGTTGGCGGACCAGTTATTATTAAATAAATTTAATAATAGCCAGCCCGGCAACGGCGTTGCATTTGTTTGTGGTTATTATTAGCAATATTAAAATAATATTGGTAATGACAACCACAATCGCTCCGTACTTGTTGTCCTCTTTGATAATTTCATGCATACATGGCCATATGCACTGTTATCGGCCATACCAACATGTGGAACATGTTGATATGGGCGACAACGATGGAATGCAGTTAATCGAAGTTGTAGATGTTGTTTTCGATAGCGGCTGATGTTAATTGCGTGGAACAGCAAAACACGGCTCTTTTCAGATCCACCCCCGAAATATATGGCTTTCGGGGGATGTGTAGCACTAAGCAGTAAGTCGACTTAAACTTCCTCCAAGGAACCCCCTTGAGGGATCGGTCACCGGGTTTTAGGATCACAGGGATGAGGACAGACAATTGCCAGCCTTTTCCAGGGACTCCGGTGAGCCCCCAGCGTAAAAACCCGCCGAAGTTACCTTTCCAGAAGCTGGCAAGTGCCTTGGGATGAAGGATAGTGACTTGCTTCCCTGGGGGACTGCTACCCCCGTTCCGAAGAACGGGCGCGGAATACCAGCAATCCATGCTGTAGCCACTAGTGATGTTTCACACCAGCGGCTTAAAAGGAGGGAAGGGGGTTGATTTTTGGAAGGAAAAGTCGACTCACCGGTTAACACTACACATGACCACTGAATACCCTTGCCGGCCGTGGTGCGAAATGCTTAAACAGCATCTCTACTACCAGCGTATTTCGAGATGCTAGTCGCACATATTCACACCACGGACACCAAGCACAGTACTGAGAATCAATCGAATATAAACGTTATTTTAATCACCCCGCGAGCGGGGTGAGGCTGTTATAGGCCCTGTCAATGAGGGCCTCTTCAGCCAGCCGTTGGCGGACCAGTTATTATTAAATAAATTTAATAATAGCCAGCCCGGCAACGGCGTTGCATTTGTTTGTGGTTATTATTAGCAATATTAAAATAATATTGGTAATGACAACCACAATCGCTCCGTACTTGTTGTCCTCTTTGATAATTTCATGCATACATGGCCATATGCACTGTTATCGGCCATACCAACATGTGGAACATGTTGATATGGGCGACAACGATGGAATGCAGTTAATCGAAGTTGTAGATGTTGTTTTCGATAGCGGCTGATGTTAATTGCGTGGAACAACAAAACACGGCTCTTTTCAGATCCACCCCCGAAATATATGGCTTTCGGGGGATGTGTAGCACTAAGCAGTAAGTCGACTTAAACTTCCTCCAAGGAACCCCCTTGAGGGATCGGTCACCGGGTTTTAGGATCACAGGGATGAGGACAGACAATTGCCAGCCTTTTCCAGGGACTCCGGTGAGCCCCCAGCGTAAAAACCCGCCGAAGTTACCTTTCCAGAAGCTGGCAAGTGCCTTGGGATGAAGGATAGTGACTTGCTTCCCTGGGGGACTGCTACCCCCGTTCCGAAGAACGGGCGCGGAATACCAGCAATCCATGCTGTAGCCACTAGTGATGTTTCACACCAGCGGCTTAAAAGGAGGGAAGGGGGTTGATTTTTGGAAGGAAAAGTCGACTCACCGGTTAACACTACACATGACCACTGAATACCCTTGCCGGCCGTGGTGCGAAATGCTTAAACAGCATCTCTACTACCAGCGTATTTCGAGATGCTAGTCGCACATATTCACACCACGGACACCAAGCACAGTACTGAGAATCAATCTAGCGGGCACAAGCATTTGAAGCCTCGGTCCGCGAGAGACGACGAAATCGGCATCGCCGATTGGACGGAGAGCGCGGCAGGCCACGCCCGCGTCGCAAGTTCACAAAACCGACATGGAAAGGGCGGCGGAAGGCATTCTCTCGACGACCAGCGAGCTACACTCTCGTCGTTCCCGTTCTCTGTTCTGTGTGCAGTTTTATTCGTGTGAAGTCTTCGATCTGACAAGATGACCGGTCGCGGTAAGGGAGGCAAAGGTCTGGGAAAAGGTGGCGCCAAGCGTCATCGCAAAGTTCTACGCGATAACATCCAGGGCATCACGAAACCGGCCATCAGACGTTTGGCCCGGCGCGGTGGCGTCAAGCGCATCTCCGGACTGATCTACGAGGAGACGCGCGGCGTGCTGAAGGTGTTTCTCGAGAACGTGATCAGGGACGCCGTCACCTACACCGAACACGCGAAGAGGAAGACCGTCACCGCGATGGACGTGGTGTACGCGTTGAAACGCCAAGGCCGCACCCTCTACGGTTTCGGCGGCTAAGAAGGAGACGACAACGGTCGGAGGCCACCGCCGCTCCAGCATCTCTCTCTCTTCTCTTCGGAAGGGAGGCGGCGGTCGAGGAAAAAAACGGTTCTTTTCAGAACCACAAAGACAGTGCTTGTAAGGGCAACACTTTCGATTCGTTCGCAGTCCCGTCGCATCGTGAAAACAAAAATCGGCACTCTAGGTCGGCCTCTCTTTTTCTCTCTCTCTCTCTCTCTCTCTCTCTCTCTCTCTCTCTCTCTCTCTCTCTCTGTCCTTGATGGTAGGTTGTAAATGTTACACGCCCGGTGGACGCCGATTAGGCAGGGGAGGAAAAAGGGCAGAAAAAAAAAAAGAGGTAATTTCTTCTCGTTAGGAATGACCGACGTCCATCTGATATGTCTTCCGAGCGCACCCCTTCCTACCGGCCGGGTTGTTGTTCGTATCTGCCGTTTTATTTTATATGTTTTTATTTAACATCCGATGTAAAGTGTGAAAACAAAGGCAATCGTATCGTGTCTACGGGAGAAACCCTTTAAGCGGGAATGTAATTTGTGGCCCTGAGAAGGGCCGGTTGGTTCGCTGATCCCAAGGCACTAGGCTTAGGCCTTTTTCTCGGTTTTCTTCGGGAGAAGAACGGCCTGGATGTTTGGCAGCACTCCGCCCTGGGCGATCGTGACCCCGGAAAGGAGCTTGTTCAACTCCTCGTCGTTCCTGATGGCGAGCTGCAGATGACGGGGGATGATCCTGGTCTTTTTGTTGTCACGGGCGGCGTTCCCGGCCAACTCGAGAACTTCCGCGGCCAGGTACTCCATCACGGCGGCCAGGTAGACGGGCGCACCGGCACCGACGCGTTCGGCGTAGTTTCCCTTGCGCAAGAGACGGTGGATCCTGCCGACTGGAAACTGAAGACCGGCCCGGCTGGATCGGGACTTCGCCTTTCCCTTGACTTTTCCTCCCTTTCCTCGTCCAGACATTCTCGCTAGTGGGTATATGAAGTGGCAGAAGATGAACACTGACTGTCTGTGTCGGCGGTCGAGCGCGGAATAAAGCTCTTGAACTTTGAACTTTGAACATCGTGGCTACATGGAGTACCTAGACATTGTCTTTCACCTCCGTCATCTGACTGGAAAATATTCTGATCTCAAGTGATTTCTGTGTTGCAAGCCCCTAGGGACCTGCGGCTCGTTCTATCAATCACCGAGCAGGATCATTTTCGGTCGCTTATGACGGCGGCGTTCGCCAGCGTCGTAGGCTCCTAACGCATTGATAAGTGGGTTTGGATGACCCGCAAGCGAGTCGTAGAACCGCACGGCAGACTGTTTAATAAAGTCTTGGATGGATGGTAAATTGGCGTCCTGGTGCAATTCCTGATTGCGGACAAACCAAGGAGCGTCAAAGACCGCCCGGAGGGCCTTGTTTTGGATCACCTGAAGCTTGTTTACGTGTGATTTGGCTGCGTATCCCCAAACTGTCGAGGCGTAGGTCATCGTCGGACGGACGATGGCCTTATAGATTCTCAGTTTGTTGGAAGCACTGAGTTTAGATCTCCTGTTAGAAAGTGAGCTCAAACTTGCAGTGACAGCCTTCGCACGATTCGCGCATTGCACTAGGTGCGGTCGCCAGGTAAGACCCTTATCAAGGACCACTCCGAGATACTTGGTCTCGTCCTTCCACGGGATCTCTTGATCAAACATGGAAACATTGCCCTGGGGGCGGTGAGTCCTTTTTGTCAAGAAGATCGCCGAGCTCTTTTCGGAGTTGACTTCGATACGCCAGGTACGAAACCATTCCTCGAGCTCGTCCATCGCCGTTTGTAGGTCTCTCACTATGAGATGTGGGTGACGTGAAGAGGCCATTACAGCCGTGTCGTCGGCGTATAGCGCAATCTGGGTGTTTGGCGTTCTAGGGATGTCCCTCACGTAGATGCTAAAGAGCGCCGGTGAGAGAAGGGAACCTTGGGGAACACCCGCGGTAATCCTTCTCTCCGTGGACCTGGTTCCGTTCAACTTGACGCGGAAGATCCTATCCCGGAGGTAGGAACCGACCAGTTGAACGAGCGCACGGGGAAAGCCAGCCTCTAGCATCTTGTGAAGTAGTCCCTGGTGCCAGACCTTGTCGAAGGCCTTTGACACGTCCAGAAAGACGGCGCCGGTTGACTGACGGGTACAGAAACCGTCGGTCACGTTTTCCACAACTCTGAGGACCTGATGCACAGTCGAGTGTGCGGTTCTAAATCCAAACTGTTCGTCTTGGAGAATTTGCCCTTCATCTGTCACGCGCTTGATCCGCCTCAACACGACGCCTTCGGCAATCTTCCCAACCACAGACAGAAGCGATATCGGTCTGTAGTTTTGCGGGAAGTTCGCTTGCTGGCCCGGTTTCGGTAACAAGATCACATCGGCGCACCGCCACCTCCGAGGGAAGTGGCGGAGACGCAACGAGGCGTTAATGATGCCGGTTAAAGCCGCGATGGCCTTGGTTGGCAGGGCTTTAAGAACCCCATTGCCTAGCCCGTCGGGACCTGGAGCTTTCTTGACCTTGCAGGTCTTGATAAGCTCCCGGACTTCTTCAGCGGTTGCAGGCTCCAGTACCTCTGGATCTGGATCTCGTAGCCGACGTCGAACGTCGGCATGAATTCTCCCAATAAACCGAACGTCTGCGTTAGCATAGTTCGGCGAGCACTGGCGTTCGAGACTGTCCGCGAAGGCTTCCGCCTTCTCGTTGTCCGAGTACGCCAGGCCACGCTCACCATGTATGGGGGGCATCGGAGACCACTTGTTCCTAAGGACTTTGGCCATTCTCCACAGAGAATTGTCCGTTGCGTCCAGGGCATCGAGCTTGGCTTCCCATGTCTCGTTACGGTAGTTCTTGACCTCAGTCCGAACTTGTGCAGCGAGTTGGTTCGCCCTGACCTTGTCAGCCGGATTCATCGATCGCTGTGCCAGTCGCCTGGCTCGGTTCTTATCTCGGATCAGCTCCTTAATGGCCGCAGGAAAAATGTCACCAGAGTTCGGAGTACGAACGACATTTGTAGCAAATCGAACAGAGTTCGAAAGGCATGAAGTGAACCATTGTTCAGAAGCCTCGAATCCGTCAATGTTCTCGATCCTGGGGATCGGTCCCATAGACTGCTCAAGGTGCCCCGTGAACGCCGGCCACGATACGGTAAACCGTTTGTTATCCTCTGCGGTCCCATCAGCGGGATCTATGTCACCGAGGTGCATAAGTACCGGGTTGTGATCTGAATTGAATTTGGCAACCGAAGTCAGTTGGTGAACCATGGGGACGTCCTTGAGAATGACGGTGTCCAATATGTCTGGCCTCCCTCGGGTGGGAAAGTGGGTCGGCTCCGTGGGAGCATCCACAAAGAAAACTTGTCTCTCCGCAAAGGCGTTCAAAATGCGTCCGTTGCGATTGGTAACGCGGCTGTTCCATGCAGGATGTTTGGAGTTCAAGTCACCGGCAATAATTACCGGGTCGTTTCCCACCAACAGAGCCTCTAGGTCAGCCTCGAGCAGGATCCTGTTTGGCGCGTTATAAACGGACCAAAACCGGATCGCTCCGTTCCTCTCGGTTTGGACGCACACTCCAGTTGCCTCGATGTGGTCCATTTCTGGTACATCGAGAGCAAAATGGGCAAGAGAGGTTTTGACATATATGGCCGTTCCGCCTCCTCTGGCGCCACCCCTATCGACTCGGTAGAGCCGATAGTTGGGAAGCCTGGGATTGTCTCCAGCGCGGAGCCAGGTCTCGTTGACCATGACCACGTCGAGATTGTGCCTATGTACAAACTCGAGCAGTTCGCCCTTTTTGCAACGAAGTCCTTGGGCATTCCAAAAGACTGTCCTCAGCGAGCTAGGATTCCTGGGTCGTCGATCCATTAACGATCTTGTAAGATTTGGATCATGGGGGTGAAAACGCCCATTAGACATGACAGGATTTCCTGATTGCTCTTGTTCTCAACGAACATCTGAATGACCTTTTGGATTCCCGACAACATTGCTGTAAGGGCATCTCTGCCTTGTTTGTCAGCTGATGGGGTAGGCGTAGCCTGTGGTTCGACTGGCACGTCCGTGCCGCTGGGAGCGGTCACGGTGGCCGGCCGTTGTTCCACAACGGGTGGTTGCTCCACGCCGACGGAACTTTCGGCCCCAGAACCGACCGCTTGGCCCGAGTCGCCGGTGGCGGTACTCGGGGCGGGCCGTATGTTCCTACGGGGGTTTTCTGTTCCGCGCACCGGATTCTTCACCGCGTTCGCGTAGGAAGCAGCGGATGACCTCACAGCCGGTACTGGCCTACGAGCATGGACGTTTTTTGCGTTCGAAGGGTGCACTGGACAGCCCTTGTAATTTGCCGTGTGCGAACCGCTACAGTTGCAGCACTTGGCGGGTACGTCCCTCGACTTTTGGCATTCACCAGTATGATGAGGATCCGCGCACTTTACGCACTTGGGTGGAGCAGTGCAGCGTGACTGAGCATGTCCGAACCGCTGGCAGCGGTGGCATTGCCCTATAGCCGTCTTTCTGCGTGGAGATTCCACCGACACCCTCAGGTGCATGAGGTCGCGGAGTTGGAAGATGGCCTTGCCCTCCTGTGACTTGGTTAAATGAACCAGCACCAGAGGCAAGGGCCTTCGCTCCGAACCACGTCTCATGCGGTGAACAGAGGTTATAGGATAGCCCCTCTCCATGAGTCTATCTTTCACCTCCTCGTTGGTGCAGGTTTCTGGAACTCCACGCACCACCACCTTCAACGGTTTTTCCTCTGTGAGCTGATAATGGTGATGGGGCACCTTCATCTCGTTGAGGAATGACCTAAGCTTCCTGAAATCATCCGCAGAGGCGGGATGAAGCCGGATGCCGTCCTGAAGGTTTTTGGCTTTTGTAATTACAATCTTGCGGCGAGTCAACTCCCCGGACAGGGATGACCAGTTCTCCTTGCTATGCAGGACGAACGGTGGGATCCTGTCCCGGCAAGTATTCGCCGTTGTTACCCCCTCGTGTGTAGAGACTCCTTCCATTTCCTCCTCCAGGGAGTCAAATTGGTTGGAGACGGAAACAACGGGTTGGGGTGTCGTAATCGAGGCAGATTTCTTGCACTTTCGCTTCCGGCCTCGCTCCTTCACCGTAGTGAAATCATCGCTCAGCTCCGATTCCGAAGATTCAGAGCTGTCCGTAGGCAAATTGCGCTTGAAACCTGCAGCCAGGTGGTCGCAATCCATTTCCGTGGAAACGTTTGCGGGCTCCTCGACCGCCAGCTGCGAAGATGCACTCCAAGGAGCAACCAATCCGCTTGCTTGCGCGATAGCCGCGGCCCCGCCTTCAGCTGAAGGCGTTCTCTCGGCGGTACGTGCGAGGCACGTATCCGCTCGAACGCTTATCTCAACCGGCATTTACATTATTCGAGCTCTGCTGTCCGATCAGTACACACGTATGTGATCCAGCTCCTGCTTGTTTACAAGCGATTTGTTATTTTTTGAGCCGAACCTTGGTTTTCCTTTGGTTTATTAAGGTTTAGCTATCCGCTGCATTTATGTAGCAAATTTTTAACGATTCGCCTGCCGTTGCCACTTGGGTTTTAAAGCTTATTGACGTTGCATTTCTTAATGCGATTTTTATTGTTTTTGCATTTCTTAATGCTATTTTCAGTTGCGTGAAGAGTACTTGCACCGAGGGATACTTTGTGGACTGGGCCGAAGACATCGTTTTGACCACTAGGTGACGGGAGTCACCTAGGTGAACAGGATAGTCGAGGCTTGGTATGGATATCTTCGTCAAGGTCGTGGAAGAATTCCTGGAGCAACATGGATTGTCTATGCTTGAAGAGGCGCTGAAGAAGACGAGGTATGAGGGGGTGAAGTCCACGATGTCCAAGGGCTGCCAGGAGGAGCCCGCGAAGACAGCACCAGCCAAGGTTTCCAAGGGGAAATCTGCGAAGAAGCAGGCCAAGGCTTCTGTGGAGAAGCCTGTGAAGACCGTCCCTGCCAAGGCTGCCGAGGGGCAGCCTGAGAAAAAGGTCCCTACTAGGGTAGCTGAGGAGGGGCTACCCGCGAAGTCGCTGGCGCAGGAGGTTATGTCCAAGCCAGTAGCTACCTTGGGAGCCCGGCCAAGGGTCACTAACTTTCGAGTGGTGTCCCCCACCCCAGCTCAGAAAGGCGGCAAGGCGAAGGCTAAAACTTCCCGCCAAAATAAAAACGATGATAGCTCTGACAGTGAGAGGTCCGGGAGGCCTCGTTCCCCTGTCTTAAAGAGCGGTGGCTTAGCCGCATATCCCGAACTCGGTGCCTCTGGAGGGCACTGCTCGGGAGCGGCTTCAGGTGCTCAGATGGAGCTCGTGGGGTCCGGATCTTTCAGTACCCTGGAAGACTTCCCTTTGTTGGGTTGTCGGAAAGGGGAATATGCCATTATGACCCCGAGCACACCAGATGATAAACCTATTGATCGGTCAGGCGCTGAAGGCGGAGATGCGAAAGTGTCGGTCGCAAGTAAGCAAATGCCGGTTGAGATAAGTGTTCGAGCGGATACGTGCCTCGCACGTACCGCCGAGAGAACGCCTTCAGCTGAAGGCGGGGCCGCGGCTATCGCGCAAGCAAGCGGATTGGTTGCTCCTTGGAGTGCATCTTCGCAGCTGGCGGTCGAGGAGCCCGCAAACGTTTCCACGGAAATGGATTGCGACCACCTGGCTGCAGGTTTCAAGCGCAATTTGCCTACGGACAGCTCTGAATCTTCGGAATCGGAGCTGAGCGATGATTTCACTACGGTGAAGGAGCGAGGCCGGAAGCGAAAGTGCAAGAAATCTGCCTCGATTACGACACCCCAACCCGTTGTTTCCGTCTCCAACCAATTTGACTCCCTGGAGGAGGAAATGGAAGGAGTCTCTACACACGAGGGGGTAACAACGGCGAATACTCGCCGGGACAGGATCCCACCGTTCGTCCTGCATAGCAAGGAGAACTGGTCATCCCTGTCCGGGGAGTTGACTCGCCGCAAGATTGTAATTACAAAAGCCAAAAATCTTCAGGACGGCATCCGGCTTCATCCCGCCTCGGCGGATGATTTCAGGAAGCTTAGGTCATTCCTCAACGAGATGAAGGTGCCCCATCACCATTATCAGCTCACAGAGGAAAAACCGTTGAAGGTGGTGGTGCGTGGAGTTCCAGAAACCTGCACCAACGAGGAGGTGAAAGATAGACTCATGGAGAGGGGCTATCCTGTAACCTCTGTTCACCGCATGAGACGTGGTTCGGAGCGAAGGCCCTTGCCTCTGGTGCTGGTTCATTTAACCAAGTCACAGGAGGGCAAGGCCATCTTCCAACTCCGCGACCTCATGCACCTGAGGGTGTCGGTGGAATCTCCACGCAGAAAGACGGCTATAGGGCAATGCCACCGCTGCCAGCGGTTCGGACATGCTCAGTCACGCTGCACTGCTCCACCCAAGTGCGTAAAGTGCGCGGATCCTCATCATACTGGTGAGTGCCAAAAGTCGAGGGACGTACCTGCCAAGTGTTGCAACTGTAGCGGTTCGCACACGGCAAATTACAAGGGCTGCCCAGTGCACCATTCGAACGCAAAAAACGTCCATGCTCGTAGGCCAGTACCTGCTGTGAGGTCATCCGCTGCTTCCTACGCGAACGCGGTGAAGAATCCGGTGCGCGGAACAGAAAACCCCCGTAGGAACATACGGCCCGCCCCGAGTACCGCCGCCGGCGGCTCGGGCCAAGCGGTCGGTTCTGGGGTCGAAAGTTCCGTCGGCGTGGAGCAACCACCCGTTGTGGAACAACGGCCGGCCACCGTGACCGCTCCCAGCGGCACGGACGTGCCAGTCGAACCACAGGCTACGCCTACCCCATCAGCTGACAAACGAGGCAGAGATGCCCTAACAGCAATGTTGTCGGGAATCCAAAAGGTCATTCAGATGTTCGTTGAGAACAAGAGCAATCAGGAAATCCTGTCATGTCTAATGGGCGTTTTCACCCCCATGATCCAAATCTTACAAGATCGTTAATGGATCGACGACCCAGGAATCCTAGCTCGCTGAGGACAGTCTTTTGGAATGCCCAAGGACTTCGTTGCAAAAAGGGCGAACTGCTCGAGTTTGTACATAGGCACAATCTCGACGTGGTCATGGTCAACGAGACCTGGCTCCGCGCTGGAGACAATCCCAGGCTTCCCAACTATCGGCTCTACCGAGTCGATAGGGGTGGCGCCAGAGGAGGCGGAACGGCCATATATGTCAAAACCTCTCTTGCCCATTTTGCTCTCGATGTACCAGAAATGGACCACATCGAGGCAACTGGAGTGTGCGTCCAAACCGAGAGGAACGGAGCGATCCGGTTTTGGTCCGTTTATAACGCGCCAAACAGAATCCTGCTCGAGGCTGACCTAGAGGCTCTGTTGGTGGGAAACGACCCGGTAATTATTGCCGGTGACTTGAACTCCAAACATCCTGCATGGAACAGCCGCGTTACCAATCGCAACGGACGCATTTTGAACGCCTTTGCGGAGAGACAAGTTTTCTTTGTGGATGCTCCCACGGAGCCGACCCACTTTCCCGCCGTAGGGAGGCCAGACATATTGGACACCGTCATTCTCAAGGACGTCACCATGGTTCACCAACTGACTTCGGTTGCCGAATTCAATTCAGATCACAACCCGGTACTTATGTACCTCGGTGACATAGATCCCGCTGATGGGACCGCAGATGATAACAAACGGTTTACCGTATCGTGGCCGGCGTTCACGGGGCACCTTGAGCAGTCTATGGGACCGATCCCCAGGATCGAGAACATTGACGGACTCGAGGCTTCTGAACAATGGTTCACTTCATGCCTTTCGAACTCTGTTCGATTTGCTACAAATGTCGTTCGTACTCCGAACTCTGGTGACATTTTTCCTGCGGCCATTAAGGAGCTGATCCGAGATAAGAACCGAGCCAGGCGACTGGCACAGCGATCGATGAATCCGGCTGACAAGGTCAGGGCGAACCAACTCGCTGCACAAGTTCGGACTGAGGTCAAGAACTACCGTAACGAGACATGGGAAGCCAAGCTCGATGCCCTGGACGCAACGGACAATTCTCTGTGGAGAATGGCCAAAGTCCTCAGGAACAAGTGGTCTCCGATGCCCCCCATACATGGTGAGCGTGGCCTGGCATACTCGGACAACGAGAAGGCGGAAGCCTTCGCGGACAGTCTCGAACGCCAGTGCTCGCCGAACTATGCTAACGCAGACGTTCGGTTTATTGGGAGAATTCATGCCGACGTTCGACGTCGGCTACGAGATCCAGATCCAGAGGTACTGGAGCCTGCAACCGCTGAAGAAGTCCGGGAGCTTATCAAGACCTGCAAGGTCAAGAAAGCTCCAGGTCCCGACGGGCTAGGCAATGGGGTTCTTAAAGCCCTGCCAACCAAGGCCATCGCGGCTTTAACCGGCATCATTAACGCCTCGTTGCGTCTCCGCCACTTCCCTCGGAGGTGGCGGTGCGCCGATGTGATCTTGTTACCGAAACCGGGCCAGCAAGCGAACTTCCCGCAAAACTACAGACCGATATCGCTTCTGTCTGTGGTTGGGAAGATTGCCGAAGGCGTCGTGTTGAGGCGGATCAAGCGCGTGACAGATGAAGGGCAAATTCTCCAAGACGAACAGTTTGGATTTAGAACCGCACACTCGACTGTGCATCAGGTCCTCAGAGTTGTGGAAAACGTGACCGACGGTTTCTGTACCCGTCAGTCAACCGGCGCCGTCTTTCTGGACGTGTCAAAGGCCTTCGACAAGGTCTGGCACCAGGGACTACTTCACAAGATGCTAGAGGCTGGCTTTCCCCGTGCGCTCGTTCAACTGGTCGGTTCCTACCTCCGGGATAGGACCTTCCGCGTCAAGTTGAACGGAACCAGGTCCACGGAGAGAAGGATTACCGCGGGTGTTCCCCAAGGTTCCCTTCTCTCACCGGCGCTCTTTAGCATCTACGTGAGGGACATCCCTAGAACGCGAAACACCCAGATTGCGCTATACGCCGACGACACGGCTGTAATGGCCTCTTCACGTCACCCACATCTCATAGTGAGAGACCTACAAACGGCGATGGATGAGCTCGAGGAATGGTTTCGTACCTGGCGTATCGAAGTCAACTCCGAAAAGAGCTCGGCGATCTTCTTGACAAAAAGGACTCACCGCCCCGAGGGCAATGTTTCCATGTTTGATCAAGAGATCCCGTGGAAGGACGAGACCAAGTATCTCGGAGTGGTCCTTGATAAGGGTCTTACCTGGCGACCGCACTTAGTGCAATGCGCGAATCGTGCGAAGGCTGTCACTGCAAGTTTGAGCTCACTTTCTAATAGGAGATCTAAACTCAGTGCTTCCAACAAACTGAGAATCTATAAGGCCATCGTCCGTCCGACGATGACCTACGCCTCGACAGTTTGGGGATACGCAGCCAAATCACACGTAAACAAGCTTCAGGTGATCCAAAACAAGGCCCTCCGGGCGGTCTTTGACGCTCCTTGGTTTGTCCGCAATCAGGAATTGCACCAGGACGCCAATTTACCATCCATCCAAGACTTTATTAAACAGTCTGCCGTGCGGTTCTACGACTCGCTTGCGGGTCATCCAAACCCACTTATCAATGCGTTAGGAGCCTACGACGCTGGCGAACGCCGCCGTCATAAGCGACCGAAAATGATCCTGCTCGGTGATTGATAGAACGAGCCGCAGGTCCCTAGGGGCTTGCAACACAGAAATCACTTGAGATCAGAATATTTTCCAGTCAGATGACGGAGGTGAAAGACAATGTCTAGGTACTCCATGTAGCCACGATGTTCAAAGTTCAAAGTTCAACCGGCATTTGCTTACTTGCGACCGACACTTTCGCATCTCCGCCTTCAGCGCCTGACCGATCAATAGGTTTATCATCTGGTGTGCTCGGGGTCATAATGGCATATTCCCCTTTCCGACAACCCAACAAAGGGAAGTCTTCCAGGGTACTGAAAGATCCGGACCGCACGAGCTCCATCTGAGCACCTGAAACCGCCCCCGAGTAGTGCCCTCCAGAGGCACCAAGTTCGGGATATGCGGCTAAGCCACCGCTCTTTAAGACAGGGGAACGAGGCCTCCCGGACCTCTCACTGTCAGAGCTCTCATCATTTTTATTTTGGCGGGATGTTTTAGCCTTCGCCTTGCCGCCTTTCTGAGCTGGGGTGGGGGACACCACTCGAAAGTTAGTGACCCTTGGCCGGGCTCCCAAGGTAGCTACTGGCTTGGACATAACCTCCTGCGCCAGAGTCTTCGCGGGTAGCCCCTCCTCAGCTACCCTGGTAGGGACCTTTTTCACAGGCTGCCCCACGGCAGCCTTGGCAGGGACGGTCTTCGCAGGCTTCTCCACAGAAGCCTTGGCCTGCTTTTTCTCAGATTTCCCCTTGGAAATCTTGGCGGGTGCTGTCTTCACGGGCTCCTCCTGGCAGCCCTTGGACATCGTAGTCTTCTTGTCTTCATCCTCCAGCCGTTTCAACCCCACGTCGAACGCAGTTGATCCATATCGATTCCGAAGTTCTTGCAGATCCTTGAACACGTCCATACCAAGCCTCGACTATCCTGTTCACCTAGGTGACTCCCGTCACCTAGTGGTCAAAACGATGTCTTCGGCCCAGTCCACAAAATATCCCTCGGTGCAAGTACTCTTCACGCAACTGAAAATAGCATTAAGAAATGCAAAAACATTAAAAATCGCATTAAGAAATGCAACGGCAATAAGCTTTAAAAACCCAGTGGCAATACGCTTTAAAACCCAAAGGCAACGCAGTCGAATTCGTTAAAAATTTGCTACATAAATGCAGCGAATAGCTAAACCTTAATAAACCAAAGGAAAACCAAGGTTCGGCTCAAAAAATTAAGAAGTCGCAGATAAACAAACAGGAGCTGGATCACATACGTGTGTACTGATCGGACAGCAGAGCTCGAATTCAATCAATGAAACTGTCTGTGTCGGCGGTCGAGCGCGGAATGCGGCAGGCCACGCCCGCGTCGCAAGTTCACAAAACCGCCATGGAAAGGGCGGCGGAAGGCATTCTCTCGACGACCAGCGAGCTACACTCTCGTCGTTCCCGTTCTCTGTTCTGTGTGCAGTTTTATTCGTGTGAAGTCTTCGTTCTGACAAGATGACCGGTCGCGGTAAGGGAGGCAAAGGTCTGGGAAAAGGTGGCGCCAAGCGTCATCGCAAAGTTCTACGCGATAACATCCAGGGCATCACGAAACCGGCCATCAGACGTTTGGCCCGGCGCGGTGGCGTCAAGCGCATCTCCGGACTGATCTACGAGGAGACGCGCGGCGTGCTGAAGGTGTTTCTCGAGAACGTGATCAGGGACGCCGTCACCTACACCGAACACGCGAAGAGGAAGACCGTCACCGCGATGGACGTGGTGTACGCGTTGAAACGCCAAGGCCGCACCCTCTACGGTTTCGGCGGCTAAGAAGGAGACGACAACGGTCGGAGGCCACCGCCGCTCCAGCATCTCACTCTCCTCTTCGGAAGGGAGGCGGCGGTCGAGGAAAAAAAACGGTTTTTTTCAGAACCACAAAGACAGTGCTTGTAAGGGCAACACTTTCGATTCTTTCGCAGTCCCGTCGCATCGTGAAAACAAAAATCGGCACTCTAGGTCGGCCTCTCTATCTCTTTCTCTCTCTCTCTCTCTCTCTCTCTCACTCTCTCTGTCCTTGATGGTAGGTTGTAAATGTTACACGCCCGGTGGACGCCGATTAGGCAGGGGAGGAAAAAGGGCAGAAAAAAAAGAGGTAATTTCTTCTCGTTAGGAATGACCGACGTCCATCTGATATGTCTTCCGAGCGCACCCCTTCCTACCGGCCGGGTTGTTGTTCGTATCTGCCGTTTTATTTTATATGTTTTTATTTAACATCCGATGTAAAGTGTTAAAACAAAGGCAATCGTATCGTGTCTACGGGAGAAACCCTTTAAGCGGGAATGTAATTTGTGGCCCTGAGAAGGGCCGGTTGGTTCGCTGATCTCAAGGCACTAGGCTTAGGCCTTTTTCTCGGTTTTCTTCGGGAGAAGAACGGCCTGGATGTTTGGCAGCACTCCGCCCTGGGCGATCGTGACCCCGGAAAGGAGCTTGTTCAACTCCTCGTCGTTCCTGATGGCGAGCTGCAGATGACGGGGGATGATCCTGGTCTTTTTGTTGTCACGGGCGGCGTTCCCGGCCAACTCGAGAACTTCCGCGGCCAGGTACTCCATCACGGCGGCCAGGTAGACGGGCGCACCGGCACCGACGCGTTCGGCGTAGTTTCCCTTTCGCAAGAGACGGTGGATCCTGCCGACTGGAAACTGAAGACCGGCCCGGCTGGATCGGGACTTCGCCTTTCCATTGACTTTTCCTCCCTTTCCTCGTCCAGACATTCTCGCTAGTGGGTATATGAAGTGGCAGAAGATGAACACTGACTGTCTATGTCTATGAAAAGTCTATGAAATGTACATATTGCAATATGATTGTGAATAAAATCAACTTACTGTGGAAAACAACAAATCCGGAAACACATAAAAACAGATCGATGCAGCAAAAATACTGATAACAGTCCCCAATTAGCTAGACTATGCTAATATAACGCTGGGTTCCAAGACAATGCCTGTAAAGGTACAATGTCAGACAAAAAAACTATAAGTACAATACGAACATTCCCATATTAAGTACAGTAGACTTAACACTTGACTTGTGTTTTTTATATCCAGCGCCAATCCTGTAAATTATTAATAGCTTATGTCACATTCCCTATCCTTGATTTAGACCAGTGGTTCTTAACCGGTGCTTCGCGGAACACTGGTGCTCCGCGAGCTTGTTGCAAGTGCTCCGCGAAATTATGAAAGCCGAAATTCAATGTTGGCTCATCTACTGTATGTGATTTGCGTTGCACAAATAATGGCTAGATGGCAGCACCTTTGCAAAGTGAAGTGAAGTCGAGTGCTCGCTCCTTCGTCGCTCGCCTCATAAACTTCCCAGCTCGCCCGTAAAGATTAATTTACAACGCTTGGCACGTAAATAACTATTAGTAGCCACTCAAGCATCGTGACGAGCGCATGAAAATGTTGTAGATAACGAAAATTCAGTACCGCGCGATCATTAAATTTTTAACAAAAGAAGGGCACACGCTTAATCAAATCAAACAACGATTAGACGGCGTTTATGGTGATTTATCTCCTTCATATTCCACTGTACAAAAGTGGTCAACATATTTCCATTTGGGGCAAGAATCTCTTGAAGATGATGATCGCACCGGTAAGCCAATTGAAGCGGTAACGCATCAAAAAGTTGCAATCATTGAAGAAATGGCATTAGAAGATCGCCGTTTAAACGTTAAGGAGTTAGCAGTGATGTCTGACATTTCGAAAACAAGTGGTCGCCGAATTCTTCATGACCATTTGGGTGTGAACCGCGTCTTCTTTCTGCTGTTCAACGTCAACGTCGCATCAAATCTGCGCGCTCGTCTTTAAACTTGTGTGGAAATGACCCAAAGCCGATTTTGGAGTCCATTGTCACTGGAGATGAAACAATGGTTCTGTATTATGATCCTCTATCCAAAAGGGAATCGATGGAATGGCGGTGACCCGATGAACCTCGCCCCAAAAAGGCGAAAGTCGTTCAAACAACAAAGAAAGTTATGGCAACAATACTCTGGGATTGTGACGGCATTTTACTGACTGATTTTAAAGAACGCAATACAACTGTTAACAATACATATTATGCGTCTTTATTGCATAAATTGAGAAACAATATTCGTGAAAAACGTCGAGGGAAATGGACAATAGGTGTTCGATTATTATGCGACAATGCACCCGTTCATACTGCCGCAATTTCACAAGCTGCTATTCGCGAATGCGGCTTTGAAGCATTGGATCATCCACCTACAGACCGGATATGGCTCCTAGTAACTATTATTTATTTCCCAATTTAAAGAAAGACGTCGGGATTAGGGGACGTCGTTTTAGGGATGAAAACCAGTTGCAAGCAGCCGTAATTGAACATTTCGAAGGAAAAACTTCAGTTTATTTTTACAAGGTCATTGAATTATTAATTCCACGTTATAATAAGTGTATTGACATTAGAGGAGATTATATTTAAAAATAAAAATTATTATATTCTACCAAGTTTATTTTTTCTATTATATCAGGCCGAGAATTTATAGCGCTTACTTCGTATATATTTTTATATATTTTTTTAATTAATGTTATTTTTAACGGTTATGTAATAATCAGTTTAATTTTTAATAATAATGTTAGTTATGTCTGATGTTTTTTGACTCTTTGATTTTGGTGCTCCTCGAATTTTTCTTATGTTCTAAAGTGCTCCATGACTTCAAAATGGTTAAGAATCATCACTGATTTAGACTTTTTACAAACTTATAGCCTAAATACTGATTGTGTCAATAAAACTATCATATCTAATTCACTATCGACAAAACCATAAACGTCTTCTAATGAACTTGAACATTATGATAAAATCAATATCATCGTTACTTACTATACAAGAACCTTCGAAAATTGGTAATGATGAACAATAATCACAATATTTGCTCAAAACTACTACATCAAAAATTTTCAGAGTTATCACAACCCTTTAATTATAATAGACCTCTTCAATGTTCAATTACCTATAAAATTTACTCGCAAACTACATCTTCATTTAAAGATAAGTCTAGAAAATTAAACCCTAATCAATTACTCTTTCTAGAAAAACATTTAAACGAGGTCATGGAAGCTGGCGTTCATAAACGGTCAGCTAGCGATTGGTTCATGCCAACCTGGTGCCAAACAAGATCATACCATCAGTAGAACTTATCGAATGGTAGGAGATTACAGGGGTTTGAATTCAATCACAGTTCCTGACCGACATTCTTCCTGAGCGATTTTACGCAGAAAATACACGGTGCTACGACTTTCTTAAAAACAGATCTGAAGAAGGCGTACAGATGTTCACGAAAGAGCGATCACCACACTATTAGGTCTATTTCAGTTCAGAAGAATGTGTTTTGGGTTAAGAAATGCAGCAAGCTCGTGGAGCCAATTCATAGATACAATACTATCAGGCCTAGCAACAACATCTTGACCACCTGCAACAGGTTTTTTTATGATTAAGAGACAATGGGCTCTCGTAACCGTGCATAAATGTAGATTTGGTGTCCCAGAAATTCATTTTTTGGGACACACCGTAAATACTAACGAGATTCAACTACAAACTATAAAAGTCGAACTAATTGTGGAATTTCCATTGCCTGCTATTCAAAACAACCTCAGCAATTTTATTGGTTTCGTATTATCACAAATTCATTCCACACTGTGCTGAAATATTAACGCCGCTTAATAATTTTGTCGTACCGGGCAAGGCCTCTCAAAAGCATATTGAATTAAATAATAATGAAATACAAGCTGTGCCAAAACTGCTTTAGTCAACGCTCCACTACTTGCACATCCTAAATTCGACGCAAACTTAGTATTGCAGCAGGCAGTTTATCTAACACGATTGCAGGAGTACTCTAGTGGACAATGGTAATGTGGAAGCCATTAGCATTTCCTACGGAGCAAAAAATAGCGTTTTTTACGCGATAGAGAGAACTAACTGTCAAGGACTGGAGACGCCTTTCAGCTGAACAACGCGATACAGAGAAAAATTCTACTGTGACTCGCTCCCGGGGAAACCGGCGGAGCACTTGTTCGACGCACGTACCGCCGAGAGAACCGTTCGCCAACACCAGAAGATCCACAACGCCAGCCTGCAATTGGAGAATCCGGCCGACCAACCACGATGCAGCACCAGCCTGGAGGAGGGACCGACATCGTAACATTTAAGCGCTTCACGCGAGACGCTCGCTCTCATTATTTTTCCAACTTTTGCTTAACTGCTATCATACTCTGTTAAATATATATTTGGATGAATATATGATTTTATTTTGTGTTATAATACTGCCGTATTATTTCTTTAACCTTTCTTTCCTTTTAATAGCATTATTTGGTAACTCTGAATAACTACGAGCCGTTCAACGGTAACAATTGGCGCCCAACTACAGTGTGTGTTTGGATGAACACAACAACCGACGACCCAGCCTATGGTGAACACCCGATCGACAACGCGAGAGATGGCAGAGGACAACAAACCGACAGCCGCATCCATGGACCCGTCTTCGGCGTTCTTCGCGGCTCTTCTGGACCGGCTCACCGCCCTGACACCGACGGCAGTCAACCTGGCCCTACCCACCTACGGCGGCAACGACGATGAAGACCTGGAGGACTTCATCTCCCAGATGACTGCCAACATCGCGACATCCCCGGACCAGCTGAGGCTCATCATGGTCCAACTGCGGGAACCAGCACGCGCCCTGGCCCAGAAGCAGCCGCCAAGGACTCCGGAGCAGCTGTTCGAGCTTCTACGTAGGACCTACGACTCCCCCGTGCAGCGCGTCCAGCTGTACCAGGAGTTATACGCGAAGACCCAGGCCGACCGTCAGGTAACCGCGGATTTCCTAACCCGGAAGATGTCTTTGTTGCAGAAGCTAGCACCAGGTATGCGGGAAGCCGACAAGATCCACCTTCTACGGAAGCTGCTCCGTCCCGAGGTAGCGGTCTACCTTAGCGGCCACTTCAACAGCGTGCGAGACCTAGCGGACGCAGCCATCGCCACCGCGGACACCCTCCAGTCCACCAAGAAGGCGACCAACCCCTTCATCAGCGCGGATCAACTTCCGAAAGGCCGCTTCTGCCCGGAACGACACTTCCACCGCGTCCAGCTGTACCAGGAGTTATACGCGAAGACCCAGGCCGACCGTCAGGTAACCACGGATTTCCTAACCCGGAAGATGTCTTTGTTGCAGAAGCTAGCACCAGGTATGCGGGAAGCCGACAAGATCCACCTTCTACGGAAGCTTCTCCGTCCCGAGGTAGCGGTCTACCTTAGCGGCCACTTCAACAGCGTGCGAGACCTAGCGGACGCAGCCATCGCCACCGCGGACACCCTCCAGTCCACCAAGAAGGCGACCAACCCCTTCATCAGCGCGGATCAACTTCCGAAATGCCGCTTCTGCCCGGAACGACACTTCCACCGCGACTGCCCCGTACGGAGTTCGGGAAACGACGCCAGGGGGGATTAGGCCGGCATATTCCCTCCTTAACGGCCATGCCCTGCATACAGGTACCTAGGATTCAGGTAAGCATGAATAATGGCATTTGTTTCAGAACGCTAGTGGACACCGGGCGACTCCATCAATGTCATCAACGTGAAGTTCGCCCCGGGAGCCCGTAAAATCGCCACCAAACTCCCACTGGCTAGCGGTAGCCAGAAGATGTCCTGCAGCGGGGAAGCGGAACTCGCCATCATCATCTCCGGATACGAACACGCCGCCAAATTCGTCGTCAGCAGCGACCTCCGAGAGGACTGCATTCTGGGGATGCCTTGGTTACAAGAGCAGCAAGCGACGGTGGACATCGTCAGAGGCTGCCTGTACCTGGGAATCGGAGAACGGAAGACCGTCTTCTGGACCAAACCACCCCCTAAGACGGAATCAATAAGTATCGGGGAAATTGATCACAGTTTCCCAACGGACGCGCAAACCCGGTTTAAAAATTTAATTTCAGATTTCCCCGCGCCTTTCAACACCACCCAGGGGATGACGACAACGAGCAGCACCAGGCATAAGATCGACGTGACGGAACGGAAGCCAGTCTGCCAACGCCCCTATCGCGTGTCGGATGAAAAGAAGCGGATCATCCAAGAACAGGTGGAAGAAATGCTGTCCCAAGGCATCATCGAGGCTTCCACATCGCCGTACTCCAGCCCGGTGGTCCTGGTGAAGAAGTCCGACGGCACACCCCGGTTCTGCGTGGACTACCGCAAGCTGAACGCGATCACCACCAGCGAGCCATCACCGATGCCCATCATCCAAGAGACCCTGCGTGACCTGGGGGATGCAGCAGTGTTCACCCGTCTGGACTTGAAGAGCGGCTACTGGCAAATCCCTATGGACGAGGGATCCAAGCAGCTCACCGCCTTCAGCACCCCGGATGGAGGCCACTACCACTTCAAGGTCATGCTCTTCGGACTCCGCAACGCCCCGGCAACGTTCCAACGCCTGATGAGCCAAGAAGTTCTCGCAGGATACCTCCGTAAGTTCTGAATGGTCTACCTCGATGACATAATCGTTTACAGCTCCGACTACGAGACCCACCTCCGACATCTCGCTTTAGTCTTGGAGAGACTATCGCAACACCGCCTCCGGTTGTCCATCAAGAAGTGCGCCTTTGGAAAGGCGTCCCTCGACTTCCTCGGCCACACCATCCACCCGGGAATCATCACGCCCCAGCGGAAGCACGTAGAGCAGATCCGGCAGCTGCCCGTACCGACCAACAAGGACAAACTCCGGAGTTTCCTTGGCGTTTGTGGATGGATCCGCCAATACATCCCGGACTTCGCGACCATCGCGGCACCACTAACCGATTTGTTACAGGCAAAGAAAACGTGGGAGATCACACCGGAAGTCATGGGGGCATTCAATCGACTGAAGACCGCATGCAGCCAACCGCTCCAGCTACACCATCCTCGCCCCAACGAGCCCCTGGTGGTCCAGACCGACGCGAGCTCCATCGGCATCGGGGCCATAGTCTACCAGGAGAACGACGACGGGGCCAAGAGGATCATTTGCTTCGACAGCGCGCGCCTTAAACCAACGGAGCAGCGGTACCACATCAACGAGCAAGAGTGCCTGGCCCTGACATGGGCCCTCCGACGCTACCGACCGCTACTAGAAGGGAAACGCTTTAAAGTCCGGACGGACAGTAAAGCCCTCACCTGGTTACAATCGTTCAAAGAGGAAAAGGCAAAACTACTCAGATGGGCTTTGTTTTTACAGGAATTCGACTTCGACCTGGAGCATTGCCGCGGTACCCAGAACGAATTCGCGGACGTTCTATCGCGAGACCCCGAGGACGAGACCACCCACGACGCCCTAATCGACGCGCGACCAGCCTCACCGGAGCTCCACGCCCTGACCACCATCGTCGACGAGATCAAGCGGGCCCAAGACCAACGAAGAGACGCAAGAGTTCCTGAGACGCTGGCGAAACCCCTTCACCCCCGAAGATGAAGGCATCCGATCCGCGTACGAGCAATTCGAGGGATACCTTTATCGCGCCGCCACCGACACCGATCCGCAGACGCTGTACGTACCACCCGCAGCCCGAGAAAAGGTACTCAAGCAACACCACGACGACAGTGGACACCCCGGCCGGGACGAGACCCACACCGCCATCCGCCGGAGATACTGCTGGCCGCAACTAGCTCGCAACGTCGCCCTCCACGTCCAACAATGCGTGACCTGCGCCTCCGTGAAAAGAGGTAAGTTACAGACTAACGCTAATTTACAGGCACGAAAACCAACCCGACCATGGCATACCGTCAACATCGACATCATGGGGCCCTATCCACCAACAGCTTCTGGAAGAAGATACATCCTGGTGATCGAGGACGCCTTCACGAGATGGGTCGAGGCATTCGCGATGCGGGACGCCACCAGCCAGTTCATGTGTCGACTAGCGGAAGAGGAAGTCTTTCATCGGTTCGGCTACCCGAAGGTCATCCTCACGGACAACGGTACCCAGTTCACCAGCGACCTCTGGAGAACCACGTGCAGAAGATGGGGCGCGACACACCACACGACGGCGATCTACCACCCCCGAGCCAACCCGGTCGAACGACGCAACCAGCAGATCAAGAAGGCCCTCCGCACGCGACTTCAGGGACAACCCCACGACGAATGGGTCCGCCATCTACCCCGAGTCCTCCACGACCTCCGCCTCCGGACCAACGCCGCCACGCGATCCAGCCCTGCCAAGCTGCTGTTCGGGTACGAGCCACTTCAGCCAGGGGATCAACAGCTTCCGGAATAACGGGAACCGCCATCCGCCGAAGACCGACAGAGGGAAGCCACCGCCAACCAACTTCGGTATCACCGGAGATACCAGGGGCAGCCCACCGCACCAGGCGCCCGGGTAGGAGAGGATGTCATGGTACGGGCCCACATCCAGTCCAACGAGCAGCGGAAGATCCACGCCGGTTTCGCGCCCAAATGGTTGGGACCCTACAACATCCGCAACATCTTCGACGGGAGGGTCTACACGGTCGACAAAGGGGGACAGCAGGTGAAGTACCACGCAGACCACATCCGGCCAGCACCACGACGCCCAGCGCTTCGCACACCACCTCCGGCATCACCACCACCGCACCCGGAAGAAGATGAAGAAGACGCTTTGCAGGCCATGCTGTCGTCTCCGAAGGGGGGCGAATTGTCACCAACAACCAGAAGATCCACAACGCCAGCCTGTAATTGGAGAATCCGGCCGACCAACCACGGGGGGGACCGACATCGTAACATTTAAGCGCTTCACGCGAGACGCTCGCTCTCATTATTATTCCAACTTTTGCTTAACTGCTATCATACTCTGTTAAATATATATTTGGATGAATATATGATTTTATTTTGTGTTATAATACTACCGTATTATTTCTTTAACCTTTCTTTCCTTTTAATAGCATTATTTGGTAACTCTGAATAACTACGAGCCGTTCAACGGTAACATTCGTCGGCAGCGCCATGGCAGTCGCGACATTGGAACGCTCGTGTTCGCTTCCTTGCACTTTCGAAGACGCCGACGGCGCCCGCCCTTCCCGGACGCCGTCGCCGTTTCGAACGGCGCGAGATGAACGACCGGCCCGTCTTCCCGGGGGGTCGGCGGTCGCGAAACGGCCTCGGGCTCGCCGGAGCCGCGACTTACTTTTACAAGTAGCTGAACGTCGCCGAATGAGTCCGCAATTCGAGGGCCGGCGCCGTTTCCACCGGGTGCCCGGGGTCGGCGACGACTCCAGATACGGAAGGCCGGTAGTACGGAGCGGGCGGTGAGCTGGCGCCGGCCGTCCCCGGCGGCCGGGCTCGGCGAGGAGGAACGCGTTTAGGCGAGCGACTCCGGTCGGGCGAGAGACCTGTAGAGACGGCAACAAGAGTCGAGAGAACCGAGACCGCGGAAGACGGCTCCCAGACCGCTTCCCGTGGTCAGGTCGGTCGAGTCGAGTCGAGAGCGGTGGGTTCCCGGTCCAGCAAGGAACAGCACGTTCTGCAGAGGAGGAGCTCCAGGAAGGAAGGAACTCGCGACATTCGAGGAGGTCTCGGCTTAAACGCGTCGATGCCCGAGATTACTACAGTATAATATGACAGCATCTCCGGTTCGAGGTTCCGTAACAACGAGCCAGCTTCCGGTGAACGGTGAACATCACGGCCTACCCGGAATGACCGGAGCATGGTCTTTAACCCCCGTCGTCCGAAGGATCGTCAAACAGGCAGAACCCCGGCTCGTGGGGTCGGTTTTCGAAGGGATCCCTCGCTTCGACAGATCTGTCGTCGTTCCTGGTCTAAATCGGCGAGCCTGATCAACAAACGCCAACCGTCGATGTTAATTAGGGTCCAATGTTAAATATTCAAAGGCAATGCATTCGACGCCGCTAAGGGTGCAAAAGAAAAGGAAACCGAAGCATCGTCTTACGAGTCATCAACGTCGGGTATATACTCCCATGTATTGTATCTAAAGAACCTGGCATCTAATAGAACAAGCCGCCTTACGCCCAAAAGGCGACTTGCATCGTGGTGCGAAACGTTGTCGCAGGGCCACCCCTCGTTGCTTTGAGCCCGGGCGCAGGGCCGTCCGCGAAGTTTTCAACATGTGAAACCACCGTAAAAGGGAAGTTAAGAAAAGAACCCCCCCCGCCCGGCAAGACCTTAAACAGCCTGCTGCCGATCAGTTTTTCGCATTTCAATAACGATTCAAACCAAAAACGGCAAGACGTCTTTCGGATCTTATTACGATTCTTCTTGGTGCTTGTTAATATGTACCAACTACCTTACCGTTGGATGTTTAAAAATAGAACAAAAAATAAAAGGGATGTTAAGCGAGCGTCAGCTGCTCGGAGAGACCCTTTTGAAGGGTGAAATCTTCGATCTGACAAGATGACCGGTCGCGGTAAGGGAGGCAAATAAGGGAGGCAAAGGTCTGGGAAAAGGTGGCGCCAAGCGTCATCGCAAAGTTCTACGCGATAACATCCAGGGCATCACGAAACCGGCCATCAGACGTTTGGCCCGGCGCGGTGGCGTCAAGCGCATCTCCGGACTGATCTACGAGGAGACGCGCGGCGTGCTGAAGGTGTTTCTCGAGAACGTGATCAGGGACGCCGTCCCGTCTTCGGCCCAGTCCACAGAATATCCCTCGGTGCAAGTACTCTTCACGCAACTGAAAATAGCATTAAGAAATGCAAAAGCATTAAAAATCGCATTAAGAAATGCAACGGCAATAAGCTTTAAAAACCCAATGGCAAAGCAGTCGAATTCTTTAATTTAGCTACATAAATGCAGCGGATAGCTAAACCCTGATAAACCAAAGGAAAACCCAAGGAAAACCAAGGTTCGGCTCAAAAAATTAAGAAGTCGCAGATAAACAAGCAGGAGCTGGATCACATACGTGTGTACAGATCGGACAGCAGAGCTCGAATGGATGAAGTCGCTTTGAACTTTGAACATCGTGGCTACATGGAGTACCTAGACATTGTCTCTCACCTCCGTCATCTGACTGGAAAATATTCTGATCTCAAGTGATTTCTGTGTTGCAAGCCCCTAGGGACCTGCGGCTCGTTCTATCAATCACCGAGCAGGATCATTTTCGGTCGCTTATGACGGCGGCGTTCGCCAGCGTCATAGGCTCCTAACGCATTGATAAGTGGGTTTGGATGACCCGCAAGCGAGTCGTAGAACCGCACGGCAGACTGTTTAATAAAGTCTTGGATGGATGGTAAATTGGCGTCCTGGTGCAATTCCTGATTGCGGACAAACCAAGGAGCGTCAAAGATCTCCCGGAGGGCCTTGTTTTGGATCACCTGAAGCCTGTTTACGTGTGATTTGGCTGCGTATCCCCAAACTGTCGAGGCGTAGGTCATCGTCGGACGGACGATGGCCTTATAGATTCTCAGTTTGTTGGAAGCACTGAGTTTAGATCTCCTATTAGAAAGTGAGCTCAAACTTGCAGTGACAGCCTTCGCACGATTCGCGCATTGCACTAGGTGCGGTCGCCAGGTAAGACCCTTATCAAGGACCACTCCGAGATACTTGGTCTCGTCCTTCCACGGGATCTCTTGATGAAACATGGAAACATTACCCTGGAGGCGGTGAGTCCTTTTTGTCAAGAAGATCGCCGAGCTCTTTTCGGAGTTGACTTCGATACGCCAGGTACGAAACCATTCCTCGAGCTCGTCCATCGCCGTTTGTAGGTCTCTCACTATGAGATGTGGGTGACGTGAAGAGGCCATTACAGCCGTGTCGTCGGCGTATAGCGCAATCTGGGTGTTTGGCGTTCTAGGGATGTCCCTCACGTAGATGCTAAAGAGCGCCGGTGAGAGAAGGGAACCTTGGGGAACACCCGCGGTAATCCTTCTCTCCGTGGACCTGGTTCCGTTCAACTTGACGCGGAAGGTCCTATCCCGGAGGTAGGAACCGACCAGTTGAACGAGCGCACGGGGAAAGCCAGCCTCTAGCATCTTGTGAAGTAGTCCCTGGTGCCAGATCTTGTCGAAGGCCTTTGACACGTCCAGAAAGACGGCGCCGGTTGACTGACGGGTACAGAAACCGTCGGTCACGTTTTCCACAACTCTGAGGACCTGATGCACAGTCGAGTGTGCAGTTCTAAATCCAAACTGTTCGTCTTGGAGAATTTGCCCTTCATCTGTCACGCGCTTGATCCGCCTCAACACGACGCCTTCGGCAATCTTCCCAACCACAGACAGAAGCGATATCGGTCTGTAGTTTTGCGGGAAGTTCGCTTGCTGGCCCGGTTTCGGTAACAAGATCACATCGGCGCACCGCCACCTCCGAGGGAAGTGGCGGAGACGCAACGAGGTGTTAATGATGCCGGTTAAAGCCGCGATGGCCTTGGTTGGCAGGGCTTTAAGAACCCCATTGCCTTGACCTTGCAGGTCTTGATAAGCTCCCGGACTTCTTCAGCGGTTGCAGGCTCCAGTACCTCTGGATCTGGATCTCGTAGCCGACGTCGAACGTCGGCATGAATTCTCCCAATAAACCGAACGTCTGCGTTAGCATAGTTCGGCGAGCACTGGCGTTCGAGACTGTCCGCGAAGGCTTCCGCCTTCTCGTTGTCCGAGTACGCCAGGCCACGCTCACCATGTATGGGGGGCATCGGAGACCACTTGTTCCTGAGGACTTTGGCCATTCTCCACAGAGAATTGTCCGTTGCGTCCAGGGCATCGAGCTTGGCTTCCCATGTCTCGTTACGGTAGTTCTTGACCTCAGTCCGAACTTGTGCAGCGAGTTGGTTCGCCCTGACCTTGTCAGCCGGATTCATCGATCGCTGTGCCAGTCGCCTGGCTCGGTTCTTATCTCGGATCAGCTCCTTAATGGCCGCAGGAAAAATGTCACCAGAGTTCGGAGTACGAACGACATTTGTAGCAAATCGAACAGAGTTCGAAAGGCATGAAGTGAACCATTGTTCAGAAGCCTCGAGTCCGTCAATGTTCTCGATCCTGGGGATCGGTCCCATAGACTGCTCAAGGTGCCCCGTGAACGCAGGCCACGATACGGTAAACCGTTTGTTATCCTCTGCGGTCCCATCAGCGGGATCTATGTCACCGAGGTACATAAGTACCGGGTTGTGATCTGAATTGAATTCGGCAACCGAAGTCAGTTGATGAACCATGGGGACGTCCTTGAGAATGACGGTGTCCAATATGTCTGGCCTCCCTCGGGTGGGAAAGTGGGTCGGCTCCGTGGGAGCATCCACAAAGAAAACTTGTCTCTCCGCAAAGGCGTTCAAAATGCGTCCGTTGCGATTGGTAACGCGGCTGTTCCATGCAGGATGTTTGGAGTTCAAGTCACCGGCAATAATTACCGGGTCGTTTCCCACCAACAGAGCCTCTAGGTCAGCCTCGAGCAGGATCCTGTTTGGCGCGTTATAAACGGACCAAAACCGGATCGCTCCGTTCCTCTCGGTTTGGACGCACACTCCAGTTGCCTCGATGTGGTCCATTTCTGGTACATCGAGAGCAAAATGGGCAAGAGAGGTTTTGACATATATGGCCGTTCCGCCTCCTCTGGCGCCACCCCTATCGACTCGGTAGAGCCGATAGTTGGGAAGCCTGGGATTGTCTCCAGCGCGGAGCCAGGTCTCGTTGACCATGACCACGTCGAGATTGTGCCTATGTACAAACTCGAGCAGTTCGCCCTTTTTGCAACGAAGTCCTTGGGCATTCCAAAAGACTGTCCTCAGCGAGCTAGGATTCCTGGGTCGTCGATCCATTAACGATCTTGTAAGATTTGGATCATGGGGGTGAAAACGCCCATTAGACATGACAGGATTTCCTGATTGCTCTTGTTCTCAACGAACATCTGAATGACCTTTTGGATTCCCGACAACATTGCTGTTAGGGCATCTCTGCCTTGTTTGTCAGCTGATGGGGTAGGCGTAGCCTGTGGTTCGACTGGCACGTCCGTGCCGCTGGGAGCGGTCACGGTGGCCGGCCGTTGTTCCACAATGGGTGGTTGCTCCACGCCGACGGAATTTTCGACCCCAGAACCGACCGCTTGGCCCGAGCCGCCGGCGGCGGTTTTCGGGGCGGGCCGTATGTTCCTACGGGGGTTTTCTGTTCCGCGCACCGGATTCTTCACCGCGTTCGCGTAGGAAGCAGCGGATGACCTCACAGCAGGTACTGGCCTACGAGCATGGACGTTTTTTGCGTTCGAAGGGTGCACTGGGCAGCCCTTGTAATTTGCCGTGTGCGAACCGCTACAGTTGCAGCACTTGGCAGGTACGTCCCTTGACTTTTGGCACTCACCAGTATGATGAGGATCCGCGCAATTTACGCACTTGGGTGGAGCAGTGCAGCGTGACTGAGCATGTCCGAACCGCTGGCAGCGGTGGCATTGCCCTATAGCCGTCTTTCTGCGTGGAGATTCCACCGACACCCTCAGGTGCATGAGGTCGCGGAGTTGGAAGATGGCCTTGCCCTCCTGTGACTTGGTTAAATGAACCAGCACCAGAGGCAAGGGCCTTCGCTCCGAACCACGTCTCATGCGGTGAACAGAGGTTACAGGATAGCCCCTCTCCATGAGTCTATCTTTCACCTCCTCGTTGGTGCAGGTTTCTGGAACTCCACGCACCACCACCTTCAACGGTTTTTCCTCTGTGAGCTGATAATGGTGATGGGGCACCTTCATCTCGTTGAGGAATGACCTAAGCTTCCTGAAATCATCCGCCGAGGCGGGATGAAGCCGGATGCCGTCCTGAAGATTTTTGGCTTTTGTAATTACAATCTTGCGGCGAGTCAACTCCCCGGACAGGGATGACCAGTTCTCCTTGCTATGCAGGACGAACGGTGGGATCCTGTCCCGGCGAGTATTCGCCGTTGTTACCCCCTCGTGTGTAGAGACTCCTTCCATTTCCTCCTCCAGGGAGTCAAATTGGTTGGAGACGGAAACAACGGGTTGAGGTGTCGTAATCGAGGCAGATTTCTTGCACTTTCGCTTCCGGCCTCGCTCCTTCACCGTAGTGAAATCATCGCTCAGCTCCGATTCCGAAGATTCAGAGCTGTCCGTAGGCAAATTGCGCTTGAAATAATGCGACGTAATGCTTCAACATGGTGATTAAACACTCACCTCAAAAAACACACTCTCGTAAACCTCCTGACAAGGACAATCTTCCTCCTGATCCTAACACTAATACAATAACGACAACCGCTTCCAAACTACCATCAATGACACCAACACCTAACACGAACACTATGCAACCGACCACTCTTGACTTTACGCCTTCGCCCCTGGCTTCACCTATTCCTTCTCTTATTTCCGATTCATCACCATTCTCGTACGCCAACGCGACTGCTGGGCCATCCACAGTTCACCCCGCAATGCAACCTGACTTTTCGACCATAATTCCCTTTCTAACTGCCATCTCAAATCAAATGCAACATCAACAATTTTTTCAGCAACCACAATTTTCGCAACAACAACCACAATTCGCTCAACATCAACCACCATATCAACAACAACACTTAATTCAACAACAACCTCAAATTCAACAACAAACATTAACACAACAACACACACAACCTCAACCAACCATGAGCATCCCGCTCATTCAAACAACTGCACCGTCTTGTAGCAATACAAACACAACGAACGTTACCACTACCACCGCCTCCACCTCTTCCAACACGGGTACAATACCCAAATCCTCCAAACGTCCTCTCGAAACCTCCTCGGCTGAATCCAGTCCCTCAGACTGGCAAACAGTCCCCCCAAGGCGCACAAGGCAACCTGCCAAACGCCCAGCCACCACCACAAATAACACAAACACTTCTTCTTCCACCCAAAACCAAGCTCGTCCTCCTAAAAACCATGTCTACTTTATCTCGGGCTTGCCCAACAACCAAACCACCAAATCGGTGACTACCCTCCTAAGAAACATTCCTAACCTTCTGATTACCAACATCTCGGTCTATTCAACCGGACCAATCCGTATTTCGTCACCTCAGGACGACCTCTGCGAGCGACTCGCTACCCTGGGTCACTTCGTAGGGGCCCCCGTCCGCGTTGAACCCGCAAGGCCTACACAACCTAAAACCTTACCCACTCCCAGAATTCCCGCGTTCTCCTGCGTCATCAAATACGTCGACCTGGACATTACCATGGAAGACGTTGAAGATGCACTCAGGGAACAAAACCTGTCCTTTTCCAGGGTGTGGCGCATCCGGTCAATGGCCAGGGATGAGGAAACGCGTTTTGTGCGGGTACTAACTACCTGCAAAGACTCGCTGGATCTACTCCTTGCCCATGGACTCAAGATGTTTCACCACACCTTTCCCGCTGAACCTTCCAATCCAACTAGACCTCAACCGATTCAGTGCTCCAAATGCCTGAAATTCGATCACCCCACTACAGAATGTCCAGCAAAACAGCCAACCTGTGGAGTCTGTAGTGAAAACCATCCTACATCCAAATGTCAACGTCCCACTGAACCTAAGTGCACCAATTGCCAAGGCAACCACACCGCTTTTTCAAATGACTGCCTCAATCGCCGCGCAGTACCTATCAATCCAGAAACCACTATTCCCGTTAAAGTCGTTGACCCGCCATCAGAAAAAACCAGCGAAAACTTTCTTCGCTTTCTCATCACGTGCTTTGTAAACCTTTTACCTAACCAAAGGGATTACATCATCAAAACCCTTTCAAACATCATCCAATTCTTCTACGGGTATCGCACCCACACATTTATCAATGGCAATTTCATGCATATATCCTTTCATAAAACCCAATAAATATACCTCTCACCGACTGCTTCTTGATTCTTAATGGAGCTACAAATAGCGACAGTGAACACCAGGGGCTTCGGCCCCAAACGTCTCCTAGTGAGAAATCTCATTCGTCACGACAACATTCACATCCTTTCCATTACGGAAACATTCCTAACTCAAGCTAGACCTCTGTCACTCCCTGGCTTCACCATCTTCAGAAAAGATCACCTCTGCCGACAAGCCGGAGTCGCACTCGCATTCCACCACCAATTGCCAGTTTCCTCATTTGATATTCCCCAGGAGTTTTCAGATCTGCATTGCTGTGCAGCCACCCTACATACGCCGAACGGTCCGATCGTCATTTTCTCACTATATATCCCTCCAAATGATCCGTTTCCCGAAGACTTCTTCGACTTCGTGGCCAGTCTTCGAAGGACGGTGTTAATGGGCGATTTTAACGCTCGAAGCACGTCCTTCGGAGACACGGCCGCGAACCCGAAGGGTCTTCTCCTCGTGGACTTTCTCCTCAGAACTTCCATGTTCAGAATTCCTAACAGAAATCCAACCTTTATTGGTCACCAGGGATCTTCAATCCCAGACCACATTATAATTTCCGATTCAATTATACGATCGTTTGACATCGATTCGGCGTATGTAGGGACGCCTATTGCATCAGATCACTTGCCGCTGGTGGTCAGTACTTCACTGATAAATCCTCCTACGGCTCGCCCTAAAACCAAAAATTTTCGAGACTGGAACAATGCCAATTGGCAGCGCTTCCAGCAACTCGTTGTCGATAATTTACCCCAAAATCCTGCTCTTCACAATATAATCGACATCGATGCTTCAATTGATAATATAACCCAGGTCGTTCAAGAAGCAGTCCAAGAATCAGTACCCTCGAGAACAATAATAATTGACAGACCCCCACTACCCAGGCATATCCTCCAGCTCATCCGCGAGAAAAGAGCCCTATACAGACGATTCGTTAGGACCCACGATCCTCTGGTTAAAACGGAGTGGAACCGTCTCAGTGCCCTCGTCCGCCTGCAAACTACCAGGTACCGGGAGGAGCATTGGGCGGCCCTCTGTTCTAGCCTAGATCATAGGGACGGCGCCAAATTCTGGCGCAAGATCAAAGGCATCACCGGAATGCAAAAATCTAAAACATCTCACATCAAACATAACGATCAGATAGTCACTGACCCACAAGCTAAAGCACAAATCTTCGCCAATCTTCTGGATGAAGTACACCAAATTCCTAACGATCCTCTTTTTGACGAACTACATTTTAATTTGATTCAAGAAAGAATAGGTGCAGATAGGTCAATATCTACCCTGATCAATGTCCCCCCAGTCGCTATCGACGAACCGCCACCACCAGAGATTATATCTTCTATTTCGGTGGAAGACACGGCGGAAGCCATTTCCACTGGCAAAAACAGCGCCCCTGGGGAAGACACACTTACGAGGCGGGTCCTCCGCCACTTACCACCCGAAGCCATAGAGCTCGTAACTCTAATTTTCAATTGCTGCCTTCGATGTGGCTATTTTCCTACCAAATGGAAGACGGCAGATGTCATCATGCTGCCCAAACCATTCAAAAATCCTACCGACCCTAAATCATACCGACCTATCGCCCTACTGAACGTCTTAGGGAAACTTCTCGAAAAAATTCTTGCAAAAAGACTTCGCTCCCATTTAGAACTTCTCCACCTCCTTCCCGACACCCAATTCGGTTTTCGAGCAGGCAGATCCACTTCGGATCTGATCCTTCGTCTCCATACAGACGCAACAAAAGCCATCAACTCTGGCAACTGCCTCACAGCCACTTTTCTCGACATCGAACGTGCCTTTGACAAAGTCTGGCACAACGGCCTTCTAGAGAAACTTCTGTTTGCCCGCATTCCTTTCCAATTTGTTAGGCTAATAAATAGCTTTTTGACCCGCCGGCAACATCGAGTGAGGGTGCACCGGGAGTTTTCCAGGGTGTACACTCCTCGAGCCGGTGTTCCTCAAGGGTCCATCTTAGCGCCATTGCTTTTTATTTTCTATTGCTACGATATTCCACAACCCAGAGCCCCTGTGCGCCTAGCACAATTCGCAGACGACACTGCATTATGGGTCGAATCGACCACCGCCGACGGCGGATCCAGGTCACTAAGGCGAGCTCTCGCTCCCTTGGAGGACTGGCTCCGGCGTTGGAGGATAAAACCTAATCCGACTAAAACCCAAGGGATACTATTCGTCAACGGCAAGGCCGCCGACTCCGCGCGATTCGACAGGCGTGACTTCGACCTCACATTGTGGGATACACGCCTTCTCCCATCTTCCACTATTTTATATCTCGGAATAACCTTCCATAAGTACCTCTCTTGGTCCCCCGAATTAAAAAGATGCATCACCATTGTCCAACAACGTTCCAACATCTTATCCGTGGTTCGTGGTGGTATACCGGGATGCCATCCACGAACACTCATCCACACATATAAAACCTTTATCCGCCCGGTTATAGAATATCGATTTTCGTGCTTCGGCACAATGAACTCATGGTCCATCGAGCGACTTCGCATGAAGGAGAGAGCCATATGTAGGAGGGCGCTCCGTCTGGTCCGCGAACATCCATCCGTGGTGGTTTGCGATCTAGCCGGGGTGCAGCCTATAGACGCGCGACTCGAATCCTTGCGAGGGCGCTTCGTAACCAGATCCATAGACCAAAACAGAGAAGCATCTCTTCAAACTCTCCGCATCAATACAGGACCTCGTAGGCGAATCCCCAAAAATAAACTTCCCCGCCCTTCCCGGACGCCGTCGCCGTTTCGAACGGCGCGAGATGAACGACCGGCCCGTCTTCCCGGGGGGTCGGCGGTCGCGAAACGGCCTCGGGCTCGCCGGAGCCGCGACTTACTTTTACAAGTAGCTGAACGTCGCCGAATGAGTCGGCAATTCGAGGGCCGGCGCCGTCTCCACCGGGTGCCCGGGGTCGGCGACGACTCCGGATACGGAAGGCCGGTAGTACGGAGCGGGCGGTGAGCTGGCGCCGGCCGTCCCCGGCGGCCGGGCTCGGCGAGGAGGAACGCGTTTAGGCGAGCGACTCCGGTCGGGCGAGAGACTTGTAGAGACGGCAACAAGAGTCGAGAGAACCGAGACCGGGGAAGACGGCTCCCAGACCGCTTCCCGTGGTCAGGTCGGTCGAGTCGAGTCGAGAGCGGTGGGTTCCCGGTCCAGCAAGGAACAGCACGTTCTGCAGAGAAGGAGCTCCAGGAAGGAAGGAACTCGCGACATTCGAGGAGGTCTCGGCTTAAACGCGTCGATGCCCGAGATTACTACAGTATAATATGACCGCATCTCCGGTTCGAGGTTCCGTAACAACGAGCCAGCTTCCGGTGAACGGTCGACATCACGGCATACCCGGAATGACCGGAGCATGGTCTTTAACCCCCGTCGTCCGAAGGATCGTCAAACAGGCAGAACCCCGGCTCGTGGGGTCGGTTTTCGAAGGGATCCCTCGCTTCGACAGATCTGTCGTCATTCCTGGTCTAAATCGGCGAGCCTGATTAACAAACGCCAACCGTCGATGTTAATTAGGGTCCAATGTTAAATATTCAAAGGCAATGCATTCGACGCCGCTAAGGGTGCAAAAGAAAAGGAAACCGAAGCATCGTCTTACGAGTCATCAACGTCGGGTATATACTCCCATGTATTGTATCTAAAGAACCTGGCATGTAATAGAACAAGCCGCCTTACGCCCAAAAGGCGACTTGCATCGTGGTGCGAAACGTTGTCGCAGGGCCACCCCTCGTTGCTTTGAGCCCGGGCGCAGGGCCGTCCGCGAAGTTTTCAACATGTGAAACCACCGTAAAAGGGAAGTTAAGAAAAGAACCCCCCCCCCCGCCCGGCAAGACCATAAACAGCCTGCTGCCGATCAGTTTTTCGCATTTCAATAACGATTCAAACCAAAAACGGCAAGACGTCTTTCGGATCTTATTACGATTCTTCTTGGTGCTTGTTAATATGTACCAACTACCTTACCGTTGGATGTTTTTAAAATAAAATTAATTTTTAAAATAATTTTTCATTATTTCATATCAACGCTGCCTACATACATTTCTATAATGGTATGTGCATGTACAGTTGCGATCATTCGCTAAGGAACATTTAAAACATTATACCCGCCAATTTTCCAGTTTTTGTACAGTGTAAATAAATGTAAGTTTATCACATTATAATAATAATAATAATAATAATAATTACTACAACCCATAACCTAAACCAAAGCCCCAGAAGCTATAAGCTTGTGCGGGAGGGAGGGGGCGATTATTATTATTATGTAGGCCCAATGTGCGGCTGCAGCCGACTTATAGATGGAACAGCGCAAATCCCACATTTGTGTTACAGCTAAGGGAAACTGCAGAAAACCTTAACCAGATCTGCCAGCGCCGGGAGTTGAACCCGGGCCGCTTGGGTGAAAGTCCGGCACGCCAGGCATTACACTACCAAGGCTGCCGTATAGTCAAGAACATTTCATTTTTTAACATTGCAATTCCCCAATTCATAAATCAGGCCGAATTACCAGCGTACATTGTACAAAAATCGGCGATCACTATTTGTTCATTGTTCCTTAGCGAATGATCGCAGCTGTACCATGCACCAAAAAGAAAATTACACCCATGTATCTTGTCAAAAATAATTTTTTTAAATATTTTATCATTAATTCATATCAACGCTGCCTACACACGTTTCTATAATGGTATGTGCATGTACCATTACAATCTCATTAAGTTTCGGTCACAGTACCCGTTTAAAATAAAAGAGACGCATTCTGGACGCGGAGGCTAAGGTGTAAAAGAAAGATCCGCGTGAGAAACGGTAACGGCGATAAACAGAGACACAGAGGGAGAGAGAGGGACCAAAACGAAAAGGAAAATAGAACAAAAAATAAAAGGGATGTTAAGCGAGCGTCAGCTGCTCGGAGAGACCCTTTTGCCGAGGCGTATTGTGGTTCTGAAAAGAACCGTTTTTTGTTTTTTTTTCCAACGCGAAGGTCGCCGTCGACTGCAAGGCGGCCGCAACTTAGGCGCGTTCTTCTCTGATGCGCCTGGCCAACTGGATGTCCTTAGGCATGATGGTCACGCGTTTGGCGTGGATGGCGCAGAGGTTGGTGTCTTCGAAGAGACCCACCAGGTAAGCCTCGCTGGCTTCCTGCAGGGCCATGACGGCCGAGCTTTGGAAGCGGAGGTCGGTCTTGAAGTCCTGTGCGATTTCGCGCACCAACCGTTGGAAGGGCAGTTTGCGGATCAGCAGTTCGGTGCTCTTCTGGTAGCGACGAATCTCTCGGAGAGCGACCGTGCCCGGCCTGTAACGATGGGGCTTCTTGACGCCGCCGGTTGCGGGCGCGCTCTTCCTGGCCGCCTTGGTGGCCAACTGCTTGCGAGGAGCCTTGCCTCCCGTAGACTTACGAGCGGTCTGCTTGGTACGAGCCATGAATGCGTAGGTTAATTATATAAAGAGGACAACGGACTACAGCGCGAACTGGTCTGCACGAGAATGAGAATCAATCTGAACTGAACTGAACTGATCAACGTTATTTTTATCACCCCGCGAATTGAATAGAAATTATTACTTCTAATCATTGATATTATACTTTGGGATTGGTTGTCTCACGGTAGTGGCTTTAGCTGCCTCCGTAGTGACGTTTGTTGTTGCACTGAAAACTCAGTGTCTTCAGGCCGATACTGCAAATGTGCGGTTGGCTGCTATCAGTGAAACCTTGTGTTGTTACATCTTTCTGAGTGAGTTGCTTTTATATTTATTCCATCTGCTATGCCGTCCTGATGATCACTAATAAGTGTGAAACACGTGTAGACGGCTGCAACTTGTTTTTTCTTTCTTCTCTGTTGCGCGATATCCCATTATTATAACTCTTTCTTGTATATCATCTCTACGTGCATTATTACTTCTAATCATTTATATATATATATATATATATATATATATATATATATATATATATATATATATATATATATATATATATATATATATATATTATAACGTTGAAATTCACAACCCATTATTTGTTTGATGGTCACTGTTTAAAACCAAGCTTCTCCGTTGTTTGGTTGTCACTGGATTTCCCTTTCTTTCTGTCGATAGTAAAGTCGCACCGGCACGTTTAAGTTCCTTCTCAATAGGAGAGTGGAAGTAACAAAATGGCTTTTTGGCAGTAGAAGTTGGATGTACGAGATATTAAGAAATTGGTTTTTAAATATTAATTCGCTTTAGCCGAGTAAATCTCGCATTCAACAGAATGATCGCTTGATTGGTTATATGCGATCAATCGTCAATTGGACGGATTAAGTTCTGGTGCTAACCATTTTAGGTAAATTATTTTCGTTAAAATCTCGTTGCGCTAAATCTCACAAATGTCTTTTTATTTTAGGTAATATTTCCCTAGTAGTCACCTTGAGGGAATTGTTTTGTAAAAGACCTTTCAGTTTATAGAAAGGTAAAAATCTTCAAATATTTAAACTTAATACAATATACAGGGTGATTTCTTTGTAGGTCTTTTTTCTTTCTTTTAGGTTTTGGGTTTTGTTGTTCGTTGTATTTGTGTTCCCGCTCTCTGATCGTGGGTTCCATTTAGGAGGTCCGTACCTACATCTATATAGGTATCGGGACGGAATTAAACAACAAACATCGAAGGGTGAAGTGATAACCCTAAGCAGGGTTTTAAACATACATCCGTGGATCTTCGAATGGTGGGACGTTTGTGAAAATTTGTATGTATTATATGTCTGTGTTTTAGTTATATATATCTATATTTATTTAATGTATTTACAATTTCGTCATGCATGTTAATTTTAAGAAACAAAACAATTTATTCATGCATGTTAATGTTAAGAAACGAGATCTCGACTAGTGGAATTGTAGGGTAGATTTAAGTACAACCAACTGCGATACAGATCACCATTCACCTTTTTTTTCCTCTCTATTAAGCATTAAAATTGCATTTAAAGTTAACTTTTAAAATCTGCCAATAGTTTAAATAAAGCCCTACTTAGAAAGTTTACATTTCACTACGTGTGTTTTATTTATTTATTATTCATTTGTTTGTGTGATTTTAATATTGCTTTTCAGTTCATCATTTGTAAGTATATATGTACGGTACGGCCAAAATTGTGGAAGTTGCCCATATTTTAGTAGAAGATCTATTTCTTCGTTTGCCTGATAAGCTTGAAGCTTTAGTAATAAGCATTGTTTTTAAACGAAGTGGCGCTTGTTTTTTTTATCTTTTATATCTTGTATTACCCCCCCCCCCCTATATATATATATATATATATATATATATATATATCTATATGGCACCACTATGCGTCCCCCCATGTAAAATCTTAGGTTCAAGCAGCGTCCGAAGTCACTCGGCGTCCGGATATACGGACGCTGGGTGACTAGTGCCTCAAAATTACACCACATGAAGCTTAAAGTGTCTAGATGACGAAAATGTAAAAATTAGCTGTGCGCAGTTTGACACCCATTCCTGATTCGTGTATAAAATCGTAGTTTGAGCGTTTGCCACACGCAGCGCTAATAGCGCGGGATTTGTATACATTTGTATACAAATTTATGGCATAGGTTTACCCTGCGTCCGCATATTTAACAAGAATTGTGTTGGTAACACTGATGGTTTTGTCGCTAGACAGTGACGTCATTTCAACGGGACTTCACTTTATGCATTGTATTTCTGAGTAAAGATTGCGTCATTTAAGGTGACAAAAATTCTTATATATTATATTTTGTTAAAGCTATTTAATAAACACTTTACGTTTCATTTATGCGTCATGTAAATTTCGTTTAAACCGGTTTTAATTGCTCTTACAAATGGGCGATAATTTTAATAAAATCGTAAGATTTAATTCAAAGCTCTATTTATTTAAGTGAAACAAACGTAACCATTATTATATTATCATTCAGTATTTAATCAATCACTGATGCTGTTAGCTAATAATATATCTTATCCCCTATTATATTTTAAAATTTTTAAAAATTATTTGTTTGTGAGGCAGACAGTGACATCATTTCAAACGGAACTTCTTACGCATTAAAATATTGAAATTAAATAAACTTTATAACTTCTAAATTGTCAAATGACATACAAGCTTGAGATTTGGCACAGTTATAGGAATTAGGATTCTTGTAAAGAAAAAATAAAACAATGTTATTATGTCAACCCCCGTACCCCGTTTTAGGGGTTGTAAAACTTTTAGATGACATAGAAACGTGGAATTTGGTGTAATTATAGGATTTAAGATTCTTGTAAACAGAAATATTTAAAAAATGTTATTACGTCAACCTCTGCATCCCGTTCGGGGATTGTAAGACTTCTAGATGACATACAAACTTGAAATTTGGTTTAGTTATAGGGTTTAGGGTTCTCGTAAAGAATGATATAGAAAAATGTTATTATGTTAACCCTCCGCACCCCCTTTAGTGTTTGTAAAGCTTCTAGATGACACAGAAACTTGAAATTTGATTTGGTTATAGGGTTTAGGGTTTTCGTAAAGAATGATATAGAAAAATGTTATTATGTTAACCCTCCACACCCCTTAAGGGTTTTTAAAGCTTCTAGATGACACAGAAACTTGAAATTTGGTTTGGTTATAGGGTTTAGGGTTTTCGTAAAGAATGATATAGAAAAATGTTATTATGTCAACCCCCGCACCGCTTTAAGGGTTGTAAAACCTTTAGATGACACAGAGACTTGAAATTTGGTACATTTATAGTTTAAGACTATTGTAAAAAAACAATATAAAAAAATGTTGTTATATCATCCCCCGCACCCTGTTATGGGGTTGTAAATCTTGCAGATGTCACAGGAATTTGAAATTTGGTATAGTTATAAGGTTTAAGATTCTTGTAAAGAAAAAATAAAACACTGTTATTATGTCAACCCCCGTACCCCCTTTTAGGGGTTGCAAAACTTTTAGATGACATAGAAACTTGAAATTTGGTTTAGTTACAGCGTTTAGGGTTCTCGTAAAGAATGATATAGAAAAATGTTATTATGTTAACCCTCCGCACCCCTTTAGGGTGTGTAAAGCTTCTAGATGACACAGAAACTTGAAATTTGGCACAATTATAGGAATTGGGATTCTTGTACAGAGAAAAATAAAAAAATATTTTTATGTCAACCCTCGTACCCCCCTTTAGGGGTTGTAAAACTTCTAGATGACTTAGAAACTTGAAATTTGGTGTAATTATAGGATTTAAGATTCTTATAAAGAAAAATATAAATAAATGTTATGATGTCAACCCCTGCACCCCGTTTGCGGGTTGTAAAACTTCTAAATGACATACAAACTTGAGATTTGGCACAATTATAGGAATTGGGATTTTTGTACAGAGAAAAATAGAAAAATATTTTTTTATGTCAACCCTCGCACCCTCTTTTAGGGGTTGTAAAACTTCTAGATGACTTAGAAACTTGAAATTTGGTGTAATTATAGGATTTAAGATTCTTATAAAAAAAATATAAATAAATGTTATGATGTCAACCACTGCAACCCGTTCGCGGGTTGTAAAACTTCTAAATGACATACAAACTTGAGATTTGGCACAATTATAGGAATTGGGATTCTTGTACAGAGAAGATTAAAAAAATATTTTTATGTCAACCCTCGCACCCCTTTTTCGGGGTTGTAAAACTTCTAGATGACATACAAACTTGAAATTTGGTATGGTTATAGTGTTTAAAATTTTCCTAAAGAGAAAAATCAAAAATATTAAAATATCAACCCTCCCACCCCCTTTTGAGTTATAAAACTTCTAGATGACGTACAAACTTGAGGTTTTGACATAGTTATAGAGTTTAGAATTCTTGTCAAAAGAAAAATAAACAATGGTAAAATTTCTACCCCCCACTCACGTTGGGGGTTGTAAAACGTCTATATGACATACAAACTTGAAATTTGGTATGGTTATAGTGTTTAAAATTTTCCTAAAGAGAAAAATCAAAAATATTAAAATATCAACCCTCCCACCCCCTTGTGAGTTATAAAACTTCTAGATGACGTACAAACTTGAGGTTTTGACATAGTTATAGAGTTTAGAATTCTTGTCAAAAGAAAAATAAACAATGGTAAAATTTCTACCCCCCCACTCACATTTGGGGTTGTAAAACTTCTATATGATATACAAACTTGAAATTTGGTATAATTATAGTATTTAAAATTTTTCTAAAGAGAAATATCAAAAATATTAAAATGTCAACCCTCCCACCTCCTTTTGAGTTATAAAACTTCTAGATGACGTACAAATTTCAAATTTGGCATAGTTATAGAGTTTAGAATTCTTGTCAAAAGAAAAATAAACAATGGTAAAATTTCTACCCCGCACCCACATTGGGGATTGTAAAACGTCTATATGACATACAAACTTGAAATTTGGTATAGTTATAGTGTTCACCATTTTCCTAAAGAGAAAAATCAAAAATATTAAAATGTCAACCCTCCCACCCCCTTTTGAGTTATAAAATTCATAGATGACGTACAAATTTGAAATTTGGCATAGTTATAGAGTTGAGAATTCTTGTCAAAAGAAAAATAAACAATGGTAAAATTTCTACGCCGCACCCACATTGGGGGTTGTAAAACGTCTATATGACATACAAACTTGAAATTTGGTATAGTTATAGTGTTTAAAATTTTCCTAAAGAGAAATATCAAAAATATTAAAATGTCAACCCCCCCACCCCCTTTTGAGTTATAAAACTTCTAGATGACGTACAAACTTGAGATTTAGTCAAAAATGTCAAATAATTTAATTAATAAACATCGTTTTTCAGAACAAGTTAGGTAAGCAAGTTTTAACATTCCAAGACTATTCATTTAAAACCAAAGTTATCACATTATTAGATTATTTATGAAAAAACGACGATTATTGATCATGCGGTTAAGATTTATTCACCGTATTTGAGTGTCTAAATGGCTTCTTTGTACTGACTTATTGTTAAATTTGGAATAGTTATTCACAATACATATAAGTAAATCCACTGTGGTTTTGTTTAGATTTTTTAATGTACCGTTAAATTTTTTCTGGGTACATTTGGACCTTAAAATTACTCAAAGATTTTGCTATATTGTTATAAAAATGAAACTTCAGGACAGGTAACCCTTCTATAGACGGGTTGGGTGTGTTACAAATCTGCTCCTGGTCTGTGAGTTTTCGTAAGATTGTTTATAGTAATTTTCGTTGTACACGTAATTATTTTTTTAAATCTTTAGATTTGTGTAATAGTAATAGCAATAGTAATATTTATTTTTCCCAACAGACAAAATGCCTATGGTGGAAACATAAGCTAACAATAACATTATACTAATAACATGAAAAAGTAGATGTTCCATAAAATAATATCACAAATAAATAATATAATAACATAGTACTAGTGTGTGAACAATATGCCAAAGTGAGATAGTTAGGTTAATAATAATACATTAAATTGCACTGTTATGTGGTTGCTCATAAATACTAATTATCTTAGATCTAGTACCTCTCGATGTGAAAACATCTATAAATATGTCAAATCTGTTACTAGGTAAACAATTGTATAATTTTTTTTATTAAAATTAAGTTTTATTAAAATACAACCTTACAATATTGTTTCGACAGCTATGCTGTCATTATCAAAGGTAATATAATTATAAACAAACACGTCGCTAAGGTAGATACAAAATGGGTAACTAGATAAAATAATAATAATCAGAATTAAATATCTAATACTTCCAGTAACGGAGAATTACTGAGCTCAAGTTGTTCATTCATTAAAGGTACCCTGAGTTTGTGTTTGTATATCTCAAAGGCTTCTAAAATGTCTAATTTGCGTTTGTTATTACAAAAATGTAGGAATTTAATATTATTTTGAGGAGTCATTATATGATTTTGTTCTAAAAGGTGTTTGGCGTAATTCGATTTTTCAGGGTGTTTATTTTTGTAATGACGTACGTGTTCTTTATATCTTATGTCAAAATTTCGAAGTGTTTGTCCAATATATACCGAACTACAAAAAGAACAATTTAAACGGTAAATGCCCGATTTCATGATATCATGTGTTCTGTCTTTAGCATTAAATAAAAATGAAAAAGTGTTAGTGTTGGTTTTAAATGTTATTTTATAATTGTTGGTTTTTCTTAGTATATGTGCAATTTTTTCTGATATTTTGCCAAAATATATCGCAAGTCAGAATGTTTGGTTTAACCAAGAATGTCTGAAACGTCAGGTTAGTCCTAACAACGTAAACATCACTACCAGAACCAAGAATTCGATTACCGAAAAAGTGATTAGGAATGCCAAAAGAAGATGGCTCAAAGAAGAATCGAAGAAATGGTTTAGTATAAGAGACAATATGCACGTTTATATAAAGGTACTCCATACAGAACTTACTCATAAATTACACAATATCCAATTTGACATCTTAGATTTTGACATTAGAGAAACCGTCAGTCACATTAAATTCAAAAAATTCACCACACAGAAAAATAAACTTCATCGACTTGTACAACAAAAACGTACACTACAAAATAACCTTAATTGTCAGAACACTGCAAACTTTTATCCTGGTTTCATAAACTTGTCGAATATAACATTCAATGACAGAGAAACACAATTTCTTAACAAATGTTTCAAATTTTGTCCTTTTCCAAAATTTACCAACAAAATTAAAGAAATTTTGGCCGTTGAATGCGAAACTATACTTAAGAAAGATCATAATAACTATGCAAAATTCCAAATTTCGAATTTGTTAAAAGAGAACTTGTGGAAGCAGAATTACTATTTGTTCATTATTATTAGATTTTTCTACACTAGGTTCCGATGTATCATCCGGTTATTCCCAGTGCTGTTAGGACGCCACCACTGGGTCCCAATCAACCCTTCACCAGGGGGCACCTTCCTTCTTTCCCTAACAGTCGCTAACACGAAAAGGTAACTTCTACGGGTGTGTGTCTGGCTCGTTTGAGCTACCTGTTATGCGAAATTATACTTAAGAAAGATTATAATAACTATGCAAAATTCCAAATTTCGAATTTGTTAAAAGAGATGTCTCTGAAACAGGACAAAATGTACAACACATCTAACATATCACTTCTTCAATCTATAAAACACAAAATCACAGAGAACAATCTAATTTCTGTTAAAGCAGATAAGGGTAACACTTTGGTAATTCTTTCAAAAGATATTTACATACAAAAAGTTAATGAATTTATTAATAAAGAAAATTTAGAAACTTTAAACAAAAACCCAACCACAAAATTCCAAAAAGAAATAAAACAAGGTTTAGAAAACTGCAATATCTGCTTTTCAGAATTAGAAAAGCAACAAATCATTAATAAAAACCCACAAATACCTAAACTATATGGACTAGTCAAAACACATAAACAGAATATGCCAATAAGACCAGTTGTATACATCAATGCACCTAATCACATTTTATCCAAAAAACTGAACCAGATTATTAACACGATAGGTTACAAATCGAAATACTCTGTTAGAAATTCATTAGAATTAGTAGATAAGCAGCAAAACATACATCTTCCACCACATTCAAAACTTGTCAGTTTTGATATTTGCAACATGTTCTCCAGAATACCCCCACAAGAATGTATTCCTTTATTAGATAGTTTCTTGATCAATAGTAATATAGAATTAGTTAAAAGGTTAGAGTTAATTCAATTATTTGACCTTTGTATAAGTCAAAATTATTTCACTTTTAATAACATAATTTATTTACAAAAGGCTGGTTTACCTATGGGTAATTCTCTAAGTCCTCTATTAGCTAACATATTTATGGACAAGTTTGAAGATCGAATATTTGAATGAAACCTCTCTAAACACATTATCTTCTGGTTTCGTTATGTTGATGACATTTTAGCTTGTTTTGACAGTTCTTTTGAGGTTATCAATGAATTTTTAATTCTTATTAACAGTATCCACCCTAATATAAAATTTACACTAGAAACAGAACAAAACAGGGCTATAAACTTTCTAGACTTAAATATCAAGATTAACGCAGACAATCTATTTGAATTTTCCATATACAGAAAACCAACACAAACAAACATAACAATACCAAATGAATCTTGTCACCATAATACACATAAAATAGCAGCCTACAGATCATTAGTACACAGAGCTTTAACTATTCCACTAACAAAATCAGATTTTAGCAAAGAGATATCAACCATTAAACAACTAGCACATGCAAATCATTACAATCCGAACATGATTGACACTTTAATTAAACAAAAAGATTATAGGTTAGCTATCAAAAGAATATATCCCATTGACAATCAAACAGAAGACACAAATTACATATCTATACCATATTTTGGCAAAATATCAGAAAAAATTGCACATATACTAAGAAAAACCAACAATTATAAAATAACATTTAAAATCAACACTAACACTTTTTCATTTTTATTTAATGCTAAAGACAGAACACATGATATCATGAAATCGGGCATTTACCGTTTAAATTGTTCTTTTTGTAGTTCGGTATATATTGGGGCAAACACTTCGAAATTTTGACATAAGATATAAAGAACACGTACGTCATTACAAAAATAAACATCCTGAAAAATCGAATTACGCCAAACACCTTTTAGAACAAAATCACACAATGACTCCTCAAAATAATATTAAATTCCTACATTTTTGTAATAACAAACGCAAATTAGACATTTTAGAAGCCTTTGAGATATACAAACACAAACTCAGGGTACCTTTAATGAATGAACAACTTGAGCTCAGTAATTCTCCGTTACTGGAAGTATTAGATATTTAATTCTGATTATTATTATTATTTTATCTAGTTACCTATTTTTGTATCTACCTTAGCGACGTGTTTGTTTATAATTATATTACCTTTGATAATGACAGCATAGCTGTCGAAACAATATTGTCAGGTTGTATTTTAATAAAACTGTGAAACTTTTAATAATCTTTATTTATTTCATGATTATGGAGTTCCACAAAGTAAGGCTGGAAACAATAAACAATGGTGAAAAGTGTTTGGTATTCTATAATAAAAGACCATTGTTGATCGGTTAGTAGATCTAGGTACATAAAAGTAAATTTGACTAAGAAGACCAGAACACTGTAAGAATAAGAATAAGAATAATTTATTGGTGCAGCAGTACAAAATACCTTTGTTTACACTCGTCAACAAAACAATAAACATAATACAATATAACTGTATAACAATACGACCATTAGTATACGACCATTAGTAATGTTTTGTAAAATAAGAATACAAGACTAGAAAGACTTTTTCTTGATAGGAGTGAAGTTTCATTATCAATACTAAGCAGAGCCTGGTGATTACAATGCCTAATTGGATATTTACCATATGTTTTGTAGTAACAATATTTACAAAATTTACGCAAAACATTTTCAAGAAGACAAATATATATTTCCTATCTTTAATGAAAGTAAACTATTTTTGACAAATTCAAGGTCAGTTATGTTTAAAAATTTTTAAACGTGTTTCTTTTAACATTCGTTTTTTTAGGGATATTCCATATAGGTTCTCTTTTGCAAATATTAATTTGATAAACCTTATTACAGCTGCAGTTCATATAAAGTACTTGTAAAAAATAATTTATTTGTGCAACACTCATTCGGGTCATTTAAAAATTAAATATCTTAAAATAAACACGTTCTAAGAATTCTATATACCTTAGTCAACATGCGAACTTTATTACAATTAATTGTTTTTGTTCCTCAAGGCTTGTTTATAGTAACAAAATGCAACGGATATCCACATGTGTAATTTGATACTAAACTACCGTTGTAGAATAAAAGGCATATAATATTTTATTTTATTTATGTCTGACCACTTTTTATTATAAAAAGTCATGTATTTTTTATAACAGTGATTATTACATTGCTATTTCACGATTCGTCTTAGTTATTACAAAGGTTTAAGTTAAAACAATTGGATAGTTCTTTTACGAATTACGACGAAGTTTATAGTCGTTTTTCTAAAAAAATTAAACAAATCTTTGCAAAGCATTGAGTCTTACGGGAAATATAAACTTTAAATGCTTGTAACTTCGTTTACGAAGCTTCAAAAATTAACTAATTTTAGGGTACTTTCGCGTTTATCAACTCATATTTCAGAAACGAAGCCTTTAATCGAAAAAAGTCGTTCTTATAAAATTGTAGACCGCGATCTTTCGCTTCTAACGGCGCCACTTTTATATTTTTAGAGATTACAATAATTCCGTAAAAGAATAAAATTTAATACCAAACACAATTTAAATTGTATCGACGTCTCTACTCCTCGATAAGCCCCTCTTACATTTCGGACCTCCTCGCGCAGCAGTTGTCTATGTTCTTGAGCAAATAAATACACCTAAAAATGTATTTCCTTTTTCTTTAATTGGGGGGGTAGAAATTTTACCATTGTTTATTTTTCTTTTGACAAGAATTTTAAACTCTATAACATTGTCAAAATCTCAAGTTTGTACGTCATCTAGAAGTTTTATAACTCAAAAGGGGGTGGGAGGGTTGACATTTTAATATTTTTGATTTTCCCTTTAGGGAAATTTTAAACACCATAACTATACCAAATTTCAAGTTTGTATGTCATATAGATGTTTTACAACCCCCAATGTGGGTGGGGGTAGAAATTTTACCATTGTTTATTTTTCTTTTGACAAGAATTCTAACCTCTATAACTATGTCAAAGTCTCAAGTTTGTACGTCATCTAGAAGTTTTATAACTCAAAAGGGGGTGGGAGGGTTGACATTTTAATATTTTTGATTTTTCACTTTAGGAAAATTTTAAACACTATAACTATACCAAATTTGAAGTTTGTATGTCTCATAGAAGTTTTACAACCCCCAATGTGGATGGGGGGTAGAAATTTTACCATTGTTTATTTTTCTTTTGACAAGAATTCTAACCTCTATAACTATGTCAAAGTCTCAAGTTTATACGTTATCTAGAAGTTTTATACCTCAAAAGGGGGTTTGAGGGTTGACATTTTAATATTTTTGATTTTTCACTTTAGGAAAATTTTAAACACGATAACTATACCAAATTTCAAGTTTGTATGTCACATAGAAGTTTTACAACCCCCAATGTGGATGGGGGGTAGAAATTTTACCATTGTTTATTTTTCTTTTGACAAGAATTTTAAACTCTATAACTATGTCAAAATCTCAAGTTTGTACGTCATCTAGAAGTTTTATAACTCAAAAGGGGGTGGGAGGGTTGACATTTTAATATTTTTGGTTTTTCCCTTTAGGAAAATTTTAAACACTATAACTATACCAAATTTCAAGTTTGTATGTCTCATAGAAGTTTTACAACCCTCAATGTGGATGGGGGGTAGAAATTTTACCATTGTTTATTTTTCTTTTGACAAGAATTTTAAACTCTATAACTATGTCAAAATCTCAAGTTTGTACGTCATCTAGAAGTTTTATAACTCAAAAGGGGGTGGGAGGGTTGACATTTTAATATTTTTGATTTTTCCCTTTAGGAAAATTTTAAACACTATAACTATACCAAATTTCAAGTTTGTATGTCATATAGATGTTTTACAACCCCCAATGTGGGTGGGGGTAGAAATTTAACCATTTATTTTTTTGACAAGAATTCTAACCTCTATAGCTATGTCAAAGTCTCAAGTTTGTACGTCATCTAGAAGTTTTATAACTCAAAAGGGGGTGGGAGGGTTGACATTTTAATATTTTTGATTTTTCACTTTAGGAAAATTTTAAACACTATAACTATACCAAATTTGAAGTTTGTATGTCTCATAGAAGTTTTACAACCCCCAATGTGGATGGGGGGTAGAAATTTTACCATTGTTTATTTTTCTTTTGACAAGAATTCTAACCTCTATAACTATGTCAAAGTCTCAAGTTTATACGTTATCTAGAAGTTTTATACCTCAAAAGGGAGTTTGAGGGTTGACATTTTAATATTTTTGATTTTTCACTTTAGGAAAATTTTAAACACGATAACTATACCAAATTTCAAGTTTGTATGTCACATAGAAGTTTTACAACCCCCAATGTGGATGGGGGGTAGAAATTTTACCATTGTTTATTTTTCTTTTGACAAGAATTTTAAACTCTATAACTATGTCAAAATCTCAAGTTTGTACGTCATCTAGAAGTTTTATAACTCAAAAGGGGGTGGGAGGGTTGACATTTTAATATTTTTGGTTTTTCCCTTTAGGAAAATTTTAAACACTATAACTATACCAAATTTCAAGTTTGTATGTCTCATAGAAGTTTTACAACCCTCAATGTGGATGGGGGGTAGAAATTTTACCATTGTTTATTTTTCTTTTGACAAGAATTTTAAACTCTATAACTATGTAAAAATCTCAAGTTTGTACGTCATCTAGAAGTTTTATAACTCAAAAGGGGGTGGGAGGGTTGACATTTTAATATTTTTGATTTTTCACTTTAGGAAAATTCTAAACACCATAACTATACCAAATTTCAAGTTTGTATGTCATATAGATGTTTTACAACCCCCAATGTGGGTGGGGGTAGAAATTTAACCATTTATTTTTTTGACAAGAATTCTAACCTCTATAGCTATGTCAAAGTCTCAAGTTTGTACGTCATCTAGAAGTTTTATAACTCAAAAGGGGGTGGGAGGGTTGACATTTTAATATTTTTGATTTTTCACTTTAGGCAAATTTCAAACACTATAACTATACCAAATTTCAAGTTTGTATGTCTCATAGAAGTTTTACAACCACCAATGTGGTTGGGGGGTAGAAATTTTACCATTGTTTATTTTTCTTTTGACAAGAATTCTAACCTCTATAACTATGTCAAAGTCTCAAGTTTGTACGTCATCTAGAAGTTTTATACCTCAAAAGGAGGTATGAGGGTTGACATTTTAATATTTTTGATTTTTCACTTTAGGAAAATTTTAAACACTATAACTATACCAAATTTCAAGTTTGTATGTCTCATAGAAGTTTTACAACCACCAATGTGGATTGGAGGTAGAAATTTTACCATTGTTTATTTTTCTTTTGACAAGAATTTTAAACTCTATAACTATGTCAAAATCTCAAGTTTGTACGTCATCTAGAAGTTTTATAACTCAAAAGGTGGTGGGAGGGTTGACATTTTAATATTTTTGATTTTTCCCTTTAGGAAAATTTTAAACACTATAACTATACCAAATTTCAAGTTTGTATGTCTCATAGAAGTTTTACATCCCCCAATGTGGATAGGGGGTAGAAATTTTACCTTTGTTTATTTTTCTTTTGACAAGAATTTTAAGCTTTATAACTATGTCAAAATCTCAAGTTTGTACGTCATCTAGAAGTTTTATAACTCAAAAGGGGGTGGGTGGGTTGACATTTTAATATTTTTGATTTTTCCCTTTAGGAAAATTTTAAACACCATAACTATACCAAATTTCAAGTTTGTATGTCTCATAGAAGTTTTACAACCCCCAATGTGGATGGGGGGTAGAAATTTTACCATTGTTTATTTTTCTTTTGACAAGAATTTTAAGCTTTATAACTATGTCAAAACCTCAAGTTTGTACGTCATCTAGAAGTTTTATAACTCAAAAGGGGGTGGGAGGGTTGACATTTTAATATTTTTGATTTTTCCCTTTAGGAAAATTTTAAACACCATAACTATACCAAATTTCAAGTTTGTATGTCTCATAGAAGTTTTACAACCCCCAATGTGGATGGGGGGTAGAAATTTTACCATTGTTTATTTTTCTTTTGACAAGAATTTTAAGCTTTATAACTATGTCAAAACCTCAAGTTTGTACGTCATCTAGAAGTTTTATAACTCAAAGGGGGTGGGAGGGTTGACATTTTAATATTTTTGATTTTTCCCTTTAGGAAAATTTTAAACACCATAACTATACCAAATTTCAAGTTTGTATGTCATATAGATTTTTTACAACCCCCAATGTGGGTGGGGGTAGAAATTTTACCATTGTTTATTTTTTTGACAAGAATTCTAACCTCTATAACTATGTCAAAGTCTCAAGTTTGTACGTCATCTAGAAGTTTTATAACTCAAAAGGGGGTGGGAGGGTTGACATTTTAATATTTTTGTTTTTTCCCTTTAGGAAAATTTTAAACACTATAACTATACCAAATTTGAAGTTTGTATGTCTCATAGAAGTTTTACAACCCCCAATGTGGATGGGGGGTAGAAATTTTACCATTGTTTATTTTTCTTTTGACAAGAATTTTAAACTCTATAACTATGTCTAAATCTCAAGTTTGTACGTCATCTAGAAGTTTTATAACTAAAAAGGGGGTGGGAGGGTTGACATTTTAATATTTTTGATTTTTCCCTTTAGGAAAATTTTAAACACTATTACTATACCAAATTTCAAGTTTGTATGTCTCATAGAAGTTTTACAACCCCCAATGTGGATGGGGGGTAGAAATTTTACCATTGTTTATTTTTCTTTTGACAAGAATTTTAAGCTTTATAACTATGTCAAAGTCTCAAGTTTGTACGTCATCTAGAAGTTTTATAACTCAAAAGGGGGTGGGAGGGTTGACATTTTAATATTTTTGATTTTTCACTTTAGGCAAATTTCAAACACTATAACTATACCAAATTTCAAGTTTGTATGTCTCATAGAAGTTTTACAACCACCAATGTGGTTGGGGGGTAGAAATTTTACCATTGTTTATTTTTCTTTTGACAAGAATTCTAACCTCTATAACTATGTCAAAGTCTCAAGTTTGTACGTCATCTAGAAGTTTTATACCTCAAAAGGAGGTATGAGGGTTGACATTTTAATATTTTTGATTTTTCACTTTAGGAAAATTTTAAACACTATAACTATACCAAATTTCAAGTTTGTATGTCTCATAGAAGTTTTACAACCACCAATGTGGATTGGAGGTAGAAATTTTACCATTGTTTATTTTTCTTTTGACAAGAATTTTAAACTCTATAACTATGTCAAAATCTCAAGTTTGTACGTCATCTAGAAGTTTTATAACTCAAAAGGTGGTGGGAGGGTTGACATTTTAATATTTTTGATTTTTCCCTTTAGGAAAATTTTAAACACTATAACTATACCAAATTTCAAGTTTGTATGTCTCATAGAAGTTTTACATCCCCCAATGTGGATAGGGGGTAGAAATTTTACCTTTGTTTATTTTTCTTTTGACAAGAATTTTAAGCTTTATAACTATGTCAAAATCTCAAGTTTGTACGTCATCTAGAAGTTTTATAACTCAAAAGGGGGTGGGTGGGTTGACATTTTAATATTTTTGATTTTTCCCTTTAGGAAAATTTTAAACACCATAACTATACCAAATTTCAAGTTTGTATGTCTCATAGAAGTTTTACAACCCCCAATGTGGATGGGGGGTAGAAATTTTACCATTGTTTATTTTTCTTTTGACAAGAATTTTAAGCTTTATAACTATGTCAAAACCTCAAGTTTGTACGTCATCTAGAAGTTTTATAACTCAAAAGGGGGTGGGAGGGTTGACATTTTAATATTTTTGATTTTTCCCTTTAGGAAAATTTTAAACACCATAACTATACCAAATTTCAAGTTTGTATGTCTCATAGAAGTTTTACAACCCCCAATGTGGATGGGGGGTAGAAATTTTACCATTGTTTATTTTTCTTTTGACAAGAATTTTAAGCTTTATAACTATGTCAAAACCTCAAGTTTGTACGTCATCTAGAAGTTTTATAACTCAAAGGGGGTGGGAGGGTTGACATTTTAATATTTTTGATTTTTACCTTAAGGAAAATTTTAAACACTATAACTATACCAAATTTCAAGTTTGTATGTCATATAGATTTTTTACAACCCCCAATGTGGGTGGGGGTAGAAATTTTACCATTGTTTATTTTTTTGACAAGAATTCTAACCTCTATAACTATGTCAAAGTCTCAAGTTTGTACGTCATCTAGAAGTTTTATAACTCAAAAGGGGGTGGGAGGGTTGACATTTTAATATTTTTGTTTTTTCCCTTTAGGAAAATTTTAAACACTATAACTATACCAAATTTGAAGTTTGTATGTCTCATAGAAGTTTTACAACCCCCAATGTGGATGGGGGGTAGAAATTTTACCATTGTTTATTTTTCTTTTGACAAGAATTTTAAACTCTATAACTATGTCTAAATCTCAAGTTTGTACGTCATCTAGAAGTTTTATAACTAAAAAGGGGGTGGGAGGGTTGACATTTTAATATTTTTGATTTTTCCCTTTAGGAAAATTTTAAACACTATTACTATACCAAATTTCAAGTTTGTATGTCTCATAGAAGTTTTACAACCCCCAATGTGGATGGGGGGTAGGAATTTTACCATTGTTTATTTTTCTTTTGACAAGAATTCTAACCTCTATAACTATGTCAAAGTCTCAAGTTTGTACGTCATCTAGAAGTTTTATAACTCAAAAGGGGGTGGGAGGGTTGACATTTTAATATTTTTGTTTTTTCCCTTTAGGAAAATTTTAAACACTATAACTATACCAAATTTGAAGTTTGTATGTCTCATAGAAGTTTTACAACCCCCAATGTGGATGGGGGGTAGAAATTTTACCATTGTTTATTTTTCTTTTGACAAGAATTTTAAACTCTATAACTATGTCAAAATCTCAAGTTTGTACGTCATCTAGAAGTTTTATAACTCAAAAGGGGGTGGGAGGGTTGACATTTTAATATTTTTGGTTTTTCCCTTTAGGAAAATTTTAAACACTATAACTATACCAAATTTCAAGTTTGTATGTCTCATAGAAGTTTTACAACCCTCAATGTGGATGGGGGGTAGAAATTTTACCATTGTTTATTTTTCTTTTGACAAGAATTTTAAACTCTATAACTATGTAAAAATCTCAAGTTTGTACGTCATCTAGAAGTTTTATAACTCAAAAGGGGGTGGGAGGGTTGACATTTTAATATTTTTGATTTTTCACTTTAGGAAAATTCTAAACACCATAACTATACCAAATTTCAAGTTTGTATGTCATATAGATGTTTTACAACCCCCAATGTGGGTGGGGGTAGAAATTTAACCATTTATTTTTTTGACAAGAATTCTAACCTCTATAGCTATGTCAAAGTCTCAAGTTTGTACGTCATCTAGAAGTTTTATAACTCAAAAGGGGGTGGGAGGGTTGACATTTTAATATTTTTGATTTTTCACTTTAGGCAAATTTCAAACACTATAACTATACCAAATTTCAAGTTTGTATGTCTCATAGAAGTTTTACAACCACCAATGTGGTTGGGGGGTAGAAATTTTACCATTGTTTATTTTTCTTTTGACAAGAATTCTAACCTCTATAACTATGTCAAAGTCTCAAGTTTGTACGTCATCTAGAAGTTTTATACCTCAAAAGGAGGTATGAGGGTTGACATTTTAATATTTTTGATTTTTCACTTTAGGGAAATTTTAAACACTATAACTATACCAAATTTCAAGTTTGTATGTCTCATAGAAGTTTTACAACCACCAATGTGGATTGGAGGTAGAAATTTTACCATTGTTTATTTTTCTTTTGACAAGAATTTTAAACTCTATAACTATGTCAAAATCTCAAGTTTGTACGTCATCTAGAAGTTTTATAACTCAAAAGGTGGTGGGAGGGTTGACATTTTAATATTTTTGATTTTTCCCTTTAGGAAAATTTTAAACACTATAACTATACCAAATTTCAAGTTTGTATGTCTCATAGAAGTTTTACATCCCCCAATGTGGATGGGGGGTAGAAATTTTACCTTTGTTTATTTTTCTTTTGACAAGAATTTTAAGCTTTATAACTATGTCAAAATCTCAAGTTTGTACGTCATCTAGAAGTTTTATAACTCAAAAGGGGGTATGAGGGTTGACATTTTAATATTTTTGATTTTTCCCTTTAGGAAAATTTTAAACACCATAACTATACCAAATTTCAAGTTTGTATGTCTCATAGAAGTTTTACAACCCCCAATGTGGATGGGGGGTAGAAATTTTATCATTGTTTATTTTTCTTTTGACAAGAATTTTAAGCTTTATAACTATGTCAAAACCTCAAGTTTGTACGTCATCTAGAAGTTTTATAACTCAAAAGGGGGTGGGAGGGTTGACATTTTAATATTTTTGATTTTTCCCTTTAGGAAAATTTTAAACACCATAACTATACCAAATTTCAAGTTTGTATGTCTCATAGAAGTTTTACAACCCCCAATGTGGATGGGGGGTAGAAATTTTACCATTGTTTATTTTTCTTTTGACAAGAATTTTAAGCTTTATAACTATGTCAAAACCTCAAGTTTGTACGTCATCTAGAAGTTTTATAACTCAAAGGGGGTGGGAGGGTTGACATTTTAATATTTTTGATTTTTCCCTTTAGGAAAATTTTAAACACCATAACTATACCAAATTTCAAGTTTGTATGTCATATAGATTTTTTACAACCCCCAATGTGGGTGGGGGTAGAAATTTTACCATTGTTTATTTTTTTGACAAGAATTCTAACCTCTATAACTATGTCAAAGTCTCAAGTTTGTACGTCATCTAGAAGTTTTATAACTCAAAAGGGGGTGGGAGGGTTGACATTTTAATATTTTTGTTTTTTCCCTTTAGGAAAATTTTAAACACTATAACTATACCAAATTTGAAGTTTGTATGTCTCATAGAAGTTTTACAACCCCCAATGTGGATGGGGGGTAGAAATTTTACCATTGTTTATTTTTCTTTTGACAAGAATTTTAAACTCTATAACTATGTCTAAATCTCAAGTTTGTACGTCATCTAGAAGTTTTATAACTAAAAAGGGGGTGGGAGGGTTGACATTTTAATATTTTTGATTTTTCCCTTTAGGAAAATTTTAAACACTATTACTATACCAAATTTCAAGTTTGTATGTCTCATAGAAGTTTTACAACCCCCAATGTGGATGGGGGGTAGAAATTTTACCATTGTTTATTTTTCTTTTGACAAGAATTCTAAACTCTATAACTATGTCAAAACCTCAAGTTTGTACGTCATCTAGAAGTTTTATAACTCAAAAGGGGGTGGGAGTGTTGATATTTTAATATTTTTGATTTTTCCCTTTAGGAAAACTTTAAACACTATAACTATACCAAATTTCAAGTTTGTATGTCATCCAGAATTTTTACAACCCACAAATAAACAGCGGGGGTTAAATAAACTTAATAAAGAAATTGTATTTTTCTTTACGACAGTCTTAAACCCTATAACTATATCAAATTTCAAGTTCCTGTGTCATCTGCAAGTTTTACAATCATATAAGAGGGTGCGGGGGATGATATAACAACATTTTTTTATATATTTTTTACAATAATCTTAAACTATAACTGTACCAAATTTCAAGTTTCTGTGTCATCTAGAAGCTTTACAAACCCTAAAGGGGTTGCGGACGGTTAACATAATAACATTTTTCTATATCATTCTTTACGAGAATCCTAAACCCTATAACTGAACCAAATTTCAAGTTTTTATGTCATCTAGAAGTCTTACAACCCCCGAACGGGATGCAGAGGTTGACATAATAACATTTTTTAAATATTTTTTTACAAGAATCTTAAATCCTATAATTACACCAAATTTCAAATTTGTAAGTCATCTAAGATCTTTACAACCCCTAAAAGGGGGTACGGGGGTTGACAGGATAACATATAATCGTCATATTGTAAATCTTATTACGTCGAATTCGGTATCAGCGACCTTAGAAACCCCTTTGTACAAAATCTCATCCAAATCCAATAAAATTTCTAATTTTACGACATTTTTATGTTTATGGTACCTTAATAAAACTTATTTAAAACATTTAAAAAAAAATTCAGACACCAATGAATGGAAGTAAAAGATTTATTAAGTAGCTGTAATAAAACATAATTATTTTTGTCACTTTAAATGACTTATGAATCACTTATCCGCTATTTCGAATTACTCCCAGACGTTAAGTTTTATGCAAATAAATCAAATTTTAATTATTATGGCCACCATATCTCAACGATTTATTTAGTTAATGTAAATAGATCGTTATTATTGCGTAAAAGTATTGTGTAATTAATGTGTAATAGATGTGTCACTTTTATAAGAATATAAATCTGCTATTATGTATTATATGAGTGTACAGTTTGTATTAGTTCGTAAGGTGACGTCAAATTGTGTAATATAATTATGTAAATAGTCAATAGTATATAAGCTTAGAAAATAATAATTTTAGGGCACTTACTGATAGAAAGCGACGGTGTAAAGTCGTGTAAGATAAAAGACACTTACTGTTAAACGACGAAAGAGTAAAGATATTATAGTAAATCAAGCGACAAAGTAAAGTCCTGGCTGATAATATTGTAAAAATTTAAATAGTCTAGAATTAAATAGACAAGTTAGTTGGTGATTTGAATACGGCAAAGGTGTAAAAAGTATAAATTGTAAAAGTGTATATGATTATAAAGAACCACCTTTAAGATAAATTACTTGCTAAAGTTAAGCAAGATAATAAATCTACGTTAAAACCTTAAACGGGTGTTTTATTTCATTAAACACAAAAACAATTATAAGTATCCTACGAAAAAGGGAAATTGTACCCGCAATTAATAAACAAAAGTGAGTTACCAGAATCAAGTTTTGGATGAAATTATATGGGAAATCCATGCAAAAGGAAGAAAGTCAACCGGAATTGGAGACCAGCCCTGGATCAACATAAAGTGATCTACTCTGCCAATGGTTTGGAAAAGAGGACATCTATAGTTAAAGGAAAGAAGAAATATTATAAAAAGGTAGGAAGTTATTTCCTTTTTGTATTGGCATTTGCTGAAGAAAAGACTATCGTTTGTAAAAGTGTAGTAAATTGAATTTTGAGTCCGTAATATTAAATATCATGAGATGTTTAATTGTTCCAGCACATAAAAATTACTTGATAATAGTTTTCCTTTGAATTGCCACGTAAAAACGCGAAGTTGCCATATATGGTCTAATAAAATGTGATGGAATGTGTAATTGCTCCAGCAGCGCAACCAAAAATCAACTGTGATCTAGGAATTACTATCGACTATAAAATACTTGTAGATACACATTTTGATTTAAGTGCTACACAAAAACTGGTGCAAACGCGCTTATGAAGTCGCCATATAAGGTCGAACCAGGCGACTGACACAAAGGTACGGTAGACTATTTAATTGAAAACTAAATCAATTGTGATCTACCCTAACCACTCTAAAATACTCAAACATAACATGTAATATTTACATTTACATAACACTGCCACGCGAAAATTGCAGCAAGAAGAAATGGTAGACCTAATGACATAATCTCAAACAAAAATTGTGTATAATCAAAATTGCTTATTTTCACACTTCGAGCATGGGCTCTGTTGAACGAAAATTTAAAACAAACGACAACGGTAGGTCTAACAATGATTTAATCAGTAAATGACATAATTAAACGATTAAGGACTGTGTCAGAAAGCCTGTATCAGCCTCAGATGCTTTTAATATATACTATATTAAAAGCATCTGAGGCTGTTCATTACTTTTAAGTTCACTTCTAGAATCTGTGCAAAACCTTCTATATGTGCACATATTTTATTAGATTATTTGTTTGTTTAAGTAGTGTACAGAATATTGTTCGGAAATTAAAGCTTTTTGGATAAATGCCCTTATTCAATCTTCATAGGCACTAGGCAGTATTTAATTTATTTTGCAAACACAACAATTCCACGATTTCATAAATTCCTGAAGTGAAGTTACAGTTCGACCTGAACCAAGCCCAGTAACGCTCTATAGGAGAATGTTCCGGGTATTTGAAGGATCGTTGTTTTTTCAATAAAATCTATACGTATACTATACTATACTATCTATACGAGTTTTATACAATTCTAATACAGATTTTGCATAATGAACCTTCACAAACACAAAACAGCAGTCGCTTCGAAACTAGAACCTCTTTTCTGAATTTCTCGATACCAATATATTTCTCAGCATCAGCATATTCTCCTTATTTCTCCTCTACACTAAATACTGAAGGCCAGATAGAGTTGAAAAAGTATACTTTACATAAGACTCGTCGTTCAAAACCCAACAACTTCCAGTACTGAAAATCAAACATTGATGCAAATCTCGTGATCTGTAATAGCCTGATGGTAGTATTCAATTGCTTTACAGTTCTTTTCAGCTTTTTCTGTTTCGTGTATGTCTTAATGATATTTCTACGTTTAATTATCTGAATGATTGATTAGCTTATCTCGTTTAGTTGCAAGATCTTGAATGGGTAAGGGCCTTTTTTTAGATATGCATTTAAAAGACCATGTTTCTTCAGTAGTTTATCCGTCAGGCCTTTCACAATTCCGGTTCTTGGTTTTTTCTTAAGAGCTACTCTCCAGAAATGCTTGTATAGCCCATTTAATTGTCTAAGGATTAGTGTTATCCTCCCTAGTAATTTAAAAATAGCTATGATTTTTCACTAGATTTCTTTATAAACTCACAGTCTCTATACTTTACCTTTTATGTCCTTTTTACATTTGATTTAGGAATCAAGACGACATTCATTTTATAATAAGTACATCAGCAAAAAAAAACGTCTACTCCTAGATCAGTATATTATGACTCGATATCATGATGTTTTTGATTTGCTAAATACCTGTCCTGCATGTTCGGCTCACCAAGCCTAAATATGCCAGGGCGGGGTAGCTAAATTCTGGGATACCCTAGGAAGGACCAGTTTCCAAGTCCCAGCCACACTGAGATTGAACTCGTCCGCATGATGGGCTAGGACTAATAAACTGCCTTAAAGACGGACCCTCAACGAGTGAGTACGTAAATAGCTCTGGAAACCAGCTCCCGCCAGTGAGTATTAGTAGCTCTTACAAAAGTAACTGACGCGCTAATTGAGCATATTTCAAGTCGTTGTTCCCTAAGGAGTGTCGTGGTCATAAGCTAATGCAGGTAAGCCAAGTTAAATAAATCTTGGATAATCTATCATCGAGCAACTGGATTTATTATATGTTATCATTATCATAGAACCGTCCCTCATACTTACGAGCAAAGTTTTTTATTTCGTATATTGCCTTCTCCATTTTAGGTTTCTATGGAAGCCGACGTTGCGTATGTAACAAGGTACATACGCTGCTTTTCGGTATTTTATTTTGAAATCGTTGTATGTAGCCAATATAGACTTTTGTTTACTATATCCCCTTAGTTGGATACCATAAGTCCATATCAGTTTTAAAATGTGTTTGTACAGCATGAGTTTATTATGCCTTAAGGGACTGAAATTTCTTCTTATCAACCAATCATTTTACTGTTTTTGATCTCAAGCTCCTCTGTTAACGTGTAATTCCAGCGTAATTTAGCATCCATGGCCATTCCTAAATATTTTGCAGTATTTGGGTATAGTACCGGGTGATTTTTTAAATTTCTGATCTAGTAAGTCGTGATTTTTACGCCGTATCGAAGGTCACCGAAACGTAGGGCGTAGCGTTGATCACACTGCTATTCGCGAGAAGCGAGAACAACACTGGAGTAGGTTATGTTTATGTCAACATTTTTGAAATCTGACAGTTGTGACAAATCGAACGATTCAAACTACGCCCTACGTTTTCCGCATCTTTTGTTTTAAAATTATGTCATGGCTTTCTAGATCAGAAATTTAAAAAATCACCCAGTATAATATTATTAGTAATCGCCACCAGTGAATGTTGGATTCTTCTGTTGATAATATTGCCTTGTATTTACTTAGCTTCATTTAGTTTTATTAGCCATTGTGACCTGATCAGCTGGCCATATTGTTTTGGTAAGATTGCAGTCAGTGTGTGTAACAAGCCTTGATGTTATAACTTATCGAATGCTTGTGCTACATCCTAAAATATTGTAGAGTAAATTTTCTTTCTTCCAATTTTTTTTATTGCACGGATGATTTTGTGCACCTAATCTATTATTGCGTGATTATTGTCAAGCCAAATTGATGAATTGGCATTAAATATTTTTCTTCAATTATTGGTTTAAAGTGTTTGAGTACTAACTTCTCAAAATACTTGAACAATACCCGGAATAAGGAAATTGGCCGATAGAAAGTCACTTCACTTGGGGATTTGTCAGGTTTTGTAATCATTATCAAATCTGCTGCTTCATATAGCCCTGATACATACCTCAACCGTAAAACAGTATTCATCAGATGTGTTATCTTCATAATAGCTTTTTTTGGAAGTTGTTTTAAAACAACGTCAGTGATCAGATCCAATCCCGGGGCTTTCCTGGGATTAATGACTTTTTTATTTCTGTAGATACTGCTATCATAATAATGCATGGAAGAAACCGCTTGCAAAGCTTTCTGGCATACTCCTTAGAGAATTAATAATTCCATAAGCTGGATATTTATGTCGTATACATAACCACTGCATCTGTACACTTTATTATAATGAATTAAATATATGTTGACGGGAGTCAAAAGGTAGTGAAGAGTAAAATATGAACAATCAACATGAATTACTGCTTCTAAGTTGACACAAAGAATTCCTTGTAAAGGCGTCAACTACACAACTATAGAGATTATACTAGGATAGTTTTGTTTTCTAGTTTCAGTAAAGGTGTAAAGAGATTCTGCGTTCAGAAATTTAAAAGTATGCAAGTAATCTATTTAAGAAAACTCGGTTGTGTGTTAATTCTTTCCTGAGACTCGCTGCATAATGAAAAATATTTTCAAACTATGAACATTTTGTAACTAAAACACCTTTTCTACATTATTTTCTACATACGCCTTTTGTGCATTAATATTATTGTAATTCTTAGGTAACACCAAATCAAAAAACCTTTCCTTAAATTTTATTTATTTTACTGATTACGTTTCGCATATTAGTCCTTATACTTTATCAAATCTACAACTTTATTAACTACGTAAATATCACAATTTTAATTTCCATTATTTGTACAAACCTCGTTAGTTATTCTTATTATTACTAACTAAATACATCTTCTGACTAGATATTACACTAAATTATTAACATTTTTATTTATCACATTTACACAAAAAATAAAAGAATGCTAGACACGCCTCCGGCGATATAATGTTTGTTTTAATATATAATCTATTATACCGGGTAATTTGAATTTTACCCTGAAAAATCTTTTCTAATTTTCTACAATTAATGGTCTTAATTCTAATATATAATTAATTAAATCTTGATAAGTAAATTAATCTGGTCTTAATTACTAAGTACAATTTGATCCTAAATATAAATACATGATTAAATTATATTATGATAAATTTTAGTTAAAGAGCATATCCGTTTTAAAATTAACAAAATTAGGAGTATTCTTGATATAAACCATTTCTAAGAATTTTCTAGCGTTTGTGTTATTTTCATGTTCCAAAATTCTGGTATTATTGAAATCAAAATGGTGACCAGTTTCCAAAAATGCATAGATAAGCCTGTTTTATTATTAACCTTATTGATGGATAGTTTGTGTTCATTAATTCTAGTTTGTGTCTTTTTGTTTCTTCGATATATTTTTATCACATACCAAACAAGGTATTTCATAAATTAAATTGGATTTTTTGAGATTGGTATTTTATCCTTTATATTAGAATAAAACAATCTTTTAATGGTGTTATCAGGGTTATGTGCAATTCTAATGTTATATTTTTTTAAAATATGACCTAATCTTTCAGATAGTTCAGGTACATAAGGTATGGAAATATTGAGATACTATATAAGTTGTTAGTGATATTAGCTATATGTCTTTCGATTAAACCCATAGGGTAATTATTATTGATTAATACTGTTTTAGTTTTCTTAATGTTATCTTTTCTAAACGTAGGGCTTGATACTGTTAAAGCTCTATTGCATAAAGTGTATACTACACTATTTTTATGGTTAAAACGATGTAATGAATTAAAATTTAAATATTTATCAGATTTACTAGGTTTTTGTACCAATTAGTAACGATTTTTTCTCTAATAATCGTCGTATCTAATTTTTTTGTATCTAATTTTGTAATCTAATTTTGTGCATTATCTGACCATTTGATATCCGGTGCTTTGAATACGTAGTAAAACAGCAAAATCACAAAGTAGACAAAGAATAAACGGATGTTAACTATGGCAACCTTGCGATGGTTCAGGATAATGCATTCAAATATATAAAGTTGTATATTTTGGCTCAGGTTAGTACCAAGAGTATAACTGGTTCAGCATGGTGCTGTTTATGTGTGGATATACACATTTTTAGAAATTTCTCTATTTATAGGAATATCAGAGTATACTTTGCAGAATCGGTCCTCCCATCATATATATACACCCGAATATACAGTTTATTTTTTTCTATCTATCTTATAAATAGGTGGTTCAGGATAGTATGGATTGTCTACTGGTTCAGGATTGATAGAATGATCTATATATATATATATTAGGGTGCATCAAATGCCCCAAGGTTATAATACTGACCTGTCCCTACTTTAATTTTTTTACATTCGATGTACTGTACTGTGAAAAAAAAACTTGAACAATTTAGACCGCGGTTTATGGGTCCTCCATTCACCTGCAGTTTTAACTATAAGAATTTATAGCGAAAAATTAAGAAATTCTCAAACAATGAGCTTCTACCCTCTACCTTGGTAAAACTAATGCTTGAAATATCATTTGTAAACAAATATTATTATCTTGACATCACTGGCTATAACTTCAGTTGTCTGCAAGACAGCAAATTGGTAAGTACATTAGGAAATTGCCTTTTATCGATCACAAAAAGCTAGCTTTGGTTATATTGCGATAATATTCAATTGCTATCATAAGAAATATGTAAAATTAGTAAAATTTTACAGTACTGTGTCTGTAATATGGCATTATTACTATAAGTGAGCGATAATAGAAGAATTTGCATTCTTACCTAATACCTACCAATACCTAACACCTATTAGATCTACTTAGCGGTTTACTCACAACATTCCTAATTCTGAACTCTTACCTTAATTATGAAATAAATAAAGATTAGTAAAAGTTTCACAGTTTTATTAAAATATACCTGACTATTTCACTCAATGTTATACGAACCAATAAAAATTTATCCTGTGAACGAAATTCTCTCTATTCCGGCGACTATTTTTTGTTTATAAAATTTTCCGAACTTGTTCTACCAATGAAAACGTTCAAATAAGCAACCTATCCTTTATTTCACCAACAATTTTTTTGCTATAGTAACGATCCTACAAAAATAGTATACACAAACTGTACGTTTCATTGAAATAAATGTTAAATATTTTTATTCTTTGTGTTGTTTATTCGCGAAATAGTCATAACGAATAACATACGTGGTAAAATTTTGTCTTGGCAAAATTTTCTTTTTGATTTACTCGTGTTTGTTGCCAATTCATCTCGTGACATTGATCAAAAACCACTCGACTGACGTCTCGTGGTTTTTACTGACAATGTCACTCGAGAAATTGCTATGCAACAAACGCTCGTAACAATAAGAAAATTTTGCCGACAAAATTTTACCACTTATGGTATTATATATGACAATATTGTTTCGACAGCTACGCTGTCATTATCAAAGGTAATATAATTATAAACAAACACGTCGCTAAGGTAGATACAAAAATAGGTAACTAGATAAAATAATAATAATAATCAGAATTAAATATCTAATACTTCCAGTAACGGAGAATTACTGAAGGGGACATTTCGAAGATTTCAACTTCATATTCCACTACTGACAAGTCGCGTCATAAGGGAGTCCAGGCTACAGCAGAATCAATCAAACCACAATGGGTTGCACCTAAAATGGCAACACTTCACTGGGACTCCAAAATTATGTCATCACTGACTGACAAGTACGCAACAGAAGAGCGACTGGTTGTTATAGTTGGCACTAACGACAAAGTGCAGCTTCTTGGGGCACCTCAATATAAAACAGGAAGTGACGAGGCATGTGGAAATATTATAGCTAACGCCACTGTTAGTTTATTGCAATCATAGAACAGTTGCGATAGTATTGTTAACATGACTTTTGACACAATTGCTTCGAACACTGGCCATCTATCGGCTGCCTGTATAGCTATACAGCAAAAGCTGAATAAACCGTTGCTATGGTCCGGCTGCAGGCATCATGTTGGGGAGGTACTGCTTTCTCAGGTCTTCAATGATCTGAAAATCGAAACATCAAAGTCTCCTGATGTTTCCTTGTTTGTACGTTTCAGAAAGAACTTCTCGCTCCTATCTCAGTCTAACATGCGGTCTTCGCATCACTAGTCTAGACACCATCAACATGGCTTCACATCAAGGCGAAGCAGCAGCATTCATTACTGAATATAGAGAGCGTGTCCTCCAGGATGCTGCCACCATGTTGCAATTTGGTCTATGCCGTAATGATTACAAAGAGTTCTTACAGTTAGGTACAGCTTTCCTGGCTAACGAACAGGATGAAGATGTGTCCATAACCTTCAATAAGCCGGGTGCGCTTCACAAAGCGCGGTGGATGGCAAAGCTACTGTACTCTATCAAATTGTGTCTTCTCGAGAAACAGATCAGCAAAGTTCCTCGGGGAACAATAACCTCAAAAAGTCAGGTTGACAAAATCCGCGAGTTTGTTTAGTTTGTAACACTGATATACAGTTCGTGGTGGATAGCTTGTTCGTGTGTTGCGGATGTACCAAGAAATGATTTGTGCCTGTATCAACGTCTGTTAAAGTATGAAATGGTGAACGAGGGCATTTCAAAGAGTGCCATCAAAGCTTTCAAACGCCATTTGTGGTATCTCACTAGTGACATGGTGCCTTTGTCACTGTTCAGTACGAAAGTACCGAAAAAAGAACGCCGTAGATTAGCTGACAAACTGCTCGCTATAAGGCCAGGTGATGATCATGTTGATTCACTTGTGCCAAGCAACAGATTCGGTGCAGGATTTGGCAAGCCATCGTTTCCAGATGACCTAACTGCCTCAACTACATTGGCTGACCTGGTTACTTCAGATTCGTGGTTTACATTCAGTATTCTCCATTTGGAAACAGACTTTCTATCGGAAGATGTAACGTTGTGGTCTGATTTGCCTTCATTTCAAGCGTCACTGTGTCACATAAAGGCTACCAACGTTGTAAATGATGCAGCCGACAGAGGAATAAAACAGAGTAGCGATTTCTTAGCATCCAGCAGAGACGAAGAACGGTATCAGAATACGCTACAAGTTGTTTCTAAAAGTAGGGCAGAAATTCCAAGCCTGCGAAGGAAGCAGTAGATCTCAATATGTTGTCTAAAGTCACAAACAATTAGTGCTATTTTTATCTTCATGTAGGTGTATAATTACCGTGCTGTGCTTAATAACTGTTCAAATAAACTATCTTCAGTGATATTGACCTTCATTTTGTTCTAGGTTAACTATGCAACACTGTCTTAAGCCATACTTACCGATAAACTTATAACTTACTTAACATTGAAATTTTATGCTAACAGAGGACCCCTAAAACGATGTGATATTTGAAAAAAAAATTACGTATATTATTACTTTGTTATGTATCACAAAATTAAAATAAGGACAGGTCAGTATAAAATATTTAAATTTTTTGTGGGGCACATGATGCACCCTAATATATATATATATATATATATATATATATATATATATATATATATATATATATATATATATATATATATATATATATATATATATATATATATATATATATATATATATATTGTTGTGATCTCGACTAAGCTTGTCTAAGATTACAGAACAAGAGACAATACAGACAAATCAGGATCTTTTAAAATTAAAGGTTCGAAATAAGTACAATGATATAATTAAATTATCACTCTACAAAACACCTCTGTGATGCCTAAAACTTGCAAAAATAAATAATTTTATTGACTTTTCGCATTGGAACCACAAAAATAAAACAAATACGGTATAGGTTATTAATTACTTACACTATTGATGATGTGAAGACAGCTTATATGTTGTCGCCTCTGCATACAAACTCCAGTTGCACGATGGTTCCAGGATGATCCCCTTTTTGGTAAGTATTTTTTTATTATTACTTATTCAGGATTCCTCACTTTCAATAAGAACACTTTTTATAAAAGAAATTAAATTTTTATTATTTCCAATTCATGCTTTGCACAAACAAAATCACCTTTCAAAACAAAATTTCCAAAATTTTATAAATTAACAATTTCCGTTAACCCTTCTAATTTCTTACGCATAAAAATTCAATTTAATTATAAGTTGATCTAACAAAAAAAAAAACATTTATAATAGTGATTGCAAACTGGGTAGATTTTTTTATCCACTATCACTTTCTACTTTTAAATTTTATTCACTTCTTCTCCTCGCCACATAACTTTATCTCACTTATTTACTTTTTAAGCCAATTATATCTTGGCCACCACATTATTTGAATAATTACATCTTCCATAAACTAACCATCAATTCTCATTTAGAAATTCATACAAATATTAATACAATTTTTACGGGCATGTCATTTCCAACTGACTTGCACCACCTATCTTTCCATACTACCTTTTTAAAACTCAAACATTTTTGATAACAATTTCATTTCAATGCATTTTCTACTCTTATCTCTTTTTATTTTTACAGGTCAACAACCAAATTATTTTAAAGAAGAAATTTAACAAACTAACTAAAACAATGCAGAATTTATATAAAATAATGTAATCAATAACCATACAGTAAGTTAACTCATCTAAATTAATTATCGTACTTTATTAAATTTTCATAAAAACAAAAATGTTGTCAGAGCTATAATTTAATATTTTCTCAACATGTAAGATTTTGTAATAATCAAACTAAATAAATGCATCTTGTTTTGCCACGAACAGACTAGCTTGTTAAAATTATTGTATACCTCTTTTAAATAAACTTTTATATTATACGAGGACAACTCAAAAATAAATTACACAAACTATTTTTCTACTTTATTTTATTTAAAAAAATGATTTTCTTATATTTAAAACATATAATCTAGCTTGAAAAAAGAGAAATAAACAACTTCAGCAAAGTTTATTATTTGTGCAAAAACTATCCAAAACAAATAATACAACATTTTCCCCTTCAACTTTTTACACTTATTTACAAATTATTTAATATATGGAAATAATTTAAAAAGTTCACCACTTGATACGTAATTATTAATTTTTTACTATGTTTTTTTTATGTTTTTAAACCTTATTTAAAAATTTTTTTTTAACTTATTTTATCTGATTAATCCCTTTTTTATATACACCTATTTACAAATTATTCTATACGGAAATAAATTAACAAGTTCCCTATTTGATATGTTATAATTATTTATTGTTTCTATTCTTATTGAATTTTTTTTTAACTCTTCCTAACAAATTCCCTATCTTGAGTATAAAATTTCTTGCTATCAAGGCTTCATCATTAATTAAATTTTTATATTCTTTTAACATGTTGCAAATATCTTGCTTGTATCTTTCTTGTGTTTCCAACTTCTCACTTATTTCTTCCTCCATATCTTTTAATTCTTCTTTCGTTTCATTCTCTAATCGTCCATTTCTAATTATCATGTTTAACCTTCTAGCTTCCCCTTCAGGCTCTTGCATTATCCAGTTCAATATTTTACCTCTTACCCCAATCACTTTCTTATCGCAATCTAGTTCCATCTTAAACGCTTCTAATACATCCATTCCTTGATCCCCTATTCTTGTTTTTACATTTACAACTTTATTTATGTTCGTAATTTTTTTATTATTTGCTTCTATGCCCTGTACTACTTCTCCCTTAACCGTTTCAATTCTTTGTTTTATTTCTTCTTCCATATTGTTTTTCATCTCGCTCTCTTTCTTTTTCATTTCATTATCTCCGTCCTCCTTCATTTCCATCTTTATCATTTCTAATATTTTATTATCTTCTACATCTTCATTAACTTTTTCTGCTTGTTCTAATACTTGATTTACTTCTTTCTTATTCTCTTGAATCTTTATATTATTACTTTTTTCCATTTCTTCTCTAACTCTTTCAAAATTTCCCTGGGTTTCCCTATTATTTTCCTTAATTCCCATCGTAACTTCCTCCACTGTTTTAATCATCAAATCACTTTTCTCCTCCATTCGTTCGAAACTTACTTCAAGTCGTTTAAGATTCCCATCAATTCTTTTAAAATTTTCTTTAAATTGTTTGGAATTTCCTTCAATTCTTTTAACATTATCTTTATTAATTTGCTCATTTCTTTTCATCATTTTTCGTAACATTAACATCACGCAATTATCATCTTTTGATAATTTCTGCTCTAAAATCAGCGTTTCCTCCCCTTCCTTGTCTTCGAATCCTTCTATGCTCATATCGGCGAATGGAAATTCTTCTGCCATTTTTATTTCTCTCTCTAGCTACTTTCTGCAACGATTTATTATCTTCTTTTCTTTTTCTTCAAAAATATTGCATATATTCTTGGGTGACGTCATATAACTTATCCCTTACCTGTTTCCCTATCGTATCAATTCTTATTCAATAAACAAACACACCTTTTCCTTTTTGTAATTCTAAATAAATATTTTATTTTCAACAAAGAAATCTAAATATCCTATCATTTACACATTAAATTCCCCAATTTATTTTTAATTCGAAGATCGAACAAATTCCTTTCAGCTTTATACACAAGAAAATAGTTTCCTTAAAAATAATCTCACGTTCAATTTTTACTCTTAAGCAATTAATTCAATTCCTATTGTTTTCATACATGTGTGAAGGAGTGAAGGTTGTATTAATTAATAAGCTTGACAAAAATCTAGTTTAATCCCAATACAATTTCCCTCCTTTCAACAAATTTGTTGCATTAGTTAATAACGTCAAATTACTGGTAGCCAAAACGTTGTGCAATTAATCAATAAGTCCTACCACGTAAGTCAAAAAAATGTAGAGTTGCCAAAAATGTTATTTAAATTTATCAGCCCTACCACGTTGGAGGTGCTAAAAATGTTGCATTGCCCAACCACGTTGGAGCGCCAAAATGTTGTGATCTCGACTAAGCTTGTCTAAGATTACAGAACAAGAGACAATACAGACAAATCAGGATCTTTTAAAATTAAAGGTTCGAAATAAGTACAATGATATAATTAAATTATCACTCTACAAAACACCTCTGTGATGCCTAAAACTTGCAAAAATAAATAATTTTATTGACTTTTCGCATTGGAACCACAAAAATAAAACAAATACGGTATAGGTTATTAATTACTTACACTATTGATGATGTGAAGACAGCTTATATGTTGTCGCCTCTGCATACAAACTCCAGTTGCACGATGGTTCCAGGATGATCCCCTTTTTGGTAAGTATTTTTTTATTATTACTTATTCAGGATTCCTCACTTTCAATAAGAACACTTTTTATAAAAGAAATTAAATTTTTATTATTTCCAATTCATGCTTTGCACAAACAAAATCACCTTTCAAAACAAAATTTCCAAAATTTTATAAATTAACAATTTCCGTTAACCCTTCTAATTTCTTACGCATAAAAATTCAATTTAATTATAAGTTGATCTAACAAAAAAAAAACATTTATAATAGTGATTGCAAACTGGGTAGATTTTTTTATCCACTATCACTTTCTACTTTTAAATTTTATTCACTTCTTCTCCTCGCCACATAACTTTATCTCACTTATTTACTTTTTAAGCCAATTATATCTTGGCCACCACATTATTTGAATAATTACATCTTCCATAAACTAACCATCAATTCTCATTTAGAAATTCATACAAATATTAATACAATTTTTACGGGCATGTCATTTCCAACTGACTTGCACCACCTATCTTTCCATACTACCTTTTTAAAACTCAAACATTTTTGATAACAATTTCATTTCAATGCATTTTCTACTCTTATCTCTTTTTATTTTTACAGGTCAACAACCAAATTATTTTAAAGAAGAAATTTAACAAACTAACTAAAACAATGCAGAATTTATATAAAATAATGTAATCAATAACCATACAGTAAGTTAACTCATCTAAATTAATTATCGTACTTTATTAAATTTTCATAAAAACAAAAATGTTGTCAGAGCTATAATTTAATATTTTCTCAACATGTAAGATTTTGTAATAATCAAACTAAATAAATGCATCTTGTTTTGCCACGAACAGACTAGCTTGTTAAAATTATTGTATACCTCTTTTAAATAAACTTTTATATTATACGAGGACAACTCAAAAATAAATTACACAAACTATTTTTCTACTTTATTTTATTTAAAAAAATGATTTTCTTATATTTAAAACATATAATCTAGCTTGAAAAAAGAGAAATAAACAACTTCAGCAAAGTTTATTATTTGTGCAAAAACTATCCAAAACAAATAATACAACAATATATATATATATATATATATATATTGGTTTAATCGACGTTGTCGGACCCGCTATATGGTAGGGTCGTTAGTAGACCCGCATTTTTTGATTTTTGAAATGTGTATATTTTACATAATATTGATCTATTTCTGATAAGCAATATTTAAGATCCTCGAGGGGTAAAAATATATGAAAAAAAATATTGGTGATATTTGACAGTCGTTCTTGAACCCGATACATATTACAGTGTTTACAGACCCATTTGTATAATTTTAAGCAAGCTTACCTACGCTACCGAACCCAGCAACGTTGCCGAATGTATAAGAGATAAAATTACGACTGACGTAATGATTTCGGGATGCTAAGCACATAAGTGATCTTTATTTTTGTTGATTTGTTCGTAAATTCCATAAATAACCTTCAACGCAGAAAAATTAACGTTTTCCGTAAAACGATGTAACTCTGAAAATTATTATTAACGTGAGAAAATAGCATTGAGCCTCTTTTGTTTTAAAATACATAAGGTTTATGAAAATAATTGTTTTTTAATAATTTGTTTTTAAATCATTTATTTTAACATGATTATTTTTGTTTACAAGAATACAATTAAAAGTTTCGAAGACACGTCATGTATATGTGTTTTGAAAAAATAAATGTTATAGCCAAATCTTTTGACCTCCTGAACATTTTACTGTTATGTTTCTAGCAAAAATAAACAGTTTCTAAGATATGTATATTTTAATGCCACGGTAACAGTTCAGTCAAATTAGTAAAAATAGAGGGGAATTGAGGTAGATCCTTGGATTTTTTATAGGCCTTCTTTGTGATATTTTAAATAACCCCTTAAAAGTTACTACTCAAAAGTGGTGAACCAGAGAAGCTGATGAGGGTAAGCCATGCCCCCAGATGATTTTTACTGTTTTTTTAGAAACTATTAGGTTTATCAAAATGGAGCCAGTTAGGTAAAATAGGATTTTATTTAACTTTCATACCAAAAAGCTAAGAAAACTTTGTGCGTGTTGTCTTGTTTCTATGTAATTGAAAACGATCATATGTCACACAGACAAATAATTTGTATTGGTACATATTATACGAGAAGCTTCGAGCATAACTTTGTGTGATTTAATGTTCATCATGAAATAGCTATGGAAATCTCGTGAGCATCGAACGCGATCCTGGTTCAGTCTTCTTCTATCTCAGCATCTCCAGCAAAATCTACGAGGCGATATTACTATTATTATTGGGGTTAGTCATATGGTAATTCTCGTATTGGCAAGATACATTTTAGGGGTATATCCTGTACTAATAAATCTTTTTAGTGAACCTAAAACGTACAGGGTACTTCAGGGTTTTTGGATCTCTCTTACTTCGTTCTTTATATTGATATTCGTATCGAGTAATTTTTTTCTTGAATGGTTTTTGTTTTGGAATTCTAAGTTCACGACTTTATTCCACGCCTGCTTTAAAATGTAGCTACATATTTAACAGTAAATGGGACTTCACCCATTTTACATGTAGGATATCTCGAGCAGACGATGCCACTTCCTGAGGGTCAATGCCTTTGATCAAAATTGGCCATTAAGCACAACATATCTATGTTCAAAAATGAAATGTTACAAAGCTATACACCTTCAAAATAAAAAAGTCAAAAATGCAATTTGGATAAAGTTTTGTGTTCAAGGACAGTTATTAGAACATACATTAGTGTTATTTTGTGCTTGTGATAGCTGTAGCGTACCCGCTACCGCTAGATACGGAATTCTGTGATAGTGATATGTTTAATGAATACACCATTGAATGCAAAATTTAATTCTTCACAAAACAGGTCTACTTGACCCAAGTCGAATAGTGACAAGTCGAATAATGCTCTATAAAATGCAGAAAGAAAATAAAGGTAAAACGTCATGCAGTATGACGTACAAACGAAGTAAGAAAGATTTCAAAACAAGGTGAAATGCCCTATACATTTGGGTTTCTATAAAATAATTGTACAGTACAGGGTATTTTCCTAAAGATATTCTTTTTACTGCAAAATTATCATAATACTACAACCAACAATAACAACAACATCGCTTCATGAATTTTGCAGAAGTGATGCTAAGGTTGCACTGCGAACTCAACATTTTTTTTTCTTAGCTAAGTACTTGATGACGCATACAAGATCGCAATAAGTTATGTTCTAAACTTGCTCCGTCAAATGTATTGATAGAAATTGTTGGTCTACATACTCAACTTTCGTATAAATTGCATGTGTGATAGTATTCATCAATAGGAACAAAAAACTCTTTTTGTTTTTACGCAAATCGAAAAAAACTTGCTAAAAATGTCAACTTTTGGAAACTGCTGGAAATTATAGTCAAAACAAACTGCGACATCACCTAGCAGCAGCCGCGTCAATGTATCAGATAGGCACATTCAGCTCCAAGTGTGATTCTTAGACCAGTGACCTGCTACCCACTTTTCAAAAACCATTCTTTTTTCGGTTATTATGAAAGATAGACACTAATGATTTTCAGCTGTTTTGTTGCATTTTATGTGTACTACCACCTATTCAGAGGATACGAATCTTAAGTGAAACATCCTGTATGATATATATTCATGCGCCAATTAAATAAGCTTTATTTTATCTAACCCACTTAACAACCAGTCCATAAACCTATCAGTTTTTGAAAATAAAATGACAAAATCCATCTGGGGGCGTGGTTTAATATTGATATTTTACAAAGTTCAGGATATTATCTACTCGTAAACATGAACAAATCAAGCATAAAGTCATTTTCAAGTTTAGCTGACCAAAATACACTAAATTTGATTAGTTTAACCTAGATTAATAAAATAGCAGTTTCTATTTTTACTGTGCGTTTGTACAGTTACAAGAAAATTATGGAATGTTCGATCCCTACTTTCTGTTTAATGAATTTGAAGGTACAAAACAGTACTATATGGTGGTTAAGTGCCTTTAACAGAAACGTCGAAAGGTAACGAAGAAGAGAAGAAGTTTTTTCAAACCTGGCTCAATTCCGTTATATTGCACTTGTACTAAGTTAAAGATCAATTTTTATTGTATTCTGAAATAGCTATTTGTGAATTGGAATATGTATTATATTCTTAGTGACGAATTGTACACCAGAGATTTTCTGATTACATTTGAAATATATGTAGTTCTAAATATACCAGGCGCAAATCATATTAGTCCACCCTGTTTCATTTTTGTTAAAGAACGTCCCACAGAATTTATTCCGTTTATCTTTTGTTCTATGAGGTGGCCGTTTCTTGTTGCTATAGTGAAGTGCTGCTACTGCATCTACCCCATACCAATGTTCATGAAATTCAATTGGGGGTTGCAAGATACACTGCCCCTCCGCACCTTTTGAGTGCCCTGTTTCCATTAAGTAATTTTACAAATTACAGACGAGAAAGTTTTCCTTCAGTGTTTTAGCAAAAAAGTCACAAATGATGCTCAACTTAGTTGGCCCATTTTAATTTTTGATAAAGAACATCTCACGCTTTTTACCCTGAATGGTCTACGACGTTGTTATTTATTGGTGGTATATAGTACATATCGTCGTTAATGCATATGAACTTAATTCTTTAAAATGTTGTAACTAGTAATGTTGCTAGTTGCGATTTCAAAGAATTCATCATACCATCTGTAACAAAGTTTTTATAAGCATTTAAACCGCGCTCCTGGAAAATTGCTAGAAAATAGTTCCGCTAGTATGCATTAACGTCGACGATATGTATGAATGAGTACTGTGATCCAGTGATAAATATGTATGTGTGAGTGTAGTATCCAATGCAACGAATATAAACAAGGAGTCAGAAAATAATTCAGAAACCAACTAGTTCAAGCATTCATTCTCTCATCTTAACAGTAAAAGAATACAGATTTCATTAACCACAAACAGTCTTTCAAACAAACAAACACAGAAGATATTACATGTGGTGAGCGCTGACTTTAATTGAACACGCAACAATCTGTCAAGAAACTTACTCTTGCAAGCATACCATTCGAGATACCAGGATCCTATTTATGAAGCAGATGTCGAGAAATCAATTAGCATAATTCCAGTAGAGGATCAATACTCTCAGCACCACCACTAACAGTAGATGGAGCAGTTCCATCGCTGAAGTCATAATCTATCTGAAGTCACGGTTGTATAAAGTTTTTTTCTGTTCTAAATTTGTCTGCCATCAAAACAGACTATCTACAGCATTTAAAGAAAGTATTTCAACGCCTATATCATTACGGTTTACTATCAAATTAAAAAAAACAATCTTTGAAGCCAAAGAACTAACTTGTCTCGACCATACAGTGAACAGTGATGGAGTTACACCGCAAATCTGAAAAGGAGAAGCTATTCATAACTTTCCAATCCTTAGAATGCAACAAGAATTATGCCATTTCGTTCGCATAGATTGTCGATTTAAACCTGAGCTAAACCTATTTATTCCAGAAAAAGTTTCAGAACCCTACAAGAAGCCCACACAACAGTGTGTCGCAAAACGTATAATTACAAATCGGTTGTTGTGAACTTCAATAAACGGTCGTACCAAAAATTCGTTACTTCGTGTGATCGGGAACACAGGGAATACATAGCAGATAAGCTCGGATGCAGCCCATTACTAATCCTTCTTATCTTTTTTTGTGCCGTTTATGTATAGAACGTTCGCAATTACTTTTTGTTACCTGTTAGACATATTTGTGTACATACATTTACTATTTTCCTTTTATGTTGCATATACGATTATTATCCAACCAACAACCTACAAGTCCAACAGAATCCTCATACGTTCCTCTTAGGTTAAGTTTTTAGTTATTTACATTTTGCAACGAGCCCTAAAATTAAGAATCTGCTGTCTTAATTTTAACCATTTTCAATTATCTCATTCGATTCTCACGTTATTCTTATTAGCTCATTTCTATAGGTTAAGTTCTTATCATTGTAACTAACATTAACATGTTCCATTAACATTAACATGAGCCCTGTACTAACTTTAATCAATTGTAAAAGCAGCCAAAGAAAAAAACCCGGTTTTTTACGTATCTATTAAGTTGCTTTACAATCACAACCTCATCTTTTGCGTACATTCACTAGTTCTTTCCAATCCGGTCCACAAGCAAACTGATGGAGACTTTTTCTGCTTGAAAAGTTCTAAAAAACAAGGGAGCAATAAATGTGATGATCACCGTTGCCTTGGATACTTTGTAGTATCCAAGGAAACGAATGTAAACGAGGGATCAGAAAATAATTCAGAAACCAAATAGTTCAAGCATTCATTCTCTGATCTTAACAGGAAAAGAATAAAGCTTTAATTAACCACAAACAATCCTTCAAACAAACATACAAAGAAGATATTACAGTACTTTTATACTAAAAAATTTAATCAAGTTCTTGAAATTTATCGTTTGATTACTACGGAAAATGATATATGTACTTTTCCACCTTATTTGGAAACCATCCACTTTCCCCAGAAATTAACTTTTCCGTATTATGTTGCGTTGTCTCACTTGTTCGAAAATCCTGTTAACCTTACTCTAATCATTTATATAAAAAATGAATTCAGTTATGAAGTCCTACTTAAAGATACCATTGATATGAACACATGGATTGTAGGCATTAATATATGCTTTCAATCATACAAATATAACTTTATAAATTTATATCACTCTCCAAACTCTAGTGATGCTCAATTTCTAATGAAACTTGAAAGTTTGTTTGATGTATATGCTAGTAGATCAGAGACCTTACTAATTATCGGAGACTTTAATATTGACCTATTAAAGGATTCATATTAGGAAAATAGACTGAGAACTTTAATTAAAAATAATGGACTACATCAGATTATCGACCAACCTACAAGAATCACTAAGGACAGTGCTACACTCATAGATCTTTCTGTATCTAATGAAAAAACCATTGATGCCCAGGTACACCATGTTCCAAAAATAACCGATCACTCAATAATAACTGTAAATGCAAAAGTGAAAGAAAAATATGAAGAATATACAATACAACACAGAGACATGAGCAACTTCAATGAAATGCAATTTCAATTAGATCTAATGAATCAACCATGGAATCCGGACTGTACAAACACCAATCAACTAGCAGAAATATTAGTTAAAACCATAATGGACACACTAAACAGGCATGCTCCAACTGTTAAAAAAACCATTAAATGTCAGTGGAGTTGTAAGCGTTGGTGGACCCCAGAAATAGCCTTGGAAATTGAAGAAAGGGACAGATTATTTAAAAGAGCAATCTTTACACAAGAAGAAAGTGATATGAATAGGTATAGACAACAAAGAAATGGAATTGTTAGTTTGATCAGGAACCACAAGAGAAATTATTACCAAGAAAAAATAGATGATATGAAAAATAACTCAACAGAAATGTGTAAAACAGTTAAAAAATTAATTAAAGGAGACCATAACAGACAAAAAAGGAAGGTATTATTTTTGACAATGAGTTAGAAAAAAGGAAATTCAAATTGCAGAAAAATTCAATATTTACTTTATTAACAGCATACAACAAATTATTACATTAACAAATTTAACCCAAATTGAAACTGATTTAAGCCACATTAATGTACAGCAATGCAAGTTCGACTAATTTCTACCAATAGAGTTTTTGGAGTTAAAAAAAATTATAAACAATTTACCTAATAAGAATAGTAGTGTCGATCGTATTACAGTAAAGATTCTTAAATTAGCTTTCAATGTAATAGGACAGAGATTTTTGCATCTAATTCAAATGAGTCTAGAAAGTGGATCCTTCCCAGAAACCTTGAAGACATCCCATATTATCGCCATTGAGAAGATAACCAACACTAACAAATGTGAAGAATACAGACCGATCAACATGGTGCCAACTTATGAAGAATTATTAGAGACCGTCGTAAATATCCAGTTTCGTGACTACATTGAAGTGAACAAACTGTTAATAGTACATATTCAGCTAAAAAACTACCTTTAGCGTTCCACAAGGAACTGTATTAGGCCCTGATTTATTTGTACTATACATAAATGATATTGTTAATGTAATTAAAAAATGTAACATTCAATTATTTGCAGATGACACTTTAATATATTTTATAGGAGATGATGTTGAAAAAGTAATAAATATCATCAATGATGAATTAGTAAATGTATATAACTGGTTACGTAAAAATAGTCTTTCTTTAAATGCAAATAAAACAAAATTCATGATAATAAAAAATAAGTTTAACGAAATTGATACATCTAGTCATGTGGGAATACAAATTAATAGTCAAAAAATAGAAAAAGTTTATGAGTGGAAGTACTTAGGTGTAATAATAGATTGTCACTTAACATTTTCTAGTCATTCAAACTATGTTATCAGTAAAGTTGCAAAAATAGTAAATTTCATGGGTAGATTAAGCCAAAATCTTAGCAAGTGGTCTAAATTATTACTATATAAAACAATAATACTTCCCCATTTTAATTATTGTGCTAGTATACTTTACCTCCTAAATAATACTGAAATTAACAATCTTCAAAAAAAAAAGAAAATTGTGCGTTAAGAATAATATTAAAATGTAGTAGGTATACTATCATAAGAAGAATGTTGCAAGTTACATCTTTGTTAAAAGTGTTAAGCAAAATATATTTTATAATACGATGATAATAATATTTAAAATAAAAAACGTAATATATCCAGAGCACATTTTAAATGAATTACTATTCGTAGAAGATGTTCATGATCATAATACTAGAAGTAGAAATAATTTTTATGTTCATACAGTAACAACAAATATAGGACAAAATAATCTGTTTCATAAAGGTTTAGTTGAATATAATTCACTTCCAGCTAATGTAAAAAACTGTACATCTTTAACATTATTTAAGAAACAATGTAAAAAATATGTAATAAATTACATTAATCTTTAAGAAATTATAATGTATTATGAAAGAAATCGCATACGAGCTGATGTAATTCTTACGTCACTTTTCTCCATCATATATTAAATGCGAGCTATTATAGCCAAACGTTTATAAAACAAAGCTTAACATATGCGTCATGGCAATGTTGCCAGATCCAGGGCCTAGGAAGTCTGTAGAACATAGCGGGTTTGATAGCGTCTTGTATAAAAATATACGATATACACTTGAGAAAGGCGCGACGCCCCCTATAGTTCATTGTGATGAACTACGGTTGTATAAAACTTTTTACAGACCCTACTTTTCCAAACCCAAATTGTATATTTTTTTATTGCAGTTTTAGATAAACCTTATCCTGTAGACCTCAAAAACATAGGAGAACGTTGCCAGACCCAAGCCCGGGTCTGAGAGCGTCGAAAATGGTCCGACAAGTCGGTAGAATATAGCGAAACGGGTGTGTATAAGCGGTTTGACAAATATATATATATATATATATATATATATATATATATATATATATATATATATATATATATATACGTGCTTATCTATCTTTTTCAACTCCGACAGCCTATAAGGCGCCCGCGACTCCGGCCTTAAATATACAGATACGGACAAACTAGTTATTGCCATTGCTTTATACAGCTTTGTTGATGATGAGCACGTCGAGAGGGGAATTTTTTTTTTGTAAATTCTTTATACTTAGAGAGAACAAATTACCGTACCATTTCGCCTCTGAATCTTTAACATGCGCTTTTAACTCCTATTTGTATATTTTATATATGACAACCAGTTGCGTTCGCCTCCAGCGGCGTTGCTATTATTTCGGAGTGGAAAATGTATTATTTGTATCTCTTAGATATTATAACCATATTACTAAAACACGCACGGTTCTTCTGTCCTTGTTGTTTAACAGCTTCGCTGAGTACCTCTGTTATAAATAGTATTATTTGCATTGTTGTCTATAAGTCGTCTGGTTACTAATGATAATATTTAATTTAATAGAGATATGCCATATTTTAGAAGGACGGTTGATTATATTTGTATCGTTGGCGTGTAATATTATATCATTTTCTCACGTAATTTCATGTATTTAGAGTTAAATGAATTGGTTAAAAGACTTAATTTAATTAATTTAATTTAAAAAGCTTAAGTTTTTGTTAGAAGTTAACTTTTTATTTATTCAGTTAGGGAAGTACATTTATTTAACTTTAAGCATAAAGGACTAATTTTCCATTAATTTAAAATATTTAATTTAGCAAGTGCAGCATACAAGGTGTAAAATCGCTTCACGCACGATACAGTTTTATGTGCATTTTATTTCAAACCCTAATACTATCTCCCCTAATTATCTTACAGTAAAAATATTCGGGAGTGTTATAAAGAAAAGAAATATATATGAATCGAATGATACCTTTGGTTACTGCAAAAATAGCTAAGCCTTGGAAACATTGGAACGATCAGAAATCAATTATACCTTGAAAATATTAGAATGTTGAATGGATTACATTTGTAGAAGAGTAAAGAAAATAGAACTTCCGTTTCTGCAAAACATAGCTATGCTTTGGAAATATTGCAACGATCAGAAATCAATTATACCTTGACAATCCAACTCGAAAATTTTTAACCAATCAAATTACAGAATTTTTCAAATTGGGACCAATGAAATTAGTTTTATAGTGAAAAAAACACTAGTGGTTTTTTCTTAGTGAAAAAATTTATGTCAAATTTAATTAAATTAATATTAACTACACACGCTAAATAAAAATTTGCTCGATGGATTGCCAAGCCGAATTCAACTCGTGGTCTAATTTTTTCTTGCAAAATTTATCGTTTAAGACATTCGTAGCTTTTGCTTTTGGAAAATTACACTCGTCTCCTGCGTCGACTCGTGTAGTTTTCGTTGCGAAAGCTATCTGAAATGACAAATTTTGTCGGAAAAAATTAGACCACTTGTTATATTATTAATGAAAATATTAGAATGATAGAGGAAACATTTGCGCCATAGTCAAGATTATTTTGACAATCCAACTCGAAAATTTTTAACCAATTAAATTACAGAATTGTTCAAATTAGGACAAATGAAATTAGTTTATAGTGAAAAAACCAGTAGTGGTTTTTTCTCAGTGAAAAAATGTATGTCAAAATGAAATGTCAAATTTGCTCGATGGATTGTCAAGCCGAATTCAAATCGTGATCTAATTTTTTTTGCAAAATTTGTCATTTAAGACATTCGTAGCTTTGCTTTTATAAAATTACAGTCGTCTCCTTCGTCGAATCGCGTAGTTTTAGTTGCAAAAGATACTCATTTCTGAAATGACAAATTTTATCGGAAAAAATTACACCACTTGTTAAATTATATATGAAAAATTGAATTTGTTCGTGTTTTGCAGTATTTTTGGATGTGAGATAGGACAAAATGTAACTCATATCGGATACAGTGCAAATTATTTAACCTTTGTTATAATAAAACAATCGTATTTGTTGTTAGAACATTGTGAAACCAAGTAACGCAATTTCCTTTTATAAGACCCGTATTAGGACATCTTATCCGGACCTTACGAGGACTGAGGTTGTCTCTTTGGGGCCTTCGTGGGGGCCTCATCGGGCTTTCTTAAGTTATTTAATTGTAAAATTAGCTCAGATTGCCCCTTTTGAAATTCACAACGATCTTAAGTGGTTCCCCTATGTAGTTTAATCCAGAAAAAAACTGTAGCTATCCCGATCGGGTCTTCATGAGGTCTTAATCAAGCTTCCCTAAGTAACTTATCCTTGAAATAAATTGGGGCTGACGTAATCGAGTACTCATAGGAACTTGATCGGGCTTTCCTAATTAGGGCTATCCTCAAATACACCTTATAAGATTTCTAGACTAAGTCGGGTAAATTTCCAATGTCGAGTTGTTTTGAAAATAAAAATCTTTTATGTTTCACTTACATATTATTCTTTGTTTATACCTGTGATACGAACTATATAAACAACTGTATAACAACCAGGGCATTATAAACGAGCGTTATAGTCTATAGCGCCCGCTCGTTGTATCGTATACTTTGCAATCGGGTCCGGCGTTCTATTCATAGTAATTTGTTTGTAATAGTCAAGGTTTGCGTACGAGTGTGTTGCAACACAACAAATAACGAGTATTTGCAACGTAGTTTCTGGGCGCGTGATCCGCGAATTCTTTTGTGCCGAATTCTGCAGAAATTTCTTAAATAAAATTAACTTGTTCTTTAGATGACATGAGTGCTATACGGACTTTTTTTGTTTTCATGTTGGTAACAACAAAACATTTGAATTTAAATTGTCATATCTCTGTTTGACTTTTGTAGATTTAGTAAAAGTTGTTACCATCCGACAAACAAAAAAAATCCCTAGCTTTATAAATTACTAGGAGTCTAGCTCCTACGCTTAGTTAGTAGATTTAGTGCTAGAACAGGGTTGGTTCCGACCTCCCCTTGATTGTACTTGTTTTGGAGGACATATACGTCCTCACAATATGTATCAATATGTCAACATGTGTGTTAACCTTTTGTACCGTCTTTATTGTCTTTAGTATATAGTTGTTTTTTACAACTTGTGTTTAATTTCTCTCTACCTCTGACTACGTCCTCCAGTCACGAAAACCCCACGTGACAATCTCCTAAATTAAACAAAATATCGATTTCAGCAAAAACACGTCAATTTATTTTTCGATGGGGGCATTTAAATACAGAATTGTCAAAATTTTGCATCTCACAGCCTTATCCCCACTCCACCAACTTTTTGACCCCCCCCCCCATTGTGACAGATCATTTTAAAGGGAATGAAAAAGGCGAGGGGTCTCTCACTCCCAGAAATTATGTACACCTATTGCCGCTTTACGGCAATAACTGTCTTTATTCCCGTATTCTCACTTGTTATTCCCGTATTGCCGTTTTTATTCCTTTATTCTTGTCTGTATTGCTGTATTTCCGTCTCGATTTCCGTATTGCCGTATTTATTTTCGTATTGCCGTATTTATTTCTGTATTGCTGCATTAATTCTCCTATTGCCGTGTTTATTTACGTATTCCATGCATGATTTTAGCAGTGGGTGTATTTGAATGAAAGGTGTTTATTATTGGTTTTTTTGATAATTTTACAAAAGGTCGTAGCTCCACTAAGAAAAAATGTAAACAAAATTCCTCACAAATAAAAAATTATCTGTAAAAAAGTAGTTTTTTATTCAATCATAATATATGTACATCACATTTTTAAGTGCTGTTAAAGTAAGTGCGAACCGAATACGTGAAACGAAGAACATATATATCAGATAGATCGACTCTAAGAAATACAAAAAAAGACACATATTTTAAATTCATGGTATAAAAATCTAAAGAAAATAGAATATCAAAGCGGTCTTGGAAAACTCGTAAAGGAGAGCTATGGCGGCATGCAAGGGTTTGTCTATACATCAGATCAATTCGAATATTAAACACTCGATGATGGATGATGAAAGACTAGACTGCAAGGGCTGCAGCCACCGACATGCCCTAGCTATTCCTAGCATTTGTAATTAATTTATTGTAGCACTTTTAAATACTGCCCGCGTTTAAATACAGAAATTATGAGAATCTAGAGATCTTGTTTAACAAATTTCTTGAACACGTTTATTAGTATTTCAAAAACATGACTGATGAAAAATATGTGTTTGAAATTGGCAGTCAAATATTTCGTTACTGTACATTTTTATGCAAGTTGAAACTGTTACTTCAAACCAAAATTGTTTAGTTACAAGAATTATTAATAAACAAGTAGATGTTTATAGCATTTTGTTGCAAATACTATTTTATACATACGTTTATTGCAGTTTTTATAGTTATGTTCGTAGTGAACTAACCTAAAAATTAAATATTGTCGTTTTAAATTTTCTATAACTTCACAATTTCAGAAAATAATTATTCTTATTCTCTTATCATTCATGTGGTAATCTTAGTACTATTTTATCTATTTTGAATTGATTTTTGTTTACTATTATAACCACTAAAATATAAAATTACAACTGCTAGAAACAGCTACAGCGCATATCGGCGACTTCAACACCTAGATGCTAGTGATAGAAATGGTTTGTCTATTAAGCGCAATTCCAAAGGTTTACACGCTGGGAACTAACAAGAGGGCGCTGCAAGTGGATGGCTTTTCTCGAAATAATTTTTTTAATTTTTGGATTTAAAAATTAAAAAATATAAAAAATACTAATGCACACAGTGGAAGCTTCACTGTAAAATAAGAATCACGTAAATCGGCCCAGTAGAACTCTCAAACGAACTGGAACAAAAAACAGCCTTGTGTTTTAAATCGACTGCAGTCCTTACAGTCTAGCCATAGCCATCATTGAGTGTTTAATATTCGTATTGTTCTGATGTATAGACAAACCCTTGCATGCCGCCATAGTTCTCCTATACGAGTTCTACAAGACCGATTTGCTAATTGTTTTTCATAAACTTTGACACGAAAATAATAATAAGAGTTGAAAGATTAATTATTATTTTCGTGAAAGTTATCACATTTGGTCATCCAAATTTCAAAAAATACTAATTTTAAATACCACATATGGGGTATTGCTGAACTCAAAAAAATATATACTTTTCATTTCTAGCAAGAAAATAAGGGGGTTCCATTTAAAATCATCGGCCGTGATACAGTAGCAAACTAAAAAATTAAAATTGATGTCCATAAAATTCGCAGGAAAGAAAATAAAATTCACGTGGTAATACAGAAAATATGAATTTTATTCCATACTTTATTTACACACTGTATAGTATAAAAAAATATTCAATTAGCCTTTTAAGGGTAAGTGTCATATCACGATTCTTAGAAACGGTGAATGATTTTCAATGTTCAAACAAAAAACAATTACTTGCCGTCATTATTTTTCCGCGCACACTACAACATATACTCACTTCTTCAGAAGACCACCTAGATTTTTAAACGCGTTTGAGATAAAACGCGTAATGGAAATCGAGAAGAATGGAGCGTGTTATTCCTATTGCCGAGTTTATTTCTCAGTATTGCCACGTATTCCCCATTTATTGCCGCGTATTTTCTATTTATTGTCGCTTATTCCTGCGTATTCCCGTTTATTTCTGTTTATTGCCTCTTATTCCTTTGTATTCCCGTTTATTTCCCATATTGCCCAATATTGCTCATTATTTCCGACTCATAGCAATTTATTCCCGAGACACTGTACACCTATTGCCGAGAGTGAGAGACCCCTCGGAAAAAGGAATCTTTGGAGCAAAATAATTGAAATCGGCCCATGGATTGCTGAGATACAGAGATAAGTCTTTTAACAACCCATTTTCAATATGATTTAAATTATTTTACATACAAACGTCTCACACGTTTCACATACAGACTGGTGCCAAATTGTGGCAGTTCAGTCATTTACTTACAGACAACTCAAGTATATTATTTTAAAAACTGATCTTGTTATTGCGATACCATCTTTTAGAGCCCCATCCTTCTGAAAATGTAACTGATCATCATTGACCATCATGTTTCCTCATGTTCCATTCATTTTTCATGTTCATGAAGTTGATTTTTTAATTCTTCAGTTATCAGTTATTAGTGGATCCTTTTTTAAACAAAGTAGGTCAATAATGACATTACCTAGAATTCCCTAGAGATCCCCCAGCTCGAAAGTCCATTGGGAACCTTTGAGAGTTATTGGAGAGACGAATTCGATAACACTACATAACATTCTAAGCTGCTATAAAAGAAGTGTTGGATGAAGAATGGAATAAAATCACAGCCGGTGAAAACCTAAATTAGTTTTAAATATAAAAAAACGTTAGAAGTAATTAAACAAAAAGGATATTCTACAAAATCCTGAAATTAAATTTTATACTTTCTTTCAACATTTATTTAGCATAATTTTCTACTCAGACTCAGACTTTTTTGTTATTTATAAGTTTAGTTAGGTTTTGTTTTAGTTTTTTTTTAATATATAATAATTAAAGTTTTAGTACCTCTAGAGTCATTCGTGAAATAATTTTCAATATTATTAAATTTCATTGATTATAAATTATCTGAATCTATTGCAAGTGCAACTGATATACAAGAATTTTTTCGAGTTGTTATTATACCAAAGTAGATTTACTAAATTACAATGGAGAAGATGGTTATATGTTTATGTAATGAGCAAAACGTGTTATTCCAATTATTAACGTTTTTAATAATAAATATTTCACTTTTTTCTCAAGTTGCTTTTGATTAAAAATGTTAAATTTCGAATATAAATATGAAATCTTTAGTCAAAAATGTAATTATTCCCTAAAACCATTTCTCACAATTAAAATGTTATTATGGACAATACGATGGGGGCCTCGAATATGGTAAATCGGTGCCTGGATATTATACAATAAATTATTAAAGAAACGTTTTAGTATGATCAGCCTTCATACATTGTTTCTGCTAATATGATTAATTGATTAATATGAACAAAAAACGCAAGTTAAATGCTCGGAGACATGTATACTTAAATAAATACTTATCGTACTCTGTCAACTCCTATTAGTATATATTGTATGTAGTTATCAGTTGTGTATGCCTCCAATGACGTTGTCTTCTCATAAGAGTCCATAAGGAATGATGCGTATACCATATGTATGTATGTAAGCAGATGGATTGAGTGAAACCAAATAATTAATAACATCTTAAATAGTAAATATTGTGTTACTTTATTTATTCATTGTAGTTTTAATTGAAAGATACCATTAAATTTCTATAATAGCTTAATTTTTTCACAACGAAAGGGTGGTATTAGATTTAGGGAAATTTTGGGTGCTATTATAACAGGCGAAATAGTCAATAAATTATGTCACCGCTTTCACATCTTCTATATTATTTTCTTCATACAGCATATTTAAACTATTAACTGGTATAATCTTCTACTCTTATCACTAAGATCATCAACATAACACTGTCTACATTCTTAGTGTATCACATATTTCGTATTGAAATGAGAACATTTTGGCGTAAAAATAAATGCATCTAGACATCAGTTTTGATTGCGTATGTCATATACTAAGTAGCAGGTTTTTCTCTTACCATTTGCCCAAGATAAACGATGAGCACGTGCTGGATCTATATCCTACAAGTAACACTGTCTGAAAAGGTTTCCGGATTTACGTTATTTATATACAGTGGCAAGTTTGGTCAAATATGAGTATATGAAGATGACGGCAGTTTTTAATGGGAATGTCATATACTGTGTAGCAGATCTTTGTCTCATCAACTGCCAAAGATGAACGATGAGCAAGACCTGGAACCTTTATCTAGAATTAATAATGAGCGGTGTTGTTTCCAATTTTACATTATTTATATACAATGGCAAGTTTGGTCAAATATGAATATATGAAGATGACGACAGTCTTTAATGGGAATGTCATATGTTGTGTAGCATGTCTTTGTCTAATCATCTGCCAAAGATGAACGATGAGCAAGACCTGGAACCTTATTCTAGAATTAATAATGTCCGGTGTTGTTTCCAATTTTACATTATTTATATACAATTGCAAGTTCGGCCAAATATGAATACATGAAGATGACGACAGTTTTTAATGGGAATGTCGTATGTTGTGTAGAATGTCTTTGTCTAATCATCTGCCAAAGATAAACGATGAGCAGGACCTGGAACCCTTTTCTAGAATTAATAATGGTCGGTGCTGTTTCCAATTTTATATTATTTATATAAAATGGCAAGTTTGGTCAAATATGAGCACATGAAGATGACGACAGTTTTTAATGAGAATATCATATGTTGTGAAGCATGTCTTTGTCTAATCATCTGCCAAAAATGAATGATGAGCAAGACCTGGAACCTTATTCTAGAATTAATAATGTCCGGTGTTGTTTCCAATTTTACATTATTTATATAAAATGGCAAGTTTGGTCAAAAATGTATAGATGAAGATGACGACAGTTTTTAATGGGAATGTCATATGTTGTGTAGCATGTCTTTGTCTAATCATCTGCCAAAGATGAACGATGAGCAGGACCTGGAACCCTTTTCTAGAATTAATAATGGTCGGTGCTGTTTCCAATTTTATATTATTTATATAAAATGGCAAGTTTGGTCAAATATGAGCACATGAAGATGACGACAGTTTTTAATGAGAATATCATATGTTGTGTAGCATGTCTTTGTCTAATCATCTACCAAAGATGAATGATGAGCAAGACCTGGAACCTTATTCTAGAATTAATAATGTCCGGTGTTGTTTCCAATTTTACATTATTTATATAAAATGGCAAGTTTGGTCAAAAATGAATAGATGAAGATGACGACAGTTTTTAATGGGAATATCATATGTTGTGTAGCATGTCTTTGTCTAATATTCTGCCAAAGATGAACGATGAGCAAGACCTGGAACCTTATTCTAGAATTAATAATGTCCGGTGTTATTTCCAATTTTACATTATTTATATAAAATTGCAAGTTTGGCCAAATATGAATACATGAAGATGAAGACAGTTTTTAATGGGAATGTCGTATGTTGTGTAGAATGTCTTTGTCTAATCATCTGCCAAAGATAAACGATGAGCAGTACCTGGAACCCTTTTCTAGAATTAATAATGGTCGGTGCTGTTTCCAATTTTATATTATTTATAAAAAATGGCAAGTTTGGTCAAATATGAGCACATGAAGATGACGACAGTTTTTAATGAGAATATCATATGTTGTGTAGCATGTCTTTGTCTAATCATCTGCCAAAGATGAACGATGAGCAGGACCTGGAACCCTTTTCTAGAATTAGAAATGGTCGGTGTTGTTTCCAATTTTATATTATTTATATAAAATGGCAAGTTTGGTCAAATATGAGCACATGAAGATGACGACAGTTTTTAATGAGAATATCATATGTTGTGTAGCATGTCTTTGTCTAATCATCTGCCAAAGATGAACGATGAGCAGGACCTGGAACCCTTTTCTAGAATTAGAAATGGTCGGTGTTGTTTCCAATTTTATATTATTTATAAAAAATGGCAAGTTTGGTCAAATATGAGCACATGAAGATGACGACAGTTTTTAATGAGAATATCATATGTTGTGTAGCATGTCTTTGTCTAATCATCTGCCAAAGATGAACGATGAGCAGGACCTGGAACCCTTTTCTAGAATTAGAAATGGTCGGTGTTGTTTCCAATTTTATATTATTTATATAAAATGGCAAGTTTGGTCAAATATGAGCACATGAAGATGACGACAGTTTTTAGTGGTAATGTCATATGTTGTGTAGCATGTCTTTGTCTAATCATCTGCCAAAGACGAATGATGAGCAAGACCTGGAACCTTATTCTAGAATTAATAAGGTCCGGTGTTGTTTCCAATTTTACATTATTTATATAAAATTGCAAGTTTGGCCAAATATGAATACATGAAGATGACGACAGTTTTTAATGGGAATGTCGTTTGTTGTGTAGAATGTCTTTGTCTAATCATCTGCTAAAGATGAACGATGAGCAAGACCTGGAACCTTATTCTAGAATTAATAATACCCGGTGTTGTTTCCAATTTTACATTATTTATATAAAATGGCACGTTTGGTCAAATATGAATACATGAAGATGACGACAGTTTTTAATGGGAATGTTATATTTTGTGTAGCATGTCTTTGTCTAATCATCTGCCAAAAATGAATGATGAGCAAGACCTGGAACCTTATTCTAGAATTAATAATGTCCGGTGTTGTTTCCAATTTTACATTATTTATATAAAATGGCAAGTTTGGTCAAAAATGTATAGATGAAGACGACGACAGTTTTTAATGAGAATGTCGTTTGTTGTGTAGCATGTCTTTGTCTAATCATCTGCCAAAGATGAACGATGAGCAGGACCTGGAACCCTTTTCTAGAATTAGAAATGGTCGGTGTTGTTTCCAATTTTATATTATTTATATAAAATGGCAAGTTTGGTCAAATATGAGCACATGAAGATGACGACAGTTTTTAATGAGAATATCATATGTTGTGTAGCATGTCTTTGTCTAATCATCTGCCAAAGATGAACGATGAGCAGGACCTGGAACCCTTTTCTAGAATTAATAATGGTCGGTGCTGTTTCCAATTTTATATTATTTATATAAAATGGCAAGTTTGGTCAAATATGAGCACATGAAGATGACGACAGTTTTTAATGAGAATATCATATGTTGTGTAGCATGTCTTTGTCTAATCATCTACCAAAGATGAATGATGAGCAAGACCTGGAACCTTATTCTAGAATTAATAATGTCCGGTGTTATTTCCAATTTTACATTATTTATATAAAATTGCAAGTTTGGCCAAATATGAATACATGAAGATGACGACAGTTTTTAATGGGAATATCATATGTTGTGTAGCATGTCTTTGTCTAATCATCTGCCAAAGATGAACGATGAGCAGGACCTGGAACCCTTTTCTAGAATTAATAATGGTCGGTGCTGTTTCCAATTTTATATTATTTATATAAAATGGCAAGTTTGGTCAAATATGAGCACATGAAGATGACGACAGTTTTTAATGAGAATATCATATGTTGTGTAGCATGTCTTTGTCTAATCATCTACCAAAGATGAATGATGAGCAAGACCTGGAACCTTATTCTAGAATTAATAATGTCCGGTGTTATTTCCAATTTTACATTATTTATATAAAATTGCAAGTTTGGCCAAATATGAATACATGAAGATGACGACAGTTTTTAATGGGAATGTCGTTTGTTGTGTAGAATGTCTTTGTCTAATCATCTGCCAAAGATAAACGATGAGCAGTACCTGGAACCCTTTTCTAGAATTAATAATGGTCGGTGCTGTTTCCAATTTTATATTATTTATAAAAAATGGCAAGTTTGGTCAAATATGAGCACATGAAGATGACGACAGTTTTTAATGAGAATATCATATGTTGTGTAGCATGTCTTTGTCTAATCATCTGCCAAAGATGAACGATGAGCAGGACCTGGAACCCTTTTCTAGAATTAGAAATGGTCGGTGTTGTTTCCAATTTTATATTATTTATATAAAATGGCAAGTTTGGTCAAATATGAGCACATGAAGATGACGACAGTTTTTAATGAGAATATCATATGTTGTGTAGCATGTCTTTGTCTAATCATCTGCCAAAGACGAATGATGAGCAAGACCTGGAACCTTATTCTAGAATTAATAAGGTCCGGTGTTGTTTCCAATTTTACATTATTTATATAAAATTGCAAGTTTGGCCAAATATGAATACATGAAGATGACGACAGTTTTTAATGGGAATGTCGTTTGTTGTGTAGAATGTCTTTGTCTAATCATCTGCTAAAGATGAACGATGAGCAAGACCTGGAACCTTATTCTAGAATTAATAATACCCGGTGTTGTTTCCAATTTTACATTATTTATATAAAATGGCAAGTTTGGTCAAAAATGTATAGATGAAGATGACGACAGTTTTTAATGGGAATGTCATATGTTGTGTAGCATGTCTTTGTCTAATCATCTGCCAAAGATGAACGATGAGCAAGACTTGGAACCTTATTCTAGAATTAATAATACCCGGTGTTGTTTCCAATTTTACATTATTTATATAAAATGGCACGTTTGGTCAAATATGAATACATGAAGATGACGGCAGTTTTTAATGGGAATGTCATATGTTGTGTAGCATGTCTTTGTCTAATCATCTGCCAAAGATCAATGATGAGCAAGACCTGGAACCTTATTCTAGAATTAATAATGGTCGGTGTTGTTTCCAATTTTACATTATTTATATAAAATGGCAAGTTTGGTCAAAAATGTATAGATGAAGATGACGACAGTTTTTAATGGGAATGTTATATTTTGTGTAGCATGTCTTTGTCTAATCATCTGCCAAAGATGAATGATGAGCAAGACCTGGAACCTTATTCTAGAATTAATAATGTCCGGTGTTGTTTCCAATTTTACATTATTTATATAAAATGGCAAGTTTTGCCAAAGATGAATACATGAAGATGACGACACTTTTTAATGGGAATGTCGTATGTTGTGTAGAATGTCTTTGTCTAATCATCTGCCAAAGATGAACGATGAGCAGGACTTGGAACCCTTTTCTAGAATTAATAATGGTCGGTGTTGTTTCCTATTTTATATTATTTATATAAAATGGCAAGTTTGGTCAAATATGAGCACATGAAGATGACGACAGTTTTTAATGAGAATATCATATGTTGTGTAGCATGTCTTTGTCTAATCATCTGCCAAAGATGAATGATGAGCAAGACCTGGAACCTTATTCTAGAATTAATAATGTCCGGTGTTGTTTCCAATTTTACATTATTTATATAAAATTGCAAGTTTGGCCAAATATGAATACATGAAGATGACGACAGTTTTTAATGGGAATGTCGTATGTTGTGTAGAATGTCTTTGTCTAATCATCTGCCAAAGATAAACGATGAGCAGGACCTGGAACACTTTTCTAGAATTAATAATGGTCGGTGTTGTTTCCAATTTTACATTATTTATATAAAATGGCAAGATTGGCCAAAGATGAATACATGAAGATGACGGCAGTTTTTAATGGGAATGTCATATGTTGTGTAGCATGTCTTTGTCTAATCATCTGCTAAAGATGAACGATGAGCAAGACCTGGAACCTTATTCTAGAATTAATAATACCCGGTGTTGTTTCCAATTTTACATTATTTATATAAAATGGCACGTTTGGTCAAATATGAATACATGAAGATGAAGACAGTTTTTAATGGGAATGTCGTATGTTGTGTAGAATGTCTTTGTCTAATCATCTGCCAAAGATAAACGATGAGCAGGACCTGGAACACTTTTCTAGAATTAATAATGGTCGGTGTTGTTTCCAATTTTACATTATTTATATAAAATGGCACGTTTGGTCAAATATGAATACATGAAGATGACGGCAGTTTTTAATGGGAATGTCATATGTTGTGTAGCATGTCTTTGTTTAATCATCTGCCAAAGATGAACGATGAGCAAGACCTGGAACCTTATTCTAGAATTAATAATACCCGGTGTTGTTTCCAATTTTACATTATTTATATAAAATGGCACGTTTGGTCAAATATGAATAAATGAAGATGACGACAGTTTTTAATGAGAATATCATATGTTGTGTAGCATGTCTTTGTCTAATCATCTGCCAAATATGAACGATGAGCAAGACCTGGAACCTTATTCTAGAATTAATAATACACGGTGTTGTTTCCAATTTTATATTATTTATATAAAATGGCACGTTTGGTCAAATATGAATACATGAAGGTGACGGCAGTTTTTAATGGGAATGTCATATGTTGTGTAGCATGTCTTTGTCTAATAATCTGCCAAAGATGAACGATGAGCAAGACCTGGAACCTTATTCTAGAATTAATAATACCCGGTGTTGTTTCCAATTTTACATTATTTATATAAAATGGCACGTTTGGTCAAATATGAATACATGAAGATGACTTCAGTTTTTAATGGGAATTTCTTATATGTTGTGTAGCATGTCTTTTCTAATCATCTGCCAAAGATGAACGATGAGCAAGACCTGGAACCTTATTCTAGAATTAATAATACCCGGTGTTGTTTCCAATTTTACATTATTTATATAAAATGGCACGTTTGGTCAAATATGAATACATGAAGATGACGGCAGTTTTTAATGGGAATGTCATATGTTGTGTAGCATGTCTTTGTCTAATAATCTGCCAAAGATGAACGATGAGCAAGACCTGGAACCTTATTCTAGAATTAATAATACCCGGTGTTGTTTCCAATTTTACATTATTTATATAAAATGGCACGTTTGGTCAAATATGAATACATGAAGATGACGGTAGTTTTTAATGGGAATGTCATATGTTGTGTAGCATGTCTTTGTCTAATCATCTGCCAAAGATGAATGATGAGCAAGACCTAGAACCTTATTCTAGAATTAATAATACCCGGTGTTGTTTACAATTTTACATTATTTATATAAAATGGCAAGTTTGGTCAAATATGAGCACATGAAGATGATGACAGTTTTTAGTGGTAATGTCATATGTTGTGTAGCATGTCTTTGTCTAATCATCTGCCAAAGATGAATGATGAGCAAGACCTGGAACCTTATTCTAGAATTAATAATACCCGGTGTTGTTTCCAATTTTACATTATTTATATAAAATGGCACGTTTGGTCAAATATGAATACATGAAGATGACGGCAGTTTTTAATGGGAATGTCATATGTTGTGTAGCATGTCTTTGTCTAATCATCTGCCAAAGATGAATGATGAGCAAGACCTGGAACCTTATTCTAGAATTAATAATACCCGGTGTTGTTTACAATTTTACATTATTTATATAAAATGGCAAGTTTGGTCAAATATGAGCACATGAAGATGATGACAGTTTTTAGTGGTAATGTCATATGTTGTGTATCATGTCTTTGTCTAATCATCTGCCAAAGATGAATGATGAGCAAGACCTGGAACCTTATTCTAGAATTAATAATACCCGGTGTTGTTTCCAATTTTACATTATTTATATAAAATGGCAAGTTTTGCCAAAGATGAATACATGAAGATGACGACACTTTTTAATGGGAATGTCGTATGTTGTGTAGAATGTCTTTGTCTAATCATCTGCCAAAGATGAACGATGAGCAGGACTTGGAACCCTTTTCTAGAATTAATAATGGTCGGTGTTGTTTCCTATTTTATATTATTTATATAAAATGGCAAGTTTGGTCAAATATGAGCACATGAAGATGACGACAGTTTTTAATGAGAATATCATATGTTGTGTAGCATGTCTTTGTCTAATCATCTGCCAAAGATGAATGATGAGCAAGACCTGGAACCTTATTCTAGAATTAATAATGTCCGGTGTTGTTTCCAATTTTACATTATTTATATAAAATTGCAAGTTTGGCCAAATATGAATACATGAAGATGACGACAGTTTTTAATGGGAATGTCGTATGTTGTGTAGAATGTCTTTGTCTAATCATCTGCCAAAGATAAACGATGAGCAGGACCTGGAACACTTTTCTAGAATTAATAATGGTCGGTGTTGTTTCCAATTTTACATTATTTATATAAAATGGCAAGATTGGCCAAAGATGAATACATGAAGATGACGGCAGTTTTTAATGGGAATGTCATATGTTGTGTAGCATGTCTTTGTCTAATCATCTGCTAAAGATGAACGATGAGCAAGACCTGGAACCTTATTCTAGAATTAATAATACCCGGTGTTGTTTCCAATTTTACATTATTTATATAAAATGGCACGTTTGGTCAAATATGAATACATGAAGATGAAGACAGTTTTTAATGGGAATGTCGTATGTTGTGTAGAATGTCTTTGTCTAATCATCTGCCAAAGATAAACGATGAGCAGGACCTGGAACACTTTTCTAGAATTAATAATGGTCGGTGTTGTTTCCAATTTTACATTATTTATATAAAATGGCACGTTTGGTCAAATATGAATACATGAAGATGACGGCAGTTTTTAATGGGAATGTCATATGTTGTGTAGCATGTCTTTGTTTAATCATCTGCCAAAGATGAACGATGAGCAAGACCTGGAACCTTATTCTAGAATTAATAATACCCGGTGTTGTTTCCAATTTTACATTATTTATATAAAATGGCACGTTTGGTCAAATATGAATAAATGAAGATGACGACAGTTTTTAATGAGAATATCATATGTTGTGTAGCATGTCTTTGTCTAATCATCTGCCAAAGATGAACGATGAGCAAGACCTGGAACCTTATTCTAGAATTAATAATACACGGTGTTGTTTCCAATTTTATATTATTTATATAAAATGGCACGTTTGGTCAAATATGAATACATGAAGGTGATGACAGTTTTTAGTGGTAATGTCATATGTTGTGTAGCATGTCTTTGTCTAATCATCTACCAAAGATGAATGATGAGCAAGACCTGGAACCTTATTCTAGAATTAATAATGTCCGGTGTTGTTTCCAATTTTACATTATTTATATAAAATGGCACGTTTGGTCAAATATGAATACATGAAGATGAAGACAGTTTTTAATGGGAATGTCGTATGTTGTGTAGAATGTCTTTGTCTAATCATCTGCCAAAGATAAACGATGAGCAGGACCTGGAACACTTTTCTAGAATTAATAATGGTCGGTGTTGTTTCCAATTTTACATTATTTATATAAAATGGCACGTTTGGTCAAATATGAATACATGAAGATGACGGCAGTTTTTAATGGGAATGTCATATGTTGTGTAGCATGTCTTTGTTTAATCATCTGCCAAAGATGAACGATGAGCAAGACCTGGAACCTTATTCTAGAATTAATAATACCCGGTGTTGTTTCCAATTTTACATTATTTATATAAAATGGCACGTTTGGTCAAATATGAATAAATGAAGATGACGACAGTTTTTAATGAGAATATCATATGTTGTGTAGCATGTCTTTGACTAATCATCTGCCAAAGATGAACGATGAGCAAGACCTGGAACCTTATTCTAGAATTAATAATACACGGTGTTGTTTCCAATTTTATATTATTTATATAAAATGGCACGTTTGGTCAAATATGAATACATGAAGGTGACGGCAGTTTTTAATGGGAATGTCATATGTTGTGTAGCATGTCTTTGTCTAATAATCTGCTAAAGATGAACGATGAGCAAGACCTGGAACCTTATTCTAGAATTAATAATACCCGGTGTTGTTTCCAATTTTACATTATTTATATAAAATGGCACGTTTGGTCAAATATGAATACATGAAGATGACTTCAGTTTTTAATGGGAATTTCTTATATGTTGTGTAGCATGTCTTTTCTAATCATCTGCCAAAGATGAACGATGAGCAAGACCTGGAACCTTATTCTAGAATTAATAATACCCGGTGTTGTTTCCAATTTTACATTATTTATATAAAATGGCACGTTTGGTCAAATATGAATACATGAAGATGACTTCAGTTTTTAATGGGAATTTCTTATATGTTGTGTAGCATGTCTTTGTCTAATCATCTGCCAAAGATGAACGATGAGCAAGACCTGGAACCTTATTCTAGAATTAATAATACCCGGTGTTGTTTCCAATTTTACATTATTTATATAAAATGGCACGTTTGGTCAAATATGAATACATGAAGATGACGACAGTTTTTATTGGGAATGTCGTATGTTGTGTAGAATGTCTTTGTCTAATCATCTGCCAAAGATAAACGATGAGCGGGACCTGGAACACTTTTCTAGAATTAATAATGGTCGGTGTTGTTTCCAATTTTACATTATTTATATAAAATGGCACGTTTGGTCAAATATGAATACATGAAGATGACGGCAGTTTTTAATGGGAATGTCATATGTTGTGTAGCATGTCTTTGTTTAATCATCTGCCAAAGATGAACGATGAGCAAGACCTGGAACCTTATTCTAGAATTAATAATACCCGGTGTTGTTTCCAATTTTACATTATTTATATAAAATGGCACGTTTGGTCAAATATGAATAAATGAAGATGACGACAGTTTTTAATGAGAATATCATATGTTGTGTAGCATGTCATTGTCTAATCATCTGCCAAAGATGAATGATGAGCAAGACCTGGAACCTTATTCTAGAATTAATAATGTCCGGTGTTGTTTCCAATTTTACATTATTTATATAAAATTGCAAGTTTGGCCAAATATGAATACATGAAGATGACGACAGTTTTTAATGGGAATGTCGTATGTTGTGTAGAATGTCTTTGTCTAATCATCTGCCAAAGATAAACGATGAGCAAGACCTGGAACCTTATTCTAGAATTAATAATACCCGGTGTTGTTTCCAATTTTACATTATTTATATAAAATGGCAAGTTTGGTCAAATATGAGCACATGAAGATGGCTACAATTTTTAATGGGAATGTCGAATAGTGTTGCTTTTCTTAAACGGTTTAAAAAAAAAGTTATTTTAGTTTTTAGTTCATAATTGATTAGCTTTGCAATTTTTGCAAATGTTTTAAATCCATTTTAAGTATCTCGGGATCTTTCTATTACATGTATTCTGCTTCGTAGTATGATATGTAGATGCAGAATAGCATTATGTACAATTACTATATGCGCAAATATTAATATCGCGTCTTAGTTTATGTGTATTGCTTACGAAAAGGAGTTACATGTCGTATTTGATACAAGTATTGTTTTTAGTTTTCCCCGATTAAAGTTTTATTGCCTTGAGCTCTTACCATATAGATCGGTTTAATTGCTTTTTCTATGTAAAATACTATACAATAATTAATTAGGTTTGTTTGTTTACATTTTACATGTTTAATGTAACAACAATTAAATTGTAGACTAGGGTTAGTTATTTAAGAAGTGTGAAATGTAGTACAAATATAGTATAAAATGTACTATAGATTTAAGCATTCCGCTTTTATTTAGTTGTTACTACAACCACTTTGGCGCTGCCTCTTGATGAAAATTATAGCCCCTCTATTTCATATAGTAGCGACATCGTGGAGCAAACCTGACAAAAACTTTAATAAAGAAAAAATTACTACATGCATCGTGTTGCGGAAATTTAATAAAAAGTTGTTCAAAAATTACAATTACGGAGGTACATAACATATTAATATCGTCGGTTTTACGAAACATGAATGTGCATCATCAAATTAATGTTAAATTGTGAATATTTTTGTGTATGATTATTATATAAACCTAAGATTTATTGTATAACGGAATGTCAAATCTGGTAATATTCAGTGTTGCCAAAATCGTTCTGGTACTTTTGTTCCAGCGGTGAGGTCAATCGTTGTCGCTACTATTTGAAAATGAAGGGGCTATAATCAAAATTATAGTCAGAAAAAATATAGAGAAAAGGAAATTCCTTTTCCTATAATCCTTAACAAAAACTAGCGATTAGCGAAGTCGCTAAATGTGTGGTCAATCTTTTTTTTTTAAAAGTAACTGGAGTGGAATTGTAGATCTTCGTGTATCTGATTTTGTTACTCTCCTTGTACAGCCGGAGTGCTGGATTATTTTGAATTTTCCACAAAATGCCTTCCTTTATTTGGTACACAACCATCTGGTTGGATTTTGATTTTAGCGCCTTGTTTGTTGTTACTTATTAAACCGCATACCATCTAAGGTAGTTATTATCTGTAATTTAATTTTTGTAGTATTCGCCAAGTCCGTTCCATTTTATGCGACGCAAGCGCCGACCTAGCCGGGACGCGAAACAATTCTCTTAGTATTTATGAAACACACCGGCAAGTTCAGACAGGCTTGAAGAAATTGCCATTAATAGTAATTTAAAAATTTGATAATGCCAACAATAATGACTTGAATTTCAAGAAGTTAATGTATCAATACTTCGGAAAAAGTCCATGTTTTTGTAGCTTCAGAGTATCTAAGACGCCGAGAAAATAGTTCTTGCTGTTGTTTTGAAGAGACGATCTTCACTGCTCATTACTTTGTAATATTGAAGCTGCCCTTCATTCTTTGGTTTTATAACATTCAACAACATAAAAACCAACGCCAAACTTATTCCTTCTAACTGTTTGATTGTAATGTCGTCGTTTATGTCGGAGAACCATTGAAAATCATTTCGCATGTTAACATCAGGACCAACAGCAATATAGTTTTAGTTTTTGTTTTGAGACTGGTTATCGCAATAAATGTTTGTGTAGAAACTGTATTTCTGTGACCGCCATGCCAACAGTAAAGGGTTGTCACTTCTTTACTGTTATCATACACACAGGGTGAATGGACAAGCAGTCGCTGGAGACGTCGGACTTCACTTGTATCCGAGACTGGCCCGAAGACGGAGGGACGGCAGTCGTTCGAGGTGTCGGGAAGCACTAGGAATCTAGACTAGCCTGGGGGTAGACCACACGCCGTTCGCCCTTAGAACTGGCCGTTGTCTACCCAATCCCAGGCCTGTCTGAAAAACAGTCATCCGTTACGTCCTAAGCGATCAGAAGGAAATGCGTGGTAGAATTAGTTACACCTAGGTGCTTCACCGAAGTGTTTCTCGACGATGACTCTAAACCGTTGTGGAGGGAACTCTGCTAACAAGAGGGTCCGGTGTGGGCGGATTGGGCCAGGCCTATAACTGAGAGATCGGGGCGGTGAACCCATTTAAAAACCAAGTGCCGCCACATTTGAGGTTGGATTCGATCGGGCAGTGGCCCCAACTCCTGTCTCGGGGAGGAACTTGTGAAGGTATGAAAGAGGACTGGAGGGTTCTTCTATCAACTGAGTTATGTTGGGGGAATAGTCCTATTGCTGGACTAGGTACTTCACCCCGTATGAAAGTGGACGGGAGGGTACCGGCGGGTGAGCACGTGTTAAGTCAATCGCTCCGGTACTAGCCTGGATAGCTAGTAGAGGGTGGATAGGCAACCTCGCTCCGGCCAGTGAGTGACTGGGAGCAATTGCTATGCAATTCGCGCGCTGATTGAGCGTATCTCAATTACTTCCTCCTTTGGAAGAAACGTGGATGTATGTTAACACGGGGACTCCACGTAAAACATTCAGATAATTTCTGTCTGACCTAGACGAATGGAGGAGAATCAAGTGAGGTTTATCTCCGTTAGGGAGTTTGCTCGCTCACCTATGAGAAACTGCAAGCCACCAGGTAGTGTTTCGGAGGAGACAGTATGGGGGTCCGGCTTTGGCTGTGAAGTTCCAGTCGTCGGATTCTCAGAAATTGTCTAGAGACCTACACTTAAGGGACGTTAATGCGAAGATACACAGCCTCTCACGTTTAAGACAACTTCACCTTAATGGGTACACACAGGGATGCTACTTTGATGGGTTCTATAAAGTGGCCTCGAAAAGAAGCTCTGTCAAGAGCACACCAGTCCTATAATGAAGGAAGACGGGGTGGAGGAGTACCGCCGGGTGAGCACGTATTAAGTTAATCGCTCCGGTACTAACCCGGATAGCTAGCAGAGGGTGGATGGGCAACCTCGCTCCGACCAGTGAGTAACTGAGAGCAATTGCTACGCAATTGCGCGCTGATTGAGCGTATCTCAATTACTTCCTCCTAAGAGAAGGAACGTGGGGGTATGTTAACACAGGTAGCCCCCGTAAAACATTCATGTAAATGTTATCATACATGCAGCTATCCGTTTGAATACATAGGTATATCAAGTTTGTTTGACTGTTTCTTGTTCAAAAAATCCATACAAAAATAATCCAAACAATATCATACATTTGTCCAAACATAACAGTCGCGATAGCTAGACAGACAGTGAGGATAGAAAAAAAAACTGAAGTCATATTCATAAAATGCAAGACAGATATGCACAGGAGGCAACGATAATAAGGGTTAATAAGAAAAATAAACATTCATATAAGATATATTTAATATAATTTTTGAACTTTAAAGATAAATTAATGCGTTAATTTATGAAACAAAAAAAACCCGAAACATTGCAACAAAATCAATTGAATTAATATTAACTGCAAAATCCTGACCAGTTAATTTATTCAAGTAATTCGCCAATTTTAAGAAAATGGCGTACATATGTTGTTCTGTCGCAGAAGTTTCAACGTTTTAGTTTAAGTAGACATACTTAAACTATGACTTACTCTATAGACTTATAGAAATGTGAATAAACTAAAGCTAGGTAGTTTTATGTAATATATTTACAAGGGTACAGTATGTAATTACATAACTACATTTTTACATTAATAAACTAGGTTTAATACTAATAGAGCTAGGTTAGATTGAGCCAGTTGCATAAAGCTCTGTTAATCGAAAGTTCGAATATTTTAACGTATTCTTAACCCATGTGGTAGGTTTAGACAAAATAGTTCAGTAAGTGCATTTAAACGGCTGTTAAATATATTCAATCTGGTTGCTTATTCACATGGCCAACTTAACGTTAGAAATATTAACGTTTTAGACAACCGGGCCAAGTCAAAAAGATGCCATAACACGCAACGCGATGATTATAAAAATAGCCATTGTACATGTTTTGTCGTTGTTTGGGTTACAATAAGTTCCTTCAATAGAGGTTAAATCGGTTCGTGCAGTTCGCTTATTATCATTTAAGGTGTTTACGAGTGGAAGTGGGAGAGGAGAGGGGCTGAAGGAAATGGGAATAATGGGAGTCTACACCACAGACATTGCTGAGGTTACAGACCTCTTTTTCGCTTTTTCCCGACTATTCTTCACCGAATCAAATTAAGACTTAAATCTTTTGGTATCTAGACAAACTCTGTCAATTTCCATCTCCTTAACTCGTCGTACCATCTCTTGTAGTTTTCCAATCATAACCGATAAAGTTATGGTCTTCAATGCGACTGTCCCTAACTGAAACAGGACTCTCATGAAGCAAGGCTGCTTTTACTCGATATAAGAAACTAAGGTCGTATAGCTTATCGTTTTGGCCTCAGACAAGAAAAACATCCGAAAACTTTGAACAGTTCACAACAAAACAAGATATCGGCCTCTGACCTTCACTGCCTAACTTGATCAACGTCCTTCAACTTTTAGAAAAAAATATCAAAACCGTTCAGGTGGCCGGTTAGGCGACCTTGTGATTTTGTCACAAGCGCAATTTGCGTCAATTGTCTGGATTGTTTCCAAACTTACGATACTCGTCTCGGTCTACCAGTTTGTATTTATATACAAAACACCTTTGTATATCTTACCGTTCTTGAGATGCGATGCATTGTAGCTGCTTCAATTCGGATAATATCTAGAATAAAGCTACATTTCAGATGCAGTGAAAATAAGTTAATTATTTAAATGTGTAACACGCAGCACGTCCAATATGTATGAAGCGGAGAGCGTCCACTTATCGTTTTCGGGCGATGGGCAATATAACATGATGCATTTAATGTAATATTTATCAGCTGATAACCGTTTTATTTTATTTTCCAATAATTACTGGATCAAAAACCAGTACGAATGACATTAGTATATTCATAAAAGTATGCGCTATTTGAAAAATTCGTAGGTATGCATTTGAAAATTAAAGTTGCCTATAAAACCAAAATTGTCTTACCATCGAAGTTGCTGCTAAAAAATAACACCTATAGTCACTTTGTAGTAGTTACTTAGTGGATCATCTCGTTTGATCTCTTGTTCATTGAAATACAGGAATAAATAATGAAGTCTATTCCTAATAGTTTTTATTAGGAAACACCCACCCTGCATATACTTTTCGTACTTCCTCGCTAGGCTATAAAAAAGTACTAATTTTGTTGTTCCGGTTGGTTGTATTTTAAAACCCCCTAAAACTGGTGTAACATCACACACAAGAAAAACTCTAATCATTGAATACTTTTATCTAAGTATTCATCCGAAAAAGTAATTTAGATGTATAAAGTTTGAGTTTATAAACATGTCTTTCACGTGTCAGTGTTATTTCGAAACAACTATTTTTCGGACCTGTGTGCTATAAAGCAGTGGCAAAACCAAATAAAGATTTTTTTTATTTCGAAAAGCTTGTTCCTTTTTAAATCTAGACATTTTCGAACTATTTTCTTACTTGTTATCATGATACGTGGTAAGACCCATAAGTTTCTCGGCTGAACCATTTCGGGTGGGTGAAACCGGATCCGATTCTGCCCAACACGTGATCTGTTGGTATTGGGTGTACCGCCACACCCTTCTACTTAATTAGCTTGATTTTGACATTGATTCAAAGTAGACATACTTGAAGGCCAAGCACTGGCGAAAATTAAAAACTCTTTAGATGATGTATATGGGGAATCCGCCATCATACTCAACTACGAAAGAATAGGTTAAATTATTTAAGTTGTAATAACCATTCTTGTAGAAACTGAACAGCCGACTAATCGACATTTGAATACCAAAGAAATCGCGACACGATTAGAACTTTCTAAAACATCAGGATCATTAAACAATATTTACGTATGAATATAAAGTAGTGCACGATAGGTTCTAGCTAACTCAGGACTAGTGCCGGAGCAATTGACTTAACACGTTGCTCACCCGCCGGCACCCTCCCGTTCTCTTTCATACGGGGTGAAGTACCTCGTCCAGCAATAGGACTATTCCCCAGCGATGCGCTGTTGCAAAGTGGGATCACTGCCCGATCGAATCCAACCTCAATTGTAGCGGGACTTGGTTCTTTAATGGTTTTGCCACCCCGATCTACCAATTTTAGGCTTGGTGGGCCCTCGACAGAGCTTCGTTTAAGTCTACACGTTATAGACTCCAGGTGCGTACCCGTTTTTGGTGAAGTTGTCTTGATTGTGAGAGGCTATGTATTCGCTTCAACTCTCCTTAAGTGTAATGGCTTTCAGCTTCGTTTAAGTCTACACGTTATAGACTCCCGGTGCGTACCCGTTTTTGGTGAAGTTGTCTTGATTGTGAGAGGCTGTGTATTCGCTTCAACTCTCCTTAAGTGTAATGTATTTCAGAGCTTCTCTCAATCACTGTACCCGGCTGCAGTCCGGATCATAGGGTGGTCGGGATAGCTCCTAAGCACATTTACCTGGCGACCTGCAGTTTCCCATTAGCCCAAAAGTAGGGTAAACCTCACTCCGATTCTCCGCACTTGAGATTCAGTCAAACAGCGGATTCATCCAAACCTTTGGAGACCATAAATGACCTCGGTTATGCAGCGGGTTCCACTGGTGACCATAAATGACCTCGATCAAGTAGCGGGTTCCGTTGGTGAATATAAATGACCTCGGTCAAGTAGCGGGTTACATTGGTGACCATAAATAACCTCGGTCAAGCAGCGGGTTCTTTGGTGACCATAAATGACCTTATCCCAGGCGAGATTCAAATCCGCCCACACCGGTCTCATCTACCAGGGCTCCCCATGATCGGTATGAGTTACCGTCGGGAATTCTCACGAATTTCTATACCACAAACTTGATCTGACAGCTTCATCCATTGCCCTTTATAGGGGTAGGGTAGAAGACAGCCAGTTTTATGGGTGAACGTCGTGTGGTCTTCCGAACACCCGAAGTATTAACAGGCGTGAAGTATTAACAGGCAGAACTACAGAATAGAATAATTATAAACTCATTATAAATATATAACCATAAACAGTCGCTCCTTCTCCCCTATCCCTCACACCGCCGTTCTCTCACCCTCCCACTCTCTCCTTTCCATGCTCTTCCTATTTCACCCATCTCACTCTCCTTCCGCCCTCTAAACCCCCTCGCTCCTTGTACCCTCGCCTTCCTCACCCACTAGCCCACAGTTTTCCTCTTTTACTCCCACCCTGCGTACCACCTCCATGCTCCCCTTTCACAGTCTATACCCGCCATCTCTTCTTACCCTCTCTCGGATCCTTTCTCTATCCCGCTCTCACGTTTTCTTTCTTACTGTATCTCTTCTACCATCTTTCGGGAGGGAGAGGGAGAGTGAAAGAGGAATCTTTCCCCTTTCGCACTGCCTCTCGAAAAAGGAGGGAAGAAATATAGTAATAGGGAGGAGAAGAGAGAAAGAGTAAAAGGTAAAAGTTCCACTCTCCCTCTCATACCTTTCCCCACCCCATCACGTATTCTCTCTCCCTCTCTGCTCCCCCACTCCTTTCTCGCTCTCTTCCTCCCTCGCTCATTTTATTTACCCCTCTATTTCTACCCAGCTCTTGTCCTCACTCCAACTCACACTTTTCAACCTTCTACTCCCTCTCTCACCCTCCCTATCCCCCACTCACGCGCTCTTCCTTTTCCGCTTTTTTCTCCCACCTTATCATCTTCCAGCCTTCCATTTCACTCTACCTCTCATACTTTACCCACCCTCTCACTGTTTCTATCTCACTCCCTCCTCTTTTTCTCTTTCCTCTTTTCACACTCCTTTTTTCTCTCCTTTTCCTACCGCCTAAATCCTCCTCTTTTTCTACCGCTGCCTCTCCCCTTCTCTCTCACCTACACTTCATCTCTTCCTCCCTCGCCTTTCTCTCTCACTTCGTCTCTCTGTCCCGTTCTCTTCCTTCCTAGCTTTTTTTACCTCACTCCTCTCACTTCTTCCATCTATCTTTTCCTCACCCGCACCTTATCTTTCTGCATCCTTTCCTCTCACCCCACTTCTCATACCCTACCCTCCGTCTTGTCCTTGTTCCCTCCATGTTTGTATCTCGCTTTACCCCTCTTTTTCTCTCTCCCCTTTCACCTTATATCTCTCTCTCACTCACTCACTCACTCACTCACCCATTCACCCACTCACCCATTCACCCACTCACCCACTCACGCACGCACGCACTCACTCACTCACTCACTCAATCACTCACTCACCCACTCACCCACTCACTCACCCACTCACTCACTCACGCATGCACGCACTCACACGCACTCACCCATCACGCACGCACGCACTCACTCACTCACTCCCCCACTCACCCACTCACTCACTCGCCACTCAAACACTCATACACTCACTCACTCACGCACGCATGCACTCACTAACTCACTCACACGCACTCACCCACTCACGCACGCACGCACGCACTCACTCACTCGCTCACCCACTCACTCACTCACCCACTCACACGCACTCACCCACTCTCTCTCTCACTCTCTTTCACTATCTCCATCACTCTCCCTCCCTCCTTCCCTCTCTGCCTCCCTCCCTCCCACCCACCCTACCTCCCTCTTTCTTTCTACTCTCTCACTCACGCATGCACGCACTCACACGCACTCACCCATCACGCACGCACGCACGCACGTACGCACGCACTCACTTATTCACTCACTCACTCAGTCAATCACTCACCCACTCACTCACTCACCCATTCACCCACTCAATCCCTCACTCTCTCACGCACGCACGCACGCACTCACTCACTCAGTCACCCACTCACCCACTCACTCACTCACGCACGCACTCACTAACTCACTCACTCACTCCCCCACTCACTCACTCGCCCACTCACCCATCACTCACTCACGCACGCATGCACTTACTAACTCATTCACACGCACTCACCCACTCACGCACGCACGCACTCACTCACTCGCTCACCCACTCATTCACTCACCCACTCACACGCACTCACCCACTCTCTCTCTCACTCTCTTTCACTATCTCTCTCACTCTCCCTCCCTCCTTCCATCCCTGCCTCCCTCCCTCCCACCCACCCTACCTCCCTCTTTCTTTCTACTCTCTCACTCACGCATGCACGCACTCACTCACTCACTCCCCCACTCACTCACTCGCCCACTCACCCACTCACTCACTCACGCACGCATGCACTTACTAACTCATTCACACGCACTCACCCACTCACGCACGCACGCACTCACTCACTCGCTCACCCACTCATTCACTCACCCACTCACACGCACTCACCCACTCTCTCTCTCACTCTCTTTCACTATCTCTCTCACTCTCCCTCCCTCCTTCCATCCCTGCCTCCCTCCCTCCCACCCACCCTACCTCCCTCTTTCTTTCTACTCTCTCACTCACGCATGCACGCACTCGCCCATCACGCACGCACGCACGCACTTACTTACTCACTCACTCACTCACTCACTCCCCCACTCACCCACTCACTCACTCGCCCACTCACCCACTCACTCACACGCACTCACCCACTCACGCACGCACGCACGCACGCACTCACTCACTCGCTCACCCACTCATTCACTCACCTACTGACACGCACTCACCCACTCTCTCTCTCACTCTCTTTCACTATCTCTCTCACTCTTCCTCCCTCCTTCCATCCCTGCCTCCCTCCCTCCCACCCACCCTACCTCCCTCTTTCTTTCTACTCATTTTACCACACCCCTCTCATTCTCACTCTTCCTACCTCTCTCCCTCCCTCCCTATGTCCCTATGCTTCCGCCCTCATTCCTTTTATCTACCTGCCTCCGTTTCTATCTCCCTCTCTCTCACTCACACAGCACCCAAATCCCCATTGAAATCTAATACCATCCTTTTGTTATTCTTGCTTACATATAATGTGGGTTATTTACAAATTAAAGGTTTGTCAGTAAAAACATTCATTCTTAATCTTTGGAAGTGATAATGGTTTATGTAACAGCGTTTTATTAAGACAGTATGCCCCCAACAATGGCAAATTTTTATCGTTAGAAAATAATATAATTATGATAATTATAAATAATAAAAATAATTAAAAAGACGTAGAAAGTAAAATTATTCACATAATAGCATTTTATTGGATACAACAATCGTTGATTCGATTGGCGATGGTCAGTAATAATAAGGTGATACGTACTGCTGAGTTTGTATTGTTCTTCTTAAAATTATGAAGTCATCGTAAAATACTGCGCCTCTCTAGTTTTGACAGTATCACTTTACAAACTGTTGCTAAAACAAACAATTTGTGACAAAGCATTCTCAAATCGTGCTAAAATGTTTATGATTGTTTGGATTTAATCATAAAATGCAGAAGAAAACGTCTAATATAGCCTAATTACGCTTACAATTTTAATAGACATAAATATTAAACTTTATTTCATAACGAACAAAATTTTTCTGACAATGAGGTATTTAAAATGATTTCCTAAATTCATTCCTATACTATAATAAACAAACGAGCAGGACGCGCGAGGGCATTTGCATTGCAAACGTATTTTGATTATTTTTAAAATACGTTTAAAGTGCCAAGGAAGAAATAAAAAATAATATCATATAATATTTTTATAAGTAAATACGTAAATAGGCAGTCAATTGAAATAATTTCAGAGAATTTGTGTATTTATTAGACATCTAATTAGATTTTGATAATGTATACCGATAATGGATATACGAATAAACGGGGTCATTTCATAATAATTAAGAATTTTGCTAATTTTTGAAACAAGCTTTTGGTCGGTCTACATTCCTCAGAAATTTAAACAGGTGTTTTTGAAATGTGATTATAAATTTATGTGTAAAACTATGTTTTAATATTTACATAAATTACCCAAATCATACATAATGCAAGTAACCAATTGTAAAGCTTTTAGTAACAAAATTTTAGTTTCATTTTAATTTGTTGATCTTATGAAAAATCTATTTTTTAATAAATTTGAAAGCCCATGGTCAAGTGTATACAATAGAACAACTTCTTGAAGATGCACATAGGTAGGTTTCGCCTCTACGCTGTGTTGCCGCTAATATGAACAAAAAATGCATGTTAAATGTAGGGAGGTGTATAATGCTGTAACTTAAGTTAAGACGTATCTCGTATACAGCGAAGGCGCCGCCTAGAGTATAACACGATGTACTAAAATGTATCTATGACTGGGTGAATAGGTATTTTTCGACTCCGACCTAAAATTTGGGAAACGGCATAATAAATGATTTCCAACATTTTAAACTACATATACACGGGGATTCGTTTTCGCCTCCGTTTTTTCCACTTCGCCTCCAAAATCGGAGGCGATCGCTATGAACAGACATATATTCGGAGGCGTATCAGTGCTTTCTGCATGTATATATATATATATATACGTGCCAAGCTATCAGTGTGGCACCCAACCCATATTCCGGTAAAGTAGCACCCACTTGATAGAGTTGAGATAATGGTGTATATTTTACACCAATTGACTCATCGCAAGTAGTGAAGAAAAAGTAAGTTGAAAAACTACAATATTCTTTTATACTTTCTAAAAGATATATAATGTTAAACATTAGCAAAAAAATTTCACATTACGAAATAAATAAGTATGAAACGAATCACTTACAAGCCACCAACGTCAAAATCAAAGATCACGTTGGAGATATGGTAGTGTCAGCGGTATACTGCCCACCCCGTCACACAATAACACAAAACCAATTTGAAGATTTCTTTATTACATTGGGAACCAGATTTATGGCAGGCGGTGACTTTAACTCCAAACACCCCCAATGGGGTTCTAGGCTAATTAATCCCAAGGGAAGGCAACTACATAAAACCATCACTGATAATCACTTTAACATAGTAGCCACAAGTAGACCCACCTATTGGCCCAGTGACATTAATAAATTACCGGACGCTTTAGACCTTTTCATTACAAAGAATCTCTCACCCAATTATATGGACGTTTCTGATTGTTACGACTTAAACTCGGATCATTCCGCTATCATATGTACGTTAAGTACATCAATTATTAAAAAACCTACTAAACCAAGCCTACACAATAGCCGCACCGATTGGAGTGTCTTTAGACAACATGCAAACGATCACCTACCGGCTCAATCGGATCTTAACACAGTAGTTGAAATTGAAACAGCGGTAGAGCAGTTAACGCACACTCTGCAGCATGCAGCATGGGCTGCCACTCCTGCAAAATTGTGGCAAAATTGTAATGACACTACCAACAACTATCCACTAATTATCAGACAAAAGATTACTGAGAAGAGGAAAGCGAGACGGGTCTGGCAGCAAACACGACACCCTGCTGATAAAAATAAACTAAACACCTTAACAACTCAACTAAACAGGCTAATAAAAGAACAGAAGAACGAAACGTTCAGAGACTACATTAATAATTTATCTTCTAGTCAAAATGATGACTACTCCTTGTGGCGAGCAACCAAAAAACTGAAACAACCCATTATTCCTATTGCTCCCATTCGTAAAAATGATGGTACTTGGGCTCGTTGTGATGAGGAGAAAGCTGAAGTGTTTGGTGAACATTTAGCTACCATCTTCCAACCACATACCTCAGCAATCACTCAAGATCATCAAGAAATCCTGGAATTCCTTGATGCGCCACTCCAACTCGACCTACCCATTCAACACTGTACACCAAATGAAGTACTAAGTGAAATAAACTGCCTTAAAACCCGCAAGACTCCAGGCTATGACCTTATCACAGCTGAGCTGCTTCGTCAGTTGCCAAAAAAACTTATAGTTGCTGTAACACAAATGTTTAACGCTATCTTAAGAACCCAAATCTTCCCCATACAATGGAAATTTGCGGAAGTTATTCTCATACCTAAGCCAGGCAAACCAGCTCAGTTACCAGATTCTTATCGACCGATATCTCTTCTACCAGTATTATCTAAACTCTTCGAACGTATCTTGCTAAGAAGGCTTAACCCGATTATAGAAGAAAACCAGTTAATTCCTCAGCATCAATTCGGCTTCCGCCAAAAATACTCCACGCTGGAACAAGTGCATAGAGTAGTGGACAATATAGAAAAAGCTCTGGAAGAGAAGAAAGTGTGCTCAGCCGTATTTTTGGATGTAAGCCAAGCCTTCGATCGGGTTTGGTTTCATGGTTTATTATATAAGATCAAAAAAAATCTTCCGCATCAATATTACCTGCTGTTTAAATCGTACTTGAATAACAGATGTTTCCAAATCAAATTAAACAACAGCCGCTCTCAAATCCACCCTGTCAAAGCAGGTGTCCCACAAGGCAGCGTGCTAGGTCCAACATTATATCAATTATTCACAGCCGATCTTCCAACCTCTGATAACGTTATAACCGCTACTTATGCGGATGATACAGCCATACTGTCCTCACACAGAGATCCACTCCAGGCTACAACAAATCTACAGAATGTGCTTGAGGCTCTAGAAAAGTGGACAAAAACCTGGCGAATAAAAATCAATGAAAATAAATCAGCATCTATACAATTCACCCTTCGAAAAATTGACCGACATCCAGTAACCTTTAATGGTAAAAGAATATCTGACAAAGAAGATGTTAAATATCTTGGCATACATCTGGACAACAAACTCACTTGGAAGACGCACATAAAAACCAAAAGGAAAGAACTGGATATCCGTGTCAAGAAAATGAATTGGCTACTTGGGCGTAAGTCTCAGCTAAGTTTAACAAACAAAGTGCTCCTCTATAAGACCATTATAACGCCGATATGGACATACGGGATCCAGTTCTGGGGGTGTGCTAAATCATCGAACACAGAGATACTTCAACGTTTTCAAAGCAAAACAATTCGTGCAATTGCAAATGCCGAATGGTACGTGAATAACCGAACACTACACAATGATCTGAAAGTCCCTTGGGTTAAGGATGTAATCAAAGATTCCTGCAACAAGTACAAGAACCGCATCAGTGATCACCCTAGTGCATTAGTGCAAGATCTGTTAAATAATGCAAATGTGACAAGACGCTTAAAACGAACAAAGTTCAGTGATCTGACTAATTAATTTAGTAATAGGAGGCAACCCTTCCATATTGCTCCCCACATGTCATGTAATATGTCAAACCATTTGCTTGTTAGTCTAACAGACTAGTTGTAAATTTGCAGTAAATAAAATATAAAAAAAAAAAAAAAATATAATGTTAAACTCGCACCCAACATACTGGTTAACTGGCACCCATTTGTATAATAATTATATATACTTCTACCAAGTGGCACCACTCCAGTGATGCCATATTTATGGGTGCCATTTTACCTTTTGCTTTATTATTTATATACAGTACGGAAGCTTATGCAACATTTTTTGAATAATTCACTTTCTAATTTTACACTTTTGGACGCTAGTTTTTAACTTTTTATTGTTTACCTCGGACTATTGCATTTGCTTTGCCTAATGTCTAACCACAAATACTTTTAGATGTTATAATAAACCTTTCCAATCTTCGTGAATTATGAAATACCTACGGGGATTAAGGAAAAATGTGTAAACTTTCTAGTCATTGGCATGATCTAATCAAACATCTAGTGCAATTGCCATTATTGCATGATTAATATAATTTATTTGATATTTTGGAGCTTACATTAATAAGACTTTATATTATTGACATATTAACAATAAAAGAACTATATACTCCATACTTGTGAACATCATAACCAAACATTATGCGCTACTAATAAAATAAAAGGCAGTTTTAAAAATCGTATGATTAACAAATGATTCTCAATTCAGTTAATTATAGATATAAACCAAAAACAAAAAGAATTCTAAACATTTCAAGATATTTTGCTTAGCTTTATTTTATGCCAATGACTATCTAACAAAAGCAAATTAACGGTTATTAAAATAAGTATATGTTGGAGTTCTTAATATTTCTGTTTATGCATCCTCACGAAAGCAAAAATCTTTTTCGCAAAATCTAATAGTTCCGATATTTACAGATTTGCTTACCGATTGGTAATAAAATTTTATTGTTTTATTGCTTTGTTACTTTTAGTTGCACATTTTGGCATTTCTTAATCTGTTTGTCCATGATTTTGTTTAAAGCTACTTCAATGTATATTTTAAAACCAGCGTTTTATTAAATGTCCATAACGTAATATTTGTATATATGTAGGTATAGTTATATTTCATCTATGTTTAATAAAGTTTCTTTGACTCCTGGAAATTAGGAATTAGGTAATTAGGAATGTTTTCATCTAGGGATAAAAGTTTTAATGATTGAATTGAAATAAAAGGCAGATATTTTTTTAGAAAACTCAGAATCGAGTGTTATAAAAACAAAATAAATAATGTGTTTTTTGTAACAACAAATATTCTTTGCTATTTTATTGAAATTAAAGTATAGAACTATTAACTAAAACCTGATTTTGATTTAATGACTGAAAACACGTAACATTAAATATTTTGCATTAGTTTGTAAAATAAAATTAAATGTTTTGTTGTTATCTATATTTCCTGTTTAAGTTCTTAAAAGATAGGTGCATATCTATTATGTAAATTGAAACAATGGTATAAACTGTTTAATTATTGCATCCTATAAATTGTCCGGCAGTAGTTTACTTATAAACAAATTCAAATACGCATGCACTACTAACTATTAGAGGGTATAAATAGTGAGATAAAAGACTCAACGATTCAGCGTGAATAGAAAGAACTATTGTGTAGATCTTAATCAATGGGATTTCTACAGGCAGCAGAGAACGAAAGTGCATGTTGGGTATTGAGTTTGAGTAGTATTAATCATATTTTGGAAACATATTTTGAATTTTGTAAATAATCCAACATCAGCAATTACCACTAAAAATCTGCAATATCAAAAATTGTCTAATGAGCGCTAATGTACATTCTATTTTAAATAACAAAAATATCAATCAAAATACATTCCAAGGAATGGTTCAAAACCTGCAAGAATTGGCATTAAAAAGAACATGTAAACTATAAACAAGTATAAATATTTTAAGAAACATTCTAAAATACTTCATAGAAATTTGATAGTAAGTAGTCGCTTCTTTATACGTTAATTTTTATCATTGAGAATTACCCAATAGAATGCAATATAAAAATAATTAACTCTATGTATAATCAAAAATAGGAAAATACATTTTCTAAATTGTTAGGTTTTCAACTATTGTTACCAACTATGTTGTCAACTATGTTATCCAATTATCGACACTGGGCTTAATGTTTGACACTACGTACGACTAATGAAAATGTATAAAACTTAGCAAGCGATATATGAACGATTAAGTTACCTTTACAACGATTTGAATAATGAATTAGTTGTTACAATTTTTATGACTAAATTACGTCGGCATTAGTCAAAGAGAAAAACAAAGCACAAGAATTTTAAGACTTCTAATCGTAAAAATGTTTCACCAACTTTCTTTAACTGCCGAAAGAATATTTAAATAACGAATTCGTTTGAAAACGAAAAGTATAAGAATCACCCTTTTCTGTACGTTCTTTACGCAAAAAACATAATATTAACAATATTATATATTGAAGGGATTTAAAATATTGAAGAAATTAAACTTTTTCCTATTTATGTGTTACTTGGTTTATAGTATTCTAGTGTTTTCTTAGTATGTTACGTACCAAGCCGGAAATTGTACAATGCGTGCTTTGTACAGTGATTTTTGTACCGAGCGCGAACTGTAAAGTAATCGCAAAATGAGAAAAGCCTGTTGACGTCACATGCGTACTAGACGAAACTACGTTCGAACTTAGTTTATTATTTTAATAGGGGTATGTTTTACTTGTCAAGCTGTTAGGTGTTAGCGCGAACACAACGCGCATCTTTTATGACGTCAACAGGCTTTTCACATTTTGCTACTACTCTACAGACTATTTTGTACGAAGTGGGATTTACCGGACTTGGTATTATGAGTTTTGTACTGTTCGGGTTCTGTTTATTTGTACCGAGTTGTTAGTTTGAACTTTTCAGTCAACTTCGTACAGCACTTTTTGTGCAAAGCACGAATAATAGAAAGTGAAGGTAAAAACGAAAGAATAAAGTTTCCTGTTTCATGGAATGACAGCGTACGAGTTTGCAGGTACAAAAGTTAGTGACAAAAAGGAGCTCCCCTGTTCTCCATAACCTTGCAATTAGCGATCAGCCAATACGTATTTTTGTGCTTTCGAATTTATAATAAATATTTTTATTTATTTATTACTATAAATTAGATAGCACAAAAATTATATTTATTTATTTATTATTTATATTTATATAATAAGTAAACTAGAATAGTCTGTATTTCAAAATATCTATTTTTCTTTTCTTGTTATTACTATTTTAGGTCTTCTTGTTCATAGTAGGTACGATGCTCAACAATAATATTTATAATAATAATATATATAATAATTGCTAACCCATAGCCTAGTTCCCCAGGTTATAAGCTTGTGCGGGAAGGAGGGGGCTATTATTATTATTACGTAGGCCCTAAGTGCGGCTGCAGCCGACTTACAGATGGAACAGCGCAAATCCCACATTTGTGTCACAGCTAAGGAAAACTGCAGAAAACCTTAACCAGATCTGCCGGCAACGTGAATCGACCTCGGGCGCTTGGGTGAAAGTCCAGCACTCTAGACATTACAATACCAAGGATGTAAACCGCATTTCGGACCATAAAAACCCTCTAGTTATTCAGGCGACTCCTCTATCGGGATTTGTACAAAATTAAATTGTACCAAGTTAACTGAAAGCTTAAAACTAATAGCTCAGTACAAATATGTTGTTCAGAACCCGAACAGAACAAAATTCGTATAGTACCAAGTCTGTTAAAACGCATTACGTGCAAAGTAGTCTGTGCACTTCGCGCTCGGTACAAAAATCACTGTTTAATGCGCGAATTGTACAATTTCTGACTTGGTAGGTACGTAACATATATATGTATAGTAGATTTACTCTATAATATCACTTACTTATAGTAGTATTTTAATTTCCGGTGCAAAAGTTTATTCGTAAGTTTTAAAAGGTTTGACAGGTAATCAGTAGACAATCAGGTAATGAAATATATATACTGATTGTGAGTAGGAATTAAAAATGAACGTGTATGCCAGGCTTTTTTTGCCAGACTACACAATTTTCTGTTGCGACTTTATTGTTGGAATAATATTCCTTATATTCGATTTCCAAATGAGTTATACGGCATTAAAAACAGAAAATATATTCTGACAGGAACACTGAAAACTAGGAATATGTAGGCATTGAGACACGTCAATAAATATAAACGGCGTTGTACTGGTTGTACAGCAACAAAATAACGTCCATCTAATCTTTCAGTCATACATGTGGATGTAGGTATAGCCATCAAAAATGTAATGAACTCTAAATATCTTTTTGCTCTTTATGCAAAAAATACCAAAAAAGCAAAAATATCCCAGTTGGATAAGTGCGTAGGCTCACCTCCTTAGATTTTAAATTTAGAATTTGTATTGAATACATAAAACCAAGTTAATGGTATTCCTATACCCAAACAAACAAATTAAGGATCTCGGTCAACGCGTGATCAACAGTTGTGAAATACATTAAGTTAATATAAGAGAGTAACCTGCATCTTGTGTTACTCTCGGCTGTTAAAGAAAGTAAGCAACGTATGTTAGGATTGTACTTTTTAGAATTTCGAGCATGTGTTAACCGCATCTCGCCTCGTGATCGCCGCGTGTTTTGCGATGCGTTAAGTATTTTCACCCTCGTGATTTCGGTGGCCTGGATTATTCATTTGTTTGCTTGGGTATAGTAATATTCCTAGATATGCTATGATACTAATATTCCTAGATTTCGTATATTTGTCTTTTTTTCAATTTACTGTTTACAATTAGGTAAGCCATACGTAGTTAGTTTCTCGTTCTGGAAAACGTTATAACAACGAATTTATTAATATTGAAATATGACTTTTTACAATCCACTATATATTCTGTCCATCTTCAGGAGTGTAAATTTTATATCGTTAGAAAATAGATAACATTTAGAGTTTGTTACTACCGAAGGAAAATCATTTATTAGCAATAAAACACGCAGGGGTCTAAGATTTGATCCCTGGGGAACTCTAAAGTCATAATGTTGATATGTATCAAGATCAAACTGGAACGTCTCTGGCAGGGTTGGCAAAAATCATGTTTTATAATCAAAAACGGTTGTTTTTTTAAATAAAACATGCTTTTTTCTCGAAAATGAGTGTAAGACACCCCATATATAAAAAAACATTTGAAACATGATTTTAAACTGTTTTAAACAACACCTCAAAACAACATTAAATTCTTACATTTTTGCAACAAACAACAAACACAAATTAGACATTTTAGAAGCTTTTGAAATATACAGACATAAACGCACAGTACCTTTAATGAATGAACAAACTGAGCTTAGTAATTCTCCTTTATTAGAAGTGTTAGATATTTAGTTTTATTATGTATTGTATCTAATTACCTATTTTCTGTATGTATTTATCCTTAGCAACGTGTTTGTTTAGCAATCTTATCTACCTTTGATAATGACACAAAGTGTCGAAACAATATTGTCAGGTTAAGATATTAATAAAACTTGTGAAACTTTAATTAATCTTTGTATTTATATTATATTTCATGTTTTAAACTAATAAAGATTTTGAAATATTCTAATAAAAGCTTTTAAGAAAGATATTATTAAATTCAGATACAAATTATCATCATGAATCCTGATTATGCATGCCTGAAACAATAATAAAAGTTCTTATTCTTATCAGTACTTTTTTAATTTTACGACTTCCTAGTAAGAGTAACTTAAATAAAAAATACAGTAATCAAAAATCTACTTCGATTCTCGTCAAAACAAAAGTGTTAAATATTATTAAGTCAACACTTTGTAATTTATAAATAAAAGGATCATTATTCTTTTTAAATGCGTCTTCAAACCTCTAAAAAGAATGCAGAATTAGAAAATCAGTCGAATATTACAGAGGTAGTTTATATCTTCTATTTTCCATATAGTACTCAACTCGAAATTTTTAAATAGTGCCCTTTTGCACCACACAATTTTTTGACAAGTTGCAATTTTAGAATCCACAGAACCAAAGCTACAATTCGAATTTATACATTTTTACCTCGAAGTCCCACAAAATGTGTTTTTTTTGCAAGTTTCGAGGCTTCGAGCACTCTACAAGGGACGAACGGTAAAGGCAAAATTGTATGAAATAAGGTTTGACTGAAGCTGACCGCGTGTACGAGCGTCTTCAAAATTTCCAACCAGAATGCGTACTCCGCTTGAAAGAAAGTAATAAACTGAAAGAAAAGAACGTATGTATTAGACAAGTTGGAGTCAATTGCAAGATTTTATTTATTGATTGAAGTTAATGTTTTAACTGTCTAACAATTAAAATAATATAAGTACTTACTTAATCAAAAACAACAAATTATGTACCTATCAAAAATCAATGGTCTACCTAGACGTAAAAAGCAAATTACGAAGCAACGTGAAATATTTCATTTAATGTTTTAGAATATTTAATAGTCAACATATATTAACAGTTAAAATAATATACCTAATAAACAATAAATTATGTACAGATATATAATATACTATTTAATACCACTAAAAAACTACTATTATGTTACAAGTTGAACCCAATTGTATTTCTTTTATTAATTTAATGTTTTATAACGTCTAACAATTACAACACAACCGAAATACAAAACAAATAATGTTATATTAAATGTCAATTGTTTGGTGGGATATCACTATATCACGGTAAATATTTCAAAGAATCATACGCAAAATTGCGAATGGCAATAGTTATTACGTTATTACGAAGGGTCAAAAACATCCCCAGGTTTTCTATTGAATTATATCTGGGCTGTTACCGGTCATGTTTATTTTGTTTTCTTTTAAAATGTGTATTCAGTTTAAGAAATGTGAAATATTCCTCAAGAAAGTAATCAAAGCTTATTACTACGCCCCACATAGGAAGAAAAAGAAATTCAATCAATACCTATGTGACATCCTAGTAGCCAGGGTGTACAATATTAATGCTCACGGTGCTCAAGGTTAAAAGGAGAGCAGGTAGGTTGGTTCGTCGATGATAGCTACTAAAAAATAATGATTTGCTGCCTGGGCGCCATTCTAGAAACCTAGAAAGAAGGGGAATGACCAAATACACACAATCATAACAAAAACACAACACGATCATGTAAAACGTATAATTAATATTAAGCATTAATAATATAATATAAATGTAACTAGTAACAATTGAAATTACAAATAAACAAATAAGTAATAACAAAAGGTACAAAAAATTTAATAACAACAATAGTCACCAAGGGCTAAACAAACACCCAACAATAATAATAAGAATAAATGGCCTCAAAATGTGTATGAAAATTGTCCACTAATATGACTAACAGCCAGTATAATATTAAACTTGATAAATAATCAATATGAAGCATCAATAAAAAATGACATGCCTTTTAAACAAAACAATAATAATATTACAAAATACATATAAATAAATGCAACAAGTAGTGAACAGAGGTGTAAATAATTAAAGTTGGAAAAAAAATTGGGAGCAGTAAAAGGTGGGTAGGAAGCAATATAACTGGTAAAAACGCTTAAACTCAATTCCTAACCTTAAATCTTTACCAAACCACAAGAATAATAAATGCAAAAAAATCATAAAACAAAAACCTGTAATAGTTTCAGGCAAGCTTGCTCAATAAGGCGCCGTACCAGCAATAATTAATACCGAAGCAAAATTTACAAGTACCACCAGTACAACTTATAAAGATTTGATCACAACGAAGGTAAGTAATTAACTTTAATTAGGAATTAGGATAATAAGAAGGGAAAACACTTCTGTAATACTTACAGTTACAACTTTCAAAATTTACCAAAATTAACAGTACCAAAAATGACGATGCTGACAAAACCAGCTACTATTAATTAAACGGCAGGAACACAATACTCCTGGCTGTGAGACAATGTGGTCTACGGATGTCTTCATAGATTTACAACCACCTTCACCGAGGGTAAGATTCTCACATGGAAATTCCAACTAGCAGAATAAAAAATACTATTCTTGTAAAACTTGCTTAAACCCAAGCAACCATTTCCATGATGCAAGCCAATAAGATTAGCCAAGTAGATCTTAATAAACTTAGAAAAAACCCTCATCCATTAAGGTGAAAAATGTGGGGTATATAAGAGATGCCTAGAAATAAAATAATAAATTACCCCCAAGCAAAAGTAGGTATAAATCTCAAATGAAAATCAAAGAGAATTAGAAAAATTCAAAAATTAGCAAACATATTTACCTAGATGTTCTTGGGCCAAAAGTTCAATGGAAAAGAGCATTGAAAAATTTAAAATGTCATCTCATTATCAAAAGGAGATTAGAAATCCTCCTACACATAGTTGGTAAAACTTTCACACCAAGAGATAAAAAGAAAGTACAAATGGCTGACAATTGTTTATATTAAGATATCAAAAAATACACAGGGGAAAATATCAGAAAACACCCCTAAAGGAAAAATCCGAATAGTAAATTAAAGAATAAAAAATAATTAAAGTTAGTTAGGTAAGCACATCATACAATAAAGACAATTCCTTTTCTTTTCTTTTTTTTTAGGAAACTTGACTCCAAAGAATCAAGAGGAATAAATAAAAATTGGGAACGTCACACCTAATGAAACAGTTATAGCATTTATTTATAAGAAAGAACAAATAAATGCCTATGTAAAGTTGCAATTATTTTACTTAACAAAACTTTTTACTGACTACCGAAGGCAGGCGGCAACATGAGCGTCTGCGGTCCTCTAGCCTGAAAAAGGCTCTTACCTGACCGCCCCGACCATGCAATAAAGATGGCATGCAAGGGACAGAAGGATACTCCAAACAATATCTACATTATACACAAAAATTGCAGTTATTTATTAGCATAATGTACTTTTTTAATTAGCGTTTTTTGTCCGAACCTCCGTAACTAATTTAATTTCAACTGTAACTATGTTTATTGCTTCTGTGGGCATTAGAAATTGTATGATTTTAGGGGCAAACTTTAAAAACGTTGAGATAGTATATTAATTTTATTTGTAATCGGGCTTAACTTTTTGATCTAAACAACTTTTGCTTATAAATCTTTTTGTATTTTTAAAAATAAATGTAATTTAATATTAAGACTGTGGAGACGATTTAAGTACTTCATTGTTTATACACTGAAAAAAATTTTGTTTGAAATTGAAAAAATTGCAGGTAACATCAAAATTTTTTACTTTCAAAATGCTCCAACAAAATATTTTTTTCAATTTAAAAGTAGCTCTACTTTTGAGAGTGTTTCGAATTTTTAATTCAATGTAGTGTGCATTTAAATACAAAGCTTATTTCGGAGGTTGATTTAAATAGTTTTATTGTTAATTTAAAAGTAAAATAAACATTATTTGAATGGTAAATTGTAATTATTTTAAAAAATCTGCTGCTTTCAAGCATAAAGTACAAATATTTAATATTAAATTCAGTGCTTTTTATATGAATGTAAGGTTTTGTTTTTAATTTAATATGCTGTTTTCTTTTTAAATGCAACATTCTTTTAAGTTAATGACGTTAAATGCAGAACACACATGTTGAATTGAATGTATTATATTCTTTCAGTAAAAAACAACTTACTGTTATTAATGCTTTATTGCCATCACACTTAAGTAGTACAAAAATAAAAGGTAAAAATCTTTTATTATTGAAATAAAATAATAACTTATTATTTTATATATGGAATCCTTATATGGAATATTTGGAATTTTGTTTAAATCGTTCTTATTGAGAACTTAGCACTTGTAATACATTTATTTCTGCATGTAACAACTTATACATACTTTTATTTTAAAACCACACGCACTTGAATTAAAAACCTCTATTTACTTTAAAAGTATTTATCATTTATGTACATGTACAAAAAGAGCATGTACACTTCAATTCAAGGATTTTCAGTCTTGATTTCAAAGCAAAAGCAAATACTACATACATTGTTTTAAAAACATATTATTTTGTTTCAGAAGTAATTCCTTCTCCTTAAAATAAAAATGTCTTTTATTTATTTTAAATACCACCCTTCTTGAAATTTAATAAACCAGCATTTAAAAGATTCGGCATATAAAAGAACGCATTTGCACTTCAAACAAGAAATTTATAATTAACATAAAAGTAAAATGTGTTTCAAATTAAAAAATCAGTTGAAAGTAATAAACAAAAGCAGAATATAGCCTTTTCGTTTAAATCTACCTGCATTTTTTCAATTTTAAAGTAAATGCATTTATTTGAACGTCAAACGTAAAGATTTTTGTTATAAAAACTTAAATTTCTTTCAGTGTAACGAAATGCTTTATAATTGAGCTTTTTACTTTAAATTAGTGTTAAAATTATTCTGACCAGCATGACCGCCCTGTATTATAACTTCGGCCCGGTCGCCAGCCATCGAAACCGGCGGCCAAAGAATAAACCGAAACGCAAATCAGAAACAAAACGCGTAGTAATGCGATGTTGCCGGTAAAACATGTGCTACGGGTGCCAGTAGAACAATAATTATGATGGGTGCCAGTACTGCGAGGCGGCATATACTTCTGTATATACAGAAATCGACTGCAGCGCCACTCGTAGTGATACGCTGAACTTTTTTGTATATCACTCGGTATATAACTTATTAATCCTTAAGGCACCCATACAAAAATTCGTTTCTAGGCGTTTCACAACTTGTACATGCCGAAACCGTAGAAAAAGGTATAAAACACTATGGCACCCAAAACGGGTGCCGCCTTGAAAAATCCGGGTGCCACTTTGTATATTTCATGTCGCTTGGGTGCGTATAAGTCATTTTATAAGTCTATATATATATATATATATATATATATATATATATATATATATATATATATATATATATATATATATATATATATATATATATTGCAGTGATATTGGATAATTAACAATAATAAATTATTTTAAAAATTTTATTATATATTTTGAAACTGTGAATAATTGCCGTTCGATCGTAGATAATTATTTTATAAGTAAATTGATTTTTAATTTAACTGTGAACTTTGGAAATGCTTTTTAACTTCCCTCTTTTATAAATTCTAATATGATTTGAAAATACCTTTTAATAGATTTAATAATGCAATGGTTATATAATATTAATGTTACGTTAGTTCTTGACTAACTCCAGTTTACGTAAGAGAGTTGGGCGCCAGTTAAATAACTTAAATTAACAGAATTATATTTAATAAAGACTCATCTCAGGGTGAATGTGGATTCTTGTGGTATTAAAAAAATTATACAAATTGAAATTTAAAAACACTTTTAAAATTGAAATCTTAATTAATTTTTTTAACTATTACTAAATTGTTCATATCACTTTACTACACTTTACAAACGATAGTCTTTTCTTCAGCAAATGCCAATACAAAAAAAGGAAATAACTTCCTACCTTTTTTTTTTATATATTTCTTCTTTCCCTTTACTATAGATGTCCTCTTTCCCAAACCATTGGCAGAGTAGATCACTTTATGTTGACCCAGGGCTGGTTTCCAATTCAGGGTTGACTTTCTTCCTTTTGCATGGATTTTCCATATAATATCATCCACACACTTGATTTTGGAACTCACTTTTGTTTATTAACTGCGGGTATATATCCCTTTTTCGAAGAACTGGTATTTGCTTTTTGTGTTTAATTAAATAAAACACCGATTGATGGTTTTAATCGAAGATTTATTATCTTGCTTATTTAGCAAGTAAATTAACTTTAAAAGGTGGTTCTTTATACACTTTTACGATTTACAACCTTTTAATACTTTCGCCGTATTCCATACATCAACCAACTTAACTATTTATTTACAATATTATCAGCCACGACTTTACTGGATTTACTATAATATCTTTACTCTTTCGTCGTTTAACAGTAAGTGATTATTTACATATTTACTAATGACACACCATAAAATAGCTCAATTTATTTTTAACTGGAAAAGTTGATAAAAATATTCCAAAAGTGTTAGTATTTAACAAAGATTTTAGATTTTCACAAAATTTTCAAAATTTTCCAAAATTTTGAAACTACCATCCACAGCAATATATATATATATATATATATATATATATATATATATATATATATATATATATATATATATATATATATATATATATATATATATATATATATATATATATATATATATATATATATATATATATATGAACAATAGTACGAAATTTGATACGAACAAACATAAAGTTCCACAAAGCAAAAGCTGTCTAAATTTTGAAATTCATCATCATGTAAGTGTTTTAATTTTTAACTATGTTATGCAAACTAATCATTCTGAACTTTTTTAGATAGTCTACAATTCCATATCAATAAGAAATATTATATCCTTATCTGAAATTCAACTGGTAAGCTATTTATGTTTTAACTATATTTCTACCTTTATACCTAGTGCTCAGGGAGTACTTACCTAGCCGAACACAGCGGACCAGGTCTAAAATACGGTGTGTGAGACCGCACACCCTGTGTTTATTCCTGTTTCCCTTCTATACCTAATGTTCTTAAGCCCCCTAATGAGACAGCATTTATTATTTTTGAAATTTGTTTCAGATTAACTACAGTTCCTATATACATACATCTTATCCAAAATGTCTTCTCTCTACGAAGTAATCAACGAAAGTGTGTCCGCTATAAAGAAATTTGGTACACAGAAACACAGAGTGGTATTTAAAGTCAACGATGCACCAGACGGCGAAAACCATTTGGAGTTTTTTAAATCGGCCGTTAATCAAATTCTATCGAATTTATTAAATCGAGCACAGTCTTCAGATAAAATTGGAGCCACGTTTGAATTCGACAACTTCAATCAAAAACTGCCAGGCTACATGAGCTTCAAAAGAGCCGATGAAATCACGTTTAACGATGTCTGGGGTATACTAGAGAGCATCCTACAGTCCGACCCTGAAGAGCTCAGTTCGGAAACGTTTAGATTGATAGCCACGATCGTGACACCGCCTGCAGGACAAGGGCGAGCTACTCGACGTTAAATTTAAAAGATTGCGGTGGATTGAACTCGCTCATTTTATTAGATATAATAAAACTTTATCCATCAAAATTTATCAATGTCGTACACAGTCAGTTGCAACCCAATCAGCAAGCACCGGCAATGTCATGGTCAGCAATTCACGAGACATCGTGATTGAATATAGAAATAGGTTAGAAAATTATATAAACGCTTTGTATGTATTACGAAATGAAATAAAATCGTATTGTGTAATGAATAAGTTATATAAGAAATTTTCACGATTGTCTATTACAAATGAATTTAATAAAGAATAAACGTATAAAAATTATTTGTGTTTTACTTCCGCTAGCAATAGTATGAGACAGTAAGTTTTCGCAGAGTATAAATAGAGATGCATCTGATCTCTTATCTCAGTACGTGATGTTGACTCACCAGGATAACAGTGTTGTTAACAAACTCATTGACAGGCTCCCAATCGAACTACACCTCTGCCTTCTTACCAATATTGCGGACCCGGTACTAAATTATCTAAAAGATTACAACGCGGTGATAAAGGCATAAACCCCTTGGATCAGGCGTGTATGCAGCACGATCTTTTAGATAATAACTTAAACAAGACAGGAATTGTTACGAAACCATAATATTAAAAATATTTAAACATATTATTTTTAATAAATATAGTAGAAATATGAAGAAAAAAGTACTAGTTATGCTTTAACGTTTGAGTAGCAGCAAACGCTTCACGTATAACCTATATTTTATCAGTGAGTTTCTTCTACCTTCTTTAGTAAATTCATAATGTTAGCTTCTACTTTGTCAACTGTTACGAAAATGCTGTTCTTTAGATCATTTACCTGACTCTATGTATCTGTAGTCATTACAATGAAAGTTTGTACTGTTGTGTCGAACTGACGATTTGATTTGAAAATTTAATAATGTAATTTATCGTTGTTTATGTTTAATTAATATGTAATTAGCACATCAAAATATGTTCTTAATATGTTTTTCAATTTCCTTATAAAATATAACTATATATCATTGAAATAAAACATTATTAAAATATTAAAAAATGATTTTATTTTAATATGTTATATAATTATATGTATATAATAATATATAATTATATATTATATGTTATATAATAGGTTACAAACATAAGTATGAGGACGGTTAGGTCCTCCTAAAACTAACATAAACATGAGGGTGATCGGAACCACCCTGTACTAGCACTAAGTCCTACAACTAAGCATTAGGGAACCAGGTAATCAATGTCCCTGGGCATCAAATTCTAGGCTCCTAAATAAACTACAACTAAGCACATTAGGGAGTCAGGTAATTAATGCCCCTGTGCATCAGATTTTAGATCCCTAAAACTAAGCGGAGGGGAAACAGGTAATCAATTATCAGATTCTAGTTCCCTTCAATAAACAATAAAAGTCACTTACCAGCTTGCTTCAAGATGTTGATTCGTTGGAGTCATTTTCATGACTGAATATTAGGCTTGAAGCAAGCTGTTTATATACTGTATCCTCATGAATATTGCGAAAGCCTTATTGTATTGTAGCGATGGGTTTAACACTGATGTAGTGTTAGGGCTACTTATATGTATCTCTTGTAGGAGGCAATGAAACACAAGTAATAACTCTTATGAGATATTTATTTATTTATACTCTTGTTGTTTACTGTTGTCATGGCAATCACTTGGCATGCAATGCCTTCTTGAGGTAATATGTATGTAATATCATTACATTACACTCCGGGTAAAAAAAGGCTGAACATGTACCAAAAGAAATGAGCCATGAGTCAAAAGGGCATTTAATGCATTCCTCAACAAAAAAAATAGCATACATTAATGTCGTACTTGTATGTATTGGCATGTTTAATGTATACTAGCTACAAAAAAATTGAGGTCGTTTGCATCTTTTCAATGGTTCCTTACATGCTATGACAATAAAACTTATGCTAATAATTAGGTGCTAAAAACCAAAGAATTGAAAGGCCTTTGCTGCTGATAGCTAAGGGGCATCAATTGCTTAGGGCCAAACATGTGTTGCTTATTGCAAGGTGATGTCGCAAACTTAACCTAATTAAAATAAACTTGATGGTACAGGAATCACTTGTTAGGACGTTCTGTAATTCTTACTAGAAAGAAAGAAATAAAATTTAGGAACGTGAACAAAACCAAGGAACAACATAATAAGTGTTTCGTGAACTAGTGATGCTTGCGTTACGATTTATTTGTTGTAACTTTTAAAATTAAAATTAACTATGCTAATTGAATCTAAAAGCGTTAGCCTAAGTAGTAAGTTTGTGGTCAACATTGATAAACGTAGTTATATTCATTTTATCCGTAGGAATGGAAGAAGTGGGGTTGTACTCATAAAACGGAGGCACCATTCATAGCATTGTCCTAAGGTTGTAGGATTTACTGGGTGAAATTGCCCGTTGGAGAGTATGATTATATCTTCTTGATGAATCTTATTATTTGAGGAGAATGAACACTTGAAGCTTAATCCGGTAGCACATATATTTGGGAGGTCCAAATGCTATTCAGGATTGATTAGTTGAATGTTATCAATGTATGATATCACGTAATGTCGAGTTGACAAGGCTCACGTGGCAAAATATAAGTCACTACTGTTATTTTTGCACTTGTGTTTATGGTGTAACTGGAAAGTTACACATGCACAGGAAACTGCACATAACTAATGCCAAAGTTTATTAGCGAAATGGATTTTGCTATTATAAGATAATTTGAGTTCGGTCAATAGCAGTTGCACTGTTGTAATTTTCTCGGTTAGCAAAAAGTCGAATGTTCGCATTGTTCTAATTACGAGGTAATAAGGCTGTTTAATCGCGTGACCTTTGCATAAAATTTCGCGTTTTGACATAACAAAATTTTGTTGTTTAAGCTTAAGGTTTTTCGAAGTTCGTTGATGGTTATCCGAGAAAACAAACTAAACATCAAAATTAAATAAAGAAAAAAAGATATTGATCCTGTTATATCCAAGAATAATCTCTTCTTATGGCATCGTTGGAATGGCGAATCGAGAGATGTCGGCATCGTTATGTCCGAGAATTGTTGAAGACATTTTTCAGGAACTGTTACTACGGGTGTCGTAGCTATTGGTTCTTGAGGAACGTTATCGATGTGATTTCCATCAGGAACTGGAGGTGTTGTAGCCTGTAGATTTCAGGAATGTTTTACTGGATCCAAGGGAGTCTTCTTAGAAGATGCGGCGGTTGATATCCCCAAACCGTCGGCCTTCGGAAGCTCTTGCATTTTCTGATTTAAAACACCTTGGTTAGGATTCAATATGCTGTATTCTAGCTGTACCCTAACTGACTGTGATGTTTTTTGAATGTTTGTAGAAGATTTTGATTCTGTTTGGTCAGGGACGAACCTAAAGAGTTTTTTTTGGGGGGGGGGAACCTTAAAATTGCCAACTTATTACGATGAAAATACCAACTACTAGTAAGAAAATATTTGTATTTGTACCTAACATTATATGAAACAAAATTAGTATTTTACACAAATCTTATTTTTATTTAAAACTCTCCAACGTGTATGCATGGCCATTAGATTAAATTTAAAAAATAAATTGTTTTGGACACATTTTCTTATCTTCTCATATTTCTCAAATTGTGAAATTGCCAACTCTCGCTCAATATTATCAACTTTGAGAGGGGAGCGTCCCCTCCCATCCCCCCCATGGGTTCGTCCCTGTGTTTGGTTGTTGAATAAAAGCACTTTTGAAATTGAATAATTTTTAATAGTTTCTGTAATGGAAGTATTAACCTGTGAAACGTGCTTTTCAATAATTGAATGCTCAGATTTATTAATACAGGAAGTATCAGTGGATGTAGGTGCATTGGAAAGAGCATTGCATTGGCATTGTCACTTTTTAAGCTCTACAAAATGGCGTCTTCAAATTTTTTATCCGATGTTTCATCTTCGAGAAATCATCATCAACTTAATTTTTTTATATGGCCACAAAAGTAGAAACACCTTGTATACGGTAGCATTTTTTATTACAAATTCGACGATGTATCACACATTATGCTTCTAAAGCCAAGAAACAGAGAAAAATGAATTTTAATATTTTTTTAGATTCTTAATCTAGTAGGCATTGGAAAAAAAATTCAAAGATTATTGCAAGTGTTCAAATAAGTTCCATCATGCTTTATAAATCCATGATTTCAATTAACTGCTGACTGATAACCAACTTATAAAATCAACATTGTTGTCACGTTTTCTATGTTTTATAGAACGTTGAATTATTAATATTAAACATATTTATCATTTAAAATTATAAAAAATAAACAATATATTAATGTTTTAATTTATACTCGAGCATAATTAATAATTATATGTTCATAATTGATGAAGATTTAAATCAAATATGTTTTTGCCGAAAAGTTAAAACCAAGGCATATTCTCTGCCAAAAGTTATTTAAGATTTTTCCATATTATTCGATATTTTCTATTTCATTTAACATTATTAGTAAAAAATCTTCTTTTTCTTAAATAATATATCCTTTTTTAACATTGTAACTATCAATTTACTTCGTAATGTGCTGTAAAACGAAGATAATCATGAATTTCTAATTTTCAGTACTTTTGCCTCCGATTGTACCTCCCAAACATCCTTGAACCCACTTGCCTACTTCTCAGACTTGATGATGTAAATACATATCTACAGATATTGAAATCCCGAACAGCGGCGGTTTACATTAGTCATACTGTTATTTCTGTAAAACTTGATTTTTCCTTCCACACAACTGACTAACGTTTATTGCAGCAACATTTTCCTCTGATAAAGAGGTGGTATACTAAACATTAAAATTATTAATAATTAAATAATCATTATAACTATACCTACTTACAGCAAATTACTATAGTACGCAGTGCATATACGTTCTCAACTGTGTTTTATTCAAAGTTTCAATAATTAATTATCTTAAGTTCCAATAAAAAATCTCAATATGAGTCAAGAATCACCATACAACAAAGAATTCCATGTTCCTAAGGTAAATACTTCTTTTTTTTCTTTATAATAAGTTTGCTTTAAATCAAATATTCTGAAATTATATGGGAACGTGTTACCTTTGTCTATTATGGTATTAGAGATCAATGGTCGCATTTCATTTTAATTTTGAATAACATTTGAATTTTAAAAATATTTGTTACTGAAAAAGTGGCAGATATCTGGACACGTCAAAGCTAATCTCAAAATTTACATTAAGGCTTTTTACAATCTTGCGTAGAGGAATAAAAAAAATATTGTTCGGAAAATATGTGTGCGGTGTCAATTTTAAAGCTCTTGGTCTTTTTTTAAAGTAGTTACTGCGCTAAATTAACATGTATATACTTTATATATTTAAGAATATTTTTTCTGCTGATTAACATGGCGAAGACAAAAAAATTGAACGTCGTGTTTTCGAGTTATTTTCAAAAGTAACATTTATTAAATAGAATACCCTGCATATTTTTGTAGAAATGAATGGACAGCGACATTATACAAAAGTTTACATTCATTACCTCTTTAAAATGAAAAATAAAGAAACTATGGGTCATTTCTCATTTCTTATCTAACTAATTTGTTCGGTTTTATGGTTTACTCTTGATAGCATAAAATCAAAGTAATACTTTTATAATTAGAAATAATGAACCTAAGAATTTTGCTGCACTAAACATTAAAAACGCCACTTTTTCGCTTCATTCTAAATTTACACCCACTTCATTGTATTGAGCGTAAAAATTGATACATAGGATTTGTAGCTAATTAAACTCTCATCAAGATTGATTATGAAGACTTTTACATTTTAAATGAAGTGTTACGATGTTAAGTGGCAAGAAATTCAAAAGTGCCGGTTTTCGACGGTTTTTTCAAGATACGGTTGGCGCGGAAGGGGAGGAAGTGAGAAAACTTGGATTTTTCACTAACTCGCCAATCTATACAACATATAAAAATTTGAACTTTTGCATGGTGCTTCATAATCCAAGGATCGCAGGTTCGATCTCCGGACATGCCTTCTTCTCGCAATGGAAGTAAAACTGTAGGTTCTGTGTTAATGCAATGTTTGACACGGTAAAAATCCCTACTGAGGGTGGAATTACCACAGATTCGATTAAATTCTAGTAGAGTTGGCTAAATGACCATAGTAACCGGCGCCATGAGGTACGAAGGATGCTCCGCCGTCCCGATTCCTCGCCCAAAAATAAAATAAATAACTCTTGAGTTTAATAAATTACACTACCATGTTTTAATCAATCAATAAAGTTAATAATTAAATAGTTGAAATGAGCAGTTTTTCTTTAAAATAATTTGACAACTGTTGTCATGACTGATAAGATTTTATAAACATATAATTCTCATCTACTTCTTCCACGCGTAGTGTAATCAGTAGCACTTGCAACATTTTGATTTTGATTTTGCTCCATGAAACTGTGCTTCATAATTCTTGCATTTACACCTATTGTTTAAATCTAACGTGGTAATTGCTATTAGCGAATTTCTGATTTACAATGTTAATTTCCTATACCAGAAAATCACTTATATCTTGAAAACTATTTAATACAGAATGCTAAAGTGGGGGTGTTTTGAACAGCATTCAATAAGAGCTACAACTTTGCTGTAGCGTGACTTTTCCACTAAAATAATTAGGGGAGCCTATATTTGAGAAATTGTGTTTTTACACGCTATTGGCCTTTGTAACAAAACCGATAATACACCCTGTATATCTAAATCCGCGTTTTTGCATAAATTTATTACTGAATAGTGTACAGGATGTTCAATCTGAAAGACCAAAGGTATAAATCTTTGGATAGAAAAACCGCAATTTTTCCAAATGGAACACCCTGTATATTTAAATTTTATGTGATTTAGTTTTTGATTCCCTACCAACTCCAGTGGCGTAACTACCACCCCCGCAGACCCTGCGACGCGGGAGGGTGCAACTCCGCAAAGGGCGTTGCTTTCGTGAAATTTTATTTCAAATTTTAAATCAAGCATGGAGGTAAAAAACATTTTATGGACTATTAATTCTACGGTAATGAATTATTATTAATTATCAAATATTTTATTTTAACAAAAGTTACCTATATATAATTGTATACACGGTGACTTATTTTTCATTGTCCAGGTTATATCTGCTAAAATATTACAGGTAGAGGAAAAGGTTAAATGAAAGACTTGTTTAGCGTAACCTGATCAATAACATAGCACAATTGTTTTTCATGGCCAACTTATTTTCCGGAAAAATATCAAACTTTGATTTTTTAAATGGAACATCCTGTATATTTTTTGCGGAATTAAGTTCTAAATAAATTTCTCTTTACAATAATACATCACAAGTGGCTTTTTGCTTTTACACTTTCCACTGAAGCATTTCTAAAACGTTATACTGTCCAGAGTGCGAAGGAGAAACGATAACGGATCCAATTTTCACAGAAATGAACTTTTTAATGAAGCTTAGTTCGCATTATTAGGATGATGAGAACTCTTGCAAAATTGTAGAAACTCGTGCGCAAATACGTTTTTCAATTAATGTATGGATAGGATAGGGATACTTGACGATACGGGGGATACGAAACTTTAGGGATATGAAATTTTAGGGCCTCATTTCCACGATAGAACTGTGGCCTAGAACAGAATTTATTATTTTTGCAAAACATTAATTTTATACGATGAAACTTGCGGTTTCAACACGACGAAGCTGTATTAACAAATTGTTTAAAACTTTAAACAATGAATTTGATCAAAAACGGATCGGTAACAGAGGACCCGTTCCATGAGCTGGGTTACCTGACTTGTCTATTATTCTTGATTTCTTTGTATGGGGTTTTCTAAAAAACAAGTGTATGAGATTCCTCAAAATGTGCAGGAACTTCAAAATAAAATCACTCAGCTTGTTAATTATACCTAGAATGCTGTGAAAAGCCGAAGGAAACCCAGTAAATGGCCCCAAATAGTGTTACGGTATATTTTCGATCTAAGATTTTCATATCCCATGAACCTTTATTTGCGGTATAGCGTTGAGATCCGATGAACCGTATTGTAGTTGAGATTAGATGGTCATGCGTATTAGCGTCTGTTGAGGGTTGTCATTTGTCAAACGCAAGGAAATTGTTCCTCCCTTTCCGATTTAAGTTTCTTTCGTATCGCACATATTGCTGAAGGATTTTGGCTTATTGAATGGATTGGAATTGGTTCGATTATTGTTATAGCCGCATCTTAGATGGATTAAAGTTCTTCAGTTAATAAGAAGATTAACTATTTGGTAGATTAGTTTGGTTAATTTTCATCTTTCGAGGATTTGATTTTTGTGCATACGTCGTGGATTTATTACCTTGATCCCGTTTGTTATCTATAGGGATCGTCGTTATCATCGTCGTTATCATCGACGTTATCATCGTCGTTATCATCGTAGTTATCATCGTCGTTATCATCGACGTTATCATCGTCGTTATCGTCATCGTGGTTATTACCTCTCTTAATTTGTTAAATATTTAATTGTTGTTCATCGTATCATTGGTATTGACAATACAATCGTCGTCTTTTTTATTTAAGAAGATTAAATGTAATATTTGGATGGAAATTACATTTTGATAAGTGAAGAAGTTGGAGCTGTTTTATTTTCTTTTGTATGGGTCTTTGGTGAATTTAGTACAGATGGAGATCACTTGGTAGAGATCTTGAAGTAACCTTGGAGACCTTATGGATATGGAAATCAAGAAGTTCAATCTTGTCAATCAATTTTTGTAATAACAGACAATTCACAGGAAACCGATAACTTCTTTTGAGGGTTATAATTATTATTTATTGGTAACCGGGTAATGTAATTTTTGTTTACTTATCTAATTTATAACTTATTTGATTCAAATGTTGTGTTTGGTGTATGCTTGATTGAATGGAAGTAACATTTGTATAAATAAGGTACTTCTCGTATCTAAAAAATTCTATCAACTATATTTTACCTTTCTGCCTCAAATTAAGTTGGGTAATTATATTATTTCTTTTGGTGTTTAAATTTATAAATATTAATATTGATTATTTAATTGTTCAATGTATGTTATTACATATTCAGTTTATTAATTTATCTATATGACATGAACTTGATCATTTCTCTTACTATTTTTATGTGGTAAATTGTTTGCTTTATTTTTAAACTTATTGATATAATAAATCTCATTGTGTTTTTGGGTACTCTTATATCTATTATTGTATGAAACCGTTGTTCTTGTCCGAACTAATTTTAGGTATTAGATGGGTGCTTTTGGAGTTCTTGGTGGTAAGAAAGCATTTTGAAATTGAGTCTGGTATTTACTCTTAAACTAGGGTTAAACCAAGTGGCGCCCCGAGCATTTATTTTGATTGTATAGGTAGGTGGTTGATTTTAATTCCTTTTATTTTCACCCACTTCCCCTCTCCGACATCTAGTGAGCTAGTTAAGCCAGAACAAGATAACAACATCACCTTTACCGTTTAAGCGGGCGAAAGCGGTGACAATAGGTTTAGACTTTCATGGTGAACAATTTGAGCAGTCATTATAAAAACATTCATTGCGTATTATTCTATTTGTTAAATACTGGTAATTAAATAAAAGCTGCTATAGCCTTGTAATCGAAGAGTAAATAAAAAAATCATAGCAAATCTGAGAATTTTATTTTTTGAACTGTAAGATGTAATTTCAAAGCAGAAAGCTACTTGTGATATATCAGTGTAAAGAGAAATTGATTTAGAACTTTATTCCGTAAAAATAAACAGGACGTTCTATTTAAAAAATTAAAGTTGGATATTCTTCGGGAAAATAAATCGGCCTGAACAAGAATGTTGTGTTATTTCATGGATCAGGTTATGCTAAACAAGACTCTTATTTAACTTTTTCCTCTACCTTTAATATTTCAGCAGATATAACCTAGACAATGAAAAATCAGCCACCCTGTATATGAGGGGCGCAAACGTAAGTCTGGCAGGGGCGCGCAATCTTACGAAGTTACGCCACTGACCAACTCATGCATATATGTTCACATACTATTAGACAGTCATTCTGAACAGAGGCTCAGTTAATGAAGATACGTAGAAGTTCTATATTTTGCATGCAGCTTCATGTTCCTTCAAACTGAAAGAAAAACCATGAGTTCCCATGTCGGTTCTCTGCTCGAACTACTCGCGTAATACGCGAAAAAAAGATTTATAAGAAATGGAAGAAAACACAAGAATGAATTAGAAACAAGAATGTTACTACTTCCCCTCATAAATACTGATGTTAGCGAGGTGATTGTAGGAGCAACATTGTGCAATGTTTTCATTGATGTTTGTTGAGTCCACTTTGCATTCTGTAAATAAATATTAATACAGGGCCTGGACCAGACGGAATTTTCAGAAAAAGATTTCAACTATTAAACAACTAGCACATGTAAATCATCATAATCCGAACAGGATTGACACTTTAATTAAACAAAAAGATTATAGGTTAGTTATCAAAAGAATAACTACTAATAAGAACAAATTACATATTGCTGTGATTTCCAGCACTTATGATTGAGTGTGTCATTTGGGTTGCCTATAAATTTAGGGGTTTGGATTGAACTTGCCCAAATATTATTTAAAAATAAATTAATTGTAGCTTAATAGGTAAAGAATACACTCTACATCACTTGATAATAATAAGAAGTAGATCTTAAAAGGATTTTTCACTTAAAACTGAAAAATTATTTTGACAAGTTACGATTTGCATATCGTTAGGTAGTTGGATTTGGTTTTTCATAATTGAAGCCATTGTAAGGTGTAGTTTCACCTGGAAGTTATAAAAGGCATAGATGAAAAGGTGTATGCAAGCAATCACCACGATACTCACAGTTTTTGTTGTTAAATTTCAAGCAAATCCCATGCTGGTTTAACGATTCATCTAAATCCATGATAAATGTATAATTTTCATTAATCTATGCATTTGCAGCCAAAATGTTTTGCTGCAATATTCTTAATTAGATTCTAGTGCACCTTTAGCAATAGAATTTTCAAGTGGGCAGCTCTATATACAGAAGGTTTAGCCTGTTGAAGTTTATAATTTGTATCGTTTCAACCTTATCTGCTAAAATGATAAAATTCTGTTAATATTTAAAGTTTGGTGCCAAAATTGATGTAAATATTGTGAAATAGAGTATGTGGATTCAGTTAATAATTAGAAAAGGAAGTAATAAGGTGTGAAAATGTTATTATCTGTAATTTTATAAAACCAGGTATTGTCAGGAAATTCAAGATGGTTGCCATTGAATCCTGGAGTTAAACTTGCTTTTTGTTAGACATGCAATATACCAAAATGTAGGAAAAATTATCCTCTTTCTGATTATGTAATTTGTTTAAACATTTAATTCAAATTTTCAACCATATTTTGGTTATGTAATTCTTGTTAGGTTAGGTGTTCAATTGTTTCTAGTTACTTACCAAGTTTTGTTGGTGGAGAAATGACCTTCGTCATTTGTTTTACAAAAAAACATAAAAGCAGATCGAAAATCTGGTTACCTGCTTGTTGATTTTCATATAAAGCAGAAGCCATGTTGGATTGTTAAAATCTTGAGGTTATGTGTGTCAGATTTTACGTCAATGAGATGTCAAGAAAATGAGGTTATGACAAACGTCATACAAATTGATTTTTTTTAAGTGTTTAATAATGAAAATAACATTGAACAATTAAAGTGATTTAAATAAAAAGTAAAGTGAAGTGTTAATTTGGTGTTTGCCATATTTATTTATCAGAAGAAATTTTTTTCGGAAAATGTATTATAACTTTATTTCTGGATGAAAGCAAATTAAAACTGGATGTAATAAGAATTTTTGGAAAATAGACAATTGATGTATGTACTCACGTATTGAAGGTAAATTGTTCAATATTTAATAGTTATAATAAATTACAAAAGAAGACCCAAAGAAGAATTATATGGAAATGCGTGTTCACCTACGCTACAAATAAGCAGGTAAATTTAATGACTATTACAGAGAACTGCCAAATAATAATAATAGTGTGTGCAAAAATCCAAGATGGCGCAAAATCTTTGAATTTAAAAATTTATTTTCAAATTTTAACTTTGTTTTTATTTCGTTTCTTTTTTTTAATTATGATTTAAGATTGTGGGATTGATCAAATAAAAATTGAGTAAGACAAAGAACATTAAGACTGTCTCTTGATTCTTATTTTGGTGAATCGAATTGGCACCAATAATTAAATTGAATCCATTTTAGAGAATAAGAATTTTTTTTTTTTTCGTTTCTTTCTTTTCATGTGTTTATTAATAAAATATTCTAATTTTAAAAGCAGATTCATTTGTGTATTTTTCTTGTTTTGTGTCCATTAATAGAATTTCGCAGGTATAAGTTGAACAATATTTTATTATTAATTTGTCAAAGAGCGACCCGCCTGAAATTTTCTCATGTAATTTTCTTGAGCGTGTCTTTGAATTTTAAAATCATAGCTGGAGCAAATTTTTTTTATCACAAAGGTAAGTGGTGTTTGTTTCTGTACAACAGTTGTTTCAGTTTGCCCTGCTACACTAAACATAAGTGATAGCGGTCTTTAAATTTAAATAAATTGATGGTCAAGTGTTGTAAGGTGTATACTGGGACAGCGCTTATCACCATAAAATTTTATTGTCGCACGAATGTGATGTTTATTTACCCAATAATATACCATAGCAATATCTATACCATATTTTGGCATAATATCAGAAACAGTTGCACATATTGCTCTAAAATATCCCGGGTTTTGTTGATACCACCTGGTTAATGATGATTGATATTGATAAATGTTAAATTGAAAGTACAAACATAACATATAGTAACAGACTTAGGTAATTAGGTAAAAGCATAGTAATGATATATACAAAATATAAACCACTTACCTTTACCATAAAAAAATAATGCTCCGGCTAATTAACTGTTGTGAAGCTTGAACCATTTCACAACTGAGACTCACAGGCGGGTCAATTTTAATATAGGGCACTAAATAAATATATATCCAGGAAACATAAGTAAAGTACACACAAAAAAATAAGCCCCAGAATTTTCCTTAAATTGAAATGACAAAAATGTATTAAACATTGAGCACAAATAAAACAACACAAAAAAAATAAATATTAAAAGAAACTAAAATTTTGATACCATAGAAAAAGAAAAATCACTAAGATAGTTTCATGCCTTTTATGCGAGGAGTAATATTTCTGGCATCCTCATATTCTTAATTTACTAAAATTATTTAAAACTAAATAAATACCTTAAAATATTAATAAAGTTCAAATCAGTATTTGGCGCCAACAGTTGCCAACTGAAATTGTAACTACACAACAATTCTTTGCTTTCCATATAATTTGAAATTAAAATGGTGGAATGGCAAACATTCACCTCTTGTATTCATTAAACTCCAAATAAATGGGATTAATAATTAAAAATTGAAATCCAGCTGCTTAGTTGAAATACGGTTTTTCGTATCAGTTTCGGACAATCAATTATACAGTGTGCAGAACAGTTTATAAGTTGTATAAGTTTATAATTTGTGCTTGCTCTTTGCACAATTTTAAATTGAATTAACATTATAAAATACATTTTACAAACCAAGATTCTGTAACTGTCACAAACAATTTGATATATGAACTTTATCCAAATTTCTTCCTTATTCGACTTCTAACGTCTTCTAACATTAATTACGGTTTGTAAGTAAGTCCATTTAATGATTGAAAAAATTATTTAATAATTTCTTTCTTGCATCCATATTGTAACAAAGGAAAATTTCATTATCCAATAAAAATATTTTTGTTCTCGTAAATAAAAAATATTATTCCACAAAAAATTATATAGCACTGAATATTAAATTGATTAAATGCAATTATTATTAAAGTTAAGTTCAATGTTCAAAGATTTATAATGATTATTAGTCACTTTGACGTTTTAAAAACAATATAACCTAACATTTTGAAGTTTACAAAAATTATCCAAACTCACTACATAACCTTAATTTTTTTAAAATTTCCTCTCAGCATAAGTGCACTGTAAAGGATCTAAAATAACAGAGAGTTTGTCACCAAATCGGTCGCTCTTTTTATATCTTTTACAAAACAAACGAATGTTTTAGTGAGATTTTTGGTTATAAACGAAAGGCAATTTAGAACTAAATACTACATAACTACATAATTGTTTATAACTATTAATTATTGTTTAATCAAATTTAATAAATAGATATCCAAAAAAATTCCGTTTTCAATGACATATTTCACTTGTACTACCATAAAATAACAAGTTCAGTAGAACATGTCAACGAAATCATCTTCCATATACAATTATCAAGTAACTAAAATTAAATTAATTGAGTTTACTGTCTCTAGCCTTACTTTGTGGAACTCCATAATCATGAAATATAATATAAATACAAAGATTGATTAAAGTTTTACAAGTTTTATTAGATTCTTAACCTGACAATATTGTTTCGACATAAAATTTCATTATCAAATTCGATTTTTTCTGGATGTTTATGTCTATAAGAGCGTACGTGTTCTTTGTATCTTATGTCGAAATTTCTAAGTAGCCAAATTAATTGCTCAAAACTGCCTAGTTACATCTTCCTATGTTAACAAAATCCGACCTTGCATCTTATTGAACATTATTCACTTATTTTTACATGTGCAAGCTATGAAATAATAGCTAAATTACCTTATTCCAGATTGCCATATCAAAACGCAGAATTTTGCATTTTTTTTCTATATCTTCTATAAAAAGCAAACACAGCATTTACATTTATTTCAAAATTGTGCCCAAGGAACAGCTTCACAAAACCGCAATGGCATTGCAACATTTTAGCCTCAAGCTATTTAATCCAACTAAAGAAGAAGATTATAACGATTTCATTATCTCGTTAAATTGAAACATAATTTCTTCATATTAATAATGCAGGTAAGGTAGCAAATATTTGCATACATAACTACCATGCACCTTGTCAGTTTTAGGTCAAAACTTGCTTTGATTTGGCCTTTTACTTTATTTTAATTTGCATAAATAAATAAGTAACGTTACCACATCGTTAGCTGAACAATGAAAATTTACCAAGATTGTAAGAAAAGTCAACTTTAAAATTTATCCCTTTTCTGCTTAGTGTGTTCCTGAGTGTATATTTATTAAATTAAAACCTTTTGTTTGGCTTTGTTAAAAAAATTTTAATTAAACTTTTTCTCCTTGAGGTTATGCAACCCATCTAACATCTTTTTGAATGGGGTTGCATACTTTCAATCTCATGTCAAATATCATGACATTATGTATACTATGAAAAACCAACAATTACAAAATAGCCTTTAAAACACTTTTTATTTAATGCTAAAGGCAGAACACACGGTATTATTAAATTGGACATTTACCGATTGAATTGTTCTTTTTGTAGTTAGCGGTATATATTGAACAAACACTTCGAAATTCTGATATAAGATATAAAGAGGAGGGTCCTTGCTACAGTAATAAACATCTAGAAAAATCTAACTACGCCAAACATTTTTTAGAATAGAATCACATAATGATTCTTCAAAATAATATTAAATTCTTACATCTTTGTAATAACAAACGCAAATTTGACATTTTAGAAGCTTTCGACATATATGTACCTAATTAGTCTTATTTATTTCATGATTATGGAGTTTTACGAAATAAGGCTAGAAACAATAGACAATTTAATAACAGCCTCTACTGTTAAGCTGTTTTCGGTATCATAATAGGCATATTGCTAACGCAAAGTAGAAACAATTCTTATGAATACTCAATATTACATTTACAGATATTAATTCCGATTTTCTATTTCTCAACAGGAACTAGCGGTTCGTCAAGGCGCTATAGATTATGGTAGAGACTATGAAATAAAGATAGTCGCATTACTTGGACTGCGGTGCATACGACACAAATCTATACAAAACATGTGGATTGCAAGCAACGTGAAACATTGCGGAGCATTCGATGATGTCGTACTACATATTGAAACAACTGATAACAAGCGGATAACGTACTTACTACAATCAAAACATAAAGAGGATGGCAGTAACATTAAAACACCAGAATTTAAAAACGGCGACTTCTCGATTCAAAAATATTATGATAGTATAAAAAAAATTAAAATAAGGGTTGATGGTCAAGGAGATACCGATTCCGAAATAATTAGTCACTTGCGTGATAACCAAGAAAGAATTATTTTTATAATTTACACCAACAGAGGAACAACCAATAACGATTTCCTTATCAATATTAATAAAAATTCGGATGTTAACATTGAATGGCTGTTGTACACAATTTTAAATACTGAAAATGGTTGCGTTTCAAAATTCGTTTATGAAAAGATGAAGTTTAATTGTGAGAGTGATTACAAAAATCTTATGGAGAAATTCTTCTTATTTACAAAACAAACAAATGTAAAAGAAATAGACAGTCTGATAACGAACGAATTAAGTAGTGTCATTGGAAATCTAATTCTAGCTAAACAAACCATTGCAGAAGTACGTGATCAGTACATACAATTTGTGACTGAGTGGTATAAAGGAAAATTAGGTGGTCACTATCCTTTAACTAAAGATTTAATTTATAAAATTCTGTTAGCTAACATTATGACACCATATAGAAAAGGACTCCAGAATTCATATGACCATTTTAACTATGACATTTGGAACGACATTATGATGGGAAAATCGTTAACGGTTATTGAGGCAGATGACATTGTAAATGACTTTGTCGTTGGTAGCATCATGAAGGCGGCTAAAAGTTATTGCGATGATAAAGAAAATAAGAACTTATGGAAACGTCATCCAGATAAACTCAGCAGATCTGCATTGAAACGTGTAAATAGATCCAAAGAAGTCAAGCCATTAGAAGCGTACGAATTCCTGTGGAGAACTAAAGAAATTCCATTATTGTTGATAGTGGACTCAGAGCAAGAACTAAAAACTTTGATCAAACTGATACAATTGTTTCCTGACACATTTTCTATTATCATATTTTTTAAAATTCCATTGCACTTACAAGAGACCAATTTTAGACTTAGCAGTTTGAATAGTTTAGTAACCGGTCTTCATAATTTCGATGATCAGCAAGTTCAAAGGATTCTGAAGTGCCCGATTAAACTTCAAGGCAGAGAATTTGTGACACTGTCTCAGTTTCTAACTAAGGAAGACTTGCATTACGTTTCTATTCAAGATATAATTTATATCTTGAGTGATAAATTGAGTATTGGAAATGAGTTTCCTTCTCTGCCTGATTTATTTATTAAAAGAACTTTAGAGGCAGTTTGGTTGATACCTGAAGTTTTAGTGGAAAATACAAATGAAGTTTTTTTGATAAAATATAATCAAGCTGATGATTTAAAAGTTTTACGTTTCTTCCGTGAATTGAAAATTGATAACTCTGAGATTTTTCACTGGTCTGATAATACTGATATCGAATATAAGACTTCTAGAATAATAAAAATTAATGACGACGCTAAAATAAAAGAAATAGAAAAATGTTCTGCCCTTAAAAATAAAAACTTCCATTATTTGATTTTGCATGAGGGAAAATGTCTCCAGTGGGTTAAATCATACGGATCAGTTAAACATATAAGAGACTTTAGAAAATATTCACATCTTAGCAACTATGAACTTAGTTTTAAAAATCCAGTGTTAACAGCGTGCTCAAACAAGACAACTTTGATATCTGCCTGTCCTGGAATGGGGAAATCATTACTCCTACATTATATTTCTACCAATTTCTTCTCAGACATGTGGGTGCTGACTGTAAATTTGTATCAATATTCAAATGACGAAAGTGACAATTTTAAAAATTTAAATGCACCGGAATGCTTGAGACATCTGTTTACTCAAAGTATTACTAAAAATCACAATAATGATTTGACAAAGTTTATTTTTGAGAAACTTTTAAATACTAAGAATATTATGGTACTATTCGATGGTTTTGATGAGGTACCTGATTCTCTTCGAGACGAAGTTTTACAGATGATCAAAATTGTATCTAAATCCAATTATTATATTTGCATCACAACTAGACCAAATCTAAAGTCTCATTTAGAAAAAGAACTGGATACCTTTGGTATTACCATTAATCCTTTTAATAAAGTTGATCAAATCGCATACCTAACGAATTTTTTCTCAAGTAAGTGTGGAAAGAAACATTTAAAACCTATTTGTGAATTTTCTGAACAATTATTAGAATCATCCAAACAGAATCTTAATGACAAAGATGAAGAATTTACAGGCATACCTCTACAAACTATGTTATTAGCTGAAGTCTTCAAAGACGAATGTACTTATTTTATCGAAAAAAGTCATTTTAAATGCGATCATTTCGATTTAGTGTATTTATACAAGCACTTTATTGATAAAAAGATTAAGATAGTTTGTAAGAAGTTTGGTACTAATTCAAGAGATACATTTCATCGCTATAAGAAGTATCGCTCAATGTATGCTTTGAAATCATTATTTACAACAGAAGATTTGAAGGGTTTGAAGGTAGACGAACAATTAAACCAAGTGATGGAATTTATTCCAGACTTCCTGAATGATATTCAGAAGGATGGTATAGTTTACGTACAGAATGAAACAAATGCTGTGTTTGTACACAGAACATTTGCTGAATATTTAGCAGCAGAATGGTTAGCCAATAATATAAATTATCAAGATCAGAATGTAATAAAGAAAATAGTTAAAAAAATATTTCATCCATCATTTAATACTGTACGTAACATGTTTGATCGCATCCTTGCTGAAGATTGCCCTTTACATTTAGCAATAATAAACCGTCAAGTAGCAACTACTAAAAGATTACTGTCCACCAACCCAAACCATTTATTAGATGTGGATAAGGGAAACAGGACTATTATTCATTTGATGGTATCTTGGGGTGTTTATCATCCTATCAATTTTAAATCTGAAGAAAGTGTGAGTATACGTAAAATGGTATCCGAGGATCCTATGAAAGAAATAATCCAGCTTTTACCTAATCGAAAAATAACACCTAGTCCAGATACTCTTTTAGACTTCACCCCGTTAGATTATGCATTACAAAGTGGTTGTTTAAACATGGCTGATGCTATTTGTGTTAAACTAAAAAGGTTTGATGATTGCCTTAGTCTAATTGATGCAAATCTGTTTTCATATGTGTATTCATATTTAATAGAGTTTCCTTATGGTTCACTAGGTACTGTCTTTATTAAATATTCGATTATTAATGAACTGGCAGACATTCTTGAAGAGAAACTAGTAAGAAATGATCAAAAAGATGAGCTCCACATTGCAGTTGTGCAAGGAAATATAGAAGAAGCATCTTTAAGATTATGTTCTGAAGAGAACATTAACAAAATTGATTGCTGTGGATTTTCTTATTTACATAAGGCTGTGATAGATGGAAATGCTATGATGACACAGCTATTAGTCACAAACAATGCAGATGTCAATTTAAAAGATGCTACTGGAAAGACACCTTTACATTGGGCAACGATAAAAAGTAAACTTAATATAATATCTCTTTTGTTGTCTTCTTATGCAGATGTAAATGTCGCCGACAATAACAGCATGAGTGCCCTGCATTATGCAAGTGTTGCAAATGTCGATAACAGAGATCAAATTGTATCCACTCTTTTACAGAATGGTGCAGATATTACTCTAAAAGATAACTATGGTAAAACTATTCTCCACTATGCTCTGCACTACAATCAAATAAACATTTTTAAATTATTGCTCAAGTTTGGATCAAACATAAACGTGAACAGTAATAATTTAAAAAGTGATCATTTATTAGAAATATTATCTAGTAAAGACTCTGATGGTGGCACTATACTACACTGGGCAGCAGACAAAGGATTTTTCGATATAGTGGATTTACTGTTATCTTACGGGGCTAACACAGAGATTCCGGATGATGATGGTAATACACCTCTGCACTGGGCTGCACAAACTAACTATAACAGAACTTCATTAATGTCAGCAGCTAAGAATAGGGACGATGAAGTGGTAGAAATACTTTTGACAAATGGATCTAATATTGAAGCAAAAAATAGCAGCAGTCAGACACCTTTACATATCGCAAGCTCTGTAGGACACTGCCACACAGTAAAAACTTTATTATTACACGGTGCAAACGCGGAAGCTTTAGACAATCTCAATAGAACTCCAGTAATACTTGCTTCTCGCAACGGACATCTTGAAGTAGTGAAAACATTATTGTCAAATAGAGTTAACAATGAAGCAAAAGATGAACATCATATAACTCCTTTACATTGTGCAAGCTCTCAAGGACACCGTAACACACTAAAAACATTATTATTACACGGTACAAATACAAAAGCTTTACATAATTGTACTAGAACTCCTTCAATGTCTGCTTCTAGAAATGGACAAGTTGACGTAGTGGAACTATTTTTGTCAGATGGAGTAAATATTGAAGTAAAAGATGCAAATGGTTGGACTGCTTTACATTGGGCAAGCTCTGGAGGTCACTATAACATAGTAAAATGCCTATTATTGCATGGAGCAAACTCAGCCGCTTTAGATAATCGTAATAGAACTCCTATAATACTTGCTTCTGCAAATGGACACGTTGACGTAGTGGAAATACTTTTATTAGATGGTGCAAATATTGAAGTAGAAGATGATGAAGGTTGCACTGCTTTACATTGGGCAAGCTCTGGAGGTCACTATAACATAGTAAAATGCCTATTATTACATGGAGCAAACTCAGCCGCTTTAGATAATCGTAATAGAACTCCTATAATACTTGCTTCTGCAGATGGACACGTTGACGTAGTGGAAATACTTTTATTAGATGGTGCAAATATTGAAGTAGAAGATAATGAAGGTTGCACTGCTTTACATTGGGCAAGCTGTAAAGGTCACTATAACATAGTAAAATGCCTATTATTGCATGGAGCTAACTCAGCCGTTTTAGATAATTGTAATGGAACTCCATTAATGTCTGCTTCTGCAAATGGACACGTTGACGTAGTGGAAATACTTTTATTAGATGGTGCAAATATTGAAGTAGAAGATGATGAAGGTTGCACTGCTTTACATTGGGCAAGCTGTAAAGGTCACTATAACATAGTAAAATGCCTATTATTGCATGGAGCTAACTCAGCCGTTTTAGATAATTGTAATAGAACTCCATTAATGTCTGCTTCTGCAAATGGACACGTTGACGTAGTGGAAATACTTTTATTAGATGTAGTAGATATTGAAGTAAGATATGCAAATGGTTGGACTACCTTACATTGGGCAAGCCTTGGAGGTCACTATAACATAGTAAAATGCCTATTATTGCATGGAGCAAACTCAGCCGCTTTAGATAATCGTAATGAAACACCTTTAATACTTGCTTCTGCAAATGGACACGTTGACGTAGTGGAAATACTTTTATTAGATGGTGCAAATATTGAAGTAGAAGATAATGAAGGTTGCACTGCTTTACATTGGGCAAGCTGTAAAGGTCACTATAACATAGTAAAATGCCTATTATTGCATGGAGCTAACTCAGCCGTTTTAGATAATTGTAATACAACTCCATTAATGTTTGCTTCTGCAAATGGACACGTTAACGTAGTGGAAATACTTTTATTAGATGGTGCAAATATTGAAGTAGAAGATAATGAAGGTTGCACTGCTTTACATTGGGCAAGCTGTAAAGGTCACTATAACATAGTAAAATGCCTATTATTGCATGGAGCTAACTCAGCCGTTTTAGATAATTGTAATAGAACTCCATTAATGTCTGCTTCTGCAAATGGATACGTTGACGTAGTGGAAATACTTTTATTAGATGTAGTAGATATTGAAGTAAGATATGCAAATGGTTGGACTGACTTACATTGGGCAAGCCTTGGAGGTCACTATAACATAGTAAAATGCCTATTATTGCATGGAGCAAACTCAGCCGCTTTAGATAATCGTAATAGAACTCCTTTAATACTTGCTTCTGCAAATGGACACGTTGACGTAGTGGAAATACTTTTATTAGATGGTGCAAATATTGAAGTAGAAGATAATGAAGGTTGCACTGCTTTACATTGGGCAAGCTCTGGAGGTCACTATAACATAGTAAAATGCCTATTATTGCATGGAGCTAACTCAGCCGTTTTAGATAATTGTAATAGAACTCCATTAATGTTTGCTTCTGCAAATGGACACGTTGACGTAGTGGAAATACTTTTATTAGATGGTGCAAATATTGAAGTAGAAGATAATGAAGGTTGCACTGCTTTACATTGGGCAAGCTGTAAAGGTCACTATAACATAGTAAAATGCCTATTATTGCATGGAGCTAACTCAGCCGTTTTAGATAATTGTAATAGAACTCCATTAATGTCTGCTTCTGCAAATGGACACGTTGACGTAGTGGAAATACTTTTATTAGATGTAGTAGATATTGAAGTAAGATATGCAAATGGTTGGACTGCCTTACATTAGGCAAGCCTTGGAGGTCACTATAACATAGTAAAATGCCTATTATTGCATGGAGCAAACTCAGCCGCTTTAGGTAATTGTAATAGAACTCCATTAATGTCTGCTTCTGCACATGGACACACTGATGTAGTGGAAATACTTTTATTAGATGTAGTAGATATTGAAGTAAAAGATGCAAATGGTTGGACTGCTTTATATTGGGCAAGCTCTGGAGGTCACTATAACATAGTCAAATGCCTATTATTGCATGGAGCTAACTCAGCCGTTTTAGATAATTGTAACAGAACTCCATTAATGGTTGCTTCTGCAAATGGACACACTGATGTAGTGGAAATACTTTTATTAGATGGAGTAAATATTGAAGTAGAAGATGATGAAGGTCGCACTGCTTTACATTGGGCAAGCTGTAAAGGTCACTATAACATAGTAAAATGCCTATTATTGCATGGAGCTAACTCAGCCGTTTTAGATAATTGTAACAGAACTCCATTAATGGTTGCTTCTGCAAATGGACATGTTGACGTAGTGGAAATACTTTTATCAAATAAAGTTAATGTTGAAGTAGTAGATGAAGATGGTAAGACTGCTCTGCATCTATCAAGCTCTGAAGGGCACTAAAATATAGCAAAATGCTTAATAACTACTGCATGGTGTAAACACAGAATCTTTAGATAACTGCAATAGAACTCCTGTGAAACTTGCTTTTGCAAAAGGACATTTTGACATAGTATAAATACCTTTGTCAATTGGAGTTAGTATTAAAGCAAATGATGAAGATGGCCTTGCTACAACTGTATTAGAACTCGAGTAATACTTGCTGCCGAAAAAGTGCATGCTGACATAATGAAAATGCTGTTGCTGACATAATGAAAATGCTGTTGCTACATAAATGTATCCTTCTGTGAAGGTAAAGATGGTAATAAGGACATCGCGCACACAAGCTGAAAAGAACAGCCTGACGTAAACTAAATCGACACTTTTTATAACCTAGTTGTCAAACTAAGGTATGGAATATTCATACTTTTATCAATTTTGATATTCAAATGGCATATTTAATTGCATAGTTTATAGTAAATTATTGTTATTCTTTAGGTGCATGATTGTAAAATAATTGTTAATAAATTATATAATGTTGACAAGAAATACTGCTGTGAAATTACTTATCTTTAATCTTACCTACTTACATATACAATTCGACCAATAGTACTTAGACAAATATACGAGTGGTTATTCTGCGCAGAAATATAAAGATAATACTACAGCAGTAGTGCCAAGATGGGATAGGAGACGGGGACTGGATTACCCTCCGCCTGGTCAACTATTTCTCACTATGCGCCGGCCGGAAAATGTGTGCGATCTGTGACAGTCAAGCATGCTTGCTGACATTGTTTATCCCATTACACTTGTTCTTATCTATGTTGTTAAGCAACAATGATGTAAAACAAAAATATTCATCTTATATTTGAATAGCAGTAAATATCAAGTAGGAAAAGTAATTTGCATAATAAAATGTAAATATGCATAAGTACAATTATATCCGTGAAGGTTTGTTTGTAACTCTGTTACCCCCTCTTCACCATTGCGCAGAATAATGAGTCGTAGATTTGTCTAGTAGTAAAAGTTTAATGGTATATATGTATAACAAAATGCCTAGAGTTCCGGTAATGCAAAGTTAGAAGCAACGATGAGTGCTTACGCGAGTGGAATCTAAATTTAAATAGCATGAATTAACTAGCAAACTTAAATTTTTCGTGGTTACTGTTATATTTTGTAAACTATATATTATACTGTAATAAATGTTTAAATAAAATAATTTTTATTTATTTTTTATTATATACAAATCCTAATATCTTTTAATAATTATTGGACACAGTTTTTGTATCATGAATAGCAGGGTTCACTCTCTTCATGAACAGTGTTAATTTCATAAGTTACAAGTGACAACTTCCACACACTTAGATCTCTTTTCTACGTAAGTATTCAAAATTTACTTTTAAAATTCCTTTTAACCTTAAAATTTATATTATTATATATTATCACATATATATATATATATATCAATATACATATATTGATAAATACAACATACTATGCGAGGCCCGTTTTGCACATGCGAGACCCGTTTTCGGGTCTTGCATTTCCAAGGGCTGTATATATGGTTTTTTGTGTTCTCCTGATCCTCAAACACCTAAATTTAAATTTTTGTTTGGGACTCAGAAATACGGTAAATATCGTCTCTTATACGGTTTTTAGTTAACACTTTCTTTATGCAGAGGGCGCGTCTCTAGATCAGTATATAATCAGTATATAAAATGCGAGACCCGGTGTGTTAACATCAATATTCTTACGTTTCTGTTATATGCGAGTCCCTTAAACTTGGCAGCTATGTGTTTAAATATTTTTCGTACTGGAGCTTACAAATTATTATGAAGGAACATTCCTTAAAGAACCGTTTCTCGCACGAGAGAGGGGTTTAAAGGTTTCACGGGCTTTTTTCTGTAATGAGAAGCATTGTGGAAAAATTATGTTTTTGCAATTTGTATTTGTTGTGTCTGTTTTATGCTAATAAAATAAAAATGTTTTATTTTGTTTACTAAATTGATATTTTATAGTTTACTAACTTATACTAAAATGTATCTTTCATTTCACACCAAATTGTCCAACTCGTTTTTTATGCTATAAAAATAAGCAATTTTAAAAATTATTTTTTAATAAGTTATAAAAAGTTTTAAAAGTTATTTTTATCTTTAAAAATAAAACTGTTGCATTTTAAAAAACTTTTACTATTATCTTCTTGTTCTGAGATAATCATATTATTATTCTTTAATATTTAATATACTATGCTTGCTAGCATGATATACTATTTTTGAAATAAACATTTTATTGAAAGTGAAGGTTTTACTGAACAATAAAAATTAAACTGAACGTATTAGAATACAAATAACAAAATAATTGTTAATTTTAACTGAAAGTACAGTATTGATTGTATATAAAGGCAGTATACATCATGCAATCAATTAACGCGCCGCGTTGATCGCGCGTTAGGTAAAACACTCAATCTAAACAAGCAAGCGCTTAACGCAGCATCGTTGCGCCGTCAGTATCATGATTCACAAATTATATTAGTCAGCGTTACCGTTTTAGTACATTTTTACAAATTTAGTACAATTTTGCTATTGTAGTACTAGTACATAAGTGCATTCTCGGACCAATCAACCACAATTTAAATAGTATGTTTTCTGGATCTTTATACATTTGACGATTGTTTAGTGCATATCAATAATAAGCCTATGAGGGACCTACAAGCCAAGTGGTACAAGTGACGTTTATTGTCAAAAAGAGCTCCACATAACAAGAAATCCACAGTAACTGTTGAGACATAGTGGGTAAAAGTTTGTCTATTTAGAAAATCGCTTACAATAATTAGAATCTTGCATCCTTTGTGCTCCAAAAGTGTACTTTTGAGTTAGTCGTGTGAACCATAATGTATGTTAACGCTTTTAAGATTGTGTTGTTATTGTATTATTTCTATATCACGAGCAACAAAGGAGTTTGTAGTATTTTGAATGTTTAAGATTTTTACTTGTTTTAGTTGAAATCTGATCATTTTGCGAGTGCGAATAAAAAACAATTGCAACAAAAATGACATTCATGACAAAGAACAACAATGTGGCCAGAACTTTAGTCTTATTAAAGCATCAAAATAAAACGGTCATTTAGAGATGTCTATATTCCACAATCTTGGTCTAACGTCGTACGAGGAAAAACCAAAATTACGTTGCACTCAATATTATTTACCTGAGTGTTATATGATGGTACAGTGGGTAAGAACCATCACTATATAGTTTGTTGTCTACATGTTTTAAAGATATTAAAGAATATCAAACAGTTCCAGTGCGTAGTCTGAACTTAACAGACATTTAAAATGGTGCGGCGACTTAAAACTCCAAGTACGGAAACCGCGAAACCACCAATTTCTTTAATCTATATCTTGCGTTGCATTCGAAGTGAACTCTTCAATATGCACGGTGTAATCAGGAGTCGTGGAAGTTTGGAAGTTGATGGCCTCCCTCTGCCTACTGCAACGGTCAGATTGGTATGCCCTTCTTCCAATTGCTTGCACCACTTTCTAATTGCCTATCGCGATATGGCATCATTTCCATACACAGCTGACACTCCACGATTTCTTAGATTCAAGAAAATTTTAGAAGATTCAAGTGGGAAGAGTTTCAAGCTATCAGGCCATTTTCAATGCCCGTTATGTTCAAGCTAATGTTCAAATGTTTAACACTCAGTTAACAGGTAAACAAGAAACTATGTTATGATAGTTCTAAGCCGTTGTGCCACTTCTATAAAGCTCGAGTAAATAGTGCAACTTAAATTTTGATACCGCTTTGTAGCTAAAAATAGCCAAAAGTTCACTGTGGTTATAATGAATGCTGAGGATTTTATTAGCTTAGATTTCCTTAAACCGTTTTCCAAAAACACAGATTTATGCAGGAATCAGATCTATGCAGTTAGTGGTTGAATTTTAGAATGGAGCATCCTTTCACATCATCCGAAAATATATAGAAAAGTATTTTGAGTAAATATACTATTATTTAGATATGAAATAAAATATTTTGCACTTGTACCCTGGTTTTTTATTGACTAAGCAGACATGTTTGGATTACCAGGGGTACAAATGCAAACACATGCTAAGAAAATACTGATAGAAGACATTAACAATGAATAAAATGATCTCATATTTTAGAGAGAAGTACAAAACAGTATAAGCAAAGGTAAAATATAATAACAAACTAATTAAATATCATACTTTAATTACAAGAATTATCAAAATTTAGCTCTGATTATCTAACATGTTACATTGCACTTATACCCCTTGGCTTCTAGTCCCACTGATATAAAATAATGAGTTTTTCATCCGTACTACATATAATGATTTTCATTTATAATACCACAAATACACAATAAAAGTGTAAAATGCGTTGTAAGATGTAATTCTGAACAAGTACATAATTTATATGTGCTGATTTATGTTTTATTAACATTTAAACAAAAATTAAAACGCTGAGTTGAAAATAGTGCAACTAAAAAGTAATTGATAAATATATTTAACAATTTACATAATAATATTATAGTATATTAAGTATCGAGAACAGTAAGGACAGTTTACCGATCGACGACAATGTTTGGCGACTGAGCGAAGTGAGGTCGCCAATATTGGAGGAGATCGGTAAACCCTTACTGTTTGAGATGCTTATACTATTTTTTGTACGACCATTATGAATACAAAGGTATTAATTAAGGAAATATCCCAAAGATGATAAAAAATAGATTCAAGATAATTTATTTTTGCCCTGTATATCCACCAACCATTAAGTAGGTTTTGTCGTTACCATGGATACGTTTGTAATTTTATTTTTGAATGTCACGATATTTTTGTAGTTTCAACATAAATAAATAGATAGTTGTTATTATTTATTGGGTATTTTTTCACAGCAAATTTAAATAAAAACATAAATTTTTTTAAATGGTTCAATAATTATTTAGAATATAATGATTTTTCACGAAAGAGACATCTAAAGCTGATGCATTTTTTTTATAAATTACATATAATTTACTTACCGTTCTGTTTTTGACAGAACTGAACGGTAAGTAATTACTTACCGACGCGTTGTTGCTTAGTAACCAGTAAACATAACCTACTGTTCTAAAACCAAGTTTGGTAAACAGTCCGAAATAGCAGGGTCGTACAAAATAGTATATTAAGTATCAAGAACAGTAAGGACAGTACCGATCGACGACAATGTTTGGCGACTGAGCGAAGCGAAGTCGCCAATATTGGAGGAGATCGGTAAACTCCTTACTGTTTGAGATGCTTATACTATTTTTTGTACGACCATTATGAATACAAAGGTATTAATTAAGGAAATATCCCCGAAAAAAATAGATTTAAGATAATTTATTTTTGCCCTGTATATCCACCAAACATTAAGTAGGTTTTGTCGTTACCATGGATACGTTTGTAATTACTATTATTTTTGAATGTCACGATATTTGTCAAACTCGTGAGAATGAGTGAATCTGAAAACGAATATAATTGGGATATTGAAGAGGCCTGAGCAAATTTAAATAAACAACATACATTATTTAAATAGTCCAATTATTTAGAAAATAAATGATTTCTCGCGAAAGAGACATCTAAAGATCATGCATTTATTTTATAAATTACATATAATTTACTTACCGTTCTGTTTTTGACAGAACTGAACGGTAAGTAACTACTTACCGACGCATTTTTGCTTAGCAACCAGTAAACATAACCTACTGTTCTAAAACCAAGTATGGTAAACAATCCGAAATAGCATGGTCGTACAAAAACATTATAACGTGTCTGGTGTTCTTATCTTGTCCGATGACTTATTTTTTACGTAGTAATTATTTTTTCTTTTATAAGAATTCATCCTGCTTTTATAGAATTTTTGTGAAAAATGTCCTTTTATACTTTATAAAGTAAGAAATATCTTCAAAAAGGGATTTTTTTTTAGTTCCTAGCATTCTGCCACGCAAAAACGCGTGACCATGTATACGGTCCAATGCAATTTCGTGTACCTCGCTATGCGTAAATCGCGCGATAGAATGGGGAATCTCGTTGCAACGCGCATCAACTAAAATTTACGCGCATTTGAATGTATACTAGTCTTATGCAATGCTATGTAGTCACTAACGTGCGTTAATAATCGCGCATTAGCTAACACCTCATGTGCACTGGGACTTGATAGAGAACTGGAAACATCTTTTTCAAATTTACAAATAATAAAACTGACATTTGTTTAAAAAACTTAACTTTAATACAAGTCAAAGAGCAATACTTGCTTCTTGTAAAATCTCAGATGTAAACTAACAGGGTTCAGTGTTGCATACGTTTTAACATTATCATTATCCCCAAATTCGTAGAAATCACCAGGCTTACAATTAGTTGACGTTTCCAGTTCTCGCAGTACCTAATTACTCTTTCATTCGTGTCGAAATTCTAATATAAGTATCCGAAGCAGGATTATTGCTATTAAATTTTTTTTCTGCATGACAGTTTCAGAAGATAATCTTGTAGGTTGGATAAATCATTTCTGATAAAAGAGGTAATTCCAAATGTTTTTTATTTGCATTAGAAACCTTTTTAAAAGCATTTCATACTCACATAAGGCAATAGTAGGATAAATTAATTGACACACTGTGGAGCCTTATTTTCTACTCTGCTTTTAAGGTAAAATATTATCTAGAATGGCTACATTAAATACTTTTCATTTTTTGGCTCAAATTCATTTTAAGTATTTACTTCGAGCGAGTACCCATTTAAAATAACTAGAGAAAAATAACCACGTGTGAGAAGTGTGCGTAAAGATCCGTGACAAATCGAAAACACATTTCTTTTTTTCGGAATATTCCGTTAACCTCACTGAGAACACCAGGTTTACTATAGTGTCATATTGGCAACGTCGAAGGGACTCTTATGTGACGATGAACGTATATTTTTAATATTACTGGTCTCGCATGTTCGTTGCACTTCAAAGGGTCTCGGAAGTTTGTCATAAATATTACTTTTTGAAAATTTTTACCCCTCAGACTAAATAATTCCTAAGGCCAATAAATACATCCCAAAACACCAAAATACACAGTTTTAAAATAATTTTTTCGATCGGGTCTCGGGTTGTCTGTTCCGTATCGTGGGTCTCGGATGTGTTGCTATTTACGTATATATATATATATATATATATATATATATATATATATATATATATATATATATATATATATATATATATATATATATATATATATATATATATATATATATATATATATATATATATATATATATATATATATATATATATATATATATATATATATATATATATATATATATATATATATATATATATATATATATATATATATATGTGTATATATATATACGCCCAACTATCCATACCAAGCCCGCTATGTTACGCAGGCACTCAGAAGCCCGGGCTTTCCTGTAGAGTTTCAGCTGTATATTCTACCTCAATCGAACCGATAATTTCATATTATTAAGCGCAACCTGCGAGGGGTAAGTTATTTTTACATACAAATGAATATATACTGTACAGCTTTTACGAGACCGCATATATTATTGGTACTGTAGCAGTCCTGTTTGTATAAAAATAGATATTTCACGCATTATACCAAGCCACGCAGGGTTGCCGCTACTGTTACCAGCAAAACGTAAGATTATTGATCGTGTAATTTGTCTCGCCGGCTGTGAATGTCGGACAAACCACGGTTAGTCACCGAGACTTCCCGAATGCTTTCGTTCATATGTGATGGTAATGCCGAGTTGGGAGTATCCTAGCGGAACTTTTGTTCTCGCCAACAGCCTGAGTCAAGGTCTTACATCTGGTTATTATCGATTTTATTTTAGCTTTCTCGCGGCATAGTAACACAGACAATTATATACAACTAACTTTATGAAAAGAAGATGGAATTTTAGATTTCAGATCATGTTCTACATGCATAATTAACTGAATATTAAGTTACCTCGGAATTCGCCTTTTGGCCACCGATTTTGATGATTTTTTTTAAATTGTAGGTAATCGACTATATTTCAAAGTCTAAATGTTAGATTTGTCCTGTAATGCCCTGTTTAATTGTTAATAACAAATTATTACTTTTTTCATAAGGGACTAACATTTAAATAATTTCATCAAATTTGTATTATAATTGCATAAAGTTGGGTACTTATAGGTTTTTAGGGTCGTAGATTCAAAATTTTAATAAAAATTTGATGAAATTATTTAATTATTAATTAGCCCCTTATGGAAAAAGTAATAATTTGTTAATAACAATTAAACAGTAATTTTCAAACCTTTGACAGTACAGACTTTACCAATTAAATATTTTAGTTTGAAAGAAAATGGCAAGAACAAAATTACAGTTTTCAATTAAATTAATATAAATAAAAATATTATTTCTAAAAAAAGATAAATCAATATTAGACGGTTTCCTAGAAAAAAAATACCTCGGAATTCGCCTTTTGGGCACCGATTTTGATGATTTTTTTAAAATAGTAGGTAATCGAATATATTTCAAAGTCTAAATGTTCGATTTGTCCGCTAATGCCCTGTTTAATTGTTATTAACAAATTATTATTTTTTCCATAGGGGGTTAATTAATAATTAAATCATTTCATCAAATTTTTATTATAATTGAATAAAGTTGGGTACTTATAAGTTTTTAGGGTCGTAGATTACGAATCCGGGGTCCAAATTGGTCTAAAATTGGTCTAAAAAATGGCCGCCGGTGTCAAAACTTTAATATATGAAATTTTGAATGAAAAATCGTACCAAGGGGTTTTTAAAGTAGCAAATTGTGCTGTTAAGCTAAAAAATGACCCAGATGTAAAATGCTTGTCACAAAATTGCCACCGAAACTAAATATGATTAAAATTCAAAATGTTTAATCTCTACTGTATGTTTGTTTAAGATGAATTAATATAGTAGTTAACACAATTTTAAGATTGTTGCAATTATTATTTATTTAAAATTCAAATTGATAGAATGGAGTTATTCCGTATGAATAGTGTTAAAATAAATTAATACTCCATAATTTAACCAGATTCCGTTTAAGTCTGAAACTTTAGTTATCGTCAGATTTAAATAAAGGATATTGTGTTAATTATTATTTACTTGTGTTTCATGTAAAGCATTGTTAGTTTTTTCAGCTACTTCTGGCAACGTAGAAAAAGAATGTGCTCTTTACATTTTGAAAACTGATTAGTAAGCTTTTTTTTGGGAAGAATAAATTCTTTTTTACATGCTCTTACTGGTTGCGACACTTCAACAGCGTTTTTCGGCAAAGGGGAAAATAAATTTTTCAAAACTTTTGAATGCAAAATTTTATAGGTGTTTTTATAATTTTTAGAAATAGTTAGGGTTACTGAAGACAAGATAAGATATATAGAAAATAAATAAAATGGAACTTTTTTATTAGAAATTGCTTGAAAATACAACTAAAAGAAATTGATTTAATTTTATTTTATTTGACAAATCCCATATTGTATAATATCATCTTCAGAGTCATTGCGTTCTGTTTCTTCTTCTTGTTATTTTGAAAAGCATTCTTCATCAGAGAAGTTTTCATCTAAACTTCTTTTTCATTAATGTTTCCTACGTTTGGACATTTCCAAAACTTTAAAAGATTTGAAGATTTGAGTTTTGTTTTCGACTATGCTTAAAAATTGGCTATAAGTGGATTCGAAGATGCCAAAAATAAGTTGAGAATTTTCTCATTAGTTTCTTCTCTGGAAGATTTGCATGGATGACCTCTTCTAAATTAACTAATCAACTTTATTTATTTCTTCTAAATAGCTTGAAATCTTTTTTCTCGCTTCTTCGCTAGCCGTTCATCTGTATCTTTTTGATGGACCAGCATGCCTCGAAGGTTAGTTAGAGTACCGTAGGTACATTTTACTAAAACATTTTCTGCAGCTTTTATGGTTGAATGGTCTTGAACTTTTCAACATTTATTTCATATCCACATACAACTGTTTGCATAATATCAAATCTATTAATAAATTATCTCTGACTTAATTTCTGTAATTTCTGCAGAAGTCGCAAGCGCTTTGAAAAAGCACATTGCTTCATATTTTCTTTGTTTTTAAAACTGTAAACCATGTGGGAAAAAATCGTGAATCTGTGTATCAAACAATAAACAAGTAACTGTGATTCACTGGCAAACATTTTAAGAAAAAATGAATGAACTGGGTGTTTTGCAAACCTTACTGAGCTGAAAACATGTGAATACATGTCTGAGATACCTATTAGAGACCGCTAGTTTAGCCGTTTAATTCTTTCGACATTTTGTCAGCTTTTGAAGCAAAATCCCGTTACATGAGACGGTGGAATAGTCTAAATTTTTGACAGTATTGCCTTTTTGTCCGTTCCAAGTTTTGATGACTTTCGGATTTAGATTAATTTATTATGATATGAGCTTTCAATCAGTAAAGGTTTCATCTTGTAAATCCGTTTCCCCAAAAAGAACGACCTAAACAAATCCACAAACTGACAGAGGAACTAAGGGAAGACTGACAGATAGGTGCCCAGTTCGTGTTATGTTATTCACTAACCATGTACAGTGCCGCCCATTTGAAAGTGCACGACTCTTTATATGTAATATTCCAAAATGACATCGTGTAAGTCAGGATTCCATGGGCTGTGTTTATAACAGCTGCAGCGGAATGAAAGGTTTATTATTATTATTTTCAAATACTTGTTTAAAATAATTTATCAGCTTAGAGTAAGTTATATAAAACATATAGAGGTAAATCGGGTCTATCGTGTACTTTCAAATGGGCGGCAGTGTACCTCTAAGTTGCTATTTAATACTTCATAAAGAATTATGATATGACTTGTAAATTATTAGTCCAAGAGCAAGAGCAAAAAAGTAGGTTCATAATGCAATGAAATGTTTTCGTAGACAATAACATTTTCTACAACTTTTATTACAAACTTTTTTCTGTATAGTGCATAGCTTTATATTTAAAGCGCGCCAAACTTTCTCCAACATGGTTATTGCTAAATATATAGTTAACGGTTGATGATACATTAAAAATGGTAATAACCAAATTTGTAGAACACAAAATTTCTTATAGAATTTATTTGAAGTCTTTTTTCTATAAAATTGATACTTTAAGAGCTATAGCTTGGTAAACTATTGCACCGCGTGAATTATCAGTGGTAATGTTGGTCATAGTACACGGTAAACATGTCATAACACATAAAACGGCGAAAAGTGTTCAGAAAAATGACAGTACTGTGTAGTGTGTAGTGAATGTAATGTATTAATCTTATAAATAGTGCCAAGAAGTACTCATAATTTATACATCTTTCTTAAATTGCATGGGTAGAACGTATTATCATAAAAAACTGTCAATGTAGCAAGATATAATAGTTTGTCACGTACATCACGTACATCATAAAAAATAATAATAATCATGATGATAATAATAATCATGAGAAGGGAAAGGTGGAGAAAAGGATAACAGAGTTCAAAGAATGCAAATTAATTTTTTGAAATAAAAAACGGATTAAAACATTTATTAATACAAAAAGTGGCAAGTTATTTTACGTCATAAGTCTCATCTGTTTCGATGATGAAGGAAGTCACTCATCGTCTTCCACATCCTTGTTTTCTGCCACCGATATATCCGTAGGAGGTGAATCGAAAATTTCATTTTCATCGACTTCGTCTTCGATGGTTTCCAATGTATCTGGCACATGTGCATCCACCACAATTCGAACAAATAATGGAACATTTTAAGCCAGCTTTTCGGCATACACAGGCAGCCCCGCAATTTGTTGTGCATTTGCAAGATATTATTTTCAGCAAACTTGAGGGTGCTGGAGCCATAGTAGTTCGAATTGGTTGAAGTCCATTTGTAGTCCGCTTCCAATCCCATTCTTCAGGATCATGGTAAAATCCAAGCCAAGTTTGAACCTGGTGGTAGGTTCTAAAAGAATGGTAACGTGCCGTATCTTGGGTTGGAGGTAGAAGTGAGAGGTTTAGTTTGGTGTTACTCGCCAAATTTGCGAAGCATTTTTAGCGAAGAGAGTTAATGGACGCATTGAGAGGCGCATGATTTAATATATAGTGTATAATTTCGTGGCTATTGTGCGTAAACTCGGCATTTACAGCGTTATAAGTCTTAAAGTATCAATTTTATAGAAAAAAACTTCAAATAAATTTTATCGGAAATTTTGTGTTCTACAAATTTATCATCAACCGTTAACTATATATTTAGCAATAACCATATTGAAAAAAGTTTGGCGCGCTATAAATATAAACTTATGCACTATACAGAAAAAAGTTTCAAATAAAAGTTGTAAAAAATGTTATTATCTACGAAAACGATTTTTTTACTATTTTTGTGGCACGATGCACAGTCACGAGATATTTGATAAAACGTGTTTTCCAAGATGGCTGCTAACGTTCATCTCTCCCGTCCCGCCAACTAGACGTTACATTCAGGGGACACCTACGAACATTTTCCAACAAGAAAATCAATTCTGTAGAAGATTTCAGAAATAAATTACCCGGTTACTGCCCGATATTATTTATTTTCCAACTTGTTTACATGCAGGTTACTAACATTATTCCATTGTTATTTCTAAACTACTACTATTTAGTAAGCATTAATCCTACAGTTCGGACAGCTTTTTTAAGGAATTCTCTCGTGTAAAACAGCCAGCCTTCGCATTCAAATGAGACAGTGTTAAGATCTGCAGATGAGAACAACTTTGTTCTATTTCTTTCACCTAATGTAACTGCTATCACTCAACCAACGGACCAAGAATATATAAGAAACACCTAAGAGATTTTACAGACGTACCGTTTCGATTAATTTCTTGGAAACATTTGATATGATGCTATTTTGAAAGTTCTCTAATATCAAAGATGCAATTTTTGCTTTCGCTATTGCATGGATCAATGTTAAACAACTGACAATCGAGAAAACGTTTTTTACAATTATGAATAATGGAAAAGAAGTTAAAGGCGAAGATGTTACTGAAGACGTGATTTGTTCTAAAGGTATTGGTAGTTTGGCAAATCAGAGCGAGGATATGAAAGAGATAGAAGAGTCCGACATTGAAGCTTAAATGCATTGTGATCGTAAAAAACAAGGTTACCAAGTACTGACAGGAGATGCAATAATGGAGGAAGGGGAAATTCTACGCGACACCTCTCAAGTAGATCAAGAAATTCTAAGTGATGGTGATGATGATTTAAACATGAAGAAAGTACTTTATGGACAAACTGCTGAAGCCATAGGCGTGTCATTAAATTTTTTTGAACAACATAAGGATCCTGATGTAATACATATTTTACACTGGCAAAATATAAAACAAATGATAAAAAGTAACACGGTACGCACAGAAGAAATTTTCAGATTTTCATATAGCTTTTCTAGAACTTTTTGGTATGAAGATTACGAATCTGATGTTGGTTGTTTCCAATCAGGTCAAATGTTGTTGTTTCGAATTTCATTCGTACGCCATGCAGCCAACCCATACCTGCCTCATGAATTTAACTCAAACCGGGTTTCTCAGGAATTGCTTTTTACCTTACGAATGCAAAACGCCAATAGAAGAATAGCATGCATACACCACATAAACAGGGTTGACAATTTTGGCGTTTCTTAATTCTACAGCTTTTTTGCTTTGGCGCTTGGTGCGTAAATTTTGCTATTAGTTTTTAGCTTTGCATCGTGTTAGACTACTATTGCATAATAAGTAGCGTGCCCCAACTTCACCTAACGATAGAAAAAATGTCAGGCGAGGCATCTGTGTGACTCTCGTTCAGAATTGGACTGGTCTAGTGCCCTCATGTCTCTGTGATTTGTGATTGCGCATTAAGTCTGGTTCCGTTACGGGAAAACTAGCTAGACATATGTTTCCGAACTATCGTTCTCAGATAGTTACGTCAAGGAACTTCAACGCTTTCTTGGATTAATTACTTATTTATCTAAGTTCTTTTAAGAACTTATCAGAATTATTAGCTCCACTTAGAGTGCCGTTAGAAAAAGATGATGAATGGAGATGGGAGAATGAACAAAAAGAAGCATTCTGTAAATTAAAAGAAATATTAAAAAACCCTCCAGTACTTGGTAATTTTAACCCAAATTTACCTATTTTATTTTATTTTACTGCATATGGTGGGGCATTAATTCAGAATGGTCACCCAATAGCTTATTACTCCAAATCTTTAACTAAAACGCAGATCAATTATAGTCAAATTGAAAAAGAAGCATTGGCCATATTACTGGCTTGCAAGAATTTTCCTGTTTATATATGGGGAAACAAAAATCTGATAGTAGAATCAGATCATAAGCCGTTAGAAACCATATTCAGGAAGCCATTAACTGAAGCGCCTCCCAGACTACAGAGAATCCTATTTGAAATACTGCCATATCCCACAATTGTGTACAAAAAAGGAACCATGTTGTACATAGCTGATATACTGAGCAGAGACTGCGCAAAAAATGTTCATGATGACGAGGATGAAAACTCATTTGAGACATGTGTAATAATACCAATGAGTAAAACGAGATTGCAGCAGTTAAAACAAGAGACAAATACAGATATAGAATTGGTGGAATTAAAACAGCAAATACTTGTAGGATGGCCCGACAGAATAAGCGAAGTTCCGGCTTCTCTAAGAAAATACTGGTCTTACAGGCACGAACTAGCAACTTATGAAGATATCATATTCAAAAATGATAAAATAATGATACCTCCGAGACTACAAGAAGTTGTTCTCAAATGTTGTCACTTTAGTCACAAAGGTATCACTGGTACTCTCTGATTGGCCAGAGATTTTGCGTATTTTGGCCAAGAATGTCTGTAGACATTATTAAATTGGTGCAAAACTGCAAGATTGGTACGAAGGAACAAAAAGAGAATCCTAAAGAAAAAATTTTACTTCAAGAGTATCCAGAACGGCCATGGCAAATATTCGCTTCTGATATTTATCATTTGAAGGACAAGGAATACTTGCTAATGGCAGATAGCTATTCAGGTTATTTTGACTTCGTGCAATTATCAAGCTTAACCAGCAGGTCAATAACTCGAGCATTTAGATGTTGGTTTGCTACATTTGGAATACCTGATATTCTTCGTACAGATGGAGGAAAACAATATGTATCTGAAGAATTTAAAGAATTTGCTAGAAGATGGAGGTTTGAACATAGAGTTTCCAGTCCACAGTTTCCCAGACCGAATGGTTTAGCAGAGCGATATGTACAAGAAGCAAGATCGATACTAGATAAATGTATAGAAGAAGGTTCAGATATCCAGTTAGCCCTTTTACATCACAGAAACACACCAAGAGACACCCTAGGTTCTCCAATGCAAAGATTAATGGGTCGAAGAACTAAAACGTTCATTCCCATTAATACAAAGTTATTATTACCTGAAACAGTTAAAAATGTTTCTGAAAAGTTGAAAAATATTAAACTAAAAGAGAAGAAATGTGCAGATAGAGCAAAAGCAAATTTACCAGAATTTTAAAATGATGAAAAAGTATTAATTAGAAAGAGACACAAGGAATGGACTCCTGCAACAGTTGTAAAGAAGGCAGAAGAACCAAGCTCGTGGATTGTACAATAGGGTGGTCCAACAAAAAAAGCAAAGTCGGAAATCTTATGTTCTCACCCCCTAGGATTATTGTATATCGAAAAAAAAAGTACCCCTATTTTTTATTTTGAAATCGGACGATGTTTAGGGGTGCCTCAAAGCCCTTAAATGTTCCAATGTATTTTATATGGGAAAAAAAAACTCTTTCATAGGTTTGGTATAGAATTTTAGAAAATCAATATTTTTCAATGGGACTACTCTGTTTCTCTTCAGAAATGTTCAGAAAATGACATCCAATAATTTATTTATCAAAATATTTTATATTAAAAAATAGTAATAAATATTTTTTAACGATTTTTCTGTTTCTTTCATTTATGGGGTTTTTTGCGGGTCTGTAAAAAATAGTTAATATAAAAAATTTAACAAATAAATTATTGGATGTCATTCTCTAAACATTTCTGAAGAGAAACACAGTAGTCCGGTTGAAAAATATTGATTTTCTAGGATTCTATGCTAAATCTACGAAAACGTGTTTTTTTTCTCATATAAAATACATGGGAAACTTTAAGGGCTTTGAGGCACCCCTAAACATCGTTCGATTTCAAACTAAAAAATAGGGGTACTTCTTTTTTCGATATACAATAATCCTAGGGGGTGAGAGCATAGGATTTCCGACTTTGCTTTTTTGTTGGACCACCCTATTGTACAAACACCAGATGGTACACAATATCGAAGAAATTCATGGTTCATCAAAAGAAATCACCCAGAGCTACAATAAATAAATCATGGCGATGATGTTAAGCAGTTGACAGTAGTGTGTCAAATCAAGAACCAAAAGCACAAGTAACGAATGATCAATTTCTTCAACAACAATATACTTATATCAAGATATGGTAGAGTAATTAAGAAACCAAACAGACTGAATTTATAACTGCAGAATTAGTTGATGTGTTGTGATTGATATATGTTATTTGTTAAATGAATGATGTGTAATTTATTTATTTTGTTAAATATTCTCAAATATTATGTTTTTATGTTGGTAAACTTGACAGGAAATGTGTTGACATAGCAACAAAAATATACAAATTGTATGTCAAAGAAGTTTCTATTAAGAAATGTCACAATGTAATTTTGTATTATTGTAAATGAAATAAATACCTTAAAATTAATCTATTGATAATCAATCCACTGATATTAACATTGGTTATGGGCCCAGCACGCTTCCACTGCGTTAATATCAGTGGATTGATTATCAATAGATTAATTTTAAGGTGTTTATTTCATTTACAATAATACAAAATTACATTGTGACATTTCTTAATGGAAACTTCTTTGACATTATATTTGTTTATTTTTGTTGCTATGTCAACACATTTCCTGTCAAGTTTACCAACATAAAAACATAATATTTGAGAATATTTAACACCCTCCCTCAAACTTGACAGAATTATCTTCATCAAAAATTACGTTTCTACTGTGAATAATCTTATTTTCCTCTTCATTTAGTAACCTATAACCATTTTCTGCATATCCTATAAATCTACATTTTACTCCTTTATCGTCTAATTTTGTTCTAAGTGAATCAGGTATTCGTGCATAAGCTATACAACCAAAAATACGCATATTGGCCACATTTGGCTTTCTTTTTAACCATAATTCATAACGGGTTTTATTTTTAATTAAAACCGACTGTGTTCGATTTGTTATATAAGCAGCAGTGAGAACTGCTTCTTCCCAATAAATTTTACTCATACCGGCTTGCATAATCATTGCTCTTGCTTTATCCATTAAAGTTTGATTCATCCTTTCTGCAACACCGTTTAATTGAGGAGTATATGGTGGAGTATACGAAATTTGAATGCCTTTATCTGTACAAAAATCAGTAAATAGTTTTTAGCAATATTCCCTCCCGTTATCACATCTGACTTTTGATACTTTTCTACCACAGAATAATGCTGTTACCTTGGTTTCATAATGTTTGAAACATTGAAAAACTTTATCTTTAGATTGTATTACATATACCATTACGAACCTTGAATAATCGTCTACAAAGGTTACAAAATAACGGTTACCATTATGCGAAACAGGTGTAATAGGCTACTAAATGAAGAGGAAAATAAGATTATTCACAGTAGAAACGTAATTTTTTATGAAGATAATTTCTGTATGGTGAAAAGTAATCAAAAAGAAAATGAACTGTATGAAAGTGAAAATGATGAGGAAAATGAAGTTCAAGAAGAAAAAGTAGATTCAGAAGTTGAAATACCTGAAATTAAAAGTGATGAAGCAAGACCAACACGAAATAGAAAGTTACCCTTACATCTTCAGGATTATGAAGTTGATTTTGGTTGTCTAGCATTATTAAGTAACTTTTGTGATGTTCCTAAGTCATATGCAGAAGCAAAGAGAAGCTTAAAATGGGGTCACTGTGAAAAAGCTATTGAAGATGAGTTAGATGCTTTACAAGATAATCAGACATGGGAATTAGTCGATAAACCGTGTGATGAAGAAATCATAAGCAATAGATGGGTATTTAGAGTAAAAGAGAACGAAGAAGGGAAATTAATTTATAAAGCAAGATTGGTTGCTAGAGGTTTCGAACAGGATGTTAGTGATTTTTCTCAAATTCATGCACCAGTGGCAAGGTTGTCAACATTAAGAATTTTATTATCAATTTGTATGAATCAGAATTTACATTTGGAACAATTAGATGTTAAAAATGCTTTCTTAAATGGTGTTATAAAAGAAAAAGTTCATATGAAGATTCCCGAGGGTTTAGAGATTAATGAAAATGATAAAAACAAAGTATGCTTATTAAATAAAGCTATCTATGGTTTAAAACAAGCTCCTAAAGTGTGGAACGAAAGATTTAATAATTTTATGTTAAGTTTGAATTTCAAACGGTCAAAATCTGATTACTGTTTGTTCACTTTTCTTAAACAGAATATACAATGCTATTTACTGTTATATGTGGATGATATTTTGTTAGCATTTAATAATAAAGATTTTGCAGACTATGTAAGATTAAAATTGTGTGAAACTTTTAAAATGAAAAAGTTAGACCATGTTAACAATTTCTTAGGAATAAAAATTAGTAGGGATTCTAAACACAAAACTATAACTATCGATCAAGTATCAGCAATTAAGAATTTAGTAAAAAGATTTAATGTAGAAGATTGTAAGAGTTTTAAAACACCTATTGAAAATAATTTAATTCTGGAAAAAAACTGCGACGAAAATTTAAAAACAAAACTACCTTATAAAGAACTTTTAGGTTCACTGATGTATATGATGGGCACAAGACCAGATATCTGCTATTGTGTAAGTTATTTTGGCAGATTTCAAGATTGTGCAACAGATGTACATTTTAAGCATTTATTAAGAGTATTGAAATATTTAAAGTTTACAATAGAGTTAAAATTAACTTTCCATTCATCTGATAAAAATTTAATTGGGTATGCTGATTCAGATTGGGCAAATGAAACAACTGATCGAAAATCTATTAGTAGATACTGTTTTAAGTTGTTTGATAATCTTGTATCTTGGAGTTCAAAGAAACAATCAGTTGTGGCTTTGTCCAGTACTGAATCGGAATTTGTAGCTGTATGTATGGCTAGTTGTGAACTCTTATATTTGAAGAATTTGCTAGATGATTTACAGATTAATTATACATTACCATTTACTTTGTTTGAAGATAATCAAAGTACTATTAAACTTCTTCAACATTTTGAAAATAACAAAAGATGTAAACATGTTGATGTTAAGTTTAATTTTGTATTAGATTTGATAGTTAAAGGTATTGTAAGTAGTAGTAAGTAATCTATATTAATACACGTGATCAGTTAGCAGATATTTTTACCAAATCGTTATGTCATGTGAAATTTGTTAATCTAGTTAAAATGTTACGATTAAGTTAATTCTGTCAAGTTTGAGGGAGGGTGTTAAATATTCTCAAATATTATGTTTTTATGTTGGTAAACTTGACAGGAAATGTGTTGACATAGCAACAAAAATATACAAATTGTATGTCAAAGAAGTTTCCATTAAGAAATGTCACAATGTAATTTTGTATTATTGTAAATGAAATAAACACCTTAAAATTAATCTATTGATAATCAATCCACTGATATTAACATATTTTATTAGTAAAAGAGAGATGTAATACAGGGATCTAGTTACAGATAGATAAACAAACATTGTACCAGTTTGACATTAGTAAATCGAACACGTTAATAAATTAATTATTTAAATAACATGTTTTTTTGTATCCTTAATGGAAAACTGTAACTTGAATAGGTAGATATTAATAAAGTAAACTGCTATTTTAATCGTTAGCAACACTTTAATCGTTAGCAACAACACTTTACTCGTTAGTTATTTTATTTATTTTGGTAAATGTTTACTGTACAATTAGTTAAATTATGAAAAGATAGTCCACTTGAGGTGGCTCTCGTTGATAAATCGACGCTTGAAGAAGTTGATTGAAACTGTTGTTCCAAATCTATTTGCTGTTGCTCCATCAACTTGATCAATTTAGGAGACGGGGGGTGATGCTTTGACATGTTCTGTTGATGATTCAAAGTACTGAAGATCTTTTTTAATGTTTGAATTTTATTTGTGATAGAGTCTTCAATATATCCTTCGGCGGAAGAAGTTGAAATCCATCCCCCAAGTCTTTTCAAATCGGAAATACTACCTCCGTGATCAACTAACAACGTAGCTGATGTCCTACGCATGCAATGACCTGTATAGCCGCTAGCTTCTGGAAGTTTTAAATATTCAGCTATTTTCCTTGGCATTCCGTAAAATGTGTTGATACCCACTGGTTGCACTGTACACTTGCCCTTTCGGTAACAAATAAAAAATCGGCGATGACTAATATTCTCTGGTCTTAATTTCCGATACTGCTTATACAATTCAATTCCATTAGCTTCGGAAGTTATAGTGAAAACTCGTTTTTTCTTCGTCTTTGTATTACGTAATGTTACGAGGACAACCGATTCCGTCTCTTCTATATCGTCAACTGTCAGTGATCGCAATTCTTCACTGCGGCATGCACCATTTAGAGAAAAAATTAAAGCCACTTTCAGAAATAAAAATGAATCATTTGAAGCTTCATTCAAAAATGTCAAGACATGCTCAGACGTCAAAACTTTTGACTTTTTGGGTTCGTACTTTTCATTTTGTTTCTTCAGAAACGCAATTAATTTTCTATATTTTGAAATATCTAAACCTTCGTGTATTTGCAAGGTGCTTTTAATCATCGAATAAGTCGACCACAAGGATGATGCCTTTAGAATCTTGGACTGCAAAAAAGATGCAAATAATTGAAATGTATTTAAAAACACATCAAACTATTTATTATACCTTTCCAAAAAAGAATGCTAACATAATGTTTTCATCAACACCTTCCACGTGTTGACTTACTCTCCATTCACAAAACTGGTTATAGCACTTTTCATATTTCTCCCGTGACTTTGTTGGTAGCAAATTTAACGTTGCTTCGTTGGCGGCCTCCACAATTTCACGATTTTCACTCGCAAAATCTTCACAGAAACTTTCTGATTCCATTTTCTGTCAGAATTTTCACTGTTTATTTATGGTTACCATGTTTTCGCACAAGCCACTATGACAGTAATTTAAATAATTTACACATAATAATGATTATTGCTTTCATTCTTCATTTTCCATTAAGGATACAAAAAAATAGCATGTTTTACGCGTCAGAAAAGTGAATTTTCTAGCTCGTGAAAAGTTAATTCACTCGCTTCACTTCGTTCGCTCGTGAATCAATCTATTTTCACCTCGCTAGAAAACAATCACTTTTCTTTACTTGTAAAACAATCTACTATTATTGGGTAATTATTATTATAAATAATAACATAAAACATGACATTATTTAATGTCAATTCTACTGCTATTGAGAGACATAGTACCAACGACAGTAATACTGCCAGGTGCTTTTTCAAAGCGCTTGCGACTTCTGCAGAAATTACAGAAATTAAGACAGAGATAATTTATTAATAGATTTGATATTATGCAAACAGTTGCATGTTGATATGAAATAAATGTTGAAAAGCTCAAGACCATTCAACCAAGGAAACTGCAGAAAATGTTTATGGTACTCTAACTAACCTTCGAGGCATAAAATGCTGGTCCATCAAAAAGATACAGATGAACAGTTAGCGAAGAAGCGAGAAAAAAGATTTCAAGCTATTTAGAAGAAATAAATAAAGCTGATTAGTTAATTTAGAACAGGTCATCCATGCAAATCTTCCAGATAAGAAACTAATGAGAAAATTCTCAACTTATGTTTGGCATCTTCGAATCCACTTATAGCCAATTTTGAAGCATAGTCGAAAACAAAACTGAAATCTTCAAATCTTTGGAAATATCCAAACGTAGGAAACATTAATGAAAAAGAAGATTTAGATGAAAATTTCTCTGATGAAGAATGCTTTTCAAAATAATAATAAGAAGAAACAGTTTTGCATTCAAAAAGTTTTTTTTTAGGGGCAAAGAGAAAAATTTATTTTTCCCTTTGCCGAAAAACGCTGATAAAGTGTCGCAACTAGTAAGAGCACGTAAAAAAGAATTTAGTCTTCCAAAAAAAAGCTTACTAATCAGTTTTCAAAAATTAAAGAGCACATTCTTTTTTTACGTTGCCAGAAGTAGATGAAGAAACTAACAGTGCTTTACACAAGAAACACAAGTAAATAATAATACAATATTCTTTATTTAAATCTGACGATAACTAAAGTTTCAGACTTAAACGGAATCTGGTTAAATTATGGAATTCCATTCCATCAATTTGACTTTTAACTAAATAATAATTGCAACAATCTTAAAATTGTAACTACTATATTAATCCATCTTAAACAAACTTGTGGTAGAGATTAAACATTTTGAATTTTATTCATATTTAGTTTCGGTGGCCATTTTGTGACAAGCATTTTGCATCTGGGTCAGTTTTTAGCTTAACAGCACAATTTGCTACTTTAAAAACCCCCTGGTACGATTTTTCATACGAAATTTCAAATATTAAGCTTTGACACCGACGGCCATTTTATAGCCACCATTTTGCACTTTGGACCAATTTGGACCACGGATTCGTAATCTACGACCCTAAAAACCTATAAGTAGCCAACTTTATTCAATTATAATAAAAAATATTTAATTATTAATTAGCCCCTTATGGAAAAAATAAAAATTTGTTAACAACAATTAAACAGGGCATTAGCCGACAAATCTAACATTTAGACTTTGAAATATAGTCGATTACCTACAATTTAAAAAAATCATCAAAATCGGTGCGCAAAAGGCGATTTCCTAGGTAACTTAATATTCATTTAATCAAGCATGTAGAACATGATCTGAAATCTAAAATGTAATTAATGCGAATAAGATGTGGCAAAAGCTTTTATTTTACTATACATACATCTATTTTATTCTTAATAATTAAAAATCATAACTGTTATCTTTTATTAATAGTAAAAACACCTTACATTTTATTCACATGACCCATTATTTTGTAATCAATCTTTGAAACAAATTGCGTGTAGTTTCTTCAATTTTATTTCATAATTACCCATTTACCAATTTTCATAAATTATCAGGTATTTTTTTCAAATAAAAACATTTCAATCTTCACTTTATTATTTAAAAAGTTAATTACAGCGAAAAATCTACGTAGCTAATTATAACTAATTATTGTAGAATTCTTACAAAAAGCCTACATCACCCTATTTTATGAGAGATATTGTTCAAGAAATAAAATATGTACCTAATATCACCAAAAAATCAACGAAAATAGAAAATGTATAATTAGAAATTTTAAAAATTCCCTATCTGCAACTACAAATACTATAGTGTGGGTTTTGTTTTTATAATAAATAGCTATACAAACTACCAAATTAATATAATAATAAATTAAACATTTTCATGAAGAAACGGAAACTTAGGAAATAATTTTAAAGAAAATACAAGTTTGTTACAAAAATCAATATTAAATGTGTGCAAATGTACAAATATGCAGGAAACGAATTTGCGTGGGAACCAGTCCCCTACATACGTTAACCACTCTTATGGTATAAAAATGTGTAAAGTTATAGAAAAATCAATAATCCAAACACTTGACTTTCAAGCCCCATTGCCAGATCGCTGGGACTCGTATAATGCGTGTAATTTGCATCGCGCGTAAGGTCAGTTTGATGTCTACAGTATATATACAACACCGATCGTTGGCCCCCTATATTTATTTCCCTTGAACTAAACGTGTGTATTTTGAGATATATGACGGTCTTTACCCGCCATTTCGAAAATCGAGATTCCGCATCTCCTGATGATGCTTAATCAAGAAAACACTATTATACACATAAAATTTACGAAGCCCAGAACCGGGCTGCGTAAGTTGGTGCCGGGCTTCGTATAGATAGGAGAACACTCTGTTTTAGGCTTGGTAATGCCGCCTAATGTGTATATATATATATATATATATATATATATATATATATATATATATATATATATATATATATATATATATATACGTAAATAGCAAAACATCCGAGACCCACGATACGGAACAGACAACCCGAGACCCGATCGAAAAAATTATTTTAAAACTGTGTATTTTGGTGTTTTGGGATGTATTTATTGGCCTTAGGAATTATTTAGTCTGAGGGGTAAAAATTTTCAAAAAGTAATATTTATGACAAACTTCCGAGACCCTTTGAAGTGCAACGAACATGCGAGACCAGTAATATTAAAAATATACGTTCATCGTCACATAAGAGTCCCTTCGACGTTGCCAATATGACACTATAGTAAACCTGGTGTTCTCAGTGAGGTTAACGGAATATTCCGAAAAAAAAAATGTGTTTTCGATTTGTCACGAATATATATATATATATATATGTTTATATATATATATATATATATATATATATATATATATATATATATATATATATATATATATATATATATATATATATATATATAATAGTTTAATAATTTAATAATAATAGTCGGGTTCGAATCCTGGTCAGAGATAATAATTTTTCATAATTCAAATTATGTCTTCATATATATATATATATATATATATATATATATATATATATATATATATATATATATATATATATATATATATATATATATATATATATATATATATATATATATATATATATATATATATATATATATATATATATATATATATATATATATATATATATATTTGTTTAACCGCTTATACATACCCGTTTCGCTATATTCTACAGACTTGTCGGACCATTTTCGACGCTCTCAGACCCGGGCTTGGGTCTGGCAACGTTCTCCTATGTTTTCGAGGTCTACATGATAAGGTTTACCTAAAACTGCAATAAAAAAATATACAATTTGGGTTTGGAAAAGTAGGGTTTGTAAAAAGTTTTATACAACCGTAGTTCATCACAATGAACTATAGTGGGCGTCGCGCCTTTCTCAAGTGTATATCGTATATTTTTATACAAGACGCTATCAAACCCGGTATGTTCTACAGACTTCCTAAGCCCTGGATCTGGCAACATTGCCATGACGCATATGTTAAGCTTTGTTTTATAAACGTTTGGTTATAATAGCTCGCATTTAATATTTGATGGAGAAAAGTGACGTAAAAATTACATCAGCTAGTATGCGAGTTCTTTTCACATTTGTAGGTAATTCCCTGGCTTTGAAAAATTGAAGGTTTTAATATTTATTAATAATAATGATATACTTTATTTATAGCATATAACTAGATAAATTCCATACAATACATTAAAATTTCTTAAATATTAATGTAATTTGTTACATATTTTTTACACTGTTTCTTAAATAATGTTAAAGGTGTACAGTTTTTTACATTAGCTGGAAGTGAATTATATTCAACTAAACCTTTATGAAACAGATTATTTTGTCCTATATTTGTTGTTAGTGTATGAACATAAAAATTATTTCTACTTCTAGTATTATGATCATGAACATCTACGAATAGTAATTCATTTAAAATGTGCTCTGGATATATTATTGTTAATATTTTTATTTTAAATATTATTGTCATCGTATTATAAATAATGATAGTATACATACTACATTTTAATATTATTCTTAACGAACAATTTTGTTTTTCTTAAGATTGTTAATTTCAGTATTATTTAGGAGGTAAAGTATACTAGCACAACAATTAAAATGGGGAAGTATTATTGTTTTATATAGTAATAATTTAGACCACTTGCTAAGATTTTGGCTTATTCTACCCATGAAATTTACTTTTTTTGCAACTTTACTGATAACATAGTTTGAATGACTAGAAAATGTTATGTGACAATCTATTATTACGCCTAAGTACTTCCACTCATAAACTTGTTCTATTTTTTGACTACTAATTTGTATTCCCACATGACTAGATGTATCAATTTCGTTAAACTTATTTTTTATTATCATGAATTTTGTTTTATTTACATTTAAAGAAAGACTATTTTTACCTAACCAGTTATATACATTTACTAAGTCATCATTGATGATATTTATTACTTTTTCAACATCATCTCCTATAAAATATATTAAAGTGTCATCTGCAAATAATTGAATGTTACATTTTTTAATTACATTAACAATATCATTTATGTGTAGTACAAATAAATCAGGGCCTAATACAGTTCCTTGTGGAACGCCAGAGATAGTTTTTTTAGCTGAAGATGTACTATTAAAGTATCTAGTTTTTTGAAATCTGTTTTTGAGATATTCACTAAACCATTTTATAACTATTGGGCCGAACCCATATCTTTTTAATTTCAATAATAATAGATCTCTATTAATAGTCTCAAAAGCACGTCTAAAGTCTAGAAAAACTACACCTATCACCTTCTTCTTGTAAATAGCATTTTTCCATTTCAAAAGAACTGATTGTATTGCACATTCACATGAATTATTTTTCCGAAACTCTGATTGAAAAGGTGTTAACAGTTTGTTCACTTAAATGTAGTCGCGAAACTGGATATTTACGACGGTCTGTATTCTTCACATTTGTTAGTGTTGGTTATCTTCTCAATGGGGATAATATGGGATGTCTTCAAGGTTTCTGGGAAGGATCCACTTTCTAGACTCATTTGAATTAGATGCAAAAATCTCTGTCCTATTACAATGAAAGCTAATTTAAGAATCTTTACTGTAATACGATCGACACTACTATTCTTAATAGGTAAATTGTTTATAATTTTTTTAACTCCAAAAACTCTATTGGTAAAAATTTTTCGAACTTGCATTGATGTACATTAATGTGGCTTAAATCAGTTTCAATTTGGGTTAAATTTGTTAATGGTAATTTGTTGTATGCTGTTAATAAAGTAAATATTGAATTTTTCTGTAATTTGAATTTCCTTTTTTTCTAACTCATTGCCAAAAATAATACCTTCCTTTTTTTGTCTGTTATGACCTCCTTTAATTAATTCTTTAACTGTTTTACACATTTCTGTTGAGTTATTTTTCATATCATCTATTTTTTCTTGATAATAATTTCTCTTGTGGATCCTGATCAAACTAACAATTCCATTTCTTTGTTGTCTATACCTATTCAATCACTTTCTTCTTGTGTAAAGATTGCTCTTTTATATAATCTGTCCCTTTCTTCAATTTCCAAGACTATTTCTGGGGTCCACCAACGCTTACAACTCCGTTGACATTTAATGGTTTTTTAACAGTTGGAGCATGCCTGTTTAGTGTGTCCATTACGGTTTTAACTAATGTTTCTGCTAGTTGATTGGTGTTTGTACAGTCCGGATTCCATGGTTGATCCATTAGATCTAATTGAAATTGCATTTCATTGAAGTTGCTCATGTCTCTGTGTTGTATTGTATATTCTTCATATTTTTCTTTCACTTTTGCATTTACAGTTATTGTTGAGTGATCGGTTATTTTTGGAACATGGTGCACCTGGGCATCAATGGTTTTTTCATTAGATACAAGAAGATGTATGAGTGTAGCACTGTCCTTAGTGATTCTTGTAGGTTGGTCGATAATCTGATGTAGTCCATTATTTTTAATTAAAGTTCTCAGCCTATTTTCATAATAGGAATCCTTTAATAGGTCAATATTAAAGTCTCAGATAATTAGTAAGGTCGCTGATCTACTAGCATATACATCAAACAAATTTTCAAGTTTCACTAGAAATTGAGCATCACTAGAGTTTGGAGAGTGATATAAGTTTATAAAGTTATATTTGTATGATTGAAAGCATATATTAATAGTTACAATCCATGTGTTCATATCAATGGTATCTTTAAGTAGGACTTTATAACTGAATTCATTTTTTGTATAAATGATTAGAGTAAGATTAACAGGATTTTCGAACAAGTGAGACAACGCAACATAATACGGAAAAGTTAATTTCTGGGGAAACTGGATGGTTTCCAAATAAGGTGGAAAAGTACATATGTCATTTTCCGTAGTAATCAAACGATAAATTTCAAGAACTTGATTAATTTTTTTAGTATAAAAGTACTGTAATATCTTCTTTGTATGTTTGTTTGAAGGATTGTTTGTGGTTAATTAAAGCTTTATTCTTTTACTGTTAAGATGAGAGAATGAATGCTTGAACTATTTGGTTTCTGAATTATTTTCTGATCCCTCGTTTACATTCGTTTCCTTGGATACTTTGTAGTATCCAAGGCAACGGTGCTCATCACATTTATTGCTCACTTGTTTTTTAGAATTTTTCCAGCAGAAAAAGTCTCCATCAATTTGCTTGAGGACAGGATTGGAAAGAACTAGTGAATGCACGCATAAGATTCGGTTATGATTGTAAAGCAACTTGATAGATACGTAAAAAACCGCGTCTTCTTCTTTGGCTGGTTTTACAATTAATAAAAGTTAGTACAGGGCTCTTAATGTTAATGTTCGTTACAATGATAAGAACTTAACCTATAAAAATGAGCTAATAAGAATAACGTGAGAATCGAATGAGATAATTGAAAACGGTTAAAATTAAGACAGCAGATTCTTAATTTTAGGGCTCGTTGCAAAATGTAAATAACTAAAACTACAAAACTTAACCTAAGAGGAACGTATGAGGATTCTGTTGGACTTGTAGGTTGTTGGTTGGATCATAATCGTATATGCAACATAAAAGGAAAATAGTAAATGTATGTACACAAATATGTCTAACAGGTAACAAAAAGTAATTGCGAACGTTCTGTACATAAACGGAACAAAAAAAGATAAGAAGGATTTGTAATGGGCTGCATCCGAGCTTATCTGCTATGTATTCCCTGTGTTCCCGATCACATGAAGTAACGAATTTTTGGTACGACCGTTTATTGAAGTTAACAACAACCGATTTGTAATTATACGTTTTGCGACACACTGTTGTGTGGGTTTCTTGTAGCGTTCTGAAACTTTTTCTGGAACAAATAGGTTTAGCTCAGGTTTAAATCGACAATCTATGCCAACGAAATGGCATAATTCTTGTTGCATTCTAAGGATTGGAAAGTTATGAATAGCTTCTCCTTTTGAAATTTGCGGCGTAACTCCATCACTGTTCACTGTGTGGTCAAGACAAGTTAGTTCTTTGGCTTTAAAGATTTTTTTTAATTTGATAGTAAACCGTAATGATATAGGCGTTGAAATACTTTCTTTAAATGCTGTAGATAGTCTGCTTTGATGGCAGAAAAATTTAGAACAGAAAAAACTTTATACAACCGTGACTTCAGCGATGGAACTGCTCCATGTACTGGTAGTCGTGGTTCTGAGAGAGTATTAATCCTCTACTGGAATTATGCTAATTGATTTCTCAACATCTGCTTCATAAATAGGATCCTGGTATCTTGAATGGTATGCTTGCAAGAGTAAGTTTCTTGACAGATTGTTGCGTGTTCAATTAAAGTCGGCGGTCACCACATGTAATATCTTCTGTGTTTGTTTGTTTCAAAGACTGTTTGTGGTTAATGAATGCTTTATTCTTTTACTGTTAAGATCAGAGAATGAATGCTTGAACTATTTGGTTTCTGAATTATTTTCTGACTCCTTGTTTATATTCGTTGCATTGGATTCTACACTCACACATACATATTTATCACTGGATCACAGTACTCATTCATACATATCGTCGACGTTAATGCATACTAGCGGAACTATTTTCTAGCAATTTTCCAGGAGCGCGGTTTAAATGCTTATAAAAACTTTGTTACAGATGGCATGATGAATTCTTTGAAATCGCAACTAGCAACATTGCTAGTTACAACATTTCAAAGAATTAAGTTCATGTGCATTAACGGCGACGATATGTACTATATACCACCAATAAATAACAACGTCGTAGACCATTCAGGGTAAGAATCGTGAGGTGTTCTTTATCAAAAATTAAAATGGGCGAACTAAACTGAGCATTATTTGTGACTTTTTTGATAAAACACTGAAGGAAAACTTTCTCGTCTGTAATTTGTAAGATTACTTAATGGAACTTTTAATGGAAACAGGGAACTCAAAAGGTTCGGAGGGGCAGTGTATGTTGCAACCCCCAATTGAATTTCATTAACATTGGTATGGGGTAGATGCAGTAGCAGCACTTCACTATAGCAACAAGAAACGGCCACCTCATAGAACAAAAGATAAACGGAATAAATTCTGTGCAACGTTCTTTAACAAAAATGAAACTGGGCGGACTAATATGATTTGCGCCTGGTATATTTATAACTACATATATTTCAAATGTAATCAGAAAATCTCTGGTGTACAATTCATCACTAAGAATATAATACATATTCCAATTCATAAATAGCTATTTCAGAATACAATAAAAATTGATCTTTAACTTAGTACAAGTGCAATATAACGGAATTGAGCAAGGTTTGAGAAAACTTCTTCTCTTCTTCGTTACCTTTCGACGTTTCTGTTAAAGGCACTTAACCACCATATAGTGTATACTGTTTTGTACCTTCAAATTCATTAAACAGAAAGTAGGGATCGAACATTCCATAATTTTCTTGTAACTGTACAAACGCACAGTAAAAATAGAAACTGCTATTTTTTTAATCTAGCTTAAACTAATCAAATGTAGTGTATTTTGGTCAGCTAAACTTGAAAGTGACTTTATGGTTGATTTGTTCATGTTTACGAGTAGATAATATCCTGAACTTTGTAAAATATCAATATTAAACCACGCCCCCAGATGGATTTTGTCGTTTTATTTTCAAAAACTGTTAGGTTTATGGACTGGTTGTTAAGTGGGTTAGATAAAATAAAGCTTATTTAATTGGCGCATGAATATATATCATACAGGATGTTTCACTTAAGATTCGTATCCTCTGAATAGGTGGTAGTACACATAAAATGCAACAAAATAACTGAAAATCATTAGTGTCTATCTTTCATAATAACCGAAAAAAGAATGGTTTTTGAAAAGTGGGTAGCAGGTCACTGGTCTAAGAATCACACTTGGAGCTGGATGTGCCTATCTGATACATTGACGCAGCTGCTGCTAGGTGATGTCGCAGTTTGTTTTGACTATAATTTCCAGCAGTTCCCAAAAGTTGAAATTTTTAGCAAATTTTTGTCGATTTGCGTAAAAACAAAAAGAGTTTTTTGTTCCTATTGATGAATACTATCGCACATGCAATTTATAGGAAAGTTGAGTAAAACACCCTGTATGTAGACCAACAATTTCTACCAATACATTTGACGGAGCAACTTTAGAACATAACTTATTGTGATTTTGTATTGAGAATACCCTGTACTGGACAATTATTTTATAGAAACCAAAACGTATAGGACATTTTACCTTGTTTTGAAATCTTTCTTACTTCGTTTGTACGTCATACTGCATGACGTTTTACCATTATTTTCTTTCTGCATTTTATAGAGCATTATTTGACTTTTCACTATTCGACTTGGGTCAGGTCTTGCGAAGAATTAAATTTTGCATTCAATGATGTATTCATTAAACATATCACTAACACAGAATTCCGTATCTAGCGGTAGCGGGTACGCTACAGCTACCACAAGCACAAAATAACACTAATGTATGTTCTAATAACAACTGTCCTTGAACACAAAATTTTATTCAAATTGCATTTTTGACTTTTTTATTTTGAAAGTCTATAGCTTTGTAACATTTCATTTTTGAACATAGATATGTTGTGCTTAATGGCCTATTTTGATCAAAGGCATTGACCCTCAGGAATTGGCATCGTCTGCTCGAGATATCCTACATGTAAAATGGGTGAAGTCCCATTTAATGTTAAATATCTAGCTACATTTTCAAGCAGGTGTGGAATTAAGTCGTGAACTTAGAATTCCAAAACAAAAACCATTCAAGAAAAAAATTACTCGATACGAATATCAATATAAAGAACGAAGTAAGAGAGATCCAAAAACCCTGAAGTACCCTGTACCATTTAGGTTCACTAAAAAGATTGATTAGTACAGGGTATACCCCTAAAATGTATCTTGCCAATACGAGAATTACCATATGACTAGCCCCAATAATAATGATAATATCGCCTCGTAGATTTTGCTGGAGATGCTGAGATAGAAGAAGACTGAACCAGGATCGCGTTCGATGCTCAACGAGATTTCCATAGCTATTTCATGATGAACATCAAATCACACAAAGTTATGCTCGAAGCTTCTCGTATAATATGTACCGATACAAATTAATTGTCTGTGTGACTTATGATCGTTTTTCGATTACACAGAAACAAGACAACATGCACAAAGTTTTCTTAGCTTTTTGGTATGAAAGTTAAATAAAATCCTATTTTACCTAACTGGCTCCATTTTGATAAACCTAATAGTTTCTGCAAAAACAGTAAAAATTATCTGGTGGCATGGCTTACTCTCATCAGCTTCTCTGGTTCACCACTTTTGAGTAGTAACTTTTAAGGGGTTATTTAACATATCACAAAGAAGGCCTATCAAAAATCCAAGGATCTACCTCAATTCCCCTCTATTTTTACTAATTTGACTGAACTGTTACCGTGGCATTAATATATACATATCTTAGAAACTGTTCATTTGTGCTAAAAACATAACAGTAAAATGTACAGGAGGTCAAAAGATTTGGCTATAACATTTAATTTTTCAAAACACATATACATGACGTGTCTTCGAAACTTTTAATTGTATTCTTGTAAACAAAAATAATCATGTTAAAATAAATGATTTAAAAACAAATTATTAAAAAACAATTATTTGCATAAACCTTATGTATTTTAGAACAAAAGAAGCTCAATGCTATTTTCTCATGTTAATAATAATTTTCAGAGTTACATCGTTTTACGGAAAACGTTAGTTTTTCTGTAATTAAGGTTATTTATGGAATTTACGAACAAATCAACAAAAATAAAGATCACTTATGTGCGTAGCATCCCGAAATCATTACGTCAATCGTAATTTTATCTCTGATACATTCGGCAACGTTGCTGGGTTCGGTAGGGTAGGTAGGCTTGCTTAAAATTATACAAATGGGTCTGTAAACACTGTAATATGTATCGGGTTCAAGAACGACTGTCAAATATCACCAATACTTTTTTTTCATATATTTTTACCCCTCGAAGATCTTAAATATTGCTTATCAGAAATAGATCAATATTATGTAAAATATACACATTTTAAAAATCAAAAAATGCGGGTCTACTAACGACCCTACCATATAGCGGGTCCGACAACGTCGATTAAACCAATATATATATATATATATATATATATATATATATATATATATATATATATATATATATATCTATTTTCGTAACAAGTCGAGATCCGAATAAATTTAGGACAACCCGAGATCCACCAAAAGGTTAACAGTTACGCATGTATATTTCCTGTTGATACAGTTATAATTTATGACTTAACCACTACCCCCTCAGAGGGGAACAGATTTTGCAATTAAAATTTTATTTATAAATCCATAACGCAGCGAGATCCGCAACAAGTCGAGGTCCATTTTTGTATATAGCAAAATATGTATACCAACGTGAGATCCTGCAGCGTTGCCACCGTATTCGACAGATATTTACCACAAAACTCACAAACGAGGGTCATTATGACAACCAGATGTTGTAAAAGGGACTGTTAAAATGACTTGACCTGGAATTTCATACAATAGAAAAAGGACGAATTTTGCTTGAAAGTATAAAATTATTATTCATGTTATTCTGCATGTTAGATTTAATATGATATAGTTATCTGTTAATAATTTTATGCAATACAATTACTTAAAGATGTACTATTGTTTTCATAATGATCTAGGACAGCAAGGCTATTTTTTATTACTTTATGCTATACGTTTACACTAAAAGAAATGAATTAAATAGCATTATATTAGCCTTGTTGCCCGAGATCATTATGAAATCAATAGTACATATTAACCTTTAATGTTTTTAACTTCCTAAAAAATATTTTATTTAAAAGAGAAAAAAGGGAAAAAGTTAAAAATATGAAAGGTTAATATGTACATCTTTAAATTGCATTATATAAAATTATTAACAGATAACTATATTATATTAAACCTAACATGCCACCCGCCTTGAAACTATTAATTTTAAAAATAAAGCAAATAAAGATTATTGAAATTGAAAGACTAAAGTATAAGATTGTTTTTAATTACTACCATTTTCATATATTATTTTTGCACATATGTACTATAATTAATCGCATCACGCAAAATACAGTTTTACATGCATTCTGTTTCAAACCCTAATATTATCTCCCCTAATTATGTCAAATGAAAGATATTAAGGAATGCTATAAAGAAAAAATTACGAATTGAATGATGCCTTTGGTTACGGATTGCATTTGATTATAACCGGAAAAAGTAAAGAAAATAAAACTTCCGTTTATGCAAAAAACCAGGTATGCCTAGGAATCATTGGAATGATCATCAATCACTTATTTCAATTTGAAAACATTAGAATGGCGGAGAAAATATTTGCTTCATACGTCAAAATTATTTTGAAAGATTGAATTCTTTGTGTTTTGCGGTATTTTTGAATCTAATATGTACTTTGTTTATAATGTTTATATGGTCGAATAAAATCATTGCTTTCGCAACCTTTAAGAATCTTTATTTCCAGAATCTTCCAGGTTCAAATAATTCAGTAAAAGGCAATAAGATTAGGGCTGATTCTATACCGAAATTACCTAAAATTACTTACTAAATACAAACGTGATAATTGTAACTGTTCCGTACAGGACCTTCAATCGTACGGGTGTTTAATAATTTCATCTACGAAAATAACGTTCATTTGTACAGTGAAACTATTGTAAAAACTAATTTTCTTCTGTTTGATTTAAATCCAATAGTTGCGAAAGCTGATTATACTATTCATGGTCATCTTAATTTCAACGGTAAAGAAAAACTGTGCTGTAATTTGGTTAATTTTATTATGAACATTAAAGCCTCAACAAAAAGTGAAACAAAGGCGAAAGATAACAAATGTGCATGGATAAACAATTCAAATCTAATAGTTGCTATTAGGTGTAACCGAAATGTGAGTGTCAACAACAGTTTCGGCTCATATTCCTGACAAACTGCATCACATTATCCTAATCTACCACGTTCGAATGAAGAATTACAACAACCAACTTTGCTCAACAATCGGTCTTTTTTAATTGTTCGTCGTCAATACATTCAAGCAAATGGGAACCTACATTTGGGGTATATTACTTAAACATTTGTAGTTTCTTAGCACACAAATATGAAGTACATCAATTTATAGCTGAGTTTCAACCTTCAGTATTGTTCTTATCAGAAACTAGAGTTACTGCGGATATTTTAGAATGTGAGACAGAAATAAAGGGGTATTACGTTGTTGTATGCTTTTCTGATAATAGGTACACAGGTGGTGTTATAATGTTTATAAACCGTAAATATAATTTTAAGATTATTCATAATATTAGTGTTGCCAATACGTTTTCGTCGTTAGTGGTAAACGTAAATAAAATAATGGTTGGAATTGTATATCGCTCGTCGAGTTCAAGTGCTATATATTTTATAAATTATTTCAGTAACTTGTTGGATAAGGAGTCTTACTATAAAGGTCGTGTTATTTTTACAGGAGATTTTAATATTGATATGAGGATAGACAATTTATACAACAGAAAATTAAACATATTGTTAATAATATAGGTATGAAACAAATAGTTAACATTCCCACCAGTACTACACCTAACTCGCAACTACAATTGATCTTGTGATAACGAACGATCCTTACTAAACGTTACAGTAAAAGATACGCCAAAAATTACAGATCACGATATTGTGATTGTAATAGTTATTAACAATCAATCTGCGTCTATTGAAACAGAAAAATATAAAAAGTGTAATAAACGATGAGGTGATAGCGGAAATGAGAAACAAACTATATGAATGTAACTGGAAGTATGATGTTATTATTGATAATTTTCGTAACAATATTGTCAATTTGTTAGATACATATGCTCCACTTAAAACGTACAAAATTAGAAGTAATTTAAAACCATAGTTCAATAATAACATTAAGAAAATTCAAATAAAGCGGGATAAAGCATATAAAACTTTTAACACTACTAATGATCCTCAAAACTGGATTAATTATAAAATTTTGAGGAATGAACTCGTTAGTATAATAAGATCAGAAAAATTAGAGTTTTATAGATTACAGATTGATAACAATATGGGGAATTCTCGCGCTATGTGGAAAACATTAATTGGAAAATCAAACAACGATCTCCCAGATGACATTGATTTTGAAAATTCTAAATTGAATGAAATTACAATACCGAATAAATTAAATGAATACTTTATTGGCAGTTTAAATGATACTGTTAATAGCATAACCCCGCTTAATTGTGATAATCCTCCTGTATTAAATAATAGATGTTGTAGGTTAGTAAAATTTGAAAAAAAATTATATTAATTGAAAAATTTATAAAACTTAAAAAGGTCAAGTCAAGTCCAGATGAATTTGGGCTGTCCATTATTAAGCCACTCATCGACAGTTTAAGTTATCCATTAATGCATCTTATTAATTCTTCCCTGGAAACTGGTTGTTTTCCAGATAGTTTAAAAGTTAATACTGTTACACCTATACCTAAAGTGAATAACACAAATAAAGTCTCTGAACTCCGCCCAGTTTAATCGTTTTTTCTTCACCTTTTATTTTAAGAGTTACTACACGTATAATATTGTCCTTTCCTAGACATACCTGGATTGCTCTTTTCAAATAGTGTTTAGTACTTTTGATTCCAGCCTCTCACAGAAGTTATAGACCTCCAAAATGTGGCAAGTTGTAGGGAAGAAAATGCCAAGTGATACCTCCATGCAATAAAGATTGTATTGTGTGATCAAAATTGTTGTTTACAAACTCCCCTAGTTTTTTATTTCGTTTTTGGCTCCAACGAAATTACATAGTAGTAATACATAGCTAAAAATCTCTAAAGACTTTCCTCGGCGCAAAATAAATCTTTTGAACGTGGCTAAAAATGCACCGTTTGTCTTGCCTAGTCGATATCGATTGAGTGAAATGGATAAGTCACAGCGGTTCTTTGAACGGGTAAATTGCCCATGATTGGTGCAACAGGTTGAGCCTTAATCCTAAAGCATTTGCAGCAATTTCTTATCGTCATTGCCAAAATGATGGTAATTTTTGGGAACAGCATAGCAAATATGCTGTTTCCAAAAATAGCTCAGAATATTTCATGTATAGTACTTAATAATAATTTTGGACCAGTATGCATATAATTTTAGATGCTCGCTTTCAAAAAGTCATTTAATTAGATAATTATTTTTATGAAATAAAATATGTTTTTATTAAAAGAAAATTTGTGATAGGTAATTTTGTTTACTACCTACTCTCGAGAGACCCTGATTGTCAATGAATGGTGAGAGGCTTAAAAGATGTTTTTTTTTTCTAATTTTGCCTTGTTTTAAATTGTTAATTTCCTTAGAAAAGCATACATTCTGAACAAGTCTTATTAATGAATTTAAAGCATTATTAAGTTCAGCAATTGAAAAATTTCTGTTAAAATTTCGACATTCTGATGGAAGTAAACAGTTATTTTTGAATCTGAAACAGACTGCAACAATTTTGAGTAATCTGTTTAGAGACGAATATTTTTTAATAATTGATTGGTATTGGTGACATTTGTATTACTATCGATGGTAATGAGATAGATATTTTGGACTCTATCTAGAATACAAATTATTGTATAAAATTATTAACAGATAACTATATTATATTTAACCTAACAATAACTATGATCAGTTTCCGACTACGGTCAATGTCAGAAGCAGTTAAATTTACGGAATAAGTAAAATCCTGTATTGTAAATATATGGACATATAGATAAAAATGAAACTCTCTGATAACTAGTGTTTATTTTAACAATAAAAATAGTACTTTTATATTGTGAATTACTTAAAAAACTAAATTTCCTATAATATTGTAGATAAATAACTGTAATCAGATGTTTAGATCATTTAATCCCACTTTTTTTAAAAGGGCAACATTATTCCCATTCCGATACTTATATCAATATTTTCTCTTTGTAGGTGACCCTTAAACTTACTAAACGTCCTGATAGTTATGCAAAAATTTTATAGAAGGTTCTGCAATGGTAATTGTAGCTCCATCGTTGGATTTGATATTTACTTTCAGAAAAGAAATGCTGAAATAGTGATAATTAAACTTGTATACATAACATCTTAAAAACTGTACGCCATCATGTGCAAATAATACTTGATAAAAATATAAATAAATACAATATTCCGTTAACAGTATACAGTGCGCGTCTAAAGTCCGTTCCCCCCCTACTAATTTTTGAACCACCTGGTATATCGCAACGAAATTTGGAGGTCTTAAACAGGAGATAAGAACCTATTTTTTGATGAAAAAATGACAGCTAAAAGTTTCAAAATGGCGGCTGAGCACCCTCTTGAATTACTTTTTTAAATAGAATACCCTGTATATTATTCCGTTTTCGAAATCTGCTCATAATTCTTAACATTTTTCTCTAATACACTTGGCATTCCGGTTTAAAATGAAGTATGGATTTTGCGAGGGATTTTGGTCACTTCCGGTAAAACATTTTTCTAACTAAATTTTATTTGACAGCTAACAGTTAAATTTGACAGTAAACAAGATGTAAGATACCCCAACAACGATTTTTGTTTTCAATGCAAACTTGATTGATAGCAGAATTCGTGTCTGTTGGATTTGAAATTAATTAAAATGTCCCTTTTCAAACGTTAATATTTGAAAATCAATTAAATTTAGAAGTAAAGTGTATTAGAGAAAAATGTTAAGAATTATGAGCAGATTTTGAAAACGGAATAATATACAGGGTGTTCTATTTAAAAAAGTAATTCAAGAGGGCGCTCAGCCGCCATTTTGAAACTTTTAGCTGTCATTTTTCCATAAAAGATTAGGTTCTTATCTCCTGTTTAAGCCCTCCAAATTTCGTTGCGATATACCAGGTGGTTCAAAAATTAGTAGGGGGGGAACGGACTTTAGACGCGCACTGTATAAGAAAATTATTACAATGGTGTATATCCAAAAGAGTATTGAAGGGAAATTCTGGTTATTAATTAATTTGATAGGTTATTTTGATAAACTACTTTAGTGAATTTGTATTTTATTTTAATAATTAGTACGTATAAGTTATAAAAAAACATTTGAATTAAAGAAAGGAAATCGATTTATACATTTCTTAAGTAAATACGGCAATTTTTGATTTGACCCTACTCAACCCATTTGAGGCAAGGCATTAATTGTGCTACTGGAATATCTACATACAATTTATTATAAAAACTGCACACGTAGCTCATTTTTCAATTTATACTATTTTCAAGCCAAAATTAGCCAAGGCCTACCAATATTAAAATAGTTTTCAGCTGGAATTTTGTTAATTCTATAAATTAATTTTAAAAAGGAAACTTCATGGGGTTCAGTATTTGATGTATTTTATTAATTAATTCATCAAAATATCAACGTTTCGACAATGATTTGTCTTTATCAAGATCTAAAACGATTTTAAATACAATTACGCATAAGTTAAAACCTTAATTAAAATCAAAAATTGGCACTAAATGTTATCATAGGTTAAAGTTTTCTTTAAAGTTTAAATCTAACATTTTAATAGATTAAGTAATTGAAGTACAAATATAATTGATTCTCAACATTGCACATTCTAAATTAAAAATCAACAAAAGTAAGTATTGACTAAAATAAACAATCGTTTTTAAAAAAAACTTTAACGTATGATAACATTAAGTGCCAAGTTTATCATTTTAATTAAGGTTTTTACTTATGTGTAACTATATTTAAAATTGTTTTAGATCTTGATAAAGACAAGAAATCCTTTTTAAAAGAAAAAGTTTCCCTTTTAAAATTAATTGCAACAGTCGTGATATTAACAAAATCTATAAATTACGTTAAACATTATGTATGGACTGGACAGAAACATACAGCATGTATTTAAAACAAGAGTGATAGTGCCCAAGTGTGTGCTTTTTATAAATAAAACATTGGAATTTTTTTCTTACTTTAGACAAAACTAAAAATATTTCTGTTATTCAAATGTTAGTTAAATAAAGCTAATAGTACTTGGGATAGCACTTTCTTCCCATTTAACAGAATCTATACTATCGCTATTTATAAGAACCGCATGCCCATGTATAGAAGTAATTTTAAAAATGAACAACCCAGTTCGATGACTAAGAAGGCGTGACAATGTCGTTTTCTAAGAATTCAAGCTGCAAATACATCTGCGATGTTGTCAAGCATACCGGATCTCGACTTGACTGTAACATACATTTTGAGGTTTTATACATAAAAGGCGCTGCAGTGCCCCCTACAGTAAGGTTAGATGAACTGCCAGAGTATAAAATTGCACGAAATGGGTACAAAGTGAGATCCTACCAAAAATTTGAATTTCTTCTTCCCTTCACATCGCCTATTGAATGAGTAAGTTATACACACAGATACAAAACGAGATCCAAAATCGGATCTCGCCTTGCAAAAGGGATCTCATCTTGTATAGTTTGTAACTCCAAATGATCTCGACTTGTAACGAAAATATATATATATATATATATATATATATATATATATATATATATATATATATATATATATACACACGCCCAACTATCCATACCAAGCCCGCTATGTTACGCAGGCACTCAGAAGCCCGGGCTTTCCTGTAGAGTTTCAGCTGTATATTCTACCTCAATCAAACCGATAATTTCATATTATTAAGCGCAACCTGCGAGGGGTAAGTTATTTTTACATACAAATGAATATATACTGTACAGCTTTTACGAGACCGCATATATTATTGGTACTGTAGCAGTCCTGTTTGTATAAAAATAGATATTTCACGCATTATACCAAGCCACGCAGGGTTGCCGCTACTGTTACCAGCAAAACGTAAGATTATTGATCGTGTAATTTGTCTCGCCGGCTGTGAATGTCGGACAAACCACGGTTAGTCACCGAGACTTTCCGAATGCTTTCGTTCATATGTGATGGTAATGCCGAGTTGGGAGTATCCTAGCGGAACTTTTGTTCTCGCCAACAGCCTGAGTCAAGGTCTTACATCTGGTTATTATCGATTTTATTTTAGCTTTCTCGCGGCATAGTAACACAGACAATTATATACAACGAACTTTATGAAAAGAAGATGGAATTTTAGATTTCAGATCATGTTCTACATGCATAATTAACTGAATATTAAGTTACCTCGGAATTCGCCTTTTGGCCATGATTTTGATGATTTTTTTTTAAATTGTAGGTAATCGACTATATTTCAAAGTCTAAATGTTAGATTTGTCTTGTAATGCCCTGTTTAATTGTTAATAACAAATTATTACTTTTTTCATAAGGGACTAACATTTAAATAATTTCATCAAATTTGTATTATAATTGCATAAAGTTGGGTACTTATAGGTTTTTAGGGTCGTAGATTCAAAATTTTAATAAAAATTTGATGAAATTATTTAATTATTAATTAGCCCCTTATGGAAAAAGTAATAATTTGTTAATAACAATTAAACAGTAATTTTCAAACCTTTGACAGTACAGACTTTACCAATTAAATATTTTAGTTTGAAAGAAAATGGCAAGAACAAAATTACAGTTTTCAATTAAATTAATATAAATAAAAATATTATTTCTAAAAAAAGATAAATCAATATTAGACGGTTTCCTAGAAAAAAAATACCTCGGAATTCGCCTTTTGGGCACCGATTTTGATGATTTTTTTAAAATAGTAGGTAATCGAATATATTTCAAAGTCTAAATGTTCGATTTGTCCGCTAATGCCCTGTTTAATTGTTATTAACAAATTATTATTTTTTTCCATAGGGGGTTAATTAATAATTAAATCATTTCATCAAATTTTTATTATAATTGAATAAAGTTGGGTACTTATAAGTTTTTAGGGTCGTAGATTACGAATCCGGGGTCCAAATTGGTCTAAAATTCAAAATGGCCGCCGGTGTCAAAACTTTAATATATGAAATTTTGAATGAAAAATCGTACCAAGGGGTTTTTAAAGTAGCAAATTGTGCTGTTAAGCTAAAAAATGACCCAGATGTAAAATGCTTGTCACAAAATGGCCACCGAAACTAAATATGATTAAAATTCAAAATGTTTAATCTCTACTGTATGTTTGTTTAAGATGGATTAATATAGTAGTTAACACAATTTTAAGATTGTTGCAATTATTATTTATTTAAAATTCAAATTGATAGAATGGAGTTATTCCGTATGAATAGTGTTAAAATAAATTAATACTCCATAATTTAACCAGATTCCGTTTAAGTCTGAAACTTTATTTATCGTCAGATTTAAATAAAGGATATTGTGTTAATTATTATTTACTTGTGTTTCATGTAAAGCATTGTTAGTTTTTTCAACTACTTCTGGCAACGTAGAAAAAGAATGTGCTCTTTACATTTTGAAAACTGATTAGTAAGCTTTTTTTTGGGAAGAATAAATTCTTTTTTACATGCTCTTACTGGTTGCGACACTTCAACAGCGTTTTTCGGCAAAGGGGAAAATAAATTTTTCAAAACTTTTGAATGCAAAATTTTATAGGTGTTTTTATAATTTTTAGAAATAGTTAGGGTTACTGAAGACAAGATAAGATATATAGAAAATAAATAAAATGGAACTTTTTTATTAGAAATTGCATGAAAATACAACTAAAAGAAATTGATTTAATTTTATTTTATTTGACAAATCCCATATTGTATAATATCATCTTCAGAGTCATTGCGTTCTGTTTCTTCTTCTTGTTATTTTGAAAAGCATTCTTCATCAGAGAAGTTTTCATCTAAACTTCTTTTTCATTAATGTTTCCTACGTTTGGACATTTCCAAAACTTTAAAAGATTTGAAGATTTGAGGTTTGTTTTCGACTATGCTTAAAAATTGGCTATAAGTGGATTCGAAGATGCCAAAAATAAGTTGAGAATTTTCTCATTAGTTTCTTCTCTGGAAGATTTGCATGGATGGCCTCTTCTAAATTAACTAATCAACTTTATTTATTTCTTCTAAATAGCTTGAAATCTTTTTTCTCGCTTCTTCGCTAGCCGTTCATCTGTATCTTTTTGATGGACCAGCATGCCTCGAAGGTTAGTTAGGGTACCGTAGGTACATTTTACTAAAACATTTTCTGCAGCTTTTATGGTTGAATGGTCTTGAACTTTTCAACATTTATTTCATATCCACATACAACTGTTTGCATAATATCAAATCTATTAATAAATTATCTCTGACTTAATTTCTGTAATTTCTGCAGAAGTCGCAAGCGCTTTGAAAAAGCACATTGCTTCATATTTTCTTTGTTTTTAAAACTGTAAACCATGTGGCAAAAAATCGTGAATCTGTGTATCAAACAATAAACAAGTAACTGTGATTCACTGGCAAACATTTTAAGAAAAAATGAATGAACTGGGTGTTTTGCAAACCTTACTGAGCTGAAAACATGTGAATACATGTCTGAGATACCTATTAGAGACCGCTAGTTTAGCCGTTTAATTCTTTCGACATTTTGTCAGCTTTTGAAGCAAAATCCCGTTACATGAGACGGTGGAATAGTCTAAATTTTTGACAGTATTGCCTTTTTGTCCGTTCCAAGTTTTGATGACTTTCGGATTTAGATTAATTTATTATGATATGAGCTTTCAATCAGTAAAGGTTTCATCTTGTAAATCCGCTTCCCCAAAAAGAACGACCTAAACAAATCCACAAACTGACAGAGGAACTAAGGGAAGACTGACAGATAGGTGCCCAGTTCGTGTTATGTTATTCACTAACCATGTACAGTGCCGCCCATTTGAAAGTGCACGACTCTTTATATGTAATATTCCAAAATGACATCGTGTAAGTCAGGATTCCATGGGCTGTGTTTATAACAGCTGCAGCGGAATGAAAGGTTTATTATTATTATTTTCAAATACTTGTTTAAAATAATTTATCAGCTTAGAGTAAGTTATAGAAAACATAACCGAGGTAAATCGGGTCTATCGTGTACTTTCAAATGGGCGGCAGTGTACCTCTAAGTTGCTATTTAATACTTCATAAAGAATTATGATATGACTTTTAAATTATTAGTCCAAGAGCAAGAGCAAAAAAGTAGGTTCATAATGCAATGAAATGTTTTCGTAGACAATAACATTTTCTACAACTTTTATTACAAACTTTTTTCTGTATAGTGCATAGCTTTATATTTAAAGCGCGCCAAACTTTCTCCAACATGGTTATTGCTAAATATATAGTTAACGGTTGATGATACATTAAAAATGGTAATAACCAAATTTGTAGAATACAAAATTTCTTATAGAATTTATTTGAAGTCTTTTTTCTATAAAATTGATACTTTAAGAGCTATAGCTTGGTAAACTATTGCACCGCGTGAATTATCAGTGGTAATGTTGGTCATAGTACACGGTAAACATTTCATAACACATAAAACGGCGAAAAGTGTTCAGAAAAATGACAGTACTGTGTAGTGTGTAGTGAATGTAATGTATTAATCTTATAAATAGTGCCAAGAAGTACTCATAATTTATACATCTTTCTTAAATTGCATGGGTAGAACGTATTATCATAAAAAACTGTCAATGTAGCAAGATATAATAGTTTGTCACGTACATCACGTACATCATAAAAAATAATAATAATCATGATGATAATAATAATCATGAGAAGGGAAAGGTGGAGAAAAGGATAACAGAGTTCAAAGAATGCAAATTAATTTTTTGAAATAAAAAACGGATTAAAACATTTATTAATACAAAAAGTGGCAAGTTATTTTACGTCATAAGTCTCATCTGTTTCGATGATGAAGGAAGTCACTCATCGTCTTCCACATCCTTGTTTTCTGCCACCGATATATCCGTAGGAGGTGAATCGAAAATTTCATTTTCATCGACTTCGTCTTCGATGGTTTCCAATGTATCTGGCACATTGTCCCATGTGCATCCACCACAATTCGAACAAATAATGGAACATTTTAAGCCAGCTTTTCGGCATACACAGGCAGCCCCGCAATTTGTTGTGCATTTGCAAGATATTATTTTCAGCAAACTTGAGGGTGCTGGAGCCATAGTAGTTCGAATTGGTTGAAGTCCATTTGTAGTCCGCTTCCAATCCCATTCTTCAGGATCATGGTAAAATCCAAGCCAAGTTTGAACCTGGTGGTAGGTTCTAAAAGAATGGTAACGTGCCGTATCTTGGGTTGGAGGTAGAAGTGAGAGGTTTAGTTTGGTGTTACTCGCCAAATTTGCGAAGCATTTTTAGCGAAGAGAGTTAATGGACGCATTGAGAGGCGCATGATTTAATATATAGTGTATAATTTCGTGGCTATTGTGCGTAAACTCGGCATTTACAGCGTTATAAGTCTTAAAGTATCAATTTTATAGAAAAAAACTTCAAATAAATTTTATCGGAAATTTTGTGTTCTACAAATTTATCATCAACCGTTAACTATATATTTAGCAATAACCATATTGAAAAAAGTTTGGCGCGCTATAAATATAAACTTATGCACTATACAGAAAAAAGTTTCAAATAAAAGTTGTAAAAAATGTTATTATCTACGAAAACGATTTTTTTACTATTTTTGTGGCACGATGCACAGTCACGAGATATTTGATAAAACGTGTTTTCCAAGATGGCTGCTAACGTTCATCTCTCCCGTCCCGCCAACTAGACGTTACATTCAGGGGACACCTACGAACATTTTCCAACAAGAAAATCAATTCTGTAGAAGATTGCAGAAATAAATTACCCGGTTACTGCCCGATATTATTTATTTTCCAACTTGTTTACATGCAGGTTACTAACATTATTCCATTGTTATTTCTAAACTACTGCTATTTAGTAAGCATTAATCCTACGGTTCGGACAGCTTTTTTAAGGAATTCTCTCGTGTAAAACAGCCAGCCTTCGCATTCAAATGAGACAGTGTTAAGATCTGCAGATGAGAACAACTTTGTTCTATTTCTTTCACCTAATGTAACTGCTATCACTCAACCAACGGACCAAGAATATATAAGAAACACCTAAGAGATTTTACAGACGTACCGTTTCGATTAATTTCTTGGAAACATTTGATATGATGCTATTTTGAAAGTTCTCTAATATCAAAGATGCAATTTTTGCTTTCGCTATTGCATGGATCAATGTTAAACAACTGACAATCGAGAAAACGTTTTTTACAATTATGAATAATGGAAAAGAAGTTAAAGGCGAAGATGTTACTGAAGACGTGATTTGTTCTAAAGGTATTGGTAGTTTGGCAAATCAGAGCGAGGATATGAAAGAGATAGAAGAGTCCGACATTGAAGCTTAAATGCATTGTGATCGTAAAAAACAAGGTTACCAAGTACTGACAGGAGATGCAATAATGGAGGAAGGGGAAATTCTACGCGACACCTCTCAAGTAGATCAAGAAATTCTAAGTGATGGTGATGATGATTTAAACATGAAGAAAGTACTTTATGGACAAACTGCTGAAGCCATAGGCGTGTCATTAAATTTTTTTGAACAACATAAGGATCCTGATGTAATACATATTTTACACTGGCAAAATATAAAACAAATGATAAAAAATAACACGGTACGCACAGAAGAAATTTTCAGATTTTCATATATCTTTTCTAGAACTTTTTGGTATGAAGATTACGAATCTGATGTTGGTTGTTTCCAATCAGGTCAAATGTTGTTGTTTCGAATTTCATTCGTACGCCATGCAGCCAACCCATACCTGCCTCATGAATTTAACTCAAACCGGGTTTCTCAGGAATTGCTTTTTACCTTACGAATGCAAAACGCCAATAGAAGAATAGCATGCATACACCACATAAACAGGGTTGACAATTTTGGCGTTTCTTAATTCTACAGCTTTTTTGCTTTGGCGCTTGGTGCGTAAATTTTGCTATTAGTTTTTAGCTTTGCATCGTGTTTGACTACTATTGCATAATAAGTAGCGTGCCCCAACTTCACCTAACGATAGAAAAAATGTCAGGCGAGGCATCTGTGACTCTCGTTCAGAATTGGACTGGTCTAGTGCCCTCATGTCTCTGTGATTTGTGATTGCGCATTAAGTCTGGTTCCGTTACGGGTAAACTAGCTAGACATATGTTTCCGAACTATCGTTCTCAGATAGTTACGTCAAGGAACTTCAACGCTTTCTTGGATTAATTACTTATTTATCTAAGTTCTTTTAAGAACTTATCAGAATTATTAGCTCCACTTAGAGTGCCGTTAGAAAAAGATGATGAATGGAGATGGGAGAATGAACAAAAAGAAGCATTCTGTAAATTAAAAGAAATATTAAAAAACCCTCCAGTACTTGGTAATTTTAACCCAAATTTACCTATTTTATTTTATTTTACTGCATATGGTGGGGCATTAATTCAGAATGGTCACCCAATAGCTTATTACTCCAAATCTTTAACTAAAACGCAGATCAATTATAGTCAAATTGAAAAAGAAGCATTGGCCATATTACTGGCTTGCAAGAAATTTCCTGTTTATATATGGGGAAACAAAAATCTGATAGTAGAATCAGATCATAAGCCGTTAGAAACCATATTCAGGAAGCCATTAACTGAAGCGCCTCCCAGACTACAGAGAATCCTATTTGAAATACTGCCATATCCCACAATTGTGTACAAAAAAGGAACCATGTTGTACATAGCTGATATACTGAGCAGAGACTGCGCAAAAAATGTTCATGATGACGAGGATGAAAACTCATTTGAGACATGTGTAATAATACCAATGAGTAAAACGAGATTGCAGCAGTTAAAACAAGAGACAAATACAGATATAGAATTGGTGGAATTAAAACAGCAAATACTTGTAGGATGGCCCGACAGAATAAGCGAAGTTCCGGCTTCTCTAAGAAAATACTGGTCTTACAGGCACGAACTAGCAACTTATGAAGATATCATATTCAAAAATGATAAAATAATGATACCTCCGAGACTAGAAGAAGTTGTTCTCAAATGTTGTCACTTTAGTCACAAAGGTATCACTGGTACTCTCTGATTGGCCAGAGATTTTGCGTATTTTGGCCAAGAATGTCTGTAGACATTATTAAATTGGTGCAAAACTGCAAGATTGGTACGAAGGAACAAAAAGAGAATCCTAAAGAAAAAATTTTACTTCAAGAGTATCCAGAACGGCCATGGCAAATATTCGCTTCTGATATTTATCATTTGAAGGACAAGGAATACTTGCTAATGGCAGATAGCTATTCAGGTTATTTTGACTTCGTGCAATTATCAAGCTTAACCAGCAGGTCAATAACTCGAGCATTTAGATGTTGGTTTGCTACATTTGGAATACCTGATATTCTTCGTACAGATGGAGGAAAACAATATGTATCTGAAGAATTTAAAGAATTTGCTAGAAGATGGAGGTTTGAACATAGAGTTTTCAGTCCACAGTTTCCCAGACCGAATGGTTTAGCAGAGCGATATGTACAAGAAGCAAGATCGATACTAGATAAATGTATAGAAGAAGGTTCAGATATCCAGTTAGCCCTTTTACATCACAGAAACACACCAAGAGACACCCTAGGTTCTCCAATGCAAAGATTAATGGGTCGAAGAACTAAAACGTTCATTCCCATTAATACAAAGTTATTATTACCTGAAACAGTTAAAATGTTTCTGAAAAGTTGAAAAATATTAAACTAAAAGAGAAGAAATGTGCAGATAGAGCAAAAGCAAATTTACCAGAATTTTAAAATGATGAAAAAGTATTAATTAGAAAGAGACACAAGGAATGGACTCCTGCAACAGTTGTAAAGAAGGCAGAAGAACCAAGCTCGTGGATTGTACAATAGGGTGGTCCAACAAAAAAAGCAAAGTCGGAAATCTTATGTTCTCACCCCCTAGGATTATTGTATATCGAAAAAAAAAGTACCCCTATTTTTTATTTTGAAATCGGACGATGTTTAGGGGTGCCTCAAAGCCCTTAAAGGTTCCAATGTATTTTATATGGGAAAAAAAACTCTTTCATAGGTTTGGTATAGAATTTTAGAAAATCAATATTTTTCAATGGGACTACTCTGTTTCTCTTCAGAAATGTTCAGAAAATGACATCCAATAATTTATTTATCAAAATATTTTATATTAAAAAATAGTAATAAATATTTTTTAACGATTTTTCTGTTTCTTTCATTTATGGGGTTTTTTGCGGGTCTGTAAAAAATAGTTAATATAAAAAATTTAACAAATAAATTATTGGATGTCATTCTCTAAACATTTCTGAAGAGAAACACAGTAGTCCGGTTGAGAAATATTGATTTTCTAGGATTCTATGCCAAATCTACGAAAACGTGTTTTTTTTCTCATATAAAATACATGGGAAACTTTAAGGGCTTTGAGGCACCCCTAAACATCGTTCGATTTCAAAATAAAAAATAGGGGTACTTCTTTTTTCGATATAAAATAATCCTAGGGGGTGAGAGCATAGGATTTTCGACTTTGCTTTTTTGTTGGACCACCCTATTGTACAAACACCAGATGGTACACAATATCGAAGAAATTCATGGTTCATCAAAAGAAATCACCCAGAGCTACAATAAATAAATCATGGCGATGATGTTAAGCAGTTGACAGTAGTGTGTCAAATCAAGAACCAAAAGCACAAGCAACGAATTATCAATTTCTTCAACAACAATATACTTATATCAAGATATGGTAGAGTAATTAAGAAACCAAACAGACTGAATTTATAACTGCAGAATTAGTTGATGTGTTGTGATTGATATATGTTATTTGTTAAATGAATGATGTGTCATTTATTTATTTTGTTAAATATTCTCAAATATTATGTTTTTATGTTGGTAAACTTGACAGGAAATGTGTTGACATAGCAACAAAAATATACAAATTGTATGTCAAAGAAGTTTCCATTAAGAAATGTCACAATGTAATTTTGTATTATTGTAAATGAAATAAACACCTTAAAATTAATCTATTGATAATCAATCCACTGATATTAACATTGGTTATGGGCCCAGCACGCTTCCACTGCGTTAATATCAGTGGATTGATTATCAATAGATTAATTTTAAGGTGTTTATTTCATTTACAATAATACAAAATTACATTGTGACATTTTTTAATGGAAACTTCTTTGACATTATATTTGTTTATTTTTGTTGCTATGTCAACACATTTCCTGTCAAGTTTACCAACATAAAAACATAATATTTGAGAATATTTAACACCCTCCCTCAAACTTGACAGAATTATCTTCATCAAAAATTACGTTTCTACTGTGAATAATCTTATTTTCCTCTTCATTTAGTAACCTATAACCATTTTCTGCATATCCTATAAATCTACATTTTACTCCTTTATCGTCTAATTTTGTTCTAAGTGAATCAGGTATTCGTGCATAAGCTATACAACCAAAAATACGCATATTGGCCACATTTGGCTTTCTTTTTAACCATAATTCATAACGGGTTTTATTTTTAATTAAAACAGACTGTGTTCGATTTGTTATATAAGCAGCAGTGAGAACTGCTTCTTCCCAATAAATTTTACTCATACCGGCTTGCATAATCATTGCTCTTGCTTTATCCATTAAAGTTTGATTCATCCTTTCTGCAACACCGTTTAATTGAGGAGTATATGGTGGAGTATACGAAATTTGAATGCCTTTATCTGTACAAAAATCAGTAAATAGTTTTGAGCAATATTCCCTCCCGTTATCACATCTGACTTTTGATACTTTTCTACCACAGAATAATGCTGTTACCTTGGTTTCATAATGTTTGAAACATTGAAAAACTTTATCTTTAGATTGTATTACATATACCATTACGAACCTTGAATAATCGTCTACAAAGGTTACAAAATAACGGTTACCATTATGCGAAACAGGTGTAATAGGCTACTAAATGAAGAGGAAAATAAGATTATTCACAGTAGAAACGTAATTTTTTATGAAGATAATTTCTGTATGGTGAAAAGTAATCAAAAAGAAAATGAACTGTATGAAAGTGAAAATGATGAGGAAAATGAAGTTCAAGAAGAAAAAGTAGATTCAGAAGTTGAAATACCTGAAATTAAAAGTGATGAAGCAAGACCAACACGAAATAGAAAGTTACCCTTACATCTTCAGGATCATGAAGTTGATTTTGGTTGTCTAGCATTATTAAGTAACTTTTGTGATGTTCCTAAGTCATATGCAGAAGCAAAGAGAAGCTTAAAATGGGGTCACTGGGAAAAAGCTATTGAAGATGAGTTAGATGCTTTACAAGATAATCAGACATGGGAATTAGTCGATAAACCGTGTGATGAAGAAATCATAAGCAATAGATGGGTATTTAGAGTAAAAGAGAACGAAGAAGGGAAATTAATTTATAAAGCAAGATTGGTTGCTAGAGGTTTCGAACAGGATGTTAGTGATTTTTCTCAAATTCATGCACCAGTGGCAAGGTTGTCAACATTAAGAATTTTATTATCAATTTGTATGAATCAGAATTTACATTTGGAACAATTAGATGTTAAAAATGCTTTCTTAAATGGTGTTATAAAAGAAAAAGTTCATATGAAGATTCCCGAGGGTTTAGAGATTAATGAAAATGATAAAAACAAAGTATGCTTATTAAATAAAGCTATCTATGGTTTAAAACAAGCTCCTAAAGTGTGGAACGAAAGATTTAATAATTTTATGTTAAGTTTGAATTTCAAACGGTCAAAATCTGATTACTGTTTGTTCACTTTTCTTAAACAGAATATACAATGCTATTTACTGTTATATGTGGATGATATTTTGTTAGCATTTAATAATAAAGATTTTGCAGACTATGTAAGATTAAAATTGTGTGAAACTTTTAAAATGAAAAAGTTAGACCATGTTAACAATTTCTTAGGAATAAAAATTAGTAGGGATTCTAAACACAAAACTATAACTATCGATCAAGTATCAGCAATTAAGAATTTAGTAAAAAGATTTAATGTAGAACATTGTAAGAGTTTTAAAACACCTATTGAAAATAATTTAATTCTGGAAAAAAACTGCGACGAAAATTTAAAAACAAAACTACCTTATAAAGAAGTTTTAGGTTCACTGATGTATATGATGGGCACAAGACCAGATATCTGCTATTGTGTAAGTTATTTTGGCAGATTTCAAGATTGTGCAACAGATGTACATTTTAAGCATTTATTAAGAGTATTGAAATATTTAAAGTTTACAATAGAGTTAAAATTACTAACTTTCCATTCATCTGATAAAAATTTAATTGGGTATGCTGATGCAGATTGGGCAAATGAAACAACTGATCGAAAATCTATTAGTGGATACTGTTTTAAGTTGTTTGATAATCTTGTATCTTGGAGTTCAAAGAAACAATCAGTTGTGGCTTTGTCCAGTACTGAATCGGAGTTTGTAGCTGTATGTATGGCTAGTTGTGAACTCTTATATTTGAAGAATTTGCTAGATGATTTACAGATTAATTTTTACATTTTATTTTTTCATAATTTATCAGTATGGCTGTGAAATAACAAAAATTTCTGTCAAACAATAATTGTTTGGCAAGTTGTCAAAGTCGATAAAGTTTTGTGTGGTGTTAAAATGGAAAAAGCTGAAATTCGTGCGGTTATTAAATATTTTCACATTAAGGGTTTATCCCCAAAAGAAATCAAAGCTGAGCTAGACGGGACATTAGGCGAATCTTCTCCTTCCTATAGCACAGTTAAAACCTGGGTTGCGGACTTTAAACGGGGTCGCAAAAGCACAGATGACGCACCGCGTTCAGGAAGACCGAAAACTGCCACCACAACGAAAATTGTCGAAAAAGTCCATAGAGTTGTGTTGAATGATCGGCGATTGAAGTTGGCTGAAATAGCAGATACCCTGGGCATTTCAACGGAACGAACATATCATATCCTAACCGAGATTTTGGGAATGAGAAAGTTATCGGCACGTTGGGTGCCGCGGCTGCTCACAGTGGAACAAAAGCTGACTCGCAAAACAGTTTCAAGTGAGTGTTTAGACTTGTTTAATCGAAATTCAGTGGACTTTCTGCGACGGTTTGTAACAATGGATGAGACGTGGATTCATCACTACACACCCTAAACAAAGCAGCAATCAAAACAGTGGACTGCCAAAGGAGAACCTGCTCCGAAGAAAGCCAAAACAGTTCCGTCAGCCGGAAAAGTTTTGGCTTCAGTCTTTTGGGACGCCAAGGGAGTACTTTTCGTTGATTATCTTCAAAAAGGTAAAACAATCAACGGAGTATACTATGCTACCTTACTGCATGAATTAAAAAAAAATATTGAAGAAAAACGACCTGGATTAGCAAAGAAAAAAATTCTGTTTCACCAGGACAATGCACCTTGTCACAAGTCGGCAATTGCCATGGCAAAAATCAATGAATTGCAATTTGAATTGTTACCCCATGCCCCTTATTCACCAGACTTAGCCCCATCGGATTTTTATTTATTTCCAAACCTAAAAAAATTTCACGCTGGAAAGAAATACGAGTCCGATGAAGAAGTGATTGCTGCCACAAACGCCTATTTTGACGAGTTAGAAGAAAAGGCTTATAGGGACGGTATAAGAGCACTTGAACAAAGGTGGACCAAGTGCATTGAACTCGATGGGGACTACGTAGAAAAATAAAATTTTTGTTAACCTGATATTCTTTTGTTTTATTGCCTAGGCCGGAGACTTTTCAATTTATCCTCGTACATTACCATTTACTTTGTTTGAAGATAATCAAAGTACTATTAAACTTCTTCAAAATTTTGAAAATAACAAAAGATGTAAACATATTGATGTTAAGTTTAATTTTGTATTAGATTTGATAGTTAAAGGTATTGTAAAGGTAATCTATATTAATACACGTGATCAGTTAGCAGATATTTTTACCAAATCGTTATGTCATGTGAAATTTGTTAATCTAGTTAAAATGTTACGATTAAGTTAATTCTGTCAAGTTTGAGGGAGGGTGTTAAATATTCTCAAATATTATGTTTTTATGTTGGTAAACTTGACAGGAAATGTGTTGACATAGCAACAAAAATATACAAATTGTATGTCAAAGAAGTTTCCATTAAGAAATGTCACAATGTAATTTTGTATTATTGTAAATGAAATAAACACCTTAAAATTAATCTATTGATAATCAATCCACTGATATGAACATATTTTATTAGTAAAAGAGAGATGTAATACAGGGATCTAGTTACAGATAGATAAACATTGTACTAGTTTGACATTAGTAAATCGAACACGTTAATAAATTAATTATTTAAATAACATGTTTTATTGGGTAATTATTATTATAAATAATAACATAAAACATGACATTATTTAATGTCAATTCTACTGCTATTGAGAGACATAGTACCAACGACAGTAATACTGCCAGGTGCTTTTTCAAAGCGCTTGCGACTTCTGCAGAAATTACAGAAATTAAGACAGAGATAATTTATTAATAGATTTGATATTATGCAAACAGTTGCATGTTGATATGAAATAAATGTTGAAAAGCTCAAGACCATTCAACCAAGGAAACTGCAGAAAATGTTTATGGTACTCTAACTAACCTTCGAGGCATAAAATGCTGGTCCATCAAAAAGATACAGATGAACAGTTAGCGAAGAAGCGAGAAAAAAGATTTCAAGCTATTTAGAAGAAATAAATAAAGCTGATTAGTTAATTTAGAACAGGTCATCCATGCAAATCTTCCAGATAAGAAACTAATGAGAAAATTCTCAACTTATGTTTGGCATCTTCGAATCCACTTATAGCCAATTTTGAAGCATAGTCGAAAACAAAACTGAAATCTTCAAATCTTTGGAAATATCCAAACGTAGGAAACATTAATGAAAAAGCAGATTTAGATGAAAATTTCTCTGATGAAGAATGCTTTTCAAAATAATAATAAGAAGAAACAGTTTTGCATTCAAAAAGTTTTTTTTTAGGGGCAAAGAGAAAAATTTATTTTTCCCTTTGCCGAAAAACGCTGATAAAGTGTCGCAACTAGTAAGAGCACGTAAAAAAGAATTTCTCTCCAGAGAAGTCTTCCAAAAAAAAGCTTACTAATCAGTTTTCAAAAATTAAAGAGCACATTCTTTTTTTACGTTGCCAGAAGTAGATGAAGAAACTAACAGTGCTTTACACAAGAAACACAAGTAAATAATAATACAATATTCTTTATTTAAATCTGACGATAACTAAAGTTTCAGACTTAAACGGAATCTGGTTAAATTATGGAATTCCATTCCATCAATTTGACTTTTAACTAAATAATAATTGCAACAATCTTAAAATTGTAACTACTATATTAATCCATCTTAAACAAACTTGTGGTAGAGATTAAACATTTTGAATTTTATTCATATTTAGTTTCGGTGGCCATTTTGTGACAAGCATTTTGCATCTGGGTCAGTTTTTAGCTTAACAGCACAATTTGCTACTTTAAAAACCCCCTGGTACGATTTTTCATACGAAATTTCAAATATTAAGCTTTGACACCGGCGGCCATTTTATAGCCACCATTTTGCACTTTGAACCAATTTGGACCACGGATTCGTAATCTACGACCCTAAAAACCTATAAGTAGCCAACTTTATTCAATTATAACAAAAAATATTTAATTATTAATTAGCCCCTTATGGAAAAAATAAAAATTTGTTAACAACAATTAAACAGGGCATTAGCGGACAAATCTAACATTTAGACTTTGAAATATAGTCGATTACCTACAATTTAAAAAAATCATCAAAATCGGTGCGCAAAAGGCGATTTCCTAGGTAACTTAATATTCATTTAATCACGCATGTAGAACATGATCTGAAATCTAAAATGTAATTAATGCGAATAAGATGTGGCAAAAGCTTTTATTTTACTATACATACATCTATTTTATTCTTAATAATTAAAAATCATAACTGTTATCTTTTATTAATAGTAAAAACACCTTACATTTTATTCACATGACCCATTATTTTGTAATCAATCTTTGAAACAAATTGCGTGTAGTTTCTTCAATTTTATTTCATAATTACCCATTTACCAATTTTCATAAATTATCAGGTATTTTTTTCAAATAAAAACATTTCAATCTTCACTTTATTATTTAAAAAGTTAATTACAGCGAAAAATCTACGTAGCTAATTATAACTAATTATTGTAGAATTCTTACAAAAAGCCTACATCACCCTATTTTATGAGAGATATTGTTCAAGAAATAAAATATGTACCTAATATCACCAAAAAATCAACGAAAATAGAAAATGTATAATTAGAAATTTTAAAAATTCCCTATCTGCAACTACAAATACTATAGTGTGGGTTTTGTTTTTATAATAAATAGCTATACAAACTACCAAATTAATATAATAATAAATTAAACATTTTCATGAAGAAACGGAAACTTAGGAAATAATTTTAAAGAAAATACAAGTTTGTTACAAAAATCAATATTAAATGTGTGCAAATGTACAAATATGCAGGAAACGAATTTGCGCGGGAACCAGTCCCCTACATACGTTAACCACTCTTATGGTATAAAAATGTGTAAAGTTATAGAAAAATCAATAATCCAAACACTTGACTTTCAAGCCCCATTGCCAGATCGCTGGGACTCGTATAATGCGTGTAATTTGCATCGCGCGTAAGGTCAGTTTGATGTCTACAGTATATATACAACACCGATCGTTGGCCCCCTATATTTATTTCCCTTGAACTAAACGTGTGTATTTTGAGATATATGACGGTCTTTACCCGCCATTTCGAAAATCGAGATTCCGCATCTCCTGATGATGCTTAATCAAGAAAACACTATTATACACATAAAATTTACGAAGCCCAGAACCGGGCTGCGTAAGTTGGTGCCGGGCTTCGTATAGATAGGAGAACACTCTGTTTTAGGCTTGGTAATGCCGCCTAATGTGTATATATATATATATATATATGTATATATACATATATATATATATACATATATATATACATATATATATATACATATATATATATACATATATATATATACATATATATATATATACATATATATATATACATATATATATATACACATATATATATATACACATATATATATACACATATATATATATACACATATATATATACACATATATATATATATTTGTCAAACCGCTTATACACACCCGTTTCGCTATATTCTACCGACTTGTCGGACCATTTTCGACGCTCTCAGACCCGGGCTTGGGTCTGGCAACGTTCTCCTATATTTTCGAGGTCTACAGGATAATGTTTACTTAAAACTGCAATAAAAAAATATACAATTTGGGTTTGGAAAAGTAGGGTCTGTAAAAAGTTTTATACAATCGTAGTTCATCACAATGAACTATAGGGGGCGTCGCGCCTTTCTCAAGTGTATATCGTATATTTTTATACAAGACGCTATCAAACCCGCTATGTTCTACAGTCTTCCTAAGCCCTGAATCTGGCAACATTGCCATGACGCATATGTTAAGCTTTGTTTTATAAACGTTTGGTTATAATAGCTCGCATTTAATATTTGATGGAGAAAAGTGACGTAAGAATTACATCAGCTCGTATGCGAGTTCTTTTCAAATTTGTAAATAACTCTGGCTTTGAAAAATTGAAGGTTTTAATATTTGTTAATAATAATAATATACTTTATTTATAGCATATAACTAGATAAATTCCATATAATACATTATAATTTCTTAAATATTAATGTAATTTATTACATATTTTTTACACTGTTTCTTAAATAATGTTAAATATGTACAGTTTTTTACATTAGCTGGAAGTGAATTATATTCAACTAAACCTTTATGAAACAGATTATTTTGTCCTATATTTGTTGTTACTGTATGAACATAAAAATTATTTCTACTTCTAGTATTATGATCATGAACATCTTCTACGAATAGTAATTCATTTAAAATGTGCTCTGGATATATTCGGTTTTTTATTTTAAATATTAATGTCATCGTATTATAAAATATATTTTGCTTAACACTTGACGAAGATGTAAGTTGCAACATTCTTCTTATGCTAGTATACCTACTACATTTTAATATTATTCTTAATGCTCAATTTTGTTTTTTTCGAAGATTGTTAATTTCAGTATTATTTAGGAGGTAAAGTATACTAGCACAATAATTCAAATGGGGAAGTATTATTGTTTTATATAGTAATAATTTAGACCACTTGCTAAGATTTTGGCTTATTCTACCCATGAAATTTACTTTTTTTGCAACTTTACTGATAACATAGTTTGAATGACTAGAAAATGTTAAGTGACAATCTATTATTACGCCTAAGTACTTCCACTCATAAACTTGTTCTATTTTTTGACTATTAATTTGTATTCCCACATGACTAGATGTATCAATTTCGTTACACTTATTTTTTATTATCATGAATTTTGTTTTATTTACATTTAAAGAAAGACTATTTTTACCTAACCAGTTATATACATTTACTAATTAATCATTGATGATATTTATTACTTTTTCAATATCATCTCCTATAAAATATATTAAAGTGTCATCTGCAAATAATAATGTTACATTTTTTAATCACATTAACAATATCATTTATGCATAGTACAAATAAATCAGGGCCTAATACAGTTCCTTGTGGAACGCCAAAGGTAGTTTTTTTTAGCTGAAGATGTACTATTAAAGCATCTAGTTTTTTGAAATCTGTTTTTGAGATATTCACTAAACCATTGTATAACTATTGGGCCGAACCCATATCTTTTTAATTTCAATAATAGTAGATCTCTATTAATAGTCTCAAAAGCACGTCTAAAGTCTAGAAAAACTACACCTATCACCTTCTTCTTGTAAATAGCATTTTTCCATTTCAAAAGAACTGATTGTATTGAACTTTCACATGAATTATTTTTCCGAAACCCTGATCGAAAAGGTATTAACAGTTTGATTAAAATGGGCGAACTAAGTTGAGCATCATTCGTGACTTTTTTGCTAAAACGCTGAAGGAAAACTTTCTCGTCTGTAATTGGTAAGATTACTTAATGGAACTTTTAATGGAAACAGGGCACTCAAAAGGTTCGGAGGGGCAGTGTATGTTGCAACCCCCAATTGAATTTCATGAACATTGGTATGGGTAGATGCAGTAGCAGCACTTCACTATAGCAACAAGAAACGGCCACCTCATAGAACAAAAGATAAACGGAATAAACTCTGTGGGACGTTCTTTAACAAAAATGAAACTGGGTGGACTAATATGATTTGCGCCTGGTATATTTAGAACTACATATATTTCAAATGTAATCAGAAAATCTCTAGTGTACAATTCGTCACTAAGAATATAATACATATTCCAATTCACAAATAGCTATTTCAGAATACAATACAAATTGATCTTTAACTTAGTACAAGTGCAATATAACGGAATTAGGCAAGGTTTGAAAAAACTTCTTCTTTTCTTCGTTACCTTTTGACGTTTCTGTTAAAGGCACTTAACCACCATATAGTGTATACTGTTTTGTACCTTCAAATTCATTAAACAGAAAGTAGGGATCGAAGATTCCATAATTTTTTTATAACTGTACAAACGCACAGTAAAAATAGAAACTGCTATTTTTTAATCTAGGTTAAACTAATCAAATGTAGTCTATTTTGGTCAACTAAACTTGAAAATGACTTTATGCTTGATTTGTTCATGTTTACGAGTAGATAATATCCTGAATTTTGTAAAATATCAATATTAAACCACGCCTTCAGATGGATTTTGTCGTTTTATTTTCAAAAACTGTTAGGTTTATGGACTGGTTGTTAAGTGGGTTAGATAAAATAAAGCTTATTTAATTGGCGCATGAATATATATCATACAGGTTGTTTCACTTAAGATTCGTATCATCTGAATAGGTGGTAGTACACATAAAATGCAACAAAAAAGCTGAAAATCATTAGTGTCTATCTTTCATAATAACCGAAAAAAGAATTGTTTTTGAAAAGTAGGTAGCAGGTCACTGGTCTAAGAATCACACTTGGAGCTGGATGTGCCTATCTGATACATTGACGCAGCAGCTGCTAGGTGATGTCGCAGTTTGTTTTGACTATAATTTCCAGCAGTTTCCAAAAGTTGACATTTTTAGCAAATTTTTGTTGATTTGCGTAAAAACAAAAAGAGTTTTTTGTTCCTATTGATGAATACTATCACACATGCAATTTATACGAAAGTTGAGTAAAACATCCTGTATGTAGACCAACAATTTCTACCAATACATTTGACGGAGCAACTTCAGAACATAACTTATTGCGATCTTGTATTCGTCATCAAGTACTTAGTTAAGAAAAAAAAATGTTGAGTTCGCAGTGCAACCTTAGCATCACTTCTGCCAAATTCATGAAGCGATGTTGTTGTTATTCTTGGTTGTAGTATTATGATAATTTTGCAGTAAAAAGAATATCTTTAGGAGAATACCCTGTACTGGAAAATTATTTTATAGAAACCAAAATGTATAGGGCATTTCACCTTGTTTTGAAATCTTTCTTACTTCGTTTGTACGTCATACTGTATGACGTTTTACCTTTATTTTCTTTCTGCATTTTATAGAGCATTATTTGACTTGTCACTATTCGACTTGGGTCAAGTATACCTGTTTTGTGAAGAATTAAATTTTGCATTCAATGGTGTATTCATTAAACATATCACTGGCACAGAATTCCGTATCTAGCGGTAGCGGGTACGCTACAGCTACCACAAGCACAAAATAACACTAATGTATGTTCTAATAACAACTGTCCTTGAAAACAAAATTTTATCCAAATTGCATTTTTGACTTTTTTATTTTGAAGGTCTATAGCTTTGTAACATTTCATTTTTGAACATAGATATGTTGTGCTTAATGGCCTATTTTGATCAAAGGCATTGACCCTCAGGAATTGGCATCGTCTGCTCGAGATGTCCTACATGTAAAATGGGTGAAGTTCCATTTAATGTTAAATATCTAGCTACCTTTTAAAGCAGGCGTGGAATTAAGTCGTGAACTTAGAATTCCAAAACAAAAACCATTCAAGAAAAAAATTACTCGATACGAATATCAATATAAAGGACAAAGTAAGAGATATCCAAAAACCCTGAAGTACCCTGTACGTTTTAGGTTCACTAAAAAGATTGATTAGTACAGGGTATACCCCTAAAATGTATCTTGCCAATACGAGAATTACCATATGACTAGCCCCAAATAATAATGATAATATCGCCTCGTAGATTTTGCTGGAGATGCTGAGATAGAATAAGACTGAACCAGGATCGCGTTCGATGCTCAACGAGATTTCCATAGTTATTTCATGATGAACATCAAATCACACAAAGTTATGCTCGAAGCTTCTCGTATAATATGTACCGATACAAATTATTTGTCTGTGTGACATATGATCGTTTTTCGATAACACAGAAACAAGACAACATGCACAAAGTTTTCTTAGCTTTTTGGTATGAAAGTTAAATAAAATGCTATTTTACCTAACTGTCTCCATTTTGATAAACCTAATAGTTTCTGAAAAAACAGTAAAAACCCTCTGGGGACATGGCTTACCCTCATCAGCTTCTCTGGTTCACCACTTTTGAGTAGTAACTTTTAAGGGGTTATTTAACATATCACAAAGAAGGCCTATCAAAAATCCAAGGATATACCTCAATTCCCCTCTATTTTTACAAATTTGACTGAACTGTTACCGTGGCATTAAAATAAAAAAAATGGTCAAAAGATTTGGCTATAACATTTATTTTTTCAAAACACATATACATGACGTGTCTTCGAAACTTTTAATTGTATTCTTGTAAACAAAAATAATCATGTTAAAATAAATGATTTAAAAGCAAATTATTAAAAAACAATTATTTGCATAAACCTTATGTATTTTAGAACAAAAGAGGCTCAATGCTATTTTCTCATGTTAATAATAATTTTCAGAGTTACATCGTTTTACGGAAAACGTTAATTTTTCTGCGTTTAAGGTTATTTATGGAATTTACGAACAAATCAACAAAAATAAAGATCACTTATGTGCTTAGCATCCCGAAATCATTACGTCAATCGTAATTTTATCTCTGATACATTCGGCAACATTGCTGGGTTCGATAGGGTAGGTAGGCTTCCTTAAAATTATACAAATGGGTCTGTAAACACTGTAATATGTATCGGGTCCAAGAACGACTGTCAAATATCACCAATATTTTTTTTCATATATTTTTACCCCTCGAGGATCTTAAATATTGCTTATCAGAAATAGATCAATATTATGTAAAATATACACATTTTAAAAATCAAAAAATGCGGGTCTACTAACGACCCTACCATATAGCGGGTCCGACAACGTCGATTAAACCAATATATATACACATATATATATACACATATATATACACATATATATATACACATATATATATACACATATATATATATATATATATACATATATATATTTACATCTGCCTAACAAATGGACGTCCTTTCATATCTAAGTAATTGGACGTCCACCACAACTAATAACGCTAGAGAAGATTTAGTTCGTGTATATACACTATTTTACATAGTAGTGTTACGTGTGCTAGTTAGATTTTTAATAAAATCAAAAATAAAGAAGTCAATATACACCGTCATTCGACGTCCGCACATAATACAGTCTTATAACGTCCAGTGTATATCCATATAAATATTTCCGACAAAATGACGTCCCAGAGATATACACTAATGTGGAATTCGGTATTTTGACGTCCTGCAACGTTGTCGGTGTAAAAGAAACATCTGGCTCTTTCTTACACTGTTGTACTGTATGTTATCTTATTCTTTTTAAGGCGAAACGAATTGTTAGACATATTTACGACGCTTTAAAAATCTGGTGTTCGTAATATTGTTATGGAAGTAGGGAAGAATCTTTAGAATTTCTTTCTTATGTTATTATATATCAGGTTATCCCTGAAAAACTCTTGATTCTAAATAATTATTTAATTGGTTTGTAAAATATGTATATTTATATTATAAAATAAAAGTGTAAATTTTTTGATTGATACATTATTATGAAAGAAATATTAACTTACCTGAAATTTAAATTAGTTAGAGAACTTAAAAAATATTTTTACTTTAGCATTTTAAAAACAACACACAAGAATACAAGAACACAATGTAATTGTAATGTTATGTTTTTGAAATTCTCTAATTCAAAATTTTCTGTTATTTGGGTACTTTAATAAGAAGTCAAAAGTCAAATGCCATCAATATTTTCATAGTTCAAATATATAGTTGTTTATAATACTCCAACAAGATAATGCGGGTAGAATTAAAAGCATTCCCTATAGTGATTTCTAAGTTTCAGTTTCATTCCTAAGATATTTCTGTTTAGAAGTAAGAACAAATACAAACTCCCGAAATCGTTTTACAACCTTTCTGGCGTGTATTTATTGCCTTTCATACATTATTATTAGTACAAGTTGGTTCCTTTAATGCTTTAATATTTTTTCGAATGCGGAGATAACAAGCTAATAGAAATAATATTCAGAATAATTTTATTCAAAAAGCATAAATTATATTAAACGCATAGTATAATATTATATAATAAATATTTAAATCTGTATAACAAAACTAAAAGATTTGCACTATATCTAAAACTTATTAACCACTATTTCTTTATTGAACTCTTTTTTTGTGGGCGTACAATGCTTTTTGGACAGTACAGCTGTAAAATATGTAAAAAATAATGTTAAATTAGTTTGTAACTTTGATGGTGAACTTTATTTCTTCAAGCGAACTTTTAGAATTTTAAAATAACTTACATTTTAGAGTTGATAATAGAACTGCTAACTAGAAAGCTAATAATAATAATAATCTAATAATCAGAGCTAATAACAAAATCAGTACATTAATAGTACTATTTTTTGAGGGTTCACTTTAGATATCACATACTGTTAGTAATAAGTTACTAACCCCAGTAAGTTAAAATATGCTAACGACAGAACTATTTTTAAAAGACTAAACTAAGGTTGTTGCTCAAATAAATCATTTTTTAAACTCAGTAACCAGGGAACACAAGAATGAAAAGTGAGACTCGCTATTTCTTTCATTTACGAAATAATTTGATGCACTAAAAAATGTACATAACGCGCAGGAATAGAATTTCTAATTCGACTAGTAACATTAGCATTTTACTTCTGAAGAATTTGCACTAAGCTGAATTTTTGCACACAACAGCCGTTATATGGACGTTATAAGTAACATGCAAAAAGTCGCCATCGATATCATGTTCGGTTCGAAAGTAATTCAAGATCAAAGTCATGAAAATTGATTTTTTCGCGTATATCTCGCTTTCTATTGGTCGAAAGATAATTACGGTTATTATGAAAATCGTAAATTTAAAACACAAGAGTTACACAAAATCGCATTTCCTAATCCGTATCCTACAAAATTTTTTTCTAATTTTGATAAAAAATGGTTTTTAAACCTTAAACCAAGTCTTTAGATTCATGAATTGTATTGAACTGAGTAGGTACGCTTAGTTTGCGTTAACTCGCTAGGAAAAAATATTTTTTTTCTACAGCTGTCAAGAAATGATGACATTTTTTCATATATAATATCACAAGTGGTCTAATTTTTTCCGACAACATTTGTCGTTTCAGATATGAGTAGCTTTGCAACGAAAACTACACGAGTCGACGCAGAAGACGAGTGTAATTTTCCAAAAGCAAAAGCTACGAATGTCTTAAACGATAAATTTTGCAAGAAAAAATTAGACCACGAGCTGTATTCGGCTTGACGATCCACCGAGCAAATTTTTATTTAGCGTGTGTAGTTAATATTAATTTAATTGAATTTGACATTTCATTTTGACAAGTGGTTTTTTCTTAGTGATAAATTAACTCCTATATAAAATGTGTCATTTAATGATGACAGTTTTGTCATTTTGACAGCGATAAAAAAGGTGCATCCTTTTTTATCACCGATAAAAACGCCTGTTCCTCATAACCAGACTACATCTAGTACGCTTACGTCACTTTAATGTCTGCCCTGTCAGTTATAATTATTTATAACAATTGTGTATTTAATAACTGTTCATTCAAATAATTTAATTGTATCAATAAAAATAATTATTGTTGTTGTTCATTCATATATTCAGTCGTTAATTTATCTTGCCAAAAAATACTCGAGCTTTTCTTTTAAGAATAAATTTCTTTTTAACTCAAAATTTTTCCATCAGTAATTTTGCTCGAAAAACTGACATTTGGCAAAATCGCTCGACCTTCGGTCTCGCGATTTTGCCATGTCAGTTTTTCTCGTAAAATTACTGATTTGCAAAATTATTTCGTTACAAAAAGAAATTTATCCGATAAAAAAAAGCTCTAGTGTTTTTACTGTTGAAAAAACCACTAGTGGTTTTTTCACTATAAAACTAATTTCATTGGTCCCAATTTGAAAAATTCTGTAATTTGATTGGTTAAAAATTTTCGAGTTGGATTGTCATTAATATCCGTATGCAAAATGCCACATTGGTTTTGTTTACTTGACAACGTGCACGAAATATTTCTCGCTTCAGAGCGAAAAATATTTCGTGCATTCATGCGATTTATGCATATTTGAGCAATATCGTTTCCGTAGCAACAACCAAATTGTCGACTTTGCGCTAAAATAGGAATTTTCTTGTGTTATTCTTTATTACCTTTTCGGTTATTTTAATAACGCTACAGAAAAAACGTTGTGCGTAATTCGTGATCGAAAGGACTTTGGTGGTCTCGAATGAGATTTTCGAAAAGACTTTCATTCTTGAAATAAAATACACAAATAACTATTTCCATTCACGAGATGTTTCTAATCTGGGCTCCGTCTCGATCAAAAAACTCACCAAATAGCCATTTTTCCTAGCTTGTTGCTATGATATATGAAATACAATTTTTTGACAGTTCTAGAAAAAGATATTTAACTGTATTTTAACAATGACCGTCATATGAATTCTACAAAATATGATTCACATCTAGTAAGAAAGAAATTTTATGTAAAGGATCTTTGTAACATATGAAATATGGGTATATTCGTACAAGCCAAAACATGTGCCTGTGTTCCTTGCGAGGCGACGAGGAAAAATATACATATTTGAGTGGTAGACCTTTTACTGGTGTCTTTATGTGTAATTCGCAGTAAGGAACCATTCAAACAAATTGTATTACAACTACTTGCAGGTTTAGATCGACATGAATTTTGTTACACAAGAAGGAAAATAGGGACGAATTAAAAAACTATCGGAGTATTTCTTTGCTATCTTATCTTAAATCTTAAAGTTTTTTATAAAAAAATATCAATAACCGATTAACACCTAAAATGGATTCGTATCAACCAGACGAACAAGTTGGGTTCAGGAAGAATATAGCACGTCAAATCGTCTCCTTACGAAAAGCTCACTCATAAAAAAGCAAATGAATACCACCTGTCTATATCCTCTGACTTGGTCAACTATGGAAAGGCATTCGACTGTGTTGAAGTTTGGGCTGAGGAACAAACCATGAATAAATGTAGTATAGATTCCCGATAGATTGATGAGGCGGAATTAAATCTTTCTCTTCAATGATAGGCTTTAATCTTTTTAACAGTAATTTATCTCGATATTACAGAAAGTAGAGATATAGGTCTGTAAGATAAAACTTCGTTAGATGGTTTCCCAGGTTTGGGAATCATGATGACCTCCGCAACTTTCCACAATCTAGGCACGTACTTTAAATAATATGAAGGCAGGCAGCATTTATTAGATAAGTCAGCTTTGATTTTAGCCATTATTTCCTTAGGTGAAGCAAGTCTGATCTCATCTTGTTGGATTGGCTCATTTAAATTAGGTACATTTTGTTCTTTATGTGGCTGAAATAGTTTTTACTAAATGAATCGCAAAAATACTTGCCTTTTGTTCGTTGTTTGTTGCCCACTTTCCATCTTTCTGTCTTAATGAGTCAGTCTAAATGATTTTTTAAACTACTAATTATGGTTTTCAGTTTTTAAATCTTTAATAGTGGTCGCAAACATAAGATTTACTTGTAAGCAAAGATAGAAACAAATGATTAGCTTTTTAGGTAAAATATATTCCCAAAGTGATTAAATAAGAAAATCGAGTTTGTTGTATTCAACTATTTTAATTCTCGTTGACAAAACGATACTTATAATATTTTAAACGGTGCATTTAATTTACAAATAATATCGTCAATTTTAATTACTAACTTCCAATTCAATTTTTCTTTGTGAAATGGTTAAATTAGCAAATTGAATTTGTGTTATTTATAACAATTTAAATTTTAACTTTTACAAAAAGAATTATTGTAAACAGTGTATTTATTTTCTTTTTAATAATACCGTCAATTTTAGTTAAAGTTATAAAATTTTACGTAAGAGAAAAACAGAGTACCTAATTTTAAAACTAACAAAATATTTTTAGGTCAGAAATCTTTATGTAACACATGGATCCCATAATAGCCAAGGCCGATGGTTGTCCCTTTTGTATTAGTACATATTTCTTAAACGCCATGCTTTCATTTGTACCCACTGAAGAGAGGGTTATAATAATAAAATAACCTTGTTTCCGAAATATGTATTGGCATTGTTACGTCAAACACAAATATGTAGTTTATAGACACCCTTTTAAATATAAGAATAGATATAACGTTATTTAGCAACAAAAGAAAATACCATTTTACTATTGAATTTAGATTATCTGAGATTTATAAACAAACGACGAGAAATTCATGTAACCATCTTGTACCTTAGAAACTTCCTTTATCATGTTTTGTCTCTGTTTGGTCACTAGACTTGCAACAGCAAATTGTGAGTTTGACAGTTTTTAATTACCTTTTTTTCAACTTCTACTGTCTTGAATCTCTTAACCTCTTAACCTTACGATAATATTTTGCTTGAAATTTCTATAAAATTTTGAGCAACCACAATAATTATGCCACATTTTCTCTTCTTCGGATCACACATCTCAATAACAATAACAATTGGTTGATTTGAATGGAATTATCAAGTTAAATTAGCCTATATCTTTGTAATCCTTTTGGTATTTGATTTTGAAATTTGGTTCATATTTTTTAGTTGCTAATGACAATCCTTCCTTGCTTTAAATATGTGCTAACAGGCTATATGCATTGGTATATTGATTTAATTTTGTGCTAAACTTTGTAGCAGTTAATGAAGTTTTCTGGGAGCTGTATTGGCCAACACCTTTTTTGGGGCTAATTTTGTCTTTCAGTCTTCCAAAATCTTATCTTTTTCTAGTAGGTAAATACTTTCTAATACTACAATACAAATATATCATAAGATATTGTATCAAGAATATCAATTTAAAAACTAACTTACAGCGAAAGCTTCTCCAAGTTTCTCGCCGAGTATAATAAAATTTAGCAGTTATCTTCAGGAGTTAATTCATATTTAAATTCTTGATTATGTATATTTTAATGCAATAGTAATAGATTGTAAAGACTATCGTCTATCATAACACAATATTTTAAATGGTGTCTCCGAACTACACAATGTACCTATTTAACTATTGCTCAATACGTATTTCGGTAACGATGTTACCTTTTTCTCGGCTTAAAACCGTCGGTTATGAATTAGAAGAACTAAAAAAGTAGAAAAGGATATAGTGTGCTTTCGCAAATAGAAAGAAGAGGAGAACAATGTATAGAACTAAATTTAGGAATCACATTCTACTACAAGGCAGAGGGAAACGAAGCATATGGAAGCGTAAGATTTCCAATAAAGAAAGAACTTGCATTTCAAGTGGTCAAGTCTGAAACCATATCCGGCAGAGTCGCTTATATCGTAGTTGAATAAGTTGTTATATAAGGTCAGATTAAAGATGATTTAGGTTTATGCGCTAACATCTGCACACGCAGAAGAAAAACTTGAAGCCTTCTAACGAACGAAAGCTTTAGACGAAGAAAAGATAAAACCAGCCATCACCTTAGGTGACTTTAATGGCAAATTAGTATGAAATTTTGGCGAATCCGAAATATTCTAGCTTCAAATAAAAGCTAGTCGAAAATAGATGTGGATCTCTCTTGATGGAACGACCCAAAATGAAATAGACTACTTCATCTCAGGTAGTGTATATCGAAGTTTACGTGCTAAGGCTTGATTTGATAAAAAAAATAGAAAGGAAAGACAGTTTATAAAGTATACAGTAGAAAGTCTAGAAGAGTGTTGCCAGCAAGAAAAACTAGAAACGACATAAACGAAATAACCAACAACAGACCGAAAAAAGCTTTTAAATGCAGGAACAAAAGTAGCGTGAAAAACTAAATCTAGTGAAGACAGGATAAGTGATGAAACAAAGAAGTTAATATTTAGATAAGAGATGGGGACATACTAGTTAGTAAAGTGCTCGGAGCCCCGAAACTTACAAAAAACACATTTTGTAGGACTTCGAGGTAAAAATGTATAAAATAAATAGAATTGTAGCTTTGGTTCTGTAGATTATAAAACTGCAACTTGTCAAAAAACCCTATGGTGCAAAAGGGCACTATTTAAAAATTTCGAGTTAAGTACGTAGTTAGAAAATAGAAGATATAAGCTACCTCTGTAATACAAAATTGTGTATATTTTTGTAGAGATTCTTATTGATTTTAAAGTCTTAATAAGAGCTTCCGTTTGAAAATGCACGTAAATCGCATAAGTGAAAATTGAGAAGGATTTACATTTATGCAGATTTCTCGTTTCAAGCACTGCACAAACCTAATTAAACTCGAGTAGTTTTTGCTTTACACCGTTTTATCTCGGGCATTTAATATCTGTAGCATTTAACAAAACATGTATTCTTGTGAAATTGTAACCACGTTTTTTTGCAATTACGATGGTCTTTGATTTATGAATTTTAAATAAATATTAATCAAGATATGTAATAAAAAGTAAGACATCATTTATTGTGATGTCCCACCGACCCGCGGCCGGCCTATAATCATAAGGCGTTCGCATCTCTCGTCTTACCGCGCCTGCCTCGCATGTAATACATATTTATTTGTCTCTTATCAGTTACTAATAAACTTTCATTTTTGTTTTCTGCTTGCAATTATTTGTAACAAAAGTATATTGTATAACTAACAAAATAATTTGTCTACATAATTAGTGGTAAAGTAACAAATATACATACAGATTAGTATAAGACTGTCATAAAACTGTTCTCTCAAAATGTTTTTTTCGGCTGCAAGTTTTATTCTGCAATCTAAAAATACATTTTCTTTCTTTTTAAAAATAAATGAGATGGTTTTATTAGACATTTATTACACAAGAAGTGACACATAGTTGAATGAGAACACTATCGGCCTATCTCTTTGCTATCTTTTTTTTTTTTTTATAAAAATATCATTAACCGATTAACGCCTAATATGGATTCGTATCGACCAGTTGAACAAGCTTGATTCACGAAGGAATATAGCACGTTAGATCTTCTTCTTACGGTAAGAACGCTCATAAAGAAGCAAATGAATACCACCTGTCTATATTCCCATTCGACTATGTTGAACTTTGGGCTGTAGCACAAGCCATGAACAACTGTAGAATAGATTCTCGATACAGGCAACTAATTCATAATATCTAATAGCATCTATATAAAAGAAAATACAATTGGAACAAAAGACCAGTAGTAACCAACTAAAACGTTTGGCGATTCGAAGGACACAATATCTTCGAAGCTATTTATTCTTGCAACGTAGGGTGCATTTAGATCATTAGATTGTACAGGATTTGTAACAAACATAAAGAACTAACTCGCCTTACATTTACATACGACAAAGTTTTAATTACCACAACACTCAAGGAATTACAAACAATGATCAAGTATCTAGCAAAAACCTCTACGAAGATAGGTTTAACGATGAACATCCAAAAAACAAAAATAATGACAAACACTGAAGAAATTAAAGATATGGATTATATATCTAATTTCTGCATAAAGACTGTATCTTCGAGTGGGTCAATGAATACGTATATCTGGGGAAAATCCTGAAGCCAAATAAAGAATATCAAGTAGCGGAAATAATTAGAAAAACACGATTGGTATGGGTACGGTTTGGAAAACTAAAATTGATTTTCAGAAATCTTAAAATGCCACAACATTTAAAGGTAGTGTTCAACCAATGTATTTATATTTCCGATCGTTAGATACAGCTGCCAAACCTGGACACTAACTAGAGCTAATAAAACATCGTAAGATTAAAATGGAACAGAACACAACGCAACGCAGAAAAAGATAAAAAGATTTGAAAAAGGCGGCTGGATTACATTAGAAAGAAGCAGCAACAAACATAAACAATTGACGAGAATGGAGAGGCCTATGTCCAAAGTTGGAACAAGTTGTGTAGCATCTGTATATAAACAATAATTAGAAAAATAAAATTAGTACTTGCATAAACGTTACATAAAATTGGTTGAGAAATGAGCCCTGCGGCACACCTTAATTTACTTGTAATTGATTTGAACGTTTACACGAACTGATTTACACTCAACGATTCATTGAATAAGTGAACCATTTGTAATCTTTGTTTAAGACTTTATCTTATTAAAATCTTTAATATATTTAGTTGCCGATTAAAGATATAGATGATGCACCAAAACCAATGAAGCGCAATATCGATAGTATTATATTATGGTTAATAGCGTCAAACGTTTCTGTAAAATCTAAAAGAATAAGAAGCACGGATTTATTTTTATCTAAATCATTAAAAAAAATTATTTTTTTTGATAAATTAGTTTTACAACGATAATGTTTACGAAACCCTGATTGAAATTCTGGCAAAACATTGTTTTCATATTATTTCATATTTAATATATTGTGTATAACCCTGTAGTTATTCACAATACACATGCGTATAATAATCTTTTGCTTTCGTTTAGCAACATATTGTTAATTAAACTTCAGACTAAAAAGTAAGTAATACCAATGCAAGAAATAATTAAGCTGTATGGCTTGAAAATCGAAAAGCTGTTGGCTTCAGGATTTATGATAATTATTCTTCTATAAAATATTTGAATACGAAAACCCAAAAACAAAAATGAAATCTAAATTTGTTGTTTAGGTATTTATTGTATTTAGATAAAATTTACGTTTTTATTGCAATATTACTTTCTACCATTTCCTACTACGTTTAACGGCAAAATAAATATTTCAAAACATGTGTTAACAATCAGGTCAGCCGTATCCTGTTACCGAGACAAAGAGACGTCAAATGCACGAATAATATCAAAGTAATCTTGAAATATACAAAAGCGATGTTGCCAGCAAGAATGTAGGTCTCGTGATGGACACGGACGTCTTATACACGTAGATCCTTCCGTTTGCAATATACTTAGCTGTATATATTTGTCGAATTTAGCGCATCTAGTGGAATTCGCTTGAACTACGGTATACACAATCTCCGGTAAAAATCGGTCATTTGACGTCTAAAACAAATTTTCACCAAACGATAGAGGATGCTTTAGTAATCCCAAAAAAATTCAAAGAACATGTGATACAATCGGACGTCCGGTATACGGACGTCCAATTACAACGGACGTCCAACTGATGGTAAATGCGTAATGTACGGACGTCCATTTGTTAGACTGATGTAAATATATATATACATATATATATACATATATATATACATATATATATATACATATATATATATATACATATATATATATACATATATATATATATACATATATATATATATATACATATATATATACATATATATATATACATATATATATATATATATACATATATATATATATATATATACATATATATATATATATACATATATATATATATATATATATATATATACATATATATATATACATATATATATATATACATATATATATATATATATATATTTTCGGCACAAAACGAGATCCTTTGGAGTCAGAAACTATACAAGTTGAGATCCTTTTTGCAAGGCGAGATCCGATTTTGGATCTCGTCTTGTATCTGTGTGTATATCTTACTCATTCAATAGACGATGTGAAGGGAAGAGGAAATTCAAATTTTTGGTAGGAGCTCACTTTGTCCCATTTTGTGCAATTTTATACTCTGGCAGTTCATCTAACCTTACTGTAGGGGGCACTGCAGCGCCTTTTATGTATAAAACCTCAAAATGTATGTTACAGTCAAGTCGAGATCCGGTATGCTTTACAACATCGCAGATGTATTTGCAGCTTGAATTCTTGGGAAACGAGATTGTCACTTCCCTTCTTAGTCATCGAACTGGGTTGTTTATTTTTAAAATTACTTCTATACGTGGTCATGCGATTCTTATAAAAAGCAATAGTATAAATTCTATTAAATGGGAAGAAAGTGCTATCCCAAATATTATTAGCATTATCTAACTAACATTTGAATAACAAATATATTTTTAGTTTTGTCTAAAGTAAGAGAAAAATTCCAATGATTTATAAAAAGCACACATTTAAGCACTATCTTTCTTGTTTTAAATACGCGCTGTATGTTTCTATCCAGTCCATATATATTGTTTAACTTAATTTATAGATTTTGTTAATATCACGACTGTTGGAATTAATTTTAAAAAGAAAATTTTTTCTTTTAAAAGGAATTTCTGGTCTTTATCAAGATCTAAAGCAATTTTAAATATAATTACACATAAGTTAAAACCTTAATTAAAATTATAAACTTGGCAGTTAATGTTATCATATGTTAAAGTTTTTTTAAAACGATTGGTAATTTTAGTCAATACTTACTTTTGATGATTTTTAATTTAGAATGTGCAATGTTGAGAATCAATTATATTTGTAGTTAAATTACTTAATCTATTAAAATGTTAGATTTAAACCAAACTTTAAAGAAAACTTTAACCTCTGATAACATTAAGTGCAATTTTATAGTTTTAATTAAGGTTTTAACTTATGCGTAATTATTTTAAAATTGTTTTAGATCTTGATAAAAACAAGAAATCATTGTCGAAACGTTGATATTTCGATGGATTAATTAATAAAATACATCAAAGACTGAACCCCATGAAGTTTCCTTTTTAAAATTAATTTATAGAATTAACAGAATTCCAGCTGAAAACTATTTTAACATTGATAATAACATTGAAAATAGTATATTGAAAAATGAGCGTCACAATGACCATTAGTGTAATACGAGTGCAGTTTTTATAATAAATTGTATGTAGATATCCCAGTAGCACAATTAATGCCTTGAATCAAATGGGTTGTCTTTAGGAAAAAGGCATCAAATCAAAAAGTGCCGTATTTAGCTAAGAAATGAATAAATCGATTTCCTTTCTTTAATTCAAATGTTTTTTTATAAGTTATATGTACTAATTATTAAAATAAAATACAAATTCACTAAAGTAGTTCATTAAAATAACCTATTAAATTAATTAATAACCAGAATTTCTCTTTAATACTCTTTTGGTGATACACCATTGTAATAATTTTCTTATATACTGTTAACGGAATATTGTATTTATTTATATTCTTATCAAGTATTATTTGCACATGATGGCGTATAGTTTTTAAGATGTTATTTATACAAGGTTAATTATCACTATTTCAGCATTTCTTTTCTGAAAGTAAATATCAAATCCAACGATGGAGCTACAATTACCATTGCGGAACCTTCTATAAAATTTTTGCATAACTATCAGGACGTTTAGTAAGTTTAAGGGTAACCTACAAAGAGAAAATATTGATACAGGTATTGGAATGGGAATTATATTGCCCTTTTAAAAAAAGTGGGATTAATGCCCGTTTGCACCGGTCACTGTTAAAACTAACTGCTAGTTAAGTTTAACTAAAGCTTAAATTTTAATTTTGTTGCACCACGTTATTTAAAGTGGCAGTTAAATTATCTATCGGTTACGCAAAACAACGTATGACAACGTAGCAATTTAAACGTAATTGCTTTTTTTAAATATTTAGAAGTATGCCATGTATTTGATAGTGTCAAAAAACCAACCTCGTTTTCAAGTTGCTTTCAGTGTCAACAATTCTAAAAGAGATTTTGGGCTAACACAATGGTAAGTTTCTTACCTTTTCTACATTTTTGATATTTTATTACATGTATTTTATGAAATGAATCTTATTTACTTATAGGAAACAAAGGCCAAGCGTGTTCGTGGAACCAATTTTCTCCCAGAGGAAAAACTGTTGTGTTTGAATTTAGTCAAAAATATTCACACATTATAGAAAATAAGAAAACCGATGGCCTTACGTGGAGGAAAAAAGACGAAACTTGGACTAAAATTGCTAACGAGTTTAATGCTCAAAATTCGGAAGTAACTTTTCGCAGTAAAGAAGCACTGAAACGGTTTTTTGAAAATAAAAAGAAAGAAACTAGGAAGGCAGCAGCAGCTGAGAAAACAGAATTTTTGAAAACGGGTGGAGGTACTGCAGTACCCATTGTTCAAGACCCGACATTTGATTTGACCATGTCAATTCTAAATAAAAAGACTGTTTGGGGGTTTCAAGGAATATGTGACGGGGATCAGTCTCCAAGTTCGTCATGCCGTGATCAGGCACGTGTAACTAAAGTGTCCGCAGTACCCGAAATGTCACCAACACGATCAGTTGTAAGTTAATTAAAATTAAAAATGTATTGATTTTCATATCTAATACTCTGAATAATTAAAGACTGAAGAAGAATCGGAGGATAAAGGTGCTGAAGAACAGATACAGGAAAATCCAATTCACTTACCAAGAACAACAAAACATCCACAAAATACACAAAAGTGGTCAAGGCGTAGACGTCCAACTTTATGCCCGACTGGAAATGTGGCCAAAAAATATGAAGACTTGGGTGAAATAAAACTCCAAGTTGCAAAAGTACAATTGGAGTTGCTAGAAAGTGAACAAGAGCACCAGCTTCAAAAATTTCAAAAAGAAATGGAGGCTGTTGATAACAAGAAAAAACGGGATGAAGAGGAATATGAAACCAAAAGAAGGATGGAGAATGAAGAATATGAGAGAAGACGAAGACACAAGGAAGAAGAATTCGAATTGAGAAAAAAAACCTTAGAGCTTGATATAAAATTGAAAGAAGCTCAGTTGAAAGCGTTAGGATCGTTTTAATTCCATAGAGTTAATTAGAGTAATATAGGTACACATAAAATTTTCTTGTTAAATATTTAATAATAAAAACCTGCTACAAGTTTGCAAAATATGTATTTATGAATTGTCGTCTCAGTTGCTGTCCAGCGCCTACGGGTTCATTTGCAATGTAATTGATATCAGGAATTTGACCATCAGCTATTAGTTGTTCGAGCTCATCTTCGTTCAGTTCGTCTGGTATTGGGGGTGGTTCCATATCGTTCATGGTTAACGCTAAATTATGCAACACTGCTGCAGCTACAATTATAGTCATAGTTGTATGGATTTTTAATCGACATCCATAAGCCAAAACAGGAAACCTGCGTTTCAATACCCCAAAACATCTTTCAATGCAATTTCTTGTTCTAATATGTGAAGTATTATATCGTTGTTCCGCTGGTGTTCGTGGATTAAGAAGCGGAGTAAATAAATATGACTTATTAGGATACCCACCATCACCTAAAACATTAATTTTTCAGCAGTTATTTCACCAGTTATTATTTGCATTTTTTAACCTAATAATAAGCAGTTCCTGTATAAATGAGCCTCAAAACCAGCATGTATACGACTATTATTAAAAATTGTTGCGTCGTGTACTGATCCAGGCCAACGTGCAACAACATTGGTAATTTTTAAATCAGCATTACAAATCATTTGAGAATTTACAGAAAAGTATGATTTTCGATTTCTAAATATTTCTGCATCATTTCCTCCTACAAGTATTGTTTTTAATTAATTTGCTATTGGAAATATACAGTACCTTACCAGGTGAAAGAATTTTTACGTGAGTGCAATCTATTGCACCAACAACACGTGGAAACGCAGCTATATCAAAAAATTTATTTTGTTCAAGGTGGATTTCTTCATTTGTAGGAAATTGAATAAAAGTGTTATGCAGTGCGCCTATAACGCGTGATACTCGCACAATTATTCGGGACACAGTCGATAAATGCATTCCAGAGTAATCAGCAACAGACTGAAGATGTCCACCAGTTGAATAAAAACGCAGGGTGGTCAATAACTGATTAATTGGAGATACTGAGTTATTACTGAAAAGAATGTCTCATCAAAGATACACATAGCTACAGTACCGCCAATAATAGTAGGTATTTAATAAAAATTGACTGCACTTACCTATTATAGGGATATTCTACTCGTTCCTCAATTAATGCAAGTAAATATAAACAACACTCTTTCGATAAACGGAATCTCTTCCGAAAACCTGCGTTATCGTAACTATCGAAATAATTTTGTCTAAAATAAATTTGACGTGGTAGTCCATAATAAATAAAATCTAAAACTTCAATATCGTCATCGTCGACATCGTCCATTAAATTATTCAATCCATACAAATCCATTTCGTTTTGTTTCGAATTTACAAGTCACACGTGAAACTGTCAGAAAAAGCTTCAAAACGTCGCCGGTTGCTATGGAAAAATCTTAATCCGTCCCTAAACTCTACATTGTCTTGGGATTAAAATAACTGCCAGTTAGTAGACATTTAACTGCAACTTGAACCGCGGTGCAATGAAATTTTAGTTTTAACTTTCAGTTCAACTAATCCCAACTCTTAACTGTGACCGGTGCAAACGAGCATAAGTGGGATTATGCTATTAACAGTATCCTTTAAATTGCTAATAAAGTATTCATTTAATTTATTCGGTATTGTAATTTCAGTTTAAATTTTTTAAAATCAATGTCATCTGGGAGATCGTTGTTTGATTTTCCAATTAATTTTTTCCACATAGCTCGAGAATTCCCCTTATTGTTATCAATCTGTAATCTATAATACTCTAATTTTTCTGATCTTATTACACTAACGAGTTCATTTATCAAAATTTTATAATTAATCCAGTTTTGAGGATCATTAGTAGTTTTAAAAGTTTTATATGCTTTATCCCGCTTTATTTGAATTTTCTTAATGTTATTATTGAACCATGGTTTTAAGTTACTTCTAATTTTGTACGTTTTAAGTGGAGCATATGTATCTAACAAATTGACAATATTGTTACGAAAATTATCGATAATAACATTAACATTAGACGTATCATACTTCCAGTTACATTCAGATAGTTTGTTTCTCATTTCCGCTATTACCTCATCGTTTATTACATTTTTTTATATTTTTCTGTTTCAATAGACGCAGATTGCTTGTTAATAACTGTTACAAGCACAATATCGTGATCTGTAATTTTTGGCGTATCTTTTACTGTAACGTTTAGTAAGGATCGTTCGTTATCACAAGATCAATTGTACTTACGAGTTAGGTGTAGTACGAGTGGGAACGTTAACTATTTGTTTCATACCTATATTATTAACAATATTTTTTAATTTTCTGTTGTCCAAATTATCTGTCCTCATATCAATATTAAAATCTCATGTGAAAATAACACGACCTTTATAGTAAGACTCGTCATCCAACAAGTTACTGAAATAATTTATAAAATAACTATATAGCACTTGAATTCGACGAGCAATATACAGTTTCAACCATTATTTTATTTACGTTTACAACTAACAACCAAAACGTATTGGCAACATTAACATTATCCATAATCTTAAAATTATATTTACGGTTTATAAACATTATAACACCACCTGTGTACCTATTATCAGAAAAGCATACAACAGCGTGATACCCCTTTATTTCTGTCTCACATTCTAAAATATCCGCAGTAACTCTAGTTTCCGATAAGCACAACACTGAAGGTTGAAACTCAGCTATAAATCGATGTACTTCATATTTGTGTGCTAAGAAACTACAAATGTTTAAGTAATATACCCCAAATGTAGGTTCCAATTTGCTTGAATGTATTGACGACGAACAATTTAAAAAAACCGATTGTTGAGCAAAGATGGTTGTTGTAATTCTTCATTCGAACGTGGTAGATTAGGATAAAGTGATGCAGTCTGTTGGGAATATGAGCCGAAACTGTTTTTGCCACCCACATTTCGGTTACACCTAATAGCAACTATTAGATTTAAATTGTTTACCCATGCACATTTGTTATCTTTCGCTTTTGTTTCACTTTTTGTTGAGGCTTTAATGTTCATAATAAAATTAACCAAATTACAACATAGTTATTCTTTACCGTTCAAATTAAGATGACCATTAATAGTATAATCAGCTTTCGTAACTATTGGATTTAAATCAAACAGAAGAAAATTAGTTTTTACAATAATTTCACTGTACAAATGAACGTTATTTTCGTAGATGAAATTATTAAACACCCGTACGATTGAAGGTCCTGTACGGAACAGTTACAATTATCACGTTTGTATGAGTAATTTTACGTAATTTCGGTACAGAATCAGCTCTAATCTTATTAAATTATTTTACTGAATTATTTGAATCTACGAAAATTATAATATAGTCTTCCTTTTTGAAATCAGAACATACCCGATCTATCATACCGACATACTATCAAAGTTTAATTGAAATTTGTCCGTTAATCCTCGATCAGGACTGTCCGCTAATATCAAAACCTTGGTTTTAATATTTGTATTTTTATCATTAATGTTTGCATTATTTATGGTTGATTTTTGTGATATAATTGCCATTGTCTTACAATCTTTATATTTGTTAAGGTCTTTTTTTGATTCGTATATTTAATATTATATTTTATTATTTTCCTGTATTAAATTATCAATATCAACTTTTAACATAATTATTTTCATATTTCCTTATTCCAATTGTTGATAATGGAGTTTATAACGTCCGATTCTCTGACTGTATTATTTTTATATACAACAGTATTGGAACACATTGGAACAATTAAGGGAAAATATTTGCCACCTAAATGTCATTTGTTAGATTATATTGAACTGTTTGACTATTGGATTTGCATTACATATAACTTCACTCAACGATATAACGAACGAAGTTACAATCGAATGGCACTCCACATACAATATGTACTTATGACTGATAGTTTAGGCAACAAATTGTAAGATTCTTGAAATAAAGATTCTTAAAGGTTGCGAAAGCAATAATTTTATTAGAGCATATAAACATTATAAACAAAGTACATCCCTTGATATTATATTCAAAAATACCGCAAAACACAACGAATTCAATCTTTCAAAATAATTTTGAAGTATGAAGCAAATATTTTCTCCGCCGTTCTAATGTTTTCAAATTGAAATAAGTGATTTCTGATCATTCCAATGTTTCCTTGGCATAGCTGGTTTTTTGCATAAAGAGAAGTTTTCTTTTCTTTACCTTTTCCGGTTATAATCAAATGCAATCCGTAACCAAAGGCATAATTCAATTCGTATTTTTTTCTTTATAGCATTCCTTAATATCTTTCATTTGACATAATTAGGGGAGATAATATTAGGGTTTGAAACAAAATGCACGTAAAGCTGTATTGTGCGTGATGCGATTAATTATACATATGTGCAAAAATAAAATATGAAAATGGTATTAATTAAAAACAATCTTATATTTTAGTCTTTCAATTTCAATAATCTTTATTTGCTTTATTTTTAAAATCAATAGTTTCAAGGCGGGTGGCATGTTAGGTTTAATATAATATAGTTATCTGTTAATAATTTTATATAATGCAATTTAAAGATGTACATAACAACCTTTCATATTTTTAACTTTTTCCCTTCTTTTACTTTTAAATGAAATATTTTTAAGGAAGTTAAAAACATTAAAAGTTAATATGTAGTATTGATTTCATAATGATCTCGAGCAACAAGGCTAATATAATGCTATTTAATTTATTTCTTTTAGTGTAAACGTATAGCATAAAATAATAAAAAATAGCCTTGCTGTCCTAGATCATTATGAAAACAATAGTACATCTTTAAATAATTGTATTGTATAAAATTATTAACAGATAACTATATCATATTAAACCTAACATGCAGAATAACATGAATAATAATTTTATACTTTCAAACAAAACTTGTCCTTTTTCTATTGTATGAAATTCCAGGTCAAGTCATTTTAACAGTCCCTTTTACAACATCTGGTTGTCATAATGACCCTCGTTTGTGAGTTTTGTGGTAAATATCTGTCGAATACGGTGGCAACGCTGCAGGATCTCACGTTGGTATACATATTATGCTATATACAAAAATGGACCTCGACTTGTTGCGGATCTCGCTTCGTTATGGATTTATAAATAAAATTTTAATTGCAAAATCTGTGCCCCTCTGAGGGGGTAGTGGTTAAGTCGTAAATTATAAATCTATTAACAGAAAATATACATGCGTAACTCTTTATCTTTTGGTGGATCTCGGGTTGTCCTAAATTTATTCGGATCTCAACTTGTTACGAAAATAGATATATATATACATATATATATATACATATATATATATATATATATATATATATATATATATATATATATATATATATATATATATATATATATATACATATATATATATATATATATATATATATATATATATATATATATATATATATATATATATATATATATATATACACAGTGAGAATTTTATTTCACTGAACATAGGACTATTGACATTCCCTATGTTCAGTTTTAAAAAAGCCAAGTCAATGCATTGCGAGCAATTAAAACATATCCAAGCAACCTATAAAACAATTGCTATTCGTAGTGTCATTAGAAAGTGTCAAAACTGTGTTTTTTTTTCAAAGTTTTTGCCAAGACAGCTGCAGATCCTGACCTGACCTGAAGCTGTCTTTGGCATCAGTGAGGACTTTATGCCTTTATTATGATTAATTAATGAATATTCGTGTCGATAATTATTGTCAAGGATTACAATCATGTTGCAAACATTGTCGCTGGGTAGGCAACCAAACTTGCAGGTCTGCTGGTAGCTGGTGTTTTTTTTATTGTACATTCTTTTGACACAACTGAAATTATTTAGTTTTAGGTTAAGTATAATTACATCCAAATAACAAGTTTAAACAGAAACTTTTATTTAAATTACTTTAACAAATGTTCAAAGTGACCACCCTCCTGTTCCAAACAATATGCTAACCGATTGTAAAATCCTTGTACACTATTTCTAAAAAAATTTGGATTTATTTCGTTGCAGGCGGTAAGTATTCTATTCTTTAGCTCTTCTGTATGCTCTATTACTCTATTATTGTAGACTTTGGATTGGATATAACCCCAGAGAAAGAAATCATTTGGATGTAATTATACTTAACCTAAAACTAAATAATTTCAGTTGTGTCAAAAGAATGTACAATAAAAAAAACACCAGCTACCAGCAGACCTGCAAGTTTGGTTGCCTACCCAGCGACAATGTTTGCGACATGATTGTAATCCTTGACAATAATTATCGACACGAATATTCATTAATTAATCATAATAAAGGCATAAAGTCCTCACTGATGCCAAAGACAGCTTCAGGTCAGGTCAGGATCTGCAGCTGTCTTGGCAAAAACTTTGGAAAAAAAACACAGTTTTGACACTTTCTAATGACACTACGAATAGCAATTGTTTTATAGGTTGCTTGGATATGTTTTAATTGCTCGCAATGCATTGACTTGGCTTTTTTAAAACTGAACATAGGGAATGTCAATAGTCCTATGTTCAGTGAAATAAAATTCTCACTGTATATATATATATATATATATATATATATATATATATATATATATATATATATATATATATATATATATATATATATATATATATATATATATATATTTATCTGTCGTACCATTGAGCGTCAGTATAGAAAGTTTGTAGCTGAGCGTCCACACTTATACACCGTGTATAAGTAGTACATCATTTTAAGCGATCACTGAGCGTCATGAACTACTTAGTGTTTCATTGAGCGTCCGTCTATTTTTAGAACATCTATTTTTAGATTCTCTTATTTGATTGGTTCGGATGCATGTCGCGTCGAAGCATGACGTCATAAGACGGGTTTCCTAGGAACGCGAATTTGCACTTGAGAAGTGTATGCATGTATTTTATATATTTTGTAAATACAAACAGTAGCGAATTTTAAATAGACAGTCAGCTGGCTGTTAGTTTTATTATGATGCTTAAGATAATGCACCCATTCCTATATAAATAAATATATTACGTTTATATATTACAAAAGGGGAAAATTATAATATGCATTCTTAATGATTACAATTAAAACATTTTAAAAGGGGAAAAACAAATTAAAGCTAAGTTGGGTAATTGCATCGAAGGTATTTGATCGCTCGAGTAACCAGCCTTAGCAACTATTATTAAAACAATTGTCTTTCTCTCTCCAATTACTTGAGTAATCAGATCAATCATTAATATGAATATTAATTTTGCTGAAATCGACTTTAATAACATAATAGTAGTAGGTTAGCTCTATGATCAGCAACAGTACATTTACATATTAGATTGTTATTAGATTTAGTCTTGTTTTGTTTGTATATAGAAAAAAACTGTCAATCAGCTGATTTTTATATTTTACAAATTGTTATGTCTTAGCTTCGATGAAGATGCAAAACATCTAAATGTTATTATAAGAATACAACTTTTATTTCACGTACTTTTTTAAGGAAATGTTTATTATAAGAACTTTTTTAAAATTGCGAAACAAATAAAACTAATTATTTAGTTAAAACTTTCATAAATTTATATAATCTATCTGACAATTGTTTCAACAGCTGAGCTGTCATTATCAAAGGTAATGTAAATATAAACAAACATGTCGCTAAGGTAAATGCAAAAAATAGATAACTAGATAAAAAATATATATTAAATATCTAACACTTCTAGTAACGGAGAATTACTGAGCTCAATCTGTTCATTCATTAAATGTACCCAGAGTTTGTGTTTGTATAATATCTCCAAAGTTCCTAAAATGTCTAATTTGCGTTTGTTACTAACAAAAAAGTAGAAATTTAATATTATTTTGGGAAGGTATTGTGTGATTTTGTTCTAAAAGGCGTTTGGCGTAGATATTTTTTAGATGTTAACCTCTGTAACAACGTAGGAGCTCTTTATAGCGTATGTCCAAACTTCGAAGTGTTTGTCCAATAGGATATAATATAGCAGGTCTAAACAGTCGAAACAATTGTCAGGTAGATTATAATAAATATGTAAAAGTATTAACTAATCAGTTTTATTTAGTAATTGATTATGGAGTTTCACCAAATAAGGCTAGAAACAATAAATCAAGTCTTAAAATTGATTTTAACATGTCTTTTATCAGTTACAGAAGAAGTAGCATAAATATGTGTGATGATGTTGCCTTACATGTGTTTCTCCAAGCGTTATCTCCATTGTTCTCAACTTTTGCATAAGTTCGTACCAGAGAAATACCTGCTTTACAAGTTGTTTCTGCTGGTTTATCACTCGCAAGTGAACTACAAGTCGGTACCTGAGCTGCATCCATACCTCAGTAATAATAGCACTGCCTGTAACTGCAAGTACAAATAAGTAGGTACACTTGCTTACCTGTAGAATATATTCGCAGATAAAGCAGTAATAGACATACAAAAGAACTGTTAATGCGACTACAAGGAAAACTATAATTAAAGGACTCTTTCCCGTCCTTGTCCCTGTCCCGCTCGCTCACATTCTCTTACTCATTTTTACCATTTTGCACGGTTATCAGCCTTATTCATCTACTCCCATCTCTTTAGACTTTCTTTCATCTCTTTCCACCTTATCCTCACTCACCTCATTCACCTTCATCCACCCTTTCGGCTCTCTTGAACCGTTTTCCATCTTTTCTACTCACTACCAAACTATCAGAGTCTCTACCCTCCCCTACTCTTTCTCACTATGTAACTTACTATCCCACCATTCAACACTCTCTACCTTCTCCTATCACTGTCTTACATTTTCTCACTCTATCACACTTTTTTACCCTTTTTCGCCTCAGCGCCATTGGTAACCGCCAAAGTTTCACAAATACTACGTGACAGAGAAAGAGAATCGATTAGAATCTACGCACGCCTCACATCCTGGGGACCTCGACGTGATTGCTCTAGCATTTTGGATTGATGTTGATTAAATATTTTGGAGAAAACGAAAATGGACAGACGTCGGAAGAAGAGAGTGCCACCGTACCGCATGTACACCGACGGTAAATTTGATGTTGGATGGCGATGGTGTTATAGCCATGTTATAACAAGATACCATTAATGTTTCCATGATGAAATTGGGAAGATTGGTCAAGGAGTTAAGCGATCTTGATGACGAATTTTGTGACACCTTATTGGATGCAGACATCCCAGATAAGGAGTACTGTGAAGAAAAATTGGTAATTGAAGAATACTATGATAAGATTGATCTGGTACATGCAAAAGTAGAAAGTCTATTAATCACACAGACCAGCGTTGTGAATGTCCACCCACATTCAAATGCTGGAAAGAATTGTAGGGTGTCTTCTAAATCAATTGTTCATGGATTCAGACTCCGGAAGATAGAATTAAAGACATTCAATGGAGATTTGAATGAGTGATTGGAGTTTTGCGCTCAATTTAAGAAAATTCATGAGGTTCAGGAAATAAATGACAGTGACAAGCTACAGTATTTGATACACTCAATGGTTTTTAGAACTCGGGCAAAAGATCGGTGGAAACTTATGTAAAGGTGATTGAAGCCTTAAAGAGTCGATTTGGTCGTGAAGATTTATTGGTGGAGGTTATGTAGGTGAACTACTCAAACTAGTTATTGAGAATTCGTCATCCTTCCTCGGTACTTGGAAATTGACGTCCATCTTTGATAAATTGCAATCTCGCCTCAGAGCACTTGAGCCAATAGGAGTGACAAGTGATAACTACGCTGCCATATTGTTTCCACTTGTGGAATTACCTTACCTTAAGAATTGCTCAGGACCTGAAATAGAGCGAGAAATTCAAAACTGGGAGAGGATGGAGTGGTCAGTCAAAAGAATCGACTCAACCAATTTATGGAATTTTTGAGATATGAAGTTGAAGGTGAGAAAAGATTTCTTTGGCTCGTGATGGATTTGGCAATGGAATAAATTGTAGTGGAGGGAGGAAACAAGGAGTGTCAGTGTTAGTATTCCAATAGCTGCTGGACTTTTCTCGGGTGACGACGGTGGGGGTAAAAAATTGTATATGTTTTTGTGCGAAATCCCATCAAGTAATAATTACTTTCAAACTCAGAAAATGGATCCGAGTAAAAAAAAGAAAGTTTTGTTAAGTAAGAAGTGTTGTTTGCTTGTCTTAGAGTCGGTCATCAATCCAAATTATGTAAATCAAAGGTCATGTGTCTTGTATATAGAAAGAAGCATTTTAAAGTCATGCGTTCCGATCTACCAGCTCACAAAAATGCTGCTACCCATGGTCGAGTCAGTCAAGATAGAGTCCAGGAGTCAAGAAGTTCGCCCATGTTAAATCAATCTTGTGCCGGTGATGTCTTTCTTCAAACGTTAGTGATGACCGTGAACGGAGTAGGATGTGAACGGAAGGTAAGAGCAATCGTTGACATAGGATCTCAAAGGTCTTATATTTTGAAAAGTGCTGCTGAAGAGATGAAACTTCCGGTTGTATCCTCAGAGTCAATTGTTCATATGCTCTTTGGTGGGGTTCAGTCCGAGAAACAGCACATGAGATTTGATGTAACTCTGACTACTGTAAATGGAAAATTTTCTACAAAATGTCATTCATGGAAGTCATTTGTGGAGAAGTTCCTCATGTGAAAAGAGGAACCTGGTGTAGAAAATTGAATAACAAGATTCGGATTTTTGACGTCGGGAACGTATGTACGCAAATTGAAATTCTAATTGAATCAGATGTTTCTGGCAGTTTGTGGACAGGACGAGCTCATCAGTTGAAGAGTGTACTTTTTGCCATTGAGAATAAATTGGGCTGGACTCTCATGGGAAGAGTGCCTTTTGAACATTGCCAATCTAGCTGAATCTTTGATTGTGTCGTCGCTGTTGATCCAAGAATCGTCAATTACAAATCTTTGGACATTGAAAACAATTGAAATTACAGGTACTGGAGAGACGAACTCTAAACTGGATTTGAAAGTTGCTGCCAAAAAAACATTTCCAGGATACTGTGTTTGTTAATAAAAGCGCACTGGCTCAAATTGAATTAAGTGGACTGTATAAAATAGATTGTATGACAGGATATTTATTGTCAATTGATACATATTAAAATTGTAACATGATAACAAAAACTGTTTCTTATCAAAGCACTATAGATGCTAAGAATAAACTTCCTAACAGTGTTTATTAATTCCTATGGTTCATAGTGAGTCTGCCTTGGATAGATGGTCATCCAGAATTAAAAGAAACCAAATTAATGACAAAAAAGTGACTTATTTCTACAAGAAAGCAATTGGATGTTTTTGGGAATTTTAAAAATTATAATGACGTATTCATGGAGTGGTTAGAAGAAGGAGTAGTTGAAGAAGTGCCAAATAATAAGTTTAATGACATTGGCTGGTACTTGCCTCATCGTCTGTCTTCAAGCCTTTTTGTGTCACGACAAAAGTTAGACCTGTTTTCGACGGCTCAGCGAGGCAGAAAAAATTGCCATCCTTGTACGATTGTCTGGAAAAAGGACCGAATTTGATTGAACTCGTTTCATCCATGTTGTTGAGATTTAGGGAAAAAAATTGGCATTATCTTAGATATTCGGAAGAGCATTTCTTCAAATTGCGCTAAAGGAAAGCGATTGTGATTTTTTTTGAAATTTCTATGGTGAAGTAACAAGAAAGGTCGACAGGTAAGAATTTTTTGTCATCGTTGTGTGGTGGTCCGCGTGAATTGTAATTCTTTCCTGTTAGGAACAGTGATTGAGCTTCATGTTAAAAATTGCACCGGCAGAATTAACTGGAGAGAAATTATCAAAAACCCTTCTACGTGGATAATTGTATCACTTCAGTTGACTCGGAAGGTGATTTGATTAGTTTCGTCAAAGATGTGACTGAGTTACTGTCCACCGCCAAATTCGATCTAAGGTTGTGGGAATATTCTTTTCAGAGTGGATGCAACTTTTCTCAAGTATTTGGTTTGCTTTAGGATAAGCAGGAGGATGTTTTGTTGTGTGGTGTCAAGGACATTAATTTAAGAACCATTTCCTATTCCTACCCGACGAAACATATTATCTGTAGTTCAAAAGGTTTTTTTTGACCGCACTGGTTTCACATGTCACTGTTTTGGGTATAAAGATATTCTACTTCAATCTAGTTGGGGAATGAAAACTAGTTGGATTGAAGTATTACCTCAAGAGTTGGGAACAATGTTTACAAAATTGGATGAGCGAATTGAAATTGCCACCGTCAATCAGAATCTCTCGATGTTTGTCATCTTATGCATTTCCAAGGATGGATGGAAGGTTTTGCATATTCGTCCGTTGTCTTCTTGAGATGCGAACTCAATTATCAAGTGGAATTGAAGTTCCTACAAGCAAAGACAAGAATTGCACCTTTGAAAAGGTTGCCAATCCCACGATTGCAATTATTGGCTGTCACAATTGGAAGTCACAATAGAAGAAATTATTTTTCGAAATGTTCAGGTATTGTCAAAATGGTGGTTCGGATGCTAAGATTTTTGAACAATTCCCGCAATGGAAAAGATAATCGTAAAACTGGCATGTTAAATGTCAGTGATTTAACTGCGAAGCGTGTAAGACAGTTACAGTTAACAGAGAGGCGTGTAATATTAGTAGTTCAGAAGCAGTGTTTTGGAGTAAACATAAATGAGATACCTGAACTAAGTGTCTTAAGAGATAATTCTGGACTTTTAAGAGTCAAAACAAAAACTGGAACGAAGGAAAGACACGGAGGATGTTTGGACTCCTATTTTATTGCCAATCAGTCATCTAGTGTTACTGGCCCTTGTGAGGGAGGAACATTTGAAGCAGTGTTATGGAGAAACACAGTTGCTACTTTTTCGTTTATGTCAAAGATATAGGATTCTGAGGGGAAGGAAGTCAATTCATGCCATTATTTCCAAATGTGAGAAGTATAGAAGACTAGATGCAAAAAGACTAGTAGCAGTCATTTGGAATTAATAAGTTTGTTGTCTACTGATTCCATCTTGCAGAGTTTTAGGCGTCGTAACAAGAAGGGGAAGACTTTGTTGAATTGGACAAATTTGTTTAAAACTCTGGATTGGAAAGTCGTGGAATCCGTGTCAGCTGTCCAATAAATTCAATGGTGGTTTATTCCTCCGACTCCTGCTTGGTGGGAGGTGGTTGGTGAGACAGTCTTATGAGAACTCTGAAACAACTGTTGCGACGAGTGTTGGGCAAAAATTATGAAGAACTAATAGCGATTTTATATGATTGCGAATCATTTATCAATTCGAGACCATTGTCATTCATTTCTGAAAACTAAAGATTTGGTTCCTCTCACCCAGCCATGTTCTTGCAAGATCTGGATGGAAAGTCGTGGAATCCGTGTCAGCTGTTCAATAAATTCAATGGTGGTTTATTCCTCCGACTCCTGCTTGGTGGGAGGTGGTTGGTGAAGAACTTTACTAAATTATGAAGAACTAATAGCGATTTTATATGATTGTGAATCAGTTATCTATTCGAGACCATTGTCATTCATTTCTGAAAACTGAAGATTTGGTTCCTCTCACCCCAGCCATGTTCTTGCAAGATCTACGGCAGCAGGGAAGCCCAGGGTTAAATTATTTGGATTCTAATAGTACCGAGAGGAAATTTGCCTATCACCAAAGAGTCAAGGAGGATTTGTGTCGAAACTTTTGGCAGTGGCAATTTAAGCAATTTAAAGCGATAGAATTCACCAATAGCGAGGATTATAAAGGTTGTCCCTGTAAAAGATGGAAATGTTCGTGTAGCTCTTCTGAATACCGCGTATAAAGAATTCTTGAGGCCAATTCAACGTTTGTACTCTTTGGCGATCATATCAGGAGATCAAGATGTGTTTAAGAGCAAGTTAGAATCATTAAGGAAAGTTCAATACGAAGATCAATCTGAAGAATTGTATACATAGCATTGGTAAGATCGGTTTTTGCAATGTGGTTCTCCAGTATGGTCTCCAAATTACCCAAACCACCAGAGCGACTGCAAAATAATTTTTTACGATGTGGGGCAATTTTATGGATGGAAAATAGTTATTATAGACTTCGATGAAACTCGGTACAATTGTTCTGTAGAGGAAAAATCCTTCCAAGTTTATTTATGCGTTATTTCTACACCCTGGGTAGGGTTGGATTCTGGGCGCGTAGGTTGGTAGACTTGAATAAAACGTGGTGTAACTAAGTAGTTTAAGATTTTAGCGCAGTCTAAGTTTTACATACATCGATCAAATGCTAGCTTAGAAGCTTAGTCCATCACAAGATCTTAAAATTAATCAAAATTTCATCAAACTCTAGTTCAGGAAAGTTGGGGAAAGACTTATGCATAAATGAACTGTTACGCCACATCACCAGCTCTACATGAATGTGGGTTTTATCGAAATCCATCGGACAGCCATTTTCTACCAGTAAAAAAGAATTACTCCTTTATGAAAGGTGGTTCTAATCGAAAAGACAGGGACTGTGCGACCTTCACGAAATCAAGATCGAAAGCTAATTTAAATTTTTCTGCTTTGAATATAAATGATGAGGTAGATTATCTAAAAGTTCCTCAAAAAACTACCTTTACAATTCCAGTTATATCAACTAGAAACTCTGGTATTTTCAATATACCCTTTAATCCTTTCAACTACGATTATAATTTCATTCTACCTAGAAGTACGTGACTTGGTAATGATTATAGTAGATTTGGTCTTAAATTTATTGGGGTTTTATTAAATAGATTTAAATCTTCTATTCAACAATTAACTTTAGGATGATTCTCATTGTTTGATATGAATTAAAATATAAGCAAATATAGATAACAATGTGTTTATAATAAAATAATCTTTTCTTCTTTCAAATTATACATATTAAAATGTTATCGTATCATAATTATAATACATAATAAACTCAAACAAGTCAGGATATATCTTCATAATGTATTTAAATCACATTTTGTACTTAAATGTGGCTTTTCTGTATGTTGAATAAAATAAAATATATAGGGCCGCGCTGTCCCTATAAAATCACGGTAAACCAAACCAGCTTTATTTGAAGAATTTTATCGATCGACTTCACTCCCTCCTGTAACAGCTGCTGTTTCTATAAATAGCTCACGGACGCTCGTTAATGCATAGAAATGAATATGTATTAAGAAGAGCAGCAAACGGGGGAGGAGCTAAAGGTGGACGCTCAGTTGAACGCTGCAGGTATTATTTGTGTATATCATATACACTTCGACGCTCACCGCGCTTATATACGGCAGAAGCCTGAACTAATTATAAACATCTATCACACCAATGTGTCACCCAACGTCCCCGAGATTTTTATTTCAAAAGCATGTATGCAACCAACTGATCACATTGTGACATTTTCAGGGATTGCCAGTGAGCGTCCGTATATCGGACGCTCAATGACCATGGACGCTCACTGGTATTGGATTTTTACATAGGACGCTCGATTGGGTAGAAGATATATATATATATATATATATATATATATATATATATATATATATATATATATATATATATATATATATATATATATATATATATATATATATATATATATATATATATATATATATTAGGGTGGCCCTTATTTTCAAGTGTCTTTTTTTTCAATCGATCCCCCTAAAAATATGCAAATAGATGAAAAACGATAAAATATGAAGTTTCAGATCAATCCGAAGTAATTTAGAGGTAGCTCACGCCAGTCAAAATTTCGAAAAATATGATTTTTTGCATTTTTTTTCTTTTACCCACATCTGAAATATATTATACCAACCCTGAACATAAAAATAAATATTAATACATATTCTATAATCGATTACCTTTCCAACAAGCCAAAAATAACAAAAATCGATTGACTAATAAGGACGTTATGGCCATTTATATTATTAAAAAACCAAACATTTTAATTTCTATAAGAATATTTCATATTAATTTAATTTTCAATAAAAACCAATTAATTTATTTTGTATTTTGAAAATTTCATTCTTGAGTAATAAAAAATATTTAAAAGTAAAAATAATATAAAAATTATTTTTGCTATGTTGATATAAGTGGCATTCACTAATTTTTTTTCTATGTTGGTAACACTAATGATATTGAAGTCAAGTATTCACATTGTATTCACAAATAGAAACGTGTTTGGTTCATAAAAATTGATTTTAATTTTTGATATTAGGTTAAAGATAAAGGATCCAGGTCATCACCGAGAAAGCAAACACGGAAAAAGACAACTGCCGAGAAACCAAAACCGAGAAACCAAAACCAAGAAACCAAAACCGAGAAACCATAACCGAGAAGCCACAACCGAGAAAACTAAAGCTGAGAATAGAAACTACTGAGAATAACAAATACCGAGAATGCACCCATGCATTATGAAGTAATAATTATTTAATTAATTAATATTAGAATATTAACACTCACACGGCATAGCGTGTCCTGTTAGAGTTAGTTTCTCTCTCAGTCGTCACGTTAACTATTGAAGTCTGTCCCTTTTAGACCTATCAAACTTACTAACTTATGACCTACCCTCCCCTGTATAGCGTGTCCGTTGGCCTTTCTTTTTCTTTCCTCGCTCTATGTATTTTCCTTGGTCTCTGTTAAATCTATCAAACTTACTAACTTATAACCTAACTTCCGCTTCATAGTGTTTCCTTTACGCAGTTGGTCTTTCTCTGTCCTTCCCCGCTCTATGTATTCTCCTCTGTCTCTTTTAGATCTATCAAAGTTACTAACTTTTAATTATCGCTTCATGAATTCTCGGTAATTTCCATTCTCGGCAATGATTTTCTCGGTTGTGGTTTCTCGGTTTTGGTTTCTCGGTTGTGGTTTCTCGGTTATGGTTTCTCGGTTGTGGTTTCTTGGTTATGGTTTCTCAGTTGTGGTTTTTAGGTTATCTTTTCTCGGTTATTTTTTGCCGGTTTTGGTTTCTCGGTAGTTGTCTTTCTCGGTGATGACCGCATACGCGTAAAAACACAAATTTTTCAATCGCTTTGGAATTTCTACTAATTTATTAAATGAAGACCCTTGTAAGTGGAACGATAATGAAGCTTATAATAAAGTAAAGAATATAATTCATAATTTAAATGTAGTGAATGATGCAGCAGAACGTGTAGTAAAATTAATTGAAGAATACAATAAAGTATTAACCAAAAAAGAAGAAAAAAGCAATATTTATTGCAAGTGGTTACTAACTATCGATAAAACTGCAAATCTCATACTAAAACAGCGTTGACTAGTACTACAAGTTAAGATTAATTTTGTATTATTTTTACTTTTAAATGTTTTTTATTACTCAAAATTAAAATTTTCAAAATAAAAAAAAAATTAATTGGTTTTTATTGAAAATTAAATTAATATGAAATATTCTTATAGAAATTAAAATGTTGGTTTTTTAATAATATGAATGGCCATAACTTCCTTATTTGTCAACCGATTTTTATTATTTTTGGCTTGTTGGAAAGGTAATTGATTATAGAATATGTATTAATATTTATTTTTATGTTCAGGGTTGGTATAATATATTTCAGGGATGGGTAAAAGGAAAAAATGCAAAAAAATTATATTTTTCGAAATTCTGACCGGCTTGAGCTACCTCTAAATCACTTCGGATTGATCTGAAACTTCATATTTTATCGATTCTCATCTATTCGCACATTCTTAGGGGGATCGATCAACAATCCTACTGAAATAAAATTTTCCCATACAAGCAAGGGCCACCCTAATTATATATATATATATATATATATATATATATATATATATATATATATATATATATATATATATATATATATATATATATATATATATATATATATATATATATATATATATATATATATATATATATATATATATATATATATATATATATATATATATATATATATATATATATATATATATATATATATATATATATATATATATATATATATATATATATATATATATATATATATATATATATATATATATATTGATAAAGGGTACCTTGTCACCTCCAAAGTAGATACCCAGCATACGTTGTCACCTCATATATAACGTTGTGACCTCCGTTTTCGGAGGTCACAACGTTTTGCCCTGTTTTCGACTGTATAAGCATATAGGTGGTGTTAGAAGCCTAAATTCAAATTTTTGTCTGGAGGTGATAACGTCATACTTATACTCACAAAATTAATTTTTAGTTCAGCTGTAGATCGCTGGCGTTGCCGTCGCTGTTAGTTGTATAATTGCCAATACGATGTCACCTCCGCCTGTATATGTTGTTTTTTGTATCATGTACGGTACGTTGCAGGCTCCACACATTGGCAACGTTGTGTACAAGACCTAAACCACTCGGGTATATAGAATTCCATCGAAACCAGTACCCCTGGCGTAGTTTCGGCCATTTCATGCTACCTGAATTTTTACAGACACTTTTTGGGTATAGTAGCAGCATTTAAATAAATATTTGTAAACTACTCAGAAAATTTAAGGGATCTCTTGAATTGTACGTCATTTTTAAATAGTTAATGATACTTAAGAACAATAAAATAATAATTTCTATTTCATTTAAAAAGTTTTGAATTGAAAACGACTTTCTTTGAGATATGAAAAAAATTAAATAAGAAATACGTTTTAGTCGTAATTATGTATAAATAAAAAATTCATCTTTTTACAAAATGATCATTTCGGATTTACTGGATTATTATTATTATTTGATTATTATTTTAGGAATTGTCATATAACATATGATATATTCATTCTCGCATCCACAAAGAAAGATTTAAAATCTTCAATATTTTTAGTATTACAATTAATATAATAATTAATATAATTTTCAAAGAAAAATAATTTTACTAAGCAAAATAATGTAACATTTGGTATGTAGTTTGCAAATTTCACCAAATTACCCGGTTAATAAAGTTTTCATTGACATTCTAACTATGTTTACATTTGATGAAGGAAAGAATAAGTCTGAAATACTTATTTTGTAATATATATTATGTAATTAGCAGATCAAGCGATATTTTAAATCCAAGAAGATGTTTAACGCCGAGGCGCTAGCCGAGGCGTTATAACATCTTTGAGGACTTAAAGAAGCTTGATCTCCGTATTGCATAAGTTGTTTTATTTTATTTCGTATTTCAATCCTACTTTCTCCCTTTTAAAATCCATCCGAATTTATTGTATAAAGAAGCAAGTTGCCTTGTCTGTGTCATCATACGCGTAACTAAGGAGATAAAAAGCAGCATGCATGCATGCATGTGGCTATAATGCAACATCAAATTATTTACGTTGCCAACAACAACGGAGATCAAGAACGTCTTGAACTCCGGTATCATTGACAACGGAGATCAAGATATACTTTATATTACTAATTGTGGTATATAAAGAATTGTTTGAAATACGAAATGAAATAAAAAATATTAACTGTTTATATTTTTACATAATTACGACTAAAACATATTTTCTATTAAATTCCATATTGTAGCGGAAAATAAAACCTTACGTCATAATCTTGACATGAAGCTTTACGTACTGAAAGGCTTAAACAAACGTCAGTTTAACATAAAGTGTATTATTTTTATTAGTAGTATAGTCAATTTTTGCATTAAGTTCTTATTTTTTACTATCTAAAGATAGAGACTTGAAATCTTTTCTAATGCCTTTAGTACTGGACCAATATAAAATGTAATATGTTGGTGGTTGGGACCCCCATTTTGTACCCCTGATTTAATAACGCAACCAAATTGAGCAAAGTTGTGTTGGGAGTGTTCTTGGGGTCGCTGATTATGAATCCAATGAGAAAATTAAAAAATTCAAATAGCAGACCCAAAATGGCGGCTATAAAATAACGGCCTTTGATATTGAGAATGCGATTTACGCCATTTCTATTGATTCTAGAGAGAAATTCAAAGAATCAAAAAGTGTTTATAATGTGATTTTGCAAAGGACTACGCTATTTTGGTTACCTTATTATGTAACCCCTTCGCTCTGCCCTAGTAGTAGAGTCAATTTCTGCATTAAGTTCTTATTTTTTACTATCTAAAGATAGAGACTTGAAATCTTTTATAATGCCTTCAGTACTAGACCAATATCAAATGTAATATGTTTAAGATAGGGACACGCCCCCTCGGGGGGTTGAAATTCCCATTTTAAACTCCCAATTTAACAACTCGGGAAGTTTTCAACCAAGTTGAGCAAAAACTATGTTGGAGGGAGCTGTGAGGTCGTTGATTATGAATCAAATAAGAAAATCACAAAATTCAAAATGGCGGACACAAAATGGCGGTATTTTAGATTGAAAATGCGATTTACGCCGGTCCTATTGATTTTAGAGAAAAATGAGAAAAGCCAGAAAGTGTTTAGAATGTGATTCTGCATAGGAATACATAATTCCGGTTACCTTATTATGTAACCCTTTCAATCTCCCCTACTGAGAAGCCCACTAGGGTTGATTGAAGGGGGTTACATAATAAGGTAACCAAAATAGTGTATTCCTATGCAAGATTACATTCTAAACACTTTTTGACTCTTTGGATTTTTCTCTAAAATCAATAGAAACGGGCGTAAATCGCATTTTCAATCTCAAATACCGCCATTTTGAGTTCGCCATTTTGTATTTCTTAATTTTCTCATTGGACTCATAATCAGGAACACCAAAACCCCCCCAACATGAATTTCACTCAAGTTAATGGAAAACTTCCCGAGTTATTAAATTGGGAGTGTAAAATGGGGGTTTCAACCCCCCGAGGGGTAAAACCGCCATTTTAAACATATTACATTTTATATTGGTTCAGTACTGAAGGCATTAGAAAAGATCTCAAGTCTCTATCTTTAGATAGTAAAAAATAGGAACTTATGCAAAAATTGACTTTACTACTAGGGCAGAGCAAAGGGGTTACATAATAAGGTAATCGAAATAGTGTATTCCTTTGCAAAATCACATGAATTTTTCTCTAAAATCAATAGAAACGGCGTAAATCGCATTCTGAATCTCAAAGGCCGTTATTTTAGGACCGCCATTTTGAATTTTTCAATTTTCTCATTGGATTCATAATCAGTGACTCCAAGAACCCTCCCAACATAAATTTCGCTCAATTTGTTTGCGTTATTAAATTAAGGGTACAAAATGGGGGTCTCAACCACTAGGGGGGGCGTGCCCCCATTTTAAACATAGTACATTTTATACTGGTCCAGTACTGAAGGCATTACAGAAGATTTCAAGTCTCTATCTTTAGATAGTAAAAAATAAGAACTTAGGCATGTTTTTTGCAAAACTCTACTATATAGAATGACTAGATTATTATAAAGCAGGGTATGAATGAACTTTCGTTCAAAGAGAAAAAATTGCAACACATGAAAAAAAACGTTATAGGTCCTGTAAATGATTCTCCTTAGTTATCGTTTCAAGATTTCAGACGCAACTTCTGTCTTCCTTCAGAGATCAAACTCGTTCTGTAAAGTTTCATTGCCGGATTTATAACATAAATAACTATAAATCAAAAATGTTTCTTTTTATAACATTCTATTCGTAAAAAAAATCCTATACTAACATCCTATCCTATTCGTTTGTTGGCGAAGGAAATGGACATGAGCTCCAGATCTATGTCGCCACTGATCAAGGAAGACCTTAGTATGAGGACTGGACACTTGTTAACAGCTCGACATAATGAAATAAGAAGAGTTGGAGACAAGTCTCATTTGCAGAGATAGGTGAAAAATTTTCATTGCCCAATCTTGTTTCCCTGCATTTTATATTTGGATTTAGGATTGATGCATTATGATTACAATTAAAGTAATTGTCAAACAATCCACATAGTTGATTTGGAAAACCCGTTTGCACATCGCAGCTAGGATGCGTGAACTCTCCTAAAGTCATTCTATTTAGATTCCTTATAGGAATCGAGCCCAATTAAGTAAAATACTTGTATTTACCCTATAGCGGAGTTGTTCACATGATAAGATTATTATTTATTTATTATTTAGGCGGAGTTATTTATCGCTCGTAAATAGCAACAAACAAAGTCACTTTAAATCCAAATAAAACATACTATTTTTTTCCACTAGGGTAAAAGTGCCTCCTCTCTATGATTAGAAGTTTAGTCTAGCAATAACAACAATTTCTTATTAGAAGAAAAAAAATTAAAACAAAGGTCTTTGAATAAACCCCAGCGTGGCTGAATACTGGACAGTCAAATGTCGTTTTCTCGACATTGATCCAAGTGTAGGCGAATTTTCAGATATCGAATCTTGGTTCTCTAACTCATGTTTAATATGTATTTATTTTTAAGCGTTTTATATGTATAAAATGATGATGTACTTCAAACAATATTATTGCTTGGGTGATTGTTAAATCTAAGACGGCTGTGAAAACTGCTGCAGCGCTATATTTCCAGCGGTGTGTTGGACGCACCGATTTTCACCCACGTTTCAAGCAATTTTCAGATTCTGAGTCTCGGTTGTTTAATTGTCACTCGAGGGTTAATCAACAACCTGATACTAATTTTCGGTTCACTAAACGTTGTACAAGTCGGAGCCAATGTTCAGAAACCAAATCAGGGTTCCTTACAACTTGCCCAAGCTTCAGCCAATTTTCACCCGTTAGGTCAATGTCAGTTACCCATAGAATATACTTAAGTCAAATATCAGATACTATTTCGCTAATTTGCTTTAGCTAGTCTAAAGGTAAATACTCACAGCAGCGGATCCGCAGGCGGATGTCATACGATTGGTCGGATTGAGTCGATTTGACTCAAACCGACCAATCGTATGACATCCGCCTGCGGATCCGCTGCTGTGAGTACTTACCTTTAGTCAATCTCTACATATCAAGTGCCGGTTACATACTTATCACCCAAAACCTTAGCCAACTTTGAATCTTAGGTTCGCTAAACTAACTCCAGTTTTAGCAATCTTCAAAATTCAAAATCTTGGTTTCTTACCCTTCGGCTAAGGTTGGGTCAATATTCATATTATATTTTGCTAAATTTCTGTAAATGTGGTTTATTGTAAAGATGGATTAGTGGTTGCTAACCTACTGAATTTTTATGAACTTAAACTTACACTGGCAAGACTAAAGTGTAAACTATATTGACTTACCGACTGTACATATGTATTTGCACAAGAAGACGTACACTATGAAAGTGTTAGGTTTGTACGGTCTCAATATGTGTTGAGAGTCTAAGACATTAATCATTTATACGAATTTTCGATTTCTTCGTATTTATTTTGTTAATGAACATTTTATATCCAACACAAAAATCGACTTTGCATTCAGTTACGGCGAAACAGTAATGGTAGACTTCGTTGCTTGTTTGCACTAGCATTCATTAAAGGAAAAGGATTGTATAATAGTTGCTTTGTTTCTCAATTACCAGCCTTGGTACTACATTAACATTCAAGATCGGTCCAAGACTAACTTTAGTTTTACTGCGATATCGGTGTCATTTATTGTCCAAAACATTGCATAACGTATTGGTTTTAGCCAATAACAACCAATATTGGGTAACTCTGATCTTTCCATGTCTGAGACCAAGCTTGGTATCAAATTATCATCCCTACTTTAGTCTAGCAGTGGGCCATTTTCGGATATTAAGGTTGTGCCAAGGTTGATAAACATTGTTTCAAACAAAAGCTTATAGTGGTATTTTGTTTTAAATGGAGAGCCGCGATTGCTAACATAATTAAGCGTCAAATAAACTGCCACTTTTAATTCTGATAAAGCAATATACCTACTATTTATCTATGGTTTATACAATGTTATCAAAAAAGACTACATTAAGTTAAACCTGTCTTTAATGTGGACTTAAAGTACACGTTCCATAAAACGTACATGTTTTGTCGTTAGTAAGTGCTTTATTTAAAACATAAGTTAAAACATAAATTTACAAGAGGTAGGTACATGTATAACAGTGTAACATACGTATTCTGTATTTCGTTAGATCAACAAATGCTGGAAAAAATGTCTTAAGCAAAAATTCTATAAAAATGTTGATTAGTTTGTTGTGTTTCGATTTGTTTTAATCTTAATAAAGTTGGTAACTCTTTTTGTTAATCAAATCACGGGAAATTCAATGGTCCTACATGATACGTGCGTGACTTCGGAAACAACAAGCATTTGTTGTAAAAAACACAATATTTAATTTGTTTATATTAAACTCTTATCGAGTTTAGTAAAAATTAAAAGAGTATCTGCCATTTATTTCAATCGAAATGGAATCTGGATAAAAGCATATTCAATTTAACCGTTATTCCCGAGATTAAAAGAAACTTTGTAGAATATCATATTTATACAAATACTACGTTACATAACTGATTTATGTCTAATACATCTAAATTTATATTGACTTTTATTGACAATAACAAAAGAATTCCCTTTTTCTGGTTTTGTTATATTTTCAATTCATTATAGAAAGAAATTTCTTTCTAATATATAACCGATCTAAGTATTTCTAATCAAATTACTAAAGTTTTCATTTAAAAAATACAACTTTATGAAGTAAACCAGAAATCAATGATTATAATTAGAAAAGCCTTATTCAACTAGTCAGTGCTACTCATAAAGACGCTTTAATAGTGTCGAAACGGCTTTTTAATATCTGTTCAGGGTGGCCTGTTAAGGGATACATCTGTTTTACGTTAAACTGGTGCATATGAGAATGTGGGTGGTGTATCCCTAAGGGCCTTGAAGAATCTTAAGATGTAAAAGAGAGTCTCTTCAGAACAACGGACCAGAACGGTCGAAAAGTGTCGCTTCCTCTTTAATTATAATATTTGTAGTTAAACTGTTTTTATTTGTTTATATTTTTAATATACGATTAAGGTTTTTATCGGCGTTTCAATTACCCCAAAAATACAGTCCACTAACATCGAACATTTTGGTCCAATCGAGCCGGATATTTCTTTGTAAGAAATATTTCAGTGTGAAAAATCAGTGCAAAACCGATAAGAATAGTGTATTCAAGGAAGCAGTTTAATTAAGGGAATGTTGCTATTGTAAAATATTTAAGTGAATTGGGATTTACAGTAGCAATAAACATACAATCAAGTGATAATCGTTGGGTCAAGTGCAGTTTCAAAGAAATAACCGAAGGGAAGCGGCACCCAGTGAGAACCATAAAACAGGTCAAGAGGCTCAACGGGCATTCAGCAGAGGACGATTGGGATAGTTTTATAAGGGTTTCAACCACACATTTTTAAGTATTGGGTATTTTAAGAAAAAATAAAAGGTTTGCAAGGAGCGTGTCTAATTGACATCGGCGTAGGTTCGACAACTATTGGTGAGTACCGATTTCCGTTCACAAAATCCTTTGTTTCACATTGTTATATATATTTCTTTGTATTCTGTCTGAGCAATATATATTAATTTGATTTTCAAAATGCCAAATGAAATAATTGCAAATGAATGCACACAAAATGCCGAATTAGCCGATTTAATTCATAAGCGTGGGATAATAAAGGGTCAATTGACGCGGTTTGAGAATTTTATAAAATCAGTCAGTTTAGATGATATTAGTAGGGTGGAAATAAGAATTCAAAAGTGTAATGAGTGGTGGGCTGAATTTCAACACATTCAATTAGAAATTGAAAAAAATGATAAAAGTGAAAAACAACAGGAGGAAAGGGTACATTTTGAGGAAACGTATTATGATACACTTGCGTTAGCAAAAGGTTTAGTTGCAAAAGGAGTTCAAAATACGCAAAATCAGAACATGCAAAATGTAGAAAATCATTTACGACGAAATGTACAATTTCAAGGGGAACAGCCTAATAATGCCAGTATACATATGCAGTTAGCGCCTATTGATGTACCTAAATTTGATGGGTGTTATAATAAATGGGTTAGTTTTTGGGATGCATTCAGTACACTTATAGACTCAAATTCAAAATTATCAAGTTATCAAAAGTTTGTTTATTTAAAACGGTCATTGATAGGTTCAGCCGCAGAACTAGTTGAAGACATGCAAATTACTGAGGCTAATTATAGGGATGCACTGGATTTATTAAAAATAGAGTACGAAAATAAAAAAATTATTACATATAGTCATTTAGAGGCACTGGATGAATTTCCAATGATGGGTCATAAGCAGTCGTATGAACAAATTAGTAAATTTCTGAGTGCATTAAGAAAAAACATTAGGGCATTAAATAATTTGGGGCACAATGTAGAAGATTGGGAAACATATTTTATTTTTCACATGCAAAAGAAATTAGACACAATAACAAAAAAGGAATGGAAGGCCAAAATTGGGGTAAATAATTTTCCTTCAATAGACCATTTCTTGGAATTTCTTTCTGATAAATCTAAGTTATTAGAACCAGACACGCATCATAGGGTTAGTGGTAAAATCGAAACAAATAAGCCGAACTTCAACTTCGGAACAAATAGACACATTTTTAGTAAATCGGATACAAAAAAACAAACAGTGGGAACCAAGACGTTTGTAACAAATGGGTTAAAGAACTTGGGTCAAAAATGCGTCATTTGTAAGAAGGAATCCCATCCGGTACACACATGTGAAATGTTTTTGAATTTGTCCTTAGCTGACAAAAGAAACGAAATTAATAAAGCAAATCTATGTTGGAATTGCCTTAAATATGGGCATAAGGTACAAAACTGCTTCGCAAGGGGTTGTAAATATTGTGGAAGAAAACACAACTTCGTATTGCATGAACATCAACAAACAGGGGCATCGGTACCGGCAGAGAATGCGGTTGATGAAAATTTGGTTGCGAGCAGTCAAGCATTTGTGACAGACGATAATCTTGGGGTTGCAGTGTCAGATGTACTGTTATCGACGGCCATGGTAGGAATAGAAGACGTGCAGGGAAATAAACATTTATGCAGGGCATTATTAGATTCAGGGTCGCAATCTTCATTCATGACCAAGGAACTTCGGGAAAAATTGCAGCTTCCTGCAAAGGGAATTAACATGTCGATAATGGGAATTGGGAAGGACATAATGCATATCGATAAAGTTGTAACGGGAAAAATAACGTCATTATGTGGTGATTGGATTTCAAATAATTCCTTTTTGGTTATTGATAAAATTTCAGATAGGGTACCGTCTTTTGCAGTAAATCATCAGTTATTTAAGATCCCTAGGGATATGGTATTAGCTGATGAAGGGTTTGCTACTCCGGGCAAGATAGATATTCTATTGGATTCTTCGATTTTCTGGGATCTTGTCCTTGGGGAGCAATATAAATTGGGAATAGGGAAACCTATAATGCAAAAAACGAAATTGGGTTGGATCGTTGCAGGACCTGTCAACGGTTTAAATTATAGATTAGGTACTAGGATGCAAAGCTGTCATTTAGTATCAAATGCAGCTCTGCGTGACCAAATAGAGAGATTTTGGATAATTGAGGAACTTCCTCAAGAAAACAGAAGGTCTAGGGAAGAAGAGAGATGCGAAGAGATTTTTAGGGAAACTACGAAGAGAGATGAAAGCGGTAAGTTCGTAGTAAATTTGCCAATAAAAAACAACGGGTTGAAGTTAGGATTTGCCTTTAAAATAGCTCTTAAAAGTTTTGAGCATCTGGAGAGGAAGTTTTCAAAAAATGAAGCTTTCAAAATGGAGTATTCTGACTTTATGTCTGAATATATAGAGTTGGGTCATATGTCCAAGGTTCGGGAAATAGATAGGGTAGCTTTAGATAATTATTTTGGAATTGGTACAGATGATTTGTATTTCATACCGCACCATGGGGTAGTTAAGAAAACATCATTAACTACAAAATTAAGGGTAGTATTCGATGCTAGCGCACCTTCAGATAATGGGGTGTCATTAAATAATATTTTAATGGTGGGGCCGAAGCTGCAGGACGATTTGTTTGCCATCTTATTGCGATTTCGTGAACATCGGATCGTCGTTACCGCTGATGTAACAAAGATGTATCGACAAATTTGGGTAAATGAAGATCAAAGGAAGCTTCAAAATATTTTGTGGCGAGATCCGACGAATGGAGCATTGAGTATTTATGAATTAAATACAGTCACATATGGGACGGGTCCAGCTTCATTCTTAGCAGTTAGGTGTTTGCAACAGTTGGCACATGGAAGTATGAAACAACTACCAGATGCATCTAAGATCATTCTCAGGGATTTTTATATGAATGATCTTTTGTCAGGTTCAGATACCGTAGAAAATGCTGGAAAATTAAAGAATGAAATAACCGAAATTCTTAGTAAGGCTGGGTTTGTATTGAGAAAATGGATGTCTAACGACAGGGGAGTATTTAATACTAGATATGAAAATAATTTAGCACAAGAAATTGAACATTATATTTCTGATGGATCTGATCATAAAACCTTGGGTTTGTATTGGGATTCAAATAGGGACGTCTTGCATTTTCAGGTTAGTCAGGTGTTGGATAGAGAAATTACTAAAAGGGGGATATTGTCTACGGTAGCTCAGATTTTTGATCCATTGGGTCTGGCTGGTCCAGTGCTCACTAAGGCTAAACTAATTTTGCAAGTTTTGTGGAGAAAGGGATTATCATGGGATGAGGAAGTACCGTTAAAAATTAAAACAAAGTGGGAATCTTTTAGGAACAATTTAAAAAAATTGGACCATGTGTTTATTCCTAGAAGGGTATTAATCGAGAGGTTTAAAGATATACAGTTGCATTGTTTTTGTGATTCATCACAACTGGCATATGGCGCCTGCTTATATGTTCGTTCAACAGATATTCAGGGAAAACATGATGTAAAATTGCTGTGTTCGAAATCCAGGGTTGCGCCATTAAAGGTAGTGTCTTTGCCTCGTTTAGAATTATGTGGGGCTTTGCTGGGTGCAAGATTAACATCAGAGGTATTAAAGGTACTCAATTTTACACCGAGTAAAATCACCTATTGGTGCGATTCTACTATCGTGTTATCTTGGCTTTCAACGGAGCCTGTAGAGTGGAAGGTATTCGTTGGTAATAGGACAGCTGAAATTCAACAGCTTACAGCGGGATATCAATGGCGTCATATACAATCTAATGACAACCCAGCTGATGTCATTTCGAGGGGGTTGAATCCAGATGAATTAGGATATTGTAAGTCATGGTGGAATGGTCCGCGCTGGTTGTCATTAGATGAAGAGGTTTGGCCAGATTTTGAATATGCTGTGGATATAGAGATTCCAGAAAAACGAAAACAGCAAGATACATTTTTGGTTAGAAAGCATTTTTCAATTTGGGACAAGTTTTCAAATTTCTACAAATTACAGCGGGTAATAGCATATTGTTTAAGGTTTGTACATAGTTGTAGGGATAAGATTAATAAGAGGTTAGGATGTTTGACTGTGGATGAATTAACGAGTGCGACTAGGGTTTTGGTTAAGAGCTGTCAAATGGAAGCCTTTCAAATGGAAATAACGGATCTTGGCAAGGGTAAACAAATTTCAAGGGTTAGTAAATTGGGGGTATTAAATCCATTTCTAGATTCTGAGGGTATTCTTAGAGTGGGTGGTAGGTTGGAACATGCGGATTTATCTTTCGACCAGCGCCATCCCATTATTGTGCCTAACCATCATAGGTTTACGAAGTTACTTATTATGCATTTTCACTATAAAAACTTGCACGCGGGCCCGCAAGCCTTGCTTGCAACGATGAGGCTTCAATACTGGCCATTGACAGGTTTGAACATGGTCAAACAAATGTTGAGAAAATGCATAGTTTGCTTTCGAGTGAAACCTAAGGACTTTCAATATATTATGGGTAACTTGCCAAGATCTAGGGTAACGCCATCTAGACCTTTTACTAACTGTGGGATAGATTTCGGTGGACCATTTGAAATAAAGGTTAGCAAAACACGGGGACACAAAACAATAAAAGCTTATATGTGCGCATTTGTATGTTTGGCAACAAAAGCTGTTCACCTTGAGGCCGTGAGTGATTTATCGACGGAAGCTTTTTTACATAGTTTCAAGAGATTTATATCTCGTAGGGGGTTGAGCTTAAATATTTATTGTGATAATGCAACGAACTTTGTGGGCGCAAGAAACGAATTAGAAGACCTTTATAAATTATTAAAAAATTGCGAAATACAGGTAGCCTTCCATGAGCACTTTCTAAAACAAAAAATATCTTGGCATTTCATTCCACCACGAACTGCTCATTTTGGGGGTTTATGGGAGTCGGTAATTAAATCGGCTAAATATCATATTAAGCGGGTAGTGGGAGAACAACGATTGACATTTGAAGAGTTACAAACTATATTGGCTCAGGTGGAATCATGTCTAAATTCCCGTCCTTTGATCCCATTAACTGAAGATCCTAAGGACCTAAATGTCCTTACACCCGGTCATTTCCTTATCGGTAGTTCACTGTCGGCCTTACCACAAGAAGACCTCCGACATGTGAAGCCAGGTCGACTCAAGAGGTACGAGTTAATGACACAGATGGTACAGTGTTTTTGGGAAAGGTGGTCTAAAGACTATCTGACACAGCTGCAGCAAAGGCGCAAGTGGCAGGCAGCTAAGGACACAGTGAAGGTAGGAGACGTCGTGATAGTTAAGGACGATAATCTGCCTCCTTTAAAATGGAACTTAGGTAGAGTAGTGGAGCTCCATCCTGGAAGTGATGGGCAGTGTCGCGTCATATCAATAAAGACACCAAGAAGTGTGGTTAAAAGGGGGTTAACGCGAGTTTGTGTGTTACCAATGAGTGAAGAGTGAGTTCGTACTTTATATTGTCGGGATAAGACCTACGTGGTCCATGTATAGGTTAAGTTAGGTATCAAATAGGACTTTAAGGAAAAGAACATTGTGTAGTTTTAGTTTGGATTTGTGTAATGGGTATTGTTGTTGAAAGACGAGGCTTTCAAAGGGGGCGGCATGTTCAGGGTGGCCTGTTAAGGGATACATCTGTTTTACGTTAAACTGGTGCATATGAGAATGTGGGTGGTGTATCCCTAAGGGCCTTGAAGAATCTTAAGATGTAAAAGAGAGTCTCTTCAGAACAACGGACCAGAACGGTCGAAAAGTGTCGCTTCCTCTTTAATTATAATATTTGTAGTTAAACTGTTTTTATTTGTTTATATTTTTAATATACGATTAAGGTTTTTATCGGCGTTTCAATTACCCCAAAAATACAGTCCACTAACATCGAACAATATCTTTAATAACAATTCATAAGAAATACAAAAACGACAATTTCCTATAACTCAAAAAATAAAAAATAAGTAAATCGAGAATGCTCGCTTGTTTTCTTTTATCTGGCCACTAAAATGCCCTCGGCGAGCAATTTAAACCACCCGATTTCAACATCTGGAGACCCACAAGAGAACCTTTTTATGAAATGTGCATCTATGGAATGTGGAGTCAACGCTCTGTATATATAACTGCACATAACGGTGGTATCTTCTGACCTCCAAACACTTGGCAGCGCTGCTGGAGGTAACAGCGAACTATAAGTATCTTCTTATATATAAATTTTGGAGGTCGGTTCGTATCTTCTGTATACTCTATATATGACAAAATAAAACAAGGGAAATAATTTCCCCTTTCTTGAGATTCGGATTCTAGAGGTTCCCCTCATCACAAATATAACAAATTTTTAGCAATATATCCACGGGAATACCCGGAAGTCAGGCCGTCTCCTGTGTATGACGGAGGTGACAGCTTAACAGGCATCAATATATATATATATATATATATATATATATATATATATATATATATATATATATATATATATATATATATATAATTATCTCTGACCAGGATTCGAACCCGACTATTATTATTAAATTATTAAACTATTATATATATATATATATATATATATATATATATATATATATATATATATATATAAATAATGGATTGTTTTCGACCGTACAGTATATATATATAATAGAGGAAATATCGGGTATGCGGTCTGTGGTAAAATCTTTTTATTTTTTAATTACTCAATATTTCGTTGCTTTTTTGGCAACTTCTTCAGGAGTAAAAAAATTAGGTTAACTGGTCTTTATATAAACAGGTTCAAAATAGCAAAAAAATTAGACACAATATGTTTTTGAAGTTTCAATTTGACATTTCATTAACACTAAAAAACAGTTGTTAATGATTCGGTCCCGTATTAACAACTTTAAAACACATTTCAACATCATACAGCAAGCTTGCCAGACAGAAAAATCGAAGGATTTTTTTGTTGAGATGTAAACACGAAAATATTTTACCAATATTTTTAAATTTAAACACCGCTCACATACGATTTACAGGTACGTACCTTGAAAATAAATTCAACGACCTCATATACAATACAAAATCGAAAATTTTGAACTTAACAATTACTGAATCAACTAGGAATATTAATAGTTTAAATTCTGTTATACGGGAAAAAATAAATACAGCAAAAATACTGCTACCAGATAATTTAGTTACTAAATTCTTAGATTTTGAAAACATAAAGTACGAAAAACTTTTTATTCACATTAAAAACAAAAATCAGGATAAACTAAAAAAACTCATATCCACTACATACAAAGATACTGTTAAAATAAATACCAATGATTGGGTAGATAACATTTCCAACACGCAGATTCCTGACGACATTAATGAAATACTAGCTTTAGGAAAAAAATTCTCTCTACCTATAACTAATGAAAAAAATTTACCATGTTCAGACTTAATTGCTTGCATAGAATCGGCTATTTATGACAAACCGAATGAAATAAAAGACGCGATCAGAGCTGACGTAGTAAATGTTATCACCAATCATAAAATTAAAATTAAACACAAAAAAACGAAAAGCAATAATATACAAAGGAATGTTCAAAAAAACTTAAATAAAGCAAAACAATTTTTTAAAAATAATCCGCAAATTACTATTCTCCAACCAGATAAAAGCAATAAAACCATAGTTATGAACACAAACGATTATGACCAAAAAATGAACGATTTACTAAATAATAAAGAAACATACAAAAAACTAAGAGGAGACCCCACAAACACAAAACAAACAAACAATAACACATTTATCAAAAAATTATTAAATAAGAAATCTATTAATGAAATTGACGCAAAAAATTTAATAACTCATAATGCTGTAGCACCTAAAATATACGGCCTACCTAAATTACACAAACCTGGTATACCCCTAAGACCCATTATTTCATGTATTCAATCCCCTTTTTATAAATTATCAAAATACTTATCAAATTGTCTATCAAAAATAACCGGAGAAAACAATCATTATATAAAAGACTCTTTTTCATTTAAAAAATTTATTGACACTGTAAAAATTCCAGATAACTACATATTAATGTCACTTGATGTTGTTTCACTTTATACGAATATTCCAAAAATTTTTTTTGTAGGCAATAAACAATAAAAGAATCTTGAAAATGCTCCCAATGTGTGAGCGAAACGTCGACATAACCATATAAAACTGTGTTAATTAATTTAAAATAACCTATACCCAAGAATCAAATATATTTTATATCTATATATAAGGTTAAAGAATAAGAAAATTTATATATATATACAGGGTGGTCCAGACCACCCGTACACCCCTTTTAAAATGAGGGAGACTAAAAATTCTTAACAAGACGATGGGTGATCTTACTAAAGTCGATGTGCTCTATCGAATGACGCCAAGAAGAAACCCCCCTGACCCCCCTTGTAGGGGATAAGGGGGGCAACTTTAAAAATTCAAATGGGAATCCCTAAATTTTATTGCATATTTAGATACTACTCATCAAAATATGAATAATTTATTTGAAACATTTTTTCATTTTGGCAACAGGTGGCGCTGTAATCGCAAAAACCGACTTTTTGCATTTTCCGTTGTCTCTGGCATATTTACAGGTGCAAATAGCAGTTTTTCATATTTTTTTACTAAATCGTAATGAAAAAGCTTTTCTAATGTGTACTTTCATGAGAAAAGATTTTACGTTACGATGAAAAACCGAAATTCTCTCCCTAAGGTGTTTTCGACAAACAAATTTTTTTTCTTGCATTGTACGTGTCAACAATTTTTTTCTGAAATTTCTAGATCAATTTTTAACCTTAACATCTACTTATTTATTTATTACTTAATCTTTTTAATCTTTATCTGAATATTTATTTTAAGCATATGTATTTAATAAAAATGATCGATAAAACATTCTAAATTGTAATCTGTTCTGCATATGGCAAAATCATATTTAAATCGTACTCATTTAATATTTAATTTTAACAGAAAATAACTTGCTAAAATTCTTTACTTCGCAATTCTATTTAAATAGAGTATGTAATTGTTGAAAACCAACTTTTCAAATAAATAATTTTTATTTCACAATTTAAAATTTTATTCGTTTAAATTATTCTTACTTTATGGCCTGAGTGGATGAGATATCCATATTTCAACATTCATTGCTATACGCTAAAAGAAAGATAACCACCGAAATTTAATAGCGAATTACAAAGTGAACTTCTCGTTGGCAGATTTTTGTAATGCACCGTGACTTGACATGTTTTGAAGTAAAACCATCTTTTCCAGTAGAATCTTGGAAAATGTTGTTAGAGTGGAACACAAATTCTAACAACATTTAAGGCAAAAAAATTATTGTTATCACGTACAACGTTAGAAAAAATCTGTTTGTCGAAAACACCTTAGGTAGAGAATTTGCGTTTTTCATTGTAACGTAAAAATCTTTCTCATGAAAGTACACATTAGCAAAGTTTTTTCATCACTATTTAGTAAAATATAGTAAAAAATATGAAAAACTGTTATTTGCACCTGTAAATATGCCAGAGACGGCGGAAAAAACAAAAAGTCGGTTTTTGCGATTACAGCGCCACCTGTCGCCAAGATAAAAAAATGTTTCAAATAAATTATTCATATTTTGATCAGTAGAGTCCAAATATGCAATAAAATTTAGGGGTTCCCATTTAAATTTTCAAAGTTGTCCCCCTTACCCCCTACAAGGGGGAATCAGGGAGGTTCCATTCTGGGGTCATTCGAAAGAGTACATCGACATTAGTAAGATCATCCTTCGTCTTGTTAAAAATATTTAATCCCCCGCATTTTAAAAGGGGTGTACGGGTGGTCTGGACCACCCTGTATATATATATATATATATAGATATATATATATATATATATATATATATATATATATATATATATATATATATATATATATATATATATATATATATATATATATATATATATATATATATATATATATATATATATATATATATATATATATATATATATATATATATATTTTAATCTATTCAAATCAATGGAATAAGCCTATACTTTATTTTTTTATATCTCGTTTATTTTATTTGCCAATATTTCGAAGAATCTAAATTTTTTTCTTCATTTTCAAGGCGAAAAATTAATAAGATATTAACCGAAAACTAGTCCTAATAATTATACAAAATAAAAATTTTTTAAATTACAATATGTCTAATTCAAATATATATATATATATATATATATATATATATATATATATATATATATATATATATATATATATATATATATATATATATATATATATATATATATATATATATATATATATATTTACATCAGTCTAACAAATGGACGTCCTTTCATATCTAAGTAATTGGACGTCCACCACAACTAATAACGTTAGAGAAGATTTAGTTCGTGTATATACACTATCTAACATAGTAGTGTTACGTGTGCGAGTTAGATTTTGAATAAAATCAAAAATAAAGAAGTTAATATACACCGCCATTCGACGTCCGCACATAATACAGTCTTACAACGTCCACTGTATATCCATATAAGTATTTCCGACTAAAGGACGTCCCAGAGATATACGCTAATGTGGAATTCGGTATTTTGACGTCCTGCAACGTTGTCGCTGTGAAAGAAACATCTGGCTCTTTCTTACTCTGTTGTACTGTATGTTGTCTTATTCTTTTTCGCTGATATTGAATTTAAGGCGAAACGAATCGTTAGACATATTTATGACGCTTTAAAAATCTGGTGTTCGTAATATTGTTATGGAAGTAGGGAAGAAACGTTAGAATTCCTTTCTTATCTTATTATATTTCAAGTTAATCCTGAAAAAGTCTTGATTCTTAATAATCCATTTATTTAGTTTGTAAAAAATCATTGTAAAATAAAAGTGTAAGCTTTTTGATTGATACATTATTAAGAAAGAAATATTAATTTACCTGAAATTTAAATCACTTAGAGAACTTAAAAACATCTTTACTTTAGCATTTTAAAAACAATACACAAGAATACAAGAACACAAATGTATTTTTTTTAAATTATAATATTGCACGCCTGTATTATTAACTACATGTATAAGAAGTACTTATTAAATATAAGTAGATACATGTATCAATCTGAAGTATTGATATCCAATTAAATTAAATAGAATATGTTGCAGCCAAAATGACTCATTCAACAAAATATTTTTTTTATTTCTCTTACGCCAATTTCAAACAAATTTTTTTTTCGTTATTCCTAATATTATGTATCTATATAATCTCTTGCGGTAGGTAATTATAAAAGTCTAGGAGTGAGATAAGTATAAGTACTTTGTCCTCCGGATTTAGTTGATAATGGAGTCTTAAAAGTAAATAGTTTTGTTCTAGTTTCATAGTTATGATCAATTATGATCAAGTTTTGTTTATTTTGATATGTATATAAGACTACTATTAAAAAAATATCTGACGAGAATGTAGTATTTTAGCTTCTTGGTAAAAACATTCTCATGAGCAAGTGGGTTCTTTATTTAAAATAATACGCACAAATTTTTTTGAATGATTTGAAATTGTTTTACGTAATTATTAACCCAAATTAATCAATCCTGGAATAATTAATTAATCTAGTAATTCCGTAAGATGTATTTTCCACGTTCCCGTTAAAATTAAACAATCTAATTCTGTTTGTAATTGACTTAAATATATTTTTAATTCGTCGAAATTTTTATTTATGCTACGAATATTCATATGATATAAATTAAATTTCTCAATATTTGGAAATATATTATTAATTGCTAATGGACCATAGATCTCAATTGCTTCAATTGATACCAAGTTTACATCCGTAATAAATTGGTTCATGGACCTATTTAAAAGAATTGTATATTTTATTTTATTTGAGTAAGTAAATTAAATCACTGAAGAAAATTTGATTGCAATTCAAGAATTTGTTTAACTTATTTCTCCTTTAATCAAAACAAGGAAAAAATGTAATTTAAATTTAAAACTAAAGATGAGTAATGTACATAAGTAATAAACGGTATATTATAAATTAAACTATGGTAAGACTATTTAAACTAGTCCTTTTTTCTCTCTATTATTTAATATTAAATAACCAAGTAAGTACAAATTAATTCAAACACAATTCATATAATTTTAAAATGTTTGCTTGCAATAAAACTTATTTTAGATTGGAAGGTAGGTATATGAATTGTTTAACGTGTAAATGACATAAAATTTCATACAAAACTAAAATAATTATTTATTACATCTTAGTAAGAAACAGAAATTTACTATACTTTTAGTAAACATAATAGCAACATAATTAAGTATTATTTTATGCTTATAATATAAAACAACAGTCCCTAATATAATAAAAAGTCAAAAATCAAATGCCATTAATATTTTCATGGTTCAAATAGTTCTTTATAATACTTAACGAGAAAAGGCGGGTAAAATTGAAAGCAACAACTACTCTTTAGAGGTCAGAACAAATATAAATCCTCGAAATCGTTTTACAACCTTTCTGACATGTATTTATTACCTTTCACACATTTCTTCAAGCGAACTTTTAGAATTTTAAAATAAATCACATTTTATAATATTATCACATAATAATAATATCATCTAATAATCAGAGCTAATAACAAAATCAGTACATTAATAATACTATTTTTTTCAGGGTTCACTATAGATATACCATACTGAAATAAAACATTTTCTTAAACGCCTTACCCGGGAACACAAGAATGAAAAGTAAGACTCGCTATTTCCTTCATTTGTTCTTACGCGTATTGTAGCATCTTAAATTGATTCTAAATTCTAATAGATAAATTAAAAATTAGTGTAAGTATATTTTATTATAAACAAATGCATATACAATAAATAATAAACCTATGTGACATGTTATATAAAAGTTTTTTGACATGACAGTTTTTTAATGATTCTCTGAATTGTTAATCAAAAACCCAGCCCCTAGCATTTTATCGATAACCAAAACTATACATAATAATATTAGAGTAAAAATGCGACATACATTTTATTTACAATCGCCCACTATCTCCTTGAATACTACTGTAAAGTGTACACCTGTAATTCTTTTATCAACTGGCCGATCTTATTTGAATTTTTAGAGTCCTCTAAAGCGTGTTTGTCATTTTGGGACCACCAACGTCGGATGAACACAGTAATCCCAACTAAGTAAATTCATTTGGGTACCCATTTACTGTTGAACCTGATTACACAAGAGTTAAGCAGCGAAATGTGCATGCGTCTTTTGTGGGAGCAGTACTTCAGATTACACTTGAACTTTTCGAAGCCGAATCTCATTTAGTATATTATTATGCTATTACTCGTATCCACCGTCCAGAGACTCTACAGCTCCACGTTTTCCAGAATTCTTCTCTGATTTCCTCCTAATTTCTTTGATTGTCCTAGTTTGAAAACGACTGCTTGTTGTTGTTGAAAGTGTGAGTTTACCTTTTCCTAATCCAAAAACTTTTGGCATTGTATCACATACTAACAGTGCATTGTCAAGAACAATGTGAAAACAAACTTATTCACCAAATTCTTGTTTAATTTTCTTGGCGCCCTCGAGCGGTCTAGACAGTCTCGTTTGTGGACCCCCTTTGGCTCTAAGTAGAGAAAAATGTTATAGAAGAAATTGATGATGCACTAAAAGAATCTACATAATGCGCAGGAATGGAATTTCTAATTAGCCCAGTAACATTAGCATTTTACTTCCGAGAGATTTGCACCAATGTAAATTTTCGCGCACACCTTTATATAGGTTTTATAAGTAACGTGCAAAAAGTCGCCATCGATATCATGTTGGGTTCGAAAGTAATACAAGGTCAAAGGTCACGAAAACTGATTTCTATTGGTCGAACGATAATTACGGTTATTATGAAAGTCGTATATTCAAAATTACAGGAGTTATACAAAATCGCATTTCCTAACGTGTATCCTACAAGATTTGTTTCTAATTTTGTTAAAAAATGGGTTTTAAACTTTAAACCAATTTAATCATTAGTTTCATTAATTGTATTAAACATCAAGTAGGTACGTTTATTTTGCGTTAACTCTCTAGGAAAAAGTGTTTTTTCCATTCACGAAGTGTTTTTGATCTGGGCTCCGCCACTCTCTCGATCTCGTCCAGAATGGAAAATATCCCAATTTCTTAGCTTGTTGCACAAATAGCTATTTTGGTTTTAATCAGTAGTCTGTTATGTTATACTATGTTACTCTTACTGCGGCGACATGATAAAAAGTAGATCCGCAACAAAACTCAAACGCCGTGCTTTGATAAGGACATATCACATACAATTGTATTGTATTTTAACAACGACCGTTATATGCATTCTATAAAATATTGTTCGCATCTCGCGAATAAGGAATTTTACGTAAAGGAATCTACGTAACATATGAAATATGGGTATATTCCTACAAGTCAGAACGTGAGCTTGTGTCCCTCGCCAGGCGGTGTATTCCAATTTAATGTTTCGGATAAATCGCATTGAAATCGCAAAACTTTTAAACTGTTTAGAAAGTCAGTATAGGTGGATCCATATAAAATAAGAATGAAAGCTAATAATTTTATAAAAGCTCTAGAGGAAAGTGCCCAACAAGAAAAAACTAGAAAAAACATCAACAAAACTAACAACAGACAAAATAGCTTTTAGATGCAAATATAAAAATATCTAGCATGAAAAGCTAAACTTAGGGAAGACAGGATAAGCGATGAAACAAAGAAATTAACGTATAAAAGATGAGAACTTACTAGTAAAAGGAATCTGTTGATGCGGAAAGCAGAATAGAATTATAAAGAAAAATATCAGAGAAGACATAAGGAAATATAAGAAGTAAAGATTGGAGATGAAGAAGTAATCGAAAATAATAGAGGTATGAAGTGCCTTAGATGAACGTCAGGAAGAACTAGCATAATTTCCATAAAAAATGAAAACGGAAGGGAAGAAAGAGATAAAAGTAAAATATCGGAGATAGTTATACACAACTACAAAAAAATTGTATGCATCCAAAAAGCACCAGGAGCTTAATATACAGGAAACAACTCACAAGAAACAGAAACGTAAATTCCAAAGAAATACCGACATAGAAATCTAGGAAATATCTATAACACAAATAAAAAACAACAAAGCACCCGCCCTAGATGGGATTCTAGAAACTCAGACAAAAATTTTATATTAAAGATCCTTATTGTTTATGTTTAATAATTAATTATTATTATGTTTAATTATGTTTAATAAATGTCTCCATAAAGCAGAGTGATTGACATGAAAGTATAGATGTTTTATTAAACAAGAAGGGAAATAGCGACGAATTAAAAAACTATCGAGGTATTTCTTTGCTTTCTTAAATCGACAAGTTTTTCATAAAAATCATCAATAACCGATTAACACCTAAAATGGTTTCGTATCAACCTTCAATCAAGCTGGATTTAGGAAGTAATATAGGACGTCAAATCGTCTCCTATGCATCTTAAATCTACATGTTCTTTTATAAAAGTGAATAAATAACAGATTAATAGCTAAAGTAGATTCGTATCAACCGGTCGAACGAGCTGGATTCAAGAAGTAATATAGCACGTCAAATCCTCTCCTTAAAGGCATTCTACTGCGTTGAAGTTTGGGTTGTGGAACAAGCCATGAATAACTGTAAAATAGATTCTCAACACAGACAATTAATCCGTAACATCTATGGAAGACCCGCAATGAAAATACAATTTTCACTAAAGACTAGTAGTAACCAATTAAAAAGTGTAAAACGAAAAACAACTGCATCTTAGAGTGGGTGAATGAATACGTATATCTAAATCCTGAAAATCCTGAAGCCTTGAATAAAGAAAACAATCAACCGAAATAACTAGAAGAACACGATTGGAATGGGTAATGTTTAGCAAACTAAAATTGATTTTTAGAAATCCCAAAATGTCACAATATTTAAAGGTTGAATGTTCAACTCCTCTATTTATTTGTGTATGTATTTTATTGTCACAGTCATTAATGTTAACATGGATAAAATCATTACAACGCAAAGATTCGTGAAAAGATCAGTTTTAGGAATAAAGTTAACTGAAAGGAAAATAAACACATGGATCAGAAACAGTACAAGAGTTCAGGAAGCTGAAGAAAACATCACAACATTAAAATGAAACAGAACACAACACAATGCATGACAACCAAATGAAAGGTGGAACACTATTATTCACAGACACAGAACGAGTGGACGACCACAAATTCAAAACAGGGCAAAACATAAACCATTGGCGAGAATTCGGAGAAGCATAAGCTTCTTACATAAGTCCAAAGTTGGATCATTGACAATTAAAAAAGGTCAGCAGCCTAGTGGCTATGAGATTATTTATTTTGTTCAACTGTTAAATTTTTATATTATCCTCTTTACGAAAGTAATAGTAAAGTTGTGTATCATATGCATATAAACGACAATTACAAAATCCTATCTAAAGAAAATTATTGTGTTAATGCTGAATAAAATGGGTTCGAGAAATGAGCCCTGCGGCACACCACAATTTACTTGTAATTGATTTGAACTCCACGATTTATTGAACGAGTGAAACATTTGTAGTAATAACTTGGAACCTTTTTTAAGATAGTTATCTTTAATACATTCTGTTACCGATTAAAGAGATAGATAATGCACCAAAACAAATGAAGTAGCAATATCGATAGCACTATATTTTGGTTAGTAGTGTTAAACGCTTCTGTAAATGCTAAAAGAATAAGAAACACAGATTTATTTTTATTTAAACCATTAAAAAACATCATTTGTTATTTTTGATAAAGTAGTTTCACAACGATAATGTTTACAAAACCCTGATTGAAATTCTCGAAAAACATTGTTTTTATTAATATCTTTCTGTGTATAACTGTGTAGTTATTCAAAATACACATGCGAATAATAATCTTTGCTTTTGTTTATCAACATAGTGTTAATTAAACTTCAGACTAAAAAGTAATTAATAGCAATGCAAGAAACAAATAAGCTGTATGGCTTGAAAATCGAAAAGCTATTGACTTCAGGATGTAAGATAATTCTTCGAAAACCCAAAAACAAAAATTAAATCTAAATTTGTAGTTCAGATATTTTCTGTATTTAGATAAAATTTACGTTTCTATTGCAATCTTACTTTTTACCTCTTCGTACTACGTTTAACGGCAAAGTAAATATTTCAAAACATGTGTTAACAGTTAGGTCACCAGTATTCTGTTACCGAGACAAAGAGACGTCAAATGCACGAATAATGCCAAAGTTATCCTGAAATATACAAAAGCGATGTTGCCAGCAAGAATGTAGGTCTCATGATGGACACGGACGTCTTATACACGTAGATCCTTCCGTTTACAATATACTTAGCTGTATATATTTGTCGAATTTAGCGCATCTAGCGGAATTCGCTCGAACTACGATATACACAATCTCCGGCAAAAATCAGTAATTTGACGTCTAAAACAAATTTTCACCAAACGATAGAGGATGCTTTAGTAATCCCAAAAAAATTCAAAGAACAGGTGATACAATCGGACGTCCGATATACGGACGTCCAATTACAACGGACGTCCAACTGATGGTAAATGCGTAATGTACGGACGTCCATTTGTTAGAATGATGTAATATATATATATATATATATATATATATATATATATATATATATATATATATATATATATATATATATATATATATATATATATATATATATATATATATATATATATATATATATATATATATTGTATTGTATATATTGTATTGTATATATATATATATATATATATATATATATTTACCTACATTTAGTAAAATAATAAAGTTCCTTTTTTCTACTGACGTTGGTTGGGAGGCTCGAGCCTCATATGATCAGCCACCACTGCATTTTATGCATGAAATACCACATTTTATTTTCAAATTATATTTATTGTTAATAACACACTTAATAGTACAATGCATATTACAAAACGTATTTAACAAGTTTTTAATTAAAAATAGTTCTCATTCTTATAAAACATTTACATGGCATATAACAGGCGACAAATAACCCCAATAGACAAAAAAGGCAGTAAATTTAACCCCGAAAATTATAGGCCAATCTCGGAATAGTGTATATAAAATATTAGCACACCTGATAAATAATGCACTAAAAAAAAGAAACGGAGGGAAAGATTTCCTATCTTTCCTACCACCTGGTTTCTACCAATCTGGTTTCACAAAAGGAAAATCGGTAGTTAATAACATATTTATTTTAAATCAAGTACATGAAAAATGCAGTAAAAAAAATATCCCCTTACATGCAGTTTTTCTAGATTTCAAACAAACATACGACAGAGTAAAAAGGCCTAAAATACTAGAGGCCATGAGATATCTGGGGATAAAAAGCGAGGTGATTGCACTGGTTAAGATGACTCTGGAAAACACAAATAATAAAGTCTGTTATAAGGGTAAAACATCGAAAACCTTTAAAAGCACAAGTGGTTTAAAACAGGGAGATCCATTATCCACTACACGGTTTAATGTTGTTTTGGAATATGTCTTTCGGAAGAGTGGTATAAACACAGATAACAATGCAATCAGAAGCTCATATCAATGGCTAGCTTATGCCGATGATATTATAATTCTAGCAAAAACCAAACAAGAATTGAAAAGCCTTATAACTAGATTTCAAAGTGGAGCAAATTCTGTTGGACTAGAAATAAACCAAGAGAAATCACATTACATGATAATGGGAAACTATGAGCAAAATGAAAATCAAGCAGTGAATATAAATACAGGAGCTGAAACATTATCTTTTAAATTAACAAACAGTGCAGTATATTTAGGGCAAGAAATAAGCAGTAATGGAAGTTATAATGAAAATATTAAAAGAAGAATTACAGCTGGAGCTAGATGCATGGGGGCTTTAAATAACATCTTCGTAAAGAAAAAGATATCAAGACCTTTAAAAATAAGACTTTACAAAACAGTTATTAGACCAGTAGTCACCTTTGTCTGTGAAACATGGGTTTTAACAGAAGAAAATAAAAAGAAGTTGGCAGTGTGGGAAAGAAAAGTTTTGAGGAAGATCTACGGAGGGGCAAAAGAAAATCATTTATGGAGAAGGACGAATAAAGAGATAGAGGAGTTATTTAGTGAAGACAACATAATTATATACATACAAAAGAGCAGACTGCGATGGTTGGGACATCTGGTGAGAGCGAAAGATGATGATTGGATTAAGAAAATTTTTAATATGGAAATGGGAGGAAAAAATAGAAGGGGTAGACCCAAGCTAACGTGGATGGGAAATGTTCAGGAAGATATCCAAAAATATAATTTGAACAACTGGAAAGAAATGGCAGGAAATAGAAAGCAGTGGAAGAAACAAATTGAAGCAATAGGTCACTAGACCTGGAATGCTGAATATATATATATATATATATATATATATATATATATATATATATATATATATATATATATATATATATATATATATATATATATATATATATATATATATATATATATATATATATATATATATATATATATATATATATATATATATATATATATATATATATATATATATATATATATATATATATATATATATATATATATATATATATATATATATATATATATATATATATATATATATATATATATATATATATATATATATATATATATATATATATATATATATATATATATATATATATATATATATATATATATATATATATATATATATATATATATATATATATATATATATATATATATATATATATATATATATATATATATATATATATATATATATATATATATATATATATATATATATATATATATATATATATATATATATATATATATATATATATATATATATAACAGGCAACACACCTAACATGACCTACTTTCAATTTTTCCCCAATGACTCTATTTCTTTTTCGGCTTTCTTTAAAAGCTCTTCATAATTATTTGCATCAGAAACAACGTTTTCTTGTGCTGAGATCATTGTTGCTGCAATCTCTTCCATTACACTCTGTAAAATAAGTTTCTTTCTTTATCTTATACACTCGAGGAAACAAAAAACGCACCACTTGAAAACGCACCAAAAATACCAAAATTTCAAACCGTCATAACTCAGCGGATTTTGGACGAAAATGGATGAACCTTTGAGTACTAAAATGCTTAAAGTGTCTAGTTTAAGGGCGTGCGAGCGAATGTTACGTAAAGGCCTTTCCGCCCCCCGCGACCGCCCGCAGAAAAAAAAAAGTTTGTGATTAAAAAAATGTCAAACTTTAACAGCTTGTACGACGTACCAAAAAGATCGTGGACCCTATCGACTGCCAAGGCAATAAAGTTCAGTCCTTTTTCTGTCAAGTTTTCAAGACTTTGAGTGCCTACGATTTTTTGGCGCAAAGTTATGAATTTTTGAAGTTTACCCTGCATTTTGTCGGGTGTTTTTTCTCTTCTGCCAGCGACATTATTATCGGTTGAGTTTGAATCTTTTCTTTTCCAAATTCAAAAAATTTTGAAAAATGTTTAATTAATAAAAACATTTTTTTATTAACGTTAATTTTTTTAACGTGTAACCGCCGACAACGTTACCCGATGTGCAAGTGTCTAAATTAATGTTTTGATTTTTATTTTACTAATGTTGAAATTAATCAGTATCAGAAAGTTATTCGAAGCGTTACAATGCCACAATTAACGGGCATTCAACGTGCGCGAATTGTTGCTCTTTTGGAGGTAGGAGTTAGCATGCGACACACACACACACGATGTGTAAAATCCGACCGACAACCTCCTCATGGTGCACATCGGGTAACGCTGATGTCGGCGGTTACACGTTAAAAAATTAAAGTTAATAAAAAAATGTTTTTATTAATTAAAAACATTTTTCAAAATTTTTTAATTTGGGAAAAATGTTCAAACTCAACCGGTAATAATGTCGCAGGCAGAAGACTAAAGACTCCCGACAAAATGCAGGGTAAACTTCAAAAATTCATAACTCTGTGTCAAAAAACCGTAGGCACTCGAAGTTTTGAAAACTTGACAGAAAAAGGACTAAACTTTATTGCCTTGGCGGTCGATAGGGTCCATGATTTGTTTGGTACGCCGTACAAGCTGTTAAGGTTTGACATTTTTTTAATCAATAAAATTTTTAACTTTTTAGTACTCAAAGGTTCATCCATTTTCGTCCAAAATCCGCCGAGTTATGACGGTTTGAAGTATAGGTATTTTTGGTGCATTTTCAAGTGGTGCGTTTTTTGTTTCCTCGAGTGTACATTAAGTAATTTAGTTTAATGTTTATTATGTTATGTTTGTGGTTATGTTTGTTTGTAGGGATGGACTGAATATGGACAAACTATTTGTATTCGGTTTACTCGAGGATTTTTTTACACTATTTAGTATTCAATTAAATAGTTTGTAAAAATCAACCGAATATAAATAATTTGTGTTAATTTTTTCAAAATTTTTCAGCATATTTTAAAATCTAAACTTTGCTGAAACTGATATGTTGTAATGATTTTTACTTAATTAAATTGAAATACAATGTGTTAGTTTGTATTATAAATTAACAAGTTATAGACCCCATCATGGTAGGATGTATCACATTTTCATTAAATAAAACAGAATCAAAACATAACTATGTGAATTATGCAGATAAGAAATTCTAAATCTTCCAAATAAAAATTATAAAAAAAATCATGTAACAATGTTTTTTAATTTTTTATAATTCTAATTTCAAATCAGATGAGGTTATAATATCAAAAGTAAATGCAAATCACAATAACAAATAAAAAGATAACTTTAAGCATTAATCATTAAGCTTATCTTAAGTTAATGCTCTGCTACTCCTTGCAACCTTCCAGCTGCAGGGTGTGTAAGTAACTGAGAATCGGTCGCGGATTTTAATATCCACTTTGACGAAGATATACCTAAGATACACCGGGTGGGGCAATAGTGTGGGGAAGTCCGATAGCTCCTAAACGGTAACAGCTAGAAAAATCGTTCTAATACGGATGTAAACAGTGGATAGAGGCGCCTCTAGAGAAATTGTTTTCAAATATACAGGGTGTTGCAGAAAAGTGTGGCACGCTTAAGGTCATTTTTTTTAAATAGAATGCCCCAAATATTTTTGCATATTTAACACCTCTCTGGGCAGGTTTATTCATATCTAGAATTTTAGCGCCATCTAATGACCGGTTTAGAAGTTATAAATTTTTTTTTCAAAAAAATTCAGTTTTACATTATCCCACTTAACAGTTTACCGCTTTCAGGCCGCAACTGTGAAGACGAATTTAAGTAGGTATTTTGTTGCAGGGGCTTGTAGGGTGCTCTTCTTTAAAAGAAAATGGACCCACCAGGGTGTTCAAAATTAATTTTTAAATTTACAGAACTTCAAAGCTAAAATTTACAACTTTTTCAAATGGAATACCCTGTATATTTTGTACCTTTGTAATGCAGAATTAAATAACAAACATTTTTTGTATGTACGTCCCTATAGCTATCTGTAACCACTTTTGATTTATTGAGAAAAAACTGCAAGAAGTACACAATTAAAAAATTATTTAAAAAATCAAGGTTTTTCAAATAAAACACAAAAGAAAAAACTATAATAAATGCTCCATATGTTGCCCATTTGCATGGACACACATTTCGATGCGCCTTTGGAACGATCTTTGTACGTTTCTTAACATTACCGGAGTGATACTTCTAAAAGCATGTATTATTCTATCCTTCATATTTTGGATTGTGGTTGGTGTCTCTGTATAAACAATTTCTTTCACATATCGCCATAAAAAGAAATCCATTTTTGCAAGATCAAGAGATCTCGCAGGCCATTTAGTGGGTCCATTCCTTCCAATCCATTGATGTGGGTAGATATTATTTAAGTGGTCTCTTACTGCATGTAAATAATGCAGTGGAGCACCGTCTTGCTGAAGCCACATCCTATTTCGGATCCTTTGAGGAAGGTTCGCCAATAATTGTGGCAGATAGTTCTCCAAAAAATGAAGATAAATAGCTCCAGTTAATGTACCATCAAAAAAATGTGGCCCTATTACATATTCTCCAATAATTCCTCCAAACGTTTATGGACCATCTGTGCTAGTTATCAAGTTGTCTGAAAATGTGGGGATTTTCTGTAGCATAATAATGGAAATTGTGCCTGTTAACAAATCCATTTTTATGAAACATTGCCTCATCAGTGCACAAAACATTGTTGAAGAATGTAGCATCGTCTTGGATTTTACCTATGGCCCAATTACAAAACTGTAAACGTTTTAGAAAATCGTCATCAGTTAATTCCTGGTGCATTTGAATGTGATATGCATGAAACTTATTTTTCTTTAAGATTCGACCAACAGAACGTCTACTTATTCCTAGAGATGAACTCACATCTCTCTGACTAACATGGGGATTCTCAATCGTTGCCAGCACAACAGATAACTCATTTCCTTCATTCACAACATTGTTAATTCGTTCACTTTTTTTATACTGTACATTGCCGGTCCTCACAAATCTATCGAGCAGGTTTTGAAAGCTGTGAACTTTAGGGAGCCTCCGTTCAGGATACCGTTGGTGGTAAATTCTGCGGGCAAGCAGACTCGCCCAAAACAAGTCATGTCTACAAGTTCTTTATTACGAAAATTCATTTTGAAAAACTAAAACAACTACTAGAACTAAACACTGATGGTCGATAACTGCGAGAAATGTACGTTTTGCATATATGCACAACAATTGCTAGATGCTTTAATGTTTTGTTGAACAAAAACAACCAACACACTTGACAACTAAATAAATAATTGTTTTTAATTGTGTACATCTTGCAGTTTTTTCTCAATAAATCAAAAGTGGTTACAGATAGCTATAGGGACGTACATACAAAAAATGTTCGTTATTTAATTCTGCGTTACAAAGGTACAAAATATACAGGGTGTTCCATTTGAAAAAGTTGTAAATTTTAGCTTTGAAGTTCTCTAAATTTAAAAATTAATTTTGAACACCCTGTACATGGTGGGTCCATTTTCTTTTAAAGAAGAGCACCCTACAAGCCCCTGCAACAAAATCCCTACTTAGATTCGTCTTCACAGTTGCGGCCGTGAAAGCAGTAAACTGTTAAGTGGGATAATGTAAAACTCAATTTTTCTGAAAAAAATTTGTAACTGCTAAACCGGTCATTAGATGGCGCTAAAATTTTAGATATGAATAAACCTGCCAAGAGATGTGTTAAATATGCAAAAATATTTGGGGCATTCTATTTAAAAAAAATTACCTTAAGCGTGCCACACTTTTCTGCAACACCCTGTATATTTGAAAATAATTTCTCTAGATTCTCTATCCACGGTTTACATCTGTATTAGAACGATTTTTCTAGCTGTTACGTTTAGGTGCTATCGGACTTCCCCACACTATTGCCCCACCCGGTATATAAGATAGGCACCAAATACTCAGTATTCAGCCAAATAGTTTTTTCACTATTTGCATTCACAATGCGGCAGCAAATGTTTTAAAAAGTTTTTTTTCTTAAAAGCAGTTTTCAACACGGTGGTATCCTTTACTTACCATATAATACTGCATATTTTTAGTCATTTGTGAATCCAGTTGTACAAAGAAATATAAAGCTTTTTCTTTAAGGTCTTCTCTGTATTTTAATAGTTCAATTTTTCTAAAACACAAAATTATTTACGTTATTTTTACTTATAACACAAGTTGAATGCAATCAAACCTTTCTTCGTTTTGTTGCAATTCTTTTTTGTATGGATTTAAATTACATCTACGACTTTCCATGTCTTTCAACTTCTTTTGGTATTTCTGAATTTCAGCTGTTCTGTGCGCTATTTCCTAGAATAAACCTATTGTGAAATATATTACTACATTTACTACATAAATTATTAATTTTTTAATGAAATTTAATTAACTAAAAGTAGATTTTGTCTCACTTTGGTATCCTTCTCTATTTTGTGCTGAAGAGTGATTTCCAATTCTGCCTCTGCCTTTGATAGCTCATCAAGTTCTTTTTTGCTAGTAGCAATTTGTATATCAATCTAGAATTTTTAAATATTGAAATAGAAATGGACTAAAATAAAGGTTTCTTTCAAACACCAACCTCTTTATGGTTTTTCTTAAACTCTGCTACGGCTTTAATATATTCTTCGTGTTGAAACTTTAAGGATTTTATTGTTTCATTTAACATTTTTTGAATTCTTTGTATTTCCTAAAAAAAATTAAAACATGACATCACAATGGTTTAACAAACAATTTATTATATTACCTCTTCAGTGTCCCTTCTAGCAAATCCACTCTCACGTACACGTAATTTGTTTAATTCAGGATTATAAAGTTCTAATTGACTTATCATATTATTATACTTATATGCACTTGCTTCTACCTATAAAAACATCAATTAACAAATTAAAACTATTTTACATAAAATTCTTGTAAGAATTCTTTGAAGAACTTACTTTTTGTTTCACATCGCTTAATTTTAAATCATACTTAAAAATAAGTTGTCGTTGTTGCTCACATCGTTCTTCTTTTAATTTAGTGGTGTTTTGTAAATCTTTAATTTCTTGCGAAAGCAGCTGGTATTGCATATGTGAATAAGGCTGTGAAGCTATGATAGATTTGATTTCTTGTTCATTTTTTGAAAAATCGGTAAGTTCTTGATCTATGACAATTGCATTACTTTAAATTATTAAAAAATAATCAACAATAATAAAGATCCGAGTATTACCTATTGTCTTAATCTTTTCTGTGTATACAGCAAATTGATTTATAAGATTAATTTCCTGGTTCTGGCTTTCAGTTAGATATTTATCACACATTTTGTTTAGTGAATGTATATTTGATTCAAGTTCCTGAAAACAAAATGCAATGATATTAAAGTGAGACACAGGATTAAATATGAGAGATATTAAACAAGTTTTTACTTTTTACTGTCTCCAGCCTTACTGTGTGGAACTCCATAATCATGAAATATAATTAAATTAAAAGATTAAGTTTATTAAGATTAAGTTTCACAAGTTTTATTAGTTTATCTTAACCTGACAATATTGTTTCGACATTAAATGTCATTATCAAAGGTAGATAAGATTGATAAACAAACACGTTGCTAATGATAAATACATACAGAAAATAGGTAACTAGATATAATACATACAAAAACTAAACATCTAACACTTCTAATAAAGGAAAATTATTAAGCTCAGTTTGTTCATTCATTAAAGGTACTGTGCGTTTATGCTTGTATATTTCAAAATCGCCAGCAGCCTGCAATTGGAGAATCCGGCCAACCAACCACGATGCAGCACCAGCCTGGAAGAGGGACCGACATCGTAACATATAAGCGCTTCACGCGAGACGCTCGCTCTCATTATTTCTCCGACTTTGCCTTAACTATTATCATACTTTGTTAACGTATATATTTGGATAAATATATGACTTTATTTTGTGTTATAATACTGCCGTATTATTTCTTTAACCTCTCTTTCCTTTTAATAGCTTTATTTGGTAATTCTGAATAACTACGAGCCGTTCAACGGTAACAGTGTGGAGTGCGTGGAACTCGGGGCATCTCCTGATGTACCTGTAAGTGCACGTACCGGCAAGAGAACTCGCACCGATGAAGCGATCACCAACAATGTTGCGCGCACGGCATCAAATGTTTGTGCACGTGGAGGCATGGCCAAGGGCGCCTTCGAGACCGCTCCAAACGGCAGCGACGCAGAATCAGATCTTGATCTGATGAGCGTTGAGTCGGGCAGCGATGACGAAGGTGCACATCGGGATCGCAAAGCGACGAACCGTCGGCCGGCTGAACCTTCTAGTTCCGAGGAGCAGGAGGTCAGCAGCGGTGCAAGCCAGAGCTTTAAGAAAGCTCGCCGCCGCAAGCGCCGAAGGAAGACGTCGCCTCGTAACAACGTGGCGGATGTGCCAGTCACCAACCGGTTCGCTTCTCTTCGTGAGGAGCAACCGGAGGGAGTGACGCCCGCCGGCGTGGAACCCTCACCCGATGACGCGCGATCCAGGATCCCCCCGATCTTCCTTCACACGAAGGATAACTGGGGGGCGATTTCTGGAGAGTTGCAGAGACGGAGAATCGTTGTCACGAAGGCAAAGAACCTTAAGGAGAGTATCCGGGTCCAGACAGCTACGGCTGGGGACTTTAGGGCACTTAAGCGGTTCGTGATAAGAGATGGGTGTGCCACATCACACCTACTCTCTTGTAGAGGAAAAGCCCCTTAAGGTGGTGATCCGCGGGTTGCCAGAGACAATAACTAACGAGGACGTCAAGGAGGAGCTCTTACGCAGGGTCTATCCTGTGACGTCTGTGACGAGGATGAGGCAGGGGCAGCAGAGAGTGCCTATCCCTCTGGTCTTGGTTAATTTACCTAAGACCGGGGAGGCTAAGGCGATCTTTCAGCTCCGGGACCTCCTCCACCTGAAAGTTACAGTCGAGAGCCCCCGAAAGAAGACGGCCATGGGACAATGTTACCGGTGCCAACGCTACGGGCACGCTCAGTCGAGGTGCACTGCCCCGCCTAAGTGCGTGAAGTGTGCTGAGTCCCATCACGCCGGGGATTGCCAGAAGGCTAGGCATGAGCCGGCTGTTTGTGCGAACTGTGGAGGCGCACATCCAGCCAACTACAAGGGATGCCCTAGGTACCCCAAAGTAGACAGCTCGCGAGGCCTGACAGCCCAAAAGGTTACCCCAGGAGAGAAGACTGCTCCTCACGCCCCCAAGGCGACGAAGGGCAAGGGCTCCAAGAGCGGAGCGGAGAGCCTTCCGAGCGAACGGCCGGCCGCCGAACCCCCTGCAAAGCCTGGGGGTTCCGGTGTGCGAGCCGCCTCTGAGAAAGGCCCCGCTGCCGTGAAGCGTGCTCCTGCGAAGGCCACTAGTACTAAGCCGGCCGCAAGTTCTGCATCGGGCAGTTCCGGCGTGCAAGGCGGCTCGGAAAGGTCGCGGTCCCCCGCTCCGGCTGTGGAGGACAAGAGCGGTGACGCTCTTGCTGACGTTTTGCTCGGCATCCAAGGCATTGTACAGATGCTTATCACGAAGAGAAGCAAGGAGGATATCTTCGAAGGCCTTATGGGTTTATTTACTCCCATCGTCAAGTATTTGCAGACTTGCGATGTGTAGACAAGCGAGAACACCTCACTTTGTACAGATTTGCTATTGGAATGCCAATGGGCTTCGAAGCAAAAGGTGGGAATTGCTCGAGTTCTTGCAGCGGCATGATGTTGATGTGGTGGCGGTGAACGAAACTCATCTCAGAGCTGGAGATATGCCAAGACTGCCCAACTATCGTCTCTACCGAAACGATAAGAGTGGACGCACGAGGCGGCGGTACTGCCATATACGTAAAGACCTCCCTCAATCATTATGGTCTCGACTCTCCGGGAACGGATCACATCGAGAAAACAGGAATCCAGACCGAGCGGCACGGAGCGATCCGTCTCTGGTCGGTTTATAACCCTCCGGAGCAGTTATTGCTCGAGGCTGACCTAGAGGCTCTGCTGGAAGGAAACGACCCGGTAATTATTGCCGGTGACTTGAACTCCAAGCACCCTGCATGGAACAGCCGCGTTGCCAATCGTAACGGACGCGTCCTGCACGGTTTCGCCTTCGATCAGAACGGAGCGCGTACTGTGGTAGTAGATGGGCCGACAGAGCCCACATACTACGGCGCGGTAGGGAGGCCTGACGTTTTGGATATCGTCGTGCTCAAGGACGTTCCCATGGACGTTTCTTATTATAGTTGCAATTTGTTCTGATATCTTGCCAAAGTATGGTATTGATATGTAGTTTGTGTCTTGTATTTGAGTGTCAATTGGAAATATTCTTCTGATAGCTAACCTATAATCTTTTTGTTGAATTAAAGTGTCAATCATATTATGGTTATAATGGTTTGCATGTGCTAATTGTTTGATGATTGAAATTTCTTTATCAAAATGTGATCGTTTCATTGGAGTAGTTAAAGCTCGGTGTACTAAAGATCTATAAGCCACTAGTTTATGCATTTTATGATGACATGAATCGTTAGGAATAGTGACGTCTGTGCTTGTGGGTTGTCTGTATATGGAAAAATCAAATTCATTGTTTGTATTGATTGTAATAGTTAAATCCAAAAAATTAATAGTTCTATTTTGTGCTGTTTCTAGTGTAAACGTGATGTTTGGGTGAAGACTGTTAATAAGAATTAAAAATTCATTGATAATCTCAAAAGAACTGTCAAAACAAGCTAAAATGTCATCAACATAATGAAACCAAAAAATAATGTGTTTAGAAAGATCTAATTCAAATATCTGATCTTCGAAATTATCCATAAATATGTTCTAAGCATATCTACTGACGGTACTCTTAAGTGCTAATTTCGTAGCACCCTGTATAGCTATGCTTTTGTGTTATGTTGTATAGCTTTGGGGGTTAAGTAACTTCCTGTTGGTAAGTCGACTGACAGTTGGTTTCGTTCGTTCGTGAATCAACTCCTTTAAAAGAATGTTTTAGTTGCATCGCCGTAAAATTGATTTTCTCTAAATTGTGAAATAGGAATTGCATTTGTGCAGATTTATAATTAATTCTTGGTGTGATTTCCAATTTTTATTTTGGTACCGTAAGGGATTTACCACTAGTTCTTTTGGAGGTTAGGAGCATGTTCTTGGAGGTTCGTAGTTTAACTTTTCGTTATGTTCAATATCTTATACTGTAATTCTTTTGACAGGTTTCAATATTTAATTGACGTTAGTCGCATTTAGGAGCGGTATAATTATTTCACAAGGTCGCCTTTCTTCTAAGGTACTTAATTCAATGTTTGCTAGGTGCATTCTGGTTATTGATTTTGTTTGTTACAGATCTTTTCTTTTTATTTTACCTTAACATCATATACTGTTCAATGTATATTTGGGTTGTTAAATAACCTTTATGCTGAGCTTCTTGCTCACATACAGTTACTTGGTTGCTGGCTGACTCCTTGGATCACGCTACGTTCAACCTGGTTGGTGGCGTTCCTCTACAGTTTGAAAGAACACACACCTGTATCATGAAATCACTTCTACTGTAGCAACTATTTATAACAACAATAACGTTTAGCAAACCTTTATTGTAAATAAAATATTACTGTATATTTGTATTATAATTTTCTGTGTTAAATGGTTTTCCCTAGTGTGCGTGTAACACTTAGATCTATGTATCTATTTCATATGTATTATATTATCAGTTTACATTGTTAGAAAGGTTTGCAAGTGAATACGTATAACTTTGCTCTATGATGGAATGGTTAAACAATTAAAATCTGAGGTTAATCATAGCGCAATCTATAGCACAGATAGTCGCGTTAATTTACCGTGCCCTTTTGGTTACATTTTTGAGACTTGAAGTTTAGTCAAGTTTAAAGTAATTAGTCCCACTTGCATGAATTCTCACCCCGATCAAATGTATATAAGAATTAATAATTTGCATATAATTTTTGCCAAGGTTATTTCACCTTGATGTAAAATATTACACTTAATTGATGAAACTGATTTGTTTTAATTGATAATAAAGCACTGTGTATCATACCTGAAGACATATTATTCCTATTATGAATGTTATTTTGGGTTTATATTTACAGTTGTCGAGATACCTATATAGGGAAAAGTCGACCACATTGAAAGTAGTCACAAATGTGTTGTTCTTTTCAGATTTTGTCGGCAAATACTGGAGCTATTCTAGACGACTCTTGGCGCCCATTACAGAAGACCTTTTGTGAGATCCATAGCCTCACACTAGTTAACTGGCAGCCGACAGATTTTACTGCGGTTAAAAGTTGTTACCGTTTCCCAATTAGCGATCCCCATTTTGTGGGTAGCCATACTCATAAACTTAAGTAAAAAACTGTGCGAAGTACAGACCCCAATTAATTGTTTATACTGTAGTAAGTCAGAAATTTGCTATTTAGAAATTTCCAATTAGATACGGTGCACGCGTATCTTGCGTTCCTAAGACCAAGAAATAGTTGAACTTTTATGTTTATGAATACTTTTATTTTCCTTAAGATAGAGTTTTATGCACAAAGAAATTGTTTTAAGGACAGCTCATTTTACTAAACATACACTAAATTATTGATATAAATTTTTAATTTTTATCCAAATTTCATTTATTCTATTTTAAAATTACAAAACAACTTATATCGATGTCTATTACTTATACAGATTATCAGAAAACTAGTCTATACATACAAAAATTAATAAGTGCAACAAGGAAGACATAAACAATTTGGATAGCACAACAAAGATAGAATGCAATCATGGCTAGGTAAATTTTTAAACAAAAAATCTCTCCAATAATATGCAAGCAAGCAAAAACATCTGTCATTAAAAGCATAAAATCCATTCCACCATCCATTTAATAATTTGACTTTTTTCTTTGCGTATACGACATTTTGAACTTTCTAGGATTACAATGACAAATTGCGATAAAATTAATTTTTATGACAAAAGTAATTTATTTAGTAACATACTATTATATCGACATAATTATTTTAACCTCACTTTATGCTTTTAATGACAGATAAAATATTTCTGACAGATATGTTTGTTTGCTTGCTTGTTATTCGTAAAAATTTACCTAACCATGATTGCATTCTATCTTTGTTGTGCTACCCATATTGTTTATGTCTTTCTCGTTGCATTCATTAATTTTTGTATGTTTAGACTGGTTTTCGGATAATCTGTATAAGAACTAATCCATTTCCCATTCAATTTAAGAGACACTGTACAGGGTTATTCATCATAAATCTTGACCACACTTTTATTTTTGTTATTATTGAAGATAAAAAAAAGCTCCCTATAAAGGTTGTACTGTAGTAGTATTGTTCTACATATATATTTTTCTAAATGTCACCAAAAAAAGCAATTGCATGTATAGGTTACGTGATACAGAATAGACAGGTATTTGTTAAACGAAATACCCTGTATTTTATTGCATTTTCAAATAGCCCTTTTTTTCCTGAGTCTAATTATATTAATATATTGTATAAAGCTGTCATTAATACTTTTTGACATATTTAGCTTTAAAAATGTAAAGAAAAATTCTATTGGAAGAGCAGTGTAGTATGCTTGCACAAAATAACATGGTAGGCTATGGAAATAATTAGTTTATCTTTTTTGACATTGCTTTAATCGAAATGGGTTATATAGTGAGGCTTTAGTCATTTCAGTTAACTCACAATTTGAAAAGCACAGCCTGCTGCTCTTTCAATAAAGGTTTTTTCTGCATTTTTAAAGTCAAATATGTCAAGAAGTATTAATGAAGGATTTATACAGGGTGGTCCAGACCAACAGTACACTCCTTTTAAAATGCGGGGGATTAAGATTTTTTAACAAGACGATGGGTGCTCTTACTAATGTCAACGTGCTCTATCGAATGACGCCAAAAAGAAACCCCCCTTGTAGGGGATAAGAGGGGCAACTTTAAAAATTCAAATGGGAATCCCTAAATTTTATTGCATATTTAGATTCTGCTCATCAAAATATGAATAATTTATTTGAAACATTTTTTTATCTTGGCAACAGGTGGCGCTGTAATCGCAAAGAACCGACTTTTTGCATTTTCCGTCGTCTCTAGCATAGTTACAGGTGCAAATAACAGTTTTTCATATTTTTTACTAAATAGTGATGAAAAAGCTTTGCTAATGTGTACTTTCATGAGAAAAATTTTTATGTTACGATGATAAACGGAAATTCTCTCGCTAAGGTGTTTTCGATAAATAGTTTTTTTGCTTGCGTAGTACGTGACAACAATTTTTTTGCTGAGATTTTTAGATCGTTTTTTAACCTTAACGTCTACTTATTTAGGTATTGCTTAATCTTTTTAATCTTTATCTGAAAATCGTACGACACTCAGTAGTAACCAATAAAAAAACTAGCTCAGGAGCCGTTACCATGGCAACTAAAAAATTTTTTGGAAATTTTTGTAGGTAGACCAACCTAACTGAAATTAATAAGTGGAAATTTTTCTGTCAAAAATGTCAAATTTATTTAAACTATACAACTGAACAAATTACAAAAAACTAGAACAAATCAATTGAAATTAAATACACAACTATTGTAATAAACGTTTCCTGTCAATTTTAATTTTGGATACCACGGCTAACTATGTTATGTTACAACTTGACAGTGATAATCAAAATTTAAAATAGGTAGAAATGGTTTGTGTCGTCACGATTTTCTTTCCGAATATATCCTCGTGCATTGATTATGCCTGGAAATTTTACTTTCGTGCATTTCTGCAACTAATTGCACTCCACTTCGTGTCGTGCAATTATGACGTTGCAGAAATGTCACTCAAAAAATTTCCGGCAATAATCAATGCACTTGGTATATTATAAGTGAATATTTATTTTAAGCATATGTAATTAATAAAACATTCTAAATTGTAATCTGCTCTGCATATGGCAAAATAATATTTAAATCGTACTAATTTAATATTTAATTTTAACAGAAAATAACTTAATACAATTCTTTACTTCGCAATTCTATTTAAATAGTATGTAATTATTGAAAATCAACTGTTCATATAAATAATTTTTATTTCACAATTTAAAATTTTATTCTTGAAATAAATAAAGATTAGTAAAAGTTTCACAGTTTTATTAAAATACAACCTGACAATATTGTTTCGACAGCTATTTATTTCATGATTATGGAGTTCCACAAAGTAAGGCTGGAAACAATAAACAAAATTTTATTCGTTTAAATTATTCTTACTTTATGGCCTGAGTGGATGAGCTATCGATATTTCATCATTCATTGCTATACGCTAAAAGAAAGATAATCACCGAAATTTAATAGTGAATTACAAAGTGAAATTCTCGTCAGCAGATTTTTGTAATACCGTGAAAATAATCATCATGACTTGACATGTTTTGAAGTAAAACCATCTTCCCCAGTAGAATCTTGGAAAATGTTGTTAGAATGAAACACAAATTCTAACAACATTTAAGGGAAAAAAATATTGTTATCACGTACTACGTTAGAAAAAAAATCAATTTGTCGAAAACACCTAAGGTAGAGAATTTGCATTTTTCACTGTAACGTAAAATTTTTAGTTTTTTCATCACTATTTAGTAAAAAAGACCAGAGTGCCAGAGACGACGGAAAAAGCAAAAAGTTGGTTTATTGCGATTACAGCGCCACCTGTTGTCAAGATAAAAAATGTTTCAAATAAATTATTCATATTTTGATGAGTAGAATCTAAATATGCAATAAAATCTAGGAGTTCCTATTTGAATTTTTAAAGTTGCCCCCCTTACCCCCTACAAGGGGGAATCAGGGGGTTCCATTCTGGGGTCATTCGAAAGAGCACATCGACATTAGTAAGATCACCCATTGTCTTGTTAAAAATTTTTAATCCCCCGCATTTTAAAAGGGGTGTACTGGTGGTCTGGACCACGCTGTATATTTAGAACATCATATATTTAGAATTAGGGGGGAAAAAGGACTGTTCGAGAATAAAATAACATATAGGGTGTTCCATTTAAAAAATATATGTATATTCTGTATCGCTCCAATAATAACAAAGATGAAATGGTCAAAATAAACTGAATAACCCTGCACAGTCTAGTATTTTGATCCACTTACATCAACTTTTGCCATTGCTATCTTCTTCTTCTCCTTATATGTAGCTATTTCATTATTGAATGCTGCTATTTCACTTTCTAACTTTTTCAACTCATTATCATCCAAATTATACATTTCCACTATTTCCATTGGAAAAAAGAATATATATAAATACCTAACACAGAAAAGAAAGAACACTTTATACCTAATCTTAAGTCAAGCTCATTTAATGGATCATCAATTTCTATACTCTCTTCTGTACATCTGTTCCATTGACGATATAGCTCCATACAGCAATTATCTGCAAGCTAAAACAAAATGTCTTGCATTATTAATATTATGTTGCCAGGTCGATTTACTTACGTTTTCTAAGTCATTGTCATTATCCACTGGGAAATTAATTTCATTGATGATATCTGTTAACCACGTTAGGATTGCTACAACATGAGGCCATGAATGAGGTGTGTTTACTAAAAATAAGAAATATAATAAATTTTTATGGTATGAAATTGATTTTTAATGGTATAATTAAAAATTTGTTCCACTCCTGATCCAGAAGGATTTGAAATAATGTATTGGAAGTTTATTATATTACTAGGTTTAACCCTGCCCTTCAGAGGGTAAGAATCACTTTAAAAAATTATTTAACATATAAGGAAAACATGACAAAAATTCTTGAATTTATGAGCATTATTATAGCAATAATAATATAAGCATTATAGGCAATGGCAGTCTGGCAAACTGTTGTATTATTATTATGCCAAGAAAGGGCAGAGCACAGGCCAAAAATCTGCTCAAGGATTATAGTGCCTCTCATACGAGGGGGCGTTTTTATATTCGGGGAATAGGGGGGGTTGCTGAGAGGCAGGACTTGGTAAAACTTGTGGAAAAAGTTGAAAATTTAATATTGGAAGATGCCTGTTTGAAAAAGAAACAACTTGCAGAAATGGTTCGAGTATCACACACAACCATTTTTAAAGTTCTGCATGTTCATCTCGGTATGACAAAAGTCTGTGCAAGATGGATCCCGAAAATGCTAACGCTACCTCAAAAACACAAACGAATGGCATGTTCATGGGCGTTTTTGAAGCTCTCCAGTGAGACCAGGATGGAGTATTAAGTCTGATTGTTACAGGAGATGAAACGTGGGTTCACCACTATGAACCTGAATCCAAACAAGATTCAATGCAGTGGCATAAAAAAGGTACACCCCCGCTAAAGAAGTTTAAAGGGCAACAGTCAGTTGGAAAGCTCATGGCGACCATATTTTGGGACACTGAAGGAATCTGCTCATTGACTACAAAGAAAAGGGTGTCTCTATAACGGGAGAATAATATACCACACTTTTAAAACGATTAAAGGACTCCATCAAAGAGAAGAGGAAAACTTGCCAAAGGTGTGCTGCTCTTGCATGACAACGCGCCTGTTCATCGAAGTCGAGTTGCACAAGCTGCCCTGCACAAGGCAGGCTTCCAGGAATTAAATTATCCACCCTACAGTCCAAACCTGGCCCCTAGCAATTACTATTTGTTCCCGAATATGAAGAAAGAACTTTGAGGAAAAAGATTTTCGTACGATGATGAAGTAAAAGCTGCAGTTTCAGCATATTTTGATGACAAAAATGAATTATTTTTTACAGGTATAAATAAATGAATTACTAGATCTGAGAAATGTATTGGAGTTAAGGGAGAATATATTGATAAACAAAAATAATTCTGTTTTTATTTACTTTCCTTACCCCCCATTCCGCGAATATAAAAACACACCCTCGTATATGCATAATGTTTAATAATTTAATGAACCTATATTTAACTGTTTTTCCTATATTTACTTGTGTGATTTTTATAGCAGTTTTTTAACAAATTTTAGGTGAATATTTGTATTCCTTGACTTTTACCATCATACACGTTTGTTGTGTCTTAAGGTGATAAAGTACAGTGAAACCTGTAAATCTGACCACCTGTTTAAACTGACCCTCTGGTCATATTGACCATTTTTTCTCAGTCCCTGCAAAAATCCCATTACTTTAATGTAATTTATACTGTATAAACTGACCACTTGTCTTTTGTGACCATTGACCACATTTTCCTCAAATATTTGTTTAAAAATGTTTGTGTAATGTGACCATTAGCCAAGGGATTACTTTACTTACAGTTATAAGTAATCTTTTACAAGTTTAAATAGGCATTTACATGTAAATTGCATTCAAAGAATTTCTAAGAATGCATCTAATCCCTTAATAGTGACCAGTTGGGTTCAGGTATTTCCAAGTTTTAAGACTTTATTTCTGCTTCTGAGAAATTCATTACCTGCAAACTTTCACATTAGTAACCCTTGGATAGTTTTAAAATTCTTTTATAAAATCAGTCTTGTTTCATCTATTGATTGAAACCCTCGTGTTAATTAGTGCGATCAAGATGACTTCAAAAAAGTTTACAAAGAACTAAATTTGAAAGAAAAACAAAAGGTGTTAATTTTTAGAAAACCACAGTGAAAGAAAAACATCGGAACATTTTACTATTCAGAACTGCCCTGGAATCCTAACAGAACTGCACCATGCTAAAAATACCGTGAGATCATTTAAATTTAAAATTAAAGTAGGCGGGAATTTTTTTATACGTTTGGCGATCCTGCCAATTGACTCGCTGTGTAAATTAGAGGTTATGCAATTTTATGTTCTAGATTAAACATTTTGGAGCGTCACTTTGACAATTCAAATCAAACTGTGAAGTGAACAGTTAGTGTTGCCAATCTAATTTAAAAATCACAGCCAACTTTAATTATAAATTCAAATGATCTCGTGGTAATATTAATGAACTAATCTGTGATAAACATAAATGATCTTGAGACAATCTACGTTACATGATTTTTAAATAAATATGTACCTATAAGTAGTATGTACATAACACATATCTATCGCATGTAGTAAGTAGGGTAAGTGCTCTGTTGAATAAATATATATTGTACATATACATTTTTTTAGCATTTACTATAAGCACAAAAACTCAAAATACCTACCTATGTAATGAATATCGCATGAAAATAAAAATTGTTGTGTATAAAAAATTCACACTTTTACAAAGTGACCACCTGCTTAAATTGACCATTTTGAGTCAGTCCCAAAGGTGGTCACTTTAGGCAGTTTCTACTGTACTATTATTCTGCCGTGCTAAGCGAAAACAACCTATCTGCAAAACTGCAATGTAGAAGAAATGTACTATATAGAATGTAAATGTGAGCTAAGAAAATATATGGTATATTTCTGAGTTGATGTTTTGCAGATAGATTGTTTTCGCTTAGCACGGCAGTATTATAGTCAGATAGACAGTTTAGAGGGTGTAGAAATTTTGGTTTACAAATAACCATAAAAATTTAGGGGTTGCAAATCTTTGGGGTGAAATAACTATTGCATTTTTGGTCGTACGAGCAAAATTGTTCTGGCCTTTCTTGTAGACAATTTAAAAACCAACAATTTAGTGTACCCACATTTTTTGTTCCATTCTTTGGTATAGTGGAAGGCAGCGGTCGAATGGAGGTAAATCGAAAACGAGGCAGTAAGCATGTATAACGGTCTTCCTACTGGTAAGTTATTTATCTCCTTAACGGTACGTCTGAATAAAAAAGTTGTCACCGCCATTTTTGTCGGCAATACGATTCTCTACAACTTTCATACTACACTTTTTTGTGTCATGTAAGTAGTTACAAAGTTATTAAAAATAAACCGCCAAAATATAGAGGGGTGGTCATTTGCATTGAACGTATGGGGTGAAATAAGTATTTCATTTTTTGTCGCACGGAAAAAATTGTTCTTACCTTTTTTGTACACAATGTAATGACGGGAATTTTGATATACTTACTTTTTTATCACGTTCTTTGGTATAGTGGAAGGCAGCAGTTGAAAGGTTTACCCATGGCATATAATACCGAATTTGTTGAACATATGCATTCTATACACAATTAAACAATGATTCGATAATAATTACATAGAATGTATTAGTAGGTGTACTTCTCTAGCGATTCAAATTCTGGTCGATGGATGGGAGAATTTAATCACTCGCGGTGATCTGCACAGGCGCACGAAAGTTGTAGAATACAGCATGACTGCCATCAACTCAGGTCAGTCCCATGGGTCATTCGGTTTTGTCTAGCCTAGTCAAAAGTCGTTAAGATGAGCGTCTGTTTTGTGTGCAAAACGTCTTTACGTGAAGGTGAAGTTTGCACTGTGAAGGAAAAAGGAGTAAAATGTTTGCTCCAAAGAAGCATTGAAAGAGGAGATGAAGAGCACGAAGAATTTCTAAGAGAAGCACTGACCTGAGTGGGTGGCAGTCATGCTGTTAGTGTGTATGTGCCACTGTTCGCCTCTAGTGGTTAATGGCACCGGGCCATTCTCCCACCCATCGACCAAAATTTGAATCGCTAGAGAAGTACACCTACTAATACATGCTATGTAATTATTATTGAATCATTGTTTAATTGCATATAGAATGCATATGTCCAACAAATTCGTATCATATGCGATGGATAAACCTTTCGACCGCTGCCTTATGTTATTTTGCAAAAGTTAAAGTTTTTTAGCTCCCCCCCCTCCTAGAGCTCTTTAAAATGTCAAAAAAATGAGCTGTGCAAAACTTCAGCCGATTTGGTTAATATTAACCCGTGCCACCGAGAGGTTCAAGTTTAAATGGGATTTAACATGCGTTTGGTGCATTTCTTTGTGACTAACCTTTTATCTTTCTATGTTTTAACTTGAAAATTTATATACTTATGTTGTTGAAACTGCTGAACACGAATATGATAAAATTCAAACTGTCAGAACAACTTTGACAGTTTACAGCTGTCAAGAAAGTGGTCAATTTCACTAAAATTGGAATTTTGGGGAACTGCCAAACTTATTTTGGTTTCAGATTCGTATTAAGCAACTTCAACAACATAAGTATACAAGATTTCACGTTAAAACATAGAAAGATAAAAAAGTTATGCCACAAAGTTTCTAGCAGTGCAGCAAACCCATGTTAAATCCCATTTAAAACTTTAACCTCTCGGTGGCACGGGTTAATATTGACCAAATGGGCTGAAATTTTGCACAGCTCATTTTTTGACATTTTAAAGAGATCTAGGAGGGGGGAGGGAGCTAAAAAATTTTAACTTTTGCAAAATAACGGCCACCCTAGTATAAAGTCTGGAACTATCGAAATAAATCTTTTATTAAATGTGTTTGAAAAAATCCTTGAACACGTGGATTTTTATTTTAAATGACATATTTTAGTGTCATTGTTATTTGTAGATTGTCTTTTGTTTCTGAGTTATGGCGATAGGAAAAATTTTTTTAAATGGAAACCCTAATTTTTTTATGGATTTGGAAAGTTAATGCAATTTTAAGAGCAAATATTCTAAAAAAGTATCATACTGTATTAAGAAATTTTCGAGATAATTGCTTTTAAAGTTTTAAAGCAAAAATCAAATAACAATCAAGAGTTTCCAGTTTTAATTAAAAATTCTTTGAAGAATTGTCATAAATTTAACGCTAAATCATGGCTACTTTACTTTTTATCAAAAGATTTGAACTCTTGATTGTTATTCAATCGATCAATTCGAATCAAGAGTTATATTAGTAGTTATAGTTAGTTAGTAGTAGTAGGGGAGCGCGGGGTTAGTTTGGACAGCGGGTTAGTTTGGACAGCTTAAAATTTCCTTGTGAATAATGTTTTTTCATGCGCATATTCGGCTCATGGGTCTGTCTGGCGGTCGCCTCATTAGCGAAGACGAGAAAGAGTGCATTGGTTGCGTTTTTATCAAGTGAGTACAGAAAAACGTTTTTTTAGATTTATGATGCAAATTTTTAGCCATAAATAAAGTTGGATAATCACAAAAACAGTCATTTATTATCAATTTCTTGTTATGGTCATTAATACTTGGTGTTTGAGGAATGATTTCCACGACTTACGATCCATTTAGAATATAACCTAACTTTGCTATAAATTTTCTTTCCAAATATGGCTGCTGTGGGTTAGTTTGGACTAATGTCCAAACCATCCCGTGACTGTCCAAACCGTCCTGTCTCTTACTCACACTAAGAACTGACGATACAATTCTTTTTATAGACATGCCTAGAAAATATTGCCGCAAACGCGAAAACATGTTTTCTGCGGAAAACATGAAATTAGCTGTTCAAGACGTCTTAGAGAGAAAACTTAGTCTTCGAAAAGCAGCGGATGAACATAACGTAAAGAAATCTTCCCTGGCAAATTTTGTCAAGAAGGTTTCTGAGAAGGGCTTTGAAAATTGCGATTTTGGACCACAGTATACTACTAGACAGGTCCTATCTACTGATATGGAAACATCACTGGAAAAATACCTTGTGAAATGTTCTAACATGTATCATGGGTTAACACCAAAGAGCGCAAGACAATTGGCTTACCAGTTCGCCGTAAAAAATGGGCTACCATATCCTGAAACATGGAAAAATCATGAAATGGCGGGGCGAGACTGGTACACAGGTTTCATGGAAAGACACCAACGCTTGTCGCTCAGGACCCCTGAAGCTACAAGCTTGGCTCGCATCTCAAGTTTTAACAGAACAAATGTCAATGACTTTCAAAATAAATTAGAATCTATATTGAAAAAGCACAAATTTGCACCTGAGGATATCTTTAATTTGGATGAGACTGGTGTCACTACCGTGCAAAAGGTTCAAAAGGTTATCAGCTCCAAAGGTCGTCATCAAGTAGGTCAAGTAACATCTAGAGAAAGAGGAGAGCTTATTACACAAGTAGGAATCATTTGCGCCAGTGGAACAGCTTTACCTCCGGTGTGGGTTTTTCCAAGAAAACGTTTTGATGCGGCCAGAATGATGTCTGGTGTACCAGCAGAAACTGGGGCTCTTGGATTAGTCCATCCCTCGGGATGGATGACTTCTGATAATTTTGTGAAAGTGTTGCAACACTTCGTAAAACACGTTCGTTGTTCGGCTGAAAAGAAAGTTCTTTTGATAATGGATAACCATCAGTCCCACCTGTCTGTTGATGGCATCGACTATGCCAAGGAGAATGGCATTATAATTCTAACTCTACCACCCCATACTTCAAACAAATTACAACCACTTGACAGAACGGTCTTCGGTCCTTTCAAAAAGTTTTTTAATCAGGGAGCTGACAATTGGATGGTTTCCCATCCCGGAAAAACTCTGACAATTTATGACTTACCAGCGATTTGCGCTCTCGCTTGGGATAAGGGTGCCACGCCTCTTAATGTGAAGTCAGGGTTTCGATGCACAGGGATATGCCCATTCGACAGACAAATTTTTACCGAAGAGGATTTTTTATCAAGTTATGTAACTGACCGTCCAATAAACACTAGTGTAAGCAATAAAGAACCAATTGCAAGTACTTCAGCTTCCGATGGAGAATCAGTTCTGCCTCTACGCAAAGAAGAATTATCTACAGATGAGCTGATCTCTAATGAATCATTTGTAACTCCGTCAAAAATCGTCCCATATCCGAAAGCTTCACCCAGGAAGGAATCTTCAAGAGGACCTGCTCGAAAAAGATCAATTATTGCCACTGATACTCCCGAGCGTGATGAGATAGCATCAAAAAAATTGAAAACAGCAGAAAAGAAGATCAGCAAGCGCAGCCAAGATATACAAAGAGTGAAAAAGAAAGTGTTGGCAGATGAAAGTTCGGATGAGGAAGAGGAAGAAAACGTGACTTATGATGATTCTTCATCAGGAGACGAAATTGAAGAAACAAGTACTGCAATAATTGAAGTGGACGATTACGTGATTTGTAGAGTTCACGGAAAAACGTCAAAGTCGACAAGAAACTACGTTGCCAAGGTGACTGAGAAACTTCTTCAAGGATATGGAGTGCAATTTTTGAAAAGGCACATAATGTCTAATAGATTTACTGTTTCTAATGAAAAACTGGCTTTTATCAGGAACGATGAGGTAGTTTGCAAATTACCAAGGCCTATCACGGACACAAGACCTCGATACCTGAATATGTTTTATTTTAACATAGACTTGAGTGAGTTTAGCATTGTATAAACCAAAAAATTACCAACTTTTTTTTTGTTTGTGTTTAGTTCTAGTCAGAAATGACCTTTTATTTTTCAGTTTAAATAAAAAATAGCGTTTATGTTGTTACATTGTTTTTCGTTTGTTTGTGGGAGCATGCAATCTCAATAAATATTTTTTTACTTTCAAAGTTTTCTTTGTCCATACCAACCCGCATTGACGGGATAGTTTGGACACTGGACAACAATACTTATTATTAAAAAAATCTAAGTTGTGTTTTGAATTAGAAATTAGTTTATTTGGGCAATTATAAACAATATATGTACCAACTAAATAACAACAAGCGCGATTCGATTTCTTCGAGTGTAAGCAAGAAAAATTTTTTTTTCTGAAAATTGTCCAAACCAACCCCGTTCTCCCCTAATTATAGAGTTATATGGTTATATTCATTATATTATTAAAATGGAGCCATTAGCAGTTTTAATAAGCCCATAATATCTGAAGTTATGTCCATATTAGAAAAGAAAAACAATATTAAAAAATCAAAATGGTTTAAAAAAAAGTTTTTGGTTTTTTTCCATTTACATCACTAGGCAGCATGCCACTAGCATTAAGAACATTAGAAATATTATATCAACTGCATTATTGCAGATAATGTTGAAAAATACACATATTAAATTTTATTAAGTGTATTCCTTCTGGATAGAGGATTCTCTTATTACTTATCTTCGTACCTGTCTTCATTAAAGAAGGTTTTATACTCGCTGGATAATGATATCGTTTTAAATTCAAAGGCACTTCCTCCACATAATTCTCTCTTGTTATCTTAATTCTTTTATCGATTAGTTTAAAAAGCGAATCCATCACAGACACAAACATTTCCAATGACATACCAGACTTAACATTACAATGAAAATCAGAATGTGGGAATTCCCTACACAAAAAGGTGCGAACCTGAAAAACATAAATTTCATAAATGCGCTAACACATTACTTTATTGAATAATACCTTCACTGTTTGTTCGTACTGCCATCTTTTATCACTAATGGGTCTATTATCTTTTCTAGCAGATGACAAAAGTGGAGATTTTCTTCCTGTTCTTACTGCTAACGGAGTCTAAAAAGAATTTAAACAATAACATTAACTACAAAAATGAAAATTTATTATAACTAATTACACTTGTGGTGAGACGCAATAAAGATCCACTTCTTTGACGACTAAGGCGAGGCACGTGAGACAAATCATTGACATTTAGATTGCTGGAGGTATGTGTCATGTTCTTATCAAAGGATAATTTTTTTTCTTGTCCTTGACGCATTACACCTCTACCACGACTTTTCTGCACTGATGATCCTTTGCTAGTAGAACTACAAAGATTTCAATGAAACCGTTTTATTCTTATTAATTAGAGTTGTTAGTTTACCTTGCAATTGGTCGAGTTGATAATCTATGAGGTAGTGGAATGCTAGATGAGCTTCTTGATCTTTGTAAACCACTAGGCCTTGACGATGAAGCCATTTTTTTACTTGTGAAAGCCAAAAATAAGACTTTAAAAATATATGTACGTTAAATTATCTATTTAAATAAATATATAATCTTTAACAAATTATGATAGCTAACGGATAAAATAAATTCTTGATGAATAAAACCGTTGTCAACCGACATTCTTACTATAAGATTTCATTTGATGTTAATTTAAACGAAGAACCAATCAGAAACTAAATCAAAGCTGCAAGAGAGGGAAAAGTGTGTCTAACATATCGCTAACTGGTTCAAACTATGAACACCAGAAAAGCTCCTAAAATCAACAAACTGTTAGAATATACAGTGACTGGTAAAAAAAGTATTCTTGATAAAAGTTTCTGCTGCTTTTAAAATTTAAAACGTTAGAAAATGTACAAAACATTTAGTCCCACAATTTTGGTATACGATGTAAGTTCAAAAAACAAAATAGCTAGAAGATTAATAATAATAATATTTATTTCCAAAAGCAGCAGATTAAAAGTACTATCTAACAGCGTTAAATATAAATATAATAATTAAATATAACCTGACAATTGTTTCGACAGCTAAGCTGTCATTATCAAAACTAATATAAATATAAACAAACACGTCGCTAAGGCAAACACAAAATATAGATAACTAGATAAAAAATAAAAATAATAAAAATTAAATATCTAACACTTTCAGTAACGGAGAAATACTAAGATTAATCTGTTCCTTTATTAAAGGTACCCTGAGTTTGTGTTTGTATATCTCGAAAGCTTCTAAAATTTCTAAGTTGTGTTTATTAGTACAAAAATGTAGGAATTTGATGTTATTTTGGGGAGTCATTGTGTGCTTCTGTTCTAAAAGGTGTTTGGAGTAATTAGATGTTTCGGAATGTTTATTTCTGTAACAACGCAATTCCCATTGTAACAAGCCTCTTCCAGACACCAGGGCCAGATTCAATTTGCTTAATTTTTTGGATGCCCGAAAGTTTTTAGTAAAATTTCGTTTTATTCGTTTTTGTCTTCTCCCTTTATTCATGTGTTGTCCATTAAGCCAAAAATCATTATTTATAATATACGGTGTATAAACAAAACAGTTGATCGGCTAATTTAACAAGTTCCGTAAATGTCTACGCAAGCTTAGCAAGGTAGGTAGGTCATTTCATAGATTTCCACTACAGAATGGCATGAAAATAGCGTCATATAACGCGACATTTAAAATTGACGTACTATGATACTCAGTTTTTGTTTTGTTAATTAAAACCCAAAATATAAAATACTTTTCCAAGCAACGCTAAATACAGAATCTCTTTTTAAACCATAAAGTTTCTTCTTCTGCAGCTGTATTTAACGTTTAACATTACGGAATTATATTTGAATTTTAATGAATCATTTACGAAGATGGAATCGAATTGATCAGCGTTGTCATTTTTGTCATTGCTATTGACATTAAAAGAAAAACATAGAAATAATGATCTGACCAAGCCGATTTAATTTTTGTACGCAAGCACAAATGACATAACCTATATTTTCTTTCAAAAACAAAAACTAACAGCCGTACTAGTAGGTATTGCACCACCTGAGCGTTGCCCCTCCAGTTTTTTTTGGCCACGCCTGCTGCTCTCTGATTGGCTATCCCCTCTCCTCTAGCTCCTCCCCTTGCTTCTGATTGGTCGACGCCATCTTGGATGACACGCCTACTATTCTGTGATTGGCTGAAGGCGGCCATTTTGAAAACGCCTACTATTGTCTGATTGGATGACGGCCATTTTGGAACTTCGGGCGCCATTTTACCCTCCATGACTGGAAACTGTATTACCGGCAACATGCATGCTGCTAAGAGATGGCGCTATGAAGGAATACCGACAAACTATGTACTATTACTACTAGGGGGCGCGTCATGAAGAAAGCTGTATTACCGATTACGGGCGTTCTGCTAATTTGTTAATAGAGGGAGCCAAAGGTTTATCATTTTATATTAATAAATTTTACCGATTTCTTAAAATAATTATCGCCGTCATTAATACTTTAATTACATATAATAATTTAAGATAATTAATTCAGCATTTAAATTTTAAAGGCCGCTTTAAACGCAAATCATGGAACAATTTACGGCTATTTCCTAATACATGTCGCGTTAGTATGAATAATAATAATAACAATAATAATAATAATAATAATGTCTTTATTTCCTTACATGTTTACACCCAAATAGGGAAAAATATGAATTTAAAAAAAAACCTAACAGCTTTAAATGTAAATCGTGGACTTGCTCGATATAAACGGACCGCCAGTTTTCCATCTCTACCATTATATAAATTTCTAATATAATATTTACGTCGAGAGAGAGAGAGATTGATCATATAGTTGATATATTAATTAGCTACATTTTCCTCTTCTCTCACAACCGCGATCAATGAAACGTTTCCAGTGCGTATTTCTTGGTATCCCTTACAACCCTAATATAATTTTACATACAGCGGTATTTTAAAATCTGTGTCATTTTGAAGTCGACATCTTAGATTTCCCACTCTTCTTGAATTTTTAGCTCTGAGGGATTGGATCGATCATCTTTTATCCCTTTCACTAGACGGAAGCTCTCTCTCTCTCTCTCTCTCTCTCTCTCTCTCTCTCTCTCTCTCTCTCTCTCTCTCTCTCTCTCTCTCTCTCTCTCTCTCTCTCTCTCTCTCTCTCTCTCTCTCTCTCTCTCTCTCTCTCTCTCTCTCTCTCTCTCTCCTTCTCGCTGCGTACCTTGCTATCTCTCTCTCAACGAAGCAATCTGTATTATCGCCTAACAATTTACGGATATTTGCTAATAGATGTAGTGATAGTATGAATACCTCGTAGACACGCCCATTCGTGATCTGATTGATCGATAGCTTTTATCCATACCCAGATGGCCGGTCTGTCATCTTGAAGCACGCTCTGATTGGTTCGGCCATCTTTCTCCCTACCATAGGCAATCATCTTGAAACCCCTACCCCTAGCGTTTAATGTCTTGCGTACCTAGCTAGCTATCTCTCGCTACCTACAAGTTCTGCCGCCTTTCTCTCTCTCTCTCTCTCTCTCTCTCTCTCTCTCTCTCTCTCTCTCTCTCTCTCTCTCACTCACTCATGCACACACCCTGTACTCTTTCTAACTTTTCTAGAAGAAGAAGAAGAAGAAGAAATAATAATGTCAGATAGGAATTATGTTTCTACTTTTCGTGTACCCTCTCTCGCGGATAACGATCTACCCTTTTATATAGTCGCCCTTCTCCCTTTGCTAGTAAAAATGAGACATCACCAGCCCTAGAATTTTATATTTCGCGGATGACTACAAGACCGCTGTATTCTAATGAAACTTTCTACCCCAAAGAGATCATGAAATTTAAAGAAACCGACAGTCTTTGACACAACCGCGAGGTTTGCAAGCTCGTCTAACCGTCGTATCTATGTCAGTATCTGCCCTTCGTGAAGGGGTTTCGGATCACAATGTTAAGAAAATTACGTTAAAATAAATACACACAGACTATTGAATCACGTTCAGGAATCGGAATGGTTTCTAACACTAACATGTATCAACGGACAAATTAACTACATAAAAAGAGAAAAACCTAATTCTAATGCAGAAAAATGTATAGACTTACCCTCCTCTGGCGTATCACATTTAAATTAAAAAACGGAAAAACAATAAATATTTACCACTTTTAACCACCTCACCTCACCAGGAAGAAGAAGAAGAAGCTTGAATATTCAGTATAAACAGACACTTTTTTAAATTTAAAACAGTTATTATTAATCTTTCAAGCCTCTGTTATATACCACACACACACTGTTATATACCACTTTTAACCACCTCACCTCACCAGGAAGAAGAAGAAGCTTGAATATTCAGTATAAACTGACACTTTTTTAAATTTAAAAACAGTTTTTTGTAAAAACGAGATTTTTGTCGAGTTTATAAATAAATGTACAAAGTTCATCCTCAATAATAAAAATCTATTTGGTTTAGTTTATTAGATTCCTTTGAGAATGCATTCAATTTCAAATAAATAAAACAATTTAATTTTCTTTTCATAGAGTTTATTTTCATTGAATAAATTTTTTTTATTTATAAACAAATTTATTTATGTTGGTTTGTTCAAACGAATGACCGTAGTTATCTTATTTCTAAAATACGAAAGACGCATAATAATTAAAAGAGATATATTTGAAATATTTATTAAACTAGGGACCACATTTAATCAATTCAGAAGTCTTATAAAATCTATACCTGACTTCGTTGATACAAAATTCAAGGACGTACTTCTTATTAAGTATTTAGTTTATATGACAATCCGACCCTACTTACATGTATAGGTAATTAGTTAAAATTAATTACATATAATAATTTACGCCAACATTAAAAATTTTTAAGTTTTTTTCTATCTCATTTACGAACTCTGATGCATGAAACTTTATAAGTGACATTAAATTCTGTTACGTTTTGTAATGTATTTATTATTGATTAACTATTGCATTTTGAGATGAAAATTCAGATACGTACAAAGGGGGAAATAGCAAAATTATATCATATCCATCTTGGTAATAATAAAACTTAATCATGAAATAAGTCTCGTCATCATAACAATAATTAGTTTGCGTTTATTTCCTCAGTAAAACTAGAGATTATAAGTGTAACAAATAAATGCAAAAAAAAAGCTTACCGTTGTCGCGCTATAGTAGTAGCATTAGTATTTTTACAGGACAGAAGTCTTATAAAATCTATACCTGACTTCGTTGATACAAAATTCAAGGACGTACTTCTTATTAAGTATTTAGTTTATATGACAATCCGACCCTACTTACATGTATAGGTAATTAGTTAAAATTAATTACATATAATAATTTACGCCAACATTAAAAATTTTTAAGTTTTTTCTATCTCATTTACGAACTCTGATGCATGAAACTTTATAAGTGACATTAAATTCTGTTACGTTTTGTAATGTATTTATTATTGATTAACTATTGCATTTTGAGATGAAAATTTCAGATACGTACAAAGGGGGAAATAGCAAAATTATATCATATCCATCTTGGTAATAATAAAACTTAATCATGAAATAAGTCTCGTCATCATAACAATAATTAGTTTGCGTTCATTTCCTCAGTAAAACTAGAGATTATAAGTGTAACAAATAAATGCAAAAAAAAAAGCTTACCGTTGTCGCGCTATAGTAGTAGCATTAGTATTTTTACAGGACAGAAGTCTTATAAAATCTATACCTGACTTCGTTGATACAAAATTCAAGGACGTACTTCTTATTAAGTATTTAGTTTATATGACAATCCGATCCTACTTACATGTATAGGTAATTAGTTAAAATTAATTACATATAATAATTTACGCCAACATTAAAATTTTTTAAGTTTTTTCTATCTCATTTACGAACTCTGATGCATGAAACTTTATAAGTGACATTAAATTCTGTTACGCTTTGTAATGTATTTATTATTGATTAACTATTGCATTTTGAGATGAAAATTTCAGATACGTACAAAGGGGGAAATAGCAAAATTATATCATATCCATCTTGGTAATAATAAAACTTAATCATGAAATAAGTCTCGTCATCATAACAATAATTAGTTTGCGTTCATTTCCTCAGTAAAACTAGAGATTATAAGTGTAACAAATAAATGCAAAAAAAAACAAGTTTACCGTTGTCGCGCTATAGTAGTAGCATTAGTATTTTTACACGAGATAAAAGGGGTCGGATTTATAACGAGAAACTTACCTAAAGTGTTACACCGTTGTAAATATACACTACGCGCACTTTTAAAAAAACTATACGTTAAACACACGCACGCAGTAAATATTATCAACACCAAAAACAAATAGTATAATTTAAAAACAATAAACCACCACGACCAGAACAAAATATCCTATGTAAAGAACTTATTTTCAAGTATATGAATCTCGACGACGACGACCAAAGCGAAACAAACTCCCTGAGGGTGTGTCTTGCATTCTTTTTTAAAAAGGTCCACTCTGATCTGTAACGAGGCCTACCTGCTTCGAGATTTTTGTCGAGTTTATAAATAAATGTACAAAGTTCATCCTCAATAATAAAAATCTATTTGGTTTAGTTTATTAGATTCCTCTGAGAATGCATTCAATTTCAAATAAATAAAACAATTTAATTTTCTTTTCATAGAGTTTATTTTCATTGAATAAATTAGATTGTTGTTAAAAAGTGTAATACTGATTAAAAGGTTTTATTAATTTGCATTTAAATTGATCTTTTCTTTAACTTTATCAAAGCAAATAATTTATAATATTTAATAGCCTGCATTGCATTCAGAGGTTACTGTTTATTTTGCCTGATTAAAAGGCTTTATTAATGTGCATTGAAACTGATCTTTCTTTAACTTTGTCAAAAGCAAATAATTTATAATATTTAATAACCTGTAGGTCCACTCTGATCTGTAACGAGGCCTACCTGCTTCGAGATTTTTGTCGAGTTTATAAATAAATGTACAAAGTTCATCCTCAATAATAAAAATCTATTTGGTTTAGTTTATTAGATTCCTCTGAGAATTCATTCAATTTCAAATAAATAAAACAATTTAATTTTCTTTTCATAGAGTTTATTTTCATTGAATAAATTAGATTGTTGTTAAAAAGTGTAATACTGATTAAAAGGTTTTATTAATTTTCATTTAAATTGATCTTTTCTTTAACTTTATCAAAGCAAATAATTTATAATATTTAATAGCCTGCATTGCATTCAGAGGTTACTGTTTATTTTGCCTGATTAAAAGGCTTTATTAATGTGCATTGAAACTGATCTTTCTTTAACTTTGTCAAAAGCAAATAATTTATAATATTTAATAACCTGTAGGTCCACTCTGATCTGTAACGAGGCCTACCTGCTTCGAGATTTTTGTCGAGTTTATAAATAAATGTACAAAGTTCATCCTCAATAATAAAAATCTATTTGGTTTAGTTTATTAGATTCCTCTGAGAATGCATTCAATTTCAAATAAATAAAACAATTTAATTTTCTTTTCATAGAGTTTATTTTCATTGAATAAATTAGATTGTTGTTAAAAAGTGTAATACTGATTAAAAGGTTTTATTAATTTGCATTTAAATTGATCTTTTCTTTAACTTTATCAAAGCAAATAATTTATAATATTTAATAGCCTGCATTGCATTCAGAGGTTACTGTTTATTTTGCCTGATTAAAAGGCTTTATTAATGTGCATTGAAACTGATCTTTCTTTAACTTTGTCAAAAGCAAATAATTTATAATATTTAATAACCTGTAGGTCCACTCTGATCTGTAACGAGGCCTACCTGCTTCGAGATTTTTGTCGAGTTTATAAATAAATGTACAAAGTTCATCCTCAATAATAAAAATCTATTTGGTTTAGTTTATTAGATTCCTCTGAGAATTCATTCAATTTCAAATAAATAAAACAATTTAATTTTCTTTTCATAGAGTTTATTTTCATTGAATAAATTAGATTGTTGTTAAAAAGTGTAATACTGATTAAAAGGTTTTATTAATTTTCATTTAAATTGATCTTTTCTTTAACTTTATCAAAGCAAATAATTTATAATATTTAATAGCCTGCATTGCATTCAGAGGTTACTGTTTATTTTGCCTGATTAAAAGGCTTTATTAATGTGCATTGAAACTGATCTTTCTTTAACTTTGTCAAAAGCAAATAATTTATAATATTTAATAACCTGTAGGTCCACTCTGATCTGTAACGAGGCCTACCTGCTTCGAGATTTTTGTCGAGTTTATAAATAAATGTACAAAGTTCATCCTCAATAATAAAAATCTATTTGGTTTAGTTTATTAGATTCCTCTGAGAATGCATTCAATTTCAAATAAATAAAACAATTTAATTTTCTTTTCATAGAGTTTATTTTCATTGAATAAATTAGATTGTTGTTAAAAAGTGTAATACTGATTAAAAGGTTTTATTAATTTGCATTTAAATTGATCTTTTCTTTAACTTTATCAAAGCAAATAATTTATAATATTTAATAGCCTGCATTGCATTCAGAGGTTACTGTTTATTTTGCCTGATTAAAAGGCTTTATTAATGTGCATTGAAACTGATCTTTCTTTAACTTTGTCAAAAGCAAATAATTTATAATATTTAATAACCTGTATTGCATTCAGAGGTTACTGTTTATTTTACGTCAATTTTTACCATCACGTAGCATCAAAGCTTTTTATTTTTAATTAAGGGTTAAGAGAGAGAGACAGTTCGTGAATGGTAAAAGATTTTATCTGTCCATTTGTCGTTATATGATTTCTTACCTGTTACAGTTATATTTCAAACAATTTTAGCTTAGTTTGTTGTTTATAATAATAATCTGTCAAAGGGATTTAGTAACAATTTTAAACTCTATATTTGTTTAAATTAGCTTTGTAACGAGGCCTACCTGCTTCGAGATTTTTGTCGAGTTTATAAATAAATTTAATGTACAAAGTTCATCCTCAATAATAAAAATCTATTTGGTTTAGTTTATTAGATTCCTTTGAGAATGCATTCAATTTCAAATAAATAAAACAATTTAATTTTCTTTTCATAGAGTTTATTTTCATTGAATAAATTAGATTGTTGTTAAAAAAGTGTAATACTGATTAAAAGGTTTTATTAATTTGCATTTAAACTGATCTTTTCTTTAACTTTATCAAAGCAAATAATTTATAATATTTAATAGCCTGCATTGCATTCAGAGGTTACTGTTTATTTTGCCTGATTAAAAGGCTTTATTAATGTGCATTGAAACTGATCTTTCTTTAACTTTGTCAAAAGCAAATAATTTATAATATTTAATAACCTGTATTGCATTCAGAGGTTACTGTTTATTTTACGTCAATTTTTACCATCACGTAGCATCAAAGCTTTTTATTTTTAATTAAGGGTTAAGAGAGAGAGACAGTTCGTGAATGGTAAAAGATTTTATCTGTCCATTTGTCGTTATATGATTTCTTACCTGTTACAGTTATATTTCAAACAATTTTAGCTTAGTTTGTTGTTTATAATAATAATCTGTCAAAGGGATTTAGTAACAATTTTAAACTCTATATTTGTTTAAATTAGCTTTGTAACGAGGCCTACCTGCTTCGAGATTTTTGTCGAGTTTATAAATAAATTTAATGTACAAAGTTCATCCTCAATAATAAAAATCTATTTGGTTTAGTTTATTAGATTCCTTTGAGAATGCATTCAATTTCAAATAAATAAAACAATTTAATTTTCTTTTCATAGAGTTTATTTTCATTGAATAAATTAGATTATTGTTAAAAAAGTGTAATACTGATTAAAAGGTTTTATTAATTTGCATTTAAACTGATCTTTTCTTTAACTTTATCAAAGCAAATAATTTATAATATTTAATAGCCTGCATTGCATACAGAGGTTACTGTTTATTTTGCCCGATTAAATGGCATTATTAATGTGCATTGAAACTGATTTTTCTTTAACTTTGTCAAAAGCAAATAATTTATAATATTTAATAACCTGCATTGCATTCAGAGGTTACTGTTTATTTTGCGTCAATTTTTACCATCATGTAGCATCAAAGCTTTTTATTTTTAATTAAGGGTTAAGAGAGAGACAGTTCGTGAATGGTAAAAGATTTATCTGTCCATTTGTCGCTATATGATTTCTTACCTGCTACTGTTATATTTCAAACAATTTTAGCTTAGTTTGTTGTTTATAATAATAATCTGTCAAAGGGATTTAGTAACAATTTTAAACTCTATATTTGTTTTAAATTAGCTTGCTATTATAAGTTTAAGAATGGCTACGAGAATCAGGCACTGGTTCTAAACTATGTATCCCTGAATGCTTGTAACTGTCATCTGATGACGTCATGCTCTCCATAGCTCTACCGAAGAGATCTATTGATAAAGTTAGTAGATTAGAGAAACAGACGCATAAACAATATTATTATTATTATTACTCATAACCTGGGTTTCTCAGCTATTTATCGAAGCATTGACCCGTGCCAAGGGTGAATTCCTGCTTAAGGACGGCTAGCCAAGGTTAATTAGTGATGATAAAGGAAGATTGACAGGGTGATCAGCTCTACTTTGTAACCTAGGATGTTCGCCATCGGAAAGATTCGGCTTTATTCGTGTACTCTCTCGCTGATAACGATCTACCTTTTATATATATATAGTCACCCTTTTCCCTTCAACCTTAGCCATGCTAGTCTCTTCACCCTGCACCCTTAGTCATACTAGTCGCTTCACCCTTCGCCCTTAGTCGTGCTAGTAAATGAAACATCACGTGTTCTAACCTAACCTATCTTGGATCACGCCTACTACGCTGTGATTTGTTGGCAGCCACCTTTGATTACTGGGAATCTCATACTGATGGTATTTGTAGTATAAAAAAAAAGAAATTTGTATGTGGCGCTATTATGTCTACCCTGAATGTCTGCAAATTCTCGTGTACGAGAACCATACACTGGTTCTAAACTATGTATCCCTGAATGCTTGTAACTGTCATCTGATGACGTCATGCTCTCCATAGCTCTACCGAAGAGATCTATTGATAAAGTTAGTAGATTAGAGAAACAGACGCATAAACATTATTATTATTATTATTATTACTCATAACCCGGGTTTCTCAGCTATTTATCGAAGCATTGACCCGTGCCAAGGGTGAATTCCTGCTTAAGGACGGCTAGCCAAGGTTAATTAGTGATGATAAAGGAAGATTGACAGGGTGATCAGCTCTACTTTGTAACCTAGGATGTTCGCCATCGGAAAGATTCGGCTTTATTCGTGTACTCTCTCGCTGATAACGATCTACCTTTTATATATATATATATATATATAGTCACCCTTCTCCCTTCAACCTTAGCCATGCTAGTCTCTTCACCCTACACCCTTAGTCATACTAGTCGCTTCACCCTTCGCCCTTAGTCGTGCTAGTAAATGAAACATCACGTGTTCTAACCTAACCTATCTTGGATCACGCCTACTACGCTGTGATTTGTTGGCAGCCATCTTTGGTTACTGGGAATCTCATACTGATGGTATTTGGAGTATAAAAAAAAGAAATTTGTATGTGGCGCTATTATGTCTACCCTGAATGTCTGCAAATTCTCGTGTACGAGAATCATACACTGGTTCTAAACTATGTATCCCTGAATGCTTGTAACTGTCATCTGATGACGTCATGCTCTCCATAGCTCTACCGAAGAGATCTATTGATAAAGTTAGTAGATTAGAGAAACAGACGCATAAACATTATTATTATTATTATTATTACTCATAACCCGGGTTTCTCAGCTATTTATCGAAGCATTGACCCGTGCCAAGGGTGAATTCCTGCTTAAGGACGGCTAGCCAAGGTTAATTAGTGATGATAAAGGAAGATTGACAGGGTGATCAGCTCTACTTTGTAACCTAAGATGTTCGCCATCGGAAAGATTCGGCTTTATTCGTGTACTCTCTCGCTGATAACGATCTACCTTATATATATATATATATATATATATATATATATATATATATATATATATATATATATATATAGTCGCCCTTCTCCCTTCAACCTTAGCCATGCTAGTCTCTTCACCCTGCACCCTTAGTCATACTAGTCGCTTCACCCTTCGCCCTTAGTTGTGCTAGTAAATGAAACATCGCGTGTTCTAACCTAACCTATCTTGGATCACACCTACTACGCTGTGATTTGTTGGCAGCCATCTTTGATTACTGGGAATCTCATACTGATGGTATTTGGAGTATAAAAAAAGAAATTTGTATGTGGCGCTATTATGTCTACCCTGAATGTCTGCAAATTCTCGTGTACGAGAATCATACACTGGTTCTAAACTATGTATCCCTGAATGCTTGTAACTGTCATCTGATGACGTCATGCTCTCCATAGCTCTACCGAAGAGATCTATTGATAAAGTTAGTAGATTAGAGAAACAGACGCATAAACATTATTATTATTATTACTCATAACCTGGGTTTCTCAGCTATTTATCGAAGCATTGACCCGTGCCAAGGGTGAATTCCTGCTTAAGGACGGCTAGCCAGGGTTAATTAGTGATGATAAAGTAAGATTGACAAGGGTGATGATAGACGTAGTGCTAGGTTAATTAAGAGTGACCTGAAGAACATGTTATATAAATAGGAGTTCATGATCAATTATTAGTCGATATGAACCAACGACGCAAGTGTGACGTATGTTGTATGAGTGTTTTACGCTCAGGGTTTGCTCGTCATTTGAAGATACACTAGGGGTATAAAGTTCGGTGTTCTATTTGTTTAAAGTATTTTACACGCCTTGATAACTATAGAAGTCATTTAAGAATTAAAGCAAGTGTAGTAAATATTCATGTTTATATGGTTAGTTTGATAATTTAGATTGTACGGACATCGGTTCCGGGTTACATACACTTAGGATAGAACCTACGATTCATCCTCACGCATACATATTGCCCCGAGCGCTTACGATTATAACCGAGAACAACCGATTGCGCAGGTCGATCAGTATAAATAGGCGGGGTAGTGTTCCTGTTCCTTCATTAGTCGAAATGAATCAGCACGTGAACGACGTATGTAAGAAGAAGAAGAAGAAGAAGAATGACTCTGGTCAAAGGGGTTGCAACATACAGTGTCCGGTTTGCTTCAAGTCTTTCGCGAGGCCATTCACCTGCAAGAGACACGTAAAAACCACGCACGAATAAGGCAGAATCCAGTGTTCTAGCTGTGTCAAAACTTTTTTAAACTCTGATGTCTACAAGATACACAAGAGAGCCGTCCATGAAATAAACAGAATCCAATGCTCTAGCTGTTTCAAAACTTTTTCACGTCGTGACCACTTGAAAAGGCATATTAAAAGCGTCCACGAATCAATCAAAGTCCGGTGTTCTATCTGCTTCAAATGTTTTTCACGCACAGACAGCTTAAAAAGGCATGCGGAAAACGTACACTATAGCGCATCTGTTGTGAAGACAGGAACAGGGGCAAATACTGACATCGTTGGGTCAGAAGATGCAACTACGCAGCCGGCTGATTATCGTGCCAACTATGAAAGTAACGAAGAATTAGGAAAGGTTACAGGGCCAACGAGTCATCCCGCGGACTTTATACGTATTAGTATTTCTGCGAGGGCATATAACGACGACTCAGAGAGCTGTAGAACTACAATAGTCATAGAAAACAACATATGATCTATATACTTGTATTATGCAATAAATGTTTGTAAAATATCTTTATATGTTTTATTTTTATCACACCCAGATTTCTTATCCGACAGGCCACCTTTGTTTCATATAGGTAAGAAAGTCAAGTCAAGTTACGTTCAACGAAGCCAATCTCGACGAGTTTTCAAGGTCACTCGAGTTTATCCGAACATTCTCGAACAATTATTACACAATTCTAAACATAGACAACCAATATTATTATAAGCAATCGATATTAACAGCTGTCTAATACCTGTTTAACACCAGTTAGACCCTTGGAATGTTCTAGAATGATTAGAATTGTGTAATAATTGTTCGAGAATGTTCGGCTAAACTCGGGGTGACCTTGAAACAATCATGCGAGGACGAGATTATCGATTATTATAAAGCAATAATAATAATAAATCCTACCTTTCTGTTCGATTAAAATGCATTATAGAAATTAATTAAAAACAAAATTAAATCCGAATTACATTGCGAAAATTAGGGTGAAAATGCTAAAAATGTACTGAAAAAGTGCGAGAGAGGGTACACGAAAAGTAGAAACATAATTCCTATCTGACATTATTATTTCTTCTTCTTCTTCTTCTTCTTCTTCTAGAAAAGTTAGAAAGAGTACAGGGTGTGTGCATGAGTGAGTGAGAGAGAGAGAGAGAGAGAGAGAGAGAGAAGAGAGAGAGAGAGAGAGAGAGCTTCCATCTAGTGAAAGGGATAAAAGATGATCGATCCAATCCCTCAGAGCTAAAAATTCAAGAAGAGTGGGAAATCTAAGATGTCGACTTCAAAATGACACAGATTTTAAAATACCGCTGTATGTAAAATTATATTAGGGTTGTAAGGGATACCAAGAAATACGCACTGGAAATGTTTCATTGATCGCGGTTGTGAGAGAAGAGGAAAATGTAGCTAATTAATATATCAACTATATGATCAATCTCTCTCTCTCTCGACGTAAATATTATATTAGAAATTTATATAATGGTAGAGATGGAAAACTGGCGGTCCGTTTATATCGAGCAAGTCCACGATTTACATTTAAAGCTGTTAGGTTTTTTTTTAAATTCATATTTTTCCCTATTTGGGTGTAAACATGTAAGGAAATAAAGACATTATTATTATTATTGTTATTATTATTATTCATACTAACGCGACATGTATTAGGAAATAGCCGTAAATTGTTCCATGATTTGCGTTTAAAGCGGCCTTTAAAATTTAAATGCTGAATTAATTATCTTAAATTATTATATGTAATTAAAGTATTAATGACGGCGATAATTATTTTAAGAAATCGGTAAAATTTATTAATATAAAATGATCAAGGTCCGTAGATGCAAAGCAAGCTTTGAAATATAGGTCATCTCATACACTTCCACTTCCAGTAGCGCGAAAATGGCGGAACATGTTAATTAACAGGAATAATCGACAACTCGACTTGTTTTCAGTTGGGTACTAAGCGTTAATTCAACGTTTTAGAACGGCATGCGCCTCATATGACGATCGTGTCGGCTTCGATAGCAGCCGTATTGCAACTTTTACTAAGCGCGAAAATGGCGGCATTGCGATGACCTATGTTTCAAAGCTTGCTTTGCATCTACGGACCTTGAAAATGATAAACCTTTGGCTCCCTCTATTAACAAATTAGCAGAACGCCCGTAATCGGTAATACAGCTTTCTTCATGACGCGCCCCCTAGTAGTAATAGTACATAGTTTGTCGGTATTCCTTCATAGCGCCATCTCTTAGCAGCATGCATGTTGCCGGTAATACAGTTTCCAGTCATGGAGGGTAAAATGGCGCCCGAAGTTCCAAAATGGCCGTCATCCAATCAGACAATAGTAGGCGTTTTCAAAATGGCCGCCTTCAGCCAATCACAGAATAGTAGGCGTGTCATCCAAGATGGCGTCGACCAATCAGAAGCAAGGGGAGGAGCTAGAGGAGAGGGGATAGCCAATCAGAGAGCAGCAGGCGTGGCCAAAAAAAAACTGGAGGGGCAACGCTCAGGTGGCGCAATACCTACTCGTACTTATAGAGAAATTACACGCGTGTAACATAATAATAAATATTGTGATGATTATGATAAGTGATTTTTATTTATAGTTATTTTGTTTTTAAAAATATCTTTTGATCTCAGGGTCGCTCAAATTATATATGTATAAATAATAATACAGATGTTTAATTTTATTTTATTTTTAATATGAGACTATTAACTCAATCACTTAACTTTGGGTTCATTTATTAAATGATTAAATAAACTTTACCTATTTGTTGTTCTTAAATGTCATCAACTAAGTTAGGTTATCAAAAACAATTGACATTTATACCTTTACTGTCCTCTTTGACATTTCTTAAATTAAATATATATATATATATATATATATATATATATATATATATATATATATATATATATATATATATATATATATATATGATCAAGTGAGCATAGCATATAAAATAAAAATTTGTTTAACTCTTTATTTAACACTTTTATTAGGATGGTGAAAAGAAAGAAATCTTACCCTGCCAACTTACAATGATTCCTTCCTTTAGTCAAATCTTGTTAGATATTTCAGCAGCTATGTTCACTGGTATCCCAAACTCTTTTAAATTATATACCAACTGAGTTTTGTTCTTTTTAAATTCAGGTTCTCTTCTTTCTGTAATAAATAACTTCACTTTCACTACACTTACTCTTCCCTCAATTGTCATTCATCATCAAAGAACTGCCGACGACTGCTGCACTGGATCTGCTTACTACCTCCAAAGATTATGATGATGGACTCAATAGCTCTCTAAAACTCGGTAAGTAATCTTCTATGGCTCCTTCAAATGATCTCCTTCTTTATACTAGACTCCTCCTATACCTGATCTACAGCAAACTACCACTCTTCCACACCTCAGATTGGTTATCGTGGATGACTCTTCTAAATGACTTACTCTTCTTGTAGATTTCTTATCCAAAAACTATTTACAACTATTCTTCTATTCCTCTATATTCTTCTTCTATGTTTAGTAAATCACATAACTTATTTCCCCCTCCTTCTTACCTCAAACTTTTCTTCAATGTGTCTTTTTCTTTATTATTTTAGTTATTAATATTTATTCTTTTACCTAGTACACTTTACTCTTCTTTTTTAATAAAACGCTGGACTTCTAATTAACATTTATTGAATTATAAATTTATTTTTCAGCACTTTTTACAATTACAACCATATTCATTAAAACAATAGTATATTACAGTACGAGTGGAGAAACTAAAAGATTCACCCACGCGTGTGTCGGATTTACACACGAGGCGAAGCCGAGTGTGGAATGACACACAAGTGGGTGAATTAGTTTCTCACGAGTGCTGTATAGCGTTTTGTTCAATCCTGCCAGCAAATTTTAAAACAAATTGAAATTTTATAATTTGTGCTATTTATATCATAAAACAGCGGGCACTTTCGTTGTCATGAACTCGAAAAAAATAAACAATTGCAAGAGTAAATAAACTTGGGAGAAATTACAATTTGACGTTTTTTTCCCAAAAACGTGCATAAAATTAAGTGAGATGGAGAAACAAAATGATTTCATTGTTCCGGATGATATATTAGAAGAGGCCGACGCTGCTACCTTTAATTTACTGCCTGCAAAATCTAAGGAAAGATATTTGAACGTGTTGGAAAAATTTCGTGGCTGGATGAGAACGAAAAACGTTGATGTTATAAGCGAGGAAGTAATACTGGCTTATTTTAATGGATTAATGGGAAAATTGGCGCCCCCTTCTTTGTGGTCTACGTATTCAATGTTAAAGTCGACTTTATTCGTTTATGAAAAAGTAGATATTAGCAAGTAAGTTATCTTTATTTGTGCAATTATGTGGTATAATTAATTATGTAACGAATTTTCAGATTTAAGACTTTGTTCGGGATTTTGAAAAGTAAGTCTAAGGGATATCAACCCAAGAAGGCGAAAACATTTGAGCAGAAAGAAGTGTCAAAATTTATAAACGAAGCTTCTGATGATATTTATCTATTTATGAAGATGGTGGTTGTGATGGGTGTTATGGGTGCTTGTAGGTGTGACGAATTAGTAAATTTGAAAACCGCTGATATTGAAGACAAAGGATCTATATTGATCGTCAATATACTAAAAACAAAAAACTACAAACCTCGTTCTTTTGTTATTACTGATGCTGAAGAAAGTGGTTTTAACGGTTTAGCGGTATACCGAAAATATGCAGCGCTTCGTCCTAAATCTCTCGGCGAGGGCAGATTTTTCTTGTGTTATCGTTCGGGAAAATGTACACAGCAACAAGTAGGTATAAATACTCTGTCAAAGATACCTAAATTGGTGGCAAGTTATTTGAAGTTGAAGGACGCCCATTTATATACAGGACATTGTTTTCGACGAACATCAGCAACATTATTGGCTAATGCCTCTGCCGACATTCTTACGCTTAAAAGACATGGAGGCTGGCGTTCTTCTTCTATTGCCGAGTCCTACGTAGAAGAATCTGTCACCAACAAAATTGAAATAGTAAGAAAAATTGTCAGTGAAGGGACAAGCAAGAAAATTCGTCTGGAAGATGAGGTATCAATCAATCCAGTTCTTATACTTTTAATAATTGCACTGTAAATTTTTATACTAGCAAGTAAGTTTAATAAAACAGATTGACGATTTATTAGAACTTTTGAATAAACATGTTGAGCAATTCTAAACGAAATATTCTTCTTTGAGTGGAGTAAATGAGTGGGCAAATGATTTTACCTCACACTTTTACCTCACGTTGTCATAGCAAACAACATGAGTGAGCAAAACAAGTACTTTCTCGTTTTGTATCCTAGTAAGAAACGACACGTTTCGATAGCAGGATTGAACAAAATTTATTATTTTATCCAACACCGTGAGTTATTAAGCCCATAACTATAGTGATTTTAGCACTTTAAAGTGACCTATAAGTCACTAGTGAGTTATAAACCATAAGTCACTCTTGCCATGGTGATCGCGTCACAGCCTTCCCATAAATTGAACTAATTTTTTCTCAAATAATTTGTCAAATAAAAATGTCACAACTGTCATCAGAAAAAGAATGCGTTTTAACGAAATTCTGACGGTGTTGGATAAAATTATTTATTCAGAACATATTACATTCATAACACAAAATATTACATACTCAATATAATACATTTCAGAACATCACTTATTAATATTGATATTTATATTAATGTCAATTGTACCGTTATTACTTCTGGTCATTTGACAATTTATTTTGTTATTGGAAATTTCATTACTTGATTCTGCGCTATTCACTACAGCACTTGGAACAGTGGCGATGGTGAACTCAGATTTTCCTTGAATTTTTCTTGCGTGTTAATTTTTTCTCCCAACGACTCTTCAATGTACCCCTCTGCCACAGTAGACGATTTCCATCCACCGTGGCGTTTAAGTGCTGTTATGTCGCCTCCACCATTAACCAAGAGTGTGGCAGAAGACCGTCTCAAACTGTGACCACTGTAAGCCTCTGCTTGTGGTAATTTCAAGTAAGATGCGATTCGAAATGGCACCTTAGACAATATGTTTATTCCAACTGGTTGAATCGTGCATTTTTGATGTTTGTAATTCAAAAAAAATCTGCGGTGTGGTACCTTGGCAGGTCGTAATGAAACATACTTTCTATAGAGATCAATAGGACTGACAGGATATCCCTCGTTTATGATGGTAAAACTTCGAGGTTTGTTGGTTTTTGTGTCAGGAATGAAAATATACAGATACGCTCCCTTGTCTTCGATGTGCTCAACACTCAAATTTCTCAGCTCGTTACAACGGCAAGCCCCCGCAATACCCATTATTAGTGCAACCTATAAACATATATTTAAATAGGAATTCCGAAAATTAAATAGACACTATCTCACCTTCTCCATCAGATATTCACTGTCCGGAGCACTTTTTAAAAACTGCTCAATATGTTCCTTTTCCAAAATCTTGGCTTTCTTGGGTTTATGAGCTCTTGACTCACTTTTCAATAAATATACAAGTCTACCATATTTCGAGATGTCAACATTTTTATGAAGTTTTAACGTTGCTTTCAACATGGAGTATTTTGTCCACATTGACGAACCTACATTTTTCTTTCCAATGTCAATAAAATACGCCAACAATATTTCTTCGTTTATACCACTAACTCCTTTGTCTTCTCTCCAGGACTTGAATAGGATGAACTCTTTTTCATAAATATCCTTCGATTTCTTGGGTATTATTTTCGATAATGCTAGTTTAGCATCGTTTTGAATTTCAGCCGGAACAAACACTTTTTCTTCCATTATTCGGCGTCGTTTTCGCGTGATGAAACTTTTTTGGAACCAAACACGATTTTTGTTTCAATGTAAACAAAAATTTTATGTGCCATGGTGATCGCGTCACAGCCTTCCCATAAATTGAACTATTTTTTTCTCATGAACCAAATAATTTGTCAAATAAAAATGTCACAACTGTCATCAGAAAAAGAATGCGTTTTAACGAAATTCTGACGGTGTTGGATAAAATTATGTATGGAACTCGTGTGTTATCGGTCCTAAGTCACTCTAAAAAACAAAGCCACTCGCACAAAGTGCTCGTGGCTTACCCGTTTTTTCTCGTGACTTATTTCCCTTATAACACACATGTACCATAACTAACTATTTATCTCTCTGAGAAACCTATATTTCATTTATTTTAACTTTTATTTTATTTTTATCAGAGATATCACATTTCTTTGATCATTCTTACTGCCCTTTCAACAATAATGCATATTTCTATAGTTATGAACAACTAATTTCTTTATTTAAAATTTCAATTTTGCATTATTATTGAAAGTGCAGTCTTGATTTTATATGATCCATTAATATCCTTAACTAATACATAATTTCTTTTCTAGGTTGACCTTTGACTAAGATCTCCTTTCTTTTATCATCCCAATTTGTATTTAATATTGTAAAAGGTTATACTTTAATAAAGCTATGCTATTCTAACTTGATTTATCGTATTTTAATTATATTGCGTTTTCTAATCTTAGTATAATGTTAAGACATTATTTATGTTTTATTTAATGATATTCAAGAACCATACATGTGATTGAAATCATTGTTCAGACTAATAATGAGTCTCCAAAGTTTGTAATCAAATGCACATTCTCATATTGATTTAACCTTTAGTGCAAAAGTGACCATTACAATATTATGTTACAAGCAGGGACTGGCACCCTTTACAAATATAAGTTCCGGTTCCAGTTCCGGTTCTTGAAAATTCAAAATAAAGGTTTCGGTTCCGGTTCCAATTTTAATTTTCTAAACGTTAAGGTTCCGGTTCCGGTTCCAGATTATTTTAGGTTCCATATGGGTTCCGGAAGCAAAAGTCATGACGTCACATTTTATGTTGGTATATAGTTCCAAATATTTCCAAACAAATATGACCTTGATAACTGACAGTCGGTGCATGTTAGGTTAAAGTATTGTTTATAACATGGGTGATAAATATATTTGCTCTTCGGTATGTCAACTCTTTTTACTCTGAAAGTTCTATTGCTATAGTTACAATTATTTACAACAATGGATACTATAGAAACTGAGCTGTTGGAGTAAACGATGCGAAATATCGAACGCGGCTAATATTGTAGATTTTTCTCAAGATGAGATTTGTTTGGAAATAATCAGAGCTACCAATATAAAATGTGACATAACTCTTTTCTAGTACATTGACAGACTATTGGTCAATTAGTAGTGAAACTGGATCTAGTATCAACATCAACTCAGTAAGAAATGGTTATGGTAGAACGTTAAACTGTTTTTTTATTTACCAGTAGAACCGAAATGTGGAACCGAAAAATACCGGTTCCTTCGAAAATTTATAACGGTTCGGGTTCTCATCTTAACATTAACACGGCTTTTAGTAAGGGTTCCGATTCCGGTTTCGGTTCCATAAAAGTAATCGGTTCCGGTTCCGATTCCGGTTCTTTTGGGTTCCTGTTCCAGTCCCTGATTACAAGCGTGTAATATTTCTATAAGTACAGCTGTAAATGTTTTACTTATACGAGGGTGGTTTGATAAGTCAGTGACTTTTTGAATAAAAGATATATATTTCGGCAAATAAGCGTTTTATTTCTCAACATAGTCTCCTTTTAGCTCGATACATTTAGTCCAGCGTTTTTCCAATTTTTTTATTCCTTCCAAATAATAGGTTCTCTCAAGGCCCTCGAAATAGACGTTTGTTACAGTGATGACCGACCCAAATCTCTTACCGCCCAGCCATTTCTTCAGGTTTGGAAACAGGAAATAGTCACAGGGGGCTAAATCTGGAGAATATGCTAGATGGGGTAGCAGTTCGTAGCCCAATTTATGGATTTTTGCCATGGTGACTACACACGTGTGCACCCGTGCATTGTCTTGATGGAACAGCACTTTTTTCTTCGTCAAATGCGGTCGTTTCTGCTTCAAATCTATATCCAATCTGTCCAAAAGCTCTGAATAATATTCGCTGGTGATCGTTTTACCCTTTTCAAGGTAATCGATGTGAATGACACCGCGTGCATCCCAAAAAACTGTGGCAATGACCTTGTTGGCCGACAGACCCACCTTGGCCTTCTTTTGTGCACGTTCACCCGGAGAAACCCACTGTCTTGATTGTTCCTTGGTCTCTGGTGCAGTGTGATAGATCCATGTTTCGTCTACGGTAACGAAACGTAGCAAAAACTCGTTCGAATTGCGGCTGAACATCGCCAAACACTCCTTTGAAGTGGTCAAACGTTTGCGCTTATCGTCGAGTGTGAGCAACTGCGGCACCCATCGCGCGGATAGCTTTTTCATGTCCAAATATTCATGTAAAATGTGATGCACCCGCTCAGTTGAGATGCCTACAGCCTCAGCCACCTCACGCACTTTCATTCTCCGATCGTCCAATATCATTTCATGGATTTTATCGACGATTTCTGGCGTGACGACCTCTTTTGGGCTACTTGAACGTTCGGCGTCACTTGTGCTGGTACGACCACAACGGAACTCAGTAAACCACTTCTTAACCATTGAAATTGATGGTGCAGAGTCCCCATAGTATTTATCAAGCCTTTCCTTGGTTTCGGTGATGGTTTTTTTACGCAAAGAAAAATGCTTAATCAGCACACGAAATTCAGTTTTTTTCAATTTTGTTAAAATTCACGAGGTTGTTTGCTTTCAATGGCTGTCAAACACAAACTAAATGGCGCAGTCTTCTCAAAATTTTACAGTAACCTATTCATAGATGGCAGTTGACGGGAGCAGTGTTGCATTTAAAGTTACTGCGCGGGAAATTCAAAAAGTCACTGACTTATCAAACTACCCTCGTACTATATTCCGTAACTTAACAGTAGTAACCGTAAGCTTGGTTTCGTATTTCAAAACATACCACTTCCTGAAAAAAGTTAAATTTTTAAAAAAACATTGAAAAATATTCCTTCAACCGCAGAGAAATCGTGGTCGATTTCCCTCGGTCGTATGTGTTAGATAATTATGTTTCTTCCTAAAGTTTTATATGCTAAGATGCTCTTAATATTTTATTCAAACACTTCAGTACAGCATCGAACTTTGACACACCACAAGGTTAAGGTTGGAAATTGTGAAACTCCGGAAAAATTGCCGTTGGCGTCGCTACTGGTACAAAGTTAATTCATTTAGTTCAGTTTTAGACTTTTAAGATTATACAACAAAACCATATGTTAGGTGGCCCTCGCGTCGGAAAGTACAATAATTTGTAATAATTTTGTAGGTATAATGTTTTTGTATAATAATAAATATTACAGAGTTCATATTAAAACGTCGGTACCACCTCAATTTTAGAATAAATTACAAGGTCGATCGCTATAATTTTTACATATTAAGTTAGAATTTATGAAAAAAAAAATAGTAGAGATATTATTATGTTTTGCATTACATAATTGATTTACAGATACTTAAAGTTATTTTTGTAAGCTAGTTATGGTAATGTATACGTTTAAATATAAAACAATTTAAAAATTTTAATGTATATTCGAAGATTAATAACCACTGCTGTAAATTAAAATTACAAATACAGTAAAAACTACAGTGCCATCCTTTTCAGAGTAGCTGAACTATTGTCTACCAAAACTGCTTAAAAATGATAATAATGGTAACCGAAATTGTAACATGATTATTGTTGTTATGAATAAACTTTTATCAATTAAATTTGTTGATCTGTGAACTACTCGAGTATTTTCAAATTATTATAAAGAGATATTTTAGTTTTAAGAAAGAAAAAATATTTATACTTATTGCTAAAGTTTTTATGTTTATTTAGTTATTTTTGAACAAATTTTAATAATTATTTTGTGAAAATTTAGTTCATACTTTGATCTACAAGATTCTAATGTTTGATACACAATCTATGACATATTCTTTCTTAAAATAATGTAAATTCAGAGACTCTACATAGCGTATTTTTATACAGTTCACTGTTTCAAAACTTTATAAACGTTTTTCAGTAACTATTTGTTAGCAAAGATTAACCAGAACCAAAAATGCGGTTACTTTCGGTTAAGTTATGGAATAAACTATAACTTGAAATTATTTTTATAAATTTTAATGCGATGACTGATATAAATAGTGCGGTTACTTTCGGTTAAGTTATGGAATAAACTATAACTTGAAATTATTTTTATAAATTTTAATGCGATGACTGATATAAATAGTAGCGACAGTTGATCTCGCCGCTGGAGCAAAAATACCAGAACGATGTTGCCGACATTGAATATTACCAGATTTGACATTTCGTCTTACACTAAATCTTAGGTTTAATAATAATCATGCACAATAGTTATTTGGATCACTAGTCCAGAAAATGATATTTTGCGAGTGTGAGTGGTATTGCGTAGCCGAGGCGTCTAGCCGAGGCGGAGCAACACGAGCACTCGCAAAACATTTTCTGGACGTGTAATCCACAAAATTTTTCATGGCAACAAATTTAAATCATTTTTTAAAAGTAAAAAAGTAGCGAAAGTAAATAACTGGGGATTTAATTTTTTGTGGTTGGTACCTACCTTTCACTGCACATTTGATTTTTAAATTTCAAATTAAATTGACATTTCTTCTGAAAATAATTAATTTGCTAATACTAAACGAATTATGGAAACGCCAGCTCATATAAAAGAAGCAGCTGAAGCAGCCATAAAGAATTTATTACCTGCAAAATCTGCAACTCGATATTGGAAGGCTTATGACGAATTTAAGAAATGGTGTGCTAGCAATAATACGAATAATGTTTACAATGAGTATGTTCTACTTGCTTATTTTGATGAGAAATAAAAAAAAACAATTCTGCAACTCTATGGTCCATATTTTCCATGTTGAAGTCAACGCTCAATATTAAAGACAATATCAACATTGAAACTTATTCAAAACTAATTGCCTTTTTGAAAAGAAAAAAAGATGGTTACTTGCCGAAAAAATCTATATGTTTAGAGATTGAAGACATTGAAAAATTTATTACAAGTGCTCCCGATGAGGATTATCTATTAATGAAAGTAAATAACTATTATTCACAGGTTTTATTTGTTTATTTATGAATTGCCTGGTTTTGATTTATCATTTATGTCAAAATTGTCAAACTTGTTGACATTTAGAAAATTAAGAATCAATGCTGCCACCCCACTTCTAGTGAATTTTTAACAAATGTCACTTTTGTAAGTACTAGGCCGGGAATTTAATGTTCCCGGCGGATTTTGAATCCTGCAAAACAGTCGATAATGGCCGGCGGTATGAAACAATATTAACAATTTAGCATTTTGCTAATGTACATTCATGTTCTGTAAAAACAAAACAAAAAAATAGAGAGGCTATACGTATGCCAAAAAAAATTTATAGTGACGAAGTCATTACAGCTAACGGATTCTCATTCTGTCGACTCGCAATATAGGTTTCGCGTACGCCATTTTTCCGAGATTTTGGGATTCTCATTCCTCATTCCTGTCGATATCGAGTTGAGGTCACGTGCTTGCGACTACTGTCAGTTTCTCTCGGTAACTAAAGCGATCCCGTGTTCGCGATGAAGTATACGGGTCTCACTCTAATGCCATTCTGTGCTCTCATTCTAATAGCAACATCTACGTTTAACCGAAAGCGGCGGCAAGTTTTAAATTGTGTTAAAACAGTAAACAATAAAGGAAAATTATAAGTAATTCTGCCCTGTATAAAGCGGCATTTTTTTATTATTATTATTTATTTATTTAATAATTTTTTTCGCCTACCTGATCAGAAAGTGCTTTCTAAATGTCCTGTTTTGAGGGCAGTTAAGGCTTCTTTGCGGGCCTCTTATGTCAAACTTTTTACTGCTCTCTTATGTCAAATACATAACCTCTATACTACTACTAGATGAAAGCACGATTTATTTATGTTAAGTTGGAGATACTGTAAAAATTGAAATTGTTTTTTAAATTATCATACTTTGACCACTCCTGTGCATTATCCTAAAAAGATTTTAATCAAAAAATGAAATCATTAGTTTTTAACATTAAAAATATAACTCATTCGTAAAACTTTTAGCAACGGAATATGGAAATGACGAAAAATGTAATCTCAAACATATTTTTACTTAACCTTTAAAAATATAAAAAACATACGTCAAATTTTTCTAGGCTTCTTAGATCATAACTTTGATTTTCATGTCTTCGTCGATAAATTTGTAGTTTGTTTTTTTCTTTTCACAGTGTCATTTTATGTATAAATGGAGGTTGTGACAATTAATTAATAAAAAGAAAATTGTAATTTCAATAAATTATACAATGATAGATTAATTACTCATCCTAATTAAAAGTCATATCCTGTTCCTTTTATTTACCAATAATAATAAAAACATTTACTATACGGCCGTGTTGTATGTAGTGTAATGATTATTAGGTTAATTTAGTTAATAAATTACTAAAAACGTCTGGCGTTATTTTCATTGGTATTCATTCCCTTTAACATATGCCTATTTAATTTACTAATAAGTTACGTTACTGTTTAACTTTTGGAATTCTTTTTTAAACTTTCAAACAGGTAGGCGAAAAACTTTTGTATGTCACTCGGACCGAAAAGCATTTGTAGCCCTAAGTTGTCCGCTGCCCTCGCTACGCTACGCTTCGCTCGGGCATCAAACAACTGCTGGCTACAAATGCTAATTTTCTGCCCTTGAGACACAAAATACTATATAAATCTAATTATTTATAAGTAACATATATGTATAATAATTTTTGTACGGCCATGCTATTTCGGATTGTTTACCATACTTGGTTTTAGAACAGTAGGTTATATTTACTGGTTGCTAAGCAAAAACGCGTCGGTAAGTAATTACTTACCGTTCAGTTCTGTCAAAAACAGAACGGTAAGTAAATTATATGTAATTTATAAAATAAATGCATGATCATTAGATGTCTCTTTCGCGAGAAATCATTTATTTTCTAAATAATTGGACTATTTAAAAAAATGTATGTTGTTTATTTAAATTTGCTCAGGCCTCTTCAATATCCCAATTATATTCGTTTTCAGATTCACTCATTCTCACGAGTTTGACAAATTAATATCGTGACATTCAAAAATAATAGTAATTACAAACGTATCCATGGTAACGACAAAACCTACTTAATGTTTGGTGGATATACAGGGCAAAAATAAATTATCTTAAATCTATTTTTTTCTGGGATATTTCCTTAGTTAATACCTTTGTATTCATAATGGTCGTACAAAAAATAGTATAAGCATCTCAAACAGTAAGGAGTTTACCGATCTCCTCCAATATTGGCGACTTCGCTTCGCTCAGTCGCCAAACATTGTCGTCGATCGATAAACTGCCCTTACTGTTCTTGATACTTAATATACTATATGTAATATGTTTATTTAAATTAAATACATTTGTAGTTTTTAACCTGATTTCTGTTTCTTTAATATATTTCAGAAATATGCTGTAATTTTTGCATTTTACATTATTTACTATTATTTACAATATTTAACTATATCCAAGCACATATTTAAATTTGAACATTAATAAAAATATTTATTTCCCCCTTCTATGTAAATGAGACTTTACAGGCCTTTATGTAACTAAGTAAATGAGTAATTACAGTCACAGCCCTGTAAAACTTTACGGACTCCTAAAAGAGACCTGTAAAGTTTTACAATGCTCAGCAACAAAAAGCTATGGCAACTAATGTGTTGCTTAACCACAACACCATGGCAACGCCTAGCTATAAATTGTGCTACCGCCTTTGATTCCAGAATGTCTTTTTATAAAAAATATACAATTCATAAAAAATGCTGGTGAAGGTAGAAATAAAAGTTTGTACGCGACACGCTTTGCAATTAATCGTTACTGGGCTCGCTGGATTATGGAGGCTCGCTCCTTCGTCGCTCGCCCCACAAACTTTCCAGCTTACCCGTAAAGATTAATTTACAAAGCTTGGCACGTAAATAACTATTATCTGTCTGCTGTATTCGATATTACTTAAATGTTTACGTACAACCAGGAGCGTGCTGGGCCAATTTGAGGGCCCGGGAAAATATTGCCTTAGAGGGCCCCACCTTCCCACATCGCTTAATTTTCTAAGGATAATTTATTTATTTCGATTAATTATTATTAGATATTTTAAACTAATCGAGGGTTTTAATAAAGTTTATTAGGTACTAAAGACTAGATGCGCAAAAGTCATCACACTATTTGAAGACGCTCTCATTTTTGCAAATTACGTCTTATGTTATCACGACTTTGACATTTAGGAAGTAAACAGAATACACGTAGACAAATAGACCAAGAGCCAGCAACGTATTTCGAGTTGTCATTTCAACAGTCGTGAAAATTTGGGTACTAAATCTTATATACCTGCTGAACACTAAAAGTCAATTCTGGCAGCCCCCTGCGGCCGGGATATACTACCCCAAAATTACTAAGAGGGTGAGTTCCCGGTATCCCGGTGGGCCAGCACGCGCCTGCGTACAACAACTACGTATATACACTTAAGCATTTAAAAAAATATATATTTACTATATTTTGTCCTTAGATGCTTAGATTTTGTCTAATGATGCCCAATGTATATAATAAATATATATATATATATATATATATATAATCTGTTCCTCTTCTACTGTTAAGTGTAGAGGATTTAGTTTGGTATCTTTCATTTTCCATTTATTAAATTTCTCCATTTTTTCCTGTCTCTTGATAATGTTTCTGCCTCCCTCCATGTCAGTCCTTTTTCTTTTAGTAATTTTGCCACTTCGTTGTCCCATGTCATTCTAGGTCTTCCTCTTTTCTTCTTTCCTATTTTCGTTGCTCCCCATATTGTCTTGACTTGTCTATCTTGATTTAGTCTATTTAGATGTCCCCACCATCTTAATTGTGATTTCTCTATATATTTGTTAATACTTTCAACTCCTAGTCTATCTCTTATAGTGTCGTTTCTTATTTTATCCATTATTGTTACATTCGCTACTCTTCTCAAGTATTTCATTTCCATCACTTGAAGCCTTTTCTTAAGTTTTTCTGTAAGTACCCAGGTTTCACTGCCATAAAGTATTGTTGGTAGATATACTGTTTTGTATATTGTAAGCTTTGTTTTATTACTAATTTCTTTTTTGTTTATAAATTCATTTCTTAGGGAATGGTATAGTTTTGTTGCTGATGTTATCCTATTGTTTACTTCTTCTATATATCTTCCCGTTTTGTCAAATATTGCTCCCAAGTATTTAATATTTTCCACTTGTTCTATTATTGTTCCATTCAGTGTTATATTAGTTTTTGTTTCTTCATTTGATATTACAATGATTTTAGTTTTATTTGCATTTATTTTCATTCCTTTTTCTTCTAGGGTTTTCATCCATATATCTATGTTGTGTTGTAGATTTTCCTGGTTATTTGCTATTGTTACTATATCATCAGCGAATATACATTCACTCATTGTGATATTTTGTAGTTTATTATATCCCACGTTTATTTTCTTGGATTGTCTGCTGGCTGTATTAATTATTTCATTCATGAAGATCAGAAACAACAGCGGGCTGAGTACTCCTCCTTGTATTACTCCTTTTGTTGTTTTGAATTTTTCTGATTCTTGATTATGTGTTCTTATTATTGTGGTACTGTTTCTGTATATTGCTTTTATTCCTTCTATTAAGTTATTGTTAATTCTAAATTTGTTTAAGGCTTTCCATATCTGTTGTCGTGGGACTGTGTCAAATGCTTTTTCTAGATCGATAAAGCAGAGATACAGTTCTTTGTTGTGTGTTATGAATTTCTCTGTTAAGTTTCTAATCGTGAATACATGATCTTGTGTGCTGTATCCTGATCTAAATCCGCTTTGTGTTTCGTGAAGTTGTTTTTCTATTTTTCCTCTCAGTCTCTGCTCTAAAATTCTTTCATATACTTTACATGCAGTACAGGTCAGCGTTATTCCTCTATAATTCCCGCAGTTATTTTTGTCTCCTTTCTTATATATTGGTACGATTACTTGTGTTTTCCAATCTTCCGGTACTTCCTTTGTTTTCCATGCTGTTTCTATAATTTCATGTAATATTTCAATTCCATTTTCTCCCATATATTTGTACATTTCCGATTTTATGTTGTCAATTCCTGGTGTTTTTCCGTTCTTTAGCTTCTTTACAGCTTGTTCTACTTCTTCTTTTGTAATTTCTTCGTTGGGTTCGTTATTTATGTTTATAGTTTCTGGTTCCTCTTCTAATTCATCTGTTCCTAATAGTTCTTGAAAGTGTTCTCTCCATCTCAGTAATATGTCATCTATATTTGTAATAATTTTTCCTTCTTTATTTTTTTATATGTTTTGTTGTTTCGTTTTTCCTCTTACTTCTCATATTTTTCAACACTCTATAGAAGAGTTTTTGGTTGTTTTTACTATCGTTTTCCATCTTTATTCCAAAATCTTCCCATTCTCGAGCTTTAGCTTCTTTCACTTTTGTTTTTACTATTTTTCTAGCTTCTTTATATTTCTCATAACTTTCCCTTGTTTTTCTTCGCATGTACTCTTTCCATGCATGTTTTTTGTCTTGTATAATTTTCTTAATTTCATTGTTCCACCAGCTACTTCTCTTCTTTGTACCTCCTGTTAGTGTGACACCACAGGATTTACTAGCTGCTTCATTTATTATTGTTTTGAACATCCTCCATTTCTCTTCCAACTTTGCTTGTCTTATTTCTTCATATTTTTGATTTGATAATTCAGTGATTAGTTCTGTATATTTTTCTTTGATTTTTTCTTCTTGTAATCTGTATGTCCTAATAACTTTCTTCTCTTTGTAATCTTTTTTGTTTTTATTGTCATGAAGTTTTTTATCTTGTGTACATTTTATGTTTGCAGCTACTAGATAATGGTCTGTTCCTAATTCTAGACTTCTATATACTCTTACATCTTTGACAATTTTCCTGTTTGTTCGTTCGGTTAAAATATAATCTATAATTGATTTCTCATTCCTTCCCGGTTCTTCTCTGGTGTATTTGTGGCAATATTTATGTTGAAAAAATGAATTTTGTATAATCAAACCGTTTTGTATACAGAACTCTATTAATTTTGATCCATTTCTATTCTTTGTTATTTCCCCGAATCTACCCATTACTAATTCTGTTCTTTTAGTATCGTTCCCTATTCTGGCATTCAAGTCTCCCATGATTATTACAGAATTTTTTAGCTTCATCATATGTTTCTTGGAGCTTTTCCCAAAACTTTTCTTTCTCTATTGCTTTATCATTTTCTCCGGGTCCATATACTATTATTATCTCATTAGTTTCTTTCTCTGTTAATTTAATTTTAACTTTCATGATTCTTTCATTTATTCCTTGCCAGTCAATCAGCTTTTCCATGTATTTAGGGCTTATTACACATCCTACTCCTGCTTCTGCTCTTTGATTCTTATCTACTCCACTATATAATATTCCATAGTCTTCTATCTTTATTTCTCCTTCTCCCTTTTTCTTTGTTTCTGTTATGGCTAATATTTCTAATTTTGCCTTTTTAAATTCTTCTAGCATTTCTATTTCTTTACCTTTAATGCTTCTTATGTTCCAGGTTCCAATTTTAATATCTCCTCTTTGTACATTGTTCCTTGTGGTTTTCTTTGTGGTTGTATTTATTATATTTCCTTTTTGCTTCTCATTTTCCTTGTGTATCATTTGTCCGTATTCGATTACCGTATCCTTTGCCTGTTTTGTCGCCGTTTTTCGCCTCTCTTGGTGTTTTAGTTTTTTGACTTTTTATTTGTTTCTCTTTTTTCCAATTCTCTTTTATTTTTGTTCCATTTCCATTCAGTATCGTCTACTGTTACTTTGCTGTACCCTAATTTGACTGTTTTTCCTTTTCTTTTCTCTTCTTGCGCTAGTTTCCTGATTTTCCACAGTTTTTCTCTTTCTGCTTTCGTTTGATCGTCATTTATGTATACTCTATCCGTTTCCATATTCTTTAGCTTTTGTTTATTCTGCATTATTCTTCTCTTGTCTGCTTCGTTTCCTAATTCAATTAGACATACTTTTTCGCCTATCTTAGTTGCCTTTATAATGTTAACCTCTATTTCTAAATGCTGCCGGATAAAGTTCTCGGTAGCTTGTTTCAATGTATCTGGTTCGCTAGTATTTATTTTTAGTCCGTTCATAACTACATTATTTTTCCGTTTTTCCTTCTCTAACCATTCTATATTGTCTTTAATTTCTCTCAATTCATTTTTAATTTTTGTATTTTCTTGCTTTACCTGCTCATTCTCTTCTCTCAAGCTTATATTTTCATTTTTTAGTTTGTTGATTTCTTGCATGAAGTTCTTGTGGTCGGTATTCATTTTCTGTATTTCCTCTTTTATACCTGTCATCTCCTTGGTTAGGTTGGTCATCATCCCGATTAATGCATCTAATTTTCCTTCCTTTCCTTTCTGTATTTTAGATGCGTCCCTTGGTGTTTTCGTAGGAGACCTTGGAGTCTTCTTGCTCTTTTCGAACCCCTCTTCTTCTTCATACTCACTTTTCCTCTTTTTTGTGTTCTCATCCGTTGAGTAATCATCACTATCCATATTGTTTAGTTTCTCCCTCTATTGATTTTACTATACCTTTTATTATATTATATTTTTAAGTTATTGTTTGGACTGCGTAAATAGGCCGACCCGAATCGACTTCTCTTATATAATAAATAATTTCAATCAATTTTCTAGCATTTCATCGACGGAAAGACCAAATCCAGGAAAGCAATTTGTCATCGTATGTTCTGCATACTACATTTAAATTATTAGCCGATGGCAGTAAGAAAGAATTTTACAACTGTCATTGCTCCTATAATTACATAAACAAGGGGAAAGGTGTAAGACATTTTAAAAGCGAAGGAATAAATAAAATTGGAAAAACGTGTCCTTCAAGGATGGAGGTTTTGACTAAAAGCGAGGGACTTATTCTGGTGAAGTTTTGGATAACCCATGTAGGTCACTCACTTGACATTGTCTGTTTTTTTAAACAAAGAAACAAGAGCTAAAATTGCAAGTATGTATACATGCCCTTATTTAAAAACCATAATTTAGTAAACAATATTTTGTGTTCTAGATAAATTAAAAGGAGGCGCAACTTTTGTACACATATTAGATGATATTCGGGATGCTGGTTTGATAAAAGAAGAATTACAACGAATCCTGCTAAAAAATATTTTGGCTAGTCTTTTAAATAAAACAGATGTTACTATAAACATTCATACAAGGTTCGACCGTACATACACTTCGTAATTTGATTTTTCCTATTGACAGGAATGCTATAATAATATTAGTTTTAATATTTTTAATTAGATATTTAATATTTATGTAAATGTAATTATTGCTTTTGCCTGAATCGTTATTGTTGAATTCTCATTATATTTATATTTAATATTACCTATCCTGTTTTCTTAAACATATTTCTGCCCTTGATAAATTTGATTTTTTGCATATTGATAATAATGAAAGTTGACTTTTCTTAAGCATTTTTTTTAATTATGTTCGTAAGCTTGAGGTTATTGTCAAAGGATACTACTTTTTCTAATTTCTTTAACATTTTGCATAAATCCTTTTAGGACAAATTTTTCAACTTACCATATGCAAAAAAATATCGTGTGCAACACGTTAGAAAGTCTTTTTTTTCACTCATTTGCTTGATAAACACGTGAAAAAAGTATGACTTTCATAACTAGTTGTACAATATACTATTCTATAAGCATTTATTAATTTATATCCATAAAACAGATTTTTTTACAGGGAATTTAAATTAGGTATTTTCTGGAAGCTATCGGCAAGTAAATTTTAAAATTGGAGCTATTAATTTTGTGTTTGACCTTTGGCAGAAGTATTGCTAGTGCTACCAGCGTACATATGCTACAGTTAATGTGGGAGACATTGCGCTTCTTAATGAAAGCCAAATAATGAATCTACTTTTGGACATACGCAATGCTGGAAGTAGTGCCGTTCTGGAACGTGTTACGGAACCTTTTGCAAGTGAGATCGTAGAATCACTTCTAAGATATATTCCTGTAAATCCTTACAAGGAATTATACAATGATGAATATGAACATTTAAATATAATTTTAAGTTGAAGTGTAGTTTTAAACCTCTTATTTTTAAATAAACAAGTAGAATTTCTAGTTTCATTTTTTTTATTGTAAAAGATATATTTACACAGTTTTCACTTAACATTAATATACTGGGTACCGCAAGGGAGTATTTTAGGACCGCTTTTGTTTAGTCTATATATTAGCGATGTTAGTAATGTCATTATAAATGTAAATTTTATTTGCTGACAACATGGTTGCGTACATTAGTAGGAGGGATAATATTGGTATTCAAAGGGAAATAAATCTAAATTATTAATTATTGGTAAAGGAAGTGGATATCTAGAGGTTTTTAATAATTTTGGAGTTAATGTTAATGGTGAGATCGTAGAAACACTAAAGCCATAAATATTTGGATATTATATTAAATATAAATATTTTAATATTTTATGATAAAAAAATTAAAATTTGATGAACACATTAATTACATTTGTAAAAAGATTTTTTCAAAGAAATGGGGTTTTGGAAAGATGTAGTGATTATTTGACAACTTGCTCAAAAGGATTGGTTTTTAATACTATAATACTAATACATTTTTGTTTTGCTGCTACTATTTTATTTATGGGGACTAAAGGAGACTTGAATAAGTTAGGTACAACTTCTACAAACTAAAGCAATGAGAGTAATACTTAATTGCAATAGATATACTAGAGTGGAATACATGAGTACATCAGGGTTAACATTGAAACTTTTATTAAAATTCAGGTTGTTTTTGTACATAAAATGAAATTAGGGTTATTACAATATTTGACTGATAATTTAATATTAGTAAATGATATTCACAATCACAATACTAGGTTTAACAATAATTTTTATTCAAGTCAAAGAAATCCATCAAAAGCGCAAAATTCAAGTTTTTATAATGGAATTATTCTTTATAATCAATTGCCTGAACACATCAAAGGATTAATTAAAAATGTTTAAAAGAAAAGTGAAAGAATTCTTTATATCTGTCATCTAGTTATATATACAACACATATGTATAACTTCCAAAAAGCAAATATCCCTCGATATCATATCTGTAAATTCGAAATATGCATTAACCTTCCGACGTTTTTTCCTTCTTTCGTATCTTTCCTGTTTTGGTTGTTATTGCTGTACCTGCTGTTTTATAGCCCAAATAAATACTGGGAACCCAATCAGGATTTAAATTGTCTTCTAAATCAGTTGGTTTTCCTAGAAGAAAATTCAAATTAAAACATTTTTTAATTTTAGAAATGTTCTAAGTTTCAGAATGAAATATGTTACATGCATACATGAAATAAAGTGCTTGAAACACACTCTTGTATATTTTGTATTATTTTCAGCTAAATCTGCCCGTTTAATAGCATTTAACCATTGTCTTCTTCGTTCAACAGCTAAATCGTTTAGATGTTGTTTATGTTTATATGCAGTAACAGCGGGAATTCTATAAAATCTAACTACATCTCTGTTTGATCTATTGGTACACCCAACTACTGCACAAAATTAAGGCGTTTTAAAACTCTTGTTCTACAAATATAACTAAAATTATTTATAAGTTACTTCAATGCCATACACAACAAACCTTTATTTGTATCCAGCAGCCATATTGAATTTTATTTGACAGCTGGTTGGATTGTCCTATTGCCAAATCCTGCGATGTCAAATAAACGTCGGATCGCATGTGGCGCGAGACGCTCGTTTGGAAGACCTCTATTAAACAGCCTTTTGACATTCGACGCGCGATGCATCAAGGGTAATTCTAGCCTCTAATACAGGGTAGCTCTAGACGTAGCCGAAAGCAAACTCGAAGGTACTTCAGAATCAAAAAATCTCGCACCTTCGACATCGAGCGCACTCGATGTCGAAGGTCGCAGACTCGCAGTCGCAACCCGCAACCTTCGACTTCGGATTTTCAAAATCCCACTGTAGGTCATTATTGATAGTATAATTAATTGGCTATGTTCACAAAATTCAAATGGCGCCATCTTTCACTGCTAGTGTAAAATTGAACATTACATGAAATTTCACTCCGGGTTGGTTACATTGCTGCCCTACTTATATTTTCTGGTCCTAAATGATAACGGATTATAATAATATTCATTTCTGAACAAATTCCATTTTAAGCATTTTACTATAATTAAACACATAAAAAATCTTTACTATTCAAATTCTGAAATTATTCCACAAAGCCTTAACTTATGTAAGTAGTTCGTTCATCCAATTTCAGTTAATAAATTAATGTAGGTAAATAATATTTGCAAATGAAAGGTTTTACCATAATTGCAGAATCATATATATTTAAATAGTAACTGGAAAGCATTGAAAGCACAAAATGATACCTGGAGAGTATTCTGAATAATGTGTTCAGACATTATTATTGGATATGTGGGCAGGGATAGATAGTTCAATTGAAAAGTGATTACCAAAAATAAAATATAATTGTGGGATATTTATTTTCTGTATGCGAATTTAGCATCTTTAGAGATTAATTAATAGTAAATGATAATAGGTAATGTCTTAAATAAGTTCAGTTTTAAATTCTTTGTAGGAACCAAAATGTATTTACGACATAAGAAAGAATGTGTTGCTATAAATAAGTCACCTTCTGACCCTAAATCTGGTCTTTATGGTTTTTGTCACACCCTACGTTGTGAGAAACAAAACATCCAACAAGTATTCAAGGGGTGGTAAGATTATGCCGGAAGGGCCAGTAGTGTTCTGGTATGTTTAGCGGACGGTCGGTCGACGGTATAGTTACTGCGCGCTTTGGGACCGAAAATGCAGATGCGTAACGCTAATATTTACTGTGTTTGTTATATGTGTTCTTGTTATTATTCGGCAACGTGAGTTGTTGCTTGAATTGTGATTATTGGCCAATGTGTGATATTGGCTTTATGTTGATGTTAGCAATTGGTTGGAATTGCTGTATTATATTGATGTGTTGGCAATTGAGGAATTGCCTGTTGTTGTTGTGTTGATTTGTTGGCAATTTGTGGAATTGCTGTTGTTGTTGATGATATGTGAATTGAGCTCTGTAAAATTAACCGCACAGTATACTGTATTCTTAGGAGACGGAAAGATGGGCGGATCTTGACGTTTTCCTTCGACCTGGGTGGCCCAAGTGTGTCACCCAGTGGCCCCAGCTGATCACTGGGCAGTCTTGGGGTGCTTATTCCCCTCTAGTTTCCTGTATGTCAATCCCGCCGAGGGGCGGTCTCGGGGGAGGTGAATACATGACGGTGCCCAAGTGTGTACCTGGTCCTGTTAGCAATTCGGCTAAAGGGCGCCCGATGCGGCAAGCATCATCTGTTTCAGGTCATCATGATCGTGGTAGTGCACTGAAGGTCTTCACTCCCGAAGATTCCAATCATCCAGAACCAACGTGAGACGGTACGGGGGATCCCCAATCCCCCCGTAAGTACTGCTAATTTCCATTTAAAGGGTAAGCGACTAATGTGTTGTAATTATCTTTTCATGTGTGCCTTAATCCGGCTCTGTGGTATTTTGCGTTTTGGTCTCAAAATGGAACGCATATGAACTGCTGCTAGTGAAGCGTAACCGACCGTTCCCGCCCACTCCGCAGCAAGCAGTAACACGACCCGAAAGGACCTGTCAAATGTAACAATTAGAACTGGGGATTAACTTTAATTTGTGAGGAATAGAATTCTTTAAAATAAATGTACAAAAGCATGTTTAATCAATTTAAATCATTATTGAATTACGACCCCGGCCTACAAATGTCAGAAGTGGGATTGCTAGGTCAACTGCTTGCTCCTTTCATACACACGTTGTAAATTAATGTTTCTGCGTGAAATTCTATATTGCATTGTAATTGGTTATGAGGGTTTTAAATGATATCGTATCGTTACAAACCACATTGACTACCAAGTGTGACTTTATGCCGTAAAGAGGGCAAACCCTTAAAACGAATCTTAATATGATTATAGTTTTTACTCATGCGTACATTTGAAATACGTATATGTTTCAATTATTAGATTGGCGTTTTAATGTTTCTTACGTTTGAGTTATGTATGTACGTATCGTTAAATATGCTGCGCGTTTTTAATTTCAGGCATGTTTGGGATACCGACGTATTTTAATTTAACTATTCGGAGTTTTACTTTTATGTACATTTGATTTAGGTAGAATTATTACGTTAGAGTTTATAATTTTACCTAGATTTGCGTTACGTATGTATTTCAATTTATCTATTCAGAGTTTTAATTTTACGTACATTTAATTTACGTATATGTGTCAATTAATCCAGTTAGAGGTACGTACGTACTTTAATTAATTTATTCAGAGTTTTAATTTTACGTACATTTAATTTACGTACATGTGTCAATTGATCCAGTTAGAGTTGCGTACGTATTTTAATTGATCTATTCGGAGTTTTACCTTTATGTAAATTGCTTTACGTAGAATTATTACATTAGAGTTTATAATTTTTCCTAGATTTGAGTTGCGTATGTATTTTAAGTGATCTATTCGGAGTTTTGTTTTTACCTACCTTTAATTACGCACATGTTTCCATTAATCCAGGTAGCGTTTATAATTATACGTATATTTGAGTTATTTTCGTTGATATTTGCAATTTTGATTTTACGTACATTCAAATTATGTGAGCACGTACTGCAATGAGTATCCAATTCAAGTTTTTACTTTTACTTCCGTTTGAGTTATGTACAGCATCATTGTGTAGTTTAGACGAAGTACACAGTTAGTAAAATAGTTCACAAAAAAAAAGATACAAGGGTGTTTATGTGAACTAAATCGGTGGTTGATCATTCAATGGTTTATTGACTTATGTGATGCAACAATCATGATCCATTATGTGCTCTGTTAATTTTATTATTGAGTTTAACGCCTATTCATTATCGTGTTATTACATTTGGGTCATTCCTGTTTTGTTCCTTATCCAATCTTACTGTAATTATCACTTACTACACAACCTTTTGTAATGGACATTCTGGATCCATTCAACTAAACAGATCCATGCATACAATTGAGCTTCGGGCATCGATGCGCAATGTTTCTTTCTAGGATAAGGCAGAATGAAATTAGATGTAGTTTAATAACCAGCAAAATCATTAAAAGTTTCAAGTAGGTGAGATTATCGGAAATTATTCTCCCTGTTCAATTAGTTTTGAAATCGAGTAAGTGTTAACAATATGGAAGATCGATACTAACTAAGCGTAGGTAGTGCCAGGGAAATGATAGACGCTCAAGTCGTGTGCGGTACCTCATGATCAAGAGATCTTTTGTTTTTTTATAGTGTAAGCTTTTGCCAAGAAAGAGAGAACATTCGGCTACTGAAATATAGCTTACTTATTGTTAGTTAGGTACACATAGGTAGAAGGAAATAATTGATGGGAATTTCGTGGGAGTTGTTGGGACTTTTCTATCTGGCGGTTGCTTCGGTGCGGTTGTATCATTCTCATCCATAATTTGCATTTGATAGTGATGCGTAGTGTTAGGGCAGTTTTTTAGGTGTAGGGTTCTCGATGGGCCTTGTGAGACTGATGTTAGTTATTTTGCTTCTATTTCATTTCACGATTATAGAGTTTCACACAGTACGACTTGAAACAGTAAACTCAAGGATAGGAGACCTTGTAAGACGTTGGTATAGAGGTTGCTTTGCGTTAGACTCGCGCAAAGTAGGATTTGTTGTCAGTGTAGAGATCGACATGAGGTCAACTAACGATGAACTGTTTCTATCCATAAACTGTATTCCAAATTTCATTTGCATCTTATATTTCATTAGTAAATAAAAAGAAAACAAGACACATGGTGAAGACAGGTTGCATATCATCAGATCTCAGAATAGCTAGATAGATAGATGCGGATGATAGAATGCTCAGAAACACAGGTTGCATATCATCAGATCTCAGAATCGGATTATCATTAGGTTTCCGTAGAAGGGGTTTCGCGTGAAACACAGTATACAGTATTTGTGCCACATTATAAATTGAAGAAAATCCCGTTTGGCATCTTCAATGCACTTTGCGTGTTCATGCGATTAGAACCCTGTCATGGCAACTTGTGAAGATACAGCAGGCGTGTATCTCAGCGATATATTACTCCCATCTGTCACTGTGCAATATAATCTCAATAGGTTAGCAGCGACGTAACAAAAATGCGAGACATTCAGGAGGTTCTTTCTCGATCTCCAAATACCGAATACGACAGAAAGATCTGCCGATCTTTCTGCAATATCATGTGTATCGCATTACAATTCCAGACATAATTCAGGTGACGAGCAACGTGTCAATGCGTGGTAAGAAGTGCCCATGATGATGTGGGTGACTTCGTTAGAAATGAGCATTAAAGAAATTAATTTGAAAATTATTAGTATTTGGTAGGAAGTATACATTGCGTGTTGTCCTCTTTGTTTGCACACCAACAATCCTTCCAGTAAGTACCCTCGATATCTCCATCCTATTCTCAAACAGTCTATTCCTTTTTATACTCTACATATAACTATTTGGGTCCATTTACCAAAACTAACAGTAGTTTGCGTTATGCGCTAGTGATGGTAAATACATTCACCAAGTAGGCTCTGATCAACGGTACGATCAACAAAATCTACATATGCTGTTCGGTTTCTCGCCACTCAGTTTTTTGTCACTAGAACAACAAGACGATCAGATCGTGATTCCATGTGCATACGTCATGAGAGTTCTCTAACATGTGCCGCAAAATAAGAATTCAACATGTGTGCGGTAGCTAGATCTCACGGTAATAGACGTAATGTCAATTGGGACAAAGCGGTCCCCAAGGTACAATTTACGATTACTACATCGTTGACAGAGTGATTCATAGAACATCTAGTGGATTGTTATAATACTGACCATAACTACTGATAGTCACATTAAAAAGCGTGTTCCCAAGTACGTGAGACCCATGGTTGTAGATCAGGTATTTCCTAACGTTGTGGTTATAGATCGCCTTACAAGTTGGATTCCAATTCTTGGAATCTCGGATAACTCAGCAAAGAAACGCGATGGAGATAGCACTCCGATAGTATCCCGTACATAAGATACTTGTCTAGAAACATAGCCTACCATTCTCGGGGACGAGAAGTCTTCAGGATGGCCGAATGTGGGATATTTATTTTCTGTATGCGAATTTAGCATCTTTAGAGATTAATTAATAGTAAATGATAATAGGTAATGTCTTAAATAAGTTCAGTTTTAAATTCTTTGTAGGAACCAAAATGTATTTACGACATAAGAAAGAATGTGTTGCTATAAATAAGTCACCTTCTGACCCTAAATCTGGTCTTTATGGTTTTTGTCACACCCTACGTTGTGAGAAACAAAACATCCAACAAGTATTCAAGGGGTGGTAAGATTATGCCGGAAGGGCCAGTAGTGTTCTGGTATGTTTAGCGGACGGTCGGTCGACGGTATAGTTACTGCGCGCTTTGGGACCGAAAATGCAGATGCGTAACGCTAATATTTACTGTGTTTGTTATATGTGTTCTTGTTATTATTCGGCAACGTGAGTTGTTGCTTGAATTGTGATTATTGGCCAATGTGTGATATTGGCTTTATGTTGATGTTAGCAATTGGTTGGAATTGCTGTATTATATTGATGTGTTGGCAATTGAGGAATTGCCTGTTGTTGTTGTGTTGATTTGTTGGCAATTTGTGGAATTGCTGTTGTTGTTGATGATATGTGAATTGAGCTCTGTAAAATTAACCGCACAGTATACTGTATTCTTAGGAGACGGAAAGATGGGCGGATCTTGACGTTTTCCTTCGACCTGGGTGGCCCAAGTGTGTCACCCAGTGGCCCCAGCTGATCACTGGGCAGTCTTGGGGTGCTTATTCCCCTCTAGTTTCCTGTATGTCAATCCCGCCGAGGGGCGGTCTCGGGGGAGGTGAATACATGACGGTGCCCAAGTGTGTACCTGGTCCTGTTAGCAATTCGGCTAAAGGGCGCCCGATGCGGCAAGCATCATCTGTTTCAGGTCATCATGATCGTGGTAGTGCACTGAAGGTCTTCACTCCCGAAGATTCCAATCATCCAGAACCAACGTGAGACGGTACGGGGGATCCCCAATCCCCCCGTAAGTACTGCTAATTTCCATTTAAAGGGTAAGCGACTAATGTGTTGTAATTATCTTTTCATGTGTGCCTTAATCCGGCTCTGTGGTATTTTGCGTTTTGGTCTCAAAATGGAACGCATATGAACTGCTGCTAGTGAAGCGTAACCGACCGTTCCCGCCCACTCCGCAGCAAGCAGTAACACGACCCGAAAGGACCTGTCAAATGTAACAATTAGAACTGGGGATTAACTTTAATTTGTGAGGAATAGAATTCTTTAAAATAAATGTACAAAAGCATGTTTAATCAATTTAAATCATTATTGAATTACGACCCCGGCCTACAAATGTCAGAAGTGGGATTGCTAGGTCAACTGCTTGCTCCTTTCATACACACGTTGTAAATTAATGTTTCTGCGTGAAATTCTATATTGCATTGTAATTGGTTATGAGGGTTTTAAATGATATCGTATCGTTACAAACCACATTGACTACCAAGTGTGACTTTATGCCGTAAAGAGGGCAAACCCTTAAAACGAATCTTAATATGATTATAGTTTTTACTCATGCGTACATTTGAAATACGTATATGTTTCAATTATTAGATTGGCGTTTTAATGTTTCTTACGTTTGAGTTATGTATGTACGTATCGTTAAATATGCTGCGCGTTTTTAATTTCAGGCATGTTTGGGATACCGACGTATTTTAATTTAACTATTCGGAGTTTTACTTTTATGTACATTTGATTTAGGTAGAATTATTACGTTAGAGTTTATAATTTTACCTAGATTTGCGTTACGTATGTATTTCAATTTATCTATTCAGAGTTTTAATTTTACGTACATTTAATTTACGTATATGTGTCAATTAATCCAGTTAGAGGTACGTACGTACTTTAATTAATTTATTCAGAGTTTTAATTTTACGTACATTTAATTTACGTACATGTGTCAATTGATCCAGTTAGAGTTGCGTACGTATTTTAATTGATCTATTCGGAGTTTTACCTTTATGTAAATTGCTTTACGTAGAATTATTACATTAGAGTTTATAATTTTTCCTAGATTTGAGTTGCGTATGTATTTTAAGTGATCTATTCGGAGTTTTGTTTTTACCTACCTTTAATTACGCACATGTTTCCATTAATCCAGGTAGCGTTTATAATTATACGTATATTTGAGTTATTTTCGTTGATATTTGCAATTTTGATTTTACGTACATTCAAATTATGTGAGCACGTACTGCAATGAGTATCCAATTCAAGTTTTTACTTTTACTTCCGTTTGAGTTATGTACAGCATCATTGTGTAGTTTAGACGAAGTACACAGTTAGTAAAATAGTTCACAAAAAAAAAGATACAAGGGTGTTTATGTGAACTAAATCGGTGGTTGATCATTCAATGGTTTATTGACTTATGTGATGCAACAATCATGATCCATTATGTGCTCTGTTAATTTTATTATTGAGTTTAACGCCTATTCATTATCGTGTTATTACATTTGGGTCATTCCTGTTTTGTTCCTTATCCAATCTTACTGTAATTATCACTTACTACACAACCTTTTGTAATGGACATTCTGGATCCATTCAACTAAACAGATCCATGCATACAATTGAGCTTCGGGCATCGATGCGCAATGTTTCTTTCTAGGATAAGGCAGAATGAAATTAGATGTAGTTTAATAACCAGCAAAATCATTAAAAGTTTCAAGTAGGTGAGATTATCGGAAATTATTCTCCCTGTTCAATTAGTTTTGAAATCGAGTAAGTGTTAACAATATGGAAGATCGATACTAACTAAGCGTAGGTAGTGCCAGGGAAATGATAGACGCTCAAGTCGTGTGCGGTACCTCATGATCAAGAGATCTTTTGTTTTTTTATAGTGTAAGCTTTTGCCAAGAAAGAGAGAACATTCGGCTACTGAAATATAGCTTACTTATTGTTAGTTAGGTACACATAGGTAGAAGGAAATAATTGATGGGAATTTCGTGGGAGTTGTTGGGACTTTTCTATCTGGCGGTTGCTTCGGTGCGGTTGTATCATTCTCATCCATAATTTGCATTTGATAGTGATGCGTAGTGTTAGGGCAGTTTTTTAGGTGTAGGGTTCTCGATGGGCCTTGTGAGACTGATGTTAGTTATTTTGCTTCTATTTCATTTCACGATTATAGAGTTTCACACAGTACGACTTGAAACAGTAAACTCAAGGATAGGAGACCTTGTAAGACGTTGGTATAGAGGTTGCTTTGCGTTAGACTCGCGCAAAGTAGGATTTGTTGTCAGTGTAGAGATCGACATGAGGTCAACTAACGATGAACTGTTTCTATCCATAAACTGTATTCCAAATTTCATTTGCATCTTATATTTCATTAGTAAATAAAAAGAAAACAAGACACATGGTGAAGACAGGTTGCATATCATCAGATCTCAGAATAGCTAGATAGATAGATGCGGATGATAGAATGCTCAGAAACACAGGTTGCATATCATCAGATCTCAGAATCGGATTATCATTAGGTTTCCGTAGAAGGGGTTTCGCGTGAAACACAGTATACAGTATTTGTGCCACATTATAAATTGAAGAAAATCCCGTTTGGCATCTTCAATGCACTTTGCGTGTTCATGCGATTAGAACCCTGTCATGGCAACTTGTGAAGATACAGCAGGCGTGTATCTCAGCGATATATTACTCCCATCTGTCACTGTGCAATATAATCTCAATAGGTTAGCAGCGACGTAACAAAAATGCGAGACATTCAGGAGGTTCTTTCTCGATCTCCAAATACCGAATACGACAGAAAGATCTGCCGATCTTTCTGCAATATCATGTGTATCGCATTACAATTCCAGACATAATTCAGGTGACGAGCAACGTGTCAATGCGTGGTAAGAAGTGCCCATGATGATGTGGGTGACTTCGTTAGAAATGAGCATTAAAGAAATTAATTTGAAAATTATTAGTATTTGGTAGGAAGTATACATTGCGTGTTGTCCTCTTTGTTTGCACACCAACAATCCTTCCAGTAAGTACCCTCGATATCTCCATCCTATTCTCAAACAGTCTATTCCTTTTTATACTCTACATATAACTATTTGGGTCCATTTACCAAAACTAACAGTAGTTTGCGTTATGCGCTAGTGATGGTAAATACATTCACCAAGTAGGCTCTGATCAACGGTACGATCAACAAAATCTACATATGCTGTTCGGTTTCTCGCCACTCAGTTTTTTGTCACTAGAACAACAAGACGATCAGATCGTGATTCCATGTGCATACGTCATGAGAGTTCTCTAACATGTGCCGCAAAATAAGAATTCAACATGTGTGCGGTAGCTAGATCTCACGGTAATAGACGTAATGTCAATTGGGACAAAGCGGTCCCCAAGGTACAATTTACGATTACTACATCGTTGACAGAGTGATTCATAGAACATCTAGTGGATTGTTATAATACTGACCATAACTACTGATAGTCACATTAAAAAGCGTGTTCCCAAGTACGTGAGACCCATGGTTGTAGATCAGGTATTTCCTAACGTTGTGGTTATAGATCGCCTTACAAGTTGGATTCCAATTCTTGGAATCTCGGATAACTCAGCAAAGAAACGCGATGGAGATAGCACTCCGATAGTATCCCGTACATAAGATACTTGTCTAGAAACATAGCCTACCATTCTCGGGGACGAGAAGTCTTCAGGATGGCCGAATGTGGGATATTTATTTTCTGTATGCGAATTTAGCATCTTTAGAGATTAATTAATAGTAAATGATAATAGGTAATGTCTTAAATAAGTTCAGTTTTAAATTCTTTGTAGGAACCAAAATGTATTTACGACATAAGAAAGAATGTGTTGCTATAAATAAGTCACCTTCTGACCCTAAATCTGGTCTTTATGGTTTTTGTCACACCCTACGTTGTGAGAAACAAAACATCCAACAAGTATTCAAGGGGTGGTAAGATTATGCCGGAAGGGCCAGTAGTGTTCTGGTATGTTTAGCGGACGGTCGGTCGACGGTATAGTTACTGCGCGCTTTGGGACCGAAAATGCAGATGCGTAACGCTAATATTTACTGTGTTTGTTATATGTGTTCTTGTTATTATTCGGCAACGTGAGTTGTTGCTTGAATTGTGATTATTGGCCAATGTGTGATATTGGCTTTATGTTGATGTTAGCAATTGGTTGGAATTGCTGTATTATATTGATGTGTTGGCAATTGAGGAATTGCCTGTTGTTGTTGTGTTGATTTGTTGGCAATTTGTGGAATTGCTGTTGTTGTTGATGATATGTGAATTGAGCTCTGTAAAATTAACCGCACAGTATACTGTATTCTTAGGAGACGGAAAGATGGGCGGATCTTGACGTTTTCCTTCGACCTGGGTGGCCCAAGTGTGTCACCCAGTGGCCCCAGCTGATCACTGGGCAGTCTTGGGGTGCTTATTCCCCTCTAGTTTCCTGTATGTCAATCCCGCCGAGGGGCGGTCTCGGGGGAGGTGAATACATGACGGTGCCCAAGTGTGTACCTGGTCCTGTTAGCAATTCGGCTAAAGGGCGCCCGATGCGGCAAGCATCATCTGTTTCAGGTCATCATGATCGTGGTAGTGCACTGAAGGTCTTCACTCCCGAAGATTCCAATCATCCAGAACCAACGTGAGACGGTACGGGGGATCCCCAATCCCCCCGTAAGTACTGCTAATTTCCATTTAAAGGGTAAGCGACTAATGTGTTGTAATTATCTTTTCATGTGTGCCTTAATCCGGCTCTGTGGTATTTTGCGTTTTGGTCTCAAAATGGAACGCATATGAACTGCTGCTAGTGAAGCGTAACCGACCGTTCCCGCCCACTCCGCAGCAAGCAGTAACACGACCCGAAAGGACCTGTCAAATGTAACAATTAGAACTGGGGATTAACTTTAATTTGTGAGGAATAGAATTCTTTAAAATAAATGTACAAAAGCATGTTTAATCAATTTAAATCATTATTGAATTACGACCCCGGCCTACATAATAGTGTTTCAATTTAACTAAACGTGTAAAGTAAATCGAAGAACTGTCATACTTATAGAAAACAGAAAATAAGTGCATTACTTCAACAAGAATTCAATTAAACCACTTATTACTGAGTTTGCTGATTACAAACAGTTTTTTCTACTAGTTATATACATATATGAGCTTGTTTCTGTTTGTTACAGATTGTGATAATTTTACAAATTAAAATATTGACATAATGGACAGTGATAAGGCAACTATAATCAAAAATGAAATGAATATCAAAACAGAATCGCAAATAATGAAAGACTATAACAGCAAAAATGAGAATGGAGTTTATAATGAGATTGAAAAGAAACTGTTTGATGACATCAATATTCCTCAACAACATGAACAAATTTACATTGATAGCAAAATATACAAATGCAACATACATGAATATAAATTCTCACAGAAAACTAATTTCCATAAACAGATCCTTACTCATAAAGATAAAGACAAACAATTTGTATGTAATATATGTCATTACAGATGTTCGCAAAACAGTTATCTCAAAAGACATATGATCAGTCACAGCGGTGAGAAACCATTTAAGTGTAAGTTATGTGATCATAAATATTCTCGAAAAGAGTATCTTAGAGAACATATGCTCACTCATAGTGGTGAGAAACCGTTCCAGTGCAATCTATGTGATTACAAATCTACAGATAAGCGTAATCTCAAAAGACACATGCTCATTCATAGTACTGATAAGCCATATGATTGTAGTTTATGTAGTTACAAATGTTCAGTGAAGAATAGTTTGAAACAACACATGCTCACCCATAGTGGTGAGAAGCCATTTCAGTGTAATCTTTGCGATTATAAATGTTCAGAAAAGAATAGTCTCAAAATACACATACTCACTCATACAGGTGAGAAACGATTTAAATGTAATTTATGTGACTATAAATGTTCAGTAAAGAATAGTTTGAAACAACATATGCTTATTCATAGCAGTGAGAAACCATTTAACTGTAATTTATGTGATTATAAATGCACTGTAAAAAATAGTCTCAAAGTACACTTGCTTGCTCATAGTGGTGAGAAACCATTTGGATGTAATTTATGTAATTATAAATGTTCAGCAAAAAGTAGTCTGAAAAAACATATGCTCACACATAGTGGTGAAAAACCATTTGAATGTGATGTATGTGATTACAAGTGTTCAGTGAAAAGTAGTCTCAAAACACACATGCTCACTCATAGTGGTGATAAGCCATTTGAATGTAATTTATGTAATTATAAATGTACTGTGCATAGTACTCTTAAACAACACATGCTCACTCACAGTGGGGAGAAACCATTTAATTGTAATTTATGCGACTATAAATTTTCAGATAGGCGTAATCTCAAAATTCATATACTCACTCATAGTGGTGCTAAACCATTTGAATGTAATTTATGTGATTATAGATCTTCAGATAACCGTAATCTCAAAAGACATATGCTTATTCATAGTGATGACAAGCCATTTGCATGTACTTTATGTAATTATAAATATACACTAAAGGGTAGTCTGAAACAGCACATGCTCACTCACAGTTCTGAGAAACCATTTCTGTGTAATTTATGTGAGCATAAATGTTCACGAAAAGATCGTTTTAAAGAACACATGCTTACTCATAGTAATGAGAAGCCATTTCAGTGTAAATTATGTGAGTATAAATGTTCCCTAAAGGGTAGGCTCAAAAAACACATGATTATTCATAGTGGTATAAAATCATTTGAATGTAGTGTATGTGATTATAAATCTTACTGTAAGCGTAATCTAAAAAGACACCTGCTCACTCATGGAGGTGAGCAACAGTTGAATATAATCGATGTAATTATAAATGTACGGTGAAGAGTAGTTTTAAAACTACTCTTCAGTAGAAAAAAGCATAGTGGTGAAAAATCATTTGACTGTTAAACAATGCCAATACACAGTGGTGCAATACCAAATGAACCGGCTTTGCCAGCTTTTAGAAAATCATAATCATCAAAAAGAAAATTTCTATATACATTTTTTGTTGTACTCTATACTGATTTTAAGAAAATTGGGAAAATAGTACACTAGTACAGTCTAATGTTTTCAAATTGCATAGTAGGAATAGATATTTTGAAGTTCAACAAGGTTAAATGAATATTTTTGTGTATACAACTGACTTAACATAAAATAATTTTGGGTTCTGGGACGTTGTGTTATGTAGTGTGTAGAAAAGCAGAAACGAACCCAATATTAGCACCTGTGAGAGGTAATTACTATTAGCTACAAATGTAATATGTGGTTTATGCACGACAGTCCCTCACCCTATTTTAATACTATCGCCTGGAATAGTTTAAATATTCAATATCACAATTATCGGATTTGTTGTGTGCTCTCATGCTCTCCCGATCTTAAGCCAGTGGATATTAATGTGTGCCGTTACATATAAGGGATTGTGTATAGGGAACCAGTTGATACCATCCATTAAGTAAGGAAAAGAATCATTTAGGGTGTCGGCTATATGAGTACGGCAAAATGTGTTCTTTAAATCAGTACATTTATGCATTGGCCAAGAAGGAGAAGGCGATGTATTTGTATATCTGCTTTAAGGTAGATTATTTTTAAAATATCTGGAACAATACATAAAACCATAATAAAGAAATTTGTGTTTAGGTCACTGCAGTAAATTTTGTTTGTTAACGCAATTTGGTAACAATTCTCAAATTTGTACCAATGCATTTCCCTTTTGTCAAAACAGTTTCACTATTTGTCAAATGATTTTTCAATTTTTTGGATTAATTGGATTCTGGATTATGTGCACAGATGGTGTTTGCACCAAGAATAAAAGTATATGGACTAAAGAATCAGTGCAAGCTGTATGATGAAACGAAGTGAAACCAGCTAATAGCCAATTAAAGAGGGATTACTAGGTAATCCTTAATAATAAGGATAAGGATAAGGTAGTCCTTAGTAATACTTTCAGCTAATAGATGAAGTCTGCCTACCTTTGAAACTGGGGACAAAAACGATCTCGTTTCAGCAAGTGGATAAAACAAAAATTATAAGGGAAACGGATAAGAGGGGGTGAATTATATTTAGCATGGGTGTAGTTAAATGAGCTATGGCAGTTAACACTGTTACTTGCATATCGGTTAAATCATCTGTTTACATTGGACGTTCATAATTTCTACAACAGTGTAATGCATGGAGTTGCAGACATGCCAGGTGACTGTATTGTGAACATCAAAAACGTACTGGAACCATTAATAAAGTTGCAAATTTCGAATGTATATTAAAAGTGGTACATTATCTACCAGAAAAGATAATAGTAGATATTGAAGTCAATAAGAGTATTATGTAATGTGTGGGAGCGAGAAGGTAGTAGGGGGGGCCACATATAAGGACGCTTAGCTTGATCAAATACAATGTAGTTGTGTTATGGCAAAGATGTAGTAGGCAAGGTTATCGACAAATTGACTGCAATGGAGAAATTATGTAATCAATTTGGAGCAGGATGCTGTACACAACGCTGTATGTGGTACTGGAACATTTAGTCTGAAATACTGCCAACAGTTAGTGCAACGATACAGAGAATGTGCAGCTTTGTGAAGAATACATTGCAGGTAAGAAGCATTGTGACAAGTATTTGATTAAACAGCTCGTCGAAGCACTGTTACAGGACTTTATATATGATAGAGTGCCAGATCCATCAGAGTCGAAATTATAAAGGGAATAAAATGTGCAATTTGACGAAACTGAGAACAAAGTAAGAAAAGTATATGTTAACATGGATGTATGCTCATGAAAAGGTCAGTGGAAAATGTTAGCAAGTGATAGGGTACGCTTTCAAAGATGAATTAACCGAATTGAAGAGGTAATCGCTATAATTCTGCAAGAATACCATAGCTCACGCAAATATAAATATACATGTATTATAAATGGGTTGTAACATTTAATAAAATATTTGTACTTATGATTGTAAGTAAATGTTAGAATATAAATCATAATATGTACTTATGATTGTATTTAAAATAGAACAGTTAAGTATGTATGTAATAAATACTAAGATAACACATCGAACTGTCTTTTATTAAAAAAACTTGATTCAGAACACTCCATTACATAAGTTTTATGTAAATTAGACATTACTTAATGTACAATAGCAAAGTGAATTGCAATGGTAATATCATGATGGAGACATAGGTTGGAGAGCGGACACCTATCTAATTCCACCACTGGCTGCGATAGGAAACGGCGAATGCAGTTTGTTTTCTCGTATCCCTTCACGTAAACGGTATCCGCCTGTTGCGGAGCCTTCTTTCCAATCGATTCAATAATCATGATGTATTAACCAACCCAGTAGCGATATTACATAAAATTCACATGCCTGAAATTACATCTCCAGAATTTTAAGAAAAAATGTCATTTGACATTTTCAATCACATGAGGGAAAAGAATGTCTTTCCTTAAAAACTTTCTTCCGGAATATCACGTTTTATAACATTGTTCTCATTAACTTGTCAAGTGTTAGATTAATTAATTTAAGCGTATATGTAATTGAATCTCATTATTGCAAAGTTTAATGGAAAATCATGAAAAGTAAGTAGTGATTAAAATAATAATTTGTTTAAAAATTTAATCTGTGATAACGTTAACGTGTCAATTCTGTAATCTTCATTAAGGTTTTAACTTTTGTGTAATTGTACTTAATATCGTTAGATCTAGATAAAGACAATGAATGATTGTCGAAACGTTGATGTATTGATGGATTAATTTTATAACCGCTTTTAACTAGTAAACTCTCAAAACTCTGTGAAAGGACTGTTTCGAACAAACAACATAATTTAGGGAATTCTTGTTCCCTGGTAAAAAGGGGCAATTTTAATATAATATAATTAGGAAATACTCACAAATGTATAATCTTCACTTTCATTTTACTGAAGATTCAAAGATATGCGTTAAATGAAAAGTGGTTAGGATTGGCTTTTGTTTTTGTGACTGTTGCAAGCAGCAAATAAGATAGAAACGAAAAACAATAGAAACATCGAATTTTCTTTGTTTTTTATGTCTTAAGAAATTCATTTAATAATTATATTAATATTATCAAAAAACATAAACAATTATTATTTAATTAAATATTTCTATTTATTTTGCATTATTGGTATAAAATAATAGTTATTTATATACTAAGGGCGTTAGGATGATGATAATGCTAGGAGGTGGGATGCTGTTCGAACCCGAAGGCCCGATGGGCATTATCATCTAGTAACACTTGTGGTGCATACATGGTTTTATTTTTCACGAGAAAATATTGTACAAATAAAAAGTTAGTTATAATTTGTAATTATTGACGTTGCCAAGGAAATTGGTTATATATTTATAAAGCAAGGAATTTTTGTTTGTCGGATGGTAAAAGCTTTAACTAAATTTACAAAAAGTCAAACAAGAATATGACAATTTAAATTCAACTGTTGTTGTTGTTGTTACCTACATGAAAACAAAAAAAGTCCTACTAGCATTAATGTCATCTAAAGAATTAAGTTAATTTTATCTAAGAAATTTCTACAGAAGTCGACACAAAAGAATTCGTGTTTCACGCGCAACAATTCATATACCTAACGACATGCGGTAATTGCGATTCTTGCAAAATGCTTTTTTATATTTGCGTGTCCTAAAGAAATTTTTCTATTTTGCGTCTATAATAAAGCTGTTAAAGCACCCTAAACAGTGCGTTAATAGCTCATTTGAGTGCTTTAATAGCCCAACTTTTTCAAAGTTGGTAGCATTGAAAAAATAATTGAAAAACAGAAAATTGACAAAAACTTCACTTAATTTTCTGTGTCAATCAATGAATTTTCAAATGTCACATCAGTGTTGCCAGCTTCCACAAAAATCCCTAAATTTTGAAATTGCGATTTTTTCATTTAAAAAGAGAATAAAATATGCAAAATAGAAAAACTAGCATAAAAAATTCGTTTCATAAGTCATTATTGCACTCATCCTTTAGAAAACTCGCCGCAAGCGGCTCGTTTTTTAAATTTGGACTCGTGCAATAAATCTTGCCTTATGAAACTCGTAACATTTTATTTTGTAAAGTTGATATCACTGTTAGACAGCTGTCCTTAGAATGTCAAACTTATCATATTTACACAGTGAACTTTTGTAACAATGCAACACTCACTAAACTATCATTGCAGGCCCCGCACGCCGTCGGCTATAGCCCTGTTACGGGCGTAACAGTTTTTACTTTATTATTAAAGAGAATGTAGATTTTGATACTGTCTGTGTGTATAAGTGTAATATGCTCACGATAAACTTAACGTGATAAATAACAATACCAAATCAATCTTGTCACCATAAAACACATAAAATAGCAGCCTACAGATCATTAGTACACAGAGCTTTAACTATTCCACTAACAAAACCAGATTTTAGCAAAGAGATATCAACCATTAAACAACTAGCACATGCAAATCATTACAATCCGAACATGATTGACACTTTAATTAAACAAAAAGATTATAGGTTAGCTATCAAAAGAAAATATTCCATTGACAATCAAACAAAAGACACAAACTACATATCTATACCATATTTTAGCAAAATATCAGAAAAAACTGCACATATACTAAGAAAAACCAACAATTATCAAATAACATTTAAAACCAACACTAACACTTTTTGATTTTTATTTAATGCTAAAGACAGAACACATGATATCATGAAATCGGGCATTTACCGTTTAAATTGTTCTTTTTGTAGTTTGGTATATATTGGGCAAACACTTAGAAATCTTGACATAAGATATAAAGAACACGTACGTCATTACAAAAATAAACATCCTGAAAAATTTAATTATGCCAAACACCTTTAAGAACAAAATCACGCAATGACTACTCAAAATAATATTAAATTCCTACATTTTTGTAATAACAAACGCAAATTAGACATTTTAAGGTAGAAAGACACCCAAATCTAAAGTCAAGCTAGCTGCTGTATATGAATAAAATCAACAAATTTTAATTCACATATGAACATTATAGAAAATTAAAATAGTATATTATTATACGAGTTGTATAAGACGGTCTATTGTAGCACGAGTTGTTTGGGACACGACGAGAGAAGCGAGGATTGTTCCAAAGGAACGAGTGCTACAATACGTCTTATAAAACAAGTATAATATACTATTTTTTGTACTTTGCGCTATTAATTTTATAGAAATTGTAAATTTAAGCTATTAAAAGCATTGCATTACAATCTAGTGATTTTTGCGTTTAACATGTGGTAACACTATAAAATGGCTTTTCGCGTTTTGTGAGGTTAGAATGTGTCAAGATTAAATGTGTTTATATGTAATATAAAACAAATGTTACCAATCTTATAAAACAAATAGTCTCCAAAAACGATGTTATAATAGCCTCTATTATGAAATCGTTTTCGGTGTCACAACGAGGCCCATTATGAACGCAAAGTACAAAAAATTATTTATTTGTTGTTTAGCACACAAAAATTGTCATTTTAAATCAGAAAACAAATTAATAATGATAACATCGTTGTTCGCTTTACTAACGTAGTATACATTGATGCGTAAGATTTGGCAACGCAATGTACGATCAGTATTTGACGTAAAACCAAAGTGAGGCTAGAGTTTGGTAAAAATTATTAACTGCTGCACGTTAAATAGTTTTATGCGGTGTTATGAATATGATTGTGACCAAAAGTTATGTTTTGATGACATCATAAAAGAACAAGTGTGTGGTATAGCTTCAATATGGACGATTCGCTGCCCTTCTTGCCAAGTTGTCAAATACGTTCACAAATCAGAAACATACTCCCCCAATGATGATTCTACAAAACGTCATGTTTTGAATATAAAACTTGCAGCAGTTAGAAGATTCTTAATACTATTTCCTATTATCATTATCATTTTTTGTGTATAACATTAATTAATCAAAAATTGATCTTCAACGATGATCGATGCCGGTATTGGGGCAAGTCAAATCAACGCGATTCTCACATCACTTGACACGTCTGCTGTGAGCAAAACAACGTTGAAGCAAGCAGGGGATATTATAGAGAAGTCAAGTAGCGAGAAAACTTTACTTCAAGAGCGGGAACTAACAATAAAAAGGCCGTTGTAAGTTTATCACTGTTTTTCAATATTGCAGTACAGAACTTCGATCCTTTTTATACACATCCCTAGTAGCACACATATATTAAATAAATATATGTTTCGACATCCGCCTAAATATTTAGATAATACATTTTTTTAAATATTTCTTTAATATTATTTTAATATTATTTATATATAATATTTATATTTGTCTACGACATTCTGTCGACGTAATAATAATAAAATATTTATTTGATATTTGTTTCAAAATATTAGAAATTACACAAAAATAACATATTTATTTAATATGTATATCAATATATTTCTAAATATTTCATTTTCAATATTTCTTAGATATCTTCCTAATCTTTTAAATATTTAAAACACATATAATATTATATTTATATTTTTTAAATATTAAAGAAATATTGTGTGCTACTGGGGATATAAACGGTTACTAATGAACTTCATATTTACTTACTTATTAATCAAAAATTAGACTGATTTGTCCACTCAAAGTGTCTCTTTAATATAGAGCACGCACTCAGTAGTCCGCGACCACATCGCCGAACCACGTCGGGGATCACGTACAACATTCAATTTTATTTATTATATTTGATTTCATCTATTTAATTTATTTACGTATACCATTATTTTCAAGTAATATAAAAAATACCAACATAAATTCATCTAACATATCAAATTTGAATTTCCGCGCGAAGCAACGTTGCCAGCTCATATAATAGGGTTTTGCATGTGCAGGGACTTCAGTCATCAGTTTCCGGTTAAAGCTGGAATACAAGTTTATAATCGAAATATCTCAATAACTAAGAGGTAAACTGCAGTTTTTTTAACGTCAATATAAAATACAATTTCTAAACTATTGTTACATAGTTTTTCATATACATGGTGAGTTGTTTAAATATAAAACTTTCAAGTTATCCTTGGGCATACTGTGTAAACCCATATACATCAATGTATTTGACTGCAACTTTGTTAATCGTTTTCTCGGTATATACGTGGTGAAATGCCGTTTCTCGGGTATCAATCGAAAGAGCAACATTGAATTTACCAAATATACTTAAATTATGTAATTCTTGAGTTGTAAGGTTTGGGTGACTTTCTACCTTAAAAGCTTTTGAGATATACAAACACAAACTCAGAGTACCTTTAATGAATGAACAACTTGAGCTCAGTAATTCTCCGTTACTGGAAGTATTAGATATTTAATTCTGATTATTATTATTATTTTATCTAGTTACCTATTTTTGTATCTACCTTAGCGACGTGTTTGTTTATAATTATATTACCTTTGATAATGACAGCATAGCTGTCGAAACAATATTATCAGGTTATATTTTAATAAAACTGTGAAACTTTTACTAATCTTTATTTATTTCATGATAAATTTCAGTTTCATAAAATTTTATATCTTTATAATATTATCCAAAAGATCCAATGCATAATTATTTTGGTTAACAAAAATCATTCTTTGCTGAAAATACAATTGCATTTATATCTCATTAATTTTTTTAAGAAATAAGGTATTCTATGAAATGAAATATAATTATTCTTATTTCATCCAATTTTTTAATTTATTAAGTAGCAATTATCATTTATGTCACAAATATATTGCCATACATTCTACTTTGAATTTATAATAATTTTCAACAGTACCTTATATACACCTGGCTAATTTGAACGAGGTACTGCCGCTTAGCGGGCTTTGCGTGTATCAGACAAGGAAGGGAATTCTAGAGACCCTTCAATTAGAATCTGGTCAATGCGTTGCCACAGTGCCCGCCATTTTATATCACAATATTTTGATTTTACGTCCTAATTTTAATGCTAAATAATGTTGTATATACATAACCCACTATTTCAAAATACCGTTCACATGCGTGCAATAATTGACCGTGTAACCATTTCTGTACTTTTCAAATTTGGCGCCACGTGTTGTGATATAAAATGAACTCTAATTGAAGGGTCTCTAGGGAATTCCTACGTCGCGCGAATTGCCTAAAGTTAGCGAGGCTATGTGAAAAACAATTACCTAATTTCTAGTGTTGCCAAGTGTCATGCTACTTACGAAAATTTACTAAAAACCAAAGCCTTATTTCTAATTGTCAATCTGATTTCAAAATGTAATATTTTCATAATCCTAAGTTTTGGCATGTATAATTATATCATTACCATAAAATCACTTATTTTATGTCTTAACACAATTATTATTTAGAAGCGAATTAATATTACTAGCCCTGGACACATTATTGCGCACACCTTTAAAATTCTAACTAACCAACGCATTATTTTTAATTACGAATGTGATTTCAACCAGAATCTTTTCATTATCCTAACTTTTGGCAATTATCTCTTTGACTTAATTCTGAATTATAGTCCCTTTATTTTCAAATAGTAGCGACAACGATTGATCTCGCCGCTGGAGCAAAAGCACCAGAACGATGTTGGCGTCATTGAATGTTACCAGATTTGACATTTTGTCTTAGAATAAATCTTAGGTTTAATAATAATCATGCATAAAAATATTCACAGTTTAACATTAATTTGATAATGGACATTCATGTTCTGTAAAAACGACCATATTAATATGACATATATCTCCGTAATTCTAATTTTTAAACAACAATTTCGGCAACGCCATGCATGTAGTAATTTTTTGTTTATTAAAGTTTGTATCAGATTTGCTCCACGATGTCGCTACTGTATGAAATAGAGGGGCTATATTCTGAATATTTCAAAAGGACACTTTTTGAGCAATTCTCTCCTTAGTTAGGTCACGTTGCCACCCCATAAGCTAAAGCAGCAGTCAAATATCAATTATTGAAGTTTTTCTAAAATATATTCAATTTAAATGCGAAAAAACTTAAAATTTATTATAATTACGCAAGCTGATATATTTTAGTTAAAATTACATTATATTTACAATTATATTTTTTTGCAAAAATATTTAAATTGTATCGATTTCTAAGTTTTCTCACATGTAATAACCACGCTGACCCGACTTGCATCCGCTCTGAAGAATTCTTACCGATGATAGCTTAGATAAGAATTGCATTGCACTATACAGAGTGTATTATAGCTTCTGCGCCAGACTTGAGCAGTGCATTCCTGATGGCATGTGGAATATAAAATCTTAATAAAGTTTTTTCAAAATTCTTAGTAATTTTGACCAACGTTTTTAGAAATGTACATATAAAATTAAAAACGTATTTATGGTGATCTCATTAATAACTGTAAATGCAGCTTCGAAATTTGAGAGCCAGACAAAATAATTTGTTTATGCTGCATAATACTAAGAATTCAAACTTAAACTTGAAGTAAATTCGAATAACAGCTTTAAAATAAATCTGATTTATAAGAGAATATCTATCTAATTTTTAAAGAGAGCATTTTTGATTTCATAATTAGGTAAGATAATTAGATTAAAAGGGATTTTAATGATTTTATTACCTAAGATTGTCAGAGCACACCCTGGTATTTAATTTAATATAAATAATCCGGATAATAAGTCATACGCCGTTCATGTCTATATAAACACTTTAGGAAGCTCTTTCTATTGCTAAACACATCTTAAACTGCTTCTTCTACCTCTACAAAGTGCAACAAAGATCTATGCAGCCTTACGCATAAAGTTTGTTATTCACTTTTCATTCTGACATCTTGAAATTTTCAGCGCCATTTACTGGTACGCGATTTTCGCAAATAGAGATTTTTTGTTTAACTTATCTATGTCTAACTACTTACTGCGTCTGCTGTGCTTGTTATGAGGCAGCCTGTATATGACTATATTCTGTAGTCATGGCTTATTAGTGAATTTATTTTTGAAGAATATTCCCGTAGTATTTGTATAATACACTGTAATTCCAAGTATCAGAAATAAATAGAAGAAATTAGGCTCTCGCCGCTTTCATTTTGAGAACTAGTGGTGATTCTCTGGCGCCATGACTTTCTTTACAGAAACCTGTCCAACTCGGCCAGTTGCGCATTAATTAAGATACCATATATGTACGTTGATGGTTATTAATATTAATTTGAATATGAAAGCCGTGAGAGCAAAGACTTTGGTGAAAACATTCCTAAGTATAAATGCCCACTGGATTATATCATTACTAGGCACCAAAGTTGTCGCATATCAATCGGCATTCTACTGAATCGATTTTTCTCTCATTTATATTTTTGAAGGCGTATTACTATTCCTCTCGTCACCATTACTGCCTTAAAGTGTCTTCTAACTGAAAACACGCGTCTTTATAGATTTTCATGTATTGAATTTAAAGCAAACAAAAATATCTTATCCCGTATAGCTTGTAGGGGATAAATAGGTAGATTCAATATTGCAATGTTCTTTTTAAAAAATACTAAAAGTGCTGTTTTAATCGTCTATTAACAAAGGAAAATTTTGACATTAACAGACTATTAATTTACAATATTTACCTTTAACATTTATCTTTACTACACATTTATATTCTACTAATTTACGATGGGCGTATTCATTTAACTCGTTGACTAATGACGCCCCCTTCCTTGCGCGGCGGTTTTATATGTGCGTACGGAAGTGTGGAACGACCTAGAAATTTCCAGTACACCGCGCCTCGTTCAGCCGTCGATGTGTCATACCTCCTAGAATGCTGTAAAAAGCTGTCGATAATGCGAAAACTCTCGCGTGGTCTCCCCGTTCGTTACAATATACGTCTTACTTGTACTTGTCTATGTGTGACGGACTACCGCGGTTAAAAAAACGAAAACACCAAATTCTTGCTATTGTAAATGGATATATTGAGTTAAAATCAAAATTTCTACAATTAGCATCAAAACAATTAGCATATGCAAACCATTATAACCATAACATGATTGACACTTTAATTCAACAAAAAGATTATAGGTTAGCTATCAAAAGAATATTTCCAATTGACACTCAAATACAAGACACAAACTACATATCAATACCATACTTTGGCAAGATATCAGAACAAATTGCAACTATACTAAGAAAAACCACCAGTTACAAAATAACCTATAAAACTAACACCAACACCTTTTCATTTTTATTCAATGCTAAAGACAAAACACAAGATATCATGAAATCCGGCATTTACCGTTTGAATTGTTCTTTTTGTAACTCGGTTTATATTGGCCAAACACTTAGAAATTGCGACATAAGATACAAAGAACACGTACGCTCTTATAGACTTAAACATCCAGAAAAATCGAATTATGCCAAACACATTTTGGAACAGAACCACCCAATGACACCTCAAAACAACATTAAATTCTTACATTTTTGCAACAACAAACACAAATTAGACATTTTAGAAGCTTTTGAAATATACAGACATAAACGCACAGTACCTTTAATGAATGAACAAACTGAGCTTAGTAATTCTCCTTTATTAGAAGTGTTAGATATTTAGTTTTTGTTATGTATTGTATCTAGTTACCTATTTTCTGTATGTATTTATCCTTAGCAACGTGTTTGTTTATCAATCTTATCTACCTTTGATAATGACACAAAGTGTCGAAACAATATTGTCAGGTTAAGATATTAATAAAACTTGTGAAACTTTAATTAATCTTTGTATTTATATTATATTTCAAAATTTCTATTGCCATATTCTTTGCCAGTGTTACTAAAGTTTCTGCATTTAAATAATTTATAGCAATAACCTCCACTTACAGTATGTAAAAGTATAAAAAAGCATTAACTTAAGCATTACTTGTGTTTTCATTTTTTGGCCACGTTGTACTTTTCACTATAAGTGTGCGTCTTTTTCATGTAACGTCTCGCATATAGTCAAGTGCTTTATGATACACAATGTTACTACATCCCTGTAAAAAAACGATACCTTCACATTAACTTCTGAACGTATCCCTGGATTTGGACTTTGAATATTGGTGACATCATCAAGTGACCTTCCATCTTTGTGCTGCAAAGCATGGAAAAATCTTATTTATTAATGTATTTATTTTATAACCAATCTCTAAAAGTTATTAGTGATTTCTGATTTTTGGTGACCATAGGTATCTTGGGGTTAAACCTGCGTTATTGAAATAGCAGTGCTGTGGTGTTTGTGTTCTTACCAATTCAATAAGTGCATAGACTCATTCAGGTATACAAATGTTTATTTTTTATCAACCTTTACACAAATTAGATAAAAGTAAAACTTAATGTAAATAAAAGGCAATATTCAAATATTCTTTCAAGAACATCCTACAAACCAACATACGAAGGTACTCGAAATAGTATAACCTATTTGAAATATTTTTGAGATACTGACATTTGATACTGCTAGCATCATAGATACTGCTAGAATAATATTTTAGTATAGCTAATAAGAAATAATACAAATGCTTACTTGGGATACATTTACAAAATTATCAAAAATTGACGATATAGTAAGAAACCTTTTAAATACTTTTAAATATAGGTATTTAGAGAGCACATCATCACTGATAGCAGTACGTAAGCTTCCAAAATATAACTGAAATGTTTATAGAAGTAAGGTAGATACTATTAAAATACATGCATTTACAAAACATGTAATAGTTAGTCATATAAGGGTGAGAAACCAGTTAATTCGATTTGTCTAAACATAAATATGCAAGCGAGTACAATTTACAGTAGTATCACATGATTATTCATAGAGCTACCATAATAATAGTGACAATTGCAAAGCAAAATTTATATAATTTATGTGTAATGTAAAATATTTGAGTAGGAATCTCTTGAAAACCACATTGACCTGAGTCAAAATTCTTGAGTGGACATGTAATTATTATAAAAAAAAATTTAAATAAAATACCTTTCACAGAAGAAAAAATAATATTGAATTATTTTAATGCAATTTTAAAAGTGACTTTTATGTACTTGAAATCTTATAATTGTGAGAAACCTTTGAAGTGTGAATTATGTGATTAGGAATTGTTGCAAGACAATTTTTTAAGCACTTGGGTTTATTTATAGAAATTGGCAATCCTCTGTAAATTAATCATCATAATTATCAAACCCATGCAAAAATATTATTACATATACCTACAATACTATGTTATATGTGAATTTACAATGGTGAGTAACCTCTTTAATATAGTATAAATGTTTTAAAAATATTTAAAAATCAAAAACTTTTTGGCAAAAACCAGTAATTGGTTTAGAAAGATCATCAAAACAAGGAATAAATTTCCCTGTAATTTCTATATAAAGTTTGTGCGGTTTATTAATAAGAAGTTAAAATAAGTAACCTGAATTCTGCAATTTAAAATTAATATTTTCAAATAGACATTTATTGGATACCAGCACTAGGGCTATGCTATGCAACTCCCTTCTGCAACTAAAATAAGTACATAGAAGATGGAAAAATTAATTTTTTAAAATTTTTAATCGCTAAAGAATGAAACATTTATATGTTATAAAATAATAAAATTCAATTTTTTTTAATAAGATCTCATTGAAAATTAATTTCTGATTATAATCTTATAATTTAATAGGTCAAGAATGCCAGGCTGTTCCTCTGCAAATTGTACTAACCATTCAAACAAGGGTTTTCGGATGTTTTCTTTTCCTAGAAATCCAGAAAGACGAGCACTTTGGATTATAAACTGCAAAAGAAGCAATTGGATGCCCACAAGGCATGCACGGTTATGTGAAGTAAGTCAATATGTGAAAACAAAACTCAATTGAGGGGCTAGAAGCAGACTGATCAATATCCTCTTGACCCAATCTTACAGAAGAGACTATAATCTTCTAGAGATTATAACTAAATAAAAATCTCACAATTTTTTAAGTTGGTTTGAGGCAGTTCAAATCCTACAATTTACATACAGTCCTTTTCGTGATAAAATATTCAAACCATATAATGTACGGTTTCAATATTTTATTGTCAAAAGAACTAATTTGTATGATGTCTCATGGACTTTTGGGTGTTGCAGTATAATAAGAGGCAGAGTCAAACACATTGAATCGTCTTAGCTCAGAAACTGGGGTCAGCGCAGTTAGTTTGGAGTTTAACTTGAATATCATACAAGGTGTTCCAAATATAACAAACAATATGTGAATACGAGAAAACTTTTCCTATAACTTTTTTTTCTCAAATGTTTACTTTCCAAGTTATTTAAGGTTCAGGTTTTGATTCCGGTCCTGCACGTTCTGCTCAACATTCTCTCTACTAATGCTGAGGATTGTAGTTTGTTGAACTTGAAATAATTTGTCAATAAAGTACGATTTTGTCTATCCTGAAAATTATTTTGAATCAGATTGTTGATCTTGAATAAATTCGTAAAAAAAACGCATGTCCATTTTGCTCATGTTGCAGTTTGTTTATATTAAAATAAATTCAAGGTCTAATAACAGCTTTAAAATAAAAACATCTTATTTTTAAAGAGAATACTATTTGATTTCCTAATAATAAGGTGAGTTAATTAAATTACTTAAATGGCGAATTTTATTTGTGTAGTTGAATTTAATTTAAAAAACATAAAAAGCATTCTTACTTGATTGTAACAGTAATTCTCATTAGTAAAACCGAAACCAACATGAATAAGCATTAAACTTCTAAAATTTCATAAAAATGATCTCGGGACCGAACTTTTCAATGAATGTAAAGCACTTATAATAGATGAGGTAATCAAAGGTTTTTTCAGGTGAGGTCACCTAAAATGCATGTCTCTGTAATAATAGTCATTATTTAGTGTATAAATGTTTGTGTAGAAACACGAATACATTTTTAGGTTCTTTAATAACATTCAAAAATAAACAGAAATCAAATTTAAAAAGAACATTTTCATAATTACGGTGTCATGTTGAATGTTTGTTGTTTACTGAACAAACCACAAATAACGGAACTAAAGGGTCACTTTTTTTGAAATCTTGGATAAGCATATTTTAACTTAAATTGCCACTCTTCCTGGAATAACGAACGGCTCGTGGGTTTTTAGGGTAAGGGCTGCAGAAAAATAACTCTAAATTAAGAAGAAAATCTATTAATGGCGGAAAATAAATAAAGTCTTTAATATTTTGAACCAAATCATTTTCTATTGGTAACATTTTTTAGTCAACTTTGTAAAATTTAGTCGGAGCAGCAGCACTGCAGCCCTTATTTATATTATCCACCACTGCATTTAGAAGCGTTTGTTTGCAGTCTAATTTGGGATATTTTGAACATTTTTTTATAAAGATATTTGCATTTTTAACTCAAACTTACTCCGAATTTCTTGTCAACTCTGCAGGTTAATATATATCATTTTACAATGTTTTGACTATCCGAATGCTGGAAGACTTATTATATATTAACTACTACTACTAACAAATTGATGCAAAATATAACAGGACCGTATCAGCAAAAAGTATTGTAATTTCTTACAAATTAAAAAAAATTTCAAGCTAGAATTTTTTTCTCCTGTTTTAGACTATACCTCTGACGTTCTGTAACCCTCTGCGTTGATGTTCGTTATTTTTGAGACACCCTGTATAGGTATTATAGGATATTAAAAAACTGTAATATAGTATAATGAGTTACTATAATTAATTATTTTTGCTGTTTTTCTGTTTTAGATACATTTTGAATATGACCAATATGAAAATAGACGTCAAGATGGTATACGAAAATTAAAACCAAATGCAGTTCCAACTTTGTTTTATTCATCAGAATTTCCTAATCAAAAGGCACACAAGGTAGGAAAACATGTCCACTTAAATGAATTCATGATAAATAATTGCACATCTTTTTAAGGTTCGTTTAAAAAACACTAAAGCAAAGCCATCATTCATAAGCTCATCTTCAGATTCTTCAAATAATACATTTATTGTAAGTTAATATTTAACATTGTTTTAATTATATACTGATTATGATAACTTCTATTCTACTAATATTGAAGGGTCTTACACAAATAATTAAAAAGGATTATGCTGAAGAACAAAAGTTTATCAATAGTGTAATGGCTTCATCATCACCTATAGATCCGCTAATAGATTTCTCTGATAATGAAAATGTTGTAAGTCAATATTTAATCTTCTACTATTAACTAATATTTCACTCCTTTAAAATTGAATAATTTTCAATTGTCTTTTAGATTTTGTCATTGCCATTGAATATGGAAATTATAGAAAAGGAAGTAACTAATACAGAACAAGATTTAAGTAATATAAATTTCAATATTAAAACTGAGATTGATTCAGATTCGATGGTCTATGTGAAAACTGAATTTAGAACTGAGGATGACTGAAAATAGTATGAAACATTTTGGGCACATTCTAACTAATAAAATTGAAAATAGATTTCTTCAAAGGGTAACATATATAATATACTGAATGTGATATTTACACTTTTAAAATAGTGTAATTTAAAAGAAATCAAACATTTGGGAAAAGTAATTTATCCATTCAGTGAAGTATTTAATTTTAAAGAGAAGAGGAATAAAAAATGAAGAAACTGAGAAAAAGGGCTGATATAATGAGTGTGGGAACGGGGCTGAAAATTTACTTCTGACATAGGAGTATGTTTAAAAGAGACTTAGGAACAGTGTTTATAAGGAAACCAGAGGAAGAAGTACCGTAACATAGGTTAGGGTAATTGCAAAAAGTAGCGCTTAGACACATATTAAATATACAATTCATGTTATCAGTATATAATTCATGTATACAGACTATCAGCAAATAATTTTCCTCTGGCTATGTTTTAGGCATAAAAAAAATTCCTAAAAATTGCTTTAAATTTAAATGAGTAATTTTCTCGCTCTGTATACGTCATAACTGCTAGCTTGTACACGATTAGCTGAAAATGCGCATTTACCAGATGCGACCTGGGTTGTGGCATTGGCTTGTTGTTTACGTTGTCATTCATTTGTCTGTCTACGCACGTGTTTGTTAGGTGATATTTTCATTGTTTTTGTTTTTTGTAAATTTTGTATAAATAAATCAGGTGTTTTTAATAATATTTTTTAATAATAAATTGCTGAAGAATTTGGGATCTTGTTTGCAGCTAGATTTTGTAATACACATTTTAGCGGTATCTCGATAAGACAGGAGGTGACTCAATACCAGAGACGCGGACACGCGGGGTTAAGAGCGGCCGATAACTTGCGAGCGCCGCGCAAGAGAGGAGCGACATTACAGAGTTAATTGTTTGTTATGAATACAATAGATTATTGCTGTGTGTAGAATAATAAATCGGATTGTTGTTGATTTGTTATTTGAATTCGTAGTTTATTAATTATCTTCGACCCTTGCTAACACACATACATCTCTTCGAGGCTTGGGCACGAAATTATTTGTACTTTTCTTTAAAAATAACCAGATCAACTTTGCATTTGAAAAACCTGTTCACAGTAATTGCTAAAATGAGTTTTATAAGTAAACTAGTAGATATTTATTGTCAACACTCTGTGTATTTCAAAATCAAAACGACTTATCACTGCTTTAAGGGATTTTTAAAATTAAATTTATTAAAATTATTTTTTTTTATTTGTAAGGTTAAGTTGTGTTCCGAATCACATGTGGAAACGCATCAAGCCATACATTACGTTTTTAGCAACCATCTTATACTAGCTCAATGACAATTACCTGAAAGATTTAATCGCGTATGTCTTTACATTTTGATACTGCGGAGAAGCAGCTATGCGTATGCGATACCGCATTTTTCAAAAGCTATGAAAGTCTTACGTTTTTAATTTAATTTTTTCATTACGTAATTTTTTATATAAACTATTTACTGAAGCTTTGTATTATTTTAGAGGTCTAAAATTGAATATGTACTGTTTTTAATGAATTGATGGACCATTTTCAAAATAATTTTTTAACGGTTGATTTTTGCATCTAGTTACGTTTTGTTATTAGTGCGTCTGAAATAAGCTGTCACAAGCCGTAAATAAACTTGAAGTTAGCTGACCCTTGAAGCTTCATATACGATGATGCGCGTTTGCGTTTCAGCATAATATGGAATGGAAAATGATACTGATGAAAATTAAATACACTACAATTAAATCACATTCGTCACTCGCTATTTAAACATAACAAAACCTAATTTAAAAGAGGTGTTTGCCCTAAAAAAGGCAATTACAAAATAAATTTAACAAAATAAATAAACGTTAACGAAAACTGATTGCATATACGTGTTTCCGCATGTAGGTAAAGTAGCTTAAGTGTTAAAGAGAACAAGTGCGTGCCGACCAGTAGCAGGTTACGTAGAAATACTGCTTACTATCAGCAGATAAGTAGATAAGTTCATATTACATTTCAAGATAAGAAGAAAGGATCATCTTTCGTGTGAAATGCTTAGTGTGCAGTATTAGCTTTCTCATGAGAATTGCTTATCATGCAGATAGCATTGCATTACCTTTCTCGTGGGAACTGCTGAGTAATATTTTATTTAGATAAGAGAATCATATATATAGTGTGTTAGACAGTAAATTCATTAAGTTTTGATCAGTTCATAGTTAAGTTTACATCTAAGCTCTAATGAGCATTTATATTATTGTGTATTATAATTGTCATTACTTCCGCTGGTTTAAAATAAAGATCCAGGGAAAACAAAAAATCTTTTTAAAAACTCGTTTCATTTGAATACAAACGAAACTGGCGCAGTTAACGTTCGGATCTTCAAAAATTGGAGGAACTAATTTTTGAAAAACTTAAATTATTAAACTCTAATTTTCCGTTTCAACGCGCAATTGAAGAAACCATCCGCTCCAAGTAGGCACCGCCGCTGACGTTGCATTGGGACCCCGAGGACTACATCGCCCCGGCCAAAGCATCTTTACGGCACTTACTTCAACAACAACTGCTTTGTCCATTGCGAGGACCCTGTTCATAGTGAACCCCCGTCAACTGCTGACGACTGATCATCGCGATCAATAATTCATCATTACAAGAAAATGTAACTGAAATTTATAATCTTAAAGTGAAAAGTTTAAAGTTTTAAAAAGTAAATTTAAATTCAAATCATAAATTTACTAACATAGTTTTTACAATTAATTTAAGCTAGTATTAAGAGCATTTAATTATACAATCCGTTTCAATTTATTTGCTTTCGATAGACAAAAGGAATAGTTGGACACTTTGGTAATTAATAATTGCATTTTAATTTCTAATTTACGTACATTGGTAGACGCCAAACCGATAGGTATTGTCAAATATTGACATTATAAAGCCTTTCATGCTTGCCATGTATGGGTAGGACCCTTAATTTTTAAGCCCGCTAACATAAGAATAATAATTAAAAATCCTATATAATAATAAAAGTGTATTATTAATGCAAAGGAATCGCTCAAGATCTCCAAGACGATCAAGAAGTGTAGAACGTTTAAATCTGAACAACCCTCCTTTGTTATTTTTAAATAACAATAATATTAATAGAAATATGGTTTTTCCTGCACATTTTCATGTTTTCCTTTTAAATGAAATTCAAAATTACGATGGTAATCCATCGACACTTTCTGAATTTATTAGAGCTGTTGATACAATCACAGGTCAATTTTGTACAGAAAACCCAGCAGATTACATTAATCAATTGATTATTTCAGCAATCAGAAATAGATTAAAAGGTCAAGCATTAGAAATAATTACTGGATACGAATATGCTACGTGGAATGCATTAAAGCAAGTATTAATAGAAAATTTTGGAGATCAAAGGTCAGAATTAAATTTATTAATCGATCTAACTAAATTAAAACAAGGAAAAGATTCTCCAATCGAATTTTATAATAAAATTAGAACACAATTAGCCATCTTTAATTCTAAAATTGCTTTAGGAAACGAAAACCAAGTCATTAAAAATTATAAACTTCAATCAAATAAAGACTTAGCATTGAGAACATTCACTAGTGGACTCAATGACGATTTTGGAACTTTTATTCGTAGCCGTAACCCAAATTCATTAGAAGCAGCCTTACTATGATTAAAGAAGAGCTCGATATCAGATACTCTCAAGCTCAAAATTCAAAATTATCTTCAAATTTAAATCAAAGAACATCTATTAATTTTTCACCAAATAATTTTAAACAAATTACAAATAATTCATTTAGGACCGCTTATCCACTAAGACAACCCCAACCTTTTATACAACCTCAACCTTTTATACAACCTCAACCTTCTGCACAATCATTTGTCCCTAGACAATTTAATCCTAATTTTAATAGGCAAAACAATCCAACCAGCCATCAACAGAAATGTCTTCGCCCCAAAACAAAATTATAGGCCAACCAACAAACCTATACCTATGGAAGCAAACACAATAGTAAAAAGACCTCCCACTACACAATTAACCAACCATAATAAATTTCGAGCTAATTCTCAAAATATAAGGACTTTGCCTACTCCAGCTGGTCCACAACGAACTTTTATCTCCGAAGAATTATTCTATCATGATGACGATGAACCTGAAACTTCGACACACCCCCAATATGACTATCAAGATTCTATCACTAGGTCTGAATAGTTCCCTGAACAGTACCTTGAACAATCAACCGAAGAAGAAATATCCACTGAAGAATTGGAAAATTCTTATTATCAATACTCAAATAACGACAATGAAGATGCCGAAAATTTTCATTAACGGCCTCGGAAAATATTGAAAGCTTTAGTATTAACCCCAAATCTAATCTCCCATATATTATAATTCCTTCCACCGGACAAAAACTCCTAATAGACACTGGTAGCTCGAAAACCATAATTTCCCCTAAATTTGTTAATGAACATTTCCCTAATTTCGTTTATAATTTTAACTTTGAAATTACCACTTTTCATGGAACCACCAAACATAATTTAGTTGCTAATTTACCTATTCCAAACCTTTTTTCAGAAGATTGATTTCGTCTTTGCTATTTATACGATTTTCATTCTGAATACGTAGGCTTAATTGGCTCAGATCTACTTAACAATTTATCAGCCAGAATTGATTATAAATAGATGCATATCCAAATCGATAGCACTACAATACCGTTTTATTATAATTCATCCATGATTAAAGAGGAAACCCAAAGACGTAATGAATGTAATTTTTCCAAATTAAAACATAACGAAATCCCAATAAAACAAATTGAAATACCCCCACGTACTGAAATGTTTGTGACTTTACCAGTCGTTGGTAAAAGCGGAATAAAAATAACCCCAAGATTAAATTTTAGTAAACATGTCATGATCCCTTCTGCATTAGTTAAATTACATAATAATTGGTTTCAAACTAGTGTAATAAACACTTCTAATGAAATACAAAAAATAAATATATATACTCCCCATTAATTTTAGATGAATATGAGACTAATAATGAAGAATCAATACAAATCAACAACATAGACGTTCATAATTCCAAATTAAACATCAAAGCCATTCTTAATGAGAATTTACAAACAAATTTAAGAACTGACCATCTAAACGAAGAAGAACAAACATTATTATTAACCAATCTTTGTTATCAGTATAAAGATATTTTTTATTCTCCAAATATCCCTTTATCTTCCACCAATTTAACCAAACATCATATTAGAACCAAAACTGATGTTCCTATATTCACAAAAACATAAATACCCACATGTGCATCGAGAAGAAGTAAAAAATCAAATTCGTAAAATGTTAGATGACAAAATTATAGAACCTTCGGAAAGTCCATATAATTTTCCAATTTGGGTCGTTGCTAAGAAATTAGACGCCTCAGGACATCAGAAATGGCGCATTGTTATCGATTATCGTAAATTAAACGAAGAGACGATAGAAGACAAATACCCTTTACCACGAATCGAAACCGTTTTAGACCACCTTGGTCGAGCCAACTACTTCACGACTTTAGATCTCGCATCTGGTTTCCACCAGATTAAAATAGAAGAATCAGACCGCGAAAAAACAGCTTTTTCGACTGAAGAGGGCCACTTTCAATTTCGACGTATGCCCTTTGGATTAAAAAATGCTCCAGCCACATTTCAACGAGCTATAAATAATGCTCTCATAGGACTAACCCCTCAACAATGCCTCGTTTATCTTGACGATATTATTATTTACTTTACTTCTTTACAAGAACACATAACCCGCTTAAAAAATGTTTTTAATCGATGTTGACAATCAAATATCAAAATTCAATTAGATAAATCCGAATTTTTACATAAATCCGTAAAATATCTTGGTCATATAATAACCTCGGAAGGAATAAAACCCGACCCTTCTAAAATTTCAGCCATTAAAAATTTCCCTGCCCCAAAAACCAAAACAGAAATAAAATCATTTCTAGGATTATTCTGATATTATAGAAAATTTGTTAAAGACTTTGCTAAAATAACTAAATTCTTAACTGTTTGTCTCAAAAAGGATAGTAAAATCATACACACCCCTGGATTTCTTCAAAATTTCGAACATTGCAAAACAAATTTTAACTAATGAACCGTTACTTCAATATCCCGAGTTTAATAAAATTTTTGAATTATCCACTGATGCATCTAAATCGAGGGGCAAACAACTCCTTAAATATGGTGTACACCTGAAATTTTCAATTACTTGATTACATGTTTAATATTTCAATTACTTGTTGAATGTGTGTTCAGTCTTATCAGTATCTTCAAATACATTTTTAGTATTTTGATTACATTTTCAATACTTTAATTCCATTTTAAATATTTTAATTACATGTTGAATATTTTAATTACGTTTTCATTCTTTTAATTGCATTTTCATTATTTTAATTACAGTTTCAAATACTTTCATTACCTCTTGATTGCATGTTTCATCAGGTAAAGTTGTCGTCTGGATGGCCTACGTGCGTTCTCTAAAAACTAAAAGAAGTGCATGTGCATCAATTTCGCCAAGAAACGTCTCGCTTATTGTTTCATTCCGAGCTAAGGTGTTTTGAACGCTCGTGATTTTATAGTTTTTGATATCACTTTGTGGTCTTTGATATAGTATTTAGGAGTTTACAGGATGGCAGAACCCAGGAAAGAAGGTAAGTGTTTAATGCTTGACTTGTTATTATAGTACATATGGTAGAATCATATCGAAATTACATTAAACAGGTATTGGGTTATGGTATTCAGTTATACTGGGAACCACACTCAATTTGTCGTCCCTGCATTTTATAGGCGTAATTTTTTCGTAATGTATTTAGAGTATTTGTAAAACTAACAGCTCTGTGATAACTGTGGTGATAACTCTAAAAATAATCCACGAAGTCTCAAGATACATGAGCCTTGGTTTGAAGGGGGATGCGCTAATTTTTGTTCGAGATTTTGTTCATCAAACGTCATGTCAGTGGTGTAGGCGTAAAGGGGCGTCCGTCACTAAAAAAAAATTAAATGACATTACCTTTTTAAAATTAGGCTGTAGGTATTAAAAAGTGTTAATTCTTCATTCACTAATATTGAATTTTCAAAATTTTAACGATTCGAAGTGGGTATCTATATCAATGAGCTTTCAAATAGAGGCTGTTCAACGACAAAGGCCCCAAACTATAATTAAATTATTCGTAAACTGATTTTATTAATCCAAAAACCAGATTTAAATATTTTAAAGACACTACAAACTAGCACGATTTTCACATTTTTTGAAGGTCAAATGATAGGTAACTTTTCTTTTATGATTTGCTTTTCAGACTGAATATAAGCCAATATAAGCTAACGGAATCTCTCTAATCTGACAGAAACTACCTAACTGCCGTACAATTGAAGCAAAAAATAGCTCTATCCCCGAGAAATCAATATTCCTATGACACTTTGTAATTTTCAGATGTATGGACCTACATAAAAATACTTTACAAATTGAAATCCCGGATGTTATAGTAAATTTGTTACAAATGAATTGTTATGATAACAAATTGGCATTATCAAATTTTTCAAATGACGATATTGCCTCCATTGAAAATCTTGCAAAAAATATCTTGCCCAATCTCATTGATATTACTAATGAAGATGAACTGAAACATATTACGGATTTTTCTATAAAAGCCACAAACATTTTTGTTTGCCTGCTGGTATTAAAAAAAATCTAGTGAAGATTGGAGAAAAACTTGGAAATTTGGAAAAAAACAAGGAAGATAATGGCCGCACTGCAGTTTTCAGCCAATCTTTCAGAGAAAACCAAGAGGGAAATCCACAGCCACCACCAAAGAAGAAAATAAAACCGCAGAGATAAAAAATAGTGAAGAATTCAAGGAAAAATTAAATCGAATTAAACAACAGTTCAATGTGAACACAGCTAGAAAAAATCTGGAACATACATTGAGGAAATATATAAAAAACTTGACTGAATCAGAAAAAACCAAACTCAGTTGCAATGATCCAAATCGAGATCCAAATATAGAAATAAATTTCTCTCAATACATTGAATGACGCAGGTCCAAGTACATCAGATTCCACTTCGATTGCTACAGGCTTTATAAAATGTTTCGTGTGTGAGAAGTACATAAAGGTGTCGAACTGCAGTATTGCTGGAGGATTATATTGGACGACTTCTAATTTTTATAAACACTTAAAAATTCATTTACAGAATGAATCAGATTCTACAAAGATAAAGACCTCGATAAAGACTAGCCGCAAGCCACAAAGAAGCACCTTAGACAACTTCATGGATATACAACAGCAGCAGCAACAACAACAAACAGAACATGATACAGAAGCCGAAGTCGAAGAATGGGAAGAGGAATCTACCACCTAGCAAGATCAAAATTTTTAATTTGCAGAGACGTTAGAAAAGAGACATCTGATGATCTCTGCATAGAAAATTCGGTTTGTTTGTCTCTAGATGCTCAAAATTGTAGTAAATGGAATGTTGCTGAATATAGTAGATCAGAAAAGCGAAGACGAAAGAAGAAAAATTCTTCGACTTTAAAACCGCAGAGCCTTATCACTGATTTTTTTTCTCTTTTGGATCAAATGGAGAGAATCATCACAACACAACCTGACCATGTCACTAGTGACTTCATGCACATGCAAAAATAACTGAACTTAAATACCCCTAAGGCACTCGAATTGTTAATTAAAGCTGCGGATAAAAATAGCAATAAAAGTCAGGGCAAAAGATACGATGACAAAATCAAATTATTATCAGAATATTTGTATTTAACCGGTGGTTGTTTACTTTATGAAACGCTCTATAGCAACTTCAATGGCAGTTTACCATCTCTCTCGACGGTAAGAAAAGAACTAAATAAGGACTTTAATTTACATGAAGGGAGGATGAGATTTATTGAATTGAAGGAATACCTGGTTAAACATAATTATCCATTCAGGATTTTTCCATTTGCCTATACATCCTACAACGGGACTTCCAACAGCAGGTGTATTTTCAGCTACAAGTGCTAAGAAAATATACGAAATATTTCAAGATAACTAAAAATGCAGTTATGCCTACATAATAATGGCACAACCATTAATACCAAATGCAGCAGCATTTTGTTTATGTGCCTTTGGAACAGCGAATAACTTTAAATATTCCGATGTATAGCATAGATGGAGCATGATGGAAAGACTTGCAAAAGAGAATGGTATTGAAATTGTAGAGTCGTTTGCTGTAAGCAATGCGTTGCAAGACCAGTATACCAATCAACAACGAATACAATAAATGGTTCCTATGTGATACTGATTAATTTCAGCCACTATACGTGCAAGATACAGTTCATATAGGTAAGTTAATGTAATTTTCAAAACATCTTGAATATGAATTAGGGGGTACATAGATGCTTCAACTTAGTATCCCGCAATTACAAGGAATAAACCCAATCTTGAATATGATCCTATAGATATTTTTACCATTAACACTTGACGTTCACTTTTAAAACAGCCATGTGTTTTTTGGTTAAGATGAAGAGATATTCAATAAACCAGAATTCTAAACTTCAAATCTATTTTCTGGGGTATCTCAAGAACACTTGATTTTAGCAAAAAAAAGTATAGCAATGTTTTGAAAGTAAACGTTATTGGCTTGAAGCCGGACTTCTTGTCCGCACTGTATATTAAATCCTCATTTTGTTTTGAAGACTGTATTACTGAATGAACGTGTCGAATTGAAAATAAGCTCTTATTCTGCCAATGCAGGTCATCTCCACAAATTAGTCGAAAGCGTTTCCAAAGATCAACATCTTTTGACGAAATCGCATCTGAAATCAGATGACAAAATGAACTTCAATTCCGTGGAACATATAATCAATCCAAAAGTTCAATACGCTCTATCGAAGAATATATTGGAGAGTGAAGGAACAGTAGCATTCCTTCAAATAATGCAAAGAATTTTAGATCCATTTCTCCAAAAGAATCTAGATATTAAATCACGGATTAAGAAAATTTGGTTTTCTGTGTTATTCTTGAGAATGTAGAGGCACTGGCTCAAAGAGAATAAGTTTCTGTTAACTAAACATTTCATTACACTAAATGCTTATATGTGCATAGAGCTCAATGCACATGCTTTGGTACTGGTCACTCTCAAAGCCACGTATTTAAAAAATCCCGAAATCTTGACAACTTGGTTGATGAGTTCTCAGCCCTGTGAACAAACATTCCGGGCAGCTCGTTCTATGACGACGACCTTTTCAACAATAGTAAACTTCAGTATGTTGGAAATTTTACAAAGATTGCACAAATTACAAGCCATTAATGACATCATGTGTGAGTTGCGTGAGTATTTTTATTCGTTGGATAACAATATATAAAATGGACACCATGTATGAGGTGCAGGTTTTTCATTTCTTTCTGGTTTAATTTTTGTTTCAGAGGGGGATATAACTCTTCCTAGAGAAATGCATAGAAAATTAAGAAATAAAAACGGAAATGAAGCTCAACAATTGAATGAATCATCTACCGGATTGCTCAGTTACGAAGAAATTGATAGAATCATTTTAGAAACTAAAGAAGATGTTAAACAATTTTGTTTACATTTAGGAATTAAATTCGAACACGAGAATTGGATAGAAATCAGTATCCCAAAAGTTTGTGGTGATTTTGAGAAAGAAACATTCTGTACACATAGTGTATACGGATGCCAGCCGTGATGGTTATGCAGGAATTCTAGTTCAAAAACACGATAACAAGGAAAAACCAATTGCATTCTTTAGTAAACAGCCTACAGAACCTGAAAAAAATTATCACTCTTTTGAACTGGAGTTACTAGCAATAGTCAAAACCTTAGACAAATTTAAATATTACTTAGTAGGCAACGAGTTTACAATAGTTACAGATTGTAATGCAATAAAAAATGCTTGTAATAAACAAACAATTATACCACGCATATCACGATGGGTACTGTTTTTGCAAGATTATTCATTTAAGATTGAGCACAAAGCAGGTTCGCATATGCAACATGTAGATGCATTGAGTCGCAATTTTCAACAAACTGAAGGTGCTGAGTCAGAACGAATCCTATTAATTCATGAAAGCGATTATTTACGTGAAGCACAAGACCAAGATGAGAAAATTAAAACAATTAAAGAGATTTTGTTGAGTGGTGATATACAGAACCACAAAGACATATTCAATAATTATAACTTACGTGGCAATAAGGTTTTTAGATTAACTCCAAGAGGTCGAAAGTAGGTAGTACCAAAAAAATGTAGGTGGCAAATTGTCAAAGGAAATCATGACGATATTGGCCATTTTGCTTTTGATAAAACTATAGAGAGAATTAAACAAAATTATTAGTTTCCTAAAATGAATAGATTTGTGAGAATAGCTATTTACACTCGAATGCGGTAAGTCGAACTTTACAGGGCGACAACTTTGTTTAAGGCACGAGCCCGTAGGGCGAGTGCCTTATTAGTTGGAACCCTGTAAAATGACTTGCCGCATGAGATTTGTATAAGATTTTTTGGCCGACAAGTTTTATAGAAAATAAAAAAAATTTTATACAGACAGGAGACAGGTTATGTAAAAATTAGAGGTTCAGCGTTACATACTCACATACGTAACAAATTTCATAACATTTACCAGTGAATAGCCTAAATATGTTATCAGGGCTCACATCCCTTCCTTACAAACATTTTATCCAAATATTATCTTAATGATTTGTTGACATTTGCTTTGAAATGGAATAATTGGATCTTGGATGACATTTGTAGTTTCCAAACGTACAGTAGATGGCGCTGCGGCGATTTAAATTAATTAAATTTTAATTTTTTCTATTAAAGCCCGAAATATTTTTAATAATAACTTAGGTAACATGTATTTTATTACATAAACTTAATTATTACAAGAATAGTTGGTTTCTTAAATATCTCTAATTGCCCAGTGTTTTCTAGTATTTTTACGGTATTCGCTTGTCATTTTACGACATCATGCGTAAATATGCAGCTACAGTTGACGTAAACAAAACTGAAACAAACGTTTTAAAATACAGGAGGCCAAAAAGTACATTAACGCTTGTTTGTACTGTCTCTATCACAAAGAGCAAGGTGGCAAAAAACTCGGTTATTTACACTCTGTCCCCAAGTATGCTAGACCTCATCACACGCTTCATTTGGACCACATCGGCCCATTTATAAAAACTCACAATGACAATAAGTATTTACTGGTAATTACCGATGGATTTTCTAAGTTCAAGTATATTAAGGCGGTACCAGACACATCTACAAAACACGTCATTCAGAGATTAGAAGAAATTTTCTCAGTTCTCGGTAATCCAAAGCGATTAATAACAGATGCCGGAACAGCATTTACCTCGACATCTTTTAAAAACTACATAGAAAGAAAAGGGATCAAACTGTTTGTAACAGCAGTAGGACTGGCTAGAGGGAACGGGCAAGTAGAAAGAACGAACAAAACTGTACTAGACGCATTAGCTACTATGGGAGCTGATACTACTCAAGATAACTGGGACACCAACCTTACACAAATCCAGCAAGGCTTGAATAGCACAAAACACCGAATCACACAATACACGCCTGCGGAACTCTTGTTTGGCTTCCGTCTTAAAACTGATAGCGATATCCATGATGTAGCAGAAGAGGAAGAAGATTTAATTAATGTAACAAAAATTCGCAAAGATACAGCTAGAAAGCTGGAAGAGAACAGACTCAAGCAAGATCTAAATTTCAACCGGAAACGTAGTCCACCTAAGATCTACCAAGTTGGAGATGTAGTGTTAACCAAAATTACCACATTTCCCGCTACCAGGGAGAGCAAAAAACTACTCTCAAAATTTCGAGGCCCCTTCAAGGTAGTTGAAGTTCTACCCAACGATCGCTATAGAGTTAGAGAAGATCGCCATACCCAAAGAGCTAACCGCCCATATGAAGGTGTTGGCATAGAACATATGAAACCCTTTACGGTTCAACACAGTTAAGGTAAGCACTTTAGCGTGTTAAGAATAATTAAGATAGCCCTCGATGGCAAAAGATAGCCCTCAATGGCAAAAGATAGCCCTCGATGGCAAAAGATAGCCCTCGATGGCAAAAGATAGCCCTCGATGGCAAAAGATAGCCCTCGATGGCAAAATATAGCAAAAAATACAAAAATGATTAAAAATACAATTAATTAAAACTACAGGTACGTCCGCATTCATAGCAAGTGTCAAAAAAAAAGTAATTCATAACTTAAGAGCGCTGTAGCTCAGCTGATCAAAGTATGGAAAGCCACCAATACACCCCTCACCATCCACAAACTCAATAATTAAGAAAAGACGTTTGCTGTATTATGGCATCTTTCTTCCTCTTTAAATTATCGAGTGCTGAAGACGCGTAACGTTTAAATTTCTTTGTTCGGATGCAAGGCCGTCAATGTTACAGCGGCAATAGCGCAAACACGTGACTGCAATCTGCATCTCATATCGTTATATCCATCGATAAACTTCAGTAATACTTTAAACTTGTTGGGCTTATGCTAATTATTTTATTAGTGGATGTCGTATTGCGGATTTGAGATTTTAACCAATTTTTAATACGAGTATACATAAATGTACTTTAGGTCATTAGGTGGCAGCATTCTCCTTATTGAATTAAAATGCTAGGTAATAGTTCTTCCAGGTTACCATAAAATATTGAAAAAATAGAAAAAGCAAAACAGACAAATTATAAAAAGAACCTTTTAATACATACTACTTAATTTAAGTTGTAATAAGCACCTAACAAAAAGTATTGTAAAATATCTTTTTTTTGCATATTGATGACGAAATCTCATTTTCTTAATCATAGTTTTAAACATAAAGTAAAACTTTTTTGCATATTGACTATGAAAGTTTTTTTAACGAAAAATCCTAATGAAAGTAGCACCTTTTTTAATTATGTTTGTAAAAAACAAACTTCAATCTCCTTGGAGATTATTGTCAAAGAATAATATGTTTTCCTGATTTTTTAAATTTTGCATAAATCCTTTTAAGACAAATTTTTCAGCTTACAATACCTATGCAAAAAAGTGTCGTGTACAGCACGTTATGAAAGTCTCTTTTTCTTTAAACTATGACTTTCATAATTAGGTGCACTGTTATAACTATTTAAATGAATATTATTTTATTTTACATCTTTATCTCGTTGGAATTCGCTGTAGGTGACTATAGTGACTATCAAGGACTACTATATATGTACTTTATTTGGTTACTTTTAGTTATATACAAGGTTATATAGTAGGCAAGTTTTTTGAAATCAATCGTAAACAAAAAATTTATAATTATCATTTGACAGTTGTAAATTCTAAAGCTTTTTAACCAAATTTCGCGTTACAATCAACCTAATCATCATATCAATCTGCAAGAAAGTTACAGCACATATTATGAAAAATTTGTTTCACTCGTTTAAACTAAAACAAAAAATATGTTCGTACAAAAGCCATAATGAGCTTGTCAGTCGAAATATTATTGTTTCTATTCACAGTGATTCTATGTTGATTGACCAATCAACAATTATTATTATTTATATTTACTAATCCTGAAACTGCATTTTGAGTACTATTGCCACTAACTGGTATCATAATGATCTAGAACAGCAATGCTAATATGATGCTATTTTTTAACCTTTTTTCTAATAAAGAAAAATAACCATATGAGCCTTGCTGTCCGATATAGATAGTTATGAAACCAATAGTACATACAGTGTGTCCCCAAATGCGGTTCTCAGGAGGAAAACTTTTATTATTAATTTTATGGCAAAAAGACATTCTTTATAAAAGTTTTTGCTTAATTTAAAACTACTTAAAAGTATAACGAAATTTTAATATTAGGTACTTAGAATAAAGTAGAAAATAAAAAAATACATTATTTCTTAAAGAAAAGACAACTAAGTTCAATATTCTTCAAAAAATAAAATCTCGTTGCTTGAATAAATCGTATGTAAAATGAAATAAAGTAATATTTCTCAATATTATTAATATTGCTATTTGATTGTTACTGCATTGATTCAAGCAAGACATCATGATAAAAAATATAGTAAATACAGACTTACATTGGTCGTTTTTTCCTTAGAAAAAATGCATTTTCTTAAATTTTTTATTTTATTATAAGTAATATAAAAATTCCGTTATACTTTTTAGTAATCTTGAATCAAGCAAAAATTTTCATAGAGAATGACTTTGTTATAAAATTAATAATAAAAAAGTTTTTCCTCTTGTGTACCGCACTTGGGGACACTATGTGTGTGTGTGGTTGGTACAAATGCGGGTAAACTGTTGTGTTGTGTCATGTATTCCATTCTCAAAATGAACTTGGTAGAGGTAGTTTGCTTCGCGATTTTAGCTTTAGACACCGAGAAAATCAAAACAGAAGATATTGGGTTCATCCAATAACCTGCCAACGCTTACTGGAGGGTCAGTTTCAACTCTACGAGGAGTTGAGAGTTTTTTGGGATTCCATAGAATGAGCATCACAAGTTTTGACGAAGTATTAAACATTACTGGATCTTCTATAAGCAATAAATAAATACATTTTTGATCCAGCCACATTGTTCCACAATGTTCGCAGAGATTTTCAAGCACAGTAATAATGAGTGTCCAAGCGAAGTTCCTTGCCTATGTAATCATCTAGTGCGCACACGAGATATTCAAATCCAGGTGTGTGTCGGCCAACAGTTCAGTCGTATTCTGGTTTCTGACAAGATTCAACAGGAAAGTTGAGTAAATGTGCGCATCTCCGTATGTTGCAACTATCTCACTCGGTCGACTAAACTGTTCTAAACTGAAACAAACTGTAAACTGAAAAAAAGTTCATAGTGCACGCTAGCCCTAATTATTATGGATATGATTGTATTGATAAACGTATATTACTTATATGGTAATTAATCTTCGATTAGGATTAACCGAAGCTAGTGCAAATGGCCATAAATATTCGGCATTAGAGTTTTTGTGTTGATAACACAAAGACTTTAATCTTAAAATCGACATTTCTTATTTCTTGACATTCTTTAATAATACTTTTATAATTTTGTACACAACTTCTGTCACACATTTTATGCTAAAATAAAGTATTTGTATTGTAAACCTTAGTACATATGCTTTACAAACTGGAATGGACTTTCAACAGGTAATGCGACTCAGTGACTGAGTGGTAATTCAAAATTACTGTCCAACTATATGACATCCTGCAGTTCTTTTCAAAATACATTGCAATATTCGAATCTCGTCGCTTCTCTCTTGTCTTCATCGCTTCACCTACATGTTAGTTATTATTAAATATTACCAACTGTCTTATAAAAAAGGTCTTGGCAAGACGCTACCACATATTCCTGAGACCAAAATAGGACGATTTAACTAAACTTACCTCTATCCAAAAGTGCTTCGTAAAGGCGCTATTGAGCCTTTACATGTAGATCATCTTACGTAACACCCACTATTAAAAAAATGTTGTCAAAAAACTAGTTTTTCAGTACATACTCTCATCTTGCGCAAAAGCAATATTTTGTTATTTAGAAAAATATAAATTTTTTCAAGATCTTTGACATTCGATAGCGCATTAACGAAGCACTTTTGGATAGAGGTAAGTTTGGTTAAATCGTCCTAGTTTGGTCTCAGGAATATGTCTTAGCATTTGTACAGACCTTTTAGAGACACCCTATATAAAAGTAAGTCTCAAGAGAAACACTGCAACTTCTCAAAAAATCTTCATGTTATGTTCTACCAGAATGCTATTAGCATAGCAAAATCATAGATTCCATATAATCAGTATATAAGGGAAATTAATATGTTTATGCACAGATACATTATAATTAGCCTAATATTGCTAGACTCATCTAAACATAACCGTCTCTTTATGGCCCAAGGGCATCTTTATGGTCCGACGGTCAATAAAGAAACGTCAATTAAATGTCAGAGCTGTTTGTTGTAGAACTTGATTGGTTCTTAATATAATTTGTAAACTTATCACCAATGAAAATAAACTGAAATTAAAAATTTTGGAACAGTAACTATAGTAACGTACTTCGTATAAGCACATAAGTATACGCACAGCGGTTTGATGTACCTACGTACTGATTTAATTATATTTTTTACACAACAATAGATTTGAGATAAAAACCTAATCTGTGCATAAAACAGAGTAGGTATAGCGGGCATAACTTGCTTTTATGACCCTACAGCCTTTTCCTAGCCCTCGGCTAAAGGTAAGTACTCACAGCAGCGGATGTCATACGATTGGTCAGTTTGAGTCAAATCGTCTCAAACCGACCAATCGTATGACATCCGCCTGCGGATCCGCTGCTGTGGGTACTTACCTTAACGCCTCGGGCTAGAAATAACGCTTCTGGCCATAAAAGCTTCTTTGTGCCCTTAATACATAAATAACTATTAGTTGCTAATCGTTTTATGGACAAGTTTTTAGATTTAAAACTTGTAAAATAATACCTCCTTGCAGTAAAATGTTTTGGTCAAAAATACTTAAAAATATCGAAAATAAAAATCGAGAATTTATTTTAGAAAAGTATTAGATATTCTGCGACATTTTTTAAAAGATTTTGTTGAAAACCGCATGTTTCTATCTCAATTTATAACCATGTTATAGGTAAATTGCTTATACGATGGGCACCAGGAGTAGAAAAATTATAGTTTTTAAATAAACTAATACTCATTGCACCTTGTGGGTAGTGGCTTATAATTTATCGCTTTATTAAATCTTCGAAAGTGTCCATCGTTTTCTTTTAATGGAGTTGAATGTTAATAAATAGGGTTGAATAAAAGCTTTTAACTTCTCCGCGAAATAATTTAAAACATAATAAATTTTAAAGTTGACTGCAAAAATATGTATTATTAGGAAGAAGAAACATTTTTTTAAACAATCCATGTTTAAATATATAAAGAAAATTAAAACTACTACATGATCAGGAAATAGAATAATCTGATATCTTGTATTTCTTTCTCTTTTTAAAGTTTTTGATCATGATTTTTATAATTAAAGAAAATTCATGAGAAGTGCAAGTCTTCTACAACTTGCTAATAACAAAACATAGACTGTTCAAAAAATGTTTCTTGTTCCTAATAAATATTTTGGTTTTAAAATGTTTTGGGAATGACTTCATCTTAAGTAAGCCGAAACTGCAGTCAACTCTAAAATTTATTGTTTTAAATATATTTCGTGGAGATGAGACTAAATACTTTTATTTGACCCTATTAATTTACTCTCGCTTTACGTTTAATAAATGTTTTCATTTGCTGTTAATAGTAGTTAATTCGTATATTATGCTCAAGTACCGAGATCGTAAAATTATGGCTAAAAAGGAGTTCTTTGCGTCTAAATTAAAAAAGATTATGATTGCAAGTAAAAGCAGGAACAAAATACTTAGGTGTTTTTAAATAAAATCTTTAAACTGCAGTTATTGTTTGATATTACATTTATATAACTGTTATGAATTAACTAATGAAAGGTGATCCTGCAACTAACCACATTTAAATTATCGCTTAAGCTGCCAACGCCAAATCTTCATGTCCAGTGTTGCCACATAAAATTAACCCGAGTTTAGTTTCGAAATATAACAGGATGGCGCCACTTTATTGAGCGCTTAAGAAATTTATGGGAATTACTTATTATTTAATTGTTAAAAGGTTTCTGATCAAAATTTTCCGCTCGAAAATTATAAAATGAATACCTTCATGTGGCAAAATGTCATAAAGTCAAAAATATTTAAAAATAAGCAAAATAAAAATCAAAAATTTAATAAAAATTTTCTTTAGATATTTTGCCACATAAAGAAAATTTTTTAAAACATTTTGTTAAAAATCGCATCTTTCTATCTCAATTTTTAACGATGTGATAGGTAATTTGCTGATACGCCGCGTAGAGAGCGCTCTTAATAGTTCAATATCAGTTATACAAAAAACGTGAAAAGTGACAAATAAAGAAAAATAAGTTCGTACATAAAAATAGATCTGTACATAAATATTGTGAGTGTTAAAAACAAGATACAAGATTAATAAAATATAAATTCATGAAACAGAATAATAATGTGACACTATATTCCCACTTATACGTGTCAAGAAAGAAATAGTACTGACAATAACTTTCATAAAGGAAAACTATGACAATTAGAGTTAAAAAGGAAAAAATCAAATTTAGAAGTAATAATATAAAATATAAACCGTAGATTGCGAAAGAAAGTGTCAGAATTACAATATAAATTGAACCAAAGGTTGTTCAAATATTAAGAGACATAGAATTGAATAATTGAATAATTTTAATAGTTAAGTTTAATAGTTGAACGTGGCAAGTGCAAAGTTTACATAACAATAAAACAGGTGAAACAAATAAACGACATAAAAATTTAGTTAATTTAATTAAGAGAGATTCAAAAAGTACATAAAAAAAGTGTGAAACACATGTAGGTAATTAATTAAGTACTTTGCAATTGCGACAAAGAAAGATAAATTAAGAAAGATGTAACAATCAAAAATATTAATTGTAATGTCGGTGAAGACAAAACAAAAGAAAGGGGTGATCTTTGATCAGTGATTAAATTGTCTTACTGGTTAAAGTAAGATGTCAAAATAAGGGCTGACAAAAATCTAAATATTCAAAGGCATATAAAAAGTAAGAAAGGGTGGATTTCTGTGATTCATTTAGCATATGAATCGAGAACATGCGAAGCATTTTACGCAAGTGTTCCCATTAGAGTATAAGGCTTATAGATGATAAGAAAAATTTTGTAGGGTTTATAACCAAGGCATTTTTTGGAAATGAACAGTGATAGCAAATAGATAAAATTCGGTGTAGTTATTAATAGTCACAGACGGAGAACATATATATGGAAAAATTATTTATTTTAAATTATGAAAATTATAAAAAGTGGCAACGGTAATAATTTAGAAAGAGAAATCCTGAATATCGAATAAGGAGGCTAAAAGTACAGAAATTAAAGTTCCATTTGTTCCATAAGATTATACGGAAACAAATACTGTAAACAATTTGTAACAATAAGTTAAAAATGTAAATTAAATAACACTAAAGGGTTGTACCGTGCCGATTTATTCGAAGTGAATTTTAGTTGACAGATGAAGTTTTGTCACTGAATAAGAGTCAACTTCCGTGGTCACAACGGGTATGACTGCTAGGTTACTGCTAGGAAAATCTGTAAAAAGAAAAACAAAATTAAACATTTAATACATAAAAGTAAGTTACCAGGTTGCTTTGTGTGTTGCCAACGGGAGGAAAACTAAATACCACCCATAGTATATAGAAATCAAAAAGTTAAACCACTTATACTCCATAATGTGTCGATTCCAGCCAACTAGGTTAGCTCTTCAGTCTGACTTGCAAATGTTTTCCCGTTACGTGTTACATTGGGGCCCCGCTCCACGTAGAATGCTCCACGTCCTCCAGTCACGAAAACCCCACGTGACATTGTGGTGGAAGTGCCGGGCACGAATCGGCAGCTGTGCGGAAGTGTTGTCGATGGAATGTGCACCTGCTTGCAATTCGTGTGGGTTACCTCGCATGTAGGGAGTAAATAGGCGAATAAGTTGCATGCCAACGAATACAATGGTGGGCGAAGCGAGCGCGCTTCAGAGAAGACTTCGCAGGTGTCCGCGCACATGTCGGTTGCGAAACTGCAGCTGCTAACTAGCGTGGGTAACTGAATGTGGCCTTGCACGCTATATTGTACAAACGGAAGAGAAGTTGCGTTTTATATAAAATATTTAATTGTAAATATTTCCGTTTGTGACAATAAATAAAAACACAGAAAATTAAAGTTTTCATTTTCCTTTTACTAATTTTAGTATTGTTTTAAATAAAAACTATATTAAAACATTTTAGCGCTGAGGAGTTACGTAGAAATACTGCTTACTATCAGCAAGTAGAAAAGTTCATATTACATTTCAAGATAAGAAGAAAGGATCATCTTTTGTGTGAAATGCTTAGTGTGCAGTATTAGCTTTCTCATGAGAATTGCTTATCATTCAGATAGTATTGCATTACCTTTCTCGTGGGAACTGCTGAGTAATATTTTATTTAGATAAGAGAATCATATATATAGTGGGTTAGACAGTAAATTCATTAAGTTTTGATCAGTTCATAGTTAAGTTTACATCTAAGCTCTAATGAGCATTTATATTATTGTGTATTATAATTGTCATTACTTCCGCTGGTTTAAAATAAAGATCCAGGGAAAACAAAAAATCTTTTTAAAAACTCGTTTCATTTGAATACAAACGAAACTAGCATTGCTTATGGCTGCTTACGTCCTAGCGACAGCTTATTCCAGACGCACTTTAGAAATATCATACCGTGAAGAAATTGATATATAATGGACAGTTTTTGTAAAATATTAAAATATATCAAAAATGTTTTTTCAACAAATCTTAAAAGCCAATTAAATGTTGACGAAGTTATTTTACGTAATGAATCTATGAACAAATCTCTATGCCATCCTTTGTTTTGTAGGAATTTGGGATCAAGAGAAAATAATTATTAAAGTTATGTAAAATTGACGTGAAAATCTCCTATAATGTTACTAACGCATTTTCGAAGTTTTGAAGCAACATAACAATATATTATATGTAGGGGGAGGTCGGGTAAAACAGGATGGTCTGGTAAAACAGGATACCCTGTTTTAATTCAAAACAGTAGATCTCCTGAGCCGACCTCACTCGCTAGGGCAATGGGTTTCAATAGATCTTCCGTAGAAAAATTTTTCTCGCTGCTTACTGAAGTGATGGAGAAACACAAAATACCCCCTGAACGTATTTATAATGTCGATGAGACGGGAATTATGACAGTACCAAAAAAACGGTCTAAATGTTTATCATTGCGTGGAAAACGACAAGTGGGCTGTTTGTCTTCGGCTGAACGTGGAGTTTTGGTTACAGTGGAGATCTGCATGGGTGCTGGTGGTGCATTCATGCCACCATTGTTCGTCTTCCCAAGAGCTAGGGCGAAGCCGAAACTGTTGGATGATGCTCCCCTGGTAGTACAGCTCATTACCATCCATCAGGGTGGATGCAAACAGAAATATTTTTGAGTTGGTTCGATAAATTCATTGGTTTTTCCAACCCTTCTAAGGAAAATCCTGTTCTTTGGTTCTAGATGGCCATACTACTCACACCAAGAATATAGAGCTAATTCATAGGGCTAGGGATAACGGTGTTGTGCTACTGTGCTTTCCACCTCATACAAGTCACCGCCTACAACCCCTGGACGTAAGTTTTATGTCACCACTCTGCACATATTACAGTTCAGAGGTCCAAAGATGGATGCAACAACATCCAGGCAGGCCTGTTACTATTTCTCAAATAGGCAAACTTTTTGGAAATGCTTTCATGAAAGCCGCTAGCGTCCAGACCGCGGTTAGCGGATTTAGAAAAACGGGGGTGCATCCACTAAATCCAGAGATCTTCCCAGACTGGATGTTTGAACCGGCCGAAACTACAAATAGGTCCACTCAAGGTGAAAGAAATGATGACCAGTTACCAGAACATAGAAACTCTCCACCTAGAACACCACCGAGGACACCACCAAGAACTTTACCGACATCACCACTGAGAAAACCACCAAGCATAACAACCATTCCTACGAAGCAGTTTTATGCAAATTCGACTCCTTCATGTTCCCATACCACCCAGAATTTTGTTGTAACGCCACAACAGGTTGTTCCAGTTCCTCATTCTGAAAGAAAATTAAATCTCAATGACAGAAGAAGGGGTAAAACTGCAGTGTTAACATCGACACCATATAAAGAGGAACTCGAAGAATCAATCTTACAAAGACTTACAAAGAAGCCGAAGTTAAACTTTGGAGATACTGAAAAAGCAGCCCATATAGTCAAACTGAATAAAAAAGGCAAAATAAATGACAATGAGATGACAACTAGAAAAGACATAAAAGCAAAGAACCCAAAGAAGAAAGACAGTAGCAGTTCAGAAGAAACGAGCGTGAGAGAAAAAAGACAAAAGTATACCAAGGGTAAAAAAAATAAAAAAAGAAGGAAATCGCGAGAAAGTAATGACTCCAGTTCAGAAGATGAAAGCGAAGAAGCGACCTGCATATTTTGCTGCGAACTTTATTCCAATTCTAAGACAGAAGAAGGTTGGATAAGGTGCCAACATTGCGAAGGTTGGGCTCATGAAGCTTGTGCGGTAGCGGGGGAAGACGAAGACGAAGTTTTTACCTGTGACTTCTGTCAGTAACATATTTTAATAATTTTTTTGTTAAGCTTTCCTTTCCCAGTGATGGCTGTCATGTCGACAAAAGTAAAATGGTATATTGGCATCACTGGAACAGAAAAGATTTGAAGAGTACTTTTTTTGTTTTTATATTGTTAAGAATAATAATAATCATTTTTCTTCATTTACCATGTTGTGTCTTATTTGCTGGGGGCTAAACGTTATGGAACCTATACAAGCTTAAGTATCCCGTTTTATCCAACTAGGTCGCTAAAACGGGATACTTGCTACTTGTTTATTATACATATTTTTTTTCTAATGTAACTTCTGTATTTTGCATAAAAAATGGTAACAATCAAAAGCCCATATATAATTGAAACTGGAGCCAAAAAATAGTCCCCAGCATTGCTTTATTAAAAAATGTATGAGACCTAGAACACTAAGTATCCCGTTTTACCCAACTTTCCCCTATGTTTAAGTGGAGTATTGAAAGTCATCTGATACCAGTTTATACCATAAAACTGTTTAACCCTGCTGTTCTCCTTAGCCAGACCACATATATACTGTGGCCAGACCACAGTATATATAACATACAGTAATGTGACTCTCGCTGATAATTTCTATCCACCACACCACATACTGACACAATCGGCGGTATGCAGACAACAGTTCTGTCTCAACTACGAGACAGAACGTATCAAAATTTCCAGAGCCGTATTAGTTAAGTAATAGTAGCAGTAAAGAATGTGTTGTGTCAGTCGTTGTGCCGCTAAAGGCTGTAAAAATACCTCTGAAAGAACTAAAATTAGTTTTTTCAGGTTTCCGATGGATAATCACCGGTAAGTGTTACTTTTTCCTATATACTATTATTTTTTAATAAATACGCTCGTAAAAACAATGCCGTATTTAAGAATTTACGTTTGTATATATTTACCAATTGCTTAAAATTTAATTACTAGGACATAATCACACATAATAGAACAAATAAGCGATTACGAAATCCTACCTAATAAAATTTTTTATACTTGATTTATTAAGAGTTCAACAATAAATAATCTTGGTGTCAACGAATTATCAACAGGTGCTGCTGCAGGTGCAACTGCATACATCGTATTTTGTTGCTAGGATTCTACTTTTTAGCATTTCGTTTGTCATTGTGTCTTTAATTTAATATGGATTAAATAAATTTTATGTCCGATTGCATTATAAAGTACTGTTTATTGTATTGTGTTGCGGCAGTGAACTGGCTTATTATTGTACTCGTAAAATAAAGTGGAAGTAGTAAAATAAAGTATATAGTAGTAAAATAAAGTAGGACAACTGTATATTACATGTCAAATTTTCTTCTGTCAAGCATAGATGTCAAATTTATAAACTGATTTTTTTTGATAATTAGCCAATTTTAGGAATCGAACATAAAGCTTTGTATGCAACTCTTACATAATCGGACCTTATAGACTCGCCCTTTTTATAGGCCTTGCTCGCTCGGCCATAAACTGGGCTTGTCTATAATGTCCTACATTATGTACTTGTTACATAAATAGCTATTATTATTATTAATTATTATTATAGCGTAAATTGATTTCATCTCCCCTATTTTGTACGTATGTGATTTCGGTGACCTAGATTCTCCCTTTGTTTGTTGAACAGGTATTCAAATTGTATACAGCTATGCAGTTGTTATTAATTATTTCTAAATAAAATGAAATGACATATATTATTAAATGCATTAATGGGTGGAAAATAACAATAAATGGAATTATAAAACTGGGAAAGTTAGTTAAGGATGAGGGTATGGTATTTTTACTAACGAGACGTGTTAATCAAGATTCTTTAGAAAATTTTTTTGGGGCTATTAGGCAACAGAGTGGCAACTGCGTAAATCCCACTCCAATTCAATTTATTAGATCTTTCCGCAAACTGTTTTGTGTAAATATGCTACATTCAGGCACAGAAAACTGCCAAAAAGATAACACAAATCTTTTATTAAAAATTATAGATATGCCCGAATTATTTGAAAAACGTGTTTTGCCAGAATCAGGAAACAAGCCAGAGATCGTTTTCATTGACCAAGATTATCAAACGTCTGATAAATTAGAAAAAAACTTTATTCGGTATATATGCGGTTACTTAATAAAAAAATGTTTATCGGTACATACATGCGAAACATGCGTAAATTTCGCAAATGCATGTACCGAGATAGACGAATCTGCAATTTTCAGCTTTGAGAAAGCCTTTAAAAACTCAAGTGAAAGTTTATTTGGAAATTTACATATGCCGCATCAAAGTTTTTTTCAATTTATTTCAGCCATGGAATCACTTTTTCAGCAACAATTTCGAAATATCTGTGTCAATGAAAATGTGGTCAAACACCTTGTATCTGTGTTTAAATCAACTACGTTCGTTCATACATGTAGTAATTTCAATTACAATTATATTTATCATTTATACGCCCGTTTTAGAATCTATTATACTCTAAAAGACGTAAACAGAAATTTTAAATCCTGCAAAGGAAGTAAAAAGATTATTATATTGAAACACAATTTACAATAAAGCTTTCATTTTTGTAAATTCTTATTAAATTATGTACGTTAATTTAAGTTCAGTTAATAACAAACTAATTGTTCAAAGGCATTAATCAATTTTGTTGATTCAAATATGTTGTAATATCAAATTGTAATAATTAAATTCAATCTGTGCTTCTAAATGTAACTCTAGTTGGTAATTAACTTCTAACTCTTCTAACTTAGTTTAATAAATGTTTTAAATATCTAAATTGATTATCGTTTTATTTATTAGATTCTATAAGTAAAACAACTTCAATCAAATGGTTCACTACACATAATTCTATTTCATATTTTACTATACTATCATATAACAATAGATTTTGTTTACATACTTGTTCGACATATTTTATTGAATGCGGCCCTGCGTTTTGTTTACCGGCGATGCTGGCCGATGAACGTCGATCCGCTACGTCGTTTATGGGCGTGATATTCGAAGGTGGATTGATAAAATGCATGGTGTCGCATGGAAGTCATCCTACTGTATGTTATATATACTGTGGCCAGACTATACACTTGTACTCTTTCGGGTCACTATGACCCGAATGCTATGCTATGCTCTAAAACACGAATTCAGATTAAAATACTTAAAATATTTGCAAAGTTTATACGTTATTAACCTTATTTCTGTAATTATAGAAAAATTAAAAAAATATTTAACAAGAAACATAAAAAATAAACTAGGAACTGTAAGATTAATTACACAAAAAGGCAAAACTGCATCAGATAATATTTCTTGCAGTTAGGGCAATAATAAATTACATGCGCTTTGCACAAATATTTTGCGCATTTACAACATGTGATATTAGTTTTGTTATCCCATTTAGATGGACAAAATTTACAGCGTGCTCGTTTGTTTTTGTTGCTGGTTCTAGGTAGAGGTGTAGCTATTTCTTCAACTGACGTTTCTTGAGCAGTAGTCACTATAGCAGCAGCTTGTTCAGTACGAGGGAGATGCTTTCTTGACAAAATGTAGGAATTTACTAGTTGCTTACCCAGCTCTTCCAAAAAGATTCTTCTTTTGAATAAAGCATTTTTATTCCAGTCCCGGTTTATTTCGCGCCATAAGACGAAAGCGTTGTAGGCACTGGTGTCCAAGATATTATAAAATACAATAATCGGGCACCGATTCGTTTTTCGTTTGCAAGTATATGTAGCAATTTGTTGATCAAGTGTATCAACTGCTCCTTTTGTAGAATTGTAGTCGAGAATCATTTTTGGCTTGTCATCTCTGCTACTTATTTCTTTATTATTATGGAGGGTACTCATTAGAATGACACTTTTGTGCTTTTTTGGAATGTATGACACAACCGTGGTATCTTTAGTAAAATAAAAGCTGGAGCTGTGAATATCTTTAGTGTTTATTGCTATGGCAGGCAGCTCGGGTTTGTTCTTTCTAATCGTACCTAACATGGTAAGATTTCTTTTGAGAAGCATTTGTCCCAATTTGTATGACGTGAAAAAGTTATCACAAGTCACATTTTGTCCTCTAAGCCCACAAGTGAGATCTAGAACTACTCGCATTCCTTGATTCTTTTCGGGTGCTCCTCCAGTAGGTTTATCCGTGTATATTTGAACTATTAGAGGTTCAGGGATCGAAATAAATAAACAAAGTGTATTATTCGTATATATTTTATTAAGCACACGTCAAGTACGTCCTCACGCCGACAACAGATTCTTAAGACTATATGTAGAAATATATTAATTCCAACACTACTAATTATAAGAAACATTCCTGAAGGGAATATAAAAGTTAATTGATTTCTAGCAGGGCGGAGTGAGTTTCTGAAACATAAATAACACGCATGGAACCATGACATCGCCTAATCGATTTCTTTTTTGTTACCAAGTTACATTTAGGGTAAATTCCAATACTCCCCTTCAAAAAATTAATCGATTTTTAATAAACAGAATTCAAACTATGTATTAATGAAATATGAATGTGAGGACAAATACAAGTGCTTTAAATTCTTATATCTGATAGGGGTATATACGTTTACAGTGGTCCAGCATTTGCTGCGGTGAAGTGGGGAAAACCCTAAAGAAAAACCCACTCAGACCATTATTATGCTTAACTACATTTCAGTACGTTATCATAGCATTTAAGACCTAATTACAATCTTTATAACTACTGTGATAAACTGATAAATGTTTTTTTTTTTTTGTTATTTGTTGCCATATATAAGGCATTAATAGTAATAATAAGAATAACATAGCGAAAATAAACATAAGATAATATAAAATTAGATTATTAATAATATTAAAACAAATCCTTAGCAGAACTATTCCCGGAGGCCAAGCTGAAAACGAATTTCCTTAAATCGTGGAGCTGGAAGCTGCTTGGTGAAAGCATCCGCTTGTTGTTGACCTGTGGGAATATAATTTAAAATTATTATTTTGTTCTCTATTTGTTCTCTGGCAAAATGGTACTTTATATCGATATGTTTTGAGCGTTTATGAGCGGTCGGGTTATTTGCTATTGAAATACAACCATTATTGTCTTCAAAAATAGTTATTGGCTGTGATATGTCTAACCGAATACTGCTTAATAGAGATTTTAGCCATAAAGCTTCCCTAACCCCTTCAAATAGCGCCATGTATTCAGCTTCAGTGGATGATGCTGCGACAGAATTTTGCCGTTTCGTATTCCAGCATATTAAGCAATGATTAAATAATTTAAATAAATAACCTGTCGTACTTTTCCGATCAGTTTCATTGCTACCCCAATCAGAATCCACAAAACCGACTAATAGCTCATGATACTCGCCCTTTTTATATCTTAATTTTAATTTAAGTGTACCTTTAATATACCTTAAAACTCGTTTTAGGCATTGCCAGAGTTCTTTATTATTTTTGTTTTGATATCTACTTAATAGATTAATGGCCGTGCACAAATCGGGCCGAGTGCACAACATTGCATACATTAAACAACCAATTAGGTTCCGACATGGTGCGTCGTAGCTTTCGTCAGAATTCAAAGCTGTATAATTTAATTTCATGGGGAGTGGTGTACTGACAGCTTTACAGTCTCTCATGTTAAATTTCTCAAGAACTGTTTTTAAATAGGCACTCTGATCTAAAAAAATTTCAGTTTCAGTTCTTTCAATTTTAATACCTAAAAAGAACTTTATGTCTTTTAAATCAACCATACAAAACTGCTGCATTAAAAAATTGTTAAAATTTATCATGGTATTCATGTTACTTGTAGCGATCATGAGATCGTCTACATATAAAACAACATAAATATTTTCGTTTATATGACCCCTGTCTAAGAAATATAAACATCGGTCAACCAACGAATTTTTAAAGTTGTGATGCTTCAATATTTGGTCGAAATGCTCAAACCAACATCTTGCAGATTGTTTTAAACCATATAGAGCTTTATGTAATTTACAAACTACATTATCATCTTGAACTTTAATTCCTTCAGGTACTCGCATATAAATTTCCTCTTTTAGAATGCCATTAAGAAAGGCAGTTTTAACATCCATATGATGGATTAATAAATTGAATTGATTAGCAAAGGCCAAGAAGACTCTAAATGTCGAAATGCGAGCGACCGGTGCGAAGGTTTCATCATAATCTAATAAATATTTCTGACTAAACCCCCTTGCTACTAACCTAGCTTTGTATTTTGTTGGGTGTCCAAAAACATCATTTTTAATTGTAAATACCCACTTGCAATCAACAATATTTTTACCTGTAGGTCTAGGAACTAATGACCAAGTTTTATTTTGTAAAAGAGAATTAATTTCATCATTAATCGCGTTCTCCCATTGAATTTTGTCACTTCTAGTACTCATCTCTTCATAACTATTCGGAATTTTGCAAACTAAAGATTGTGCACACATGAGCGAATTAATAATTTCATAATTATTATTTTTATAAGAGACTATTGGACGACCTTTTATTCTTTCACTACGTCTAACTTCCACATTCTCGCATTCCTTTCGAGTGTTTTGTTGTGACGACGATGGATCGTGATCGTTCTCTCTTTCTTCGCCGGATTTATTATTATCCGTTCCTAATTGACCTGTCGTTAATCTTTCGCATTCATTAGGGTCATTATTTACTGATTTTTGATCAGTTTTCGGCACTTTCGCACTTTTATTAGAGTTTTCATATTCAACCCTTTTATCAAGTTTTAACAATGGCCTTGATATTTTAAAATTTACTTCATCAAAGATAACGTCACGCACTGTTATCCATTTGTTAGTTTCCACATTGAAAACTTTATAACCATTAGATTCGTACCCAACCAGTATGCCTTTGAATGATTTTTTATCAAACTTACTTTGCCTGGTTTTATTGTGTATATACACAGTAGAGCCGAATACCTTTAAATGGTCTAATCTGGGCTTTTTATTATGCCACAGTTCAAATGGTGTTTTATTTTCTTTCAGTGCTTTAGTAGGGGTCACATTTATTAAATATGTGGCTGTTAGAATTGCCTCACCCCAAAAACGTTTATCTAAATTAGCACCGTGAATCATTGCACGGGCTTTTTCAGTAAGTGTGCGATTCATACGTTCCGCTACTGAATTTTGTTGCGGGGTGTATGGTACCGTTAAATGATATGTAATGCCCTTTTGAACACAAAATGCCTTTTGTTCGTTTGAGAGATATTCACGTCCGTTGTCACAATATAAATTTACGATTTTAGAATTAAAGTGTGATTCACTTTTTGCAACAAAATCTTGAAAAACTTTGAATACCTCGGATTTATAAGTTAATAAATAAGTGACTGTATAATGTGTGTATTCATCAATAAATGTTAGAAAATAATTTTTATTATCAATTGTTGGTGGAGTGATCGGTCCACATACATCCGAGTGCACAATAAATAAAGGTCGTTGAATATAAGATTTATCTTTGGCTTTAGCAAACGGGAGTCGTGCCTGTTTACCGTAAATGCAAGCCTCACACATATCATCAGTAGGATTAATTTTATGCAAGTGATTATTGTTATTTTTCGTTTCATTCATTTTTATTTGTAAAAATTTCTGTTTACCAATATGACCTAGACGTTCATGCCAGATTTTATATGCATCATACATTTGATTACTAGCCACATTTAATTGACTACTTGAATCCTCTAGTATCAAAACCCCTTAAATCCACTTTTGGTGTAAAATGAGTTAGATACGCCAAAATTTTCTTCATCAAATGGCCTACGGATGCGGATATTCGAATAGTTGTAAAACCCACCAAATCTCTTGTAAAATGTACTTTAAAAATTGGCTTCAGATTCAAACGCCACTAAATCCATTTGAGTTTACTTGCAAACTCCCCTAAATCCACAATAGCCAATCAGACAACGGTAACGTGAACATGTGACGGCCGTGCTGTAGAAGGTTTTATGCACTGCCATTGTTCTGAGAGCAGCGGCTTGTGCCAATTGTGTTGTGATTTTCAATGTTAATTCTTTAGTGAGTGTGAATAAAATAAAATAATGTCGGATATTGGACAAAAAATTGAAGTTGTAAGTCCAGATAAAGCTAGAAAGCGAAAGCGTAACCCAGATCTTTGGAAAAGGAATGTACAACAGTCCAGTCGGTAATGATCCATGATGTTCATCATTTTTAATAAAGATTTTGAGTGATCCTTTTTTAATTTATAGGTATGTAGCTTCAGATTTACCACAATACCCGAAATGCAAACATCATACCAAATCATACAAATGCAGCACGTTAACTATGATGGATGTTAAACAGTTTCACAGTAACTTTTATAAAAATCAGGCTAAGGTTAACCAAGACAACTTTATTATAAAGTACTCCCAAATTGCAATACCCACTCGTCGCCGAAACATCAAAGGCAACTCGAGTCGAAAATTCTCTAGTAAATATTTTATTACGAAATGCAATTATCAAGAGGTACCGGTCTGTCTTCAAGCTTTTGTAAAAGTACTCTGCATTGGCGTAGATAGAGTCAAGGGTGTCTTAAACCGACATTTTGCAAGTCGTAGTATGGCAAAAGAAGCTCGAGGTGGAAATAGAAAAGAAGCAATGTTTCAAGACAGGAAAGAAGCAGTTATTAAATTTATAAAAAAGTTCAAAGCAGTCGAGTCCCATTACTGCCGCAGCAAAACGGCTTGTAGGGTGTACTTACCCAGTGAACTCAATATTCGGATATTATATAAAATGTATAAAGCAGAAGCTGCTCCTGCAGTTCAAGTAAGAGAGAGCTATTTCCGTACGATTTTTAATACTTACTTCAATATAGGTTTTGGCTCTCCACGGACAGATGTTTGTTCAAAATGTTTGGAACTTGGAGAGAAATTGAAAGAAGAAAAAGATGCCTCTAACAAACTAAAACTCCTAACCGAACTTCGAATACACAAACTCAGGGCGAAAGCCTTTTTTGCAGCATTAAGGGAGAAAAGAGACGATTTACTAACCATAAGTTTTGATTGTCAGAAGAACCTCACTCTACCAAAAATACCCGATCAAAGTGTGTATTATAGTAGGCAACTATACATCTATAACTTTACAGCAGTCACAGGAGATTCTCATGCTTCATTAACACCAGAAAACGTGCGAATTTTTGCTTGGACAGAAGAAAAATATCCCAAGGGATCAAACGAGATAGCAAGCGCAGTTTTCTTTGCATTAAACAATAGCAATCTCGATGGTATTACAACAGTACGACTTGTGGCTGACGGCTGCGGAGGCCAAAATAAGAATACCACAATGATAGCAATGTGCTTAAAATGGTTAAGTACTTCGTCAGTTCAAGAAATGGAATTGGTCTTTCCGGTTGTTGGACATTCATATATTCCTCCAGACCGAGTATTCGCTCGCATTGAAAAAGTGATAAGAAGAAAGGAGCAAATAGTAGAACCTAATGACTACCTTGAGATATTTAAGCAACACGGAACCGTAGTTGAACTAGGTAAAGATGTGCCTGTTATGGACTGGAAATCTGCAACTCAAGAATTTTTAAAACTACCGGGCAATTGGCATTTTAAATTTAATATGTCCAAAAGGTATATTTTGAAGCGAGGAATGAGTAACACTGTAAGCATAAGAGGAGAACAAAGTTACAAGTCCGACCTGGGGACATATAAATCCGTATGTAAACGGGGAAAATCTTTAAATGCACTAAATCCACTTACAGTACAAACCGGAATACCGCCAAAAATCAAAAAGCTTCAAGATGTGGCATCGCTCCTAACAAAACATTATGGAGCGGAATGGAAAGATGTAGCAAAATTGGATTATTACAAACAAGTTTTAGAGCAGTACCTTGAAGGTAACGCAGTTGAGCAAAATAATGAGGAAGATGATGAATTGGAAATTAATAATCTGTGTGAAATGGTAGAAGATGTTCCAGACCTAATAGTTTAATGCTAATTGTACCTATTCGTTTTTAATTTACATGATTGCTTTGTTTACTTTTCTTAATAAAAGTTTTGTGTTTCTTTCTTTGATGCCTTTTTTTTAATTTTTGTTTCGAGGCAAACCCCACTAAATCCACTTTATCCAATTTCAAATTCCATTAAATCCAACAGTTGGTTTCAAACGCCACTAACTCCACAATTATTTTCAAAATTGTGGGTTTATTATAAACAAATATGTTGTGTTTGTTGCAATTTATTGACCATGTACTGTAAACAAATCACCAAAACAACATTCATTGAGGAGTTACTACCAGAAGTTAGTTAAACAGTTTTTAGTGATTTCTGAACATTTCACTAAAGTGGATTTAAGGGGTTTTGATACTAGAGGATTCACTTATACTATCATTATTTAGATGTTTAATTAGTTTAAACCTCACACTTACTAATTTATTATTAAAGGGCTTACCTTTTATGATAGTTTTACCACCCTGGTTTATAGTTACCCCGCCGTTTTCGGCAAAAACGACTGACATTCCAGCTTCTTGGATGCGGGAGACCGACAGCAAGTTGTAGGGTACATCGGCAGCGTAGAGGGCGTCGTCGAGAGTTCCTGTTATCCCTTGGTTTGTAGTCACATGAATGGTTCCTCTCAAGGTTGCTGTTATCGAGACATCATTCTTGGCGACGGAGATCTTGAGTGGCTTCTCCAGCGTGCTGTACGTAGTGAAGACATGGGACTGATTCACCAGGTGGTCTGTTGCCCCGGAATCCAATAAAAACACAATTTCACTGTCAGAGCTTGATTTTATATTATGTAGAGCTTCACTTTTCAACATAAATGCGAAATTTTGTTCATTGTTTTCGGTAGTTTGAATAGTTTGTAAGGTTCTAAAGTTGCGATTATCTTGATTATTAAACTTTTTCTTATAATAATGACAGTCCTTCTTGACATGATTTTTCCTTCCACAATGGTCACATTTGATAATACGGGGATGTTGATATTTTGATTTTTTATTAGTAGAGTATTTATTCGAGTGAAATACTCTTGTTGCTTTGTATGGACGCTGCTGGTACGATTTTCGGTCTTGATGGAAATTGCGAGAATTTCTCCACATTCTACGGTTGTTATTAATTATTGTCGACCTTTCTGCGTGGTTAGCTTCCACATGCAGGACCTTCTTACTAGTGTCGCCGCTTTCATTTTTTAATTTAATTTCGTGATCCAGGAGCCTCGTCTTAACAAATGCGAGACTGAGATTATCTTCCGACAATGTCTGAATTGCAGTAACGACGCCGTCATATGAAGATGGTAAAGTTAATAATAGATGGGCAACTTTACCCATTTCATTTAAACTTGCTCCTGCAGCCACTAATTCAATAATCATTTCATCAAACTCGATGAAATGTTTCAGGAGCGTCGTATCCCCTATTAATTTAAAACTTAATAGTTTCTTTTGTATTGAAAGTTGCGTCGCTAGACTTTTTCGTTCGTAGATGCTGTCAAGTTTATGCAAAATGTCTCGAGCGGTAGCTTCCTCGGAGACGACACCAAGCATGGTATCACTTAAATATTCGATAATACAACTTTTCGCAAATCTGTCGAGTTTACGCCATGTATTTGTCATAATTTCTGGAGGATCTTCATCAAGGACCTTCAGTGCGTCTTCTTCGGCAATTAATGCTCTTAGACGAAATTTCCAGATGCTGTATTGTTCTCCGTTAAATGGCTTAATATTCCGCTTCATCCTTTTACTGGAATCCATTTCTATTATTCACTAAAATATTGTTAGTCTATAACTATTCACTTAAATGTAACTACACTTTCAATCACTGCACGTAATCTGGGCCCATAACCTATTAGAGGTTCAGGGATCGAAATAAATAAACAAAGTGTATTATTCGTATATATTTTATTAAGCACACGTCAAGTACGTCCTCACGCCGACAACAGATTCTTAAGACTATATGTAGAAATATATTAATTCCAACACTACTAATTATAAGAAACATTCCTGAAGGGAATATAAAAGTTAATTGATTTCTAGCAGGGCGGAGTGAGTTTCTGAAACATAAATAACACGCATGGAACCATGACATCGCCTAATCGATTTCTTTTTTGTTACCAAGTTACATTTAGGGTAAATTCCAATATGAACTGTTAGAGCATAAGAACTTGCACAATCACAGAGAGTCCATATTTTAATTCCATATTTTGCTGGTTTACTTACTGGAATGTATTGTTTGAAGGGACAACGACCCCTGAAACCAACTAACTGTTCTGCAACATTATATAATTTTGGTAGTATTTCAGACCATTTTTCCCAAAGTTCTCTTATAGGAGCCAACTTATCACGTAGTCTCCTTTCTTGACGATCGTCTTTGTCATCAAATCGTAACACGCGTGATATACAATGAAATTGTTTCAGTGATATTGTTGCACGAAAAATAGGCCTGCCTGTTTCCGAATTCCATAAACTTTTGGTAGATTCCCCGTGTGATCTGTAAAAACCCGCTAACAGCAACAAACCTACATATGCTAGCAATGCAATTTCGTCTAGTTCTTGCCAATTATTGCCATACACCCTGCGGCCTTCGATATTAGTCATTTTCACAATGATATTTTGCAAGGAACTGTTGAAAATGAGTTCGAATGCAGACTTGATATCATGAACTCTTACAATGCTGTATATAGTAGGACCGGGTGTAGCTTTTATTATATTTGCACTAGTTACTCGTCCTTGACGTGCAAAAGAATCTAACATCCAATTTATAGCATTATCTTTAGATTTTACTGACTGCAGAGGTTGCTCCACCTGAACGGAAGCATTTGTTTGAACAGCATCTTCTAAGTCATCATCTGAATCGGGATTATAATCACTGGCTTCGCTAGTATGATTCTCTTCTTCTGAAACTTCTTCGTCAAAGTCGCTAAGATCTGCACTTGCCAGCATATTTTCCAGCTCTTTATCACTAAGGTCTTTTCTTGACATTGTAATTCTCACATAACTTTAGAAAAACACAAACAAAATATATTTTGCTCCGGAACGTAATGAGTGGAACTACTACGATCATTTGACAGGTAAAAATAAAATGCTGGTGATACCTCTCCTAGTGGCCGCTAGGGGCCACCACTTTGCCGACCGCGGAACGTGACAATAACACTTTGGTATCAATAAACTAATCATGGATGATATATAAAATGACTGGATACAAAGACTTATTCGCCCCGTCAGTAAAGCATAGTTGTGGGTCATATTGACCCGAGGAATACACGTGTAACAAATACGCCTAAAAAGTTAACAAAAACTTTTTTAAAAGAAACACAAGCACTGTAGTCTGAAACATCCAGAAAAAAACTCATGAAATATTGGCCATAAATATTAAAAAATAAGAAAGTTATTCAAACATCTATTTTCTTTTGGGTCATATAGACCCGAGGAGAACAGCAGGGTTAAACGAAAAAGATTTGTTAGAAAAAATAAAACGAATACACTTAATTTTCTTTCTTTACTTAGTGTTGTCTCACACTACAAGTCTTTCGGCCATTAAGATCGAAGTAGCGTTAACGGGAAAATTGAAAGATAGAGTGGGGGTGTGTATGTTAAAGTTTATTCACATGTCAATTTAATGGTTGAAACATTTTTAATGCATCTGTAATCATTTTTTGCGTCTGTCTATAAAGTGAATTCTTATTAAAATACCAAAACAGTTTTCCCGCAGAAACAGAAACATTGGTAAAATTATTTTTTGTAGGTTTTTCTCATAAAAAAATTATAACAAGCTTTAAGATTGTGGAATTTCTATTACACGTGTGTCAATTTATAATATATTAAAAAGTCGTCGTAAAAGACGAAGTGCTCTGGTTAATGGTCAAAAGATTCCCAATAAAATTGTATACACATTTGCATAACATCAAAAGAATTTCACCCAGCCAAAAGGAGATTCATACATCTCAACGAACTATTAGCCATATAATCAAAGAAGATTTGCAAAAAACTATTCACTTTTATCAAACAAAATCAAACGCACTAAATTCGCTATAAAGTAGAATAAAGCTTAGAAAAGTCAAATATTGATCAAGAACCTTCAAAAAGTCTGGATTTTATTTTAAAATATTAAGTCATAAACATTCCAAGCAGTTTGCTTTTTAGTCAAGTTAAAAGGCATTACCTTAAAATGGTCCACCAGGGACGGTAAAGGCGTGTAATCACGAAGATTCTCAGTTACAGAAGCTTGCGAATAAGCACTTTTAATGTTCAAAGATGACGAGCATTTAAAATCACGCAAGTGATCCACCATAATAGAAATCAGGGGCAAAGGGTAAGCATTTTTACGCGTAAAACACTATTCAGTTTGCAGTGATCTATGTAGAAGCAATAAGACCCATTCTTTTTGGGAAAAAATTAAATGATTCCTTTATTAATTCAACATATGAAACATCTGAGTCGATATTTTTTTTTATTTTGCAGGAAAAACAGGATATCGTCTCCATTTAATAGGTCTAGTGTTGGGCAGAAGCTTGATTGCATGTTCTATAACTGAAGTTCTACCTAAGTTACTAGGTACTCATTCGTGTTGTCTTATCAGAAATAAATCGCTTTCTGATAAGGTGTTAGGGCAGAAGCACTAGTGATGCTGTTTATCGACATGGTTAGAACATTTATAAAAATATTCCAAATGTTCTGATGTAAATTGGGAATAATATTCATGGCCATCCAAAAATCTACACCGAGAATAAGTTTATGAGGTAAGATAGGAACAACCAAAACATCAATCATCTTAATTCTATTATTTAAACAAAATGGAGTACTGATTTTCACTCATACCTACATCAGAAGAACCAACTACTATCCATTTTTTTTCTAGAGTCCTCTGACTTTGGAAGCATATTGCTCGGGAACTACTGAACCGAATTAAATATTTTAAAAACGAGCAAATAGTAAATGCATTTCTACATACTACAGTAAAATATTATATTTCTAACTGGTATACTTTTGTTTTTATCGGACGATACGTAGTAAAAGGGACAATTTCATTGAAAGTAAGTTCACTAATTCTTTTCTCAGAAAGTATATGTCATATAGCTATGAGATTTTTGTATGGGTTAGAAAGAAACCTTGCGGTTCTTATGCTAGTAATTTTCAGACAAAAAAGCGTTTTATTTAAGATTTATGTGAAAAAATAGCAAACTATGCGTTCTTGTTTATTAATAGAGATAGCGTCAAATCTTTTTCGCTAAATCAACACTTTTCATGTGTAGACATTATTTTTTTCAAAAAAATTTTCCTAATTTTAATAATAAAAATATGGAAACAAAAAAACCATTTTTGATGACAAGCGGTTTCGACAAAAAACGGTTTTTTTGTTATTGCGCTTTTATTGTTAAAATTCGGAACATTTTTTTAAAGAAAATAATGTCTACATATGAAAAGTGTTAATTTAGCGAAAAAAATTGACGCTATCTCCATTAATAAACAAGAACGCATAGTTCGCTATTTTTTCATATATATATTAAATAAAACACTTTTTTGTCCGAAAATTAATAGGGTAACAACCGCAAGGTTTCTTTCTAACCCCTACAAAAATCTCATAGATATGTGACATATACTTTCTGAGAAAAAAAATATTTAACTCACTCTCAATGAAATTCTCCCTAAAAATGGGTACCTTTTATAATGTATCGTCCGATAAAAATAAAAGTTTACCAGTTAGAAATATGATATTTTACTGTTACATGTAGAAATAAATTTACTATTTGCTTGTTTTTAAAATATTTAATTCGGTTCAGTAGTTCCCTAGTAATACGCTTTCAAAGTCAAAGGACTCTAGAAAAAAAAATGGATAGTAGTGTCCTAGATGAACCAGAATCTAACAAACCTATAATAGGAACGCCAAGTATAGTCACTTCTAAATATGGGAATTGATTTATTAATTAAATATCTCTCAATCTTTTATTATAAAGATAAATTACATTTTTGAACAATAAGGTTTAACTAAAGTAATGATTCTCTATGGAAACATATTACTCTTAAAATTAAAATTATTTTACTATTTAAATACAAGAGATAAGACATAAAGATGCAATCAATATAAGTTGATAATAGCACGCATGTTTTTTTAAAAGTTGATTCAATCTATTTTGTAATTTGAAAATTCTATAAATGAATATTCTTAAACAATGAAGCATGTGATATTTTTTGTGTTTTAGATCAGGTACAGTTGGGGAATCAAAATAGTTTACATTTTTATAAATTTAGTTACCGGTGTTTTTAATTTTTGCATATTGTAAATGTGGTTCATCATAAAAATGGGTTATTGGTTGCTACACTGGCAAAACTGTGTAAACTATTGAGGTGAAATTTAATAAATAAAAAATATAACACCCCAATATTTGTTTCTTTCTCCCAATAGACTGACTCAGGTTTAATTCGATAGAGCATGAGATAAATGAAATAAAAAACTCTTATCGATTCTTATACATAGAAGAAAATAACTTACTACCAATGCACTTGTACTTTCGCAACTGGACAACAGCAAACTAAACTCTATATGTGTAGCGAAAAAGAAATGGATGCTTGCATACACATCAAATAAACACATAGATAAATTGAAGCACAGTGTTTATTTTTATTTTTAGATAATTAGAAAATCTAATTTCAAAGAGAACATAAAAAAATTATTTTAAACAGAACAGTTAAAAAAGTGGAAAATCTTCCTTGAGCTTGCTCAAATGTGTTAAATGTTTGTTATCAACCTGACATGGGGGTTATAACTGGTCTCCATTTGAACAAACCGACATCAAATAAGGTTATAGTTAAAAATATTTACAATTGCTAAAATAAATTTATCTAATGAAAATTAAATTTTTACAGCTTGTACCAACGTACCACAATTAGATAAAAATGTACTGTAATGATATTCATCATAAAATCAGTCATTACATCATATTACCTCAAGAAGGCATTGCATGCTAAGTGATTGCCATGACAACAGTAATCAACAATAAAAGTATAAATAAATATCTCATAGAAGTAAACATGTCTTTTATTGTCTTCTACAAGAGATAACATATCAGTAGTGTACAAGACCACACACAAGCAACCTGTATTATCACATTAATCATCTAAACACCACATTGGTGACCCCCCGTAAGAAGAACTTAGATGATCAACACCATATCTTCAATATTCCATTGCTCTGGTTTTCTGTCTCTGCCGACAAACGCAACCTGCAACCTGGAGTTCCTAGAATTGGTTATTTGATTATCTCACGCAAGCAGTCGACTTTCAGAAGTATAAATATCCTTTTTTATCATTTAAATAAGATAAGTAACTTAAATATTTTATTGGTTACGTTTCAATATGGCAAAGTTAGTAAATTTAGTAAAATTTCCTATTTTTGACAGTTCGCATGTACAAATGTCAATAGTCCTGATTAATCGATACTTTGACTTCCTACATATTGAGAACGAGATTCAAAGATATAATGTCCTAATTCATAACTTGCCATATAACATTTTACAACTACATTTGAATCTTATCAGGTTTATTGATAACAATAAACTTTCATTCGAACCATACACCACGTTCATCAACGAACTATTACATGGGTTCTTCTTTGGATAAAACTATTCCATACAACCCAACATCAAATACTATCTCTTCTCCCAAAGAGATTAAAGAATTTTGGTTACAGCAAAATGATTCACCTGAATTTTTTGGTCTAGTTAACCTATTTAAAAACGAAATCATTTATCCTTGTAATTTCATAAACACAAACTGTAATCAAATATCGCACGATCCGTCACAAATTCAGGATTCTAACCCCCAATTAAGTGACGATACTCAAAACGTCATTTATCAATGCAATGTTTTTCAGATGCACATGCATCCACTAATACTTTCTGTGTTGATAAACCTGACCATTCAATTATTAAAAAGCACGTTTCACAGGTTAATACTTCCATTACAGAAACTATTACAAATAATTTAATTCCAAAAGTACATTTATTCCACAACCAAACAGAATCAAAATCTCCTACAAACATTAAAAAACATCACAGTCAGTTAAGGTACAGCTAAAATTGGATCATAACCAATCCGTTTTAAATCAGAAAATGCAAGAGCTTCCGAAGGTCGACGGTTTGGGGATATCAACCGCCGTATCTTCTACCAAGACTTCATTGGATCCAGAAAATAATTCCTGGAATCTACAAGCTGCAACACCTCCAGTTCCTGATGGAAATCACATCAATAACGTTCCTCAAGGTCCAAAAGCTACAACACCCGTAGTAACAGTTCCTGAAAAATGTCTTCAGCAATTCTCGGACACAATGATGCCGACATCTTTCGTTTCGCCATTGGAACGATGCCATAAGAAGAGATTGTTCTTGGATATAACAGGATTAATATCTTTTTTTCTTTATTTAATTTTGATGTTTAGTTTGTTTTCTCGGATAACCATCAACGAACTTCGCAAAAACCTTAACCTCAACCAACCAAATTTTGTTATGTCTAAACGCGAAAATTTATACTAAGGTCACGCGATTAAAAGGTCTTATTACCTCGTAATTAGAACAATGCGAACATTCGACTTTTTGCTAACCGAGAAAATTACAACAGTGCAACTGCTATTGACCGAACTCAAATTATCTTGTTTATTGTTTCCAGCTTTATTTTGTGGAACTCCATAATCATGAAATAAATAAAGATTATTAAAAGTTTCACAGTTTTATTAAAATATACCTGACAATATTGTTTCGACAGCTATGCTGTCATTATCAAAGGTAATATAATTATAAACAAACACGTCGCTAAGGTAGATACAAAATAGGTAACTAGATAAAATAATAATAATAATAATAAAAATTAATAATAAAAATCATAATTAAACATCTAATACTTCCAGTAACGGAGAATTACTGAGCTCAAGTTGTTCATTCATTAAAGGTACCCTGAGTTTGTGTTTGTATATCTCAAAGGCTTCTAAAATGTCTAATTTGCGTTTGTTATTACAAAAATGTAGGAATTTAATATTATTTTGAGGAGTCATTGTGTGATTTTGTTCTAAAAGGTGTTTGGCGTAATTCGATTTTTCAGGATGTTTATTTTTGTAATGACGTACGTGTTCTTTATATCTTATGTCAAAATTTCGAAGTGTTTGTCCAATATATACCGAACTACAAAAAGAACAATTTAAACGGTAAATGCCCGATTTCATGATATCATGTGTTCTGTCTTTAGCATTAAATAAAAATGAAAAAGTGTTAGTGTTGGTTTTAAATGTTATTTTATAATTGTTGGTTTTTCTTAGTATATGTGCAATTTTTTCTGATATTTTGCCAAAATATGGTATAGATATGTAATTTGTGTCTTCTGTTTGATTGTCAATGGGATATATTCTTTTGATAGCTAACCTATGATCTTTTTGTTTAATTAAAGTGTCAATCATGTTCGGATTATAATGATTTGCATGTGCTAGTTGTTTAATGGTTGATATCTCTTTGCTAAAATCTGATTTTGTTAGTGGAATAGTTAAAGCTCTGTGTACTAATGATCTGTATGCTGCTATTTTTTGTGTATTGTGGTGACAAGATTCATTTGGTATTGTTATGTCTGTTTGTGTTGGTTTTCTGTATATGGAAAATTCAAAAAGATTGTCTGCGTTAATCTTGATATTTAAGTCTAGAAAGTTTATAGTCCTGTTTTGTTCTGTTTCTAGTGTAAATTTTATATTAGGATGGATATTGTTTATAAGAATTAAAAATTCATTGATAACCTCAAAAGAACTGTCAAAACAAGCTAAAATGTCATCAACATAACGAAACCAGAAGATAATGTGTTTAGAGAGGTTTAATTCAAATATTCGATCTTCAAACTTGTCCATAAATATGTTAGCTAATAGAGGACTTAAAGAATTACCCATAGGTAAACCATCCTTTTGTAAATAAATTATGTTATTAAAAGTGAAATAATTTTGACTTATACAAAGGTCAAATAATTGAATTAACTCTAACCTTTTAACTAATTCTATATTACTATTGATCAAGAAACTATCTAATAAAGGAATACATTCTTGTGGTGGTATTCTGGAGAACATGTTGCAAATATCAAAACTAACAAGTTTTGAATGTGGTGGAAGATGTATGTTTTGCAGCTTATCTACTAATTCTAATGAATTTCTAACAGAGTATTTCGATTTGTAACCTATAGTGTTAATAATCTGGTTCAGTTTTTTGGATAAAATGTGATTAGGTGCATTGATGTATGATACAACTGGTCTTATTGGCATATTCTGTTTGTGCGTCTTCACTAATCCATACAGTTTAGGTATTTGTGGGTTTTTATTAATGATTTGTTGCTTTTCTAATTCTGAAAAGCAGATATTGCAGTTTTCTAAACCTTGTTTTATTTCTTTTTGGAATTTTGTGGTTGGGTTTTTGTTTAACGTTTCAAAATTTTCTTTATTAATAAATTCATTAACTTTTTGTATGTAAATATCTTTAGAAAGAATTACCAAAGTGCTACCCTTATCTGCTTTAACAGAAATTAGATTGTTCTCTGTGATTTTCTGTTTTATAGATTGAAGAAGTGATATGTTAGATGTGTTGTACATTTTGTCCTGTTTCAAAGACATCTCTTTTAACAAATTCGAAATTTGGAATTTTGCATAGTTATTATGATCTTTCTTAAGTATAGTTTCGCATTCAACGGCCAAAATTTCTTTAATTTTGTTGGTAAATTTTGGAAAAGGACAAAATTTGAAACCTTTGTTAAGAAATCGTGTTTCTCTGTCATTGAATGTTATATTATTATACAGAGAAACACGATTTCTTAACAAAGGTTTCAAATTTTGTCCTTTTCCAAAATTTACCAACAAAATTAAAGAAATTTTGGCCGTTGAATGCGAAACTATACTTAAGAAAGATCATAATAACTATGCAAAATTCCAAATTTCGAATTTGTTAAAAGAGATGTCTTTGAAACAGGACAAAATGTACATCACATCTAACATATCACTTCTTCAATCTATAAAACAGAAAATCACAGAGAACAATCTAATTTCTGTTAAAGCAGATAAGGGTAGCACTTTGGTAATTCTTTCTAAAGATATTTACATACAAAAAGTTAATGAATTTATTAATAAAGAAAATTTTGAAACGTTAAACAAAAACCCAACCACAAAATTCCAAAAAGAAATAAAACAAGGTTTAGAAAACTGCAATATCTGCTTTTCAGAATTAGAAAAGCAACAAATCATTAATAAAAACCCACAAATACCTAAACTGTATGGATTAGTGAAGACGCACAAACAGAATATGCCAATAAGACCAGTTGTATCATACATCAATGCACCTAATCACATTTTATCCAAAAAACTGAACCAGATTATTAACACTATATGTTACAAATCGAAATACTCTGTTAGAAATTCATTAGAATTAGTAGATAAGCTGCAAAACATACATCTTCCACCACATTCAAAACTTGTTAGTTTTGATATTTGCAACATGTTCTCCAGAATACCACCACAAGAATGTATTCCTTTATTAGATAGTTTCTTGATCAATAGTAATATAGAATTAGTTAAAAGGTTAGAGTTAATTCAATTATTTGACCTTTGTATAAGTCAAAATTATTTCACTTTTAATAACATAATTTATTTACAAAAGGATGGTTTACCTATGGGTAATTCTTTAAGTCCTCTATTAGCTAACATATTTATGGACAAGTTTGAAGATCGAATATTTGAATTAAACCTCTCTAAACACATTATCTTCTGGTTTCGTTATGTTGATGACATTTTAGCTTGTTTTGACAGTTCTTTTGAGGTTATCAATGAATTTTTAATTCTTATAAACAATATCCATCCTAATATAAAATTTACACTAGAAACAGAACAAAACAGGACTATAAACTTTCTAGACTTAAATATCAAGATTAACGCAGACAATCTTTTTGAATTTTCCATATACAGAAAACCAACACAAACAGACATAACAATACCAAATGAATCTTGTCACCACAATACACAAAAAATAGCAGCATACAGATCATTAGTACACAGAGCTTTAACTATTCCACTAACAAAATCAGATTTTAGCAAAGAGATATCAACCATTAAACAACTAGCACATGCAAATCATTATAATCCGAACATGATTGACACTTTAATTAAACAAAAAGATTATAGGTTAGCTATCAAAAGAATATATCCCATTGACAATCAAACAGAAGACACAAATTACATATCTATACCATATTTTGGCAAAATATCAGAAAAAATTGCACATATACTAAGAAAAACCAACAATTATAAAATAACATTTAAAACCAACACTAACACTTTTTCATTTTTATTTAATGCTAAAGACAGAACACATGATATCATGAAATCGGGCATTTACCGTTTAAATTGTTCTTTTTGTAGTTCGGTATATATTGGACAAACACTTCGAAATTTTGACATAAGATATAAAGAACACGTACGTCATTACAAAAATAAACATCCTGAAAAATCGAATTACGCCAAACACCTTTTAGAACAAAATCACACAATGACTCCTCAAAATAATATTAAATTCCTACATTTTTGTAATAACAAACGCAAATTAGACATTTTAGAAGCCTTTGAGATATACAAACACAAACTCAGGGTACCTTTAATGAATGAACAACTTGAGCTCAGTAATTCTCCGTTACTGGAAGTATTAGATGTTTAATTATGATTTTTATTATTAATTTTTATTATTATTATTATTATTTTATCTAGTTACCTATTTTGTATCTACCTTAGCGACGTGTTTGTTTATAATTATATTACCTTTGATAATGACAGCATAGCTGTCGAAACAATATTGTCAGGTATATTTTAATAAAACTGTGAAACTTTTAATAATCTTTATTTATTTCAAATTATCTTATCATAATAGCAAAATCCATTTCGCTAATAAACTTTGGCATTATGTGCAGTTTCCTGTGCATGTGTAACTTTCCAGTTGTACACCATAAACACAAGTGCAAAAATAGCAGTAGTGACTTATAAATTTCCACGTGAGCCTTGTCAACTCGACATTACATGATATCATACATTGATAACATAAAAAATAATCAATCCTGAATAGCATTTGGACATCCCAAATATATGTGCTACCGGATTAAGCTTCAAGTGTTCATTCTCCTCAAATAACAGGATACAAGAAGATTCAATCTTACTCTCCAACAGGCAATTTCACCTAGTACTTCCTATAATCTTAGGACAATGCTATGAATGCTGACTTCTTCCAATCCTACGGACAAAATGAATACAACTACGTTTATCAATGTTGACCACAAACTTACTACTTAGGCTAACGCTTTTAGATTCAATTAGCATAGTTATTTCTAATTTTAAAAGTTACAACAAATAAATCGTAACGCAAGCATCACTTGTTCACGAAGCACTTATTATGTTGTTCCTTGGTTTTGTTCACGTTCCTAAATTTTATTTCTTTCTTTCTAGTAAGAATTACAGAACGTCCTAACAAGTGATTCCTGTACATGAAGTTTATTTTAATTAGGTTAAGTTTGCGGCAACACCTTGCAATAAGCAACTCATGTTTTTGCCTTAAGCAATTGATGCCCCTTAGCTATCAGCAGCAAAGGCCTTTCAATTCTTTGATTATTAGCACCTATTCTTAACATAAGTTTTATTGTCTTAGCATTAAGAAACCATTGAAAAGATGCTAACGACCTCAATTCTTTTGTATCTAGTATACATTAAACATGCCGATACAAGTACAACATTAATGTATGCTATTTTTTTTGTTGAGGAATGCATTAAATGCCCTTTTGACTCACGGCTCGTTTCTTTTGGTACATGTTAAGCCTTTTTTTACCCGGGGTGTAATGTAATGATATTCATCATAAAATCAGTCATTACATCATATTACCTCAAGAAGGCATTGCATGCTAAGTGATTGCCATGACAACAGTAATCAACAATAAAAGTATAAATAAATATCTCATAGAAGTAAACATGTCTTTTATTGTCTTCTACAAGAGATAACATATAAGTAGTGTACAAGACCACACACAAGCAACCTGTATTACTACATTAATCTTCTAAACACTACAGTACCATAGTTTCAGATGTGGAGAGAATACATGTAATAAAGAGAAATCATTCTTTATTAAATGTAATGGTTATTTAATTTATTTATTTATTAGTTACCCAAAACAAAACGGGCATAGCCCAATTACATTGCATGGGGATTCTTATGAATACAATTATTATTACACAAGTCCAGTTACAATTACTATTACACAATTATTACAATAATAATGAGCTGATATCTATTACAATTAAAAAATTTGCTATTTAACAGGTTGGGATGAGTTGAGACATATATATGCATTTATTGTTAAGTGATAATATGTTTAATTGCGTTAGGGGTCGTATGGAATATATCAATGCCATATTTCTCAATAACTGAATTTACAATTTGTGCCATTCTTATCAAAGGAGAATTACCTCGTATGTTGGTCCTATATTGAGGAATATGCAGAATGTTTCGAGGTCGCGATCTGTATGCTGGCACGTACAAATGAACCAAGGGAAGCAACTGGGGACAGTCTATCCTGTTGTTTTATTAGTTTACACATAAAGCAAATGTCTGCTACTTCTCTCCTCGTGATTAGCTTTTTTACTTTAACTTCGGATCTAAAATTACTATATTGATTATATTCTGGATATCGATTATACATTTTGTAATGTAGATATTTTAGAAATTTATTTTGTACTGTTTCAACTTTGTTTTGATAAGTTACTTGCCCCGGATTCCACACAGTGGAAGCAAATTCCAATTTTGATCTAACTAATGAATTATATAGAAGTTGGAGAGCTGTAAGATTCTTAAAGTCTGTTGTAGATCTCATTAGAAAGCCAAGATTTTTAAGTGACGCATTTACTACTTTGTCAATATGATCGTCCCATTTCAGATCCAACTGAAATGTACACCTAGATCGCGACAATTATAGATACGCTCTAATGCAACGACGTCTATAGTATATTGAAAGCGATATGGCAGTTTCTTGGTTGTAAATGTCATACATTTGCATTTGTTTATATTAAGGTCTAATTTGTTTGTTTTACTCCAACGTAACATTGCATTAAGATCTTCTTGGAGAAGCTGACAATCATTAACATTTATTATTTCTTTGTATATCTTAACGTCATCAGTAGGTATTGGGATACTTGGGCGTTGCCCCTCCAGTTTTTTTCTGGCCACGCCTGCTGCGCTCTGATTGGCTATCCCCTCTCCTCTAGCTCCTCCCCTTGCTTCTGATTGGTCGACGCCATCTTGGATGACACGCCTACTATTCTGTGATTGGCTGAAGGCGGCCATTTTGAAAACGCCTACTATTCTCTGATTGGATGACGGCCATTTTGGAACTTCGGGCGCCATTTTACCACGCCCTATGAATCCATGACTGGAAACTGTATTACCGGCAACATGCATGCTTCTAAGAGATGGCGCTATGAAGGAATACCGACAAACTATGTACTTTTACTACTAGGCGGCGCGTCATGAAGAAATCTGTATTACCGATCATCATTTTATATTAATAAATTTCACCGTTTTCTCAAATAATTATCGTCGTCGTCGTCGTCATTAATAAGATAATAATTACACATAGTAATAATTAATTCAGCATTAAAAATTTGAAATTCAGGAGGGCGCGTCATGAAGAAATCTGTATTATCCTACGCATTGATGCTATTAGAGGTCGCATTAAAGAGCCTTTTCTCTCACTCTCTTGCTCTTTCCTAGTAGAGGACGCATTAAAGAGCCCTCTCTCTCTTTCTCCTATTAGAGGACACATTAAAGAGCCCTCTCTCTCTCTCTCCTATTAGAGGACGCATTAAAGAGCCCTCTCTCTCCTATTAGAGGACGCATTAAAGAGCCCTCTCTCTCTTTGTCCTATTAGAGGACGCATTAAAGAGCCCTCTCTCTCTTTCTCCTATTAGAGGACGCATTAAAGAGCCCTCTCTCCTATTATAGTAATAATTATTTAAGATAACTGATCCAACATTAAAAATTTGAAATTAAGCGCTGTATTATCCTACGTATTGATGCTATTGGTATCATATATCAAAATTTTAAATTTGTCATTTTTGCATCTGTCATTTAAATCTGTCATTTTGAATTTGTTATTTTTGTATATGTCATTTAAATCTGTCATTTTAAATCTGTCATTCTTAAAGCAACCATCTTACCAGATTTGAATTTTAGCGCTAACTCTGGGATTGGATCCTTTCATTAAGCTGAAACTCTCTCTCTCTCTATCTCTCTCTCTCTCTCTCTCTCTCTCTCTCTCTTTCTCTCCCTCTCCCTCTCCCTCTCCCTCTCCCTCCCCCTCCCCCCTCCCTCTCCCTCTCCCTCTCCCTCTCCCTCTCCCTCTGCCTCTCCCTCTCCCTCTCCCTCTCCCTCTCCATCTCCCTCTCCCTCTCCCTCTCCCTCTCCCTCTCCCTCTCCCTCTCCCCCTCTCTCTCTCTCTCTCTCTCTCTCTCTCTCTCTCTCTCTCTCTCTCTCTCTCTCTCTCTCTCTCTCTCTCCTTATTTGACAAATTATTCATTACACAGTATGAGTTGAGATCATCGCGTAACACTTAACACGTAACACTTGCAAATTGTTCAAATATTTTTGCAGCCTATTTCTAAGATAGTTTATTTCAGCCATGGTGTTCTTAATACGACGGTACAAACGTTGTTGTCGTTGACGTCTCCGACTGCTGCTGCTGCTGCTGATATGATTGCAGTCGTGTACGTACGGCATCGATAAACTTTTGCGGATAATGTTTTATTATTTCTAATAAAATGAACGAGTTCAATCCACCACCAATTGCTGCTGCTGTGTTTTCTATTAAACTGGTAGCTGAGTAGTATCCGCATAACAGTTCGGACGTGAATAAAATTGAATCGGATGTCGGGAGCGATTTATAGGCATCTTCATGGCGTCTCAGTTGACCTTCTGCTACGTTCTCTATGTTTGCGTGGTAGAAACGTGAAAAGTCGAGGTGACGTAACGTTCGAGCATGATGATTGATCAACGGTGCTAAATGCAGTATAGACTGAAACTCGTAATCTTTTAAGGTTATAGTCCGCTGTGTATCATGTATGGCAACTCTGTTGCCGAAAAACTCGTTGTGAATAATCTCGATGTATAAATTGTCACATAGATGGAATTTCAAATGTTTATCGCAATGTAGTACACTGTTGTCCTTGTTGCAACAGCAGCAACCATGAAAGAAATTTTTAAACATTGCCTCGACTCGTATATCATACAGCTCGAACCAGTCCCGTTCCGACAACACCAATTCACCATACTCACATATGCTATTCACGCACTCGAGCTTCACTACCACGGCAAATTCTCCCTGGTCGTCGTCATCGGGCTGAATAGGTCCTACTTGGATGTTGTGTATATGGTCGTAGTTTTCTTTTCCCCGGGAGGTCTCGTAACATACAGCGGATACTGGACAGCCCCGAGCAGTTGAACACGTACTTCACGTTTAGCTGCTGCTACTGCTGCTACTGGTGCATCTATGATGGTAAAGTTTGCTGATGCTGCTACAGCGTCATCAGCGTAGTATAGAGGCTGCTGCTGCGACAGGAACGCTAAACAATAATAATACAATAATCGATTAATATAAGCATAAACACACACACAAAAGTTTTAAACAACTTACCTGTTTCTTCGACTTCGTTGTTCCACGCTTGACCGTCGTCGTTGTCGGCACTTGCTGTTGATGATGATGATGTATGATCTGCAACATCCGAACCTTCTTCATCTAAACAAGCAACAGCAACAAAATAGACACATATTAGCATATAAACTTGAAGTTTTATAAACAACAACAACAACTTACCTATTTCCAGGAGTTCGCCCACACACTTATCATAACAATAATTAGGACTGCTTGACATCATCGTAATTGCTGCTGCTGCTGCTGCTACTGCTGCTACACACGTACTGTCTACTGCTACACGCTAACAACGGTCGGCTTTATATAGTCACCTATACTTACCTAGATCCAGCGCATGCTCAGTAACACGCATACGGTAAACAAGCGGTCATCGCTGGCAGACAAGTTTCATCCTGTCGCTGACACGTCATCATCATCACAGGCAGGTGTGTGTAGGTAATTACCTCATTCTCTCTCTCTCAGTTATAGCTATCACTTTTCATGCCATGGTACAGCTGGGTGAGAATAGTAATAATACACATATATAAAACATTAATCTTTTTATTCTATGACAATCTTTCTCAAAACATTATTAAACAACAAAACAATAATACTTAAATAACTAAACAACTATCTGTTCTCGGATAACCTTGATAGAACATCTTTTATTCTACGACAATGTTTCTTAAAATTATTAAACAACTAGACAATAATCAAAATAACTAAACAATTATTATTAGGTTGAAATTTGCTCGGATAACCATGAAGACATACTCATTTTTCATGAAACATCCTATTGAATGCTTTGTACGCTTTGTTATGCCAAATATTCTTTTCAACAATGTCTTGATCTACTACTACTACTACATAATTGAAAAGAACAAAATCGCGTTTATCAGATCTATTTCATGAGTATGTTCCCCTGAGTATCCTCTTGTGATTTACATTCAATCACCCTTAAGTTTCACCATCTTTTTTAATAATTACTGTACATAAGGTATAACTCTTGTCAGCTTCACTTATTATTATTATAACTACACTATGCTGACAAAAGATGATTGAACAATTTACAACAACAACTAATTACCTAATTATTACATTCTTAAATAATTTCGAATATAGTATACACAAAGTATAAACCTAGACATCATCATCATCATCACTTATAATAATAATAATAACATCAAGTCGAAGGTCGATCTCTTGTGATTAACATAACCCCGACTACTGCTACTACAGTTGAACTTTACATGTACTTATTACTATACAAATATTTTGCTACTTAAGAGTTAGATATGATACTACCTATACAAAAATTTACAAAACTTAAAAATACAACTATACTACTATACACATATCTATTACTACAACGATTGAATTGTATAATAATTATATACGTTATGATAATATTTTACTACTTAAGATCTAAATATAATACTACCTATACAAATTTTACAAAACTTAAAAATACAACTATACTACTATACACTTACATATATACAAGAGGGGCTTTAATGTTTATACACGTGGTCGCTTGTTGTTGTTGTAGCCGAACGGAACGGAATCAAAATCTTCTATACGTCGTCTCTTCGCGAACGTTATCTTATAGACTTTTGATTCCGCTCGCGTTACAAGCTGATGGTCAGCCGTACGCCGGATGTTGTTGGACTCTACAATAATCTTTTCGTCCATACCTTCCAGCAGTCTAAGCATGGACTCAAAGTTTATTTTTTGAGTCGCGGCGTGGTTTAGGGTGATGCCCTTGACCTTGACGACCACGTGTATCTGTCCCGTGGTCGATTAATAAACTTTGTAGGCGTAGTTCTTCGGCCCGCCTGACACAAATTCTATAATATACGATCCGGGACCGTACTCTTCGAGCTCGTCGGTGAGGTCGCCCAGGAAGCTTCCTGTTGGTAGCTCGAAGTCGCCCGGCTTCGAAACGTATATTACGGAATCTGAAACAACGAAAAAAAAATTAACTCTAATATAAACGGTGTTGATGTTTGATAGTACAATAACTTACCTGTGTCATAGTATAATACTCTCTCTCCTAGCTGATCCAAATAGGAATACAGCTTAAGACGGGCCTGTGCAGTGACAAATGCCACGATGACCACGTTAACTGACGACAGAGGATCTGCTGCTTCCTCTTTATGCTGCCAGTTAACCGCAATTACCTCGTCATTTATTTCCTGCGCATGATTAACTTCTACGCCTGGGCTGGACAACAGGTCGAAAAACTCCTTGGACTCGCTGATTATGGCTGTTTTCGCCTGGTTCTCACGCTGACCAAATTTCCCTAGAATACAAAAAAAATATTAAGTAAAGAAAACTACATAAGGTTATTATAACTTACCCCAGAAGGAATTCAGCATCAGTTTGGCCAACGATCTCAAACCAGGGTTCTTGACGATCTTCAACGAATCCAAGGAGACTCCCTCGTTCTCGAAGTAGTCATCAACGTACTGTTTCCGGGCTCCATCGATACCATCCTCGCTGTTGGTAGTTATTGAAGATGGCCAACCGCTGGCTTCCTGCTTCATCTTCAGGAACTTGTCGATGAAACCCGAAAACAGTCCCCCGGTCTTGGACGCTTTGTTGTACTGGGTTACATCGTACGACCAGATCTCTTGTATGTCCTGCACGATGTAACCCTTTCGTATGGCCATTACCAGTTCGTCCAAGACCCAGGTTCCGTTGATGACTCGGTCCTCTACGCCGTGCTGACATTCGGCCTGGTTCAATTCTTCGGCGCAAGTGCGACATAGAGGGAACAGCAGCTTTTGGTGCATCTTGACGGGTAAGACCGGATGGTATAGATCTTGTGTCGGTAACATTGTACATTTTACCACGCCGTTGATGTTTTCCAGGCCCCCTTTATCCCTGATTAGATTTTCACAAGCCGCCTTGCCTACGTAAACTTCTGGATGGCCAACTGGGAATTTGGCGTACTTGCATACCCAAGGATAAAGGGAGCATACATCTACATACCAGATCTTTTCCCCGTCTTTTGCAACTCTCTTTAATTTTGCTGCCCCTGTACGGCCGCCGTAAAATGCCTCTCTCGGGTTTAAGGGCGTGTTTACTAACAAGGGATGTTTCTCAACCTGCTGTCTGAATTCGGGTGTTAACTGCCTTCGGAAGCGACATTCCCACTGTTCAACAACCTCGTATCCTAGCGACTTTAACTTCTCTGTTGTGGCTCGGGTCTTCTCGAGCCTCATATCCATGGTGTCGCTAGGATCGTCGTGTAGAGGCTCGTTGCGACGGGTAGTGAAGCAGGTGGGACATCCATGGAAGTAACACCCGTGAAATTGAAATATGGTATTACCATACAGCCCGTCAACCTTTAACCCGCCCACGATAGCTTCTCTCTGCCTGCCGACGTGTTGAATCTCAGCACCTCTTTGAGGTTCTTCCAGCAACAGCCATTGGAGAGCTACCTTAGACTGGTTATCTGCGCGTCTATAACCACCCTTTGGTATCAGTCCAATGGTGCTTTCTTTGAGGAATTTCCTCCGGAACATGAGATTACAGGCAGAGGCGATGGTGATGGCTTCCGTGAACGGGTCAACGTCGCATTCCTCAATAAAGAGATTCCTAAAGTGGATACAGGCTCTCTTCAAAATATCGACGTCTGTTCGACAATATTCGACCAGGTCACGTTGCATGTCGAACTCCGTGTCCCTGTTCGCCTCGTACCACTTTAGGAACGCTTTACGAGCCTGGGGTTTCATGGTGTCGGGGCTGTAAAATTTGATGTCCGGAAGAGGACCCACGTAATGGGCATTCGCCTCGGTGTTAAAGAGGTGCGGGAAGTATCCTTTGGGAGCCGGTAGATCGAACGCTTTAGGCAAGTCAGCCAGAGCCATGGGGAAAAAGTTGAGCGAGTCGATAATCTTTAGATTATCTAGTTGCAGCAGCAGAATTTTTGAACCGCGCATAATGAGGTCCGGTTTCAAAGAGGTGTTGTTGGTTATCAGATAATTTAGAATGAATTGCGTATCGAAAGCTTGCCCGTTATGGGCAACTGCTACAACTTTTTTGAATTTTTTACGCATCTCCAACAGGTGCGCGAGAAAACCATCTATACATTTTCCTCGCAAGATCTGTTCTCGCAAACCACATCTTACACAACTGGTAGCAGTTGATGATGAGTGGTTGTTGTAACACTCAGAACAGACTTGCTGGAAAACGCATAGATTCGGCTCGTGGAGGTTGACGCCGGGCGCAATTTCTTTCTCTTGCCGGGTCTCCAGGTCGAAGAACACAAACAAGGTGTCTTGCTTTATGTTCCTAGGCCCGGCCGGTTGTATATGACAGAAATGGTTTTCGGGTTTATGGCTCTGACAGATCTTACAATAGATCTCCCCGCACACGTGAGCCTGCTTCCGGGTCTTGATGTTGATGGTTTTGAAACATCCCTCGCATTTTTTAACTTCCCGACACATGTTGCCCTCCTGATGGATGTTAAAGCAGGCTTGACTTTTAAAGTCTCGCCTGCAGTCCGGACACCTAATCAGCTGCGCTGTTCTTTCGCAGGGCGGAGAACTACCGCAGCCTACGCAGGACTTTTGACACCGGTGATCTCTCTTGTTGTTATAGGGTACGTGGCAGTGCTCACAGAAATAACCGCAGGCAAAGGCTGAGGTCAATGATGTTATGACGTTATAATGATGCTCGTGATACAACAGCTTGATGTTCTTTGTTGCGGCATCATTATCAACGACCCCCTCAAAGATAAGTGAACGACCTCTCGAGCCGTAGCTATACACTACTATCTTGTAGTTGGGGGCCAGGAACTGCTGGAACAACCTTAATTCATTGACCCCGGCTCCCTCCGGTGGAATGAAAGCTCCTCCAGCATCCCGCATCATTTCCTCGGCCTTTATCTTTTGCACGGTCTGATTTTGACGGATCTTCTTGTAATCAGCACTGTTATCTGCGTGAGCCCTGCCTACGACCAAAGCCCTGGGTAGGCATAGATTGTCACTGGTGGTGTTGTTAATCGTGACAATCCCTCGGCGACGGCTACACTCTTCGGCAAAGGTGCTGTACGTGCTTACGACAGCGACCTTGTCCAGCAGGTGGTGTTACAATAGTAGCTATTAGTCTGAAGGTGTCCGAACTCAGGACTTCAGGATCGCTCTGTAAAATCGATTCTAAAATGCCCCAGACATCATTGAAGGTGATTTCATCAGAGCGCCTGAGGCTCATGTAGCCGGGAAGTTTTTGTTTGAAACTGTCAAACTCAAATGTGGCCCCTACTTTATCATTCGGTTGTGCTCGGCTTAACACATCTCGCAAAATTTCGTTGATGGCCGATTTAAAATGCTCCAAATGATCTTCACCGACTGACGCGTCGTTTACTTTAAACACCAGTCGATGTTTCAGGGTGCCAAATTTCTTGATGGTGGACACGTTTTCATCGATAATTTCGTAGAGAGAAGACATTTTGTACAGGAGTAACAGCAACAATAGCAAAAAATATCGCACTTGCACACTTAACAAAGGCTAAAACAACAAAGATTATATGTTGTTAATTTAAATAAACATTGACTAATTATTATTAAAGTTTAAATGCACTGCAAGCTATTAAATATTATAAATTAATTATAAAGATCAATTTTAATGCAAATTAATAAAGTCTTTTAGCCATTCTTAAACTTTTAATAGCAAGCTAATTTAAACAAATATAGAGTTTAAAATTGTTACTAAATCCCTTTGACAGATTATTATAAACAACAAAATAAGTTAAAATTGTTTGAAATATAACAGCAACAGGTAAGAAATCATATAGCGACAAATGGACAGATAAATCTTTTACCATTTACGAACTGGTTCTCTTAACCCCTAATTAAAAATAAAAAGCTTAGATGCTACGTGATGGTAAAAAAAATTGACGCAAAATAAACAATAACCTCTGAATGCAATGCAGGCTATTAAATATTATAAATTATTTGCTTTGACAAAGTTAAAGAAAGATCAGTTTCAATGCAAATTAATAAAACCTTTTAATCGATATTACACTTTTTTTAACAACAATCTAATTTGAACAAATATAGAGTTTAAAATTGTTACTAAATCCCTTTGATAGATTATTATTATAAAAAACAAATAAGGAACGGCTAAAAACAACAAAGATTATATGCTGTTAATTTAAATAAACATTGACTAATTATTATTAATGTTTAAATACGCTGCAAACTATTAAATATTATAAATTAATTATAAAGATCAATTTTAATGCAAATTAATTAAGTCTTTTAGCCAATCTAAAAAGCATAACCTCAAATTATGATTTAAATAACTATGTTACAACCCCTAGATAAACAACTAATAACGATCACACTTCGCATAAAACAATTACTACTTTAATCGATAATCAAACTAGGGAAATTAAAAAATATAAAACTATTCTTGCTGAAATTTCAAATTTACCATTATTATTATAAACAAAATACCTTATATATTGTTCAAATGTAACTTAAATAATTATTTTAAACTGATTATGTTACAGTGTCGTGAAAAATCATGCGAGGACGAGATTGCCGATTATTATAAAAAACAATAATAATAATAAATCCTACCTTTTTGTTCGATTAAAGCTGTAGATTTCACATAGACACTGTAGCAACAATTGGTAATAACAATCAAGAATGGCACAAATCACTTCAAACACAAACGTAATAATTAACAGTACGCATAAAAAACATACATGTGTTGATGTCTCGAGTAACCCCAAACAAGTGATTGTCTACTTCCGTGGTTGGCTTTATAGGTTCGAATTGTTGCGCAATATTATGCAATAAGATAAAAATAAAACTCGAGTCAATTTGCCCGCTTAACAAAGGAACAAAGCGTTCTCTCCGGTGAACACGTGTGGGTCATCAATCAGTTTGAAATGTTATTTTCTGCACCCAGAGTTGACATACCTTCTAGATTTTATCTATTAGAATAAAAAACGGTGTACCACTCTAACCCTCTGGGGATATAATTCATTCAACTGTTATACCGTTTTTTATTGAACGCAGGTGTGACGAATAAGTTATGACCCTGTCTGTATTAAATAAAGGTTACATTCGATATCGCCTTTTGTACTTTAGTGTCTTTCTCGGTTCTATTTGTGTTTAGGTATGTGATAAATTTCAACGTATTGTGCGAACAGAGAATGCAATGGTAATATTATATTATTTTTATTAGGCTATAGACAGATTGTTGTCAAAATTCGAAATGATTCCCTTTTAAGGATGTGTTTATAACTTTCAACTCATAAATGAACATGGCAAACAGTTGAGGTTTGATTTAATTGTGTGCCTTTTTATTTAAAGAAAATTCTATAAAAATTTAAAGTGTGTTCTTTTAAATGCTCTAAGAGACAGAAAGGTCTTTTTACCTGGAAATAGCTTTAGAAATCAAACCCGTCAACGTGCGAGATTTACAGGTACTTAATAATACAAAGAGTGATGAAATGTTTGATTATTTTGCTATTACAGTATATTAATATTATAATCCATTGAAACTTTTTCTGTTAAATGTGATTATGATAAATCGAAAAAACCATTTCTTTAAATAGGTATATTTTTAATTAAATGTCTAAAGTATGACAAAAAATACTTTTAATGCTCTAACACAGTCAACCTTTATTTAGAAGATCGGTCACATAGATAAGTGCTACCTACATTGACAACGCAGGTGTTCTTTTGTTCGTTAACGAGTTTCTTTGCTCAGGGTCTGTGTGTGTGTATGTAATAAATTAAATGGTTATCAATAGTTACATCTAAAAGTTGAATTTAAAATTTTTAATGTTGTAGTAAATTATAAAAACGACACTGAGGGTAATAAATTTAAATTTGTATCTAATCGTGTTACTTGACAGTACAGGTGTCGATCCCTTTTTTTTAACAATACCCTTTTTGTTCCGAAGGGTAATAAATTAAGATTTTATCTACTCGTGTTACTTGACAGTACAGGTCTACCTTTTTTTAATGATATCCTTTTGCTCCGACGGTAATAAATTTAGATTTTTATCTACTCGTGTTACTTTTGACAGTGCAGGTGTCGATCCCTTTTTTAACAATACCCTTTTTGTTCCGAAGGGTAATAAATTAAGATTTTATCTAAAATCGTGTTCATTCGCGCAGGTTCGAAGTTTATAAAAGCTTAGTCAAACCCTCCTGCCGTTTTAGTTTGTTCTTGACATCGGTTACGGTGATAGTAATATTGTTATTGTTTGCTTGAACTAGGTATGTTAAAATAATCATTTATTATTCTTGTGAGTGTTAAGTTTTTGTTTATTTTTTTACATAGAAAAAAAATGGATTTGCTAATACAACAATTGAACAAATCTCCCGTTAGCCAGAAGCCAATCAAGAAGTTATGTGATTACAAAATAAAAGAAATTGCAGAGATACTACAATTCAAAAGAGTCGTTTGCCGTGATAAGCGTCAAAGTGTGATTATTGTTGCTGAAAAGCATGTTACATTTCTACCAAAGCGAATCAGCGATAAGTTAACAGATCAAAGGGTTACAGAGCTTAACCAGCAGATTGAAGCTAAAACGATTTCTCTAGGTTTGATGTACATAGGGAAAACAAACTGTTATGATGACTGCCTGTTTGTGGAATTAAATAAGGTACGAGTAAACATCAAGTTTATACAATAAACCCCTTTTTAATGTTCTATTGTTGTCGTTGTTGTTACAGCCCCTGGAACCACAAATAGAAAACAGAGGTCAGTCCTGAAGTCCTCAAGCACCAGCATTCTATCAACATTTTTTATTATAAATTAAATGTAGCCTTAACACTATATTAATAAACATAATTTTTTTTTTAATTCCTATATGGCTTTATTATTTCTTCTAGAAAAGGTAGTGGTGGAAACGTTTCAGCTTAGTGAAAGGATCCAATCCCAGAGTTAGCGCTAAAATTCAAATCTGGTAAGATGGTTGCTTTAAGAATGACAGATTTAAAATGACAGATTTAAATGACATATGCAAAAATGACAAATTCAAAATGACAGATGCAAAAATGACAAATTTAAAATTTTGATATATGATACCAATAGCATCAATACGTAGGATAATACAGCGCTTAATTTCAAATTTTTAATGCTGGATCAGTTATCTTAAATAATTATTACTATAATAGGAGAGAGGGCTCTTTAATGCGACCTCTAATAGGAGAGAGAGAGAGAGAGAGAGAGAGAGAGAGAGGGCTCTTTAATGCGTCCTCTAATAGGAGAAAGAGAGGGCTCTTTAATGCGTCCTCTAATAGGAGAAAGAGAGAGAGGGCTCTTTAATGTGTCCTCTAATAGGAGAAAGAGAGAGAGGGCTCTTTAATGTGTCCTCTAATAGGAGAAAGAGAGAGAGGGCTCTTTAATGCGTCCTCTAATAGGAGAGAGAGAGAAAAGGCTCTTTAATGCGACCTCTAATAGCATCAATGCGTAGGATAATACAGATTTCTTCATGACGCGCCCTCCTGAATTTCAAATTTTTAATGCTGAATTAATTATTACTATGTGTAATTATTATCTTATTAATGACGACGACGACGACGATAATTATTTGAGAAAACGGTGAAATTTATTAATATAAAATGATGATCGGTAATACAGATTTCTTCATGACGCGCCGCCTAGTAGTAAAAGTACATAGTTTGTCGGTATTCCTTCATAGCGCCATCTCTTAGAAGCATGCATGTTGCCGGTAATACAGTTTCCAGTCATGGATTCATAGGGCGTGGTAAAATGGCGCCCGAAGTTCCAAAATGGCCGTCATCCAATCAGAGAATAGTAGGCGTTTTCAAAATGGCCGCCTTCAGCCAATCACAGAATAGTAGGCGTGTCATCCAAGATGGCGTCGACCAATCAGAAGCAAGGGGAGGAGCTAGAGGAGAGGGGATAGCCAATCAGAGCGCAGCAGGCGTGGCCAGAAAAAAACTGGAGGGGCAACGCCCAAGTATCCCAATACCTACTGTCATCAGCAAATATAAGACATTTACATTCACTAAACTGTGAAGGGAGGTCATTTATAAACAACAAGAAAAGCAAAGGTCCCAAGTTACTTCCCTGCGGCACACCAGATGGTACCAGAAACCTCTCTGATTGCTCGCCATGTATTTGTACATATTGATATCTATTATGTAAATATGATTTAAAGAGCCGCAATAAATCTAACGAGAATCCAGTTAAATGCAATTTACCCAATAAAATGTCATGACTAACTCTACCAAAGGCCTTTGAGAAATCTGTATAAATTACATCGGTTTGCCCTCCCTTATCAATTATATTACCAGTATATTCAACGAATATTATTAAGTTTGATTCAATTGATCTTTTATTCATGAAACCGTGCTGTTGATCCGTTATTTCATTTCTAACGCTATTATAAATTCTGTTGTATAATAACTGTTCAAATATTTTTGCTGGTATTGACAATATAGATATGGGTCGGTAATTTTCTACTTTTGATTTATCACCTGATTTATGTATGGGTACAATCTTTGCTACTTTCCATTTTTCTGGAAATATGTTAGTTTTTAGTGCTAAATTAAATATAACTAAATATAATTAAATCTCCCAACAAGCTTTGAATATATATGGAGGAATCAAATCAGGTCCAACCGACTTTTTTGGTTTTAACTTTCGCATCACTTCCTCGACCTCCCGCACTTCTATTACCTGTATGTGCACAAAAGTATTATTGAGAATACCGTCAAAGTTATGATTGCACTCTGATATTATTTGATTAACGTTATACGATGAATTTCGAGTATAGGCCGTCTCAAAATATGTAGCAAACATTTGTGGTATTTCTTTTTTTCATTACTGACCTGGTTTTTGTACTGATATTTACTAGAATGTAAGCTATTATGTTTTTTCTTATTTATATAATTCCAAAAACTGTTAACGTTATGCTTTATGTCATTTTCAATTGTTGCAATATAATTTTCATAAGCAAGTTTTGAACTTTGTTTAATCTTATTTCGCAATCTACGAAATTCCCGCAAGTGATATTGTGATGTTTCTCTACGTTTATGATGAAATTTTTTTAATTTTACGTCTGCAACAATTTCAGGTGTAAACCAGACTGGATAGACTGAATTAGATTTATTAGATTTTTTAGAATTTCTAGGAACAGACTGATCTAGAGCGTTATAGATTAAAGTATAAAATATTTCTACAGCATCGTTTACATCATTTGTATTATCCTAATAGCACACCGACGTCCGATGGACGTTTGAACAATGTCCTCGGCGGACTTAATGAACATCCAACGGACGATCGGTTATAGTCCGTGGGACGTTATATGAACGTCCATGGGAAGCCCAAATGTCACAATGTTGGACATTATTAAAACGTTCCAGACGGACGTTTTAAAAACGTCCATATTATGTCCCAAGGGACGTAATAAACGTTCGATTTATACTACGTGGGACGTTATATGGACGTCCACGGGAAGTCCAAATGTCATGAACATGCGACGTTCTTAAAATGTCCCGGGCGGACGTTTTGCGTACGTCTTTGTATGTCCTCGGAGGACTTAATGAACGTCCAACGGACGATCGGATATAGTCCGTGGGACGTTATATGAACGTCCATGGGAAGCCCAAATGTCACAAAGTTGGACATTATTAAAACGTTCCAGACGGACGTTTTGCGTACGTCTTCCAAGAACTTGACGAACGTTTTAAAAACGTCCATATTATGTCCCAAGGGACGTAATAAACGTTCGATTTATACTACGTGGGACGTTATATGGACGTCCACGGGAAGTCCAAATGTCATGAACATGAAACGTTCTTAAAATGTCCCGAGCGGACGTTTTGCGTACGTCTTTGTATGTCCTCGGAGGACTTAATGAACGTCCAACGGACGATCGGATATAGTCCGTGGGACGTTATATGAACGTCCATGGGAAGCCCAAATGTCACAAAGTTGGACATTATTAAAACGTTCCAGACGGACGTTTTGCGTACGTCTTCCAAGAACTTGACGAACATTTTAAAAACGTCCATATTATGTCCAAGGGACGTAATAAACGTTCGATTTATACTACGTGGGACGTTATATGGACGTCCACGGGAAGTCCAAATGTCATGAACTTGCGACGTTCTTAAAATGTCCCGAGCGGACGTTTTGCGTACGTCTTTGTATGTCCTCGGAGGACTTAATGAACGTCCAACGGACGATCGGTTATAGTCCGTGAGACGTTATATGAACGTCCATGGGAAGTCCAAATGTCACAAAGTTGGACATTATTAAAACTTTCCAGACGGACGTTTTGCGTACGTCTTCCAAGAAATTGACGAACGTTTTAAAAACGTCCAAGGGTGGTAATAGACGTTCGATTTATACAACGTGTGACGTTACATGGACGTCCCGTGGAAGTCCAAATGTCACGAACTCACGAATCCAAGTTCTATCTTCACTTTTAGCCACTTCAGAGGTTCTTTTCAAGTATCTTTTAAAAGTGTCTTCTATTTTCTTTTCGGTGCAACTTTTCAGCAACGGTTTTAAAGCAGCACCTAAAAATAAATGCAAATATAATTAATATATTGTGCACATAGCTTTTATCAATGCAATACCAGCATTCAAGACTGAAAAATGCCATATGCCTAAACCAGTGACGGTTTGTACACTTTTGGATGTACTGCTAGCAGACGGCAAGTATATATTAACTGGTTGCTTAGCAGCCGATTACACGGGTTGCATCGGTGATGCTAACAGAATATCCAAAACAGTACATAGTAACCTCTGCTGGCATCGGGTCATACATGGATTTATTTAAAATCCAAAAATACAATATAAAACTCAGATGTTTTATTTGAAAAAAGTAGGTATTGGGTCGGTTGAGTCCATCACCTCCCTTTTTATGCAAATGACCCGCGATCTAATTAATATTCAAATGAGGCGTGGTCTAATTAAATGCGCGAATTAATATTCAAATAAGGCGTGGTCTAATTAAATGCGCGAATTAAATGCGCGAATTAAATTACTTGATCTAATTAAATTAATTCACGGTATCATTTACATATCTCATCTCTCATTTACATATATCATTTCTCATATGCATGCGCGAATTAAATTAATTCACGGTATCATTTACATAACTCATCTCTAATTTGTACACCTCACCTCTCTCATTTCTCATATGCATGCTCGAATTAAATTAATTCACGGTATCATTAGCATATCTCATCTCTTATTTACATTTATCATTTCTCATATGCATGCGCGAATTAAATTAATTCACGGTATCATTTACATAACTCATCTCTCATTTGTACACCTCACCTCTCTCATTTCTCATATGCATGCTCGAATTAAATTAATTCACGGTATCATTAGCGTATCTCATCTCTCATTTACATTAATCATTTCTCATATGGATGCTCGAATTAAATTAATTCACGGTATCATTAGCATATCTCATCTCTCTCTCATAAATTTATTTCAAAATAAATCTTATGTTGTCATTGCTAAATGATATTTAAATATAGATCTACACGTCATCATGTAATTATACGAAAAAATTTAACATGTAGAAACGTAATAATAAAAATTTGCTTTCAAGTATACAAAGTATCTCTAAAAATTACTGTCAATCAACAGTCAGATTATCTCTATTGCGTTCTGACATGTTTAAATATACGTCATAAACATTTAAAATACGGTTTACAAATAAAGCAAGTTCTAATTTGAAAGAAAACACTTAGGATCGTTATGATTTCTTAAAAATTTATTTAAATAATTCCGATAAATATTTATAAATAAAACTTAGAAAAAGGAATATTGTGTAGTACCATTTTAAAGTCAAAAAGCTTATACCGGTTTAAATTTTACGCTTTTCAACTGTTGCCGCTCTTAAATGAAATTATACTTAATTAGAAATGTAAACGTCATACGGCTGACATTTAAAATACATCCGAGCAACATAATTGATATTTTATCATTTCTCATATGGATGCTCGAATTAAATTAATTCACGGTATCATTAGCATATCTCATCTCTCTATCATAAATTTATTTCAAAATAAATCTTATGTTGTCATCCCTAAATGATATTTAAATATAGATCTACTTTGGCATGTTTAAATCCAAACGTCATAAACATTTAAAATACAGTCTACAAGTAAATCGATAATGGTCATGTAATTATTATCTAAGCATCTTTTTATTTACAATTATCTAGTAAAAATGTATTGTTTTATACGACCAACAAAGGAATTTAGTGAGTTAGTCATAAAGAAACTTCAATGTAGACAGATTTGATGTACGCTTCATTAACTTTTTAACCAAGAAACATTTTTATTATTATTTAGTTAGACAAAGTGTTTTTATAATAACAGCTCTCAAAAGAGTCATTCCTTTAAAAATAATAATAATGTTCATGACGTACTAATTACGCAGACGCTAAAAATGATATAAAACCGAACGCTTTTTTAAAATAAACCATCCCGAAAGTGTTCCTCGAATCATTAAGATACTTACATCTAGTGCAATATTAAAATCAGGTATGTTTATTTTCATTTGCTTATATTTAAAAAACTATATGTAAATGATTTACGATTGTTTTTATATTAACTTCCATTTAGATCATCTACAGTTCCTAAGAAATATAATTTGTTTATTTGAAATCAATCATGTAAGTGCTTTAATCTTTAATTATTTTATGCAAACTAATCATTTTGAACTTTTTAGATCGTCTACAATTCCGTATCATTAAGAAATATTAATTTTCCTTATTTGAAATTCGTCAAAGTGAGTGTTGGTTTATAACTATATGTATGTATATATTTATATTAATTATTTCACTTCTTACAGCCTCCGACTAACATCTGACCAAAACAATGTCTTCTTCTTCGGCATCCAATTACGATAGCGACTATATTGATGATTATGAAGATGCTGATACAGCATTTTGGTCAAACGACGATCAAGAATTGCAGCAGCAATTTCATAGTTGTATCTTAGATGGTGGAGCGTATAATACAATCTCGATCTCAGCTATTGTATGTTATGATACAGAGTTATTTTTACCGAATGGTGAAATATTGATAAATACTCAACGGTATACCACGGAGGCGGTCCACACTCACGGAAGCAATAACGAAGAAAATGTGACACAGGCATATGACGAACTTTTACAGTTAATCAAAACAAAAAAATAGACAATTAGGGGTAAATTATGTTACGTTTTTGAAGTTTATTCGTGTATAGTGTGTGTGCGCGCGTGTGTGTAACAGTTTAGATATGTAATGTATACGTTTTGTTTCTTACTTAAGTCTATTTTGTTTGTATGTTTGTAATATTTAGACATTTACGAAAATTAAATCAAGTTGAACAGCAGATTACTATTTTAAATTTAATAGATCATACGAATTATCTTACCCTGTTCTGAATGACTGCTTTGTATAAATTGTGCATTGTTTGTAAATGCTCTCTAAACTAAAATATTCATATATGAGAGAAATGTTATATAAGTCAATACAGCCCTATAACTATCATTTATTGATCTATACAAAGAGATTTATATCTACGCTAAACTAAAAATTAATAGAAGTATTGCATTCCTGATATCATAAGATAACGATAAAACACATGATTATTCTTAGACTAAGGTGTAATTTAGGTAGTCAAATGGTAGGTAATCGAATTGTAGGTACATATCATATGATATCATACAATTATATTCTAGTAAGAAATGTAATAAAGTCGTTGCTATAAATAACAACATTCTTTATCACGATCATCTATCATTATCATAATTATCTAATGTCATGCAGAGTCAGCAGCTAGCTCCTAAGTTCGTATATGCGAGAATCGGTATTATATAACACACACATCAGTCTACATTCATTGTTCTAATATTGATAGGAACTTTCTAGAATCTATAAAGTTGTACTACATATATTCAACTAATTTGAATATACGATAACGGGTACTCATTATACTTCTATGCACACAATCGAGGTATCAGTACACTCCAACCACGTGATCAAGATTGTAGTATTCAAATCAAGCTTCCTAGCCCCTATACAAGTATTCTAGAACACAGAGTATTCATCACCAAACGTATTCTTCATATATGAAATCATAAAGTTCGAGTCTAACTAATGACGAGGTGAAAGAATAGGTGCAATCGGTTTATGCCCATACCAGGCTCCCTATGATTATTATAAATGTCTTAACAGAATAAAAAAGGGTGAAATGAATATAACTTATAGGATTTAATCAAACTAGAAAAATATCGATATATTCTACGTTGAGAAAATAATTATACTATGTAAGCATCGATACGCTACATACGATTGCGAGCCTGAGTATAAGCATAAACCCTATACTACAGATTTTTATCCTTTTTTCATTATATCTACTACAGACGAGGTGAAAGAATAGGTACATTTAACATGCGTATGCTACAATTATCTAATTTTCTAGTTCCTACTTTACGATCTTTGAACGACCACAAAGAGAAAACTGTTGAATCATCGGGAAATGAATGCCCCTCCCCTAGCTTTTCTAATCCTCTATCGGCAGGTGCCAATTTCCAGTCCGTCCAGAACTTTAAATTTTCATACTATATTTAGTTAAATTGAAAGGAGCGCAAATGAATAGAAAATTGAGATAGGGAAGTAACATTCTTACCTCTACCTTGGATTTCTGAGAAAACTGAAAATTTTAAAAATTTAAATCTTTTAGGAATCAATAATATGCATATTCCCTATGTTAACAACTGCTTAGCATCTACTCTGTACATTTATTATCATCTTTGATCATAAACAGAGCGAGGTAGATCTTGCTAAGGGGCAGTTATCTACGCTATCCTGTGTAGCTGTGTCTATAAAATTATGATGTGATGGTCGCTCTTCAAGATTTTATACGTGCGACTGCACAAAATTGAACATCAACTATACATTTGGCAAGTTTACGCTTCCCTCTTATCATGATACATTAAAAATGTTACTTACCCTTAATTAGCGTGGCCATAAAAAGAGCAGAAAAGTTCTTATGTTTGAAGCCTATTCAGAAATATTTCATTTTTTATCATGATTTGTCAGCAATCTTTTCCAAGCTCTTTTTACAAATTCGTTCACATTGTCTCCTCCAACTTTGGAAAGCAGATCAGTCTAAAAAAAATCAGACACTCAGTAGTGTTAAATAAATTTGTGCTAAAAAGAAGAATTATAGAAGCACGAAAAGGTCTGTATGTGCAGGATGTTATGACATGATATTGCGAACATAAAAAAAATATAAGACACCCTACACATCAAACGCTCACTAATAATATCATTGTGCATTGATTTTTTGAGTAAGATTTCTGCAACGTTGCAGAAAGTAAAATTTACAAAAAGAATTAATCCTCGAAGGCAAATTCAGTATCATACGACATATACGGCAAAATAAGCATAAAACACTTGTTTTTACACCAATCAACGATTTCTGAAAAGATTTCCACTTTTTAATTTTTTTCAGGTAACATGTACATAGATTTCCAAAAAAACTGCTGGTTGCCATAAACGCTATCCAAAGAGTTTTTCTATTGACTTTGTACAGTGATATTCTAAAAAGTATTACTTACAGATTTTTGCATATTTAAGGGATCTCCCAAAAACTGTTCAACTTCCAGTAGAAGTTCATTATTTTCACATAGTAAAGGTAAATTCAAGTTTTCCCATATATTTTCTGATTTCTTCATTATGTTGTGTTTTTTATATACTTACCATATATTTCATTTTTCAAGTGAAGAGATTATTATTTCAGTCATGTTCAACCTTCATATAATTTGCTTTAGATATTCTGAAAATAATAATAAATCCTTATTACTTAACAATCTAAAATACTATAATACTGCAGGTTACCATGAATATTTTGCATGTTATTATGAATATGCGCTGGTGAGTTACTCATTCAACTATTTATTACCGTTATTACTGCACAATAATAATAATAAACAAATGAAAGGAATGTAATAAAATATTAATAATCACCCTTGCACTTCACACTATTTACTAAAAACACATAACGTAAAAGACTGATTAAATAAATGTTAAAAAAGGATATATAAATAATTGGTTCAAACAGAAACTGCAAGACAAAAACGATAAGAACAAATACCGAAAACCGAATGGCGGCTTATAATGGCTTTACGGGAATTTACTGTTGGCACTGAGTTTGCGTAGTACGTCTTTTATGACCCGTGCATACTGACGTCACACACATTCTGTGTCATTTTTATATTAGCGGAGAAATTTAAATAGCTGTATTAATTAAAAAGAAAATATTTTTAATGAGTTTATGATGGTATGAACGTATGAAATATATAATATAATAATAATTGCTACAACCCATAACCAGGAAACCAGGCCCCAGAAGCTATAAGCTTGTGCGGGAGGGTGGGGGGGGGCGATTATTATTATTATTATATTAATATGCTTCTTGTACTTTGCGTTCACAATGGGCTCATTGTCACACCGAAAACGATTTCATAATAGAGGCTATTATAACATCGTTTTTGGAGACTATTTGTTTTGTAAGTTTGGTAACATTTGTTTTATATTACATATAAACACATTTAATCTTGACACATTCTAACCTCACAAAACACGAAACGTCATTTTATAGTGTTACCACATGTTAAACGCAAAAATCACTAGATTGTAATGCAATGCTTTTAATAGCTTGAATTTACAATTTCTATAAAATTAATGGCGCAAAGTACAAAAAATAGTATATTATACTTGTTTTATAACTCCTCGCTTCTCTCGTCGTGTCCCAAACAACTCGTGCTACAATAGACCGTCTTATACAACTCGTATAATAATATACTATTAGTATATTAGAGTATTCCATAAAGTACAGAAAATATAATTAATTTAAAACACGGAAGAAGCAATTTTCGGATATTCCATAATAGTTTTAATTCTTTGTTTAGAGAACTACATAATGTAGTATTTAATAACAATAAGAAAAATGTGTATTCATAGAGGTCCTTGTTAAGCTCTCAAAATTATATGTACATGTAACAGACTATTCTTAAAAAAAGATCCTTATCTGAAGTTCAGACCGGCTTTTTTATTACTTTGAAGTCACGGGCCTACCATGATCTAAACTGAACGTCCAGTGGACATCTTTTGTTAAAATAGATTTCTAGAATAATTGTTAATCTTAATCTACAAATTGTTTGTTTGTAATCATTTTGTAATTCCTATTAGAACATATTATGGACCCAAATCGAACGTCTGCCGGACATGTTTTGTTGTACTTCTGTAAAACGTTCCCCTATGAACGTCCTTTTATGGACCCAAACCAATCGTTCGCTGGACGTCTTATGCTGTACTTCTGAAAAACGTTCTCATGTGCACGTCCGCCAGACGTCTCTACCATGTCCTGGGACTCAAGGGCCTGTTATGGGCCCAAAACAAACGTCCGTTGGACGTCTCTAGTTGTACTTCTGAAAAACGTCTGCGTGTGAACGTCCGCCAAATGTCCGTATCTTGTCCTGGGATTAAGGGCTTAACTATGGACCCAAAACAAACGTCCGCTGGACATCTTATGCTGTACTTCTGAAAAACGTCCTCAAGTGAACGTCTGCCAGACGTCCGTATCATGTCCTGGGATTCAAGGACCTACTATGGGCCCAAAACAAACGTCCGCTGGACGTCTGTTGTTGTACTTCTGAAAAACGTCCGCGTGTGAACGTCCGCCAGACATCCTTATTATGTCCTGGGATTTAAGGTTCTACTATGGACCCAAAACAAACCTCCGCTGGACGTCTTTTGTTGTACTTCTGAAAAACGTCCTCGTGCGAGTGTCCAGCAGACGTCCATTTTACATCCTAGGACCTACAGTACCTACAATGGACCTAAAAAGAACGTCCATCGGGCAATGTGTGCTATTAGGGATACCTATATCATTCCAATTTATATTTCTTAATAAATTATAAAGAAGGGAAAAATTCGCTCGTCTGAAGTTATAGTGTTCTGGATGAACTGATGTTATAGTAGATAGTAGACCGATTAAAAGATACTGAGAGAGCTGGATGATACATATCTTCGGTTAATAACTTCTCACTACTTACTTGAATATTAAGTTGTAAATTACTGAGTATTAGATCTAGGGTCTTACCTTGTATATTGCGTATATTGTTATGCATAGAAAGATTTAATGTGCATAGAAATTGTTGCAGTCGTTTAGTAATAAGATTGCCATTTGCAAGGTTACAAGTTATACCATCAATATATGGTAAGTTATAGTCACCGGTAAGAATGAGATTGTTTACTAAAAACATTTGCGAGGTTTCAAGAATATCGAAGTATTCCTCCTATTTTGAGATATCTGATCGTGAGATATCTATTTACGTAACAAGTCTGGAATATATATTTTACTGCACTTGTACTTGTACTTTGTTACACACTCCTATTTTTTTGTCAACAGTCAATTTGAGAACTTTTAAAGTAAAAACTATCCCAAGATAGCTTTTTAAAATATGTTAAAGAGTAAGTATGTATAATAATGTATAATAAGATAGATGCAAGTGTGCATACTGCATACGTATCTGAGATGATGAAAGGGACGGTAGTCATGGGCTTTGGTTTCCCCCCCTTATACACAACAAATGGTCATATTTAGCGCTTTAGGCCAGGCTAACCGATTAAAAAAAATAAAAAAAGATAGATAAAATATAGGTCAACGTTTATTCAAATATTTTTTACAAGTTCCTAATAGAATAAGAAATAGTTAGAAATCTTCAGGTGTTATTAAAAACTATTAAATAAATTATTTTGTTATTGAAGTTGGATTGCATTCGTAATTTACACATATCCGGCATGCCTGGGTTGAAAATAAGGCCTGTGCAAAATTAAATTCTAGGTAATGTCGCCATTATTGTTTGCTGGAGTGCTCCATTAAAAAATACAGATGAATTATTAACATATTTAAAAGTTTGTTACTCCATAAGTCCATGTGTGTGCGTCAGTCCGTCCGAGTGGTATTTTGGAATTTTAAAATTTTTATTTCGTATTCAGATAGAGCATCAAAATGTAGAAAAAGATCTACGACACTATTTTCCTATGTCGTAGTGAAAAAGTAAAAAATTAACTTTAAAATTTATTTTCTTGTGCTCATGCCTTTGAGTTTAGTTCCGGCATTGTAGCTTGTTCATTTTAGATTTATTTTTCATAAACTATTTTATTTATTGTTACTACATTTTCATTTTTTAATGCATATGCTACATAATTATTTTTTGGAAAATATTTTTATTTTGCTATTAGTAGTAGTTTTTTTAACATCATAATGGTTATTATGATGTTCCCCTGCCCCTGGTTCATAGTGGCACTTGCCAGGGTCGGACTAGGCAAGGTGACAAAGTCACAGATTCCAAGTTCATTGGGGGAGGGGGGAGGGGGGCGGATACCATGAAAGTGTTTCACATATAACACAAGTTTTCTTTTGTAAGATCAAATTAATTAATTCATTTGCTATGAATCCGCATGTGTCGTCTGAGAGTAGTTTTCTTTGAACATTTATAATTACATAAATTACAATCAAGTGGTTTTTCACCAGTATGAGTCAACATGTGTGCTTTCAGACTACTCTTCACTGAACATGCATAATCACATAAATTACACTTATGTGGTTTTTCGCCATTGTGGGTGAACATGTGTATTTTGAGATGGCTGTTTATTCTACATGTGTAATCACATAAACTGCATTTAAATGGCTTCTCGCCGCTATGAATCATCATGTGCCTCGTAAGTTGGCTCTTTGTCTTACATTTATAATTGCACAACTTACAATCAAATGGTTCTACACCACTATGAATGAGCGCGTGTGCTTTCAGGCTACTCTTCACTGAACACGTATAGTCACATAAATTACATTTATGTGGTTTCTCGCCATTATGAGTGAACATGTGCGTTTTGAGGTGGCTGTATGTTCTACATGTATAGTCACATAACCTACATTCAAATGGTTTCTCGTCACTATGAATGAGCATGTGTCTTGTAAGGTCGTTCTTCCTTTTAGATTTATAATTGCAAAACTTACAATTAAATGGTTTTGCACCACTATGAGTGAGCATGTGTGCTTTCAGATAACTCTTCACTGATGATGTATAGTCACATAAATTACACTTATGTGGTTTATCGTCACTATGAGTAAACCTGTGCATTTTGAGCTGGCTGTGCGTTCTACCTGTGTAATCACATAAACTACATTCAAATGGTATCTCACCTCTATGAGTATGTATGTGCCTTGTAAGTTGACTCTTCCTTTTACATTTATAATTGCACAACTTACAATCAAATGGTTTTTCACCGCTATGAGTAACCATGTGTACTTTCAGACTATTCTTCGCAGAACATGTATAGTCACATAAATTACACTCGTATGGTTTTTCACCACTATGAATAAACATGTGCTGAGTGAAGTGGCTGTATGTTCTACATGTATAATAACATAAACTACATTCAAATGGTTTCTCATCACTATGACTAAGCATGTGCCTTGTAAGTTGACTCTTCCTTTTATATTTATAATCACACAATTTACAATCAAATGATTCTGCATCACTATGAGTGAGCATATGTTTTTTGAGACTACCTTTGTCACAACATTTACGATTACATAAATTACACTCAAATGATTCTTCTAGAGTACTGGCCTTATTGAGATGTTTCTCTTTACTCTCAGTGTGCATTTGAATTTCATTTTGGATATTGCAATCTTCCATGATTTCCGATTCTATTTTGATGTCCACTTCATTTTTAATTATGATCGTCTCATCGACATCCATTATTGTGTTTGTTGTATGTATTGTATTTATAGGCTTCCTGTAACAAACAAGAATAGGTTAGTATGAAAAGCCCAAGAACAAATTTAAATTAAATATTTTAAACTAATTTGATAAACTATTTACGTTCCAACGATGTTCTTTGAGTTTAATAACGAATTAGTGTGATGAAAATCTCTTGTCTGTGATAACACAACTAATAATAAATTCATTAATGTTATATACGTTAATAAAAATTACTACAATCCATTTTTGTGCTAGTAATTAAGTGATAAGAATACCAGATCACCAGCAGCTGCTGAAGAATTTGCATACACACAAACTGCGTTCGATTTCGCAATCGGCAACAGTGTTGCCAGTTCTCACCAGGTTGCAATTATAGCCTAAATCTTTCTATTTGTAGCCCAAAATCGCACAACTTAAACAGAGACGTACTTACAACAGCTGAGTATTTTTGTTGCACGTTTTATTTCTATACAGGATGACTCAAAATTGGTCCGCATCCTCTTAAGAGCATATTTCTCTCATGAAAATAAGGAGAAACGTTTTCAATTTATATTAACATGTATCCGAGAATGCATCTGTATCGAGATACAGAGCGTTAGGGATTCCAATAAAAAAATGATTTATTTAAATTACTCAGAACTGATTGCGAATTAAGTTCTGAAAATTACCATACTTAATATATGGGCCAGAGTTTTGCAGAAGCAGTTTTACTTCTACTAGTGGCGTAGAAAAAATGGCACGTCACCGTTTCTTTTTAAGATTTTAACACTATTTTATTAACCTATTTTTATTAAATTAACCGACTACTTTACCATTAAAGAGATTTCTTGAGTTTTTCCTACCGTTAACCGTTTTCGTATTTTCTCAAAACAGGAAAGACATCACAAATCAGAAAAAAATCAAGTAATCTTGTTATTTAAACTGTAATATAGCTGTAAAAAGTTTCTTTTCGTTTCACTATATAACGTTATAGTTATTTACATTGCAAGGCCGTTACTTAGAACTTTACGTGCGAGCACGGTACCTAACAAGCATAGTCGAGCATTGTTTTATGGTATACTGACATATATATCAATGTTTTAAATAAATATGTATGTTGCTGTGGTATTAATGATAAACGAGCCCGTAATACTTTTTTTGCACGTCCTATACACTATAAGGTTCTACTTTAGTCCCCCAAAAGAGGGAGTAAAGTAGCACTTTTACTCCCTGAGGGAGTAAAGTGTTTTTATTATAACAACAACAAGTAACCCTAATAGCACACATTGCCCGATGGACGTTCTTTTTAGGTCCATTGTAGGTACTGTAGGTCCGAGGATGTAAAATGGACGTCTGCTGGACACTCGCACGAGGACGTTTTTCAGAAGTACAACAACAGACGTCCAGCGGACGTTTGTTTTGTGCCCATAGTAGGTCCTTGAATCCCAGGACATGATACGGACGTCTGGCGAAAGTTCACTTGAGGACGTTTTTCAGAAGTACAGCATAAGATGTCCAGCGGACGTTTGTTTTGGGTCCACAGTTAAGCCCTTAATCCCAGGACAAGATACGGACATTTGGCGGACGTTCACACGCAGACGTTTTTCAGAAGTACAACAAGAGACGTCCAACGGACGTTTGTTATGGGCCCATAACAGGCCCTTGAGTCCCAGGACATGGTACAGACGTCTGGCGGACGTGCACATGAGAACGTTTCTCAGAAGTACAGCATAAGACGTCCAGCGAACGAATGGTTTGGGTCAATAAAAGGACGTTCATAGGGGAACGTTTTACAGAAGTACCTACAACAAAACATGTCCGGCAGACGTTCGATTTGGGTCCATAATACGTTCTAATAGGAATTACAAAATGATTACAAACAAACAATTTGTAGATTAAGATTAACAATTATTCTAGAAATCTATTTTAACAAAAGATGTCCACTGGACGTTCAGTTTAGATCATGGTAGGCCCGTGACTTCAAAGTTATAAAAAAACCGGTCTGAACTTCAGATAAGGATCTTTTTTTAAGAATAGTCTGTTACATGTACATATAATTCTGAGAGCTTAACAAGGACCTCTATGAATACACAATGAATTAATACAGCTATTTAAATTTCTCCGCTAATATAAAAATGAGACAGCATGTTATGCACGGATCATAAAAGACGTACTACGCAAACTCAGTGCCAACAGTAAAGCCATTATAAGCCGCCATTCGGTTTTCGGTTGTTCGGTCTTCGGTATTTGTTCTTATCGTTGTTCTTGCAGTTTCTGTTTGAACCAATTATTTATATATGCTTTTTTAACATCTATTTAATCAGTCTTTTACGTTATGTGTTTTTAGTAAATAGTGTGAAGTGCAAGGGTGATTATTAATATTTTATCACATTTCTTTCATTCGTTTATTATTATTATTGTGCAGTAATAACGGTAATAAATAGTTGAATGAGTAACTCACCAGCAAAATATTCATGGTAACCTGCAGTATTTATAGTATTTTAGATTGTTAAGTAATAAGGATTTATTATTATTTTCAGAATATCTAAAGCAAATTATATGAAGGTTGAACATGACTGAAATAATAATCTCTTCACTTGAAAAATGAAATATAAGGTATATAAAAAACACAACATAATGAAGAAATCAGAAAATATATGGGAAAACTTGAATTTACCTTTACTATGAAAAAATAATGAACTACTGGAAGTTGAACAGTTTTTGGGAGATCCCTTAAATATGCAAAAATCTGTAAGTAATATTTTTTAGAATATCACTGTACAAAGTCAATAGAAAAACTCTTTGGATAGCGTTTATGGCAACCAGCAGTTTTTTTTGAAAATCTATGTACATGTTACCTGAAAAAAATTAAAAAGTGAAAATCTTTTCAGAAATCGTTCATTGGTGTAAAAAAAGTGTTTTATGCTTATTTTGCCGTATATGTCGTATGATACTGAATTTGCCTTCGAGGATGAATTCTTTTTGTAAATTTTACTTTCTGCAACGTTGCAGAAATCTTACTCAAAAAATCAATGCACAATGATATTATTAGTGAGAGTTTGATGTGTAGGGTGTCTTATATTTTTTTTATGTTCGCAATATCATGTCATAACATCCTGTACATACAGACCTTTTCGTTCTTCTATAATTCTTTCTTCTTTTTAGCACAAATTTATTTAACACAACTGAGTTGTCTGATTTTTTTAGACTGATCTGCTTTCCAAAGTTGGAGGAGACAATGTGAACGAATTTGTAAAAAGAGCTTGGAAAAGATTGCTGACAAATCATGATAAAAAATGAAATATTTCTGAATAGTTTTCAAACATAAGAACTTTCTGCTCTTTTTATGGCCACGCTAATTAAGGGTAAGTAACATCTTTAATGTATCATGATAAGAGGGAAGCGTAACCTTGCCAAATGTAAAATTGATGTTCAATTTTGTGCAGTCGCACGTATAAAATCTTGAAGAGCGACCATCACATCATAATTTTATAGACACAGCTGCACAGGATAGCGTAGATAACTGCCCTTTAGCAAGGTCTGCCTCGCTCTGTTTATGATCAAAGATGATAATAAATGTACATAGTAGATGCTAAGCAGTTGTTAACATAGGGAATATGCATATTATTGATTTCTAAAAGATTTAAATTTTTAAAATTTTCAGTTTTCTCAGAAATCCAAGGTAGAGGTAAGAATGTTACTTCCCTATCTCAATTTTCTATTCACTTGTGCTCCTTTCAATTTAACTAAATATAGTATGAAAATTAAAGTTCTGGACAGACTGGAAATTGGCACCTGCCGATAGAGGATTAGAAAAGCTAGGGGAGGGGCATTCATTTCCCGATGATTCAACAGTTTTCTTTTGTGGTCGTTCAAAGATCGTAAAGTAGGAATTCAAAAACAAAATAATATACAGGGTAACTTATTAACATTAAAGTGCAAGTCTCTGTGACATAACAGTAGCACACTGCTCAATCTTTTTTTATTATCGTAATCTAGCATGAAAAAATAAAAGTATTTGCTAATTTAATGGATTTCATATTTTTAATAATAACAAAGTTGCCAAAAAAAGCTACGGATCTAAGATTTATGTTTTTCAAATAAAACATCTGAGTTTTATATTGTATTTTTGGATTTTAAATAAATCCATGTATGACCCGATGCCAGCAGAGGTTACTATGTACTGTTTTGGATATTCTGTTAGCATCACGGATGCAACCCGTGTAATCGGCTGCTAAGCAACCAGTTAATATATACTTGCCGTCTGCTAACAGAACATCCAAAAGTGTATAAACCGTCACTGGTTTAGGCATATGGCATTTTTCAATCTTGAATGCTGGTATTGCATTGATAAAAGCTATGTGCACAATATATTAATTATATTTGCATTTATTTTTAGGTGCTGCTTTAAAACCGTTGCTGAAAAGTTGCATCGAAAAGAAAATAGAAGACACTTTCAAAAGATACTTGAAAAGAACCTCTGAAGTGGCTAAAAGTGAAGATAGAAGAACTTAAATTTTGATAATGATTCCAAACAGTTGAATTTACTTTTTATTTTAAGTTTTTATGTTGTATGTTTACATCATATAATCTATGTAATAATTATATTATTGTAGAAAAAGCATTTATATTTGTTAAAAAATTGATTTTTACCAATAATTAGCTTGCCATTAATTAGATTCCTATATAATTCGAAACAACCTGAAAGTTTTGCAACTTTGAGAGTTTGTAGATTTTGGTGTTCTAAATGAAATTACAAAACTTGATTTTTCCAACGAAAGCCGTTCTTAAATCCCTTTAACAGTTTTATAATTTTTTATTATTATCAAGTACATATTGTAACATAGCTAAAAAAAAGGATGTATACTGATAAAAAACGTAGTTAGATAAATCGAAAGATTATTCAATTTTTAAAATATTTATTACCTAAACCTAAAATCTATATACTAAAATCTAAAATTTGTTTGTCAGTATGTTTGTCCCTTCATAAAGTCGCCCCATGTAGGTCTCACTCCCCAAACCACATATGGCTCAAGGCATGAACCAGAGTGGTGCAAGAGATCAGTCTGGAAGGAATGGTAAGTAAACTAGAATTAAAATTGTAATGTCTAATTCCAGTTTATTTTCTAAAGAATTTATTGAAGTGAAATAACTAGGAATAGTTGGACAGGAAGAACTTGGGACTGAAGTCCCAAGTTAAAAGTTCGTTCTTGAAAGAGAAACCTTATATAGGAATCGAAATTACTTTTGTGTACAGGTTATGACGTTTAAAAATAACTTTCTTTTATTTCCTCTTGTGTGGTTTGTTTATTTTAGATCCGTGCACTGGAGGACTGTAAAACATCTTTGGGATATTCGTCAAGTCGGCGGCAAATATCTATGTGGTGTAGGGCATTGAGTCGAGGATTCATTAGGTCTCCTTAGGACTTAACACTCAACACTCTTAAAATATCTGGCAAATCCTCGGCTGACGTATGCAGAACGTCTATCTGAGACGTTTTAAGCACATCCAAGTTTATGACGATTTAACTTCCCATGGACATCCATAGAACGTCCGACCCAGTATAATCAAAAGTCTATTACGTCTGTTGGACGTATAATGGAGGCTTTTAAAACGTCCGTCCGGGACATTTTAAAAACGTCGCAAGTTCGTGACATTTGGACTTCCAGTGGACGTCCATGTAACGTCCCACGTTGTGTAAATCGAACGTCTATTACCACCCTTGGACGTTTTTAAAACGTTCGTCAATTTCTTGGAAGACGTACGCAAAACGTCCGTCTGGAAAGTTTTAATAATGTCCAACTTTGTGACATTTGGACATCCCATGGACGTTCATATAACGTCTCACGGACTATAACCGATCGTCCGTTGGACGTTCATTAAGTCCTCCGAGGACATACAAAGACGTACGCAAAACGTCCGCTCGGGACATTTTAAGAACGTCGCAAGTTCATGACATTTGGACTTCCCGTGGACGTCCATATAACGTCCCACGTAGTATAAATCGAACGTTCATTACGTCCCTTGGACATAATATGGACGTTTTTAAAACGTTCGTCAAGTTCTTGGAAGACGTACGCAAAACGTCCGTCTGGAAAGTTTTAATAATGTCCAACTTTGTGACATTTGGACATCCCATGGACGTTCATATAACGTCTCACGGACTATAACCGATCGTCCGTTGGACGTTCATTAAGTCCTCCGAGGACATACAAAGACGTACGCAAAACGTCCGCTCGGGACATTTTAAGAACGTCGCAAGTTCATGACATTTGGACTTCCCGTGGACGTCCATATAACGTCCCACGTAGTATAAATCGAACGTTTATTACATCCCTTGGACATAATATGGACGTTTTTAAAAGGTTCGCCAAGTTCTTGGAAGACGTACGCAAAACACGCAAACGTCTGGAACGTTTTAATAATGTCCAACTTTGTGACATTTGGGCTTCCCATGGACGTTCATATAACGTCCCACGGACTATATCCGATCGTCCGTTGGACGTTCATTAAGTCCGCCGAGGACATTGCTCAAACGTCCATCGGACGTCGGTGTGCTATTAGGGAACCAACAAAAAAAAGTAATCGCGGTACATATTAGGATTTATTATCCTGAAACTATGTGATTTTGGCGTTTGCAGAGGGCAATTGTCCGAATGACATGTGATATGTAACGAAATTTTCGGAAAAAATTTCGAAATTTTGAATTTTTGCGATTAAGTCCTTTAGGACGTGCAAAAAATAGCGTATATACCACTGGACTAAAGTGCTTTCTAATCCCTCATGTGTTTATTTTCCGAGCGTTAGCTTAAAAGATACATTGTAGTCCCTGGTTATATAATATACTATTACAGGGCTTCATAACGGCTAGCCCGTAAAAAGAATCATTACCCCTGAAGACAGAGCTCAATAAACAGATGTTTACGAGTCAGTATACCATACATGTCATTAATCAAACATGAGTTTTTGTTACTTGCGTGGTTTTACTTAAGGAGCCGTATGTATACAGTGCATACCAAGTTCGTAAAATCTCAATAAATTCGTCTCAGTCATTATTTCAAACTATAATTATTGCATTGCTTGCAAAGTGTGTAAATTTAAATAACATGCTTTACACTTTTGAGAAACAAACTGATATGCATTATGCATATCATGTTTGCTAAAGCTTTTGGAAATTGTGTAGAACGAGACGTATATGTAGATGTACCATGAAGCCTTTCTTAATCGTCGACTACCAGATCATTTTGTTTTTCAACAAGTAGATCGTGTTCTAAGGGAAAGTGGTAAGCATTAACAAGAAAAAATTATAGTAATCGTATCTGGTAATCATTACCATATCATAGGAAGATTTTTTGGAATATCGTTTTGTTTTGTATTATTGCAGTATTGTTTTATTTATTTTTTATGAAAATGTTCTTTTATTTTAATAAACTTTTAGATGTTATACTCGTGTCACTGTTATTAACCCTAAGGCGAATAATAATGCCAGATACTTAATTTGGTGAAAATTAGAGAAAGTTGATAAAAGAAGTGTTCCGGAACAGCCCGCCTGAGAGTTGGCAACCCTACTACCAAACCGTAGAGGTGGCCCTCGGTCAGTCATTGTCAGTAGAAATAGATTTTGTCAGAAACGCGTGGGAAGTACAGTGATTTTATACAATGGCAACAATAGCTGAATGCTATAATCTAAATGCTATAACGATACAAACGCACAAGATCTTTACGCTTTAGGAAATGAAGGATAATCTATTAAAACCAGCAAAATTAAAAAAATTTAAATGACGGATAACCTATTAAAACCAGCAAAATTAAAAAAATTAGTTATCAACTACTATTTTGATTATAATTTAACAAAACTACGGGTTAAAATATAATAATATTTTGTAATAATAATTTTGTATAAATATTACAAAACGCAAATTTAATAAACACCGCCGCATCAATTTCAGAATAAACTCCGATAAAATCCGATCGCAATAACATTTACATAGTTAAAATTTATGAAAACAAAAATACTAGAGATCTTATGTTTTGCAACTTAAAAATTTAAAAACTAACCTCCCTAAAAGAATACGAATCTAGTAGCATTGATTTTTGTAAAATAAAAATATCCTTGTAAATAATGTATTTTCCTTATCAACATGTGGTATAATAATAAAAACTAAGTCCCACAATGGAACTGTCAATTTCTAATAAACAAAAAATCAGCCCCACAAATGGGCGTCAATTTGTAACAAGCATTATTTTACCAAAAAAAAAGTACAACTTACCTATGCCTTGGCTTAGCTTAAATACCTTAACACGGGAGCTCTCTCTTGAGATTAAGGCAGATCATACATGGATTGGAGCATCATGAAATTCATAGAGATGTAGATAAAGGGGCGCCAGTATAATTGATTTAAATTAATAAAAAAGTAAGATTAATGATCCACAATACAGAGCCTGAATCTTAAAACGAATCAGCCTCAATTATGCAAGGATCGAATTCCGCACTCTAGAATTACACAAAAATAGCACATACTAAAAAGTAAACAAGAAATAACACAAATAATACCATTTATTTATTTCACATAAAAGAATGATTAGATGGTTAAAAAAGAACTAGAAGACCTTCAGTTGTTATTTAAATAATAAATAATCTTAACATGGATTATAATAATATTACAGCTAAATTAAATAAATACTTTAACAATTCGTAATATGATCGGTATTAGGTTTGAAGTTTATTAATTTTTCTTGAAAAATTAAATTCAGAATCTCATTAAAATCTGCTTACTCTCATATCAAAAGTCTTTTTAAATTGCAACTTTAAAATTTCCACCACATAATTACAACAATCTACTTTTAATCTTTGATTAAATGAACTAATTGACGCTTCCACAAAAAATAGGATATACAGAACCCACCTGGTTACTTCTATAAACATAATTTGATTTTCAAACGTTACTTCAAATAACTCGTTTAAGATGACCACCAGGGTATTATGAGCCTTTTTGGAGAAGGCTTCCAGTGATTTACTTGTAGGGATTTAAAATACTAAGGACTGCAAAACCATATTTTTGATTAACATCAAACAAAAAAACAAAGGTGAAGCTCGCAGTTTTAGCTATAGAGGTCAAACACCAAACCAAGTTTTAAAATTTGTCGATTTTTTTAAAACACCAACTTGATTGTGTCAGTATTTTCTTGAGCTAAAGTCTATACCGACTTTCCCTATAAATAATGATCGATATTATAAAGAAAAGTTTATTGATTACATCAATAAAACAAGAAATAACTTTAATTAAATAAATATTTTTTTATTGCCTTTTCAAGTTCTAAAGGGATTTTTCAAGATGAACGAAGAAGCGTGACAAAGAAAACTCTTAATTTCGATATCTTCAAAACTTTCAAACAACGATTCAATGCTTTTAATAAACCACAAAACCATTTTATGCACCAATTATATCATAATTGGCTCATCAAAATGGAATTTAAAAAGAAATTTGCAAAGTTAAACAGAGCACACTCATTTAAGTGTTTACTTTTTTTATGCTCTCACAAAAAGAGAAGGGAAAGAAGCCAAAGCTTTTTAACGTACAACCGTACAACAAGCGTGGGTCTCGTAACCAACAATCTACCTTTTAATTGATTTAATTCAGGCATCATGTCTCAAACAAGAAATTTATTATTTATTATACGAAAACGGACAACCAAAGTGATTTGGAAAATCGATAATTCGTAAATAAAATATAAAATTTAATTAACAGAAGAGAAAAATACAATAAAAATTAAGTTATCACAAAGAAAATATCGATAATTTTGCAGTCAATAATACTAAACCTAGATGGCGTTGCAAATAAACATTGAAAATCGACTATACAGAGTGTCGCCTAAAGAATAACCCAATAATATTTTTATCGATATACAAGGTGTTCTTAAAATAAAAGAATAGACAGAAAAACTGTCTATGGCAGTGGTCGGTTCCTGCTAGTTTTCGAAAAAATTGCATTTTAAATTTTAAGTACGCCCGTTGTGTTCACAACACAGTAAAAACACTAAACAAGCAAAAATAGACTTTTTTTAATTTTTAAGTAATTTTTTATAAAATGATTGGTTGTTGTTTACTTGTTGGCATTATTTGCGATATTATTCCTTTGTTTGCCATTGTTTGTCACCAGCTTTCCTCCATTTTATAATATAAATGTCGTGAGGTATTGCAGATTAACGTATTTTTCGGTAGATATCGGTATCAATTCTACAAAAATAAAATAAATTAAATAAGGAATAACAGGAATCTCTAACTAGGTACAGTTGCGGTCTATTGTGACTGCTTAACTTCGATTTTTTAATTATCATAAGAGACGTCACTTTTATTCATCTGAAATGTTATAAATGTTAGATTCATTCGATGTGAATATCAAAAAAAATTGCTAACTCGATAAATTACCCTTGAAAATTTTTCGGCTGCAACTGCACTGTTGCGATCATTCGCTAAGTAACAATAAAAGAAATTTAACCACCAGTTTTTTTGTACAACTTCTTTTATAATTTTGATTTCCTTAATGTGCCGATATTAAAATGGTAATTTTGTATAAAGTAGTGGAGAAGTGTTTAGTCCAGTTTCTCAACTTTAACAACGTCGAGAAGTGTCGGCTTCGCTCTAGCTGATTTAAACAAATTAGTGCATTCATTTGGAAGTCCGATTCAAGTTTTTTGGTTGATAAGACCAAAATCTTTGTCACACTCCATGGTAGGAATGGCCTCTTATTATAAATGCGACTTTAATAGAATCAAACATTTTATATACGTGAACCATCTGGTGGCGAACCTATATATTATTTTGTCCTCCACAAGAGTCACAAAATGTCTCAAAGTTCATCCAGAAGTTGATATTCAAAATTATGCAACCGAGAGCATACCTCATCACTGCATTTTCGTTCATTACTTTGTGGGTAACTGTAAAAGGTACTCTGACTATTTAATAACATGTGAAAAATTAAACACACAGATGTCTTTTAAAATAGATGTCGCTTGTGGAGATGTTTGGTTAGAGTCACTGCATCTAGTCACCTAGGGTAGCTGGTCGATCAGAGTAACGCAAACCGCCGCCATATTGGGTCAGAGAAGGGTGATTTTTAATAATGGTCAAATTAAAACCACGTTTTACGTGTTTGACATATTAGAGGTTTGATCTTTCAGAATAAGAAAAACCTTTTAAAGTAAACGTGGATTTGATTAAATTCAATACTGAACAAATAATGAACAATTTCGTGCTTTGTTTGCCCCAATATGGCGGCGGTTTGCGGTACTCTGGTCGACCAGCTGACCTAGGTAACTAGATTCAGTGACTCTATGTTTGGTGTAGGAAATTTTTTCCTTTTCCCTCACCTTCAACGCAATAAATTCTTTTATCTTCTTTTACGAAACGAGTACTGTCAATACAAATATGCTACTAACATTACTACCAACGATTACTAACCACAAGAAAAACTTAATTTTGTTCACGTAGTATTAATCTGTGATCCAGAAAACAAATAAATTGTAATTAGCCATAAATAAAATGTCCTGAAAATACGCTGTATTAAATTTGAAGTAGTGTTACATGTCCCTTTCTCGTTTAACAAATGAATTAGATTTTGAGGCATTTACTCCGATTTACGGCAGTTTTTCTTCTGAAAAATAGGCCAAATAGCATTTGCAAGGTGATTTTATGTGTTTGACTTTGTTCAGTCTTTAGGTATTTTGAGTTTACATATGGTCATTCTGTGTTTTTTAATAATTTTTGTTGATAAGAGAGGAAATTAGTCTCTTCTATTTCCGGCTTGTTGTAGAAAATCTTTGCTCGTTTGTAGTTGCACTTTGTGAGAGTAAACTGAAAACCTTCTTTTATTATGTTCTGTTAGTGGAAGATTTAATCGCCCCGTTGGAGGATTTAATGATTTTCAAATATCTTCCCATTTGGACGTTTTGGGTTCGTCTCGTGAAAAGGATTTTTAAGGAAAATAATTCCACTTTGCCTTTAACCAATTCTAAAAGCCGTTTGAGATCTTAAGTAACTTACTTAAGATCTCAAACACGACAAAAGACATCAAAAATAAAATCGTTAAAAGCAAAGATAAAAGACAAGTAACTTACTTGCCTTTTATCGTTGCTTTCAACGATTTTCTTATTATATAAGCTACCCTTTTTTTCTTCGTCGGTTATCGTTTTGTCTTTTTTATTTTTTCCGGATTTCTTTTTTTTGCTCCATCCGTTTGTACTTTCACTTTGGTGAGGTAGTGAAGTATTAACCGTGGATTACGCCGAACACCTATTCATCTAGCGATTCCAGACGCAGCGGAGTCAATTCTTGAAATGTTATAACAACACTCAAACTGTCTTGATTTTGGTAGAAACGAGGTGGTATAGTTTTAAGCTGAATAAAATAAGTTGTATTTATCTTTATGCGGTTAAATCATATCAAAATATTATAAACCAACAATAGTCAACGCTTTAATTAGGGCTTTACTTTTTGTGTATTCGTGTATTTACCTTATTGTGATTATAATAAAAGACTACCATAATATGCAAGAAAAGTTAAATATGATGTTTCTCCCTTTTTTATGTGATTGGATATAAAGTCAAGATTGACAGTCATGAGTTTGCACTTGTAGTTTAAAATAACAAATAATAGTAAGTTATTGTACTAGTGCGTAATCATGCACCTTAGTCGCGCAAGAAGTGTTTAGCCACGAGACCGTCAGGTTGAGTGGCTAATGTTCTTAAGTGACTAATGTGCAATTACACATGTGTCCAATACAACGTTTTATCTAACACCTCTTTTTAATGATTTTTTTTCGAATAATATTTTCAACTTGACAATTCATTTGACAAATTAATGTCTGTTATAGCCCCTTTACTTTCAACTAGTAGTGACAACGATTCATCTTGTCGTTGGAGCAAAACACCAGAGCTGTGTTGGCGACATTGAAAGTTACTAGATTTGACATTCCGTATTGAAATAAATCTTAGATAATAACCATGCTCAAGAATATTCGCGATTTAACTTTAATTTAATAATATTCATTTAAGTTTTGAACAAACAATAATATTAATAGCAGACACACCTACGTTATTGTAATCGTTAAACAATTTTTTATTAAATTTCTATAATCATACGCCTGTAGTAAATTTTTGTTTATTAAAGTTTGTGTTACGTTTGCTCCACGATGTCGCTACTATAATTTTTGTATTTGTCAAAAATGATTATAATTGCATTGGAAGGTCATGGAATTTATGAACGAGCATTCTCTAAGTAGTGACTTTTTCAATATTTTCTCGCTAGTGCGAAATATATCACATTACTTATGCAAAATCACTATATTAATAGTGTCATTTTTGAGGTGTTGGATAAATACTACATTTATTCACAATCATATTGCAATAGGTACATTTCATATGTTGTAAAAACCTTGGAAAGTAAGCTATTGCTATAGCAACACCAAAGTGGTTAACAATTTCCTTTACATGTCTGTAAAACTGACATGTAAAGTTATGGCCAACATTTTTCTTCTGAATAATTTAAAACAGGACGTTTTATCCGACTTAAATTTAAGTTTTTATAAATATATTTAACGCTAAAAACATATTTTTTATTTAATATTAGTTTTATTTTTATTTTTCCGTATTTTATATTTAATAATTACAATGAAATTAATTAATTTCTAATTTTAAAATACTGAACGCATACACTGCCATCTAGCGGCGAAGAATGAAACCTTACTTAAAATACTTAAACTTTCTTTTGGTCGATAGATGGCTCTGATTGAAATTATGACAGTTTATAAAAAATTTATTTTAAAATTTAAAATTACTTTTTATTTTGATTACGTCTTAAGTCTAATTATTGTGAATAAAATAGTATACATGTTTCGTTGGTAAAGTTTCCACGCCTCGCGATATTGTTTGACCTCGACGTACCGTCTCGGTCAAACAATTATCGCTTGGCTTGTAAAGATGTCCTTTACCAACTTAACATGTAATATACTATTACGTATCTATTCAGTTTACGAAACATCTTGTGCATGAGCAACTTTTATTAGTAGTATTATCGTCTTGTTGAATGTAAATGATAGATTTGTGAGCATTTATTAAACGTTTTTGTTTTATTTATTCATAATTGTTTGGTCTGGAATTCTGGGAGTATTATCTTGGTATTTAAGCAGATAAACGTCTGGTTTCATCGTGCGAAGCAGTTAAAAGTTTTCCTTTTCGTTTAGTAGTTAAAATCAGTGGCGGCTCATGTATTTCTTTGTGTTATAGAGATATCTAAACAACTTTGTGAGAGCATTTGCCGTATTACCTAAGTAATCCCTCCGACTCCAAAAACAACTGGAACTCTTCCTTTTGTTCAAAAGAGATTAATTAAAAACTATTACATACAATGGAAGCTTTTTTGAAAAAAATAATCGCCTATGTTCATCATATTACCAAATTTGATCTCTATTCCCAGGGTTTTAGATCTAAGCGATCCTTCTATCAGAACAGGATGGTCCTTTAAAGTGTCATGCGTGACCAAATTAGAAAATCAATTATTTACGATCTACACCACCAAATCGTTTTGATTTCTCTGAAGGGTAACCCTTGCGAGAACGCCAGATGATCATTTTCCCCCAATTTACGCAGAATTAAAGTTCACCCCGAAAAACTCGAAACTAGAATTTCCTTACTTGGATGTTGAATTCTTTCTTCAGCTCGTTCCATACACAGGCTACATAAAAAAACAAAAAAGTAATATTCTAATACTAGTACTAATGATTAAATCAAAAAGAACTTTTTGCAAACGTCCTTAGATCTATAGATTTCCATGTACCTACCCATAGCCTTAACACATGCAGTTTCGAGGCAAATCAAAAAATTTAAATTGAAGGTTATACTTTAAAATTTTGACCAGTAGAAGTTCTACCACACAAGAAAAATCCAGTCGACCTGTCGCAGAAACAATAAACAAATGCTGATTATAATTGTCAATCTGTGAATAAGATGTAACAGTATTCTTTCTTTTAAACACTTTTTTGATTCTTTTTACATATTTTGTAGAAAATTTATTCAGTTGTGACGTTCTTATGTAGTAGGTAAGTAAACAAATATTTATTATATCAGTTATATTTTATTTGATTTCCAATTGTTTTACTTGGTAGGTTAATGATAATACCTATTAAAATATATTAGAAAAGTCCATCACCTTTTGGAAATTCATAAATGCTTTATACTCCTTAAGTCATACAATCTCAAAATTAGCTAATTTTAGATATTTTGATCCATATGCAGACTGTGACATACACTGCAACGCTGATATTGTTACGTTGAAAGAAGAATTATTGGGACGTGCCATAGACGGCGTTGTACAGCAACTAAATTAAACAAAATAACTTCCATATTTCGTAGGTGGTCATGTATGCAACCAATAAAACGCATGCGTTAGTAGTAACATAACCTTCAAACCTACCAGTTTGACAATCACTCTACCGCACACGGCCTTTTCGATTTGATTGAGATTTCAGACAAACCTGAACGTCTCTTATCAACACTCTGATCTTATTATACGGCCGTTCGCGTTGTAGTTCCAGGCATTATTTCTGTTTTGAAGGCGGAACCACAATACAAAACATTCAGGTTACGTATTATCTATCTCTCTTTAGAAATATTACATTGCTGCCCGATTGTGAATTCTCAACGTGCTTTTATATTGTGTTATTTTATTTTTCTAATTATAAAAACTAACAAGCGAAAAATAAATTCATCAAAACGGAACAAATAAAGCTCTTTGTAAAATGAAGATCTCTTAAGTTAAAAATAACAATTCAAAACGTTTGAAGTCTTGAAAACAGGCTTTCCCTAACAAACTATAAAGTTTGGATAATTGAGATCTGCCAATAAATATAGATGGCGTTGTACAGCAACAAAATTAAACAAAATAACTTTGACATGCAGTAGGTGATTATGTAGGCAACCAATGAGACGCAGGATTTAGTTGTAACATAACCTTCAAACCTTTCAATTTGACAAATATTCTACTGCATAATCAGTTTCTATAAAATTTCTCTATAATGCAGGTCAGTCTTTGGCATGTCCCAATAGAGCTGGAATGTATCTACTATATAATTAATTAGTTATTCAGTTAATTCTTTAACAAAGCTTTTAGATTTATTAAACTTATTAAGGGCCGGTATTATAAAACCTTTTTCTTCCTAGATAAAATTTACTTTGAGAGTAAATTCATTTGTTCTGTCAATTTCATATGCAAATTGACAGAATAAATTAATTTACTCTCAAAGTAAATTTTATCTAGGAAGTAAAAAGTTTTATAATACCGGTGCTAAGAGTATTTATTAGAATAATTACTACAGAGCTCGACAGATTCCGCCACCTTAATTGTGCTCGGAATCGAAGGCGGCAACTCTCATTGTTTATTTGTTTTAATTCTTAAATCTTGCAATTTTTGACACAGGTCAACCTGATTCCAGAACTAAACTTTCCAGTCCCAATCACCTCCATTTAACCACTTTCTTGTTTCAGTTATAAGTCTTTAATGCAGACAGACGTCGGCGGACACTAGACGTTTCGTATATGTAGTACATATGCTTTAGTATGACACGCCAAAAAATAGGTACGTACGCTAATAGTAGCGTTTTTCAGTATTTTAGGGTACCTAGATAATTTATATAATTCAATTTAATTTATTCAATTGATCAATGTATACAGTAATCTGATTTTACTATTTAGCGATATCAAAGCTTGGGTCGTCAGTGAATATAAACATGCTTCGCGCCTTAAGTATTCAGCGTTGACTGAACAGCATGTGGTGCATACTTTTACTTGGAGAAGAGAAGTTTCGTTCAACTTTTTTTTAATTCAATAATTATAGAACTTCGGCGCGTCTTTGCGATTTTATAGTACACTAAAGAAATGTACTATATAACTAGTGTACTACATTTTGACAGAATTTATAAATAAAATTTTTGGTGTTGCAACCGTTATCATCTCATAAATGGATGATGCCTTTTGTGGATAATCAAAAGATTTGATCAATACATTTCAAATTTTTATAGCTTCGATTAGTAATCGCTGTATTATATTTGCACTAAAACGATACCTGCTCTCGGTCATCGTGTCGAAAAGTGTGCACCACGTGCAATTTGTAAACGAACTAACGCACCAGCTAAACAAAAAGCTCAAAAAAGAGCACACTTAAATTGCCAGGCAAACACGTTTCAAGCATGCAGTGCAGTCAGTCAGAAATGCTCTAACACACTAATATTGCCGGGATGGGACAACTGGGCGCGAGACAAGTGTGCGCAGGGTCAACTGAAAGCAGGGACAACTTGGCGCAAAACCAGTGAATACAAACTCAACTGGACGCGCAAATCTATTAAAAATAAATATAATAAAAGTAAAGGCATATAATTAATTTTATTTGTAGGATTAAAATAACAACAATTTGCAGACGAACAAATACAGATGGCTTAAAATACATAATAAAGTGTGTAATCACACATATTTAATATAACTAACATAATTTATTTATATGTAAAGCCAAATTAAGATATTTGTGATATCATCTGTATATTGTCGCTCAGAAACTAAAACCTCGTATTTTCCCTATTTTGAGTTAACAGTGTTGTGAAGTAAAACAGTATGCCCTGCTACAATTGACAAACGCCGCGCTGTACGAGGGTGGTCCCAGAAGTATCCGACCTTATCAAGAGGTGGCGGTAGTTGTTTGAAAATATCACTATATTGGAAAGTACGCAGTCTATAAAGCATATGTTTCAAGTTTGAAAGCGCCACGTTGTTCAGTGTTTGTTTGGCAGCCATCAATAGTGAACGTTGTCAGTGAATTTGTGAAAATGGAGAAAATTGGTCATCGTTATGTGATACAATACTTTTATTTGAAAGGCCTCAGCCCCACCAATATAAAAGCTGAACTGGATTCTACTCTGGGTGAGTCTGCTCCTTCGTTTACAACAGTTAAATTTTGGGTAGCTGAGTTTAAACGAGGCCGTACGAGCTGCCAAGACGAGCATCGCAGTGGTCGACCAAATGAGGTGACGACTCCAGAAATGGTGAAGAAAATCCACAAAGCGGTACTTGATGATCGTCGACTGAAAGTGCGCGAGCTAGCAGACATTACGGGCATTTCAAAAAGTGCGGTACATCGCATATTATCTGAAAATTTGGACATGAGAAAGCTGTGTGCAAGATGGATGCCGCGTTTGCTCACACTCGAGCAAAAACAGTGTCGTGAAAATGTTTCAATTGAGTGTTTAGCGAAGTTTCACAGCAACAAAGCAGGATTTTTGCGCCGTTTCGTAACAATGGATGAAGCATGGGTCCATCATTTCACACCCGAGACAAAAGAACAATCGAAACAATGGACTCAAAAGGGAGAACCGGCTCCAAAGAAGGCGAAAACCGTTTCATCTGCAGGCAAGGTTATGGCGTCGGTTTTTTGGGATGCGCGTGGAATAATTTTTATTGACTATCTCGAAAAAGGAAAAACTATCAACGGCCAGTATTATGCAAACTTATTGCAACGTTTGAGCGAAGAAATCAAGCAAAAACGGTCGCATTTGGCTAAAAAGGCTGTTGTTTCATCACGACAACGCGCCAGCTCACAAATCCGTTATTGCAATGGCCAAAATTAATCAATTAAAGTTTGAATTGCTACGTCATGCACCATATTCGCCAGATTTAGCCCCCTCGGATTATTTTCTGTTCCCAAACTTGAAAAAATGGCTCAGTGGTCAAAGATTTCCCAACGATGAAGAAGTGATGTCAGCAGTTAATGGCTATTTTGAGGAGCAAGACAGTTCTTATTATAAAAAGGTTATCGAACTTTTTGAACACCGCTGGGAAAAGTGTATAGAGCTGAAAGGAGATTACATTGAAAAATAAATAAATCTTTTTCCAAAATTTTTGTGTTTTCTTTGTTGGGTCGGGTACTTCTGGAACCACCCTCGTATCATGATATCCTTGATTAAATCAGTTCTAGCGGTAAAAGTCAAAACCTCTTATCTTGTTCTAATCTAGCAGAACTTAACCTTACTTTAGCAATAAAAAAGATAAATAAGAAATATAGGCTAATGTTATTGCGACTGTAAAGAATCTCGATATGTACGGGCACACATAATTCAGAAAACAATGTCGTTAAGCTGGAATCACATAAGATAAAAGATCTTGACTTTTGCGCGACAATACGTACTTTTGCTGTACAGTGCAGTATTAATGTAAACCCATATAATTCTACTATTAAATTACTTTGTTTCCCCCTATGTATACCTAATAGATTTTCGAGCCCAGTTGTATATTTGCGTTCACCTATTCCGCGCCAGTATGTTCCTGCTTCAACTTGTCTCGCGCCTAGTTGGTCGCACCCAGTTGGCCACGCCCAGTTAGCTGCGTCCAGTTGTGCTAGGTCCTAATATTGCGGATATGTAAAATATTTTAGATTGAATTCTATAATTATATAAAAGTGATTACAACCAGCAGCAATACGTTGCATTGTGCTGATTCATATGCGCAATGCGAGGGATGCTGCTATACTAAAAATCTTTCGATTGGCTCATCTCTGCGTACCCTTACGTAAAGGCAGTGTAATTGGAAGAACATTATTTCACTATTTAAGGTTTACTTTTAGTGTGCACTTTCTATTATACCCTGTGTACCTTGTAAAAACGTTTAGTAGTTATAATCGTATTGATGCTTCTATTCGAAGAAATGGCAAGTGTCTATAAACAATTTATTCATTTTCACTGCAAAGAATTACTCTTACGGTTTTTATATTAAAATATAGTATAGAGTCTGTTGTCCATAAATATTACTATTAATATTATCTACCTATTTGAAACTAAAAGGCTTCCTAAAAGTTCTTTTTGATGGGTAAGTCTTATACGTATATTGATAGAGTAATATTTATTATTTCAAATATCGCTTTGAAATTTAAAAAGTATTTAACGAAAGTCTTAAATCTGAATATGTCTTTCAGTCTAAAGGTGCAACTTCAGAAAAAAAAAGTATATCCGAATGCGATCCGACATCCAACGAAGACGTATCCGATCCAGACCGGTATTCGAAACTCAATCGAAATATACGAATCCGAATTTTATTAGACATTAGATATTTATGCGATGTTTAGTCGACATACGAATCTCAGCACAAAAATCTAATGTTTTAATTTAATCAGTTGTTCGTTTGTATTATTTCTAGCTTTCCTTAGATTATTTTAGATATTTCTATTAATGTACAACTAAATACAAATCATTTTTATTTCAAGTTGTCACTAAATAAAATATTGTGTGAAGTCAGTAGGTATTGGGCCACCTGGCCCAGACAGAAATTGACATGCCATGTGGCATGCCAATGGCATGGCTCCTCCCCTCGCCTGTGATTGGCTACCCCCACTCCTGTAGCTCCTCCCCTTGTTTCTGATTGGTCGCCGCCATCTTGGATTTCCCCGCCTACTTCTCTCTGATTGGTTAACCCCCACCCCTGTAGCTCCTCCCTTGCTTCTGATTGGATGAAGGCAGCCATTTTGGAACGTCTGGCTCCATTCTACCACGCCCTGGCGCCAGGCTACCACGCCCGCCGCCGCCGCCATTACGGGTATCTGTATTACCGGCAAACTGAGTGCTACCAATAGAGGGCGTAATGCTACAATTAGTGTGTATTGCTAAGAGAGGGCGTCATGAAGGGATCTGTATTATCGATGCGTTGTGTACTACTACTAGGTGGCGTGTCATGAAGAAGAAGAAATCTGTATTACTACTACTACTACAGAGAGGCAACCATTTTATTAAATTTGAATCGGTCAATTTTAAATATTTGTCATTTTTGCATATGTCATTTTTAAATCTGTCAATTTTACTGCTGTCGTTTTTACATCTGTCATTTTAAATCTGTCAATTTTGCTTCTGTCATTTTAAATTTGTCATTTTTGCATCTGTCATTTAAATCTGTCATTTTGAATTTGTCATTTTTTTTGCATATGTCATTTAAATCTGTCATTCTTAAAGCAACCATCTTACCAGATTTGAATTTTAGCGCTAACTCTGGGATTGGATCCTTTCACTAAGCTGAAACTCTTTCTCTCTCTCTCATAGTATGACTACTTACCGGATTTGTAGCTTAGGATGTTCGCCGTCGGAAATCTTCGGCTTTTATTCATGTACTCTCTCGCTGATGACAACGATCTACCTTTTTTATATAGTCAACCCCTTCACCCTGTGCTAGTAAATGAAACAACAACAACAATGTTTATACATATTATTTATTTTGATATTTAATGGACAATTGTAACATATGATTGGACAAATTATTCATTACACAGTATGAGTTGAGATCATCGCGTAACACTTGCAAATTGTTCAAATATTTTTGCAGATAAGATAGTTTATTTCCGCCATGGTGTTCTTAATACGACGGTGCAAACGTTGTTGTCGTTGACGTCTCCGACTGCTGCTGTTGCTGATATGATTGCAGTCGTGTACGTACGGCATCGATAAACTTTTGCGGATAATGTTTTATTATTTCTAATAAAATGAACGAGTTCAATCCACCACCAGTTGCTGCTGCTGCTGTGTTGTCTATTAAACTGGTAGCTGAGTAGTAACCGCATAACAGTTCGGACGTGAATAAAATTGAATCAGATGTCGGGAGCGATTTATAGGCATCTTCATGGCGTCTCAGTTGACCTTCCGCTACGTTCTCTATGTTTGCGTGGTAGAAACGTGAAAAGTCGAAGAGACGTAACGTTCGAGCATGATGATTGATCAACGGTGCTAAATGCAGTATAGACTGAAACTCGTAATCTTTTAAGGTTATAGTTCGCTGTGTATCATGTATGGCCACCCTGTTGCCGAAAAACTCGTTGTGAATAATCTCGATGTATAAATTGTCACATAGATGGAATTTCAAATGTTTATCGCAATGTAGTACACTGTTGTCCTTGTTGCAACAGCAGCAACCATGAAAGAAATTTTTAAACAGTGCCTCGACTCGTATATCATACAGCTCGAACCAGTCCCGTTCCGACAACACCAATTCACCATACTCACATACGTTATTCACGCACTCAAGCTTCACTACCACGGCAAATTCTCCCTGGTCGTCGTCGTCGTCGGGCGGAATAAGTCCTACTTGGATGTTGTGTATATGATCGTAGTTTTCTTTTTCCCCTGGAGGTCTCGTTACATACAACGGATACTGGACAGCCCCGAGCAGTTGAACACGTACTTCACGTTTAGCTGCTGCTACCGGTGTATCTATGATGGTAAAGTTTGCTGATGCTGCTACAGCGTCATCAGCGTAGTATAGAGGCTGCTGTTGCGACAGGAACGCTAAACAATAATAATACAATAATCGTTTAATATAAGCATAAACACACACACAAAAGTCTTAAACATCTTACCTGTTTCTTCGACTTCGTTGTTCCAGGCTTGACCGTCGTCGTTGTAGGTACTTGCTGTTGATGATGATGATGCATGATCTGCAACATCCGAACCTTCTTCATCTAAAGAAGTAACAAAATAGACACAAATTAGCATACAAACTTGAAGTTTTATAAACAACAATAACTTACCTATTTGAAGAGGTTCGCTCTCACAGTTATCATAACAATAATTAGGACTGCTAGCCATCATCGTAATTGCTGTTGCTGCTGCTGCTGCTCTTGCACACGTACTGTCTACTGCTACACGCTAACAACGGTCGGCTTTATATAGTCACCTATACTTACCTAGATCCAGCGCATGCTCAGTAACACGCATACGGTAAACAGGCAGGCATCGCTGGCAGACAAGTTTCATCCTGTCGCTGACATGTCATCATCATCACAGGCAGGTGTTCGTAGGTAATTACCTCATTCTCTCTCTCTCTCTCAGTTATAGCTATCACCTTTTTCATACCTTGGTACAGATGGGTGAGAATAGTAATAATACACACATATAAAACATTAATCTTTTTTATTCTATGACAATATTTCTCAAAATTTTTATTGAACATCAACAAAACAACAATAATTAAATAACTAAACAACTATCTGTTCTCGGATAACCATGATAGAACATCTTTTATTCTACGACGACAATGTTTCTTAAAATTATTAAACAACTAGACAATAATCAAAATAACTAAACAATTATTATTAGGTTGAAATCTGCTCGGATAACCATGAAGACATACTCGTTTTTTCATGAAACATCCTATTGAATGCTTTGTACGCTTTGTTATGCCAAATATTCTTTTCATCAATGTCTTGATCTACTACTACTACTACTACATAATTGAAAAGAACAAAATCGCGTTTATCAGATCTATTTCATGAGTATGTTCCCCTGAGTATCCTCTTGTGATTTACATTCAATCACCCTTAAGTTTCACCATCTTTTTTAATAATTACTGTACATAAGGTATAACTCTTGTCAGCTTCACTTATTATTAACTATATTCAATTATCCTTATTCTTATTATAACTACACTATACTGACAAAAGATGATTGAACAATTTACAACAACAACTAATTACCTAATTATTACATTCTTAAATAATTTCGAATATAGTATACACAAAGTATAAACCTAGACATCATCATCATCATCACTTATAATAATAATTACATCAAGCCGAAGGTCGATCTCTTGTGATTAACATAACCCCCGACTACTGCTACTACAGTTGAACTGTACATGTACTTATTACTATACAAATATTTTGCTACTTAAGAGTTAGATATGATACTACCTATACAAAAATTTACAAAACTTAAAAATACAACTATACTACTACTATACACATATCTATTACTACAACGATTGAACTGTATAATAATTATATACGTTATGATAATATTTTACTACTTAAGATCTAAATATAATACTACCTATACAAATTTTACAAAACTTAAAAATACAACTATACTACTATACACTTACATATATACAAGAGGGGCTTTATTGTTTATACACGTGGTCGCTTGTTGTTGTTGTAGCCGAACGGAACGGAATCAAAATCTTCTATACGGCGTCTCTTCGCGAACGTTATCTTATAGACTTTTGATTCCGCTCGCGTTACAAGCTGATGGTCAGCCGTACGCCGGATGTTGTTGGACTCTACAATAATCTTTTCGTCCATACCTTCCAGCAGTCTAAGCATGGACTCAAAGTTTATTTTTTTAGTCGCGGCGTGGTTTAGAGTGATGCCCTTGACCTTGACGACCACGTGTATCTGTCCCGTGGTCGGTGAATAAACTTTGTAGGCGTAGTTCTTCGGCCCGCCTGACACAAACTCTATAATATACGATCCGGGACCGTACTCTTCGAGCTCGTCTGTGAGGTCGCCCAGGAAGCTTCCTGTTGGTAGCTCGAAGTCGCCCGGCTTCGAAACGTATATTACGGAATCTGAAACAACGAAAAAAAAAAATTAACTCTAATATAAACGGTGTTGATGTTTGATAGTACTGAATGACTTACCTGTGTCATAGTATAATACTCTCTCTCCTAGCTGATCCAAATAGGAATACAGCTTAAGACGGGCCTGTGCAGTGACAAATGCCGCGATGACCACGTTAACTGACGACAGAGGATCTGCTGCTTCCTCTTTATGCTGCCAGTTAACCGCAATCACCTCGTCATTTATTTCCTGCACATGATTAACTTCTACGCCTGGGCTGGACAACAGGTCGAAAAACTCCTTGGACTCGCTGATTATGGCTGTTTTCGCCTGGTTCTCACGCTGACCAAATTTCCCTAGAATACAAAAAAAAAATATTAAGTAAAGAAAACTACATAAGGTTATTATAACTTACCCCAGAAGGAATTCAGCATCAGTTTGGCCAACGATCTCAAACCAGGGTTCTTGACGATCTTCAACGAATCCAAGGAAACTCCCTCGTTCTCGAAGTAGTCATCAACGTACTGTTTCCGGGCTCCATCGATACCATCCGCGCCGTTGTTGTTGGCAGTTATTGAAGATGGCCAACCGCTGGCTTCCTGCTTCATCTTCAGGAACTTGTCGATGAAACCCGAAAACAGTCCCCCGGTCTTGGACGCTTTGTTGTACTGGGTTACATCGTACGACCAGATCTCTTGTATGTCCTGCACGATGTAACCCTTTCGTATGGCCATTACCAGTTCGTCCAAGACCCAGGTTCCGTTGATGACTCGGTCCTCTACGCCGTGCTGACATTCGACCTGGTTCAATTCTTCGGCGCAAGTGCGACATAGAGGGAACAGCAGCTTTTGGTGCATCTTGACGGGTAAGACCGGATGGTATAGATCTTGTGGCGGTAACATTGTACATTTTACCACGCCGTTGATGTTTTCCAGGCCCCCTTTATCCCTGATTAGATTTTCACAAGCCGCCTTGCCTACGTAAACTTCTGGATGGCCAACTGGGAATTTGGCGTACTTGCATACCCAAGGATAAAGGGAGCATACATCTACATACCGGATCTTTTCCCCGTCTTTTGCAACTCTCTTTAATTTTGCTGCCCCTGTACGGCCGCCGTAAAATGCCTCTCTCGGGTTTAAGGGCGTGTTTACTAACAAGGGATGTTTCTCAACCTGCTGTCTGAATTCGGGTGTTAACTGCCTTCGGAAGCGACATTCCCACTGTTCAACAACCTCGTATCCTAGCGACTTTAACTTCTCTGTTGTGGCTCGGGTCTTCTCGAGCCTCATATCCATGGTGTCGCTAGGATCGTCGTGTAGAGGCTCGTTGCGACGGGTAGTGAAGCAGGTGGGACATCCATGGAAGTAACACCCGTGAAATTGAAATATGGTATTACCATACAGCCCGTCAACCTTTAACCCGCCCACGATAGCTTCTCTCTGCCTGCCGACGTGTTGAATCTCAACACCTCTTTGCTGTTCTTCCAGCAACAGCCATTGGAGAGCTACCTTAGACTGGTTATCTGCGCGTCTATAACCACCCTTTGGTATCAGTCCAATGGTGCTTTCTTTGAGGAATTTCCTCCGGAACATGAGATTGCAGGCAGAGGCTATGGTGATGGCTTCCGTGAGCGGGTCAACGTCGCATTCCTCAATAAAGAGATTCCTAAAGTGGATACAGGCTCTCTTCAAAATATCGACGTCTGTTCGACAATATTCGACCAGGTCACGTTGCATGTCGAACTCCGTGATCCCGTCCCTGTTCGCCTCGTACCACTTTAGGAACGCTTTACGAGCCTGGGGTTTCATGGTGTCGGGGCTGTAAAATTTGATGTCCGGAAGAGGACCCACGTAATGGGCATTCGCCTCGGTGTTAAAGAGGTGCGGGAAGTATCCCTTGGGAGCCGGTAGATCGAACGCTTTAGGCAAGTCAGCCAGAGCCATGGGGAAAAAGTTGAGCGAGTCGATAATCTTTAGATTATCTAGTTGCAGCAGCAGAATTTTTGAACCGCGCATAATGAGTTCCGGGTGTAATGAGGTGTTGGTTATAAGATAATTTAGAATAAATTGCGTATCGAAAGCTTGCCCGTTATGGGCAACTGCTACAACCTTTTTGAATAATTTCCGCGAGTCTAGTAGATAGTTCAAAAGCCGATCGATGCATTTTCCTCGCAAGATCTGTTCTCGCAAACCACATCTTACACAACTGGTAGCAGTTGATGATGAGTCATTGTTGTAACACTCAGAACAGACTTGCTGGAAAACACATAGATTCGGCTCGTGGAGGTTGACGCCGGGCGCAATTTCTTTCTCTTGCCGGGTCTCCAGGTCGAAGAACACAAACAAGGTGTCTTGCTTTATGTTCCTAGGCCCGGCCGGCTGTATGTGACAGAAATGGTTTTCGGGTTTATGACTCTGACAGATCTTACAATAGATCTCCCCGCACACGTGAGCCTGCTTCCGGGTCTTGATGTTGATGGTTTTGAAACATCCCTCGCATTTTTTAACTTCCAGGCACATGTTGCCCTCCTGATGGATGTTAAAGCAGGCTTGACTTTTAAAGTCTCGCCTGCAGTCCGGACACCTAATCAGCTGCGCTGTTCTTTCGCAGGGCGGAGAGCTACCACAGCCTACGCAGGACTTTTCACACCGGTGATCTCTCTTGTTGTTATACGGTACATGACAGTGCTCACAGAAATAACGGCAGACAAAGGCTGAGGTCAACGATGTTATGACGTTATAATGATGCTCGTGATACAACAACTTGATGTTCTTTGTTGCGGCATCATTATCAACGACCCCCTCAAAGATAAGTGAACGCCCTTTCGAGCCGTAGCTATACACTACTATCTTGTAGTTGGGGGCCAGGAACTGCTGGAACAACCTTAATTCATTGACCCCGGCTCCCTCCGGTGGAATGAAAGCTACTCCAGCAGCTCGCATCATTTCCTCGGCCTTTATCTTTTGCACTGTCTGATTATCACGGGTCTTCTTGTAATCAGCACTGTTATCTGCGTGAGCCCTGCCTACGACCAAAGCCCTGGGTAGGCATAGATTGTCACTGGTGGTGTTGTTAATCGTGACAATCCCTCTGCGACGGCTACACTCTTCGGCAAAGGTGCTGTACGTGCCGTTACGACAGCGACCTTGTCCGGCTGGTGGTGTTACGATTGTAGCTATTAGTCTGAAGGTGTCCGAACTCAGGGCTTCAGGATCGCTCTGTAAAATCGATTCTAAAATGCCCCAGACATCATTGAAGGTGATTTCATCAGAGCGCCTGAGGCTCATGTAGCCGGGAAGTTTTTGTTTGAAACTATCAAACTCAAATGTGGCCCCTACTTTATCATTTGGTCGTGCTCGGCTTAGCACATCCCTTAGAATTTGGTTGATGGCCGATTTAAAATGCTCCAAATGATCTTCATCGACTGGCGTAACGGCTACTTTAAACACCAGTCGATGTTTCAGAGTGCCAAATTTCTTGATGGTGGACACGTTTTCATCGATAATTTCGTAGAGAGAAGACATTTTGTACAGGAGTAACAGCAACAATAGCAAAAAAAAAATATCGCACTTGCACACTTAACAAAGGCTAAAACAACAAAGATTATATGTTGTTAATTTAAATAAACATTGACTAATTACTATTATTAAAGTTTAAATGCACTGCAAGCTGTTAAATATTATAAATTAATTATAAAGATCAATTTTAATGCAAATTAATAAAATCTTTTAGCCATTCTTAAACTTTTAATAGCAAGCTAATTTAAACAAATATAGAGTTTAAAATTGTTACTAAATCCCTTTGACAGATTATTATTATTATAAACAACAACAAAATAAGCTAAAATTGTTTGAAATATAACAGCAACAGGTAAGAAATCATATAGCGACAAATGGACAGATAAATCTTTTACCATTCACGAACTGCTTCTCTTAACCCCTAATTAAAAATAAAAAGCTTAGATGCTACGTGATGGTAAAAAATTGACGCAAAATAAACAATAACCTCTGAATGCAATGCAGACTATTAAATATTACAAATTATTTGCTTTGACAAAAGTTAAAGGAAGATCAGTTTCAATGCAAATTAATAAAACCTTTTAATCGATATTACACTTTTTTAACAACAATCTAATTTAAACAAATATAGAGTTTAAATTGTTACTAAATCCCTTTGATAGATTATTATTATAAAAAAATAAATAAGGAACGGCTAAAAACAACAAAGATTATATGCTGTTAATTTAAATAAACATTGATCTAAAAAGCATAACCTCAAATTATGATTTAAATAACTATGTTACAACCCCCTAGATAAACAACTAATAACGATCACACTTCGCATAAAACAATTACTACTTTAATCGATAATCAAACTAGGGAAATTAAAAAAAATATATAAAACTATTCCTGCAACTTAAATAATTATTTTAAACCGATTATGTTACAGTGTCGTGAAAAATCATGCGAGAACGAGATTGCCGATTATTATAAAAACAATAATAATAATAAATCCTACCTTTTTGTTCGATTAAAGCTGTAGATTTCACATAGACTCTGTAGCAACAATTGGTAATAACAACCAAGAATGGCACAAATCACTTCAAACACAGACGTAATAATTAACAGTACGCATAAAAAACATACATGTGTTGATGTCTCGAGTAACCCCAAACAAGTGCTTGTCTACTTCTGTGGTTGGCTTTATAGGTTCGAATTGTTGCGCAATATTATGCAATAAGCTAAAAATAAAACTCGAGTCAATTTGCCCGCTTAACAAAGGAACAAAGCGTTCTCTCCGGTGAACACCTGCGTGTCATAAATCAGTTTGAAATGTTTTTTTTCTGCACCAGAGTTGACATACCTTCTAGATTTTATCTATTAGAATAAAAAAAAAAACGGTGTATCATTCTAACCCTCTGGGGATATAATTCATTCAACTGTCATACCGTTTTTTATTGAACGCAGGTGTGACGAATAAGTTATGACCCTGTCTGTATTAAATAAAGGTTACATTCGATATCGCCTTTTGTACTTTAGTGTCTTTCTCGGTTCTATTTGTGTTTAGATATCTGATAAATTTCAACGTATTGTGCGAACAGAGAATGCAGTGATAATATTATATTATTTTTATTAGGCAATAGACAGATTGTTGTCAAAATTCGATATGATTCCCTTTTAAGGATGTGTTTATAACTTTCACTTCAGAAATGAACGAGGCAAGCAGTTTAGGTTTGATTTAATTGTGTGCCTTTTTATTTAAAGAAAATTCTATAAAATTTAAAGTGTGTTCTTTTAAATGCTCTAAGAGACAGAAAGGTCTTTTTACCTGGAAATAACTTTAGAAATCAGACCCGTCAACGTGCGAGATTTACAGGTACTTAATAATACAAAGAGTGATGAAATGTTTGATTATTTTGCTATTACAGTATATCAATATTATAATCTATTGAAACTTTTCTGTTAAATGTGATTATGATAAATCAAAAAAAACATTTCTTTAAATAGGTATATTTTTAATAAAAAATGTCTAAAGTATGACAAAAAATAGTTTTAATGCTCTAACACAGTCAACCTTTATTTAGAAGATCGGTCACATAGATAAGAGCTACCTACATGGACAACGCAGGTGTTCTTTTATTCGTTAACGAGTTTCTTTGCTCAGGGTCCGTGTGTGTGTGTGTAATAAATTAAATGGTTATCAATAGACACATCTAAAAGTTTAATTTAAAATTTTAATGTTATAGTAAATTATAAAAACGACACCGAGGGTAATAAATTTAAATTTTTATCTAATCGTGTTACATGACAGTGCAGGTGTCGATCCCTTTTTTAACAATACCCTTTTTTTTTTGTTACGAAGGGTAATAAATTAAGATTTTATCTATTCGTGACAGTGCAGGTGTCTACCTTTTTAATGATATCCTTTTGCTCCGACGGTAATAAATTTAGATTTTATCTACTCGTGTTACTTTGACAGTGCAGGTGTCGATCCCTTTTTAACAATACCCTAAAGAACACCTGCGCTGTAAATGTAGGTAGCACTTATCTATGTGACCGATCTTCGAGGGTAATAAATTTAGATTTTTATCTGGTCTCAAGTAATTAATTGACAGTGCAGGTTTTTTTTTGAACAATACCCTTTTTGTTCGGGTAATAAATTAAGATTGTATCTAAAATCATGTTCATTCGCGCAGGTTCGAAGTTTATAAAAGCTCAGTCAAACCCCCCTTCCGTTTTAGTTTGGTCTTGACATCGGTTACGGTGATAGTAATATTGTTATTGTTTGCTTGAACTAGGTATGTTAAAATAATCATTTATTATTCTTGTGAGTGTTAAGTTTTTGTCTATTTTATTTTACATAGAAAAATGGATTTGCTAATACAACAATTGAACAAATCTCCCGTTAGCCAGAAGCCAATCAAGAAGTTATGTGATTACAAAATAAAAGAAATTGCAGAGATACTACAATTCAAAAGAGTCGTTTGCCGTGATAAGCGTCAAAGTGTGATTATTGTTGCTGAAAAGCATGTTACATTTCTACCAAAGCGAATCAGCGATAAGTTAACAGATCAAAGGGTTACAGAGCTTAACCAGTAGATTGAAGCTAAAACGATTTCTCTAGGTTTGATGTACATGGGGAAAACACACTGTTATGATGACTGCCTGTTTGTGGAATTAAATAAGGTACGAGTAAACATCAAGTTTATACAATAAACCCCTTTTTAACGTTCTATTGTTATTGTTGTTACAGCCCCTGGAACCGCAAATAGAAAACAGAGGTCAGTCCTGAAGTCCTCAAGCACCAGCATTCTATCAACATTTTTTATTATAAATTAAATGTAGCCTTAACACTATATTAATAAACATAATTTTTTTTAATTCCTATATGGCTTTATTATTTCTTCTAGAAAAGGTAGTGGTGGAAACGTTTCAGCTTAGTGAAAGGATCCAATCCCAGAGTTAGCGCTAAAATTCAAATCTGGTAAGATGGTTGCTTTAAGAATGACAGATTTAAATGACATATGCAAAAAAAAATGACAAATTCAAAATGACAGATTTAAATGACAGATGCAAAAATGACAAATTTAAAATGACAGAAGCAAAATTGACAGATTTAAAATGACAGATGTAAAAACGACAGCAGTAAAATTGACAGATTTAAAAATGACATATGCAAAAATGACAAATATTTAAAATTGACCGATTCAAATTTAGCGCGCGCGCGCACGCAAGATGCTGTGATATAAAATGGTTGCCTCTCTGTAGTAGTAGTAGTAATACAGATTTCTTCTTCTTCATGACACGCCACCTAGTAGTAGTACACAACGCATCGATAATACAGATCCCTTCATGACGCCCTCTCTTAGCAATACACACTAATTGTAGCATTACGCCCTCTATTGGTAGCACTCAGTTTGCCGGTAATACAGATACCCGTAATGGCGGCGGCGGCGGGCGTGGTAGCCTGGCGCCAGGGCGTGGTAGAATGGAGCCAGACGTTCCAAAATGGCTGCCTTCATCCAATCAGAAGCAAGGGAGGAGCTACAGGGGTGGGGGTTAACCAATCAGAGAGAAGTAGGCGGGGAAATCCAAGATGGCGGCGACCAATCAGAAACAAGGGGAGGAGCTACAGGAGTGGGGGTAGCCAATCACAGGCGAGGGGAGGAGCCATGCCATTGGCATGCCACATGGGATGTCAATTTCTGTCTGGGCCAGGTGGCCCAATACCTACTGAAGTCGTTGTTTACCTATTCAAGCTGGAACTAAGTATGTTTAAATTTTCATAAAGCCGCACTGTCGAATCCAAATAAATGTAATATTACATGAGGTGCGATCAGAAACCCTCACACCCCGCTTATTTCTTAAGTACTTGAGATATCGTGACGAAATTTCGAACGATTGTGTAAGATTCCCAGTTAACTTTCCGATAATCAAATAATATTCGGAATAGATCAAGTCCGATCCGAATTCGATTTGGATCGGATTGGTTACGTTGTACCAAGATAGTAAAGACATGCGTTTTATAATCTATAGCTACCTCGGACTGAAAGATTTTTGACTGATACATTCGTTTGTAATGTTGCAGACTTTGAATTATTAATTTGGAAATTTTATTCTATTTATTGATCTGCACCAACACAGAAAAACTGAATACACTGAATATCGCAGGTCGCTTTTATGATTGTAAATAATCTTATTATTGCTTATGCCTTTTTGTACGAGACCATTCTTATTAAATAATGAATTCCCAATTGGGTGTTTTTAATGAGAATTCACTGTTTTGATGAAATTAAATTTTATCAAATGGTACGATGGTACGAGTATGCTCACATCTTTTTGATGTTATAATGGTTTAGTTAAATGGGTAATCCTTGATCACCTCGAAATGTCAATTTTGACGTTTGGTTCCTAACATAATTACAAAAAATGAATAGCATAATTGTGATGACTTGATCAAGTAAGTTTTGATTTATTTTTTAATATTTGAAAATTATAATTAATCTTGATTAAGTTTTACAAAGAAACCTACTAAGGAATTATGGTGAGTTCTTTTACCCTTACCTGAACTGATTTTACAATGGATTCACTTTTTATCTTCCTTCAGAAGAGCACTAGTTAAGTTTTTATTAACACTTTTATATTTGTCACAAACCTCGTATTTTGTTTCACTTATGTTTCCACTTTTTCAGCCGTCTGTCTGGAAAATCACCATGCAGGAATCTGGCTCCTGCTTCTAGACTCTGGAACTCCCCTCAGGACTGGATGCTCAGCCGCACTGAAACGTTAAGGTAAATCGCACCTAATTAAATTACTTTTTTTCACTACTAAAATTTTATTTCTTTCTTCTTTTCCTGAGTCTCAGTTTCTTCAGGTCTAACAGATCTAGTAGAATGGAACTTCACCTTTATTCTTGACTACTGTTTAGTTTTATTTATCTTCGTTTAAATTTTCTTTTCTTATAGTAGAAATAAATATACGCCTTTTTACCGTTGATAACTGTTAAACTTTTATTATTTTTGCTTTTTAAACATTTCTTAACAAGAAAAAATAAATTTTACAACCATTTTCTTTTTAATAATATTTTTCATCTCCTTAAAACTACCCTAACCAAACATTATTTTAGATTGCAATTACTTTTCATATTTTACTATTGTTTATCTTTCACCTTCATCATTTTCATATTATGATTATTGTCAACCATATGTAACTGCATTTCAAGACAGATATTACTTTTTTTAATAACCATTGTCAAGACTACTTTTGTATTGTTATATTGTTGTCAATGAGATATGCAATATTTCATAATTTTACTAAACTAATACATTTCTTTCTTTCAGATGTAACTTTTCAAGTAAAAATCCTATCAACCCAAAATAATTTCCCTAACTAAATTTTGTTATTATGTTACATGTATCAAATCAATAAAATCAACTCAAACTTGAATCGTTTTATAGTAAATTCTTTACAAATATTAATTTGTTCAATTAGCAGTTATTAATTATAAACGCAAACAGTCAACATTTAACGTTTGTTTATTGGGTAACAATAAGAATGCATGATTTTAACTTCAACAGCTGATGCAATTAATTCTTATTAGGGCCATTCTCACAGAAAGCTATAATTTCAACTTGAAATTTCACGTCAACTTTGGTTTCGAATTTTACCCACAAAAATCGCTTACACAATTAGTGATCCATTACAAATGTCCCTAAATGGTCAGCATCACAGGAACTAATGTCCTTCTAAAGAAATTTAAATTTAAAAATAAGAGTCAGGTGAGGGAAAGATCAATGTGGTGAGGGAATGACAAAGGCAATGTGAATGGTCTAGGGGAGGCCGGGGGCTAGGAATGACATTTAACCATTTCAAACAATAAGAATTTACTTAAAACCTTATTTGTGTTTCTTTCGGTAACTATAGAGTTACCATATACAGTAGCGGTCGTCAAAATGTACTCACGTAATAAATGTCATATTTTACCAATTATTTTCTCATGGAAAATCAGAAGCCAAAATTTTTTTCTTGGTGCCGAAAAAATGAGAACTGATTTCGGATATACTTGATGTGCTGATTCCAAACATACCTGGCTTTTTTTCGTAGCAGCTCTAGTTTTTGAGATACAGACTAATTGATTTTTGTTTTAATAATAGGCGCAACTCTTGAAATAATGGTATATTTACAGGAAAGGTGGTATTTGCCCAAAACTAGATTATATAATTAGGCAATTAGAGTTATTTGGTATTCCCGATGACCGTAAAATATCACTAGTCCGGTAAAGATTAAGTATGAAGAACAATCGGTGAATGATTTGTGTCGATCTAAAAATGGTAAACTTCCTCCTTGGACAGCAAAGTAGATACACAGAATATCCTTGCTTTTTGTGTCTTTGGGGCAGCAGAGCTAAGGATTAGCACTGGATTAACAAAAATTGGCCCCTAAGAAACGTCATGGTTCCAGGAAAAGAAAACGTAATCAACGAACCTTTGGTTGCGAGAGAGAAAATCATATTTCAACCTTTACATATCAAGTTATGAAGCAATTTGTGAAGGCGTTAAATCGAGATGGCCTTTGCTTTGGGTACTTAATACGTAGATTTCCTAGGATTAGCATGGAGAAACTGAAAGTAGGCATATTAGATGGCTCTCTGATAAGACAAGACAAGACTTACCGCAGCAATGAACGAGATTGAATCTAATGCTTGGTGCTCATTTATTACAGTAGTACAAAATTTTCTTGGCAATCATAATTTAAAGCAGAGAATTACACAGAATTAGTGGAAAATATATGGTTTCTAAATTTAATATTCTCGGTTGTAACATGAGCATAAAACTTCACTTCCTCCACAACCATTTAGATTCATTCTCACAAAACCTAGGTGGTTATAGTGAAGAACAGGTGGAAAGATTGCATCAGGACATTAAGACGATGGAAGAACAATATCAAGGAAGATGGGATACTCACAGGATGACCGACTACTGTTGGAGTCTGCAGCGAGACTGTCCTACTAAACTCCACGCAAGAAAATCGTATAAAAGAAAATTTTTAAGTGATAAGCCAAGAATGTATATTTATCTACTTTGTGAATTAAATACCTTACATTGTATTCTTTGTTTTTTAACGGACCTTTGTCGCAAATACTAATACTATAACCCGAAATGTACATGAGTTAAAAAAAAGATGATTTTTTTCCAAAAGAGGTCAATATAGCATACCTCAAAAACTAGATCTGATAGACTAAATCTGACAATTGTTTTGGATTCTACACCCAAAAATTACCAGAACTAGTGAAATAGATGTTGGTAAATTTTCTATTAACTTATTTTTTTTATCTTCTTGCAATGGATTTTTAAATAAAATTTAAACGCTCACGCCCTTTTATTTTGAATTCAAGAGCTTTCTCGGAGTTATTTCTCAGCTTTTGGTATCGTAGTTTGTCTCTTTCTTTTTTTCTTTATTTTTGCTCTGCAACTTTCTTTTCTCGAGGTGTCATGGCTACAGCGTCGAAACTTCAGGCCCCCTGCATATTAAGGCCAGAATAAAAATTGCTCAATATGCTCAGGCTCACACATCGAGCAACTTACCTACATATTGCGATACAGTATTGATATGAGTATATTGTAATGAAGGGAATAAAGAAAAAGCCTATTTGTGATTAAAAATAACACTGACTGCCATTCACTCACGTTGTCATTGGAGTTGTGAGGAAATGACAGTGAGGGAATGACGATTTTTTAGGTTTTTCGTATTTTCTTTTTCTGCTTTGCTCGTTTTGTAAAAACAAAGTAGCCACTTGTAAATAACTTCATAACACATAGTGAAAAGAAATATAAAAGAAATGAGAGCTTTACTAACGTTTCTTTTAAATGCGAGAGGATGACACATAAAAAACACACGCTGCTCATCTGGAAAGCTCCCAACCTCAATGGCATTTCAGTGGTAACTGTCTGAAGATTGTAGAGGCGGTAAAGGAGATGGCAGGAGTTATGCGACAAAATGCATTTGCAACAGCGTATTTATTATTAAGATGGCAGGACTAATTACGCGCTTATTGTCGAATTTGCATGAGGTGAAAGGATGATGTATTTAAGCATGGACAGCACAGTTTGGCGTTATTATGTTTTTCCTAACGAATATCAAATTACAAAATCTTTATTTTCTGAACCCCTATATATTAATTGCTAAGGGGTTGTCCTTTTGGCAAATGATGTGTTACCTTATCATGTGCTCCCACGCCGATTTTAAATTGGAAAGGATGACGCCTTCATATTTAAATTATATTTTTTTAGTTAGGGGTTGATGGCAGCTACCCTTAGACGGCTGCTAAGGGTTTGTCCTTTTGGGAAATGATGTGTTACCTTATCATGTACTCCCACACCGATTTTAAATTGGAAAGGATGACGTCTTCATATTTAAATTATTTTTTTTTATTTAGGGGTTGATGGCAGCTACCCTTAGACGGCTGCTAAGGGGTTGTCCTTTTGGGAAATGATGTGTTACCTTATCATGTACTCCCACGCCGATTTTAGATTGGAAAGGATGACGCCTTCATATTTAAATTATATTCTTTTGGTTAGGGGTTGATGGCAGCTACCCTTAGACGGCTGCTAAGGGGTTGTCCTTTTGGGAAATGATGTGTTACCTTATCATGTACTCCCACACCGATTTTAAATTGGAAAGGATGACGCCTTCATATTTAAATTATATTTTTTTAATTAGGGGTTGATGGCAGCTACCCTTAGACGGCTGCTAAGGGGTTGTCCTTTTGGGAAATAATGTGTTACCTTATCATATACTCCCACACCTATTTTAAATTGGAAAGGATGACGCCTTCATATGTAAATTATTTTTTTTTAGTTAGGGGTTGATGGCAGCTACCCTTAGACGGCTGCTAAGGGGTTGTCCTTTTGGGAAATGATGTGTTACCTTATCATGTACTCCCACACCGATTTTAAATTGGAAAGGATGACGCCTTCATATTTAAATTATATTTTTTTAGTTAGGGGTTGATGGCAACTACCCTTAGACGGCTGCTAAGGGGTTGTCCTTTTGGTAAATGATGTGTTACCTTATCATGTACTCCCACACCGATTTTAAATTGGAAAGGATGACGCCTTCATATTTAAATTATATTTTCTTAATTAGGGGTTGATGGCAGCTACCCTTAGACGGCTGCTAAGGGGTTGTCCTTTTGGGAAATAATGTGTTACCTTATCATATACTCCCACACCTATTCTAAATTGGAAAGGATGACGCCTTCATATGTAAATTATATTCTTTTAGTTAGGGGTTAATGGCAGCTACCCTTAGACGGCTGCTAAGGGGTTGTCCTTTTGGCAAATGATGTGTTACCTTATCATGTACTCCCACACCGATTTTAAATTGGAAAGGATGACGCCTTCATATTTAAATTATATTTCTTTTAGTTAGGGGTTGATGGCAGCTACCCTTAGACGGCTGCTAAGGGGTTGTCCTTTTAGAAAATGATGTGTTACCTTATCATGTAGTCCCTAGCCGATTTTAAATTGGAAAGGATGACGCCTTGATGTCTTAATTATTTTTATTAAATGCTGCTATTTAATATTTACTTAAACCCTCCGCCTATGGGCATTCGGATATTTTCGGGAATTTGGCTGCTAGCTTTTAGCTGCTAACTTCACGCCGGTCACTTTATAGCCCTCTATGAACAGCATTAGATACAATTTTTATTATCGTGTTAGCCAAGAAGAGGCATGATGCAATTGCTGGGCTGTAAAAGTAAAGCCTGCAGTGGAGTAAGGGGACTACAAATTTGACAGCACACATGTAAATACAATGCAGCGTTGGGTTCAGTAAATTGTTTAAAATATTATTCAGGACACCGTTAATATGAAACTCTTTTATTTTTTTCATTAATTACTTTAATTTATTTGTCACCTTAATTACAATTATTAAATTGAAATACATAATCGTAACATTTCTAAGAAATTTGCAAATTCTGTAAAGAAATAATTATTTCTAAATTTTTAATTTCAAATTTCACGATTATTGATTATCTGTATGTAAGTAATTTTTACATGTAAACGCCGCGCCGAGTGATTCTCCTAAACGACCTAAACGAACAATAACTCCGCCAGTACGAATTTAAAAGTTTACTTCGTACAGATGACGATGCATGTATACTTCATAAATCGTTTTAGAGATGGTTCTCTGTAATTATTTAATTAAAAAAAAGAACATTTTTATACAATATGTGATAACACTCCCAATATAAATACAAATTAAGTACTACGGACCTGATGTCCGAGTAAAAAGTTATTAATGACGCAAATATAAGGAAAAACTACTTAATGATGCATTATTACTCCAGGTTTTTGTTTTTTGTGATATCTAATATCACTTCTACACCATCTAATCGAGTATCCAGACGTTTTTATTTGTTTTTAATTTAGTTTTTAACAAATAAAATCTTTATCGCACCGTTTGACAGCCAAATTTAAAACTTGACAAGTTGCGCACACTTGAGGCTTCATGTGCACACCTCTTATGCCACTTCCCCCTATTTAAACTTCCTTGGTGTTAGCCATGTCGTGGAGCTTATCAAGGCTTTGGACGCCAATTATAGATTTTTGCGAGAATGACTCATTAAGATTATGATGGAAAATCATTAATATATATTATGTAATTAGGAGATCAAGCAATCTTCGAAGATGATACATCTTCTCGGATACAATTGTAGTATACAATACAATACTTTTTTTTAATTGTATTGCTTACTAATTATTATTTTTAGTACTTTATTACAACGATTATTAGTTTTATGCCCATTAAAAATATCTAACAATAAAAAAAATTAATAACTGTTGTAATAAAGTTCTCAAAATAATAATTAGTAAGCAATACAATTAAAAAAAAAGTATACGGTGATGGGGTTTGAACTCGCGATTTTTGATTAGGAATCTGAAGCGTTAACCGCTACACCAATCGGCGTTCAGCTTCCAGCTTTTTTTAATAACTTATTACCAAAAGCAGTAAATCAATAAGCTTTTTAAGTCTTTTTCTAAATCGATTTTGGTTTTCTTCATAAAGTTTAATATTTTTTTGACGTAATAGTATATTGTACAACTAGTGATACAATGACGATGTTTGTAATACGAGTATAAGCTATATACGAGTATTACAAAAAGGAATTGTAACACGTGTTTTACATACTACTTTGTCTATTTCGCCTTAATTTACAATTTACTTTAAAGAAATGGGAAAATGTACACGCGGGTATTTTTGATGTGGTAATGTTGGTAATAACTGATAACGCATACAATGACATCCACTGTCATTTTGAAAAAATCACGTAGGCAGGGAAAAATTCAAGTTTAAAAAAAGGTGACAGCTTAGTTGTTTCTTCTGATATAAGATAAAAATGTATTTTTATTATAAATAATTATTTTGATAAGACAATCATGTACTCAATCAAGGTTTTACTGTTTCTATTACAATAAACATTTTAATACATCAAAACTGCTTAACATACAACAATAGAAAATAACTAACCTAACCTCTAAATCTAAACAATGAAAATGAAATTTGAGTAGGGACGGACCCCGTGAATCCCGTATTCACGACCATCAACTTGATCCGGAAAACCAACAAGCTTTTCAGCGCATTTTCGTAGGAAATCCGCTATTAACCGCGCTTTGTTTTAATTCAAAGCTTCTTAAAATGAAATATGTTTCATTATTCTCGCTGTTATTTCTGAGCATCATAACATTCAAATTTTCAAAACGGCGCCAGTTAATGAATACTTATTAGTACCTATCACGGGAAAGTGCTTTTCTTTTGGATAATGTGCCCCCAAAATACTTCCGCGGGTTGGTTGTCGAGCATTATTCCTTTCCTTTTTATATTCTTCCTAACACCTTGGTTATGTTCCCATTAGTAGGTAAAAACTGAAAAAAATATTTGATGAAATGGAGGTGTACATCATTCAACTCAATTAAACTTACCTCAATATCGACAAGCGATATACGTTTTGGCTTTTTAATCTAATTTTGATCTTGAAATCAGAATATAGCTGTGTTATTGCTTATTACGCATTTACGTCTGACACTGGACTTCGTTGACAGAATGACATGACAGAGTAGGCTGGCAGCAAAATTTACTTACTACTGCCAGCCTTACAAATAAAAAAATCACTACTTTCAGTTGCACAAAGTAGCACTTTGTGTAACTGTTTTTCGCAAAAACAGTGTCACAAAGTAATCTTTGTATACGCGAAATAGACAAAATGAATTCTTCTTTCGATTGATACCAAAATTTCTACTTACATTTGCAAGGGTACAAACTTACGAGGAAAATGATAAAATTCCATTGGATTTCCTATATTATCGTTTACAAAAAACACACTGTATAAACAACTGTTTGAAATACGAAATGAAATAAACGTTATTAAAAAACGTAAAACACATAGGCGCCCGGAAGGGGGGCAAGGAGGGGCACTAGCCCCCACCCCTGGAAGTTGAACAATTTGAATTTTATTGAAAATTTTGTTTAATATGCATTTTTTCTCTGGGCTTGCCCACTCCCTAGCATGTCGTTCATTCTAGGCTTGCCCCCTCTGGACAAATTTCTACGGGCGCCTATGGTAAAACAGCTTCTTCGTAGTCAACTATAGTATCAGCAAAAAGTAACTCCAACTCCAAAAGTAATCGTACGTATTGTGCTGTGCTGCTTCAGCATAGGAAATAATTATTTCTTAAAGATTTACGAGTTAGTATACCATAAAAGTCAAAATTTTATTATTACAATACTCGCCTTTATAAAATAAGTTATTGGAGCAGTGAGAATTGGTGTTTTCTCATATTTCAAGTTAAGGAGGCCACAGCAAACTCTGACGTTAAATCTTTCCCATTTTAATTTCTGTATGTTCTGGGTAGCTTCAGACCCCCCCCGTATACCTTTTATATTTTTTTATTCATTCTGTTGAATTTGAAAATCTATTCAGCCCTAAGATTCAGCCACATATACACATAATATACATTTTTTTTTAAATGGAGGCCCCATAATTTAATTAAGTAAAATGCAGTGGTAATATAGTTTTTAGCACTTCTGAGATATTAGAAACTATCGAATTGTGATGAAAACGGTAATAAAAAATACATCTGACTACATTTACTGTAAATCCTTTTCTATTGAATTGAGCTGTCATTTTGAATGCGAAATACACAAACAAAGTTTGCGTTCAAACGCTTTAGAAATTATGTTACTGCTGGGTGTTTCTAAAGTATTGTAACGAGTGCAACGCATCGTCTGTTCCGGCCGTCACTGGGTTGTGGAACATTCCGGAGCCGCAGTGCAATGCACTCAACCTTCTAGTGTATTCGATGTATACCGGTATGTTCGAGCGACTTCTAGAAGAATTACATGGGGGTATATAATCGACGGCGGATAAAAGAGAGTCAGTCAACAGCGAGTCGTTAACTGTGTTTCACAAAATAAATAGTAACTGTATAGATAAATGTTATATTAGAAATTCATAATCTGTAAATAATAGTTTTAATGGTTTATAATCATAGCATTAATTTATAGTGTATTCATTAGTGTATAGAAATAAATATTTGTTTGTGAATAGACGATTTAAACAGCACTTGTGTTATTATTTGAAAAAGAACGTTACAGTGTTGTCAGGTGTGGAGTTTTAAAATAAATAAAATCTCGTAATAATTAATTAAAGTGCTGTGAGAATAAAATTTTTGGTGTTAAAACATAATTTCAACAAACAATTAAACTGTTAAAAGATCTCAAAGTAATAGACTTGAAACATGAACTTGAAGAACGAGATTTAGACACAACGGGCCTTAAAAGTATGTTAATAAATCGGCTAAGAGAATGGCTTTTGGAGTAGCAAGAAGACCCTGAAAGTTTCCTCTTCGAAATACCTGGACCCGCAATTGATACTAATTTGTTATTAAGTAAAATAGAAGAGAATTCTAGAATGCTTAAAGAAGAATTATTGGAAAAGTCCGAAGAGAATTCTAGAAAGTCTGAAGAGAATTCTAGAATGTTAAAAGAGGAATTACTGGAAAAGTCGGAAGAGAATTCTAGAATGCTTAAAGAAGAATTATTGGAAAAGTCCGAAGAGAATTCTAGAAAGTCAGAAGAGAATTCCAGAATGTTAAAAGAGGAACTATTGGAAAAGTCTGAAGAAAATTCTAAAATGCTTAAACAAGAATTACTTAAAAATACTAAAGCGCTGGAAGAAAAAGTACTGGAAAAACACGAAGAGAATTCTAGAAGGTTTGCAGAATTACTAGAAAAGGCCGAAGAAAATGTTAGAATGCTAAAGGAAGAAATACTGGAGAATTCCAGGAAATCCGAAGACAGTTCTAGAAGGCTTAAAGGAGAATTGTTGGAAAATGTCAAAGCGTTGGAAGATAAAGTTTTCGAAGAATTTTTGGAGAATGCCAGCGCGTTAGGACTATTGGAAGGTAGATTGGCGGAACAAGATAGGGTAATAAAGATGGTAGAAGAGAAAATAGCCCAAATGCAATTACCATCAACAGCTAAGAAAGACGACATAACCGATATGTTGGAAGATAGAATAAGGCAACTACGGTTTCCCTCAACTTCTGAGTTTAATGAAGTAAAGAAGCAAATTAAAGAAGAAAAGGGTCCTGCCGTAGGGATAAAAGTAAAACCACCCACGTTCGATGGAAAGATACCTTGGTCCACCTACTACAAACAATTTGAGGCGGCCGCTGGGGCCAACGGATGGACAGGCAAGGAAAAGGCCGTTTCTTTAACTGTGGCTTTGCGTGGAGACGTGTTGAACGTCCTGCAAACAATCCCAGCAGGACAGGAAAATGATTATCAATTGTTAGTGTCTAGATTGGAGATGAGATATGGAGACGCACATCTTCAACAAGTGTATCACGCGCAAGTGAAGAATCGTATCCAGAAGAATGGAGAAAGCCTGCAGGAGTTTGAAGCCGATGTTGCGCGGCTTGTCCGATTGGCGTACCCTACGGCACCCGATTCATTTCTGGGACAGCTCGCTGTGCAGACCTTCATTGATGGGTTAAGAGACGGGGAAACACAACAATCATTGAGGCTGGCACGACCAAGAATAACTGATGATGCGCTTGCTCACGCTTTAGAGTTTGAAGCCGCAAAACAAGCGTCCCGAGGCCACGGGCGAGTTCGAACCGTTGCGGAAGAAGAGGAAGGTTCCAGTTCCAAAGATCGCCTAGAAGAATTATTAATGAGAGTTCTTCAGAAGGAAGATAGTCGTAAGAGGAATCCTCAAGAAGTTCGAGGACCCCGTTGCTGGAACTGCGGTGAACAAGGGCACATACGACGCCGCTGCCCTAAACCCAAACAAGTTCAGCCGTCGGAAAACTAAAGGGGGTCGACAAGAGGGGGCGAACGTCGACTTTGAGTGAAGATGCCCCGAAGATCACCATCCATGCCGTAACATCAAACAATAGTACCAGCAGTTTGTTCGTAGATGGGAAAATTGCTAATCGTACTGTTCCACTACTCATTGATACGGGGGCGACAAAGTCCATCATACGCCCTAACGTTCTACGAACAAGTATGAAGCTGTTACCAACAACTACTCAACTCCTTACAGCAACAGGTGAAGTGATACCAACACGCGGAGTGGTGAAGATGAAGATTGGCATTGGAAGTGAAGAACGTGATCATGAGGTGCTGGTAGCCGATATCACTGATGACTTCATCTTGGGAATGGACCTCCTGAGAAAATTTGGTTTTACGTTGGATTTGAAAGAGGGTGTTTTGAAGGTCGGTAACGAAGAACTTCCGTTGCACCCACGAGAAGATCCGGTTGTAAGGGTTTTGCTGACTGAAGATGTGATATTGCCGGGTCAAAGCGAGATGGTTGTCGAGGCAGGTTTGGATGGAGATCTTCGGGTAGGATGTGTGCGAATGATGGAGCCTGTTTGTGATAAGAAGATCCATAGTGGCATACTGGTGGGAAAAGCGCTGATCAAGGTTGGAAAGACAGTACCGGTGAGGCTTATGAACGTTAATGTGGATCCGGTGACATTGAAGAAGAGTACCCTTGTGGGACAGTGTGTGCCAGTATTCCGAGTAGCCAGGTGTATGGCTGATGTTCCAAAACCAGCGCCCAAAGACCATGGTGGAAAATTAGTGGGCATGGTTACTAGTTCGCGCGAAGACCTTAACAGAACAGAAGTGAAAGAGGTACAGGGTTTGGTTCACCGATACCAAGATATCTTCGCTCTTGACGATAGCCAGAAGGGACGAACAGATATAATAAAACATAAAATCAATACAGGCAACTCTATGCCTGTCCGTCAGCAGCCGAGGCGTCTACCTCTAGCAAGGCGAGCAGAAGCCGAGAAGATTATTATCGATATGGAAGAACAAGGGGTCATCGAGCCATCCAGCAGTCCCTGGGCATCACCGGTGGTCCTGGTCAGTAAGAAGGACGGGTCAACGAGATTTTGTGTGGACTATCGGCAGCTCAATGACGTGACCAAGAAAGACAGCTATCCCTTACCACGCATCGACGACACGTTAGATACCCTGTCTGGCTCACGATGGTTTTCGACTTTGGACTTGAAGAGTGGTTATTGGCAAGTTGAAATGGAACCTGAAGACCGAGAGAAGACCGCGTTTACTATTGGTTCCGGACTATGGCAGTTTACGGTTATGCCTTTCGGTCTATGTAACGCTCCGGCCACCTTTGAGCGTCTAATGGAGACCATCCTGAGGGGGCTGTCGTGGAAGACTTGCCTGGTATACCTAGATGATGTGATTGTGGTCGGAAAATCATTCAACGAACATTTGAAAAATCTAGAGGAAGTGTTCCGAAGACTACGTGGAGCCAATCTGAAACTGAGTCCGAAAAAGTGCCACATATTCAGAAAGGAAGTGAAATATCTCGGGCACGTCGTATCACAAAATGGAGTGGCAGCCGACCCCGATAAGATTCGTGCAGTTCAGGAGTGGCCAACACCGAAAGAGAAACACCAAGTCCGTAGTTTTCTTGGGTTATGTACCTACTACAGGCGTTTCGTTCCTGGGTTTGCCAATATAGCGAAACCTCTGACAAGGTTAACTAAAGATGGGCGCGAGTATGTTTGGAGCGGAGAGTGTGAAACAGCTTTCCAACAGTTGAAGCGTGCCCTGACAACAGCACCAATATTGAGCTATCCACGGACAGAAGGGAAATTCATACTTGACACAGATGCAAGTAATCTGGCCATTGGGGGTGTACTTTCTCAGATACAGGATGGACAAGAAAAGGTCATCGGCTATTTTAGTAAGGTTTTGTCGAAAGCCGAAAGGAATTATTGTGTGACCAGAAAAGAACTATTGGCTGTCGTGAAGTCCGTTGAGCACTTCTACAAATACTTGTACGGACGGACGTTTTTATTGAGGACGGAACATGCAGCGTTGAAATGGCTTCTACAATTCCGTAATCCTGAAGGCCAGGTCGCAAGGTGGATCGAACGATTACAAGGATACGACTTTGACACCGAACATCGAGCGGGCACTAGTCATCGAAATGCCGATGCTCTTTCAAGAAGGCCCTGTCCAACGGATTGCCGTCATTGCTCTTGCTTGGAAGAGAGGGTTTGCCAAGTATTAAGAACTACCATCGTCAACGACAATTGGTTGCCGGAAGAATTGCAACGACAGCAGAAGGATGATCCCGAACTAAAAATGGTACTGGAATGGAAGCGCGTGGGAGAAAGGCCTGCCTGGGAGGCCGTCAGCCCTTTCAACAGAACGCTCAAAGCATATTGGGCCCAATGGGAGTCCTTGAAGGTGGAAGACGATCTCCTGAAGCGAGTACTGGAGAGTGAAGATGGCACCACCATTAGGTCTCAGTTCGTGGTTCCAAGAAGCCGAGTGGCTACAGTATTGCGACATCTCCATGACGGTGTCTCAGGAGGACACTTCGGTGTGAAAAAGACTTTGGAGAAAGTTAGGGAGCGTTTTTATTGGGTCAACTGTAAAGAAGACGTGAAGGAGTGGTGCCGGAAATGTGAACTATGTGCCACTGGTAACGGACCCTTGGGGAAACGAAGAGCACCTATGAGGCAATACAATGTGGGTAGTCCTCTGGAAAGAATAGCCATAGATATTGCCGGACCATTTCCCGAAACCGACGATGGGAATAAATACATATTAGTGGCAATGGACTATTTTACCAAATGGCCAGAAGCATATGCCCTACCAAACCAGGAAGCTGCAACTGTTGCTGACGTACTAGTCAAAGAGTTCTTCAGTCGCTTCGGAGTGCCCATGGAGCTGCATTCGGATCAAGGCCGCAATTTCGAGTCTGTACTCTTTGGAGAAGTCTGTCGATTGTTGGGCATTCGTAAGACTCGGACCACACCGTTACATCCGCAGTCGATGGAATGGTAGAACGCATGAATCGGACAATGGGCAAATATTTGGCCAAGGTCGTCTCCGATCATCAACGAGACTGGGACCAATACCTGCATCTGTTCCTGATGGCTTATCGTGCATCGGTCCACGAAACAACCGGTCAGTCACCAGCGTCTGTGATGTTTGGACGCGAGTTACGGTTACCGTGTGATCTGGAATTTGGGTCTCCACCTATAGAGCAGGAGGTAGCCGGGAATGATTATGTCATCAACTTAAAGAAGAAGTTGGAGGATATTCACGACCGAACCCGAAATAATAGTCGAATCGCGAGTGACCGGATGAAGGCTACGTACGATGTGAGAGCCCAAGAAGGAGGGTTTCAACCTGGAGAGCTTGTCTGGTTATACAACCCGCAAAGGCGTCGTGGCTATTCTCCAAAGTTACAGCGAAATTGGGAGGGTCCATACCAGGTGAAGAAACGAATAAATGACTTGATTTATCGCATCCAGAAATTGCCAAGGGGGAAACCAAAGGTGGTACACTCCAATCGTCTGGCGCACTATGAGGGAAATAATGACGCAGTCCCGGATCGGAAAGATGAGGTTGAGGTGGCTATCAATACCGTAAGGCCTGAAGATGATCAGCCAACCTTTAGAGAATTTATGGCTGCGATCTCTGGAACTAGAAAAGCGCGATTCGGAGTCACGACTGAGATGCAACAAGATCTCTTCCGGGTCCCTGGTGATTATTCCATTGCCCACTGTGTCTCCGCGGATCTCCGTATGTCCAGGAGGATCGCAGTAGTGTTTAGAAATAAATTTGGACGGCTGAATGAACTTCGAGAACAAAATCCTTCTGTTGGTAAATCCTTACGCTTGCCTGATCATGACCGATCCATTTACTACTTGGTAACCAAGCAGTTTTACTACCAGAAACCGAGTTACGCCGACTTGTGGAGGGCACTATGGAATTTGAGGATCGAGTTGCTTACCAGGGGAATTAACAAATTGGCAATTCCCAAACTCGGCTGTGGGCGGGACCAGCTGGATTGGAGAATCGTTAGAAACATGCTGGAAGTTGTCTTTAGAGGTACGGACGTCAAGATCTTCGTCTGCAGTTTTGACCCACAGCCCGCATTAAGGCCAACGAAGAGTGTAGACTGTTATTTCTACCGTAATGGAACGTGTAGTCGAGGTGAAGACTGTCGATATCGTCATGACCCATTCTACAGGAACCAGAGCATAAAACCTGTTCTGGGACAGAACAGACTTAAAGAGGGGGGCAGTGTAACGAGTGCAACGCATCGTCTGTTCCGGCCGTCACTGGGTTGTGGAACATTCCGGAGCCGCAGCGCAATGCACTCAACCTTCTAGTGTATTCGATGTATACCGGTATGTTCGAGCGACTTCTAGAAGAATTACATGGGGGTATATAATCTACTTTAAGTTTGTAAATACAGTAGAACTTGTAAATCTGACCACCTGTTTAAACTGACCCTCTGGTCATATTGACCACTTTTTTTCAGTCCCTGCAAAAATCCCATTACTTTAATGTAATTTATACTGTATAAACTGACCACTTCTCTTTTGTGACCATTGACCACATTTACCTAAAATATTTGTTTAAAAATGTTTGTGTAATGTGACCATTAGGTCAGGTAGGCAAGGAATTACTTAAAACAGTTATAACTAATCTTCTAGAAGTTTAAGTAGGCATGTACATGTAAATTGCATTCAAAGAATTTCTAAGAATGCATCATAATCCCTTAATAGTCACCAGTTGGGTTCAGGTATTTCCAAGTTTTAAGACTTTAAGTTTGCTTCTGAGAAATTCATTAGCTGCAAACTTTCACATTAGTAACCCTTGGGTTGTTTTAAAATTGTTTTATAAAATCAGTCTTGTTTCATCTGTTGATTGAAACCATTGTGTTAATTAGTGCGATCAAGATGACTTCAAAAAAAGTTTACAAAGAACTAAATTTGCAAGAAAAACAAAAGGTGTTAGAGTTTTTAGAAAACCACAGTGAAAGAAATTGATTTGACTTTAAATTGGTTTTTAAAAATGCGCAGTGTAAATGCAAGACTTTCTGGACCAATGTTACAAGAAGTAGCATTAAAATTTGATCAGCAGTCATATTTGCCTAATTTAAAGCATCGTCGGTGGGCTCGAATCATTTAAGAAACGAAACATTTCCCAGAAGAGTTTACTTAGTGATGCAAATGAAATTGATCCCGCAATAGTAAGTTATTTTCTTATTCGTTTTACAGAATTTTCAAAGGGCTTTATATCAGAGGATATTTTTAATGCTGACGAGTGTGGGCTATGTTAGGCAAATTGTAGTGTATAAAGAATTTACACTTTTACAAAGTGACCACCTGCTTAAATTGACCATTTTGGGTCAGTCCCAAAGGTGGTCACTTTCGGCAGTTTCTACTGTATCTAGCATTTAAGTTCGTTAATCAATTTATAATTGAATCGGTCAATGCAAAAACTGAATATGTCCACTTTTTGTGTATATTGAGTTGTACATGAATTCACCATAATTCAAGGGTGCCCGATCGACCGGTGCAGAAATTGAACATGTCTTGCTTTTCTATAATGTAGAAAAGCGATGGTATAGTACAGAAACTGAATAAGCCTAGGACATGTTCAATCTTTGTAGCGTATGTCTTATATATCTAGGATGCGCTGAAGTAAAAACAGCTTAGCTGATAGTGACTGATATCAAATGAAGCCAACATCGCGTCATTTTGACATATGCAAGTGATATTTTGTTGAGGGAAGTTCTCTATGCAAAAATGTCTAAATCAACTAGTAACAGTATTTACGAAGAAGAAAATGAAACTGAACAACCTAAGAAACTTAAAGGTATTTGTCACTACCAGTGTTGTAACAGATACATTATTTTGTGTATCTAAATACAAATACAGTTACTATCAGAAAAATGTACCTAGATACAGATACAGATGCTTTTGCTGTGAAGTATCTAGATCCAAATACAAATCCTAAAATAATGTATCTAGATACATTTGTAGATACTTGTTTTACTGTAATCACCCCGAAAATAAGATTCCAGAACTAGTTTAGGACAGCAATATTTATTAAATTTTATACATATTAAAAATGAATAATTATTAAGCAGAAACCAGTATCTAAAGATAATACAGTGTGCATTCAAACCTTTCCACTTTTTAGAATTATTAGGTATTCTTTTCACACATAATTTGCCTTAATATTTTAATAAAAATATAAAATAAATAAATGATATTTGTGTAGATCTTTTATCTTCAGTCTTGGTGCAGTGCAAAATATGAATAACTTGAATAAACTCTAATAGTTTTTAGTGTTTGAAAACCTAGAAAATGTTTCATCACTTGGCTGATCAGAGTACCACAAACGACGCCATATTGGAGCGAGAAAAACCCGAAATGGTTAATTATTATTATCCCCATTGAATTTAAGTATATCCACGTTTAGTTTGAAAGACTTTTCTACATAGTTTGCATTGTGACAACCCTAGTAGCACACATATATTATATAAATATTTTTTTCAAATATTTAAAATATATCTTTTTCAACATCCGCCTAAATATTTAGCTAATATATCATTTAAAATATTTCTTCAATATTATTTTAATAATATTTATATAACATTCTAGTTAGGATATCTTATGAATGTTATATCCCTAGTAGCACAAATATATTATATAAATATTCATTCTCAAATATTTAAAATATATCTTTTTCAACATCCGCCTAAATATTTAGCTAATATATCATTTAAAATACGTATATCCTCAATATTATTTATTTAACATTCTAGTTAGGACATCTTACGTGTATGTTATATTTCTGATTCAAATAATATTCCTAGAATATTATTTTTATATTTTTGGAATATTATTTATTAGCATGTTTTTAAGAATATTTTTGTACAGCGAATTATGCTCTATAGCAACATGAATTTCAATTTTCTTTTCATCACTCATTTTCTTGTTGATGGACATTTTAAACTTTTCAAATAAAACCCTATACATTTTGTTCTTCTAGTGAAAAGAGAATTTTGCTCTCTTTATGAAACCATATTCTCTAACAAGTGCTACATAAGAAAATTTTTGACAAAAATTGCGTTTGAAGTTTATTTAGCATAAGAGTTACACTTAGTAATAAAACACTTGGGTTTGAATTTAAATATGTATATTCTTTTGAGATGGTAAAATGGCCGTCAACAAGAAAATGAGTGCTGAAGGGAAAATTGATATTGCTATAGAGCATAATTTGCTATACAAACTCAATACATTGTTTGATAGAACGAACATTTAAAAAGTTAGTGCCAATAAGGGGTTCTTTTGCATACCCTATAGAGAATATCTGCTAGATAAATTGCACATTTAAAATATTATTTCCTGTTTTAGGGGCCTAGAAAAATAAAGCAGTGGCTTATAAATTTTGACACAAAATCAACCATTAGAAAATGCAAACAGTGCCAATGTTGGTGAACGCATTTTAACGTTTTACTTCTCTAATTGTAATTGCAGGTAGTATCAGAAAAGGATTATACACCTGACAAAAATTTTTACAGCTCATTTTAATTCACTACAATTCAATAAAAAAATAACTACTCATCCATCCTGAATACTTCAATAATTATATTATAACTGAAGCATACAACTCAGCATTTATACAAGCATAAAACTCAGGAGATTTTTTACAAGTTACTTCAACCAAAATAATTCAAGTTAAAAATCAGAAGTTCCTTTTATCACTTCTTAACGCCTCTCTATCTATTTATTTATTTATCACGTCCTTTAATTTAAATTAGTTAGATCTGAAATCGTTTTCTCTTTCCTGGTGGTCTAGGTGTCCCCCAGGCTGGTAAATTAAAAAAGTACTTACTAGCTGTTGTTTAATACTGTCGAAGCATATCTTAACCAATTCTTAATAGCTGCTATGATGTCGTGCTCGGTTGTGTTTTAGCATTTGGGCTTAAGGTTGCTGCTTCTGTAATATTTAATAACATAATAATAATCGTATTGGTAAAAACAATGAAGATTTAACATACTTTTGATACAGTCAGATACTATTAAGGAGGAAAACATTTTCTTTCCTCCCAGTCATATAAGGAGGCGACAGAATTTGTGAAGTTTCTTTAAAATATTTTTTACAATAGTATTGATCTCATGACTTCCAGTTCGGGCAAGGAATGATAACTGAAAATAATAAGATTTGTTATAAGGAAAGCAACATGTGCATTCAAGTACCTATCATCTTTTTCTGTTCATTCTTTGTACTTGGGCGTCTTTCACATGTACCAATGTCTTCTTCGCTCTTCATGGGTAGTCTCCCTTCAAAATCTGCGTGGAAATTCTGATCATCAGGCATTATCTGTGGTCGACTTTGTTCCCTCAATATTTGCAAAAACCAACTTCAGCTGAGGAAGTCACTTTCGGTTTTTCTTTTGTACTCTAGAAAACATTTAAAATTTTAAAAAAGTATAAATTTAAACATACGTGATTAATCATCATACTTTTGTCAAACTTACAGCAATCTGTAGCTGGTTGAATAACCATGTTATTAGTAATATTATCACCATTTGATGATAAGCAGCTTTTCAGTGGATATGCAGGGTCTTTTATTCGTAGGAGTAGAATAGTCATTTCTTATTTTGTTATCACCACTGCAGTCATGTAATAAGGTTGTCTTTGGGACCTTGGGAAAAAGTATTATTACAGTTACTTCCTCATCATGGTTCATCTGTACTAAACAGTTTATTATAATCATAATCTTGATTTTCATGCAATTGTACTTTGTACAGATATTCCTCGCCTGTTAGATCTCCTTCAGAAAATTTATTACTATCAATGTTTAATTTGGTGTATTTATTACAATTTTCTAAAGATTCACTAGAACTAAAAACTGTCCAAATAATAATTATCAATTACAAATGGTTCTGTTGCAGCTTTTCTTGGCTTCTTGGTATTATTACACAGGCGACGAAAATGCCTTGTAGTCAGATCAAGAACGGATTCTCTTTTACGTGATGGCATTTTCCTGTAAAACAAAGAAAATGTCTATATCACTCCACATAAAATTCAAACACCAATTTCGCCAATTTTTTAAAAGATTTCATTTCGATAGTTCCAGACTTTACACTTGCACTGTACATAGTGTAACAAGAGAGAAAAAGAAAGAACTTCTTCTCGAACAACAAATGGAAAATTCTACAGCAATCGAGAGCATTACTCATCGCACGAAGCCTGTGAAAAGTTTAAATAGGGGAAGTGGCATAAGAGGTGTTTTCATGAAGCCTCAAGTGTGCACAACTTGTCAAGTTTTAAATTTGGCTGTCAAACGGTGCGATAAAGGTTTTATTTGTTAAAAACTAAATTAAAAACAAATAAAAACGTCTGGATACTCGATTAGATGGTGTAGAAGTGATATTAGATATCACAAAAAACAAAAACCTGGAGTAATAACGCATCATTAAGTAGTTTTTCCTTATATTTGCGTCATTAATAACTTTTTACTCGGACATCAGGTCCGTAGTACTTAATTTGTATTTATATTGGGAGTGTTATCACATATTGTATAAAAATGTTTTTTTTTTTTAATTAAATAATACAGAGAACCATCTCTAAAACGATTTATGAAGTATACATGCATCGTCATCGGTACGAAGTAAACTTTTAAATTCGTACTGGCGGAGTTATTGTTCGTTTAGGTCGTTTAGGAGAATCACTCGGCGCGGCGTTTACATGTAAAAATTACTTACATACAGATAATCAATAATCGTGAAATTTGAAATTAAAAATTTAGAAATAATTATTTTTTTACAGAATTTGCAAATTTCTTAGAAATGTTACGATTATGTATTTCAATTTAATAATTGTAATTAAGGTGACAAATAAATTAAAGTAATTAATGAAAAAAATAAAAGAGTTTCATATTAACGGTGTCCTGAATAGTATTTTAAACAATTTACTGAACCCAACGCTGCATTGTATTTACATGTGTGCTGTCAAATTTGTAGTCCCCTTACTCCACTGCAGGCTTCACTTTTACAGCCCAGCAATTGCATCATGCCTCTTCCCCCTACTTTAACTTCCTTGTGTGAAATAGACGCGGTATTCTAGCAATATACCGGTATGTTCGAGCGATTTCTAGAAAATTTGTATGGTGGTATAAAAGCGACTTTGCGGATAAAAAGGGCAGTCAACAGCGTGTCATTAACTGTGTTTCACGAAATAAATAGTAACTGTAAAGATAAATGTTATATTAGAAATTCATAGTCTGTAAATAATAGTTTTAATCATGAAATAAATAAAGATTATTAAAAGTTTCACAGTTTTATTAAAATATACCTGACAATATTGTTTCGACAGCTATGCTGTCATTATCAAAGGTAATATAATTATAAACAAACACGTCGCTAAGGTAGATACAAAATAGGTAACTAGATAAAATAATAATAATAATAATAAAAATTAATAATAAAAATCATAATTAAACATCTAATACTTCCAGTAACGGAGAATTACTGAGCTCAAGTTGTTCATTCATTAAAGGTACCCTGAGTTTGTGTTTGTATATCTCAAAGGCTTCTAAAATGTCTAATTTGCGTTTGTTATTACAAAAATGTAGGAATTTAATATTATTTTGAGGAGTCATTGTGTGATTTGGTCTAAAAGGTGTTTGGCGTAATTCGATTTTTCAGGATGTTTATTTTTGTAATGACGTACGTGTTCTTTATATCTTATGTCAAAATTTCGAAGTGTTTGTCCAATATATACCGAACTACAAAAAGAACAATTTAAACGGTAAATGCCCGATTTCATGATATCATGTGTTCTGTCTTTAGCATTAAATAAAAATGAAAAAGTGTTAGTGTTGGTTTTAAATGTTATTTTATAATTGTTGGTTTTTCTTAGTATATGTGCAATTTTTTCTGATATTTTGCCAAAATATGGTATAGATATGTAATTTGTGTCTTCTGTTTGATTGTCAATGGGATATATTCTTTTGATAGCTAACCTATAATCTTTTTGTTTAATTAAAGTGTCAATCATGTTCGGATTATAATGATTTGCATGTGCTAGTTGTTTAATGGTTGATATCTCTTTGCTAAAATCTGATTTTGTTAGTGGAATAGTTAAAGCTCTGTGTACTAATGATCTGTATGCTGCTATTTTATGTGTATTGTGGTGACAAGATTCATTTGGTATTGTTATGTCTGTTTGTGTTGGTTTTCTGTATATGGAAAATTCAAAAAGATTGTCTGCGTTAATCTTGATATTTAAGTCTAGAAAGTTTATAGCCCTGTTTTGTTCTGTTTCTAGTGTAAATTTTATATTAGGATGGATATTGTTTATAAGAATTAAAAATTCATTGATAACCTCAAAAGAACTGTCAAAACAAGCTAAAATGTCATCAACATAACGAAACCAGAAGATAATGTGTTTAGAGAGGTTTAATTCAAATATTCGATCTTCAAACTTGTCCATAAATATGTTAGCTAATAGAGGACTTAGAGAATTACCCATAGGTAAACCATCCTTTTGTAAATAAATTATGTTATTAAAAGTGAAATAATTTTGACTTATACAAAGGTCAAATAATTGAATTAACTCTAACCTTTTAACTAATTCTATATTACTATTGATCAAGAAACTATCTAATAAAGGAATACATTCTTGTGGTGGTATTCTGGAGAACATGTTGCAAATATCAAAACTAACAAGTTTTGAATGTGGTGGAAGATGTATGTTTTGCAGCTTATCTACTAATTCTAATGAATTTCTAACAGAGTATTTCGATTTGTAACCTATCGTGTTAATAATCTGGTTCAGTTTTTTGGATAAAATGTGATTAGGTGCATTGATGTATGATACAACTGGTCTTATTGGCATATTCTGTTTGTGGGTCTTGACTAATCCATACAGTTTAGGTATTTGTGGGTTTTTATTAATGATTTGTTGCTTTTCTAATTCTGAAAAGCAGATATTGCAGTTTTCTAAACCTTGTGTTAAGACAAATCGCTGTTTTAGTTAGTTTTTCTTGGTTACAAACAACGTTCGGCTTTGAATACAAAATTTTGTACATTTTTGTTGTTGAGTGGGCTACATAAAAGCCACTTCGAAAAAAAACAATTGAAATTTGAAAGAGGTCAAAACATTACTTTTACCTTTGTGTGCATAATTTTGCTGATAATTTGGAAATATAAGTGCTTGTGGTGTATTTTGTGCATTGGTCAGTTATTGAAGGCGCTAGAGCAGACAGTATATGGCGATAGAGCATCCTTATATCGTCGAATAGCTCATCGAAACGTCAGGTAAGTCCGCTCAACATTCAGTTAACAGTTTTCTCCCAGTTTTTGTTGTAATACAGTCCATTTTTTAACTTTGTTCATTCGTATTGTTCATTGGTTCTTCTTCCCGGGATACTTTGATTGTAGCCAGCTTTACATTTGCTTCGTAATAATATTTAGTAATTTAAATTCGAAAAGTCGCGTTTTACTTACTTACTTGCGTTGACAAGGTGGTATTGTCCAATTTTGTACCTCCTTGATAACGCACGTAGATCGCGTCCAGTCTGTTGTTTGCCTTTTGCACCACCTAGCTTCCATTCAATACTTTGTCGTGTCGCACTTTTCGGTGTGTTACATATTCTTGGCTCCAATCGCTGAAAACATTTGGAAGACTAGCTAATTTTAAATTAACCTGACATCAGTTGTTACTTACATAGTTATTTTGTATCAATTTTAGAATTTTGACAATCAATAATAAAGTTGTCACGTTGATAAATGCAAATTAACACTTAACCTACAGTTGTCATTGTATAGATTTGACGTGTGTGCGTTGATATCTTTACTTGGGTTTGAGTAGTAATTTGTTGCCTTGTATATATTTATTTTAACTATTCCAAATGTCGAAGAAGGTTGTAACGCTTGGGGAACAAACCTTGAAACTTTTGGGTCCCATTCTTGAGAATGCTCAAGCAGCTACTACTTCTGAGAAAGGATCCTATACGCATTTTGTATTTCTTGCAAAAGCTGATATTGCACGAAAAATGTATAATGAATATGAATTAGCCTATAATAAACTAAAACTGGATTCGGAAACTGAAGAATCTCTAAAAACATTAAGTATAGTCACGGCGAATATTCAAGACGTGTATAGCCAAATTAATGGTACATATTTACTGTGTTCCGAAAAACCAACAGTTCATATTTCTGGTTCAAGCAGTTCATATCCAAGTAATTTGAAACTTCCTCGAATTTCGTTAAAACAATTCTCTGGAGAGTATAGAGATTTTCCTACGTATATTGATATTTTCAGATCGTTAATCCATAATAATAACTCACTTTCAGATATTGACAAATTTCAATACTTGATATCAACATTGTCAAAGGAACCTTTAAACCTAATAAAGAATTTGCCATTAACTTCTGAAAACTATCAAATTGCGTTTGATCTATTGATAGATAGGTACGAAAATAAACGTATTTTGGCTACTTGCTACTGGAACTCGATCTTTAATGCCCCTAAAGCTAATGATTCCGTGCATTCATTACGTCATTTGCTAAATTTCTTTTCTGAATATTTGTCAGCATTAAAGAATTATAACATTGACATTTGGGATTTCACTCTTTTCAATTTATTGTTGCAAAAGCTAGATCCATCTACCCGCAAACGATTCGAATTAGAACATTCAGACGTAGAATTGCCCACATATGGGCATTTAGAATCCTTCTTGTTGAGGCAATGTAAGGCTTTAGAAACAAATAGCAGAGCTTCTCATAGTTCGAATATGCCTTCATCTCCCTCTTACTTTTCCCAAATTAAACCCACTCCATCGCCTCAAATTCGCAAGAGCTTGATTGTAAATACAGTCAAATCGCCCGGCTGTTTGGTTTGTAAGGAGAGCCATTCATTAGTCAAGTGTGATAAGTTTCTGGAAAAATCCCCCTTCGATCGCTTTTCCATTGTCAAGCAAAAGAGACTGTGTATCAATTGCCTTAGCAATTCGCATTTTGTGAAGGAATGCACTTCCAAATTTGCATGTCGAGTTTGCCAAAGAAACCATCATACTTTATTACATTATATTCAACCTTCTAATAATTTAGAGCCTCCTGAGCCATTCCATGATCCCAAACCTGTAAAAAACGTGTCTAAGCTGCTATGTACAGGTCAATCTGGTGTCCAACTTGCATTGCAAGAGCCTTCCTGCATTGCAAACCCTATCGTGGGTGTTGTAAAATCTTACTCACCCCAAACAATAGTTTTGCTGGCAACTGCACTTGTTTCAGTTCGTGATTGGTGTGGAAATTATATAACAGGCGAGCAATTATCGATAATGGTAGCCAAGCATGTTGCATAACAGAGAACTGTTTGAACAAACTTGGCTTGGCACGTACATCATATTCAGCTCCTATTTGTGGCATTGGTGATATGATTAATTCAGCTCAAAAGGGTGTCACAATCTGCAACATACGTCCTTGCAAAACTTCAGAACCGTCATTCGATGTTGAAACAATTATTTTGCCTTCGATTTGTGGAATTGTGCCTTCAATTTCCATAGGCAAAAATGAGTGGAGACATATTCAAGGTCTTCCACTTGCAGATCCTCATTTTGGACATCCTAGAGATGTGGATCTGCTATTAGGGTCAGAGATATTTTCCCTTATTATAATGGATGGTATTAAGATTAGAGGTACAGGCGAACCAACGGTGGTCAATACCGTTTTTGGTTGGCTCCTGATGGGAAGAGTCGATTGTAATACTCGTACGTCTACTCTGTCTTCCTTTTGCACTTTTATCGACGCTTCGTTGAACACTTCGATAAAACAGTTTTGGGAATTAGAAGAAATTCCCTCGATTAAACATTCTTCGCCTGAAGATATATGTTGCGAAGAGATATTTTCAAAAACAACATCTCGTACAAGTCAAGGTCGCTATATAGTTGACCTTCCCTTTCGTATACGGCACCCTGAGTTTGGTAATTCGTACAATTTCGCTCTTCGTCGTTTTCTGGCTATTGAATCAAAATTAGTTAAGAATCCCTCTTTGTACCAGTCGTATTGCGATTTTATGAAGGATTACATCGATAGTGGTCATATGTCTCTCGTTCTTCCTTCTCATAAGTCATCAGATCAATATTACATTCCTCACCATTGTGTAGTGAAGCCAGACAGTACAACTACTAAGTTAAGAGTGGTATTTGACGCGTCGATGAAGGCTTCTAACAACATTTCCCTTAATGATACACTTATGTCAGGCCCTAAACTTCAAAAGGACATTGTAAGTATTCTGCTCAATTTTCGTTTTCATAAGATAGCACTTACTGCAGATATTAGACAAATGTATCGTCAAATCGTCATTAACCCTGAACACAGAAAATACCAACGCATACTTTGGAGATTTTCTCAAAATGAACCCATACTACAATTTGAATTGAATACTGTGACTTATGGTGTTTGCTCAGCACCCTTCTTAGCTCTTCGAACAATCATTCAATTAGTCAAAGATGAGCAAGAGTACTTTCCATTGGCATCAAAATTCTTGTTGTCAGATATCTATGTTGATGATATTGTGACTGGCTGTAGTTCCCTGGAGGACGCAATTAACCTCCAGAGTCAACTTATTGGTTTGTTCGAGCGAGGTGGATTTGTGCTTCATAAGTGGGCAAGTAATTCTGAAGAATTTTTAGAATCGTCATCTGAAACGTCATATTCATTCGATTTGGACTCGTTTGTTAAGATCTTAGGACTTTGTTGGCTCCCTAAAGAGGATACATTTTCTTATAAAGTTCAGGCTTTGGATAATGATTGCACAAAACGAACCATACTTTCAGAAATTGCTCGAATTTATGATCCTTTGGGAATTTTGACACCCTTGTCTTTTTTTGCAAAAAACCTCATTCAACGGCTGTGGACTTTAGGGTTGACTTGGGACGAAAAACCACCTCAAGATATCATTGAAAAATGGCTTCAGTATAAATCTGAGTTGCCTTCTCTTGCTAATCTTCGCATTCCTCGTCGTTTCGTTATAGATAATTTTCGTACTTGTGAATTACATGCCTTTTGCGATGCCTCGGAGCTAGGCTATGCTGTTGTTTCTTACTTTCGTGTCGTTACTGATAATCAAATTAGGGTATTTTTTGTTTGTGCAAAATTAAAGGTCGCCCCGTTGAAACGAGTCTCTATACCTCGGTTGGAGTTATGTGCTGCGGTACTTCTTTCGAACCTCGTTGAATTTGTTGTCAACACCTTACGGCATTCTATTGAAATTTCTAAAATATTTGCGTGGTCTGACTCGACTGTTGTTTTAAATTGGATAAAATCGTCACCGCACAGATGGAAAACTTTTGTGAGCAATAGAGTTTCCCACATACAGGAAAGGGTTTCTCCAGAGCTTTGGCAACATGTTCGAGGCATTGAAAACCCAGCGGATTGTGCTTCTCGTGGTCTCTTGCCTCTTCAGCTGGTAACGCATACGTCATGGTGGGCGGGTCCCACTTGGCTCACGCTACCCGTTAATGACTGGCCAGATCAGATTGGCGTCTCTAACAGTGAAGCAGACTTGTCATCCGAAGAAAAGGTCGCAGTTATGCTCTCCACAGTCCGTGAAAATTGGACAGGCAGCTTACTTGAAAAGTTGTCGTCATTTCATAAAGTTCAGGGGACTGTAGCATTTTGTTTGAGATTCATTCGCAATCTTAAATCACCTTCTAATAAACTACGTGGCCCTCTTTCGCATATGGAACTTTACAATGCCACTATCGCAATTGTCAAATCGGTTCAAGCTATCGTGTTCGAAGAAGACATCGCAAATATTCGTAAAAATAAAGGAATTTCGAAACCACTTCGTAAATTATGTCCCTTCGTAGATGAAGATGGTGTCGTCAGGGTGGGCGGACGTCTTCGTCATTCTCACCTCTCCGATCAGGCTAAACACCCCATGTTGCTTCCACGGTCACACAGACTTACCGAAGTGATAATAGAATATTATCATCGGCACCATTTGCATCCTGGCCTACAAACATTGAATTATTTGTTAGCACAACAATTTTGGATTCTCTCTGCACGGAGAGCAATTAAACATTGTCTTTCTCGTTGTTATCGTTGTTTTCGGGCCAAGCCTACTTCTATTGAACCTCTAATGGGTGACTTACCAAGGGCTCGAGTCTCTCAGTTAAAACCCTTTTCCCACACTGGTGTGGATTTCGCTGGGCCTGTGTTTGTCACGTTAAGTAAGCGTCGCGGTGTCAAGAGCCAGAAAGCTTACATTTGCGTTTTTGTATGCATGTCTACTAAAGCTTTACATTTGGAATTAGTGTCTGATCTCTCCTCTGAAGCATTCGTCGCAGCGTTGAGACGCTTTATATCCCGTCGTGGCCGATGTTCCCATTTGTATAGTGATTGTGGAACAAATTTTGTTGGGGCGAACAAACTTCTCTCTGCATATGCTCTAGAGGCAGCCAGCCTTGAAACTATCAGTTGGCATTTTAACCCTCCTGCTGCTCCGCACTTTGGAGGATTATGGGAAGCAGGAGTTAAATCGGTTAAATCTCATTTGATTCGGGTTATTGGGGAGCAGGTGTTGACATATGAGGAACTACTAACATTATTGACTCAAATTGAGGCTGTTCTAAATTCGCGCCCTCTCTGTGCAGCAAGCTCCGACCCCATGACTTGACGGCTCTTACTCCGGGTCATTTCTTAACCTTGGAGCCGTTAAGTGCACCACCTGATGAGGATCTTGAAAATCTTGCCTTAAATCGACTATCAAGATGGCAGTTATTACAGCGCTGCCATCAACAATTCTGGCGTCGTTGGAGCCTAGAATACCTGCATACGCTTCAACAGCGTCATAAGTGGAATGATAAACAACCATCCATAACCATAGGTTCACTAGTTTTGATTAAGGAGGACAATAGTCCTCCTCTAAAATGGAAGCTTGGTCGAATTGTAAAGCTACATACTGGGGTTGACAATGTTGCCACAGTTGCGACGGTAAAGACCGCGGCAGGTCTTCTCAAAAGACCTTTTGTAAAATTATGCCCACTGCCATCGTCTTAAAGTTAATTTGAATAAACGTTGGTGGGCGGTATGTTAAGACAAATCGCTGTTTTAGTTAGTTTTTCTTGGTTACAAACAACGTTCGGCTTTGAATACAAAATTTTGTTGTTGAGTGGGCTACATAAAAGCCACTTCGAAAAAAAACAATTGAAATTTGAAAGAGGTCAAAACATTACTTTTACCTTTGTGTGCATAATTTTGCTGATAATTTGGAAATATAAGTGCTTGTGGTGTATTTTGTGCATTGGTCAGTTATTGAAGGCGCTAGAGCAGACAGTATATGGCGATAGAGCATCCTTATATCGTCGAATAGCTTATCGAAACGTCAGGTAAGTCCGCTCAACATTCAGTTAACAGTTTTCTCCCAGTTTTTGTTGTAATACAGTCCATTTTTTAACTTTGTTCATTCATATTGTTCACCTTGTTTTATTTCTTTTTGGAATTTTGTGGTTGGGTTTTTGTTTAACGTTTCAAAATTTTCTTTATTAATAAATTCATTAACTTTTTGTATGTAAATATCTTTTGAAAGAATTACCAAAGTGCTACCCTTATCTGCTTTAACAGAAATTAGATTGTTCTCTGTGATTTTCTGTTTTATAGATTGAAGAAGTGATATGTTAGATGTGTTGTATATTTTGTACAACACATTAAACACATTTAACTATTCCACTAACAAAATCAGATTTTAGCAAAGAGATATCAACCATTAAACAACTAGCACATGCAAATCATTATAATCCGAACATGATTGACACTTTAATTAAACAAAAAGATTATAGGTTAGCTATCAAAAGAATATATCCCATTGACAATCAAACAGAAGACACAAATTACATATCTATACCATATTTTGGCAAAATATCAGAAAAAATTGCACATATACTAAGAAAAACCAACAATTATAAAATAACATTTAAAACCAACACTAACACTTTTTCATTTTTATTTAATGCTAAAGACAGAACACATGATATCATGAAATCGGGCATTTACCGTTTAAATTGTTCTTTTTGTAGTTCGGTATATATTGGGCAAACACTTCGAAATTTTGACATAAGATATAAAGAACACGTACGTCATTACAAAAATAAACATCCTGAAAAATCGAATTACGCCAAACACCTTTTAGAACAAAATCACACAATGACCCCTCAAAATAATATTAAATTCCTACATTTTTGTAATAACAAACGCAAATTAGACATTTTAGAAGCCTTTGAGATATACAAACACAAACTCAGGGTACCTTTAATGAATGAACAACTTGAGCTCAGTAATTCTCCGTTACTGGAAGTATTAGATGTTTAATTATGATTTTTATTATTAATTTTTATTATTATTATTATTATTTTATCTAGTTACCTATTTTGTATCTACCTTAGCGACGTGTTTGTTTATAATTATATTACCTTTGATAATGACAGCATAGCTGTCGAAACAATATTGTCAGGTATATTTTAATAAAACTGTGAAACTTTTAATAATCTTTATTTATTTCATGATTATGGAGTTCCACAAAATAAGGCTGGAAACAATAAACAAGAATAGTTTTAATGGTTTATAATCATAGCGTTAATTTATAGTGTATTCATTAGTGTTTGGAAATAAATATTTCTTATTAATAGACGATTTAAACAGCACTTTTGTTATTATGTTTTTAAAAAGACGATGGGAACAAATACATATTAGTGGCAATGGACTATTTTACCAAATGGCCAGAAGCATATGCCCTACCAAACCATGAAGCTGCGACTGTTGCTGTCGTACTAGTCAAAGAGTTTTTCAGTCGCTTCGGAGTGCCCATGGAGCTGCATTCGGATCAAGGCCGCATCTTTGAGTCTGTACTATTTGGAGAAGTCTGTCGATTGTTGGGCATTCGCAAGACTCGGACCACACCGTTACATCCGCAGTCCGATGGAATGGTAGAACGCATGAATCGGACAATGGGCAAATATTTGGCCAAGGTCGTCTCCGATCATCAACGAGACTGGGACCAATACCTGTATCTGTTCCTGATGGCTTATCGTGCATCGGTCCACGAAACAACCGGTCAATCACCAGCGTCTGTGATGTTTGGACGCGAGTTACGGTTACCGTGTGATCTGGAATTTGGGTCTCCACCTATAGAGCAGGAGGTAGCCGGGAATGATTATGTCATCAACTTAAAAAAGAAGTTGGAGGATATTCACGACCGAACCCGAAATAATAGTCGAATCGCGAGTGACCGGATGAAGGCTACGTACGATGTGAGAGGCCAAGAAGGAGGGTTTCAACCTGGAGAGCTTGTCTGGTTATACAACCCGCAAAGACGTCGTGGCTATTCTCCAAAGTTACAGCGGAATTGGGAGGGCCCATACCAGGTGAAGAAACGAATAAATGACTTGATTTATCGCATCCAGAAATTGCCAAGAGGGAAACCAAAGGTGGTACACTCCAATCGTCTGGCGCACTATGAAAGAAATAATGACCCAGTCCCGGATCAGGAAGATGAGGCTGAGGTGGCTATCAATACCGTAAGGCTTGAAGACGATCAGCCAACCTTTAGAGAATTTATGGCTGCGTTTTCTGGAACTAGAAAAGCGCGATTCGGAGTCACGACTGAGATGCAACAAGATTTCTTCCGGGTCCCTGGTGATTATTCCATTGCCCACTGTGTGTCCGAGGATCTCCGTATGTCCAGGGGGATTGCAGTAGTGTTTAGAAATAAATTTGGACGGCTGAATGAACTTCGAGAGCAAAATCCCTCTGTTGGTAAATCCTTACGCTTGCCTGATCATGACCGATCCATTTACTACTTGGTAACCAAGCAGTTTTACTACCAGAAACCGAGTTACGCCGACTTGTGGAGGGCATTATGGAATTTGAGGATCGAGTTGCTTACCAGGGGTATTAACAAATTGGCAGTTCCCAAACTCGGCTGTGGGCGGGACCAGCTGGATTGGAGAATCGTTAGAAACATGCTGGAAGTCGTCTTTAGAGGTACGGACGTCAAGATCCTCGTCTGCAGTTTTGACCCACAGCCCGCATTAAGGCCAACGAAGAGTGTAGACTGTTACTTCTACCGTAATGGAACGTGTAGTCGAGGTGAAGACTGTCGATATCGTCATGACCCGTTCTACAGGAACCAGAGCATAAAACCTGTTCTGGGATAGAACAGACTTGAAGAGGGGGGCAGTGTAACAAGAGAGAAAAAGAAAGAACTTCTTCTCGAACAACAAATGGAAAATTCTACAGCAATCGAGAGCATTACTCATCACACGAAGCCTGTGAAATAGACGCGGTTATTCTAGCAATATACCGGTATGTTCGAGCGATTTCTAGAAGATTTGTATGGTGGTATAAAAGCGACTTTGCGGATAGAAAGGGCAGTCAACAGCGAGTCATTAACTGTGTTTCACGAAATAAATAGTAACTGTAAAGATAAATGTTATATTAGAAATTCATAGTCTGTAAATAATAGTTTTAATGGTTTATAATCATAGCGTTAATTTATAGTGTATTCATTAGTGTTTGGAAATAAATATTTCTTATTAATAGACGATTTAAACAGCACTTTTGTTATTATTTTTAAAAAAGAACGTTACAATAGTATATAACTAATTAATTTTTCTGCCCACTATTTACTGTTAGAAATGTATTCTCTTATACGAAACACCACAATAATTCGCAATAAATACAAATAACTATGATGAGAAATACTTTATCGTATATTAATACATACCTGTACATACCTTATAAAACAATTTAATCTGCAAAAACAATAATAATGTAATGGCGTCGTGGCACTTGGTCCTGCAAGATCTACAATTCAATGTTTACCAATAGATATCTACTGTACATAATAAAAATAAAATATTTGTTTGATATTTGTTTCAAAATATTAAAAATTACACACAAATAACATATTTATTTACTATGTATATTAATATATCTCTAAATATTTCATTTTCAATATTTTATAAATACTTTCCTAATCTTTTAAATATTTAAAACACATATAATATTATCCTTATATTTTTTAAATATTAAAAAAATATTGTGTGCTACTGGGGAACTCTGTACCATAGTTGGCAACGCATTGGAAGAATGCGTCTTCCTCACACTTCACAATCGGTAATATCATCATTCTGTAATAATATCCATTGTTTATAGTCACTACATCTAGTCAGCCTGGACATGCTGGCTGATCAGAGTACCACAAACGACGCCATTTTGGGGCGAGAAAGCCCGAAATGGTTAATTATTATTATCCCCATTGAATTTAAGTATATCCACGTTTAGTTTAAAAGACTTTTCTACATAGTCTTCATTGTGACTACCCCAAATTGTAATATGCCAAATACGCAAGATGCGATTTTAATTTAGGAATTATTAGATTTCACACTTCCTTTGTCATATAGTGTTGCTTGCGGTACACTGATACGTCAACTTGGCATGGCTGATTAGATGTAGTGACTCTAATTGTTAAACGAGATGACTATCATCTAGTAGATTTTAAAGAAATTACATAATACAAAATTTGTTTTATTATGTAGTCGGTTTAGTGTTGGTAGTGGTAGGGACCTGCGTGCACGTCTTTCACCCAAGCAGCCCGGGTTCAACTGCTGGTACCGGCAGATTTGGTTAAGGTTTTCTGCAGTTTCCCTTAGCTGTAACACAAATGTGGGATTTGTGCTTATACCATCTGTCAAGTCCTGCAGCCGCACGTTGAGCCTGCATAATAGTAATAATTGCCCCTCCCTCCCGCACAAGCTTCATAGCTTCTGGGGCCTGGTTCGCTAGGTAATGGGTAGTAGTTATTATTATTATTATTAATTTATTTCAAACTTAAAATTCCACACATCATTTATGGTAGTTTTTGTATTATAAAAATATGAAAATAGTATCTGCACAATACAGATACACAGATACTACAGAAAATGTACCTAGATCCAAATACAGTTACAAAATTTTAAAAGTACTATACTATAACCAAAAAATGAAGGATCTAAACCGAGTGAATCTAGCAGGCGCAGATTAGCAGTCGGAGTTGATTGTGAGCGAGCCTTGTTCCCAAATTGTCAAATTTAGACAGTTTGAAATTAAAAATTGTCATTGCAATCTGTCAAAGTTTTGAAAGGTTTTTCACAACTCCAATTGTTACTTATTAAACTACTATTAATAAATAACATTCTGATAGCAAAAGTGTGTACGACATTAGTTGCTGCTTAAAAGATTTTTCACAACTCCAATTAATATTTATTAATAGTAGTTTAATAAGTAACAATTGGAGTTGTGAAAAACCTTTCAAAACTTTGACAGATTGCAATGACAATTTTTAATTTCAAACTGTCTAAATTTGACAATTTGGGAACAAGGCTCGCTCACAATCAACTCCGACTGCTAATCTGCGCCTGCTAGATTCACTCGGTTTAGATCCTTCATTTTTTGGTTTAGGTATAGATACTGTATCTAGATACATTACAACACTGGCCACTACCTCCACACCCACTCCAAAAACTGAAATATTTCCAGAGCGTTATGAAGTATATTGAGAAAGAATTTGACGAATTTTACCAGCATATCCTAAAATGGCCTAAGAAAGAGCAAGAGGAAGACAGAAAGAAAGCAGACAATGTTTACAAATATTTTTTATTTCATACTGTGACACATTTGTCAGTTTTACGTCAAACTTTTTAGTCCAGAACATGCGATTTTACGGTCTAGTATGCTTGTAAAAAATTTTACAGGACGCAAATACAATCAATCACCTGGACAACGTTGTAGTACGTAATCAGTTACCATGGAAACTCGTTCTTCATAGATTTCCATATTTTGCATTCGGAAATTTATTTTATATAATTTTTTTAAAATTAAACCAATATTCCAATAATTGCAGTATGAAATAAAACGCATTACGTCATACGTCCTGGAAATGGTCTTACAGTCTCGCTTCGATGTTCCGGACTCGGCTCCTTCGTCGCCTTGCCCGTAACATCTTACTCGACTGTAAAATTCCATTTCCAGGACTTATAACGTAAATTACTATATTTGCATTACTTTAGGATTTTCAGATTTATTTTGTTAATATTAAGTTCAGTTGTTCTTTTGTCACAAAATAGTTTCTTGAGTATTCTTTGCATTTTATTTGCAATCAAAGCAGAAACTGAACATGTCCACGTTTTATATGCATTTCTTTTCTCTTAGAATACAAAACTTTAAGTACATTGAACCCTGTGATCTTACCTAAAAGATACTCTCCTTTCATATCGCAAAAAGTCACGAAGATATATAATATATAAAGCAACATTGAGTAATGCAGTTTTTCTCAAAATAAGGTGGTTGGGATATATTCAGTTTCTGTATTGACCGATTCAATTATAGTGTTAAATAGGGTTCCTAAATATAAACTGAGCTGTGTGCTATTTAGACGAGCGTCTCGCGCCACATGCGATCCGGTGTTAATTTGACATTGCAGGATTTGACACCGCTGGATTTGACATCGTAGTACTTGTACCTAACCTATTTAAAAGTAAAGTTTCGTTTTCGTTTTATTTATAAGATTTGAGAAAACATATGATCACTGTACATAAAGTGGAAATTGGGTATAATGAGTTTCAGTTTGAATCTTCTTCAGGTAAGCTCCTGGACTTGATAATAATATTTTATATAACTATCTTATGCAATAGTGTTTATAGCAAGTCATAAAAAAAGTAACAATATATAAGAACATCAATGTATATAACAATTAATTTCAATCAATTTTCTAGCATTTCATCGACGGAACGACCAAGTCCAGGAAAGCAATTTGTCCTTCATTTAAATTATTAGCCGATGGCAGTAAGAAAGAATTTTACAACTGTTATTGCTCCTATAATTACATAAACAAGGGGAAAGGTGTAAGACATTCTAAAGGCGAAGGAATAAATAAAATTGGAAAAGCTTGTCCTTCAAGGATGGAGGTTTTGACTAAAAGCGAGGGACTTATTCTGGTGAAGTTTTGGATAACCCATGTAGGTCACTCACTTGACATTGCCTTATTTATACATGCCCTTATTTAAAAACCATAATTTAGTAAACAATTTTTTGGGTTCTAGATAAATTAAAAGGAGGCGCAACTTTTGTACACATATTAGATGATATTCGGGATGCTGGTTTGATAAGAGAAGAATTAGAACGAATCCTGCTAAAAAATATTATTTTGGCTAGTCTTTTAAATAAAACAGATGTTACTATAAACATTCATACAAGGTTCAACCATACATACACTTCGTAATTTGATTTTTCATATTAACAGGATGCTATATTAGTTTTAATATTTTTAATTAGATATTTAATATTTATGTAAATGTAATTATTGGTTTTGCCTGAATTGTTATTGTTGAATTCTCATTATATTTAATATTACCTATCCTGTATTCTTCAACATATTTCTGATTTATTAATTTTGTGTTTGACCTTTGGCAGAAGTATTGCTAGTGCTAAACTTAATGTGGGAGACATTGCGCTTCTTAATGAAAGCCAAATAATAAATCTACTTTTGGACATACGCAATGCTGGAAGTAGTGCCTTTCTGGAACGTGTTACGGAACCTTTTGCAAGTGAGATCGTAGAATAACTTCTAAGATATATTCCTGTAAATCCTTACAAGGAATTATACAATGATCAATATGAACATTTAAATATAATTTTAAGTTGAAGTGTAGTTTTAAACCTTATTTTTAAATAAACAAGTACAATTTCTAGTTTCATTTTTTTATTGTAAAAGATATATTTACATAGTTTTCACTTAACATTAATATACCGGGTACCACAAGGGAGTATTTTAGGACCCCTTTTGTTTAGTCTATATATTAACGATGTTAGTAATGTCATTATAAATGTAAATTTTATGGGAGGGATAATATTGGTATTCAAAGGGAAATAAAACTAAATTGTTAATTATTGGTAAAGGAAGTGGATATCTAGAGGTTTTTAATAATTTTGGAGTTAATGTTAATGGTGAGATCGTAGAAACAGTAAAGTTATAAATATTAGGGTATTATTATTGATAAAAAATTAAAATTTGATGAACACATTAATTACATTTGTAAAAAGATTTTTTCAAAGAAATGGGGTTTTGGGAAGATGTAGTGATTATTTGAGAACTTGATCAAAAAGATTGGTTTTTAATACTATAATACTAATACATTTTTGTTTTGCTGCTACTATTTTATTTATGGGGAATAAAGGAGACTTGAATAAGTTAAGTACAACTTCTACAAAACAAAGCAATGAGAGTAATACTTAATTGCAATAGATATACTAGAGTGGAATACATGAGTACATCAGGGTTAACATTGAAACTTTTATTAAAATTCAGGTTGTTTTTGTACATAAAATGAAATTAGGGTTATTACAATATTTGACTGATAATTTAATATTAGTAAATGATATTCATAATCACAATACTAGGTTTAACAATAATTTTTATTTAAGTCAAACAAATCCATCAAAAGCGCAAAATTCAAGTTTTTATAATGGAATTATTCTTTATAATCAATTGCCTGAACACATCAAAGGATTAATTAAAAATGTTTAAAAGAAAAGTGAAAGAATTCTTTACATCTGTCATATATACAACACATATGTATAACTTCCAAAAAGCAAATATCCCTCGATATCATATCTGTAAATTCGAAATACGCATTAACCTTCTGACGTTTTGTCCTTCCCCTAGTAGCACACATATGTTATATAAATATTCATTTTCAAATATTTAAAATATATCTGTTTCAACATCCGCCTAAATATTTAGCTAATATATTACTTAAAATATTTCTTCAATATTATTTTAATAATATTTATTTAACATTCTAGTTAGGATATCTTATGAATGTTATATCCACAGTAGCACAAATATATTATATAAATATTCATTTTCAAATATTTAAAATACATCTTTTTCAACATCCACCTAAATATTTAGCTAATATCTTATTTAAAATATTTCTTCAATATTATTTTAATAATATTTATTTAACATTCTATAGTACGAGTAAAAAATAACTCCATCAAAGGTGCCGTTGGGATTTTGAAGCCATGTGTATTATAACACTAGAAAATTATACAAAATAATCCTTTGACAGAACAGTTGTTATTAATTTGATATAATTTTCTGGTGTTATAATACGCACGAGTTTAAAATTCCAAAGGCACCTTTGATGGAGTTAATTTTTGTTCATACTACAGTTAGGATATCTTATGAATGTTATATTTCTGATTCATATATTCCTAGATTATTTTTATATTTTTGGAATATTATTAGAATGTTTTTAAGAATATTTTTGTACAGGAAATTATGCTCTATAGCAACATGAATTTCAATTTTCTTTTCACCACTCATTTTCTTGTTGATGGTCATTTTAAACTTTTCAAATAAAACCCTATACATGTTGTTTTTCTAATAAAAAGAGAATTTTGCACTCTTTATGAAACCATATTCTCTAACAAGTGTTACATAAGAAAATTTTTGACAAAAATTGCATTTGAAGTTTATTTAGCATAAGAGTTACACTAAGTAATAAAACACTTTGGTTTGAATTAAAATATGTATATTCTTTTGGAATGGTAAAATGACCGTCAACAAGAAAATGGTTTTACTTCTCTAATTGTAAATGTAGGTAGTATTACAAAAAGGATTATACACCTGACAAAAATATATTCACAGCTCATTTTAATTCATGACAATCCAATAAAAAAATAACTACTCATCCATCCTGAAGACTTCGATAATTATATTATAACTGAAATATTAAATTAAATAGCAGTTTATTTGCTGGTATATTAAGGATATAATTCCCACCTCATGGAATAAGATTGGAATAAAAGATATATTGTAGCAAAAAGAATTTATTCACTCAGTAAACATATACTATAAATACTAGATAATTATTCAACAGGAAGCTTGTCTTGGGATTCAATTCTTCTTTCTGTAAGAATAAAAAAAAGATTTAGGGTTGTAGTCAATCTCTCGCAGCAACATATTTTAAGGAAACTTATATAATGAGCAAGGACTTTTAGAATCATCTGTACTTCTAGTCACCATATTAGTGTAAAGTCAAAGTTTGCAACAAATTGAAGTGTTTTATTATTTTAAGAAAAAATAATTCTTGTTCAGAAAATCTAATTTGATGTAGTCAAGTCCAATACCATTATGTGGGGCGACCAATAATAGAAAATGTGATTAGGCAATGTTAAACATTTTTTAAAATTAATGGAATATTTCCGAAACAGTATGCAAGCATAAAACTCAGGAGATTTTTTACAAGTTACTTCAACCAAGATAATTAAAGTTAAAAATCAAAAGTTCCCTTTTATCACTTTTTAACGCCTCTCTATTTCTTTATTTATTTATAACGTCCTTTAATTTAAATTAGTTAGATCTGAGATCGTTTCCTCTTTCCTGGTGGTCTAGACATCCCATAACTGGTGGACACCTTGAGCTTTCTGTACGTATGGTAAGCTGGTAAATAAAAAAAAAGCACTTACTAGCTGTTGTTTAATCTTCTCGAAGCATGTCTTATCCAATCCTTAATAGCTGCTATAAAGCTATGATGTCGTGCTTGGTTGTTTAGTATTTGGGCTTAGGGTTGCTGCTTCTGTAATATTTAATAACATAATAATAATCGTATCGGTAAAAACAATGAAGATTTAACATACTTTTGATACAGTCAGATACTATTAAGGAGGAAAACATTTTATTTACCATTTACCAATGTCTTCTTCCCTCTTCATGGGTAGTCTTCCTTCAAAATCTTCGTGGAAATTCTGATCATCATCAGGAATTATCTGTGGTCAGCTTTGCTCATTCAATATTTGCAAAAACCAACTTCAGCTGATGGAAGTCACTTTCGGTTTTTCTTTTGTACTCTAGAAAACAAATTTAAAATTGTAATGTGTGCACATCTCAGTTGCTGTGAAATTTAAAAGGTATGTGTTTTATTACTGTTTTAGACTTATAATAAATTAATGTACTTTATCCAACACCTCTATATAAATACCATGTTTACTATGGTCATTTTAAATAAGGAAAGTGATTGTTTACTCTTATGTTACATTATAACCTACGTTGCCCCTAGCAACGTGGGTTATTTTTAAAAAACTCACTCCTTCAACGACAACAACCAATCACCAGCTTACGTTACTTAATATTATTAAAATCCAGTCATCGTGCTAGATAGAGTACTACCGTCAAAACTACAGACTAACTATACATTGCAAATTCGATGTTTAAACTTAAATAAAACGGTGTTGGATAAAATTTTGTATGGCACGCGTGAGTTAAGGATATTATCCACTCAGAAAAATTCAGTAAATTTTTTCATTCGTGGATAATATCTTACTTAACTCACTTGTACCATAATAGTTATTTATGGTACTAGTGAGTTAAGTAAGATATTATCCACGAATGAAAAATTAACCCACGAGGGCCGTAGGCCCGAGTTGGTTAATTTTTCTGAGTGGATACTATCATTAACTCACCTGTGCCATACAACATTTTATCCAATACCTAATCATATTTCATAAAAACATAATTTATTGAAGATTTTATACATTACAAAATATTATTTCATGATGGTACATGCAATAGTAGGTGGCTGTGAAAGTAAAAAAAGTAGTAGCTAGTTTGCAGGTCTTGGTTTTACGAATTAAAAACAATGTGTGTTTGACGTTTCTTCTTTTAGGTAATAAGATCGCATAAACAACTGCTATGTGTAATAAAGTCGTGGCAATCACTCTTTTTACACAGTTGTTGATTCTACTTTATCGTAAATAAAATTTAATATTTAACATCTTCTATATTATAAGAAGAGATGCTTATTAAAATCTGAATTTTATATCTGATAAGATTATATCTATGAAATTATAATAAGCATTTTACCCTATAATTTAGTTAATATAGAATTTCTTTTATAAACTATGAATTAATATTTTATTTAGGATAAAGAAAGTAGAACCGACAACAGTGTAGTAATCAATTCCAGCGACTTTATCAAACATAGTTGTTATGATCAATTCGCATTGGGGAGCACAAAACTAGAAGATTACCAAATATCTATTATGTTTTAAATAACTATTTCTTATTATAAACAACCGAAAAATTGATGTGTCTGTTCCTATCAGCTTGTAGTGATAACAATAAATATATTTGTGGAATGAAACTGAAGGTTTGTTTCCAGGGAGTGAGTTTTTCAAAAATAACCCACGTTGCCTTTAGCAACGTGGGTTATAGTGTAACAAAAGAGTAAACAATCACTTTCCTTATTTATAATGAACACAGTAAACATGGTATTTATAAAGAGGTGTTGGATAAATAACTATTATTTGACGTTCAAAAAATTATTGTTTTTGAGTAATAAGACACATACGTTTTAAATTTCACAACAACTGAGATGTCGAGGGTTTATAATCACCTGTTAGAAAAAGTATAAATTTAAGCATACCTACGTGATTAATCATCATACCTTTGTCAAACTTGCAGCAATCTGTAGCTGGTTGAATAACCATGTTATTATTTGCAATATTATCACCATTTGATGATAAGCAGCTTTTCAGTGGATATGCAGGCTCTCTTTTATTCGTAGGAGTAGAATAGTCACTTCTTAGGTAAATACTTTATGGTTTAATATTAATATATACCTACATAAAACAGTTTAAAGACAAAAAAGACACAAAACATGACAAAACGATACAAACAATGTAGCAATGGCGTCGCGTCGTTACATCTCCCTCTGCCTGCCTTCTACGAACGTACGCGACGAGGCGACGACACACGATCGCGCACGAACATAAGCAAAATCTACAATTCTTCATGTTTACCAATAGATATCTATCGTAAAACATAATAAAAAAATATTTGTTTAATATAGGTTTCAAAATAATAAAAAATACACACAAATAACATATTTATTTAATATGTATATCAATATATTTCTAAATATTTCATTTTCAATATTTTATAAATACTTTCCTAATCTTTTAAATATTTAAAACACATATAATATTATTTTTATATCTTTTAAATATTAAAGAAATATGGTGTGCTACTGGGGTCGTTCGTATCTTTCCTGTTTTGGTTGTTTTGCTGTACCTGCTGTTTTATAGCCCAAATAAATACTGGGAACCCAATCAGGATTTAAATTGTCTTCTAAATCAGCTGGTTTTCCTAGAAGAAAATTCAAATTAAAACATTTTTTAATTTTAGAAATGTTCTAAGTTTCAGAATGAAATATTTTATATGCATACCTGAAATAAAGTGCTTGGAACACACTCTTGTATATTTTGTATTATTTTCAGCTAGATCTGCCCGTTTAATAGCATTTAGCCTTTGTCTTCTTCGTTCAACAGCTAAATCGTTTAGATGTTGTTTATGTTTATATGCAGTAACAGCGGGAATTCTAAAAATCTAACTACATCTCTGTTTGATCTATCGGTACACCCAATTACTGCTCAAAATTAAGACATTTTAAAACTCTTTTTTGTTCTACAAATATAACTAAAATTATTTAGAAGTTACTTCAATGCCATACACAAAAAACGTTTGTTTGTCATCCAGCAGCCATATTGAATTTTATTTGACAGCTGGTTGGATTGCCCTGTTGTCAAGTCCTGCGATGTCAAATAAACGTCGGATCGCATGTGGCGCGAGACGCTCGTGCTATTTAGAGTTAAGTCACGCATGTCAAATTTTCCTAGTTATATTTCATATTTTTAAAGTATTTATTAGAAGGTTGGTAATCATGAAAATTGGTTTAATAAATTAAACTGTCAGTGTGACAATTATATAAATCTAAAATTTGGTACAATTAATATTTTATTAAAAACTGTCGTAAAATTGATAATGTACTACAGTAGTTTTAAAAATTCTCTACAAACAATAAATAAATGATAATATGCACATTAAAAAATTTTACATGCATAAAAATAAACATGACAGCATAACCTAAAATTTATAACTGACAGCTGCTGAATGTTGTCACTAAAGTAAAAAGAGAGAAAAAAATATCGCTGTTTCAGACAGCTTAGTTTTGTTCTAGAAAGAGATAGATTTTGACATCCGTGTCCTAACTTTAAAATAACACAGTTAAAGTTTTCATTTAGGGTTAAAGTTTTCATTTAGGAACTCTAGTGTTAAATAATTAGTTAAAGATTAAATTTAGTGTATGTTAATAATATTTCTGTTGTTAATAGACGATTAAACAGCATTTTCGTTATTAAATTAAAAAAAAACGTTACAGTATATCTTTAATTAAGTAATTTATGAATGTATTTTGTTTAAAATATAAGGTACATATTATTTATTTTTGGGGAGTCAAGATGGCAGAGCTTCCTTCGTATGCATTTTATTTTTCACATATTAATTTTTTCTAATAAATTGTGTAGGTTAGGTTAGGTTAAAGGTGAGTGTAGCGTCCTGTCCGCCCCTCCACTGCGACCTCCTGGGTCTATCGTGGCTCACAACTAGGTTAGAGTTCGGGTGAACTCTAACGACTGGAGGGTTCCAGTCGCATTCTCTTAAGGAAGGTGAGTAGTCTGGTGAGTGAGAGGTTGGTCAGATCCTCAAGTTTCAGTTGCACTGAGCCAAACAGTGAGAATCTGATGCGGTCCCCTGCGGGACAGGTACATATGACGTGCTCTGCTATTTCTTCTGCCTCTATACATAGACGGCAGACGGTCTCGTCTGCTAAGCCTAGCTTATGCATATGGTATCTATTAGAGGTTCAGGGATCGAAATAAATAAACAAAGTGTATTATTCGTATATATTTTATTAAGCACACGTCAAGTACGTCCTCACGCCGACAACAGATTCTTAAGACTATATGTAGAAATATATTAATTCCAACACTACTAATTATAAGAAACATTCCTGAAGGGAATATAAAAGTTAATTGATTTCTAGCAGGGCGGAGTGAGTTTCTGAAACATAAATAACACGCATGGAACCATGACATCGCCTAATCGATTTCTTTTTTGTTACCAAGTTACATTTAGGGTAAATTCCAATACTCCCCTTCAAAAAATTAATCGATTTTTAATAAACAGAATTCAAACTATGTATTAATGAAATATGAATGTGAGGACAAATACAAGTGCTTTAAATTCTTATATCTGATAGGGGTATATACGTTTACAGTGGTCCAGCATTTGCTGCGGTGAAGTGGGGAAAACCCTAAAGAAAAACCCACTCAGACCATTATTATGCTTAACTACATTTCAGTACGTTATCATAGCATTTAAGACCTAATTACAATCTTTATAACTACTGTGATAAACTGATAAATGTTTTTTTTTTTTTTTTGTTATTTGTTGCCATATATAAGGCATTAATAGTAATAATAAGAATAACATAGCGAAAATAAACATAAGATAATATAAAATTAGATTATTAATAATATTAAAACAAATTCTTAGCAGAACTATTCCCGGAGGCCAAGCTGAAAACGAATTTCCTTAAATCGTGGAGCTGGAAGCTGCTTGGTGAAAGCATCCGCTTGTTGTTGACCTGTGGGAATATAATTTAAAATTATTATTTTGTTCTCTATTTGTTCTCTGGCAAAATGGTACTTTATATCGATATGTTTTGAGCGTTTATGAGCGGTCGGGTTATTTGCTATTGAAATACAACCATTATTGTCTTCAAAAATAGTTATTGGCTGTGATATGTCTAACCGAATACTGCTTAATAGAGATTTTAGCCATAAAGCTTCCCTAACCCCTTCAAATAGCGCCATGTATTCAGCTTCAGTGGATGATGCTGCGACAGAATTTTGCCGTTTCGTATTCCAGCATATTAAGCAATGATTAAATAATTTAAATAAATAACCTGTCGTACTTTTCCGATCAGTTTCATTGCTACCCCAATCAGAATCCACAAAACCGACTAATAGCTCATGATACTCGCCCTTTTTATATCTTAATTTTAATTTAAGTGTACCTTTAATATACCTTAAAACTCGTTTTAGGCATTGCCAGAGTTCTTTATTATTTTTGTTTTGATATCTACTTAATAGATTAATGGCCGTGCACAAATCGGGCCGAGTGCACAACATTGCATACATTAAACAACCAATTAGGTTCCGACATGGTGCGTCGTAGCTTTCGTCAGAATTCAAAGCTGTATAATTTAATTTCATGGGGAGTGGTGTACTGACAGCTTTACAGTCACTCATGTTAAATTTCTCAAGAACTGGTTTTAAATAGGCACTCTGATCTAAAAAAATTTCAGTTTCAGTTCTTTCAATTTTAATACCTAAAAAGAACTTTATGTCTTTTAAATCAACCATACAAAACTGCTGCATTAAAAAATTTTTAAAATTTATCATGGTATTCATATTACTTGTAGCGATCATGAGATCGTCTACATATAAAACAACATAAATATTTTCGTTTATATGACCCCTGTCTAAGAAATATAAACATCGGTCAACCAACGAATTTTTAAAGTTGTGATGCTTCAATATTTGGTCGAAATGCTCAAACCAACATCTTGCAGATTGTTTTAAACCATATAGAGCTTTATGTAATTTACAAACTACATTATCATCTTGAACTTTAATTCCTTCAGGTACTCGCATATAAATTTCCTCTTTTAGAATGCCATTAAGAAAGGCAGTTTTAACATCCATATGATGGATTAATAAATTGAATTGATTAGCAAAGGCCAAGAAGACTCTAAATGTCGAAATGCGAGCGACCGGTGCGAAGGTTTCATCATAATCTAATAAATATTTCTGACTAAACCCCCTTGCTACTAACCTAGCTTTGTATTTTGTTGGGTGTCCAAAAACATCATTTTTAATTGTAAATACCCACTTGCAATCAACAATATTTTTACCTGTAGGTCTAGGAACTAATGACCAAGTTTTATTTTGTAAAAGAGAATTAATTTCATCATTAATCGCGTTCTCCCATTGAATTTTGTCACTTCTAGTACTCATCTCTTGATAACTATTCGGAATTTTGCAAACTAAAGATTGTGCACACATGAGCGAATTAATAATTTCATAATTATTATTTTTATAAGAGACTATTGGACGACCTTTTATTCTTTCACTACGTCTAACTTCTACATTCTCGAATTCCTTTAGAGTGTTTTGTTGAGACGACGACGTAGTGAAGACATGCCACTGATTCACCAGGTGGTCTGTTGCCCCGGAATCCAATAAAAACACAATTTCACTGTCAGAGCTTGATTTTATATTATGTAGAGCTTCACTTTTGAACATAAATGCGAAATTTTGTTCATTGTTTTCGGTAGTTTGAATAGTTTGTAAGGTTCTAAAGTTGCGATTATCTTGATTGTTAAGCTTTTTCTTATAATAATGACAGTCCTTCTTAACATGATTTTTCCTTCCACAATGGTCACATTTGATAATACGGGGATGTTGATATTTTGATTTTTTATTAGTAGAGTATTTATTCGAGTGAAATACTCTTGTTGCTTTGTATGGACGCTGCTGGTACGATTTTCGGTCATGATGGAAATTGCGATAATTTCTCCACATTCTACGGTTATTATTCATTATTATCGATCTTTCTGCGTGGTTAGCTTCCACATGCAAGACCTTCTTACTAGTGTCTCCGCTTTCATTTTGTAATTTAATTTCGTGATCCAGGAGCCTCGTCTTAACAAATGCGAGACTGAGATTATCTTCCGACAATGTCTGAATTGCAGTAACGACGCCGTCATATGAAGATGGTAAAGTTAATAATAGATGGGCAACTTTACCCATTTCATTTAAACTTGCTCCTGCAGCCACTAATTCAATAGTCATTTCATCAAACTCGATGAAATGTTTCAGGAGCGTCGTATCCCCTATTAATTTAAAACTTAATAGTTTCTTTTGTATTGAAAGTTGCGTCGCTAGACTTTTTCGTTCGTAGATGCTGTCAAGTTTATGCAAAATGTCTCGAGCGGTAGCTTCCTCGGAGACGACACCAAGCATGGTATCACTTAAATATTCGATAATACAACTTTTCGCAAATCTGTCGAGTTTACGCCATGTATTTGTCATAATTTCTGGAGGATCTTCATCAAGAACCTTCAGTGCGTCTTCTTCAGCAATTAATGCTCTTAGACGAAATTTCCAGATGCTGTATTGTTCTCCGTTAAATGGCTTAATATTCCGCTTCATCCTTTTACTGGAATCCATTTCTATTATTCACTAAAATATTGTTAGTCTATAACTATTCACTTAAATGTAACTACACTTTCAATCACTGCACGTAATCTGGGCCCATAACCTATTAGAGGTTCAGGGATCGAAATAAATAAACAAAGTGTATTATTCGTATATATTTTATTAAGCACACGTCAAGTACGTCCTCACGCCGACAACAGATTCTTAAGACTATATGTAGAAATATATTAATTCCAACACTACTAATTATAAGAAACATTCCTGAAGGGAATATAAAAGTTAATTGATTTCTAGCAGGGCGGAGTGAGTTTCTGAAACATAAATAACACGCATGGAACCATGACATCGCCTAATCGATTTCTTTTTTGTTACCAAGTTACATTTAGGGTAAATTCCAATAGTATCTAAGACGGCAGTGCCCAGTGAGAAGGGCAGTTACGCTGCGCAGTCCTAGTCTGTTCAGCTCTAACAGTGAGGTATGTCAGGTTTTGGATGGGCCCTTTATTGCTGCCTTGGAATAAGCCATCCCTGGGCAACTATGCCACAGCTCCTGTGTACAGTGCCTGATCCAGCTTGTTACAGCACTTTTGGCCTCGGCCCTTGAAATGCCAAGGGCCGGCTCTGGGCCAATAAACTTCGAGCTGGCACCTCTCCTTGCGAGAAGGTCAGCTAGCTCATTCCCTTGAATGCCAGAGTGACCAGGAACCCAGATTAGGGCGACTTTGTTGGCTTTCCCCAGTTTGGAGAGTGCTTCCTGACAGCTCCATACTGTTGCTGATGTACAGCCACAGTTTGTCAGGGCTTGGAGAGTAGCCAGACTGTCAGAGAAGATCTTTATCGATTTGAGTGCATAACGCAGGTCGATTAACGTCCTTGCACACATCTCGATGGCATAAACCTCTGCCTGAAAGATAGTTGTATGCGTTCCAAGACAGTAGTACAATTAAGTTCTTGGATTGTTGCAGTACACTCCAGTTCCTACCCCATCCGAGGTTTTGGAGCCATCAGGGTAACAGTCGATGTCAGCTTTCTGCAGGGCATTCTTTGATTGCTCCCACTCGTCTCTATTAGGAAATAGGACTTTATACGGTTTGCTGAAGTTACATCTGGTAGACATTGTGTCGGTCATCATACCTAGAAGGTTGTCTGATTCTATTACAGGTAATAGTCGGTTTGGTATGAAGATCACTGTCTCCGGCTTTTGTCTTGCCGCTTGATAGAATCGATATTTGGCCAGTCTGGCTTCTCCCTCTAACACAATGTGTAGGGGTGGTAAATCCAGTAGCATTTCCATAGCTGCCGACGGTGTAGTGCTTAAAGCCCCCGTCACCGCCAGGTTGGCTGTTCTCTGTAAACTAGAGAATTTACCTTTGGCCGTCCTTTGTGAGTACTTAGGCCACCAAACACATCCATATGTGACTATAGGTCGGATGACCGTCACATATAGCCAGCCTGGCCCTACGGATGGTGTTATCCAGATGGGAGTTCCAGTTAAGCCTCTTATCTAGTGTAATCCCCAGATATTTGGCTTATTCCACAAATGGGATTGTTTCACCAAGGATACTTGGTGGTCTGAGGTTATCAGTCTTTCGCTTCCTGGTGAACGGAAGGATAATCGTCTTTTGGGGGGACACAATAAATTGTGTAAGTACCTACTGATATTTTTTAGTATTTTAGAATACTTCTAATTAAATAAATACAGATAATTACGTTTCTAATCTCAAGGCACATTTTACTATTTACTGTAATAGATTATAGCAAATCTTAACTGTGTGTCATCCAGCCGATCAACTAAGATGCCACTCGCGTTGATGGTGTGTGGTGGGTTTCTATAGTGGCATTGTTATTATTATACACATACGACTCGAAAGTCCATTGTCTACAATATTACATTTTACCAATAAATAAGTAAAATTTTCCATCTATGTTTTATTTCGAAATTTTACCTTTTCCCCTTTTCATGATCGATTGACAATATAATACAATAAAGATCTTCATGGACAGGGAAGCTAGAAAACAAACCAGAACTCAGAAGTCCTGATGCTGAGCTACCAGACGCTAGTTGAGAATTACTTAGCTTCGAAGTGCCATTATAACGCTTTTGGAAATATATTCATTTTGGATTTTTCTTTAGTTTTAGATTTCATCAGTTTAAGCGCTCAGATTACATTTGAAATATACAGAGTATTATCAAAATTAACTAACATGTCGTACTTATTTCCGAGAACTATGTGTTTCATTTTAGCAATTTTTGAACATGTTTTTTCTTTTGCAAAAAGGAGAAGCAGTAAAACTTTTATTTACTTTCTTTTTACTTTTGGAATTCATCAAAGTATTGTCTAACCTAAGATTTTGAAGGCGAGTCGTTTAAGGTCAGTGTGAATCAATGATAAAAACCATTGTTATATCAGACCGCTAATCTGCATGCAGTGAAAGAAATAAGAGTGATATGTACCCATAATAATGACGGCAATATTCACAGCAATAAGGGCAGTTGTTATTGGCAATGAAGGCAGTAATTTGGAAATAAGGGCAATACTCGCGTCAGTTGGGGAAATGAAGAAACTATAGCGGCATTGATAGCCAGCAATGCGGCAATGGTAACAAAACTTGTGGATCATTGCCCAAACACAGCAGTGGTGTACAGATGAGTGAAACATCCCTCGGAATGTGATTTAATTTGCAGGCACTGTTACACAAATTAGTCCCAAACACATTTTAAAATAAACAAAATGCTGCAACTAGCCCATTTGGGGTTGGTCTACCAGGTGGTTAGCCAGTGTATGGGTAACCATTGCTTTTATGTCAGTTTTATTAGTACATATTTTATTGAGCAATTAATATTGCATATAAATTAACAAGAATTTTAAAATTAAATCGTGTAAATCACTAAATCTTCTATGAGGAAAGCTGCAACATTTGCCTTACAGTTTCTGCATATTTTGTAATTGAATATTCACTTTCACCTATAACAAAAATAGTTAATTATTGATGGCGGAAAAAATAAATAATATATACCTTCATTCATAAGAGCATCTACAGCTTTCGAATATACATCGGCATGCTTAATATCTTTACACTCTTTTTCAAACAGCATTTCTATACTTTTCCTAGAAGGGCTAACATTCCAATCATAATATTCCATATCCGCTTCAGACTTTGCCTTTTCCCATGGTTCAACTCTCTATAAATTTTTAAAATTAAATGTTTTTTCATTCATGGGCGTTTAATTAATTTAGAAAGCTTTTCACTTTGTATTTTGCAACAAAAATGATTTAAAAAGAGTTTAAGTCTAGCAACACCACTTTAATCAGATTCTGTTTTTAAATACAATAGTGAAGAGTTCTTTCTACGCATCAAATATCTACACCCTATATATCTTAAGATAAATCTTACCCATGATTCATGGAATACAGCTGTAAGAAGATACATAGCATAATCATAATTTTGATTACGTAATGGACAACGATCCGTGACAATTGTGACTGTATCAGTTGTTTCATCATAACGATCTCCGATTAATCTTAAAAACTTATCTTTAGCACGTTCATTCAGTGGTAAACGAGATAATTTCACTTTAACAGTAACTATTCTAGCCATTGGATCTCTTATGCTAGGAGATGAATAACAATAACTACTAGAAGACACTTCAACAGGAAAATGTTCTTCGCATTTTTCATCCGTTTCTAATCCTGCCGGCCATGGTGTACAAAAACGTTTAAGTGCTTCACACTGACGTTTGATCACTGGTGGTGTTAAATGTAAAAAGTTGGGAATTTTCATAAGTTCAGCATTTCCATACTTCCCAGGAGGAGCACCTTTGTCAACGTATCCTTGCCGAAGTGGAAGTGGTACTGTTGCAGGATGAAAACTTCGCGGGCTTGGCCATACGCTGCCCCAATCTTGATCGACTGGCATTTGATAACTCCTAAATCAACGATGAAAAAGTGTAGGTATTATAAATGGTAAAAGATTATACTGAATGTTACCTTGGTGGTAAAACATCGGGCCTTTTCATTCTTTTTCGTTGAAATGGCTGTGATTTTGTTGTTTTTAGGTTTAAAACTCGAAATTCTAAAAAAATGAATTGTTTTAAATGCCACAAGTTATAAACTGCTACTGTCGCAACACTTACCAGTGTCTTCAGCAAAGTGTCTATATAAAATGTAGGTAGGTCTAAATACTTGCTGTTGATATATTCGTGCTACTGCAGACATTTTATACACAATTAATATTATACAAACTAGCACACACACCAGAAAAGTTCGAAAATTAGGTTAGGTACGTTATGTGCACAACAAAGTGAGGTTAGATAAACCAATCATGGAAAAGCACATTGATATACCGGTAATAATCAGAGAGTATTTGAGCAACAGAATTGAAATGAAATGAAAAATGCCAATTGAAATAGTAATAATAGTGGAGTAACCTTACTACTTCGATTTGAATAATTTTTTTTTTAAATCTTGTAAATATAAAATACTAAAACCTTTACAAATTAGAAATTGACGCTCGGGACGGAAAATGTGGTGAAACTCGAATAACCTAAATTTTTTCCAAGTGGTCCCGCACCGGTTGCTCGACCATCTCAGAACAGTCAGAACGGGATGATTTTTGGTGTGTTATAACATCTATGTATTAGTAGTTCGAAGCCACTATTAATTTATTTTTATTCCTTTTGGTTTAAATACGGCAACCATATTTGTTTTGTGGTGCACGACGTTTTTTGCAGTTTTCTATGTAAACGAAAATCTTGATATCTCAAGAACAGTTGGTCGTAAAAAGTCGCGGTAAAAACCATTGCATTGTTCACATTTCAAACTACATTTATTCTTCTAAACGTAAATTTTATAAGATGCTTCCTTATGGGCGCAAATTAAGTCCGAAGTTTAACGCTTTTTTTCAAAATTTCGGCTTTTAGAATGTCAAAGTTCCAGACAATGGCGAAATATCAGCGCTCTTCTTTTTAAAAGAAGTACACAGTTAAGGCTAGTTTATGTTTAAAATATTTCTAATCTGAAACTTCACTATTTTGGTATTTATGGGCTTTTGAAATTCTCGTTTTCTTCATTTTTGAGCTGTTTTGAACTTTGGACCTCAATATCTCTGATGGGCATAAATAGATTTTTTTTATGTTATGTGGATATGAAGCAGTATATGATGGTAAACTATGGTGAAAATGGTAACTTTGATATTAGCTTGAGAACAGAGTTATGCTCATGTTAGCTGTCATTCAATTTACACGGATTGAGAGGGAAATAGGCCACGGAAGAAAATACAAAGAAAAAGCACCTTGTTATATTAATAACTTTAGTTATCACTGCAATTAATAGCATATAACTATATATAATAATAGTAATAATAATAATTTTACTTTCCCAAACCAATATTAGCACTAGAATAAAGTACATTTATTTCATTTCGTATTTCAAACAATTGTATATATACTACAATTAGTAAAATAAAGTATAACTTGATCTCCGTTGTCAATGACACCTAGGGTTGCCAGATCTACTATAAAATATAGTATCTACTATATTTGGCACTAGTTTCCTATTTACTATATGACTAAGTATATAGTAGCAAAATCTACTCTATAATTTCTCAAAATGTACAAATTATTCGATGTTAATTTAGCCTATAGAAAACACGATTTAATTATGGCACAGATGCAGATATACACAACATCGCCAACTTTAACTCCAATTTCTATAATTTTTCTTTTCTATAATTCTTTTAGACCTTGTTAATACTACAAGCATCCACACTGGCCTGGAATGTCGGTTCCATTATGTACTATTTGGCGTTTTGTTCTTTACTCAAATAAAAATTTTGTTGGAATAGTACTGAAAACTTTCCACAATTACTTTTACCATCACTTTTGCAAAATCCTGCATTCAGTTGTATCCAACAAATGAAATTATAGAAATTGCGATTAAACCAGTTCCAATCAATTGAGAAGAATTGGAGAACACTGACTTATTGAAGAAACAATCTGCAAACAAATCATTAAACGGAAAAATATTAAAACTTTAATGTTATATCACACACGTTCAACAGACTTTGACAGAAAGAAAATAAACTGTACCTATATTGACTTCTACTTCCCTAATTTATAGAAGTTGTATTCGTAGATTAGATAACCTTTTTCAACATGAAATATTCGCAATTATACATTAAATTATTAGCAGATGGCGCTACTAACCAAATGTCAAAAAAATATAGTGACGAAGTCGCTATTGATGTAGTTGGCCATGATACATAAACTCAAATGCCACCCTCTATCCACAATTACTAAAATTTAAAGGTTCATTGGCCAAAACTTTTCATGTCGGTGGTTGATAACTTCAATAATTTTCAGAAAAGTGCATTTTTTGTTTATTGGAGTAACTCTAAAGGTACTATTGATTTCATAATGATCTATGACAGCAAAGCTAATATAATGATCACCAACCCATAATTCGTTCTGGTCGCGAACTCCTAGCTACTATATTTTTATACAATATCCTATATTTTGGTTCACAGCCTACTATATTAAAAAAATATATTTCTGGCAACCCTAAATTGACACCGGAGTTTAAGACGTTCTTGATCTCCGTTGTTGTTGGCAACGTAAAAATCATTTATTTCATACTGTGTCACATTTGTCAGTTTTACGTCAACCTTTTTAGTCCAGAACATGCGATTTTACGGTCTAGTATGCCTGTAAAAAATTTTACAGTCACTTGTGACTGTAATAGTAATTTACGTTATAAGTCCTGGAAATGGAATTTTACAGTCGAGTAAGATGTTACGGACAAGGCGACGAAGGAGCCGAGTCCGGAACATCGAAACGAGACTGTAAGACCATTTCCAGGACGTATGACGTAATGCGTTTTATTTCATACTGCAATTATTGGAATATTGGTTTAATTTAAAAAAAAATATATAAAATAAATTTCCGAATGCAAAATATGGACATCTATGAAGAACGAGTTTCCATGGTAACTGATTACGTACTAAAACATTGTCCACTTGATTGATTGTATTTGCGTCCTGTAAAATTTTTTACAGTCACAAGTCCTGTAAAATTTTTTACAAGCATACTAGACCGTAAAATCGTATGTTCTGGACTAAAAAGTTTGACGTAAAACTGACAAATGTGACACAGTATGAAATAAAAAATGTTACCGGACGCAAATACAATCAATCAACTGGACAATGTTTTAGTACGTAATCAGTTACCATGGAAACTCGTTCTTCATAGATGTCCATATTTTGCATTCGGAAATTTATTTTATATAATTTTTTTTTTAAATTAAACCAATATTCCAATAATTGCATTATGAAATAAAACGCATTACGTCATACGTACTGGAAATGGTCTTACAGTCTCGTTTCGATGTTACTTACATCTTACTTACATCTTACTCGACTGTAAAATTCCATTTCCAGGACTTATAACGTAATAGTAACTTACGTTATAAGTCCTGGAAATGGAATTTTACAGTCGAGTAAGATGTTACGGACAAGACGACGAAGGAGCCGAGTCCGGAACATCGAAACGAGACTGCGTAATACCATTTCCAGGACGTATGACGTAATGCGTTTTATTTTATAATGCAATTATTGAATTATTGCTTTAATTTAAAAAAAAATTATATAAAATAAATTTCCGAATGCAAAATATGGACATCTATGAAGAACGAGTTTCCATGGTAACTGATTATGTACTAAAACATTGTTCAGTTGATTGATTGTATTTGCGTCCGGTAAAATTTTTTAGTCACAAGTGACTGTAAAATTTTTTATTCACAATCATATTGCAATATGTACATTTCATATGTTGTAAAAACTTTGGAAAGTAAGCTATTGCTATAGCAACACCAAAGTGGTTAACAATTTCCTTTACATGTCTGTAAAACTGACATGTAAAGTTATGGCCAAGTTTTTTTTCTGAATAATTTAAAACAGGACGTTTTATCCGATTTAAATTTAAGTTTTTATAAATATATTTAACGCTAAAAACATATTTTTTATTTAATATTAGTTTTATTTTTACTTTTCCGTATTTTATATTTAATAATTACAATGGAATTAATTAATTTCTAATTTTAAAATACTGAGGGCATACATCGCCATCTAGCGGCGAAGAATGAAACCTTACTTAAAATGTCTTTTGGTCGATAGATGGCTCTGATTGAAATTATGACAGTTTATAAAAAATTTATTTTAAAATTTAAAATTACTTTTTATTTTGATTATCTTAAGTCTAATTATTGTGAATAAAATAGTATACATGTTTCGTTGGTAAAGTTTCCACGCCTCGCGATATTGTTTGACCTCGACGTACCGTCTCGGTCAAACAATTATCGCTTGGCTTGTAAAGATATCCTTTACCAACTCAACATGTAATATACTATTACAGGCATACTAGACCGTAAAATCGCATGTTCTGGACTAAAAAGGTTGACGTAAAACTGACAAATGTGACACAGTATGAAATAAATTACTATTATTTCATACTTGGCCGGTTTCACAAAGCTTGATTAAGTTCTAATTAACTTAATCATGATTAAATTTGAAATTCAGAAATATAATTGGATAAAATTTCAGGTCTCTTAAATCTCAGCCAATGAAATTTCTGGATTTCAAATTTAATCACGATTAAGCTAATCAGAACTTAAACAAGCTTTGTGAAACCGCCATTTAGTATCACATTTGTCAGTTTTACGTCAAACTTTTTAGTCCAGAACATGCGATTTTACGGTATAGTATGATTGTAATAGTATATTACGTTATAATTCCGGTAAACCCAAGTTTACAGTAGCGAGTTGAAAACGTTTCGGGACGAGGCGACGAAGGAGCCGAGTCTCGAATGTTGAAACGAGCTACTGTAATGGTTTACCGGAAGTATGACGTAAGGCGTTTTATTTCATACTGCCTCACATTGTTCATTTTTAAAAAAATGCATTTAAAATTTTCAGTCCGGTAAAATTTTTTACCGGAGTCAAATTAGATTTTCAGTCCGGTAAAATTTTTTACCGGACTCAAATTGGATTTTCAGTTCGGTAAAATTTTTTACCGGCCTTGTAACGTAATAATTCATTTACCGGACTCAAATGAGTCCGGTAAATACCCTTTTACCGGACAGTATGAAATAATAGTATATTACGTTATAAGTCCGGTAAACCCAAGTTTACAGTAGCGAGTTGAAAACGTTTCGGGACGAGGCGACGAAGGAGCCGAGTCTCGAATGTTGAAACGAGCTACTGTAATGGTTTACCGGAAGTATGACGTAAGGCGTTTTATTTCATACTGCCTCACATTGTTCATTTTTTAAAAAAATGCATTTAAAATTTTCAGTCCGGTAAAATTTTTTACCGGACTCAAATTAGATTTTCAGTCCGGTAAAATTTTTTACCGGACTCAAATTGGATTTTCAGTCCGGTAAAATTTTTTACCGGCCTTGTAACGTAATAATTCATTTACCGGACTCAAATGAGTCCGGTAAATACCCTTTTACCGGACAGTATGAAATAAAAAATTTTACAGTCTAGTATGACTGTAAAAAATTTTACCTGACGCAGATACAATCAATCAACTGGACAATGTTTTAGTACGTAATCAGTTACTATGGATACTCGTTCTTCATAGATGTCCATATTTTGCATTTGGAAATTTATTTTATATATATATTTTTTTAAATTAAACCAATATTCCAATAATTGCAGTATAAAATAAAATGCATTACGTCATACGTCCTGGAAATGGTCTTACAGTCTCGTTTCGATGTTCCGGACTCGGCTCCTTCGTGGCCTTGTCCGTAACATCTTACTCGACTGTAAAATTCCATTTCCAGGACTTATAACGTAAATTACTATTGATGTTGCATAACAGCCACACGTGACATGCTGCTTTTTATCTCCTTGGTTACGCGTATGATGACACAGACAAGGCAAATTGCTTCATTATACAATAAATTCGGATGTATTTTAAAATGGAGAAATTAGGATTGAAATACGAAATAAAATAAAAAGCTTATGCAATACGGAGATTAAGCTTCTTTAAATCTTAAAGCTTCTTAAGTATCGCTTGATCTCCTAATTACATAATATATATTATTCAGTAGTACTAATGAAAATGGTATACATTTACAGTTTTCAACTGAGCATAATTCTGTCCGCACGATAATAACAAAGTTAAAATTTTTACCACAGTTTGCCATCATATGTTGCTTCATATGCACGTAATATAAAAAAAATCCATCCTTGACTATAAGAAATGTTGAGGTCCAATGTTGCTCAAAAATGAAGAAAACGAGAATTTCAAAAGCCCATAAATACCAAAATAATGAAGTTTCAGATTTGAAATATTTTAAACATAAACTATCCTAAAGGCAGATATCGCAGTCTCACTGCAGCCACTACCACCCACCACCACCCACTACCATCGACCACCACCAATTAAAATAATCCCGTGCGGTCCCACTGAAGCAAGTAGTGGCCACCAATATCATGTAAAATTTTAAATTTCGCGCTTGTTTTATGTTTATCTCTGAAATAGACATATTGCCAACTTACAAAGCACTGTTATTATTATTTCCTATTAAATGAGGTTATGTGCATTATTTGTTTACTATTTTCGCGTTGTTTTTAAAGAAATAATAAACCAAATTATTGCAAAAAAAATGTTGTCAAATGAATCAGATAGCGAGAAAGTTATAACCATGTGCTGCTATGGTACATGTGGAATAAAATATAAAAAATATAAACACGAAATGTGTGGGTACAAAAAATCTTTTTTCATAAGGAGCAGTTGGGAGAATTTTATCAATAAATAATAATTAGTGTCCCAGCTTATAAACAAACGAAGAGAAACTTTGTTTTGAAAAGTTTTCACTACCAATTACCAAAAACAAAAAACCTAAATATAAACAGAAAATTCAAATTTTAGTGTCTATTTTCATCATGTGCACTAGCGCGTGCGCATTGTTAACCACCGCTGACTACCAACCACCAAAATTCGAACACGTCGGAAATTTCAAACTGGTGGTCACCGTTTGATGGTAATAGGTGGCTAACAGTGGCTTAGTGGGACCAGCGCCATTGATTAACGTATGTTTAAATTTTAGTTGGTGGTGGTGGGTGGTTGACGGTGGCTCAGTGAGACTGCAGCCTTAACTGTGTACTTTTTTAAAAAGAATGAGTTCTGAAACTTCACCAGTGCCTGGAAATATGACACTCTAAAAAGCCGAAATTCTGCAAAAAGAGCGTTAAACTTCGGACTTAATTTGCGTCCATAAGGAAGCATTTTACAAAATTTATGTTTAGATCAACAAATGTAGTTCGAAATGTAAACAATGCAATGGTTTTTACCGCGACTTTTTGCGACCAACTGTTCTTGAGATATCAAGATTTTCGTTTACATAGAAAACTGCAAGAAACGTCGTGCACCACGAAACAAATATGGCTGCCGTATTTAAACCAAAAGCAATAAAAATAAATTAATAGTGGCTTCGAACTACCAATACAGAGATGTGATAACACACCAAAAATTATCTTGTTCTGAGATGGTCGAGCAACCGGTGGGACCACTTGGAAATTTTTTAGGTTATTTGAGTTTCACCACATTTCCCGTTCTGAGCGTCAATTTCTAATTTGTAAAGGTTTTAGTATTTTATATTTACAAGACTTAAAAAAAATTATTCAAATCGAAGTAGTTTGGACCGGTTCTCAGATAACGCCCTTTTTTTGCTTAACGTTACTCCACTATATGTATTTTAAAGTTAAATGAAATGTACTGAAATAAAATATTAATTGAATTATTGTATTTTATTATTACAGAATCTGTTGATGATAGATGACTAATAATTATTATTAGAAAATGTACTCAAACAATAAAAATCTAGACTTTTAGACTATGTAGGCTTGTGATTGTCTCATGCGCAACTTCTAGTTTTTATGAGGCATCCTGTTTATTAGTTTTTTTTAAATAATCGTTTTAAGTTTCAAAAATAATAATGATCAATGTTGTGCGTCTAGAATTTATTCTCTTATTGTTTTTTGTTTTCTGTTTTTTTTTTTTAATTTTAAAATATACATACAACAAACAATAATACAGTAAATACAAAACCATTGCCTATAAGTAGCATCTCATAAAATAATAGCACAGTTATTTCTATTTCCTAACTACATACTTGAAAAATAAGTTGCAGATTTTACAAAACGCTAGTATGCGTTTTTCGTACGAAATCAATCGCAGAGAGCATATAACACCCTATTATAATAACTTTAGAATTTTGAAATTAGAAAACAGGTTTATTTTGTTATATGCATCTTTGTTATTCAAAGTCTTAGAAACCAAAGAACCATCTTATTTGTATAATTTATTAATTAGGCGATCAACTGTACATGATGTTAATTTAAGAAATGTAAATACATTTAACGTTCCACGACACAAAACAAGTAAATTTGAGAGTTGTTTCCAGTATATTGCTCCTACATTACTTAATTACTTAATTTATGCACCAAGATGATTATGATTATTATGCATTATGATGATGACAATGCCAAGAGGCGACGATGTTCCAGTTCGAGGGCCTGAAGGGTCCGAAGGATGGAAGTCGCCCGATGAAAAAACGTAATAACGTTCTGTAAAATTCCACAATCGCATTTTAAACATTCCAATTAACCAGTCATGGCAGTTTCATTGGTCGATTTGACTCAAACCGACCAATCGTATGACATCCACCTGCGGATCCGCTGCTGTGAGTACCTTAACACATAGCACTTTTTGTTGTCAATTGGCATTGTTTTCAGTAAAATTTTTAAGTTATCAAACAAAAGCAAATGCACTAGATTTGTTATAAAGTAGAATACAGCGTAAAAAAGTAAAATATTGATTAAGGGCGCGTTATGGCCGCCAGTGTTAATAATAAGAAGCTTCAAAAAACTATAAACACCTAAAGATGGCGCTACGGACCGCAAAACGGAATTAATTTCTTTAAAACTAAAATTTGAAAATGTAAATAGAAACATTATTTGATCGCATCGCAGTTCTCTGCTCACAGTGTTGCCAGACATGCATGAACTTTTAAAATATTTTAAGTTTAACTGCAATTCTTAATTTTTAAATGCCAAGGAATAATTTAAGGTAGTTAAAATCAAAAAGGGGAATATAAAACTGCTAAATATCTTTAAAAATACCAGTTGTTCTTGCTGGTTTTAAGAAAAAAAGTATTACTATATTAAAATATTGAAAATATATATTCGTTTTAAGAGATTAACCAGGACTAATTAAGAGTGAAATAGTTTATTCAAAAATTAACCGTCACATGCTCTTAAGTAAAGAAAAACAACTATTACTTTGGGAATTCATTAAATAATAGTTAAAAGATTAGGAAAGTCAAATTACTTTTAAATGTCCCGCGGATATTGCCAACCAACGCTTCCTGGTGCAGAAAGCGTTCAACTAAAAATGACAGATTTTCGTGCTGCCATATTTAAATTTCCGCGCCGTGTACATCTATTTTATTTCAATCAATACTAAATAAGTAAGCAAAAACATTTATCCATTGTCATAGATTTTGCTATTAAACACTGTTATAATGACTGTATTATGTTCAGTTTGGTTATTTTTTAGAAAACGTTAATTCTACAAAATTGGCGATGTTCGACTACGATTATAAAATTTATTTTTATAAACGATTACCGGTAAACGATTATAAACGAGCCCGTAATACTTTTTTTGCACGTCCTATATATAAGGCTCTACTTTAGTCCCCCAAAAGAGGGAGTAAAGTAGCACTTTTACTCCCTGAGGGAATAAAGTGTTTCCATGACAACAACAACAACAAGTAAACAACAAAAAAAAGTAATCGCGGTACATGTTAGGATTTATTATCCTGAAACTATGTGATTTTGGCGTTTGCAGAGTTCAATTGTCAGAATGGCATGTATCGAAATTTTCGGAAAAAAATTTCGAAATTTTGAATTTTTGCGATTAAGTCCTTTAGGACGTGCAAAAAATAGCGTATATACCACTGGACTAAAGTGTGTTTTAATCCTTCATGTTCATTAATTCCATCACATTCGGGATTAAAAGATGCACTTTAGTCCCTGGGTATATAATATACTATTAGATATCTACTCCTTACAAACTATGATCCACACTGCCTTAACAGTTTAGCAATCAACACCAAAAGTTATCTTGCTAAATAAACGATTATTAAAAAAAACTGAATGAAAAACGTGAGCTATATTTTGACGTTAATATTTTGCCCCAATAACGCCCCCTTAACAACCTTAACCTTAACTGAACAATGTATCTCTAAAACCGTTTAGAGAAGAGCTATACGTAGTGTTACGTAGCGAAGAGCTGTAAGCAAATGAAAATATAAAAGTTAATACGGTTTGTAAATAATTTGAATATCGATGTATTGTTTATTATAATCATTACAAATTACAAAAACACACAAGATTTTAAGATTAAATAACAATGAATAATTAATGTACATGACATGACATTACTACCCACTTAATAGATTTAGAAACTTTGGAAATAGTTTTAAGCTTATTAGCATGAGAAAGTCACCCAAGTCATTAAATAAAAATAAAAACAAATCACTCCGGCATTTCTGAATCGTTGTCTGTAGCATTATACTCATCATTCTCTGAATCATCGTTATCATTTAGATTTATAATTATCTGTTCGGTTAAATTGCCCATAAGCAGGTCGTTTTCCCAGTATTCATTTTCCAACCTTTTAACTTTTTCACATACTTTTTTTCATGTGTCACTTGTTGTAGAAGCAAATCTTTCTTCTGTCAATTTTCCGGCTTTTCAAAAGCTGCTTTTAAAATGTTATTTACTGAACTGAGCGATATCCCTGCTGCAGTTGGTAAAACTTCCCGAAGTTGCGTGTTTGTTGCGCTTCTTGGAATTTCTTCGGTACCATCACGAACTTTTTGTAAAAATTCGAAAACTTTTGTAACTACTTCACAAGTTTGACTCCGTAGGCCTCGACCGGCTCCTGTACTCATTTCTTAACGCTGTATTTAACACAAAATAATTATAGATAACAACTCGCACTTTAACAACACAAACCACGTTAGCGCGTCAAATCGGTAACAAACGTTGACTGAATGGCTAGTAACACACTTAAGTGTAGGACCTACCACGTGGGTTGTTATGAAAACTGACGATGCAGACTACCGCGAAACTTTTTTCTTATAAAAACCTACCTATAGCAAGGAATGATTGATCAAGCGATGTTGATTGCAGAAGACAAATAAGAAACAACATATAAATCACTTCTTATAGAACGAGGTAATATTTATTTTATGTGATAAAGTATCGAAATTGTTACTACAAGATTTCATATTATTGTTCTTTAGAAATTGTAGCGAATTGGCTACAGCATCAATAACAGCAGCCCTTTCATGCATTGCTGTTGCTAACCTCTTTATGACAGTAGTATTCTTGCATATGCAGTTGTAGTTCTCTTTGCAGCAGAGAGTAGTGCATCAAGACGACGAATGGTTCTTCGTCGCTTGGAAAGTGCTTCAGTGTCATCACTTGCACCCCTGGATCTTTTAGTACCCTAGAAAGTCTAGTTGGTTTCTTGAACATCCTCTACTTTGACTTTCATCGTGGGAGATTGTACAAGTATGATTTCATTACCTTCCAAAACATCTTGTAAATTGTAACATCTGTTGCAGCAATCACTTTTGCTGATGATGTTGACGGAATTGATGGTTCTAAGAAAAATGGCAAGTTCCACCCTAGAAGTTTGAGCTCTGTTTCTAGTGTTGCATTTATATACATTTTGTAAATTATTATAAATAAACTGTGCAAACGTCGATGTAGTTTTTTAAATGAAGTGTTCAAGTATTTTTTATCTTTAAGTTTAATTTTAATATCTTAGAAGTATTATTTGCTGGTGTCGCTTGATATGTGTATTTTTAAAAATTGCTGCTATACAATATTTTCTGTAGATTATAAATTCGGTAAATAAAAGTTTTTGCCCCTAATTTTTTAATGCATAGTAATACTTAGGCATCTATATTTCACAGTCAATGTTTTAGATAAAAACAAATTACTTATTCAACTTACGACCTAAAGAACTGATTGTGACCTCAGATTCCCAAGAAATTGCATTATATTTTTATATCCATTGCGGTTCTTTTTCACAATTTTGCAAAATTTAAGTATGGATAATAATAGGATTTCTTTCTTACTATTATTTACATTATAAAACTTTTTTATTTATTTATTTACGGGATTACCCCAATACATATATAAATAGAACATGCATAGGTAAAACAAATATAATATTAAGACACTAGATAATATAACATTAAATAGAACATTAAATAGATCACAGTATATGGCTTAATTAAATTAAATTGATCACAGTATATAGTTTAATTAAGATAATTAAATTAAATAGACAGACTTAAAATTGAATAAGTTATTGTTGAAGAAATCAATAATATATCACAAAAGTTATTGCCTTCACGCAGCATACGAGTAGTTGGTGAATAGTAACTATAATTGGAGGAGTGATAGGGAATGTGAAATAAATATTCTTGTCTTGTATTTCTTGTAGGTACATTAAAGGTAATGACTGATGGAATTTCAGAACCGTCAATTCTATTAGTAATAATTTTGTATAAAAATAACAAAGATGAAAAAGTTCGTCTGTCTTCGAGTGTCATTAAAGAGATGACTTCACGCACATCATTGTAGTCATATTCACCCACTCTCCAGTTTAGTTTGAATGCTGCAACTTTTAGGAATGTATTCTGTACCCTTTCCAACTGGTCAATGTATTTGTTATAGTAGGGGTCCCATATCAGAGTGGAATATTCTAACAGTGCACGTACCATAGTGCAATAGAGTAATTTTAAAGAATAAATAGAAAAATCAACTGACGACCTTAATATAAAACCAAGCATTTTGTAAGCTTTTAACGTTATGGAATTGATTTGGGTGTTAAAGCAGAACTTCCTATCAAAAATTACACCTAAATCTTTACATTCTGATTTCCTAGGAAGAATATTATTATTAAGTTTGTAATCAAATTTAAAGTTAGAACGTGATCTATAAAAAGAGATGCAGAAACATTTGTCTTCATTTAAGTACAAGTGGCTTACTTCGCACCACATTGCAATACTATTTATATCGGTTTGAAGCAGAGAGGCATCATCGTAATTATGAATTTCTCGAAAAAATTTTAAATCACCAACGAATAGCAAACATTTTGAGTACTTGATGCTTTCAAGAATATCGTTGACAAATAAGCAAAATAGTAGAGGTCCGCAATGTGAACCTTGCGGGACACCAGATTTTACGATAATTGACTCGGATATAAAATTTGAGATACGTACAGATTGTACCCGACCAGTCAAATAGCTTTCTAACCATTTATATAAATAACCCTTTATGCCAAGGGCAGATAATTTTTTAAGTAAGATAATATGAGGCACTCTGTCAAATGCCTTTGTGAAGTCTGTGTAGATCGAATCGACCTGCATAGACCTCCCAAATCCACCCATTATATAATTACTATAACACAACAAATTAGATGTAGTTGAACGGCCTGATAAAAATCCATGTTGCTCAGGGATTATAAGAGGTCTGCATATAGCCATAAGTTAATAATAAGGAAACAATGCTATCTAGTAATTTTTGAATATCTGACTGAATGCAGATTGCACGGTAATTTTCTATATTATTCTTTAATCCATTTTTAAATGTAGGACAAATGAAACTTTGTTTCCATACTTCCGGTACTCTACCAGTCTCTAATGAAGTTTTAAATAACATAAAAAGGGGCATTGATAATGTGTAAACACATTGTTTTAGAAAAAATGATTTATTGTAATAAAAAACTGTAGGTAATATTGTTTATTACTTTAGAAAGAAAACACTGTTGCGACTCGCGACATACACAGTAATTTTTTAACGTTCATCCAGTCATCACCAGTTGTTGCTCTTGCTGGTCCATTTGCGACAATTTAGTATACTAGTAAGCTCTTCTCACAGTTTTTGTAAATATTCAGGCCGTTTTCCCGGGCCGAATTTTTCCGTAAGCAATATTTCTTTGGTGGGCATAAACTCCAACATTACATAAAATTGCTTTTCGGTGTGTCGAGTATTCTTCTCCATGTTTCAAATTCGCGCGTCTAACTATTCGAAACTGTCAAATACAAATGTCGAAGTGCTCGAACGCGCATGCACAGTCGGTAATATAGTTCATAATTAGTTTGCATTTCAGTTGTGATTCATTTATATTACCATATAATACCAAATCACGACCTTCTAGATTTCACGAGACGAAGTCTCTTATCCGGCCTGCGCACTCCATTAGTTCAAGTGTTTCTCCGCTGGCGCCACCAAACACGAAAATGCGGAAACGGATATATAACACGTAAACGCCAATTTCAAACTACGTTAACTTCGCGCGATCTTATACTTTTTGTCGGTTTTGCGCGTATCGTCAATAAATTATATTTTCCTAATCTTTTAAGGCAGTTTTCTTTATTTTTTAAGATAATTACGTTATTTCCTTATTTGTTTAAATTTTCGTAGTTTTGTTGCTGTTTTTTCGTTCACTTTAGTAATGGCAAACACTAGCAGAAAAAAGTATAACTGCCGCAATGCAATGTGTAATAAATAGTACTGATCCTACAATATCATTTCATGAATTTCCTTCAAATTATACCTACCTTACGAGAAAAATGGTTTCAAATCTTACGTTGGGGTTATGGACACCAACACTCAACAGCAAAATTATATATACTTCTTTATTTCGACAGATCAACAATTACAGATACCTGAAAGAGTCAATTTCTACATCGAACTTCCTAAAAATATAACAGAATTAATAAAAGAATTCCAAACCTTATCTATGCATCTCGATTGCGAATTCTTTCAGCATCTGTAGCCCTTCCGGCAGGATACATTGCAAAAAACTGAAGAAAGGATTGAATGTCAATAGCCTATTAGATTCTTTGTTAGCTGCCTCGTGTTCAAATTCACTGATAGGATTTGTAAATCTTCAAAACAGAGGTGCCTTAAAATACTCCACTAGAAGATTTACACTTTTAATCAACCAAATAATCGAACTTGTAATACATAGTATTGTAGAACATTTACCTGGAGAATGTAATCCGTCTAATATTCTAACATCACTAGGTATTTCTAACTCCAATTGCTTTTTCACAGTTTTTGGTTTGCCACGACCACAAGCAGGAACTTAGTAATATAATTCTTTAAAAATTGCTAAAACCTTGTTTGGCAAACAGAAACATTGCAAAAACGTGAACCGATAATGTACTTACTGCTCACTATCTCTATATCCTAAATCCAGCTCACGGGAAGTTATAAAATTGTAATTTCAATAATGTTATTGAACTTGTAAATTAATTTTAATAACATAATTAGTTTAATTATATAAATTTATTTAATTAATTCGCAAAATATTTACGTAAACATGCAACGCTTGACATTTGTAAGGGTTATCTAACCTATATATCTTCAAGTGACAAATAAACATCAGCGTGTCAGCTAGCGCCAAAACGGCGAAATTTTGCGTTTTCTCAGAAACAAAGTTTATATGGGAAATCGTAAAAGTGCCCAGGCCGGATAAGAGACTTCGTCTCGTGAAATCTAGAAGGTCGTGTACCAAATATTGCACGAATTGTTAAGATTTCGTAGCAATCAGTTTCATAACAATTATTGTTATACTTAACAATTTGATATGAACCAGTGCTTACAGAATACATGCCATTGCCTATGTTTGTATATTATTTGATCGTACCTCGTATATTGGTTTATTTTCTTTTGACAGTAAAAAGTTTTGACAACTTTTTATTATTGTTAGGTTTTACGGTTTTACCGGCAATTAAAACATGAAAATTGTATAAATAACTAAGTTAAAGTTAAGAAAGTAGCACACTGTTTAAACAATGTATCGTTCAGATAAACTATTTATGAAAAATCCAGCAACTGCCTCGCAAAGAATTTACATAGGAAACATTGCAGAAACGATAGTAGCGGCAGATTTAGAAGAAAGGTTTAGAGTACACGGTACAATTTTAGGCTTGGTCTTGCAAAGAGGATTTGGTTTTATTCAGTATGAAAATGACGAACAAGCACAAGCTGCCATACGTAATGAACATGGAACTATGCTTCATGGTAGAAAACTTAATGTTCGACAAGCTGTTGATAAATCACGTCTAAATCCACCAAGTCAAAACCCACCTACATCTACCCCAGCCGCTCCTGCAGTATCTAATACAACATCAGGATCTCAATCCTCTGGCCCTAAACCATTACTGGATACTCCTATATCACTAAAAAAAGATGCTCCAGAAGAGATGGATACCTCGAAAAATGAAGATGCGGAATCTGCTAAACAGGGAGAAGTCGATATGGAGATTCAAAATCGAAATAGCGATGCAAACTCGGACAGTTCTGATAAGAGAAGACTTGGTCCTGGTCGTCCAGGTGGTATTGGGCGTAATAATAGTAATAGTAGGTCTAGGGAAAGAGAACATCATCGGGATCGGTTTGCTGATGACTACGAGTAAGTGTAATTAAATCTTATAATTTCGTTGTTTTATTAATTCATTCATTTTTAAGCAATAAGAGGGATATGCCACCCCGTGACTTGCCTATGAGAGATATGCCTCCTAGAGATTTGCCTCCAAGGGATAAGCCGCCGTATTATGGAAGAGAAGATCCGTATCGCCAAGGTCCTCCAACTTATGTACCTCCACCAGTCATTGATCGGCCAGATCGAAATGACTGTGAAATCATAGTCGTTTCAAGGGCTTTGACGTAAATATTAATAATTTATAATGTATATTGTGATTAATAATTTAAACTTTTTATAGTGAATATGCAGAATATATAGAACAGAGGTTGAAAAGTGTAGGTTTAATGGTCGACTTATTGTATCCTAATGAGGATGTCCCACTTGGTCGAGTATTGGCCAATATTTCCAGTAGAGGTTGTTTGTATGCCATTCTAGTGATGCCTCAAAATGAGGAATATCGCAGCTTGACACTTAGCATACTTCATGGACTTCCTCAAGGTAATTAAAACACTAAAAAGTCGAGACTTTTAGCATTTAAAAAGCTGCATATGCCGGGTGGGGCAATAGTGTGGGGAAGTCTGATAGCTCCTAAACGGTAACAGCTAGAAAAATGGGCCTAATACGGATGTAAACAGTGGATAGAGGCGTATCTAGAGAAATTATTTTCAAATATACAGGGTGTTGCAGAAAAGTGTGGCACACTTAAGGTAATTTTTTTAAATAGAATGCCCAAATATTTTTCCATATTTAACACCTCTCTTGGCAGGTTTATGCATATTTAAAATTCTAGCGCCATCTAATGACCGGTTTAGAAGTTATAAATTGTTTTTTCAAAAAATTTGAGTTTTACATTATCCCACTTAACAGTTTACCGCTTTCACGGCCGCAACTGTGAAAACGAATTTAAGTAGGGATTTTGTTGCAGGGGCTTGTAGGGTGCTCTTCTTTAAAAGAAAATGGGCCCACCATGTACAGGGTGTTCAAATTTAATTTTTAAATTTAGAGAACTTCAAAGCTAAAATTCACAACTTTTTCAAATGGAACACCCTGTATATTTTGTACCTTTGCGATGCAGAATTAAATAACGAACATTTTTTGTATGTACGTCCCTATAGCTATCTGTAACCACTTTTGATTTATTGAGAAAAAACTGCAAGAAGTACACAATTAAAAAATTATTTATTTAAAAAAATCAAGATTTTTCAAATAAAACAAAAGAAAAAACTATAACAAATGCTCCATATGTTGCCCATTTGCATGGACACACATTTCGATGTGTCTTTGGAACGATCTTTGTACGTTTCTTAACATTGCCGGCGTGATACTTCTAAAAGCATGTATTATTCTATCCTTCATATTTTGGACTGTGGTTGGTGTCTGTATAAACAATTTCTTTCACATATCCCCATAAAAAGGAATCCATTTTTGTAAGATCAGGAGATCTCGCGGGCCATTTAGTGGATCCATTCCTTCCAATCCATTGATGTGGGTAGATATTATTTAGGTGGTCTCTTGCTGCATGTAAATAATGCGATGGAGTACCGTCTTGCTGAAGCCATATCCCATTTCGGATTCTTTGAGGAAGGTTCGCCAATAATTGCGGCAGATAGTTCTCCAAAAAATGAAGATAAATAGCTCCAGTTCATGTACCATCAAAAAAATGTGGCCCTATTACATGTTCTCCAATAATTCCCCCCCCCCCCCAAACGTTTATGGACCTTCTGTTCTGGTTATCAAGTTGTCTGAAAAAGTGGGGATTTTCTGTAGCATAATAATGGAAATTGTGCTTGTTAACAAATCCATTTTTATAAAACGTTGCCTCATCAGTGAACAAAACATTTTGAAGAATGTAGCATCGTCTTGCATTTTACATATGCACTATGGACTGAATGATACTATTTCTTGGCCGAAAAGAATTTTTTCACCGTCTGTTTTTAAGTAAATAAGAACAGGCTAATTTTGTAAACACATGGGGCAGTTTAAAAACCCACCCGTCTTAAGGATGAATCACAGGGATGAATCAAGGATGGGTAACACTAACCCTTAGCAAAGTGCCCACAATTTGACTGTCATTTCCTAGTATGAAATTGCACCAAAAGGTGCATGAAGTTTAACAGTATAAAAACAGTGTTGTTATATAAACAAGTTACATCAAACTTTCAGCATGGATTCGTATGTCGATGGTAAGTGCCTTTAAATAGTTAGAAATATTTTGATTTTTGTTTTTCTAATAAAAAAGACATAAAATGTGAAGTAGTCTGGGTCTGTCAAATAGCAATGTTATTCAAAATGCACGAAGGCTTATAAAAAAATGTTAACAATTGATGATGATAATAAAATATATCTGTTAATTATCAGTAAAGTGTACATCATGCGTACATAATAGTTATTTCTTGCGGAAATCTGCAGATTCTAAATTGTACTTAATTTTTTCGAGTATTACCGTTTTAAACACGAATACCTGTTTAACGTGTGGATGACAGAAAGTTATGAAACTGCTGCTGTTTTAAATTATATAACCAGTCAAATAGAAGAAAAAGATTTGCTCTTATCATATTCAACAGCAATAATAGTCCAGTCAATGAATGGCCCAAAACGAGGTGTAGAGAGCGTGAGAAGGTACCTAAGCGATTCCTTCAGATACTTGTTCAGGGTGCTTAGGGTGTGAACATACCAAAAATCGGAGGCGCGCCTGGGGGGGGGAGGGGGAGGAACGGTCCAACTTTTGGGTTTCCGCTTATATCTCGAAAACGGTGCGTCACAGGGGAAAATTTTCTGATAATAAATGAAAGTTCATAAAATTATCTAAAACTTTTATTCTATAGGTTTTTTTCGAATTCTCAACCGTTTTCGAGCTACACGCTCGGAAAAAGATGAAATTTTCGAAAAAAATAATTTAACCTCACATTTTTCATCAAACATTCCTTCATATCGTCTAGAATATTCATCAGAGAAAGAAATTCATTTGAAAGAAGTTGTAGCTACTTTAATTCCCTCTTAGAATATATATACATATGCAAATTAATCTCCAACCAGTCAACATTTACAGCAATTTTAAGTTTTTTCGTAAAATGGTGTTATTTTCAGAAAAAGCTGTTTTTATCATATTACTGGCACACAACTTTTGTTTGTTACAGATATCTCTACAATGATTACTACTAAGTGTCCTGTGTGTCTTGAGGACGTCGTTAAAGGAAATAACGACGTCTGTGAGGTCTAAGAAAAGGGAATACTGGGCCTTATTAAAGCAAGTAAGGAACGGAAAGACGACAAGCACCAAAGTTTTCGTGGCTTGACATCTCTTTTGATTCACACCAGTTGTCGAAAAAATTACACTCGAAATGATACAATTAAAAAATATGTAAAGGAGGCATCCACATATAAGGAAGAGGCAGAGCCGTCAATAACTTCTTAATGTTACACTCTCATCGTTATATGGATTTACGTTTTCATCCTCTTTGGACGTGAGGGTCCTGGCAACGGTTGTTCGTCCATGGCATCTCCACCCTCAATAGTGGGTGGTTCTTTCTGAATGGGCTCTACGTCGTCTTCATCGTCGTCCTCGGCAACAGGCACGTTATTGAGGCATTTCCCTTGGCAGTGAAGGCACGCTGCAGAACAGGTCAGCATTGCTTTTCGGCATCCACATTTGCCAATTACACAACCCTTGGTACAGCGGCAAAATATCATTTTCAGAAGGAACTCCGGTGCTGGTAGATCTTCTGTTGTAATTGGCACCAGGGTGTCTCCTACATGTTTCCACCCCCATTCTTGAGGGGGCAGCTCAATCCCGAGCCACTGCTGCACTTGGTGATAGGTACGCCAGGAATGCTGTTTAGCTGCGCCCTCTGTTGGAGGGAGGGAGCTGATGTCAGGTTTCATATTTGCCACCGACGTCGTGAACGACTGGAAGCGGTACTGGTTAAGGGAGGTCTGTCTTTTTGGCGCCGCATACCATTTCAGGAAGCACATCTTCCCAGCCTCTTCAACCTCGTCGTGAGTAGAGGAGGGGTTGTAAAAGATCATTGCCGCTTGCTTGATGATTTCTGACTCCAAGTACAATTTTGAGAAGCCCACCTTGCTTCTCCTGAAAGTTGCAGATGTTGTGTCGCAGCCTGTAAATGAATGTAAGAATAGGATGTGTTCAAATCCACGGTGCTGCATCTCTTGGGTGGACAGTGCCATTGTTTTGGTTTTCCCTCGTCCGGGTTTCAGCAGCAGGATATCTTGGGTGGGAGGAGTAGAAGCAATCAAAAGGACAGTGAGGTCCACATCCTCACCAACGACAGCCACAGAATTGTGAGTGGATTGTTCCACAGCAGTCTTCACGATAAGGACGTCAGCATCATCGGTGGCCTGAAGAGTCTGTATCCCATTCTCCCGAAGCTTTGTCTGTAGTAAGGAGATGAAGTTTTTTTTGTTAGTAGGATTGGATAAAAAATCTTCTTGTTTAACAGGTATCGATGTGTTCCATGTCAAATTGATGTCAGTTGACCTTCTCAGTCTGTATCGTCGCATCTGTTCTTGTGATTTCGTACTGTTGGCTGGGTTTGCGTACCCATCAAATACCACAGTGCGAGACATTCCAGGATAGTGGTGGTTGACGTAGGTGATATAACCATCACAAATTGTGGCAACGGAGGCATCTTTTTGCCAAATTACTCTGTGTAGTAGAAATCCTCCATCCACTACTATGTTCATCTGAGACAGTAGAACAGCTTTTTTGGTAGGTTCGAACAAGCTGTACAGGACAGATTTAGTTGTCTTTCGCATCCCACTTTCATTGAACAGTGCCTAGGGAAATGGGGCCAATTCATACTCAAAGAATTTCATCAAATCCTCTTCTGATCATTTGCTTATACATATTCGCTGAAACAGCAATGTTGGGTCAACTGCAACCTTTTCATTGTGAATTGTTATCGACGAGCTGACAAGACATTGGGGGACAAGACAAGGCAGGATGTGCATCAAACCACAGTGTAACCCTTGTCCGCACGTAACGCTTGTAACCATTGGGATGGAACTTATGATGTTTGGTAGCTTCCTCAGAGGCCAACGGGTTGAAGTGCTGGGCTAGATAATAATAGAGTGCACTTACCTTAATTTCGCTTCCTTATAGAAAGGGAGATAGGTAATCCAAATAATATAAACACAGTTTATAGTTAATAATTAAAGACGAGTTTATTTATTATTGTTAATTAAATTAGTAAGTCAATTTATAACATTTTTCACAACCTACATAAATTATTGAAGTAATATTACTTTCATGTAGGAAGAAGTAAAATATATTGAATTTAAATAATTGAAAATTGAAAAATTATAAATCTTAAACCGAAAGTGAGTTCCTTCTTTCTTGAGGACCTAATCAGAACTAACTTAAAGAAAAACCCTATGTAAAAATGTAAACATTTAGAAAACAGTTTAGATGACAAAACAAACTTAATTAAATTAACAGTGTACATGTGTTTGATAAACTCCAAGACAAAACTTACTTTCTTTTGATTAATATTAGAAAAATGCAATTATGCACGCCTTGCAGGAAGTAGCCTTATCACGTATGAAAGAATCATCATTTTGAATAAAATATAGAATTTCAAAGTTTTCGCAAAAGACAAAGGTTTTACATTTTTAGCATTTCCATTTCCCGTGGGAAACTAAATTTTGCAATTTCTTCAACTAAATTTTTAAATTATAATAAGTTGTATCTTTGAGTTTATTCAACCCTAAATAAATATTTTATTCTAAATGCAGTTACGATTTGTAAAACTAAGTAAATATGAACTTTAGCCAAAATAGTTTAAGAATAAATGGTATTATAATAATAAGCTAATTATAATAAATCAATGTAGCCGTTCGGGTACAACTGACTGAGTTTGGCAATGTCTGCTGTATCTCTACTCCGGCGGGCTTGTCCAATGTCCTTGTGCTGTTCGCTTGACGTGAAGAGGACTCCACAAAACTCTTCAAGGGAAGTGCAGATCTCATGAGTTGCGCTCATACCAACTAACCACTTGCTGAGTACATTGTGCGAAACACCTCTGCCTCCTGTTATGCCTCCTCGGCTTTTGAATGATCGCATCAATGTGGTTTCAATGGTCATATCTGACCACACGCCTGACCAAAAGCGATCAGAGCGTCGCATAGTAAAGTAGCCGCTGGTCGCAAACTTGTGGTATTCTTCAGGAGTTATCGTTGATGCAATGTAAATTCTCCATAACTTGAATGTACAACTGGCAGGACTTTGCGTAGGGGAAGTGTCCAGACGCATGGAAGTACGGTATCATTTTTTTCACACAGTTCAGGTGCGCATCCCAATCACCGGATCTTTCTGCATGTATAAATTCTTTGACGAGATAAACCATTTTGAAATACTGGATCCATAGCTGAGCTGTGGGCCCATTGTCTTTAAGCTGTTCCAATTTCTCACCAAATTTCTCGGCCAACTGTTTGATGGTTGGGTTTCTATTTAAGGCATTCAGTGCAGATGGCTCATCGAGAAAACCAGACAAAATTTCCGTGACAGTAGACTTCTCTTCTTCTGTGAGTTGGATTTGGTCAAGTATTTTGTTGGACAATGCCGTCGTTTCAAGCAAATGTCCCCTTACTGCTCTTGCAAATGCGTGACCCTGGAGCATTTTGTCAACAGATAGAGGAGCGTAGGTGGTGCATAAAAGTTCCTTGATGCCACTTCCAGCTATAAAGTAGCCTATGCTGCCCAAAAAGGACATCAGCAAGTGAAACCCACCGAGGCGCACTACACAGTTGGTTATCTGAGAGTCAAGAGGTGCTGCAGCGATTATTTCTCGCGCCTTCCAGTATAGTGGCTGGTCAAAGGTGATGATTACTCTTAGGTCTTTGTCAGTAAGTTGGATCAACTCGCTGGCATAATACAAAGCCGTATAGACCGTGTCGTGGTTTGTTGGTGGCGCATTGATGAAAGGGAGGGTTATCACTCTTGTCTTTTTGCTGAAATCCCCTGTTGTTATGGTCGCCATGTACCCTTTCCATTCTGGCAGCGGGGTGTCTAGTTTCTTTGCAACGAACCAGAGAACGTCGAATGGTTGAGGGTGAATCATTTCTTCGGGTACGTCAATCCGTCTGACCACTACACTTTCCAGGCTAGCTCTCTTCTGGAAGGTTTCCAGTGGAACAATGCCAAGTTTTCCAATATCATCTGACGATGGCATTTTCTTCAATCTTGGAATGTCTCCACCTTTTTCAAGCGAATTTGAGGGGGTAATACACCTGATTCCACCCATAGCATGGAGAGTGTTGAGCCCATCAATAGTGCAAACGTTGAAATCAACGTTGTCAAACACAAATTGATTGAACGCCCCTTTCTTTACAACAAAACCAAGTTTCGCGTTGTCGATTGCTGACATTTCCAACTTTTGTGCTTCGTGATACGACGCACAGAAGCCCAAATTTGCAAGGAGATCGATTAAGTGCCTTGAAGCGTACTTTCTGTACAGTAGCAAGGATAGGCTGCACAATAGAGGTGACAAGAAGGTTCTTGGTCTGACAATCCCAATAATGGCATTTCCCAGTGCAGCACATTTTCTCTTTGTTTCTTCTACTCTCTTTGTCTTTGCCAATAGAAGACCCTCAAGAAAAAAGGTCAGGGATTGAGGCATTGTACCTGGATTCTTCAGAAAGTCGTCGCTGGGAGGGTATGTGTCTGTGCTGTACACTTGACTCTGAATGTCTTGCCGCAAAATTTCCACAGCTTTAGCAACAACCCTCAACCTCTCCTCTTCTTCATTTTTGGCCCTGTTTCCATACCACGCTTCATTGATAATTTTGTACCCACTGTCTCTAAAAGATACCACGGGCACACTAAACCTGTTGACGCCTGGAGTGATCAGTATTCGATCTCCATATTTTCTCACCAACTCAGCCTTGATGGTTCGCCATTGGGGTTTGGTCTCTGATATGACACCCAGTATCTCATCTTTGGAAAACTGACAATCGCTGCTTCCCTCCAAGTAGGCAAAAATCTCCTCCATAGCCTGTGTAACATGGCTGTCTCTGGGGATCTCAGCTTTCGGAGTTGGGAAACTCATGGGCTTTACAAAATTAAGGTAGCAGTCTTTGTGGTATACTGCCTCCTCAGCTACAAGATCGCTAATCGAGGAAAGGCGACCAAGAACTTCGTCACCCCAGGAATCCTTCCTCATAGAACACACCTGCTTAATATGATTTTGAATAGTTAAAGTCTCAACCGAATGTACAATTCTCCTTTTCGTTAAATGCTTTTTGGTTTCTTCCTTTGCACAATGTGTACAGAATAAACAATTGGTCTTAAAATTGAATTTGGGAGCTGAAGACCTGAGCTGAGACGGCCCTGCCTCTTCTTTAGATGTGGACGTCTCCTTTACATATTTTTTAATTGTATTACTTCGGGTGTAATTTTTTCGACAACTGGTGTGAATCAAAAGGGATGTCAAACCACGGAAACTTTGGTGCTTGTCGTCTTTCCGTTCCTTACTTGCTTTAATAAGGCCCAGAATTCCCTTTTCTTTGACCTCACAGACGTCGTTATTTCCTTTAACAACGTCCTCAAGACACACAGGACACATGCTCGTTTTCACAAAGCATGATTAAATTTTGATTAACTTAATTGTCATTAAATTCGAAATTCAGAGATTTAATTGGCTGAGATTTAAGAGTTTTATCCAATTATATTTCTAGATTTCAAATCTAATCACAATTAAGCTAATCAGGGTTTAATCAAGCTTTGTGAAACCAGCCATTAGTATTTCTGAAAATGACAAAATGTTATGAAAATTTTTAAAATAGCTGTAATTGTAGACTGGTTGGAAATTAATTTGCATATGTATATATATTCTAAAAGGGAATTCAAGTAGCTACAACTTCTTTCAAATGAATTTCTTTCTCTGATGAATATTCTAGACGATATGAAGGAATGTTTGATGAAAAATGTGAGGTAAAATGATGTTTTTCGAAAATTTCGACTTTTTCCGAGCGTGCAGCTCGAAAACGGTTGAGAATTCGAAAAAACCTATAGAATAAAAGTTTTAGATAATTTTATGAACTTTCATTTATTATCAGAAAATTTTCCCCTGCGACGCACCGTTTTCGAGATATAAGCGGAAACCCAAAAATCTGGACCTTTCCTCCCCCCATCCCCCTCCAGCGCGCCACCTAGACGTCAGGACTTTTGGTATGTTTACACCCTAAACACCCTGAACAAGTTTCTGAAGGAATTGCTTAGGTACCTGCTCACGCACTCTACACCTCCTTCCTTGACTGGACTATAAGTGAAAAAATTAGAATATTTTGTGCAAATATGAGGAGCTACTGGCAAAAATGCGGGCGAAGATTAGATTCATTTAAAAGTAAGCATAAGGATTGGTTAAATAAAGAACTAACATTTGAAAAATACAAATCAATGAAAGTTTTTCCTCAAATGCATGCTCGAGGACGTCCTAATTTGGAATACCAAGAAAAATCAGAAAGATCTAAAAGAAGACATGCAGCTGCAATTTCTAAAGAGAACGAAGACAAACCAGAATTAATGGCGAAAGCTGCCAGTATTGCTGCTCGCAAATCTGAGCAAACAGATTTAGCTGTTGTCTTAAAGGAAACGACCAAATCACCGACGCGTGCCAGTAAAATAAGAAACGTCCTTTTCAGTCCAAAAATTGAACCAATACCTATTTCTGTACAAGAAGCGTTAGTATATTTATTAGAGAACAGGTTAAGTAAAGAGCAGTATTGCAATACAAGATCATTGAATAAGGTACATCATTCCGAGATTTATCCATCATACATGAAGGTTGCAGAATACAAACTGAAATGTAGACCAAGTGGGCTAACAGTTACTGATAGGATAGCTAAAGTACCTTTATGCAATCTTCTCCAACATACTGCTTCTAGGGTAGCACTAATGCAAGAAGAGGTTTTATAACATATATTCACTTCCTTATCAAGAGAAGTTCTACACACGGAAATGGTTTTTAGTTATGGTTTTGATGGTAGCAGCGGTTAAGCAATGTACAAACAAAAATTTAGCGAGCCTAAATTTTTGTGCAAAACAAACTATGGGAAATGATGAATCTTCGTGTAGATCTACCGAAAGCTACTGGTAGTGGAACCACAAATGATGGAAATACTGCCTGTCGAGCATTTCAAGATCCTAAAGTCTTTGCTATTGCAACTGGTGTAGATGCAACGCTTATAAATAATTTTAGGATAATAATTTACTTATTTCTTTGTCGTCCCAATTTCCTCTTAGTATAGATAAATTCCAGTCGTTTTGTTTTAATTTTTTTGTTTTAAAATATATATGGAGAAATATCCATGGTATCCGATGCCAGCTGCAGTTCATCGAATTCTGATTCATGGAGGTCACATGCTGAAGAATTCAGTACTTCCTGCAGGATGTTTTAGAGAAGACGCTGCTGAGTCCAGGAATAAGCTTTACAAACACGATAGATAATTTCACACTCGAAAAATAAGCAGAATACAAATCTAACAGATATATTTAATAGAGCTATGGATACATCTGACCCCATGCTATCGACTATTTCGTTAAAATCACTGCAAAAGAAAACAATTTTTCAATATCTTCCAGAGGAAGTTCTTGGCTTATTAGAGACTCCAAATGTAGATCCTAAACCTTCGATGTCTACTTACGAAGAACCTTTATTAAAATCTGACTCTGACAAAGAATCCGAACCTTCAGAACAAGATACTTTTGAAACAATTATTGCATCTGAAATAGAACCTCTTAGTGATATAATTTTGGAGTCAGAAGATGTGTAGTAAAATATTGTTTTATTCTAAATAGCTAATGTTTGATTTTACGTATATAAATCTATTCATAACTCGAAAAATATTTTTGGCGAAGAAATATCATCATTCCTCGCATAGTGCTATGGCCCAATTACAAAACTGTAAACGTTTTAGAAAATCGTCATCAGTTAATTCCTGGTACATTTGAATGTGATATGCATGAAACTTATTTTTCTTTAAGAATTGACCAACAGAACGTCTACTTATTCTACAGATGAACTCACTTCTCTCTGACTAACATTGAGATTCTCAATCGTTGCCAGCTCAACAGATAACTTATTTTCTTTGTTCACAACATTATTAATTCATTCACTTTTTTCATATTGTACATTGCCGGTTCTCACAAATCTATCGAGCAGGTTTTGAAAGCTGTGAACTTGAGGGAGCCTCCATTCAGGATACCGTTGGTGGTCAATTCTGTGGGCAAGCAAACAACTTCTTTCCGACTGGCCCAAAACAAAAGTCATGTCTACAAGTTCTTCATTACTAAAATTCATTTTGAAAAACTAAAACACCTACTAGAACTAAATATTGATGGTCGATAACTGCGAGAAATGTACGTTTTGCATACGTGCACAATTGCTAGATGCTTTAATGTTTTGTTGAACAAAAACAACCAACACACTTGACAACTAAATAAATAATTGTTTTAATTGTGTACTTCTTGCAGTTTTTTCTCAATAAATCAAAAGTGGTTACAGCTATAGGGACGTACATACAAAAAATGTTCGTTATTTAATTCTGCATCACAAAGGTACAAAATGTACAGAGTGCTCCATTTGAAAAAGTTGTGAATTTTAGTTTTGAAGTTCTCTAAATTTAAAAATTAATTTTGAACACTGTACATGGTGGGTCCATTTTCTTTTAAAGAAGAGCACCCTACAAGCCCCTGCAACAAAATCCCTACTTAAACTCGCCATCACAGTTTCGGCCGTGAAAGCGGTAAACTGTTAAGGATAATGTAAAACTCAATTTTTTTGAAAAAAAATTTATAACTTCTAAACCGGTCATTAGATGGCGCTAAAATCTTAGATATGAATTAAGGTTGTATATAGGGAGGTTGGGATATCATGTTCAAGGTCATAGCCCCAAATATGGCCGCCGATGTTTTTTCAATTTATAATTGAATAAATTTCGTCTTTCACGCTCACGTATGGGAAATCGAAACAATCGGAAGCCCTTTGCAGCAGAATTACAGCAATTCTTGATGCAACAAGTCGGCATCTTCAATTTCAAATATTTGAAATTTTGCCTGACAGTTGTCACCTTATGACAATTGCTGCAATGCATCATGGGTGGGGCTAGGATGTCTCAACCTCCCTCTATACAACCTTAATATGAATAAACCTGCCAAGAGAGGTTTTAAATATGCAAAAATATTTGGGGCATTCTATTTAAAAAATTACCTTAAGTGTGCCACACTTTTCTGCAACACCCTATACATTTGAAAATAATTTCTCTAGATGCGCCTCTATCGTGTATACAGTGTGGAAAAAAGTATGGACTACCCCTAATAATTTGGTAGTCTTCAGGTTTTATGGAAAATACTCGAACACATCAATTTAGTTTTTAGTTTCCCACAATCTGATAGAATTCATTTGTTTTTTTTATTGACATCTGTGTCCTTTTGAACTTGCGTTTCAGTGGACTGTATTGAAAATTTGAAATAGATAAATTTTCTGTTTGTGAAATTTTATTAAAATATAAGTAAATTGCGGGTTTGTGCAATTATAAATAGGGAAGAAGGAGATAAATCCTTACCTTTATCTTTTGTCGCGTGAGTCTTCTTATCCTGAGCACAGGACGTCTAATTGGGAGGTCGCTGTGATCACTCTTTCACTGTCAGTACAGCTCCAGGTCTCAAAATGTTAAATAGTTCAGAGTAACACTTTAATATAGTAACGATACAATATAAATCGTTTGCGCACCACTATGCAGACGGGCTTGGTGAAGGAAGTTATCCCCAAGTTATATATTGTAATACTTTACACATAACGTCAAAAAGCGGCCAAAAAAACGATATGACATTATGTTATGCATTAATTTGTTTTTAATATGCCTTTTTGATAAATAAATTAAACTATTAAACAGAAAAAGAATAAAAATCCTCAATAACGCAAACACAAAACCACATGGACGGAACATTCCCGCCCACCTTAAAAGGCCAAGACCTTTTAAACAAGCTGCTCATTTGGCAACGGACAAATTTTAACAACAGGGCGCTTAAATAATCCCTGTTTAGTGCGCACTGTGACAACACGAGTTATACCGTCAGCACCAGGATGTATTTGTTCAACACGCCCCAGAAGCCATTTAAGTGGGGGAGTAATTTCATTTTTAATAAGTACCATAGCATCCGGTACAATGGGTGTGGACGGAGTGGTCCACTTACCCCGCTGGTGTAATGTGTGCAAATACTCATTATGCCAGCGAGTCCAAAAATCCTGGTGGAGGCGCTGCAACAACTGCCACCTGGTTAAGCGGTTAAAAGGAACCTCACTAAGGTTTGGATCGGTCAAAGCGGTTAAGGGCTCCAAAGTAAGAAAATGCCCAGGAGTTAAGACATTTAAATCATTAGGATCAGTACTTACGGGACAAAGTGGGCCAGAATTGAGTATCGCTTCTATCTGGACGAAAACCGTGTAAAGTTCCTCATATGTCAATATTTGATCTCCAATGATCCGTGTTAAATGAGTCTTGACAGATTTAATGCCCGCCTCCCACAAGCCACCAAAGTGAGCTGCCGAGGGAGGATTAAAGTGCCATTCTAATCTTTCACTTTCAACAGCTTTAGACATTAATTTTGAAATTTGTTTAGACGCACCTATAAAATTGCTGCCACAGTCACTGTACATCTTACTGCAGCGTCCTCTTCGGGCTATAAAGCGCCGTAGAGCTGCCAAAAAGGATTCAGTTGAAAGATCAGAAGCGAGCTCTAAATGTAGAGCTTTTGTGACGTAGCATACAAATAGGCAGAGGTACGCTTTCTGCGTTTTGGCTCCTCTCGTCTTACCTAGAGTAATAAAATATGGCCCTCCAAAGTCAACACCTGTACAAGAAAAAGGTTTAACTTGAGATATTCTTAAAGCAGGTAAGTCCCCCATAAGAGGCTGACGCGGAACAGGATTAAGACGCCAACATTTATGGCAATTCGAAATAACTTTTCTGATCACTCGTTTAGCGGAAATTATCCAAAATTGTTGCACCAACAAGAAATGGAGGGTTTGAACACCCGGATGTAAAAATTGAGTATGCACGTTTTCTATTATTAAAAATGTTAGACGATGATTTCCAGTTAAAAGTGCGGGATATTTTTTATCATAAGATAAAGTAGAATGTGCCAAACGACCGCCTACTCTTAAAATATTACTCGAATCAAGAAAAGGATTTAGTTTTCGAAAAGTTTTGGGATGAGGATTATCATTCTTTAAGCTATGTATCTCTTTAGAAAGAAGTAAGTGTTGAACACGCTTAACTAGCACCAATAAAGCGTCTTTAAGATTAAGAAGAGTTAAAATACCTGATTGTTTATTTTGAGGGTAGCGAGTGTTATGAATGAACCGATGAAAATACGCAACGATTCGTTGTATTTTGGGAAGAGAGGAATATCTTTCAATTAGATAATCTAAATCTGTCAAAATAATAAAAGATGAAAGAACAACTTTTCTTTCTTCGAGAGAGATTCAGTTGAAAGAAAAGAAGGAACATTAACTTGAAGCCAAGAATTGGATGAAGTAGAAAGCCATGGCGGTCCCGCCCACCATAAAGGATGCTTGCATAACTCAAGCGGTAATAGACCGCGAGAGGCGCAGTCTGCAGGATTGTCTGACGATGGAACATGACGCCACATGTGAGAAGGAATGTTGTCTTGAATATGGCTCACGAGATTACTAATAAATGTCTTCCATTTATGAGGAGATGATTTTATCCAAGTGAGTGCAACTAGAGAGTCTGTCCAAGCAATAATGGGTGTAAAAGAAAGTTTGTTATTGTAGGTCGTAATTATAAGCGTAAGCAGATTTGAAAGAAGCACAGCACCACATAATTCTAAACGTGGTATGGAGATACGTTTTAATGGTGAGACTTTAGATTTTCCTGAAATAAGAAACACTTTTATATTTTCGTCTTGAACAACGCGAATATAAGCCACAGCTGCGTATCCTCTTTCCGATGAATCACAAAACCCATGCAATTCACATGACGTGTACGAATCTGTGATTAAGCGTCGAGGAATTTTTAAATTAGAAATTTGTGGAAGTTCCAATTTGTATGAAGCCCAACGCTTAATGACTTCTGGAGGAGGAGACTCGTCCCACTGTAGCCCCAAACTCCACAAGTACTGAATCAGATGTTTTGCAAAGAGAGACAGGGGAGTTAGAAATCCTAACGGGTCAAAAATACGTGCTACTTCGGATAAGACTGAACGTTTCGTACATAGTGTATTTAACGGATTAACTTCAAAAGAGAAAAAAATCTGAAGTAGACTGCCAATGTAAACCTAGAACTTTAATTGTAATGGGACTTTCTGAATCAAACGGTAGATTACTTTGTTGAATATATTCATCGGGTAACTCAGAAAGGATTAAAGGATTATTACTAGCCCATTTTCTGAGCTCAAAACCGCTGGCATTAAGAAGGTTAATAAGCTCGGTCTGAAGTGTACGCGCATCGTTAAGAGAGGAACAACCGGTGACAATGTCATCGACGTAAATATCATTTTGGAGAACTCTAGCAGCTAGGGGAAATTTAGAACCGTCATCTTGAGCTAGTTGGATGAGGGTACGAATTGCTAAGAAAGGGGATGGAGCCAAACCGTACGTTACGGTGTTCAAGCGAAAATCTTGTATATGCTCAGTCGGAGAAAATCTCCATACGATTCGTTGATAATCTCTATGTTTAGGAATAACCAAAATCTGTCTGTACATTTGACAGATGTCAGCAGTAAAAACAAAGCGATGGAATCGAAAATTCAAGAGTACTGTGACAATATCTTGTTGAAGCTTAGGTCCTTTATAAAGAGTATCGTTTAGGGACACATTATGAAGAGATTTTGCGGAGGCGTCAAAACACTACTCGTAACTTAGTGGTAGTGCTGTCAGGTTTCAAAACACAATGATGTGGGATGTAATAGGCATTGTCATTGCTGGAAGGGCATGAGACCAGTTCCATATGACCTAGAGTGAGATATTCTTTCATGAATTTTGAATACTCATTATGAAGAGAGAGGTTACCTACTAAGCGACGTTCAAGCGAATAAAAGCGACGAAGAGCAGTATCACGAGTGCCAAAAAATGAAGGTTCAGAGACTTTGAAAGGAAGCGAAACTACAAAACGTCCTTCAGTCGTTCTGGAGTGAGTTTTAGCAAAAATATCTTCGCAAATGCGATCATCGGGAGAGAGTGAATTTATTGAAGGAACTTCTTCAAGTTGCCAAAACTGCTTTAAAATGGTATCTAATGAAGTATTATTTATAAAACTTGAGAAACATTGAATAGAGGATTCGATGGGAATCGGAATTTTTCCCATTAAAATCCATCCAAATATGGTTTGAATAGCTACAGGTTCATTTATATTTCGGCTAATACGACCAGATTTGAGGATATGAGGGAAAGTGTCGGCTCCTAATAACAAATCGATATTACCAGGAATGTTAAAATTAGTATCGGCTAGTTCCAGGTTAGAGATATGAGTGAAAGCGGTTTTATCAATAGGGAAGTTGGGTAGATTCTCACAAATGTGGGGAAGTACTACAGCATCGATAGTAAATGAGGGATGTGAAGTATCTTGAGGGCGAAGGGTACAGGTGACGCCTAAAGACGCATCCGATGTCATTTTGCCTAACCCTCGTATACATAAAGATAATTTTTCTTTGTGAAGACCTAAGCGATTGGCACATTTATTCGTTATAAAGTTGGCCTGGCTGGCACTATCTAAGAGGATACGTAATTTTTGGTAATTACCTCGAGAATCGAGAGCGTCTACCACAGCGGTAGAAAGAAGAACAATACTTGCGCCTTTTGAGGGAATTACGTTGGTAAGAGAATTAATTTGCTGAGCAGCAGTCTCAGAGCTTTCGATTTGATTTAGAGAATGATAAGGAGTGCCAGTAGAGATGGGTGCAATATTGCGAGGAAAATGTAAAAGTGTGTGATGCTTATGTTTACATTCACGACAAGTAGAACTAGAATTACATTTGCTATACATGTGTTTACTGCCTAAACAATTGACGCACCATTTATTTTCTTTTACTAAATTATACCGCTCTTGTGGTGACTTTGCTAGAAATGAAGGGCATTTATAAATTAAATGGTCAGCATTACATAACGTACAATGAGCATTTATACTTGTGGAAACAAAACTTTGTTTTTGTTTAATAATTGATGAGTTACATACTTTTAGTAAAAGTGCATAACAAATTGCGAAGCTTTTGAGATGTTACTTGAGAATCCAAAAGCCTCGGTGCCTTTTCAATCTCTTGCCAATGAACAGTTGCAAGTAAACGTTTATTTTCATAGCGTTTTACTAAAGCATTGTAGGCAATCATGTAATTATCACCAGTCATTGGTGTACACTGAACCAATGAAAGAGGTGCTGCATGTAACGAAGACATCAAAAAATTAAATTTTTCTATACCAGAGAGCTCCCTGTTTTCATGGACTAATGAGTTAAAGATATCAATAAAAGTTTTCCAAGTTTTTACATCGCCCGAAAATGTGGGTAACTTAACGCGTTTAGTTTTAGATGATGATTCTTCAAGCATGTCGTTCTTTGGTTCAGGAGTAAATAGAGTTTCGTAAATATCTACAACCTTATAGTAATCAGCATTAAAACTTTTAGAAATTATGCCTTGCTCTTCCTGATTCAAACTATCAGTTGTGGCAAGAAGAGCAATTAAAGATGTATGTTGTTGTTTGAATTCATCAAAAAATACGCCTACGTGCTTATAACGAACCTTAAATTCATTCCGTAAGTTAACATCATCAACAGATAGCTTAGCAAACATATTTAGGTCTTGCATTTGTTGTATGACAATCTGTCGAAGAGCCGTGATTTGTTTAATTTTGTTTGCATTAGCCATTTTATCTATCCAGTATTAAAGTAAGCAAACAATAAGAAAAGCTAAAACCTAAACCCAATATTTAGGTAAAAATGTCAAATTGACAAGTCGCGCTCCACAATTGTCAAAAAGAGAACAAAAATGATCAGCTTGTTTTTATTGGCCTTGGTACAAAACTGAATATTTTATGAAGTTAATAAAGCATTTTATTAATAAAGCGTACAATTGCGAATGTTTATTTTCCACAAACAGCATATCAAAGATCCGGCCAAGAAGGTCCAAATGTCCTTTTGAACACATCAATTTAGTTTTTAGTTTCCCACAATCTGATAGAATTCATTTGTTTTTTTTATTGACATCTGTGTCCTTTTGAACTTGCGTTTCAGTGGACTGTATTGAAAATTTGAAATAGATAAATTTTCTGTTTGTGAAATTTTATTAAAATATAAGTAAATTGCGGGTTTGTGCAATTATAAATAGGGAAGAAGGGGATAAATCCTTACCTTTATCTTTTGTCGCGTGAGTCTTCTTATCCTGAGCTCAGGACGTCTAATTGGGAGGTCGCTGTGATCACTCTTTCACTGTCAGTACAACTCCAGGTCTCAAAATGTTAAATAGTTCAGAGTAACACTTTAATATAGTAACGATACAATATAAATCGTTTGCGCACCACTATGCAGACGGGCTTGGTGAAGGAAGTTATCCCCAAGTTATATATTGTAATACTTTACACATAACGTCAAAAAGCGGGCAAAAAAACGATATGACATTATGTTATGCATTAATTTGTTTTTAATATGCCTTTTTGATAAATAAATTAAGCTATTAAACAGAAAAAGAATAAAAATCCTCAATAATGCAAACACAAAACCACATGGACGGAACAATCTGTCAAAAATATGACATTTTTCTTAAATGACAATATATGGCATGTGATACATCATTTGAAAGCTCTTGTTTCACTCAGTATGTTCCTAGATCTTTGTGCGATGATTCTGGCGTGCTGTTTCAAAATGACGACCGTTGAATTGTGGAAATTATCTTAAATTAATTCTCAGTAAAAGAATAACTCTTTCTTGTTTTATGAGAAAAAAAGCAAACTATTGAACATGGTTTTATTATCGATCAAACTAGAACAACACGTAATAATTAAATAAAACAAAACAAGAACACACCAAAGAACAATCAAATAATTATAAAAATAATAAAATAAGAATGATGTGTTGAGGATAAAATACATAATAGAAAAAACTTATTTCAGTAAATGCTGAAAGTGACGATTCTTGACAACTTGACAGTGCCCAAGTCTAGAAACAAATTCTTCTTGAACATTTCGTATCATTTCTGGTGAAATTTTTCGTATTTCTGTTCTTAATTGAGATATTTCTGAACTTCTCTTGCATAGTGGGGCGGGGCTCCATCTTGTTGCAGCCAAATTTCTGGACTGGGAAAATCTGTATTATTGTGGTCAGGATAAAGAGTGACTAAAATTGGCAAAAGTTCAAACTGCAAAAAATTCAAGTAGGCTTCACCAGTAAGATTTTCTTCAAAGAAAAATGGTCCAAACACTATATCTTCCAATATGCCGGCCCATACATTAAGTTTCTGAGGTGATTGTCAATGAGCTTCTTGAATCCAATGTGGATTTTCTTTGGACCAATATCAACAATTTTGCCTGTTTACAGTACCGTTGAGGTAAAAAGTTGCTTCATCTGAGAATAAAATATTTGTGGCAAAGTTTTCATCTTGATTACAAATTGGTTGCATGGTTTTGCAGAATTGCAGTCTTTGGTCGAAATCATCCTCATTTAATTCTTGTACCAGGCAGACTTTGTATGGGTGGTATTTTTCTGTGTGCCAAATTGCACAGACGTGTTACTTATTCCCATATCAAATGCTAGTTGCCGACTGGCACTATACAGATTTTCTTCAACAGCCAATAGGACGTCAATCTGAATATTTTTATCTACCTTCGGCCTTCCATTTTTAGGTAAATTTTTAACATGGCTATGTTCTTCATATTTTCTTAAAATCTTGCAAACGGTGGATTGCAAAATTGGCATTCGGTCTGGATGAATTTGATTGAAAAGTTCACGTACCTCATTAGTAGATCTGCAACAACCTACGTAACCAACCATCATAAGAATTTCAATACAGTCTTTTTCACTGAGCGACATTTCTGGTTTATTAAAAAAGGAATTTTTGAATACAACGCAATGACAGTTAAATCTTACTAATATTCAACCTTACCACTTGTCAATACTGACGTTAATTTTTGTTTGTGTTTGGTTTGTCTAAGCTTACTATGACCAAAATTACTGTTGCAACGACATTGAGATATCTAATTTCTTTTTCCACCATGGATCTAAAAACAAACACAGGCCAAGAAACTTAATGTAAGGGCAGGCATTGAATGATAAAACCTTAGTACTGTCTTAGTGTGATTGATAGTTTGCTTTTTTTCTGATAAAACAAGACAGAGTTATTCTTTTACTGGGAATTAATTTAAAATAATTTTCACAATTCAATGGTCGCCATTTTGAAACAGCATGACAGAATCAGATAAAGATCTAGGAACATACTGAGTGAAACAAGAGCTTTCAAATGATGTATCCATGCCATATATTGTCATTTAAGAAAAATGTTGATGACGTCATATTTTTGACAGATGTCAATAAAAAAATAAATAAATTCTATCAGAATGTGGGAAACTGAAAAACTAAATTGATGTGTTTGAGCATTTTCCATAAAACCTGAAGACTACCAAATTATTAGAGGTAGTCATACTTTTTTCCACACTGTATAGTATCAAAAGTCTGGAATAAAATTTATTATTTCTTGTCGCTTGATTTTGAAACAAAATGCTTAGAAATGTGGGTTTTGCACTGAACTCTTATTTACTAGAAACGGCATGTGATAGGAATATTTGTAGCCCGGATAACCTCTTTGTTTGTTAACTGCGGACACAGTTTTCGATTGGTTTGTTCAGTGAGGTGACGTAAATACGACCTTCAATGACCAATCAGCAACAGCTGAGTAGAAATAATTTTTATTCTCATTTTTATTTTCAGTTATTTTCTGTAGATTCACACAATTGCCATAGGCGTTACATGAGGATTTTACCTCAATCGATATAATATCTTTACAAATTCATTGCATAATGAGAAGAATACAATTCATATGTTTTATTGAAACAACTTACATTACTGTTTACACAGTTACTAATACTAGAGTTCCTAAATGAAAACTTCAACTGTGTTATTTTAGAGTTAGGACACGGATGTCAAAATCTATCTCTTTCTAGGCCAAAACTAAGCTGTCTGAAACAGAGATACTTTTTTTTCTCTTCTTACTTTAGTGACAACATTCAGCAGCTGTCAGGTATAAATTTTAGGTTATGCTGTCATGTTTAGTTTTATGCATGTAAAATTTTTTAATGTGCACATTATCATTTATTTATTGTTTGTAGAGAATTTTTAAAACTACTATAATATATACATCAATTTTACGACAGTTTTTAATAAAGTATTAATTGTACCAAATTTCAGATTTATATAAATGTCATACCGACAGTTTAATTTATTAAACCAATTTTCATGATTGCCAACCTTCTGATAAATATCTTCAAAATATGAAATGTCACTAGGAAAATTTGACAAGCGTGACTTAACTCTAAATAACACACAGCTCAGTTCATATTTAGGAACCCTAACTAATACTAGTGTGATTATAACAGTGAAAAATTAACCAAATTGCTACTTATTAATTTAAGCTAATTTCTTGGCATTTATAAATTATAAATGTAGCCTTGATTGACGAGGCGCCACTGGTGCTCTCGGAGATGTAAACAAACAGAAGTCAAATTTAGAGGTTATGTTGGCAACAGCTGCTTTATACATAATGCCTCTTCTAGTAAATAAGAGTTTAGTGGGATTTTGTTTTTTGTTGGAGGTCTATTTGGTGTTATAATTTATTTTTTGGATACTGAACTGGTAGCAACTGTCTACTAGCTTAGTAATGCATTTCATAGATATACGAGCCCTGCCAACTATATGTTCGGACACTTAGCATTTTCTAATAAAAAATGATATCTACGCAAAATAAAAATTCTAAATACAATTTTTCATTTATATTTATAAACATTTATACAAGAGCAACAACTTTCAATGCTTAAGTATAATTAAATAGCAATTATGTAGCTAAATTATGACAAAATAAAAAAGAAACCTATATTTTGTTGACAACTAAATGTTCGGGCTGGCTAGTAGTATCTGATACTATACTGAGTTTACCCAAAAGATATAGTAATGAAAAACCAGAGACATTCAGATGCAACTTGAAACTTGAATATCCATTGGTTGAAATAAATGGGGCGGTACTCTATAAAAGTCTCATTTACACATACAAACACAAACGGCAAACGCCAGCTTGTTACGCATGCGTTTACGTCAGTTGTTTTAAAAGTTCCGTCAGTTTTTCCAATTGTGTTACATATTAGGTACATTACAAGTCTTTATTAAGACTCGCATCATTCAATACATGAACGGTTGTCAATAAGTAAGTTATAATTATATGAAAAGTTAATAATAATAATGAGTTGGTAAATTTGTAGAATTTTGCTTACTGCAAAATTGTTAATTAAAATGGATGATGAAAACGTCAACAATATTCAGTTGTCACCACCAAAAAAACGGCAAAAAAGCACTTTTCTGTAGAGGTGAAACAAATAATTATAAACGCTTTTAAAGTGTGTGAAGAGCAGAATCCTCAGTGGAAAAAACACGAAAAAGTGGAAAATGTTGCTAGATTGATAGGTCATGTTTTAATTTACCTTCCAATCCCACTGCTTATTTACTATAATTTTATGAATTGGTATGGCCAGTGTTTACAACATACTTCGTGAGCACAAGCAACATTCTGATTATTTTGATGCTCCTAAGGCGTGTCATAGACCAACAGCTATTTTGGACAATGTTTCTGAAGAAGACAAAAATGGCATCAGAATGCTTGTTTGTAGTTTTTTTCTTTTAAATGAACCTCCCACTCTCGACAAAGTTTTAATGAAATTGAATGAAAATGAAGATTTTCCCAATTTTAAACGGTCTACTTTAAGAAAACTTATAAAAGAAATTAACTTTAGGTAATTAGAACAATTACTTTTTACGGTATCTAAAAAAGCTTGTTGTAGTTTCACAGCAAGATCTAAAAATAGCATTTTGAAAGCAAAGGAAGATATCATTTCATGTAGAAGACGATATCTTAGCGAAATCAAGAAAAAATAGTGAGAACTGAATTGTTATCTAAAGTAACACAGGAAAGCAACAGAACTGTTCTGAGATTGCCACCTTATCACTGCGACGTATATATAGTATGTTTGTATGTAATTTCTTTGTTTTATTGTAAAAAATATTTATTATATATTATAATATGTGTAAACACATAGCACTCGTGAACTTTTCGTGGCTTTTTTATTAAATTAATAAAATGCAATTTTTTAAAATGTATGGTTATTATTTATACTAGTATAAATTTCTCTAAGTGACATCATTTATAACGAATTAACAATTCATATGCAAAAATGTTGTATTGTAAATTTAACTTTCACATAAAACCAATCAGAACAATCTGTGCTGCCTTGATTTTTTTTTAACTATATGTGTTCAGTGTCCGGAGTATAGTATGATGTAACATCGCCTTTTGCCGTAATGACAGCTCTAATTCTTTGAGGCATGCTACGAGCAAGTGTTTGACATTCATCCCTTGGAAAGTAAGCAATTTTACGCAATGAATCTCCTTCGTAACGCTTTTTCACGATAATTTCACGAACTTTGATAGATAATGCAACGCCACGGCCCATTGTTATTTCTAAAGTGAGCTAAACCACATTACCAATAACGATAACACGCTCGTTTGACACTTCAAAATTGTTTTATATTGTTTATGCATGCCCCTCTAGATTTTAACGTATTTATCAGTGCATGTCCGAACATTTAGTTGTCTGCAAAATATAGGTTTCTTTTCGATTTTGTCATAATTTAGCCACATAATTGCTATTTCATTATACTTAAGCATTGATAGTTGTTGCTCTTGTATAAATGTTTATAAATATACATGAAAAATTGTATTTAGAATTTTTATTTTTCGTACATATCATTTTTTATTAGAAAATGCTAAGTGTCTGAACATATAGTTGGCAGGGCTCGTAGACTGGTAGCTCTTGCAGCCCAGCAAAATTGTTCAAAACAAATATGACGCTTTGGATTATTAAATGAGCCAATAAACTATTTTAGAACCATTACAAGAAAAAAGTAAATTTCTCAGATTAACTCAAAAACATATATTCAAAACAATATTAATACGACTTATTGTTCCTATAATCAGCAGAGCTCAATACTAAAGTATGAATTTTTATCATTTTTGACACGGTAGTTGGCAATCAAAAAGTCCATTATGTCATGTTATATTAATAATTCGTAAATTAGCAGAAAATTATGAATAAAGCAATATCTAAATATGCTTATTTGTTGATAGATGGTTATTTCGGTATAATTTTAATTCATTGGTAGTATCCTAAAAGCTCAGATAGAAATTATTATTTATCAAAATATTTATGTGACTTAGCAGACATGCAGTTACACATGCGCTTGCCAATGCATCTGTTCTTGCACTGATAATTCGAACTTTTGATCTTAACTGCCAAAATTATATTGTGAACCAAAGCACTAATTGTGCATCATCCAATGTGTTTGTTAGTTTCACATTTGGCTGCTTTACCTTTTTATTAGGATGGCACACAAAACTCAAATTTTGTGACACAATGGAAAAACATGGGGGACAATGTTTAATTAAAAATAAAAGGAAATTGGGATAAAATATGATTTAGATATTTGGTGGATCATAAGAACAACGAAAGTAAATACAGGTAGTTTATTTATTTATTTCTTATTAAGGCCGTTATTTTTCTAGTACTGTTTTTGATCATGAAGGATGTCTGGGGACATGGGGTTTTTTGTATAGCAGCAGCAGAAAGAATGTCCTTTTTGTCATATTGTTAACATAATTTGTTTTAATCAGTAGCATAAAATGAGTTTTGTATATCTATACTATTAATGTGTATACGATAAATAATATACAGTGCGAATCAATTCAATAAAAAGGAAAGTATTAATTTTTTCAATTTTTCAGAAATTTCCTTATGTAATGTAACAAACTTATTACATTACCATGTTGGCAATTGGATAAAGTGTCAGAATATGGAATAAAAAATGGAAGTTTTTATTTAAAAAAAAATTCTGATGACATCACCACACTTAAATGCATTACCCTGTATATCTGAATATTATGCCAAAAAGTGCAGACTTTAAAAAACAAAATTGACCTGTTTTTGGAATTATTCCAAAAATCAATACTTTCCCTTTTATCGAATTTATTCCTTACTTGTCACTCACACTGTATATGGGTCATTCTTTCTGAACTCAACCACAGGCTAGGTCCAAAAATGGATTCAACTTAGAAAGGCCTGCGAGATCTGATTTTAAAGCTTGAAACCTCTATTTTCGAATGTCACATGGCTCCTATATAAAAAATTCATATTTGACCCCTAAAACAGGGTAACACATATCCAATTTCAAAAAAAGTGAAAAAAAAATTATTTTTAATTTTTTTAATGACGTCGCATTCTTTGTCAAAAAATACATAAATCTTGTCCAATGCATTTTTTTTCCTATAGTGCTTCAATTTCGAGCAAAATTGAGAACAATTTTAGCCATTTTTGAAAGTTTATCATTTCTTTCATCCATAATGGTGTCAGAAAAAAAATGTTTTTACACTTCTTAACAGCGTTGCCCATTAGAAGCAGAAAAAAAGAAAAATTTGAACTTTCATCCCACACTGTCTAGCAAAATAAATACAGGGTGGGATTAAAGTATGGAATATTAAAAAAAAAGCGATCTCAACCGATTTTTTTAAAAACGCTGAAACACGTTGATTTTGTTTTTTAAAAATACACATTATAATGTGCGATTCACCTTTCAACTTTCATTTGTTTCTAAGTTATCACGTCGTCATAAAAAAATTAAATGACAATATCGATTTTTAATAGTGGAATCCGATAGTGATTTTTCTTCCCTTTATGATCATGCAAATAAATCATAAGGTTGCATAACAAAGATGAGAACAATTCTGAGAAAAATCGATCTGAACTTTTAATGTTATTGATATTATGGTATCAATATATCAGATCGATTTTTATCAGAATTTTTGTTATGCAACCTTATGATTTATTTGCATGATCATAAAGGAAAGAGAAATCACTATCGGATTCCACTACTAAAAATCTATATTGTCATTTAAATTTTTTGTGATGACGTCATAACTAACAAACATTTACAAAGTTCAGATCAATTTTTCTCAGAATCTTTGTTATGCAACATTATGATTTATTTGCATGATCATAAAGGGAAGAAAAATCACTATCGGATTCCACTATAAAAAATCTATATTGTCATTTAAATTTTTTTGTGATGACGTTATAACTTAGAAACAAATGAAAGTCGGGATGTGAATCGCACATATTAAGGAATTAAGGTGTATTTTTAAAAAACAAAATCGACGTGTCTCAGCATTTTTAAAAAAACCGGTTGAGTTCGCTTTTTTTTTTAATATTCCATACTTTAATCCCATACTGTATATGCGGAGATATTGGCTAATTAAAAATAAAAAATTACTTTTATTCAATTTCATCATATATTTTAAAATTGTGAATAATTGCTGTTAGATCGTAGATGTATTTTATAATTAATTTGAGATTTAGAATGACAGTGGACTTTGGAAATACTTTTCAACTTCCCTCTTTTAAATTTTTATATGATTTAAAATTACTTTTTAATAGATTTAAATAATGCAATAGTTACATAAAAATATGTTACGTGAGTTCACCATATTCTGTTCCAATGCTGGTTTCCAATTTCGGTTTAATGGCCTTTGGATGGACTATCAAAATATAACACTCCAAAACTCTTTCCACAAAGAAATAACTCACTTTTAGTTATTTTATTAATTGCGGGTAAATTTTCCTTATTCGAAGAATATTTGTTGTATTTGTTTTATCTGTTTAATTAAATAAAACACCAATTTATGGTTTTAGCGAAGATTTATTCACTGGCTATAACCTTAGCTAGTAATTTAAATTAAATATTGCAGGTGGTTCTTTATAACCTTATAAACACTTACAATTTTATAACGATTATACTCTTTCGCCATATTCTTTATAAACTAACCAACCAACTTGATTGTCTATGCAATACTAAACTATTTACAATTTTACTAAATTATTTTTCACGACTTTACTCTGTCGCTTATTTTATGAAGTGCCTATTTACATGCGTTCTCGTTCGTTGTATATCAGGAAGTGTCTTAAAATTATTGTTTCCTAAGCTTAAATACTAACTATTTACATCATCACATAACTCAATTTTTTGCCCGATCGGGCATTTTGGCTCATTTACAAGCTCTGCTCTCAGGGCGGTAAGTTCAACTTACCGCCCAAGGCTCGGTAATAAAGTACTGTAATGATATTCATTCATAAAAACAGTCATTACATACTGTAACGTTCTTTTTCAAATAATAATACAAGTGCTGTTTAAATCGTCTATTCACAAACAAATATTTATTTCTATACACTAATGAATACACTATAAATTAACGCTATAATTATAAACCATTAAAAACTATTATTTACAGACTATGAATTTCTAATACAACATTTATATTCACTATTTATTTTGTAATACACAGTTAATGACTTGCTGTTGACTGCCTCCCTTTTATCCGCGAGTCGCTTTTATACCCTCCTACAATCGTACTAGAAGCCGGTAGAAACTACCATGTATTTCTGGAAGGTGCTAGATAAACAGTGCCTCGTTTACATTGTTGGTGCTATGCGTCATTCTCTCGAATGCCGCAGAATACTCCATCCGCTGCTCGAGAAGGGGTTCTTTCTTTTTCTCTCTTGTTACACTGCCCCCCTCTTCAAGTCTGTTCTGTCCCAGAACAGGTTTTATGATCTGGTTCCTGTAGAACGGGTCATGACGATATCGACAGTCTTCACCTCGACTACACGTTCCATTACGGTAGAAGTAGCAGTCTACACTCTTCGTTGGCCTTGATGCGGGCTGTGGGTCAAAACTGCAGACGAAGATCTTGACGTCCGTACCTCTAAAGATAACTTCCAGCATGTTTCTAACGATTCTCCAATCCAGCTGGTCCCGCCCACAGCCGAGTTTGGGAACTGCCAATTTGTTAATTCCCCTGGTAAGCAACTCGATTCTCAAATTCCATAGTGCCCTCCACAAGTCGGCGTAACTCGGTTTCTGGTAGTAAAACTGCTTGGTTACTAAGTAGTAAATGGATCGGTCATGATCAGTCAAGCGTAAGGATTTACCAACAGAGGGATTTTGTTCTCGAAGTTCATTCAGCCGTCCAAATTTATTTCTAAACACCACTGCGATCCCCCTGGACATACGAAGATCCTCGGAGACACAGTGGGCAATGGAATAATCACCAGGGACCCGGAAGAGATCTTGTTGCATCTCAGTCGTGACTCCGAATCGCGCTTTTCTAGTTCCAGAAAACGCAGCCATAAATTCTCTAAAGGTTGGCTGATCATCTCCAGGCCTTACGGTATTGATAGCCACCTCAGCCTCATCTTCCGGAACTGCGTCATTATTTCCCTCATAGTGCGCCAGACGATTGGAGTGTACCACCTTTGGTTTCCCTCTTGGCAATTTCTGGATGCGATAAATCAAGTCATTTATTCGTTTCTTCACCTGGTATGGACCCTCCCAATTTCGCTGTAACTTTGGAGAATAGCCACGACGCCTTTGCGGGTTGTATAACCAGACAAGCTCTCCAGGTTGAAACCCTCCTTCTTGGGCTCTCACATCGTACGTAGCCTTCATCCGGTCACTCGCGATTCGACTATTATTTCGGGTTCGGTCGTGAATATCCTCCAACTTCTTCTTTAAGTTGATGACATAATCATTCCCGGCTACCTCCTGCTCTATAGGTGGAGACCCAAATTCCAGATCACACGGTAACCGTAACTCGCGTCCAAACATCACAGACGCTGGTGACTGACCGGTTGTTTCGTGGACCGATGCACGATAAGCCATCAGAAACAGATGCAGGTATTGGTCCCAGTCTCGTTGATGATCGGAGACGACCTTGGCCAAATATTTGCCCATTGTTCGATTCATGCGTTCTACCATTCCATCGGACTGCGGATGTAACGGTGTGGTCCGAGTCTTGCGAATGCCCAACAATCGACAGACTTCTCCAAAGAGTACAGACTCGAAATTGCGGCCTTGATCCGAATGCAGCTCCATGGGCACTCCGAAGCGACTGAAAAACTCTTTGACTAGTACGTCAGCAACAGTCGCAGCTTCCTGGTTTGGTAGGGCATATACTTCTGGCCATTTGGTAAAATAGTCCATTGCCACTAAGATGTATTTATTCCCATCGTCAGTTTCGGGAAATGGTCCGGCAATGTCTATAGCTATTCTCTCCAGAGGACTACCCACATTGTACTGCCTCATAGGTGCTCTTCGTTTCCCCAAGGGTCCGTTGCCAGTGGCACATAGTTCACATTTCCGGCACCACTCCTTCACGTCTTCTTTACAGTTGACCCAATAAAAACGCTCCTTAACTTTCTCCAAGGTCTTTTTCACACCGAAGTGTCCTCCGGAGGCACCGTCATGGAGATGTCGCAATACTGTAGCCACTCGGCTTCTTGGAACCACGAACTGAGACCTAATGGTGGTGCCATCTTCACTCTCCAGTACTCGCTTCAGGAGATCGTCTTCCACCTTCAAGGACTCCCATTGGGCCCAATATGCTTTGAGCGTTCTGTTAAAAGGGCTGACGGCCTCCCAGGCAGGCCTTTCTCCCACGCGCTTCCATTCCAGTACCATTTTTAGTTCGGGATCAGCCTCCTGCTGTCGTTGCAATTCTTCCGGCAACCAATTGTCGTTGACGATGGTAGTCCTTAATACTTGGCAAACCCTCTCTTCCAAACGAGAGCAATGACGGCAATCCGTTGGACAGGGTCTTCTTGAAAGAGCATCGGCATTTCGATGACTAGTGCCCGCTCGATGTTCGGTGTCAAAGTCGTATCCTTGTAATCGTTCGATCCACCTTGCGACCTGGCCTTCAGGATTACGGAATTGTAGAAGCCATTTCAACGCTGCATGGTCCGTCCTCAATAAAAACTTCCGTCCGTACAAGTATTTGTAAAAGTGCTCAACGGACTTCACGACGGCCAATAGTTCTTTTCTGGTCACACAATAATTCTTTTCGGCTTTAGACAAAACCTTACTAAAATAGCCGATGACCTTTTCTTGTCCATCCTGTATCTGAGAAAGTACACCCCCAATGGCCAGATTACTTGCATCTGTGTCAAGTATGAATTTCCCTTCTGTCCGTGGATAGCTCAATATTGGTGCGGTTGTCAGGGCACGCTTCAGCTGTTGGAAAGCTGTTTCACACTCTCCGCTCCAAACATACTCGCGCCCATCTTCAGTTAACCTTGTCAGAGGTTTCGCTATATTGGCAAACCCAGGAACGAAACGCCTGTAGTAGGTACATAACCCAAGAAAACTACGAACTTGGTGTTTATCTTTCGGTGTTGGCCACTCTTGAACTGCACGAATCTTATCGGGGTCGGCTGCCACTCCATTTTGTGATACGACGTGCCCGAGATATTTCACTTCCTTTCTGAATATGTGGCACTTTTTCGGACTCAGTTTCAGATTGGCTCCACGTAGTCTTCGGAACACTTCCTCTAGATTTTTCAAATGTTCGTTGAATGATTTTCCGACTACAATCACATCATCTAGGTATACCAGGCAGGTCTTCCACGACAACCCTCTCAGGATGGTCTCCATTAGACGCTCAAAGGTGGCCGGAGCGTTACATAGACCGAAAGGCATAACTGTAAACTGCCATAGTCCGGAACCAATAGTGAACGCGGTCTTCTCCCGGTCTTCAGGTTCCATTTCAACTTGCCAGTAACCGCTCTTCAAGTCCAAAGTCGAAAACCATCGTGAACCAGACAGGGTATCTAACGTGTCGTCGATGCGTGGTAAGGGATAGCTGTCTTTCTTGGTCACGTCATTAAGCTGCCGATAATCCACACAAAATCTCGTTGACCCGTCCTTCTTACTGACCAGGACCACCGGTGATGCCCATGGACTGCTGGATGGCTCGATGACCCCTTGTTCTTCCATATCAGTAATAATCTTTTCGGCTTCTGCTCTCCTTGCTAAAGGTAGACGCCTCGGCTGCTGACGGACAGGCATAGAGTTGCCTGTATTGATTTTATGTTTTATTATATCTGTTCGTCCCTTCTGGCTATCGTCAAGAGCGAAGATATCTTGGTATCGATGAACCAAACCCTGTACCTCTTTCACTTCTGTTCTGTTAAGGTCTTCGCACGAACTAGTAACCATGCCCACTAATTTTCCACCATGGTCTTTGGGCGCTGGTTTTGGAACATCAGCCATACACCTGGCTACTCGGAATACTGGCACACACTGTCCCACAAGGGTACTCTTCTTCAATGTCACCGGATCCACATTAACGTTCATAAGCCTCACCGGTACTGTCTTTCCAACCTTGATCAGCGCTTTTCCCACCAGTATGCCACTATGGATCTTCTTATCACAAACAGGCTCCATCATTCGCACACATCCAACCCGAAGATCTCCATCCAAACCTGCCTCAACAACCATCTCGCTTTGACCCCGCAATATCACATCTTCAGTCAGCAAAACCCTTACAACCGGATCTTCTCGGGGGTGCAACGGAAGTTCTTCGTTACCGACCTTCAAAACACCCTCTTTCAAATCCAACGTAAAACCAAATTTTCTCAGGAGGTCCATTCCAAAGATGAAGTCATCAGTGATATCGGCTACCAGCACCTCATGATCACGTTCTTCACTTCCAATGCCAATCTTCATCTTCACCACTCCGCGTGTTGGTATCACTTCACCTGTTGCTGTACGGAGTTGAGTAGTTGTTGATAACAGCTTCATACTTGATTGTAGAACATCAGGGCGTACGATGGATTTTGTCGCCCCCGTATCAATAAGTAGTGGAACAGTTCGGTTAGCAATCTTTCCATCTACAAACAAACTGCCGTTACTATTCTTTGATGTTACGGCATGGATCGTGATCTCCGGGGCATCTTCACTCGCAGCCAACGTTCGCCCCCTCTTGCCAACCCCTTTTAACTTTTCCGACGGTTGTACTTTTCTGGGTTTAGGGCAGCGGCGTCGTATGTGCCCTTGTTCACCGCAGTTCCAGCAACGGGGTCCTCGAACTTCTTGAGGATTCCTCTTACGACTATCTTCCTTCTGAAGAACTCTCATTAATAATTCTTCTAGGCGATCTTTGGAACTGGAACCTTCCTCTTCTTCCGCAACGGTTCGAACTCGCCCGTGGCCTCGGGACGCTCGTTTTGCAGCTTCAAATTCTAAGGCGTGAGCAAGCGCATCATCAGTTGTTCTTGGTCGTGCCAGCCTCAATGATTGTTGTGTTTCTCCGTCTCTTAACCCATCAATGAAGGTCTGCACAGCCAGCTGTCCCAGAAATGAATCGGGTGCCGTAGGGTACGCCAATCGGACAAGCCGCGCAACATCGGCTTCAAACTCCTGCAGGCTTTCTCCATTCTTCTGGATACGATTCTTCACTTGCGCGTGATACACTTGTTGAAGATGCGCGTCTCCATATCTCATTTCCAATCTAGACACTAACAATTGGTAATCATTTTCCTGTCCTGCTGGGATTGTTTGCAGGACGTTCAACGCGTCTCCACGCAAAGCCACAGTTAAAGAAACGGCCTTTTCCTTGCCTGTCCATCCGTTGGCCCCAGCGGCCGCCTCAAATTGTTTGTAGTAGGTGGACCAAGGTATCTTTCCATCGAACGTGGGTGGTTTTACTTTTATCCCTACGGCAGGAACCTTTTCTTCTTTAAATTGTTTCTTTACTTCATTAAACGGCCACTCAGAAGTTGAGGGAAACCGTAGTTGCCTCATTCTATCTTCCAGCATTTCGATCATATCGTCTTTCTTAGTTGTTGGTGGTAATTGCATTTGGGCTATTTTCTCTTCTACCATCTTTATTACCCTATCTTGTTCCGCCAATCTACCTTCCAATAGTCCTAACGCACTGGCATTCTCCAAAAATTCTTCGAAAACTTTATCTTCCAACGCTTTGACATTTTCCAACAATTCTCCTTTCATCATTTTAACATTTTCTTCCAGTGCTTTAGTATTTTCAAGTAATTCTTGTTTTAAAATTCTAGAATTCTCTTCGGACTTTTCCAGTAGTTCTTCTTTTAGCATTCTAACATTTTCTTCGGACTTTCTAGAATTTTCTTCGGCTTTTCTAGAACTTTCTTCCATTTTACTTAACAACAAACTAGTATCAATTGCGGGTCCAGGTATTTCGAAGAGGAAACTTTCAGGATCTTCTTGCTGTTCTATAAGCCATTCTTTTAGCCGATTTATTAACACGTTTTTAAGGCCAGTTGTTTCCAAATCTCGTTCTTCCAGTTCATGTTTCAAGTCTATTACTTTCAGATCTTTCAACAATTTCATCGCCATCTTAATTGTTTGTTGAAATTATTTTTAACACTAAAAATTTAATCTCACAGCACTTTATTTAATTATTACGCGATTTTATTTATTTTAAAACCTCACACCTGTAACACCACTGTAACGTTCTTTCTAAAAATAATAATACAAGTGCTGTTTAAATCGTCTATTCACAAACAAATATTTATTTCTATACACTAATGAATACACTATAAATTAACGCTATAATTATAAACCATTAAAAACTATTATTTACAGACTATGAATTTCTAATACAACATTTATATTCACTATTTATTTTGTAATACACAGTTAATGACTTGCTGTTGACTGCCTCCCTTTTATCCGCGAGTCGCTTTTATACCCTCCTACAATCGTACTAGAAGCCGGTAGAAACTACCATGTATTTCTGGAAGGTGCTAGATAAACAGTGCCTCGTTTACATTGTTGGTGCTATGCGTCATTCTCTCGAATGCCGCAGAATACTCCATCCGCTGCTCGAGAAGGGGTTCTTTCTTTTTCTCTCTTGTTACAATACATATTACCTCAAGAAGGCATTGGATGCTAAGTGATTGCCATAGTTACAAGAATAAAAGAAGTAATAAAAGATATCTTAAATGAACACGTTTTTTATTAATTCCAAGATTAAATATAACTTCTGGTAAACCCCCTACCGTTATAACTGGTGACCCCGACGTGATTTGAACACGCAACCTTACCTTACCCTAACCTAACACTCACTATCATTCTAAAATTCGTTGAAAGTTGATAAATTATTTCAAAAGTGTTAATTTAAAAACAACGATTTTGAAATATCCATGATCAAAACTTGAAATGCACATCTTGTATTTTCACACGTAAATTTATGTTTTATTTTATTTATAGAACACAGAAATATGCCAATTGATGATGCTATTGTTCTTATAACTCGCAACTTTGATGCTTATATGAGAGGTGAAAAGGTTGGCTCTGGTACAGGAACAGGGTCTATCACAGATCGTCATCCAGAGTCGATTCAAGTTTGTCAACAATATAAAATATTTAAAATTTAAACCCTTTAATTATTTCATAATTATAGATGCTGCTTAATTTGTTGGCTGAAAATAGACAAATAACAACAGTACAGTATGATCGTTTAATGAAATATCTTCAAGATCGCAGAGAAATTCAAAGTGAGTATGAAGTTGCAGAAGGTGTTGGTGAGTCTAAACCCGAGGAATCTAACACCAAGCAAGCTGAACTACAAAGCCGGATTATGAATATCTTAAATAAATCCGCTGATGATTCACCAAAACCTGTTGAACCACCTCCACAACCAGGTTCCACGCCGTTGTTAAATGATCCATCTGTTCAAAAAGCCCTTGATAGTCTACTTTCAGGGGATATGTTTAAAACTATAAGTACAGGATTTTAATAAATCTAGGATTAAGTATGGTGTTAAGAATATGAAAATTAAATAAAAGGAATTCCAATTATTCCTAAGAATAGCATTAAGTGAATGTTTTGTCAGTCTCATTAATTTGTAAGAAAAAACAAACTTGCAAGTTACAATATACAATTTCCAATGTATTGTGTTGTATTTATTTATTTATTTTTTGGGCGAGGAATCAGGGCGGCGCAGCATCCCTCGTACCTCTTGGCACCGATTACTATGCTAATTTGGCCGACTGTAGAATTTAGCTGAATATTGAGCAATCTCACCCCTAGTAGGATTTTTATCATGCCAACCATCACATTGGCACAGGACCTACAGTTTTACTTCCTATCCGAGAGGAAGGCATATTTTAGTTTTCCTCCGCTATAAAAAATTACCAGCTGAGCCGGGGATCAAACCGGGATTATGAAGTAAACACTAATCCAGCGAAGCTGGCATTGTTTTAGCACACCACGTATTTTCAACAAAACGCAGGATTTGGAGGAACTATACTGGGTTTCTTTTATACAAAAGGCAACGTATAGACTTTTTTCATATTTAAATGATTTTGGGGTACACTTTTGTGCGTTTCCAATTGCCTTTATTATCTAGTATTGCTTGATGTGGTAAACTATACACTAAAGTGTAGTTAATACAAGAAATGAGTAATCACAAATCAGTGCCGAAGATAGTTAAAGGTATCACACGGATACCATTCTCTATGAGCGTGTCATGCGAAGGCAGTGCAGCACTCAGTTGCATCCCCAACTCCCTTTTATGCACTTTTATGAAGAGTAACTATCCTAAACATGAGGACATATTGTTGTAATGCGCCATTGATAATGTAGCGATAGCACAGTATAATAACATACAGTAACATGACTCTCGCAAATATTGGCAGCCAGCGCTCGGCACCCGCAGCATCTAGACCGCAGTTATGCTTTATACGCACGACCGAGCAGTGCAAATTAGACAGGGCCGGATAACGTGAGTTCTGCATTGCGAGTAGCCTGTAGCTGTGTGCGTAGTACGGAATGGGTAAATACAGTTGTTGTGCCACCAAAGGCTGTAAAAATACATCGGAATAAACTTCATTTAGTTTTTTCAGGTTTCCGATGGATAATCACCGGTTAGTGTTATTTCTTTATATACTATTATTTTTTAATAAATGCTCCCGTAAAAACAATGCCGTATTTAAGAGTTCACTTTTGTATATATTTACCAATTGCTTAAAATTTAATTGCTAACATGTAATAGAACAAATAAGCGATTCTTAATTAATAATTCTTTATGCTGACTTATTAAAAAAGTTCAACAAACAAATGAAGATTCTAGGTTAACGCCTGATCAACAGGTGTAAAACACGTTAAGATAAAATAAAAGATAACAACGTCTGTTGTTACCCTCGGCTGTTAACATTTTAACATAACAAATTTTATATTAATATTTAAATGTAAATGGTGAAATCCGTAAAATAAATTTATTATTATTATTATTATTATTATTAAAAAAAGTCTTATTAGGATAGTACTTTTTAACATTTCCTTGGTCATTGTGTCTTTAATCTAATATGGATGAAAATAAGTTTTATTATTATTAGGTAAAATAGAATAATTTAATGTCCTTAATAATAATTACCTATTATAGTGTAAATTGATTTGTATGTATACAGCGTGTCCGGTGTTAGAACGCATTAGTTTTAAGGGGTGATAGAAGACATCAAAAGCAACAAAAAAGTCTGATACAACTTTGTTCTAGGACGTACTACTTTTTCAGAAAAAAATAATAAAGTTGGAAACTTTAACATCATTTTGCCATGTTAATAATATGTAGTACTTTAATTATGGCGCTTTGTCGGCAGATGCATCTCATCTATCACAACAAGCCTTAATGACATTTTATTTCATTTCGTATTTCAAACAATTGTTTATATACTACAATTAGTAAAATAAAGTATAACTTGATCTCCGTTGTCAATGACACCGGAGTTCAAGACGTTTTTCATCTCCGTTGTTGTTGGCAACGTAAAAATCATTTGATGTTGCATAACAGCCACATGTGACATGCTGCTTTTTATCTCCGTATGATGACACAGACAAGGCAACTTGCTTTATTATACAATAAATTCGGATGAATTTTAAAAGGGAGAAATTAGGATTGAAATACTAAATAAAATAAAACAACTTATGCAATACGGAGATCAAGCTTCTTTAAATCCTCGAAGATGTTATAACGCCTCGGCGTTATAATACATCTTCTCGGATTTAAAGTATCGCTTGATCTCCTAATTACATAATAGTAATTTACGTTACAAGTCCTGGAAATGGAATTTTACAGTCGAGTAAGATGTTACGGACAAGGCGACGAAGGAGCCGAGTCCGGAACATCGAAACAAGACTGTAAGACCATTTCCAGGACATATGACGTAATGCGTTTTATTTCATACTGCAATTATTGGTATATTGGTTTAATTTAAAAAAAATTATATAATATATATTATGTAATTAGGAGATCAAGCGATACTTTAAATCCGAGAAGATGTATTATAACGCCGAGGCGCCAGCCGAGGTGTTATAACATCTTCGAGGATTTAAAGAAGCTTAATCTCCGTATTGCATAAGTTGTTTTATTTTATTTCGTAGTTCAATCCTAATTTCTCCCTTTTAAAATTCATCCGAATTTATTGTATAAAGAAACAAGTTGCCTTGTCTGTGCCATCATGTGCGTAACCAAGGAGATAAAAAGCAGCATGTCACGTGTGGCTATTATGCAACATCAAATGATTTTTATGTTGCCAACAACAACGGAGATCAAGGACGTTTTGAAATCCGGTGTTATTGACAACGGAGATCAAGTTATACTTTATTTTACTAATTGTAGTATATAAACAATTGTTTGAAATGAGAAATGAAATAATAGTATATAGTAAGTAAGTAAGTAAATTTTATTTGTATATCGGTCTAAGACGACCATTACAAGGGTTAGCAAAAATACAATATGTGATTCTGATTAAGTATAGTAGGTAATAATTAACATAATTATCTTAAGTTATATTATCTTATTTTACGTGTATTGTGCAGTATAGTATAATCTAAAGTAACAACTCAATTTGATTATGGTATTTTTTTAAACAATTTAGAAGAAAGGTTAAAACGTAGAATAACGTAAATCTGCAACACTTTATACAGTACTTTTGAGAAAGACAGTAAATAATGGTAATCATTGTTTCATTCGATTAGAAATCAGTATAATTATATGTTCAAACAGAATGCTCTTGCACGTAATGCTACTTCTATGTAATTAAATAGGTCATTCAGCTGACAAATGTTCTCAATATTGAATAAAAAACTAAAAAAATTATCAGAATTAATCTCAGTTGAAGAGCATATGAGATATTTGTGTAGGTAATGATGGCGAAGACTTTCATAGACAGGACATTTCACTACAAAATGGTATAGAGTTTCCCGATTCTGTAAATTGCAAATTGTACATTCTTCGTTTGGGTCTATACTATGGGCAGTACCATTAAAATAAAAACTAATTATGCTATTATTTGATGTTCGAGCTTGATGTATAAGTCGCTGTTTATTAATAGAAATACGACAAATTTAATAAAAATGTATTATTCAGTGTTAAGTGTTGATATAGTGGGCTATAGCTAGAGGTTAATAACTTAGTGCGATCTTCTATAACAAGGAATTGTTGTAATTCTTGTACTAAAGTATTTTTAGTAGGACTTATCTGGTTAACATCTTGGCTATGCCACAGGTCTTCTCTATTTATCTGACAAAAGATATTTTTTAAATGAGATATCCAATTATATTTTATATTATTTGATTTTGATACATTAAGTGCAAAGAGCCTATTATAACATATGCGTGGCAGTCTGTTTTGAGGCATTATAAGAATTTTACCTAGCCAATTTAGTGCACGTTTAAACACCAATGTTATAAGCATGTTCAGCTGAAATTCTGAGCGAAGGACGTATCCTGGTGTTGACTTATTAAGAAAATAAAGGGATTTAAAAAAGTTGACTTGTGTCTTCTATAACATCAGGATACGACAGTGCCCATATTTCAGATGCGTAGAACAGAACACTTAAGATTGACACCTGATATAAGTATACACGAGATTGGTGGTTATCTAGTTTAGATTTAAACATAATAGATTTCACGCTGGCTAATGCTCTATTTGCTTTCACTACTCTATTTTGAGCAGCCTTCAAAAACAATCCGGATGAGCTAAAAGTTATACCCAGGTAATCATATTCACTCACTATTTCCATAGGTTGTTCTTTATACGTAAATCGAATATCCTTTGGGATTTTCCCTGCCCGTCTAAATACCATTATCTTTGATTTATTAGTATTTACTTCTAAATGATTGTTATTTGAATAAATTTCTAATGCATTTAATGCTAACTGTAGTTTTATAGGAGTTTCAGCCAGTAAAAGAAGATCATCAGCATAAAGAATTGTCGAGATGTCAGTGAATCCATCGATATTGACACCTTTAATACCCTTGGACAACAAGAAATCTGGGAAATCGGCTAAGAAAAGAGAAAATAACAGTGGACTTAGGGAATCACCTTGCAATACCCCCGATGTAATTCTAATACTATCTGAACTTTGTCCATCTTTTTGTAATATGAAATTAGCGTTATCATAGAATGATTTAATCGTATATAAAACTTTGGATGACAGTCGCATATGATGAAGTTTTGCCCACAACAAAGAATGCACTTTTGAAATCCACAAAAGCACAATATAATTTTCTTTGTTTTAATCTAATGTGATTATGAATCATTGATGTTAAAATAAATAAATTATCTGTACAGCTTCGATCTGCACGAAACCCTGATTGAGATTCTGGAAGTTTATTATGCAATTCTGCCCATGCCATAATTCGATGAGCAAGTATTTGGGTGAATATTTTTGTAATATTGTTAATTAGAGCAATTGCTCTATAGTTTTCAGGTCTATTAGGATCTCCTTTTTTAAATAGCAAAAATACTTTAATACTGGACCAGACTTGTGGTGTTTTTTCATCCTTTAAGATAATATTGTAAAACTTTAACAAGAGATCTATACCTTCATCTGGCATATACTTATAAAACTCATTCGGGATTCCATCCAGACCGGAGGATTTGCCTCTTTTACAATGATGCAAGACTGATTTTAATTCATCCAATCTTATATCAGAGTCTAGTTCAGGGCATATTATCCTATCATGAAAGTGATCATTATTGGAGGGTGGAGTAATATAGATTGTTTTATAATAATCTTGCCAAGTGTTCATATCTATTGGGTTTGTGTAATTATTATTTGTATTTAAACGACGTGCTACTTTCCAGAATTCTGTAGGGTTTTTAGTATTAGATAACTGCTCACACAAATTCATATAATAAGCTTTTTTGGTACCTTTGGTTAAATGTTTATAAGATTTCTTCCTATCTAAATAAATATGTACATTAACATCATCAAAACCATTAGTTCTGCAATTCCTGAGTGCCTGTTTTAAATCTTTTTTTGCCCGTTTACATGCTCCATCAAACCAAATCGTACTACTCGTATGGTTCCTCACAGATCCCACATATACTTGTTTAGACATATCTAGATTATTAGCGATTTCTTTAATGGAATCTGCGAAGGACTCATACATTATTTGACTAGTTATATTTGGATTTTTTTCATTCATATAGTTTGTTAGATTTATTACTTTATTATGATAAATTTCTAATAACTCGTCGTTCCAATACAATTTTGGTACGTACCCACCTACTTGCTTTAAATTAATGTTGCCAATATTTGACAGATTTAAATGTACTGTTACTTGAACGGGTAGGTGATCAGATCGTGAGCCTACCTCATAAATTGACATGTCATGTACGTAAATAATGAAACAACTATTTATCCAGCAAAGATCAATTATAGATTTGCCTATTTTACTAATGTAAGTATATTGTACAGGTCTATCATTGATAGTTCGTCCATTTAAAACTAACATACCAAATTCTTCCATAACCTTGACTAAACTCTTCCCTTTAGGATTTATAGTCGGATCTAGAGTTAATCTAAGCGGATCAAGTTTTGATTGGGAACATATGTCAGAGTCCAGCTGATTTAGCTCACCAATTCTGGCATTGAAATCACCAATTAACATACAATTATCCGACTCAAAATCAAATGCTATATGTGTTACTGTCTCTTTCAATAAATCCAAACAGATATTAATATCTTTATTTGGCGAAAAATATATTATTCCTAAAACAAAGGCAAAATTATTAATTTTTATTCTTACAAATAGCCACAAGTTATTATTTTCAATGACCTTTACATCATATTGCCTGTTGATTAACAGTAATATACCTCCACTAGCCCTACCCTTTGATTTTTCCTTAAGTGCTGAACTGAAGAATACTTGATAACTGTCAAAGCGATTTAAATTACTTGTAGGTAAATTTACTAATCATGTCTCGTACAGGCAGAAGATGTCAAGGTCATTGAAATAACCCGTATTATCAGAAGAAGTTAACTCAACAAAATTTGAATATCCCTGACAATTCCAACTAACTATTTTTAGTTCACTATTTTTTGTTATTTCGAGGCTTTTCGCCTACGTTACTGTTACTATTGTCTGTATTTTTTATTTCTTTTGAATTCTTAGTCGTCCTTTTATAACTATCTATTTTACTGCTTAGTTTTTTGGAGTATTATCAGGTACCTTTATTTTTATCTCTTCTAATTTTTCAATGTCTTTGTTCCATTTCCAGACTACTTCATCTATTGTGATCTTGTTATACCCCTGTTTAACGATTTTACCACTATTTCTTTCTTCTACTGCTTTTTTCCTTAGTTGCATTTGTTTTTCTCTTTCTTTCTTTGTTAGGTCATCATTTATGTATATTCTTTCTGTGATAATTTTTCCCAATTTTGGTTTATTTTTCATAATTTTCTCTTTATCCTTACCATTTTCCAATTTAACCAAACATATGTTAGGCCCTATTTTGAAGGCGTCTTTCACTTTAACTCCCACTTCCAAATTTTCTTTTAGAAAGTTTTCTATTTGAGTTTTTATAATGCCTGTATCGTTTGTATCAATCTTCATGCCGCTAATAACTATATTATTCTTTCTGTTTTCTTTATCTATCACTTCCAGGTTACTTCTAATCTCTTGTAACTCCTTTTTTATCACCTCATTTTCTTTCTTAATACTTTCGTTTTCTCTTCTTAATTCTGTATTTTCCTTTTGTATATTTATCATATCAACGTTGTACTTGTCTTGTTGGGTTCTTATGTGTTTAAGGTCTTCTGTAAGCCCTTGTACCAGTGTTACTAATAGATCCAATTTCTTATCATCATGATGTGTTTTAGTTGGCGATCTTGGCGTTTTTTTTTATTTCTCAAACCCATCCTCCCCAATTCTGCTCTTCTTCTCTTCCTTCCCTCATCAGTAGAATAATCATCACTGTCGGTGGGTTCATGCTGTTTGTTCATTTTTAATATAAGTAATTATGTATCGTGGTTATAATATTTCTCCCATTGTGTATACTTCAGTTTGTACTAGTATAAGTATGATGGGTTGCCTATCCAATTTTTCGCGAAGCGGCCCTGTGCTTTTTAAGGTCACTGTTTTCTTATCTCTAATGTGAGGTTACAATGTATTTCTTTAATTACTGCACTAACCTGCTATCAGGGGGTGGGAACTCAAATATCCGTACTTGGTTCCATTACAAACCTGCTACCATCTAACGTTCGGCCAGAAAGCTAAGGCGTCAACTACTAATACAATAAATAAAAATTACAGAAACCTTGATGTAGCTTTAAAAATTGCTGAGCGCGCAAAAATTCTAGATTTAATAAGAATAACAATGGCAAAACGGTTAACATTTTATTTATGTATTGCACTTATAATTTTTATTTGTATAGTGAATATTAAAGTTTCCTTATAAAAAATGCAGTGCTTACCGACAAAGAAATATAATAAAGTGTTAGCGGGGTTATGTGCCTGTATTTAGTTTATGGTTATTGGAGTTTTTTGTGGTTTAGTATTACAACCGTTCAACACTAATAATAAACAAATGGACTACTATTTTAAAAGGCATCTATCGGCTTTATATGATATTTCGGCCCCCTCATAACTCTTCATTGCAGTACATTTTGAAAAAAACCTTTTTGATCCCTTGTAGGAAACACTACAAGCTTTCTAATACAACTTACCAATTTTGTGTAAGATTTTTTATTTTTAACAAAAAGACTTTTTGATCAGTATGGAAAGCTATAGAGAAATTGAAAGAAAAGCTCGTATCTACGTCTTGCAGTAGGTTACAACAGCCAGGTTCATCATTTATGATACGTATGACAATTATCTACAATTACCTTATTTGTACATTTGTGTAAGATTTTTTTTTAAGAAAAAAAAGGATCTTATTTGAGTTACCTTAGAAGTGGACCATTTTCAATTCAACCAATTTGAAGATTAGGCCATTTTCTTTATTTAAGAATAGAAATATATGAAGTTTATTGTTGACATTCAACAATAATTACTAAAACGGAGATGTAATAGCATCATTGCTTTCTTTTAAAGCTGCAAGTATCTTTTTATCTGCGCGCTACCCCTGAATGTTTTCGTATAGGCAACACATCTAACCGTAGGCATTTTTGCCAATCCTAATGGGTTCGGTTATGGAAATAAATTGGATACATTTGATTGGTCAGCAGTATTGGCGCAATTGTAATTATTCAAATTTGAAATTCGTTATCTTTATTTTTTACACTTATTTAGGTACTTCAAATTATGAAACAAAACGTTAAGGTTCAGCTAAATAATATAAAATAATTAAAATAGAGTAAACACTGAACGACCATACATAATCGGTGCGATTCTGTTTTAAAAGATAGCAATATTGTTATCAAGCATAATTTGCATAGTTATTGATACGTACTTCTGCACGTTTATTTAAATAAACAGCTGTCTGTAAATTATGAGGTGCTTTCTTTTGCACTGGTAATGAATTAAATTTTGTGTAATGGTGATCTCGTAGATTTACATTTATTTTTATATCTTATATTAAGCCAAGCCTGTTATGGAATTTATAACAAACGTTATTAAAAAGGAGTACAAACATGGGAAATAATGGGTAAGCATAGATATCAATAATAATCATAGCTAATTTGCATAGTTATTGATACGTACTTCTGCAGAATGCTGATCAGTTACTTCTTTTATGCGAAATATATTTTCATCTGAACCAAACAAGTATGTGTACCCAGGAGGCAGAATATGTTTACACCTATTTTCTATTTCCATATTATTGCACCAAATTGTCTAACAACACAGTTATTCACATTAATTTAATTACTGTCACCTGTCATGTTTAACTGTTTACAATACAAAACAACTCATCGTGCACATCACGTGAGCACCCCCAACCAATCAAAAGTCATACATTTATTTCCATAACCGAACCCATTAGGATTGGCAAAAATGCTAACCGTAGTATGAAAATAAGGTAAAATGAGAATTAGGTAGAATAAAAATAAGGTAAAAAAACGCATGTCATAAAGCTGAACTTAGGTTAACAGCTTACTATAACCTAACAAAGTAGTATCGATAGAAAGCCATAGATACAGTACTACCAATATAAGGTAAATAAATATCGGTTCCATATTTTGTATCATAATTAAATGTCGAAAAGTCGATTTTTCAATGTGTGCTATACCTCTGGTTAGGGCTAAGTGGAAATTAGTAGTTGCGGGTACAATTATATTGATAAAGTATCTTATAACGATTGACCTCCAGTTAATGTTAACCAAAGATTGAAAAACCAGTCCTCAATAAAATAGGAATTCAATCCAACGCGTTCCGTACTATAGCAGACCCGTACACTGGGGTTACAAACTATCTATAATTGTATATGTTTGATATCTATTAAACTACGAAGGCAGGCCATTATTTAATTTCGCAGGATATACTATGACCAAAGATTTAATAATTCTTAACACAAAAATTGTGACTCAAACGAGCTCAATCTAACGGTTCAATGTGAAGGAAAACATCTTTAGGATTTAGGAATGGGGAATAGATTAAATTAAAGTAGGTGTTTTTGGGATTTATGGCAGCAACATCCTAGTTTTCAGCCTTTTATTACAGTCTTTAAGCTGAAGCAGCTTTGGGTACTTCCGGCAGGATTGGAACGCTACTGTGAATTACGCTAGAATAACCAACCAAAGCTGATTAAAACTTTAAACCAGTGCAGTGGTCCTCCATGCTTCTTATGTAGTAGAATACTTATGTTAAATTAGCTTCTTTTTTTAATTCGAACTATTCAACAAATGCGTACTCTCTTGTTTCTCTAAAGGCAGTAAAACCACATTTCTTCTTTCTAAAGAACGAAAAATGTTTTGAATACGATAATACTCATTGCACCTTAGAATATAAAACTGTAGGAAGGAGCGTAACTACTCTACACAATGAGCTTTAAAAGCGACGGATATTACGTCACACTGGCCGCCATTAGACACCACCTAAATCTCCTTTTCTCTTAAACTCTGACAAATACGAAGAAGGGAATAACATATCATAAGTAAGTATTCGTTTGTTTAAAATATTAAATATAAAATTTATATTCTAAGATTAATTTCAAACCACTATGTTTTAAAATTGAGGTTATGTAGTTTATGTGCGCATTTCGAGACATCGAGAACCGCCAATAGAAATATCTAATTACAAAACCGGAGACACGTACTCCGCCATATTGAGACCCCATCCTGGTCGTATGTGGTAGATAATTATGTTCCTTCCTACAGTTTTATATTCTAAGCATTGCACACATATTCTACAGTGACGTGAGTAGTATGTCCTTCAGATTACCAACTTTGTGTGTTAGTGTATACTGTACACTGTTCGTGGCTCAGTAGATCTCTGTATTATACACTCAAAATAAACGAATTATATGTAGTATTGAAGAAGAAAACCTGGAACTAAAAAGAATGATATGGAAGCTTGCAGATCAGAATGATATTCTGGAATTCCCCAATCTCACAGAAGAATTAAAGTTTTTGACGGTTGGTTCTTATCAAATCAAAATGAATCAACTGTACCTTTAAGAATAAAATAACATAGAGTCATAAAAATAATTTATTGACCACAATACATATTTTGTACATTAAAAACGCAGTTTTGGTATATATTTGTATAAATGTTGCATTGTTGTGTTGAGTGTTCTCATTATTTCTGCACAACCGTTGTCTCCCATTGAGGTGCTAAATTCTTCGTGCTGATTCAGTTGCATTTACTAGTATGATTGAACAGAATTCGAATTCGTGTGTCCAATTATTTTTAGTAATTGTTGTTGGAACATTAGCGTTTGCAAGGAGTGATACTGCAGTAGATCTGTTATTATGATTTGTGAATTACTTTGCGGTTTATTCCAACTGAATTGTTTCAATACTTTACTTTGTCCATGCTGCATGATGATAGTTTATTTATTTCAATGTGGTCATTCATGAACTAGCTTGAATTATGTAGATGTAGACACCATAATATCATAGAGTAATTGCTAATATCTATTAATTAATTACCAATTTTAGGATTGTCTATCCCAGAATCCCAAAGTATTTTGGGATCAAGTCCTGTGGGACCAGTTAAAATTCCTGCAAGAACATACAGTAGAAAAAGATTATTTCCATCTGAAAGTGTAGAGCAGGAAGTAAATGTTAACACATCAACGAATGTAGGACCTAGTACTTCTAAAAGAGGAAGAAGTTTAACTCCAGAACCAGCACATGTTCCTCCAGTAATTCAGTGTTAGTTTTTTCTTAATTTATGTTTCTCAGAAATTTTTTATTGATATTTAATTATACCGTTTTGTTAATTATCTTTAAATTGAAACTGAATTTTTAATTGTTTTAGCTTCAATTTCTACAACAAATAGAAAAATAAAGTACTTACCAAAGCATAGCCAGAGAATAAAATCTATGAGAACAATGGCAATGAGGGCCAGGAATAATGTGAAGAAAATCAGAAATCGACTGAAACAACTTTTAAAAAATAATAAATTAAGTTTTTTGAAGGATGTAAACCAGACAACAATTGATTTTTTTATAAATCAACAGAAAAACCAAAAATTCCAACCAAGACGTAGAAGGTTTTCTATGGAAGACAAAATTTTTGCATTATCGCTATTTAAACAAAGTGGGAAAGGTTACAGATTTTTGTCAAAATTTTTCTCACTTCCATCCAGAAGAACTTTGACAAATTTATTATCAAAAATACCTTTTACATGTGGTATAAATAAATGTATTTTTGAACATCTAAAAGGTACAGTATCGAAGATGAAAAAAATTAACAAAAACTGTGTCCTAATGTTTGATGAACTATACTTGGAGGCTGGTATTCAGTATAATCCTACAGAGGATTTTGTGGAAGGATTTGTGGATTTTGGAAACAGTGAAAGACGGCCTAACTTTGCTGATCATGCTCTGGTTTTTATGTTAAAAGGTATTCATAAAAAATGGAAACAACCTATATGTTTTTGTTTTAGTGAGCATACTACATCTAGCGCACAATTAGTTTTATTAATAAAAGAGCTGGTACGAAATGTTCGCCAGACAGGGCTCAATATAGTGGCTACAGTATGTGACCAAGGAGCAACAAATGTAGCAGCTATAAATAATCTACTGACTGAAACAAATGCATATTGCTTGCGTAACCATGTAGAAAATCGTTACCAAGGCTATTTAATAGATGAAAAGGAAATCGTACATCTCTATGATTTTCCACATTTATTAAAAGGGATGAGAAATGTCTTGTTAACGAAAAACCTGCATTTTACACAAAACAATATAAAAAAGGTAGCATCTTGGTCACATATTGTAGAATTTTACAAGAAAGATAGGGACAGGGGCATTTACAGTGAGGTAGTAAAATTAACAGACGAACACGTTTTACCAGATAAAATAAAAAAAATGAGAGTGCAGAAGTGCTCTCAAGTTTTTAGCAGAACAGTGGGGATAGCTATAAAAAACAGAGCTGAGATTAGCAAGGAGTTGTCCGAACTGTCTAAATTTTATATAAATCCTTCTGCTTCAGAAACAGCAGATCTTTTGTTATTTGTTGATGAACTTTTTGATAGTGTTAATAGTGATTTAATAAAACCTCCTCCTGGGAAAGAACTGAGAGGTGTAGTGACATCAAAATCAAAACATCTTGAAGTTTGGAGAAACGCTATTCCTATTTTAGAATCCATGTACTTTTCCTATCCCGCAACCAACCAACATAATATTACTCCTTCCATTAAAAATTGGATTTTTTCACTCCGTAGCTTAACTTATCTTTGGGAAAAACTAAGAAATAGTGGTTTTAAATTTTTACAAACAAGAGCACTAAATCAAGACCCTATTGAAAACATTTTTTCATTGATAAGAAATCATGGAGTGCGAAATACTAAGCCCACTTGTTCTTCCTTTAATTCTTCGTTCAAATCACTTCTTATAAATAATTTATCCTCAACTCACTCTCTCTGTTCTAACTGTGAGGAAGATAAGTCAGTTGGAGTTTTAGATAACTTAAAAGAGTTTGTCAATAAAAAATATGAGGTACTGATAAGGCCAGAAATCACTACACAAGATTTTGTTCAACAACCTTGTAACATAGATGTAAACTTTGAAGATTTTGCTACGCCCTATGTTGCAGGAGTTGTTATACAAAAAGTATTTAACAAACAAAAATGCAAAGATTGTCTTCATTTAATGGAAGACAAAGAAAACCTTCTACAAAATAGGCTTATAAGGCAAAGAACATATCAAGATTGTAGAATGGTGTTACCATCAAAAATGTTTATTCAAAAATTTAAAATTGTTAGTAAGAAAGTTTTTCTAACAATTCCTTGTTATTTGCTAACTTATAACATAAAAAAATTAATTTTTAATAAAATATATTCAAATGAGTTTGATCAATTTTTTTGTACCAAACATAAAATTTATTCTAAAAAATTTGTGAAAATTTCTGTAAACATTATTTTATTTCATTTTATTAAAATTATTAATAATTTATTAAGAGGAAAAGATTCTCGATACAAGGATTCAAATTATTTTACACAACTTGCATATAATAAATATTTAAAAAGAAATAAATCAAAAAATTGAAATATATGTACCATATGGACTTGCAAAATTGTTAACCTTTGCAATTAACCTTCTTCTCCAATTAACTAATTTTATCCTATAAACTGGGTGCATTTTATATTCATTTTGTTTTAGTATAGGTGTACATTTTTATGTTTTATTTATTAGAATAGGTATTTTAGTGTATATTTCCCTTTTTATCTAGATGTATCTTTTGATGAAAAATTAATTAAATGGTTTGTTATTAACAATACTATCTACTGGTATTAAATCTTTTGTATTTACAATTAGATATTGTGGGTTATTCATATATCTAGTTTTATAAATAACACTTTTGCAAGGTCCAATTGAAGCTTCTCTTATTTGGTATTCAATTTATAATAATGTAGTTCAAATAGAAAAGATTCATTGTTGTTAAATACTTTTTACTTTAAACTTGATAAAGTTTATTCCAATAGAGTGTAATTTTAGTGTTTGTGATTTTTTTCAAATTATTTACTATTATTTTTTAACATTTTTTATTGTTGTTTACTGTTGGAAACATAATTATCCTGTACTGCATACTATTACTATTATTATTAGTACTACACTAACTAATATTTAGATAAATAATCTCTGTATGTTGTGGGAACAGTTGTAAATAAACTATCAAATTAAGACTGACGTTTATAATGATAGTATTATATATATTATGTAATTAGGAGATCAAGCGATACTTTAAATCCGAGAAGATGTATTATAACTCCGAGGCATTATAACATGTTCGAGGATTTAAAGAAGCTTGATCTCCGTATTGCATAAGTTGTTTTATTTTATTTCGTATTTCAATCCTAATTTCTCCCTTTTAAAATCCATCCGAATTTATTGCATAAAGAAGCAAGTTGCCTTGTCTGAGTCATCATACGCGTAACCAAGGAGATAAAAAGCGGCATACCACGTGTGGCTATAATGCAACATTAAATTATTTACGTTGCCAACAACAACGGAAATCAAGAACGTCTTGAACTCCGGTGTCATTGACAATGGAGATCAAGATATACTTTATATTACTAGTTGTGGTATATAAACAATTGTTTGAAATACGAAATGAAATAAAAAATTATAATTATATTAAAAACAATTATATTTGAATTTCTCTTAGCAAATGTTTCTTAACTTTTTGTTTAGTTTATACTATGCTTATGCACTACTTTTTGTTTGTGTTATTGTTATTTTACTGTAATTGATGGGTCAATGCATTTGTGTCCATAATATCAATAACATTAAATGTTCAGATCGATTTTTATCAGAATTTTTGTTATGCAACCTTATGATTTATTTGCATGATCATAAAGGGAAGAGAAATCACTATCGGATTCCACTACTAAAAATCTATATTGTCATTTAAATTTTTTGTGATGACGTCATAACTAACAAACATTTACAAAGTTCAGATCGATTTTTCTCAGAATCTTTGTTATGCAACATTATGATTTATTTGCATGATCATAAAGGGAAGAAAAATCACTATCGGATTCCACTATAAAAAATCTATATTGTCATTTAAATTTTTTTGTGATGACGTCATAACTTAGAAACAAATGAAAGTCGGGAGGTGAATCACACACATATTAAGGAATTAAGGTGTATTTTTAAAAAACAAAATCGACGTGTTTCAGCGTTTTTAGAAAAACCAGTTAAGTTCGCTTTTTTTTTAATATTCCATACTTTAATCCCACACTGTATATCATTGTAAAGAGGATTTTTTTCTATCTAACTATAGAATTTGTTTAAACAATTATTAATAATTATAAACAATTATATTGTTTATTGTTTCCAGCCTTACTTTGTGGAACTCCATGATCATGAAATAAAGAAATAAAAACAATTATATGGTTATGTAAATTTAGTTCCATTTTAGCAATTGTTTCCCACTAGAAAAATAACCATGAAAGTGTTTTGTTTTTGAAAAGATATAAATTCAGCAGGCAATTTAGTGACACTCTCTCGGTAAATTTAGTTGTTTCAAGCAGTGCATATTTGCGCAGAGCAGAAGGTTGAATTTAAACGTTATGTTGTGACTACATAATGTAAACAAAACCCAACCGTCAAAATTTTAGGTTATATTTTGATGAAACGACAACGTGTTTAATAATTGTCAAAGTTCTTTGAATTTAGTTGGTGGTTTTAATAATAAACAATTTTAATCAAATTAATAAACAGTGCTGTGAATTTTAATAGTAATTTAATTTTCTGTTTCGTCAAGAGAGATTTTAAGGGTTATAAGATTATCAACTTTTATTACAAATTGGATGATAAAAGGGAATTTATATATTTAACAATTAAATGGACTTACCTTATCTCAAGAATACAGCTGGTCTTTAATAATTTCTGTTATGTCAATTGGATTTTTTCATGAAGAGTTGTGAATTTTTGCATTTCTACCATTTTGTTATAATACCACATGGAAATAAGAGAATTTGCAGTTTGTTAATAAGTTCAGTTGGTAATTTAAAAGGTGTCAAAATTTTGATTATTTGTGAATATTTTAAGGTATTTATTTAAATATTAATTTAGTTTTTAAGATAATACGAATGACAGAGATATTACTTCTGAAGATAAAAAGCATTAAACTATCTTAGAATTAATCTTTTTTTTATTCAGGGTATCCAAGTTTCAATTTTTCTTTATTATTATTTTAATTTTTGTTTGTTTGTTTATTTGCTTCTTGTGTTGTGTTAAATAAATTTTGTCATTTAAATTTTAAAGTAACTTCTGGTTTATTATTTTATTTGTGTGTGTATTTAATTATGTTTCATAGATCGATATATTTATTAAATGTCCTATTTAAGCGACTCGCCTGTAGAGTAACAGTTGTAACAAGAGTCAAGATTCACAATTATTATAGCCGGTGTATTTCTCTTTTATGGTAAAGGTAAATGACTTATATTTTGTGTATGTCTTAACTGTGCTTTTACCAAAGTCTGTTACGTATATGTGTTGTTTTGTATAGTGTCAATTCTTAAAGATTTTAACAATTTATCAATTTTTAATTAATCATCATCTTTATAAGCTAGTTGTGTAGGTGCAAATAATAATATTTAGTGAAACCCCCCATAGATATCGTAGCAAGACATATCCAAATAATTTAGTTTTTATTCTATTATAAAAAATATATATTTAATTTAATATTTAAGATTATCTTCATTATTAATATTTTTATATGTAGGTACCCAAGTAGCGATATTACATGAAAATTACGTAAAATTTACGTGCCTGAAATTACATACCCAGAATAAAAAAAAAAGAACGGCACGTAAAAATTATGTAATTTTTACGTGCCATACAGATAAAATGTCCGTCTTTTTTGCATTCTTTTTACGTGCCAAAGTGATGTACAAAGATGATCAAAAAAGGATGTATTTATTACGTGCTATCGGGCATGCCAATGGCATGGGTTTTTTTCGTTTTGCAATTAATAGCAATGCACAGCAAAAATATACCGTACATCTGTCCTTGAAAATCTAAGCATGGATTTCAATAGTTGTTTGATGCTGAATGCAAATTGATTTACCAAACTGTCCAATTCATCGATTTTTTAGATATATCGGCTAAAAGTGTTTTTTTTAGCTAATACAAACGAATAGATCACAGTAATAGTATGATGTAAAAATTCAAAGATAGCGAAAAATCAAGTTTATGCCTTATAAATAAACACAATTCATTAATTTTGATGGAAATAATATTATAAACCAGACGCTGTTTAATTGTTCAACGCCCGAACGTGCTGCGTTTTATTATGAGGATAATTATTTTGACTAAAATACCGATTTATGTTTTTAATAAAAATAAAATAAATTCTTCACAAGTATTTGTTACAAATCTTTTATAATTTTATTAGTATTTGAAAATAATAAATTTGCAATGCAATGGCAATATGCAGCAACTTAACTACTCTGACATTTCATATTGTAATGTTTTTAAAAATTAATGATTTGTGTTTTTTATAAGGCATCAACTTTATTTTTCACTCTATTACATGATATCTATAAGATCAATGAGATAGTGCATTTTGATAAACAAATTCGGACAACTTCAAAAAATTATAAGAATTAACACTTCAAAGGCAGATATAGGGTTCATTTTTGTCGTAAGTGAATTAAATGATTTAGAATTTTTCAAATAAATAGCAAAAAAGCAAATGTGCAGAATAGTTTATTTTAAAAGAGTGATTACAATTTAAACTAGCGTAACAAGAACTAAAAGTAAATAAATGTTTATATAATAATACAGTAATTAATATTTTACAATAACGTATTAAAAAGGCAGAGACTATTCTAAAGAGGTAAGCATCAGTGTTAAATTATTACCACGTAAATTGGCCCCCCTTTATCTTATTTTGGAAACTGTACACGTTATGAAAAAAGGTTAAATAGGTAAATACCACAGTTGGTTGGTAGAAAACAAATTTAAATGGATAATATTTCTGTATAATAGTATATGACCACTATATATCTTACGATTTTCAGATTATCGACTTTAAGTATTTTAGAGTAAATTTAGTTTTTAAAATTCTTCTTTGAATATGCAACTTTTTAAAAAATTAAATTTACACTACAAGTTACAATTAAGTAATTATAACAATACGCGACACTTATAAATATCTAATTCAAAGTTTTGTTATAAATTTATTGTTTCAAATAATCCAAAACGATACACAAGATTTCCATGTTCAAAAATGTGTAACTTCGGTTTAATGGATTGGCACCCTGTATATTATTCAACAAGTACTTATTAAATGTAACTTGAAGTATGCAAATTTATTTTTTAGAAAGTTGCATTTGCAGTTGCATAAAAAAAGAATTGAAGAAACTAGATTTACTCAAAACGTGTACGAAATTCCGATGTTTATGTATTAACCACAAATACTTAAAGTTAAGTGTAGAATCGCAAGTCTTAAAAATATATAGGGTATTCCATTTAAAATGAAAAAAGGTGATAGTATTAGTAGAAAAATATTATAAATTTAAAATTGTTTTTTAGCCAGTTTCGGTGGATTAGTGGTTTGCATGTTTGCTTCATAATCCAAAGATCGCAGGTTAGATCCCCGGCCGAGCTGGTAATTTTTCATAGCGGAGAAAAATTAAAAACATGCCTTCTTCTCGGATAGGAAGTAAAACTGTAGGTCCCGTGTCAATGCGATGTTTGGCACGATAAAGATCCCTACTGGGGGGTGGAATTCCCCCAGATTCGGCTAAATTCTAGTAGGGTTGGCCAAATGATGATAGCAATCGGTGCCATGAGGTACGAAGGATGCTCCGCCATCCTGATTCCTCGCCCAAAAACAAACAAACAAAACAAAATTGTTTTATACCAGCTAACTTTGGTATTTAACCTATTTTCTGTTTTCCAAGATACGGTACAGGGCTATCTTACGTGAGCAACCCCGTATTATGTAGGTAATCTTATTAGATTAAACATCTTCCAAGGTCATATCCACAATACCTGCTTTCTTTTTACGTCCACGTCGTGCAGCTACTCTAGTTGTGCTTTCCTGGATTCTGAAATCAAAAACCATTCTGTCTAGCAATGTTTTTGTACAAATATTTACCTAAAAAAGGTATACCTTTTAGATTCTGAATCGTTTTTTCTTTTATTCCTTCCAGGACTTCCAGGAGCTTTCGGTAAGTAAGCTGTAATTGCCAAACGTACGTCTGTAATTGTTGTCTTCTTTTTGTAAAGTGCATCTGAAAAAGATTTATCAATGTGGTTTCAGATAAGTCGGCATTATGTAAAATGCCATCAGATAGTAGGTATATATGTACCTACCACAAATGCAGCTAGTAAATTCCAGGTCCTGAAATGACAGTTTTCCTTGTGCCCCGTGCCTACTGAACTCCACCTGGACTTCATCCGTTACTAACTTCTTGAGACATTTTCTAGTGGCATCACCACATGTAGAGCCTCCAACAAATAATAACGCTTGGGTTAAGCATATGGTATAACAAACCAAAAGTCATCAATAACTCGATTGAATAAATCAGTTAATTTCTTGCATTCTACCTAGTAATAATTGCTACTACCCATTACCTGGCGAACCAGGCCCAAGAAGCTATGAATCTTGTGCTGGAGGGAGGGGCGATTATTAGTATTACGCAGGCCCATCACGTGGCGGTTTGGTATATTATTAAAAAGTAAACTAAGGGGACAATATGCAAGAAAATAAACATTACAAATAAATAAGATTTGGAAAATGAAATGTTTCGATATGAAAGATTCGCTAAACTGATGTTTCAACGTATTCTACAAATTTACTTACACTTCATTTCCAGTATTTGACAATTGACAATCATAGTGACACCAATCAGGTTGCGCGCATTCACCTCTTTCTATTGCCCTTTCTCTTCGTTCCAACGGATAATGCTTAGGCCACGAACACCAGCCGTTGATATACCAATGGTTTGGAATGACTGCTTTCGAAAACCCTCACGTGGACTCAAAACTTTTGCAACAAAGTAGTAATTTCCATTGCATTTGGACACTAAGAAATAAACAGAAACAAGTTACATTCTTCACAATAAACGTTAAGGATCTGTTAAATATCCATGTCTATAATCTCATACAGAGACCGGCGAAAAGTATATGCACCATTTATGGGAAACTAATTTGTTTCCCATTTCTGAAAAAATCTTGATGAGAGAGGTGACTGCTTCTTCTAGAACATCAGGAAATGTAAAAAAATTGATCTCGCAATTATGGTATACGAGATAAGATCAAAAAACTAAAATCGCACCAACAGTAACCTGTCCTTACGTTTAGAAATAGCGGAGAATGTTATTAAGAAAACTTACAGCTAATAATACTTCAAATTCCAATTATCTATATAGGTCCGACTTGAAAAAATCTTCTTCTTGCTTTTCAATTTTTTTAAATTTAGCTGCTGTATAAACGAACTGTTTGTAACATACATTATTATTTGAATTCTAAGTACCAAATGTGAAACCAGACACTGAAATGAATGCCTGAAATCAATATCTGGCGATTATTTTTCTTAATTTTAATTTTGGTGTATACGGTTTTTATTCGTTTTTATTTTATTTATTTTTATTCGCAAATTTGCTTTGGATTTAAACAGATCATTTTAGCATATCTTTCCAGCTAAAATGGTGCTACCATATTTTTGAATTTAATTGTTTCGGATTAAGTGATTGATTCAATTCAGCATTTAAATTCAAAAATATTAAAAATAAGATTACTTTTCAAGTTCGGGCCTTTACAGTTGGAATTTGAGGATAACATATCATTATAAGTAAGTTTTCTATTAAGAAAACTTACTTATGTTATGAAAATTTAAAAATGTTATTAAACATTTTTTAACATTTTCTACTGTTTTAGAAGAAGCAGAGACTTTTGTCAAGAATAAACTTTTCAGAAATCGAAAATAAAAATGTTTTCTATACTATGTTGCATTCTTTTTGCAGGTGACTGTGTAAAAGCTTTTGTATACTATAAAAAAATTTCATTAGGAAAGGAGGCATTCATTGACTTAACAAAATTATTTATTAATTATTACATTTAAAATAATTTTTGACAGGTTCTCTTACTTTTATTCCTCTAGGTCCTAGGAGTGTTATATAGTAGTATATGGTTATAGCAGGCCAGGCCACCCAGTACAGAATTGGTATTTGAACAGATTTCCTTATTCTAGTTTATTTAACAAATTACGATAGCGCAGGTTTTTCACTAATCATTCTTCTAAGAGCGGCAAGTAATAATTCTAGATTATTTATTAATGACTAGCAAGTATTGTTAGTGAATATTTACATAAATACAAGTTGTGCCTTTGACGAAGGTAATTGTAGCAATGATACAATCACACGTTATCCTAACAAAAATTTCATAAAGGGGTTTGTTACTTTCAATAATGTCAAGCACAATGCACATTATGCGGGATAAGCAATTAAAATATCACCATGAATTTATTATAGCCATTCAAACCCAATATAAATAAGCGTAATAGCCGTAATGTAAACTTTAATAATACCCTGATAATAATAAAACCCTGATATTGACATAGTACCTAATAGTATATTTCGTTGGCATCAAATTACTCATTGGATGTTTTGTCTTTGTGCACAGCTTTTGTACCGTATACCTCTTCTTGAAAGCAGATTCCAATAAGTCAGCAAGTACCTGAATCGAGGACACGTGAATAATAAAGAGTTCATCTAACAAAAACAGTATTTGGAGAAAATCAAGGTTGAACTTTATCGATACGCAGTTTTATACGAGTATGAAGGCTCTATTTATTTATTTAATTAAAGGTACTCTATAAAATAGTATAAAAATAATTGAAGCAGTTATTATAAACTGTAGTAATAAGTAATAATATACCGTTTAATTATTAACAATGTGATAAAAAGGCACGTCTATTAGAATGCACATATTGCTTATCTTTATATTGGGCCATGTGAATAAAATGTAGCAAATGCCAGCAAATGCCATCCCAGCTGTAGCTACAAATAAAAAACATCTGATTTCTTAAGGGATGCATTATTTATACAGCAATATCCCGTCTTTTTAATAAATATCAGGTTAAATTGTCATCATAATGAAAATCAATTTTAACTAACAATTAATTAATTGTGAATTATCGGAACAAGTAACAATTAATTAATTGTAATCATGCAAAATAAAAAAATCACAATTAATTAATCTATTGATTTAATTGTCATTAACAATTAAAATTAATTGACCATTGTTAATTTGCAGTAAGATTTAATTGTACCAAACACTGTCTTAAAGATGCTGGTAAAACTCTCAGCAAATAAAGACACACCACACTTTACATACCAAGCAGCAAAATCTTCTTTTACGGTTACTTCGCATAAAATTGTTTCTTCAGCCAAAATTATTATTATCGCCTTCGTCACTTTCACACTCACTTTCACAATCGCTGTTTTGATAATTATATTGTTCTTCGATCACTACCGTCGGATCAATATCCGAATTGTTTTCAGATGACCGTTGTAGTTCCGAATTGTCACTGTTTGCGTTATAGTTAAGCTGATTATCACCTACACAAAAACCCGGAACTGGAGCAATGGAGATTAAATTTAAAATTTTTAACGTTTCTTTTTTTTTGAAGTCGTCTTAAATGACGAGAGGAATAAATTTTACTACCTCTTTCCATCGCACTAAAATTGAGACTAATAAGCGTTTTGTCGGTGACACTCTGTGTACGGAATTTATAAATAAAATGTGTTGTTCTATTATTGCCATTTCAATATGACAATGCCGAAGACATGAAAAAGATGTATTTTTCACGTACGTGCCAAAGGTATACCGCGGGGCACGTAATTATTACGTGCCATTGAGCATCGCTTTGGAATATTAATTTGCGGCATTAAAAAAGAATTAGAGGCACGTAATTTTTACATGAATTTCTATTCCAGCGCTACTTGGGTATGTTTATATTATTTCATCAAATAAAATACGATATACTGAGATGATATCGTATCATCGGGTTGAAATTTAGTTAGTTAATAATGGTATAAGAATATTTTAAAGGTTACGATTTGATCGTAAGCACAGACATAATAATCAATTCATGCAATAAAAGATAGACATGCTAGGATACCAGTTTTAGTTAATCCAAAGGCTACATGCTAGGTTACAGATAGATTGATCAAGTAAAAATAGAATTTAAAGAAGGGAGATTCTCATGTATACATAACCTCAATTCTTGAAAAAGGTTTTATAGTTTTTAAAAAGGATATAAGTTAATTATGTTGTTTTATAGTCAAATACACTTTATGTAACTCAGGTTACAAGTTTAGGATAGTTTATCCACTTTTCTTGAATGTTTATCTTCATGTTAGATTTGAGCTCTGACGTTTAGTCAACGCAGAATAGATTTTTCTTTCTCCCACAAAACTAAGTCAGTTTCGGGTACATATTTCACTGGAATTAGTTAAAACAGATCAGTACCTTGATATTTATAATGTTACAATTTACTTACTGAATCCTGTTGCTACGTCACTCCAATGCTCCTGCTACATATAATAGGGTCAATTGTCCGCGGCTAACTTTTAAACAGTGGACACGGTCGTGCGGTCTCAAAATAGTTTAGCAATACTTACCACAACAAGGTACTAACAACCAAATTGAATCCCAAGGCGCCAGTTGGTCCAAGAGTAATGTCAGTATTTCTTCGAGCCGACCAACAAGCTCGAATTGCGACCCCGTAGCAGTTACAAACAAAAAGAAATTGAGGCTCTCAATATTGCTCAAGTACATTAACTCCAGATACAATAAAAAAACAATCAACGGTTAAATTAGCATGTATTTACAATTATATTAAGTGGCAGTAATAATCTTACACAGATATATAAAATAAAGGTAAACAAAAGCGGGTAGTAAATACGTTGATTAACTAGTCATATCAATATATCCTACATTCCCAATAATTAAAATATTTCAATATATGATTGATTATCTGAACTCTCAAAATTAAGTGCTATTGAAGTCACAACCTTAATTAATAATTGTAAATCCAAAAATTACGTTAAACTTTGCAAGACAAAATTATAACCATTACATATAAATTTAATTTAAATTTCTTGCGTAAACACAAATTATTAAGTACGTTAAAAAAACCTTCAGTAATAGAAATTAATCATAGACACCGTACCACTAATAAAAGAACTCCGCTACTGGTACGTGAACTTACAAATAAAATAATAATTTTAAATAATATCAACATATAGATAAATTGAAAATTTAATTTAAAGGACTGCTTATCTGTGGGTTGATTCCTCTCGCGTTATAGATGTCTGCAGTCTTACGATATTTGTAGAATTGTAGATACGAGACGCAATCTAACTCCAACGGTTGCAGGAACGATAATATTAGGATCCACACCAGGTAATCTTCAGAATAGTAATTAAATACTAATTGATCGATCTTCAGGAAATCCCATAAGAACGAGAAAGAGGGTGGAAAAGAAAGGCATAAAAAACAAAATCACAACAGTTTCCACCAGATTCCAAAATAAAATAATTACGCTAAACGCAAAATATTTACCAAAGATGTAGGGTGGCCTCCAGGTAAAATGATGCACGTGAATTTTATACTCCAAACACGTTGAGAAGAAAACAAAATCTTCCTCCACAATTCACTACTGCAAGAATACTCCGACAAACGTCGATAATAATCCACCAATAATTAATAATAATTAATTACAACATAAATCTCAAAAATAATTTACAATAAAACTGCACCGTGCAAATACACGTGATAACGTCTTTCGAATCTCTAAGAAAAGTGTAAAACACACCTACCGTCGCGATAAAAGCCAAAACGGCCACACCAAACCTAATGTCGCACGAATAAATTTCAAATAAAATGAAAATTGAGGAGCGTTCACATAAGCATACATAGAAATTCAACCAAAATAATAATAATTAAATCAAAGAGAGAAATGAATGAAAATTGGACGTAACACTGTGTTTGGTAGAAGTGATGTCATTTGAATGAAGATATTCGGCAGTATTGATGTTTATCGATTTTGGAGATTTTGGTATTGATGTGATGATTTTCATTATTGTTTTGAGTCAGTCACCTGGAGTACTGTACCTTGGACGAGAATAGTTGGAGTTTTATTCAGTTTATATTATTATTTATTTATAATTTGAAGAAGCATCGTTTGATTTTTAAAACGTTGTAAACATATTTCTAAGTTAAGTTTTTTTGTATAAGAATATAATTTGTGTAAAATCCATGAGAGTAGGTTACCTTGTGTAACTATGTATATATTTATGTACAGAGATAATTGGGAATTCTTGATTTTTTCTTAATGTAATTAAGTTTTTAATGAGGTTAGTGACAGTTGATCCTTTTGTTTTTTTTTGTTATTGTTCAGTTTAGGCCATAAGTGTCTAATGTCATTTTAGTTGTCCTTTTGCCGAATATCTTTCTATCTTTTCAGAATTAAGTTTAGTGTAAATTTTTAACACATGTTCGTGTTTGTTTCGGGCTTAAACGTATAAAAGGCCTTTTGAAAAAGAACAATTTCAGTCGATAAAAGTCATAGGGTGAAGCTATCTGAAAATAAAAGTGAGGTTAGCCCACATGTTTTTCCATTTGTAAACAAAAGTCTATCATATGGATTTAGATATTTACCTTCAATTATAGAACAAGCAAGAAGATTTGTTTAGCATTTCAACAATTATTGGGAATTGCGAAATTATTATTATTATTATAAATCAAAGAAGATTTATTTATTTCCATTTCAATAATGTGTATGGATTTCGGTTATCGACATGGTATGGAACAGCTGATTTGGATCAAGCTGATTTTATCAAGTGAGCATAAGTAATTTAGAAAGTAAATTTATCAACAGATTTGTTTCGTTAAAAAACATATACAAGGTAGGTCGTAAATAAGATTTGTTACCCACTGGGAACAATTGTTTATACAATTTTAAAATTATTCTTGTAAATTTCAAGAGGTTCCTATTGAACAAAGCTTGTTGTTTTTCAACAATTTTTAATTTGTGTATTAGGTAACTGTAAATATTTTATTTTGTTTGGATAAATTTATTTTGATATTAGTTTGTTTAAATGAAACCAGTTGCAACCCCATGCCAGGTTGATAACTACCTTTAATTCATTTAAATAAACTGGAGGAAGATTTTCCTTTTCAATTTCTTTTTAAGGAATTTGTTTTTTTTATGATAAATTTTTAATAAAATGAAAATATGTGTTTTAAAATTATAAAAGTGTTTATTTGTTTTGATGTGGATGCAAATATTCAATTTATATACAGGGTTAAAGATTATTTCTCGTCCAGATGTAGCGGTCCAGGTGTGGCTTGTAGTAAATTCTTTTCTTTCAGGAACAGAAATCAATAAGATTTTTATATATTTTTTTTATCTCAAGCTCAATCGAATTAAATCTGAGTTAGCCTATTGGAACAAGAAATTGGGTTATTATATTTTTATTTTTATTAAAGCTAGTCAATTCAGTTCAAATTAAAGTTTATATTTTATTATCATAAATATCACTGCATAGTTTAATGTTGCCCGAACGTGAGGCATTTCTAGTACAATCATTTTATTTTTTATTTTTGAATACAACATCTCAATACATTAAAATTGTATGAATTTTTCAATGGTACAGTAATTTTAACATAAATACGGTAATTTTTATGAAACTGTACCAAAGAGTAGTATATCTACTCTTTGACTGTACAGTATCTTTCTTCTTATCATCTGGCAACACTGCTCTGTTGATTCATTTCTCTTGTGGTTCGCATACAAAGACAAAGCGTCAGTGCGCACAACACACATTTCAGTAATAGAAATATTTCAGTTTAGGTGTGCTTCCCAGAATCATTTAATTATTATTATATAATTATATGGATATAATTATTATTAATCTATAAGATACAGCAACAGTAATAAAGTAAAATACAATTGAATCAGCAGCATTTGTCCCTTTTTCTGCAAAGGTTAGAAACATTTTAGTTGCTTTGCTTTTTCATCTCGATGAATTAAGTGTTTTTGTGAATGTTACAAAATATTTTAGCTCAGAGGGCTTACTAGTCGAGTGTTTTCATCTGTCAGTACAGTACAGTTCAACATACATTCTAAAATGTATTTTCTTTGAAGGAGGAGTTTGAAGTGTTAAAACGTAATGTGTTATGGCACAACTCTATTTCATAGAGCATTTTTAGTAAAAAGAGAATAAAAACAGAAAGTAAAATGATTAATATAAAAAATGCATGCAGGATTGATTGTTAGTTTGTTTGTAGTTGATGGCAAAGCTGTTAGTGGCAACAAAAAATTAGTAATGGAAACCACTCAAAGTTTGAAATATAACGTGTACTTGTAAATTTTCTTTTAAAACCCAAATTCTAAGTCATTGCGTGTTTCTGCTTCTAAACAATCATTATGTAAACATGTGACTATAACTGATTATTCAAAAGAAATATTCCACAACCATTTGATAATGAAGTCGTTTGAATGAAATTTATGTAATTATAAAATCTTACAAAAAGGAAATTTGCAAATGCACATGCTCATTCGTACTGGTGAAAAATCATTTAAGTGTAATATTTGTAGTTATAAATGCTTACAGAAAGCAAGTTTGCAAAAGCACATGCTTACTCATACTGGTGAGAAACCATTCATATATAGTATGTGTAGTTATAAAATTAAAAGTAAAATATTAAAAGTGAAATTGCAAGACCACATGTTTACCCATAGTGCTGATAAACCATTTGAATGTGATATTTGTAATTATACATGCTCATACAAACAAAATTTGAAACGGCATCTGCTCACTCATAGTGGTGAGAAACCATTTGAATGCAGTATTTGTAGTTATAAATGCTCTCAGAAAGCTCATTTGCAAACGCACTTGCTTACTCATACTGGTGAGAAACCATTTGAATGTAATATTTGTAGTTATAAATGCTCACGTAAAGCATTTTTGCAAAAGCACATGCTTACTCATAGTGGTGAGAAACCATTTGAATGTAATATTTGTAGTTATAAATTCTTGCAGAAAGCACATTTGCAAACTCACATGCTTACTCATACTGATGAGAAACCATTTGAATGTAATATTTGTAGTTATAAATGCTCACGGAAAACATATTTGCAGAAGCACATGCTCACTCATAGTGGTGAGAAACCATTTGAATGTAATGTTTGTAGTTATAAATGCTCGCAGAAAGCACATTTGCAAACACACATGCTTACTCATGCTGGTAAGAAATCATTTGAATGTAATACTTGTAGTTATAAGTGCTCACGGATAGCAAGTTTGCAAAAACACATGCTCACTCATACTGGTGAGGAACCATTTAAATGTAATACCGTATTTACTCGCAAATAAGACCCCCTTTTTTTTTTAGATGTTTTGCTCTAAAATGTGGGAGGGTCTTATAATCGAGTATAAAAAGATATTCAATAAAATGTGAAAACAATGAGTGTAACTGAGTAATGTTTACAGTATTTATAACAAAAACTGCATTACAATACAATAACATCTAAAATAGCGTTCTGTTGTTTAATAATATAACATCTCGCCCGGTTGTCTGCATTTTAGCCGATATTGATGCACGTAAACCTATGCCGCCATTGTGAAACCCGCGATAAGCAAAGTTTATTGACTGCAACAACTACAGTAATTACGAAAATTATGAAATCATATACAATTATTGTTAGCTTAGCACCTAGTCAGAATCGCCGTTGTCGTCATCACCCTCTGTAAGATCGTTATTAACCTTTATAATATATTTTTTATAACAATGGTTTTACAAATTAAGCTTGACAACTGACAGGGACAATTAGTGAAAAAAAAAACAGTGATGGCAAACACATTTCTAAGAAATTCATTTAAGCCTTTCATAGTACCGACGGAAGAATTGTAATCTCTTAAGTACCTCCCTAATTGTTAACAATAGTAGCACCTTAATCTTTCCAGTAAGTGTGCAAAATCTTATTATCTATTGGAGTGACATCTGACCATTTTTGAATGAACTGCCTACAATTTTAGAAGTTTTCCTGGAATTCAGGTAAACTGCTTCCATAAAGGCATTGTTTCCGCGAAGAGATAAAGGGTAGATTTTTTTCCATGAACATAACTAACGGAATTTGTTAACAAAATAAAACTGAAAAATGTTCAATATCTTATATTACTTATATTTTTAGGGGTCCAATATTCGCATACAAAAGCTTTTTTTAAAAATTCGCTCCAAAATATAGGGGGGTCTTATAATCGAGGGGGTCTTATTTTCGAGTAAATACGGTATTTGTAGTTTTAAATGCTCAGAGAAACTAAATTTGTCTCGGCACATACTCACTCATAGTGGTGAGAAATCATTTGAATGTAATATTTGTAGTTATAAATGCTCACTAAAAGCAAGTTTGCAAAGGCACATGCTCACTCATAGCGGTGAAAAACGATTTGATTGTAATATTTGTGGTTATAAATGCTCACTAAAAGCAAGTTTGCAAAGGCACATGCTCACTCATAGCGGTGAGAAACCATTTGATTGTAATATCTAGTTATAAATGCTCACTAAATGAATCAAAGGATTGACAGCAATCACTAGCTTTTTGTTACTACTTACAACTAATCTTTTTTCTTTGAAGCCTTCAGGCAAAAAATAAATAAATTTTTATTCCTTCATCTATTTCTCGTTTTCATTTAAACAATCCCAATAAACACATACACAGTTGAATTTTAAGTAAGAGATGTTGCTAGAATCAACAGTCTGTTCAATCAGTCTCATATACGTTATATCACTGTAAAAATCAAAGATGGACTAAATATTGAAAAAATATGATATTGTCGATGAATTCTTTTTTGTTTAGCATAGATTTAATCTTCATTTATTATTAATAAACATCTATCTATATCTGTTTGAATCCTTGACAAAATCTTCATAATATTATTTTCAAAATCTATAAGGAAATAAAAAGTAGTTATATAATGTTTATTAACTACAAGCGGATTGTTGTAAAGAAATTACCAGAAGTATGTCTGACTGAAGAAAATGATGGATTTGGAGATTTGGTAACAGTGGTTAAAGTAGAAGGGGGGTAATCTCACGATTGCTACTTTTACTCGGAGGTTCACAGTCAGTTGAAGTGCCACAACTACTTAAGTTTTTTTATTGATTAAACTGCGGTTGCTTTGATCGGTAGAAGTTTTATCTGATTCATTTATAAGCATCTTTAGTTTCTGCTCAGCTTGTTCAAAAGATGCGAAAAAGATTGTTATGAGGTTTCTTTTTCTTTAAATAGTGTCTAACTTACTCGTTTTAAAATGAACTCGAAAAAACTTTATAAAGGGGCCACGACTTTTTAAACGAGCTCTCCTTCATTACAAACTCTTCAAATGGAACATGATTTGTTTTTATTGCTTGAATCAGTTTTCTGTAGCCATAACAGTGGAATAATAATATTTCATGATTGGTCAGCAATGGCAGCAGTGGACAGCAAACATTGTAAGAAATTTAGATTTTATGGTTATCATAAGTTACATTTAATAATAATTAATAAAAATTTAGATATAATATGAGTTAATGAACTAAACTATGTAATGAAAAAGTGGCAAATCCAGTTTTATACGGAATTAATAAGCACTTGTGCAAAATGTGTTTAGTATTAAAACAAACTGTTTGCACTGCTTGTAAAAAAATTAGCTGCTGCAAATTCTGAACAAACAATTTGTTGTTTGTAAAGATCATCGTAGTAGTAGAAAGGTATGTCTTTCAATATATAGTTATTTTCTAAAGTTTGTTTTAAAAAAGCATGCACCGGTGTGTCACAAATAAAGAAATGAATTTCAAAAGTATAATTTGTTCCTAAATGGTTTTTGTTTTCAGTTTCATTGCCTTAACTTCGGTAATAAAATCTTGTATATACATCTCTAACAGATCTGGTTTAACATTACCACATATATAATAGCGCTATGGTAAATGGAGAATTATCTGTAAAATCTTTGCACAGTTCAAGAAGATTCTAACGAAATGTTTTCAAAAAGTGGCAAGTCATCAATATTGATTTGAAATGGAATTGTGGAAACGTTAGGGGTTATACCATGTTTCAGTTTGGGAATAAGTTTTTCTTCTATTACAAAATAATACATTTCACAATTATGTAATTTAGTAGTTGCAGTACTTCTTGGGGTAGCCATTATAGTGTTTTAACATCTAAGGATAAAGTTTCAATGTAGGGATTCAGTATCTTTAGTAAGGCTGAACATGAATTATTAATTATGTTCTAATCACTTTTCCACTGTCGAAGTTTATAAAGTAAAATTTGAAATTTTTCTAAATGATTATTATTGTTTTCATTATCACTTAAAGTATTCTCTTCGCATGGTTGAGAATGAGAACAAAATAACGACCTATTAGCCAAATTGTTGCTATACTAGTAGGTATTGGGGTAGTTGAGTCCACCCCCTCCCTTCCTACTTTTAGCCACGCCCTTTTCCCCTTCTCCCTTCTGTTAGCTCCTCCCCCTTGCTTCTGATTGGTCGACGCCATCTTGGATGACACGCCTACTTCTCTCTGATTGGTCGACGCCATCTTGGATGACACGCCTACTGCTCTCTGATTGGTCAATTAAGTCACCCTTACTGCTCTCTCATTGGTCAATTAAGTCACCCTTACTGCTCTCTGATTGGTCAATTAAATCACCCCTATAGCTCTCTGATTGGTCAATTAAAATAAGAGCGTTGTCCGGATTATTGATTGAGTTGATCGGCTTCGCCCCTATAGCTCTCTGATTGGTCAATTAAAAATAAAGGCGTTGTCCTGATTATTGATTGAGTTAATTGTCCAATAGAAACCTCTAGAAGGTATTAATTAAACATAATAATAATTAAGGGTTGTGCGCGCGTTACCCTGATTATTGATTTGTAGATTAGCCCAATAGGAAGCAGGGATTCACAATATTGATTTTCCCTAACTGTTGTTACGTCCCTACGATTACGGAAATCTGTATTACCGACAACGTACTGAACTTACGACAGACGGAGCCATTTGTAAAAGGAATCGATATTACAGAGAACGTATTCATGCCAATTGTAAAAAGGATAGTTACGTACTTTATGCATGTTTTCAACTATTACAATAATAATAATAAGCGTATATGCAAAGCATGAAAAAATTCTTGTTTGAAATTACCGAAATACCAGTTGAAAGGGTTAACATATGGAAAGATCACTAGTACTAACTAACTATAAACGAGATATATTTTAAATGTAAATACAAAGTGTGCAGATATTGATTAGTTGCAAAGAATAAAGGGTGTGAAATGAACCGTAACAGGGGTAAATGCATAGGTTATATTATGATGTATCCGTGATTGAAACGTCAATTACTTACGTAATAATACATAGCTACCATTGTTTTTATTATTATTAATAATAATTCATTTTTATTAACAATTATGTTATTGCTTTCTCTTGTCGGGTGTCACTGTACATGCTTATAGGTATACGATATTTATTTATCTTTATGTTTTGAAGGCGAATGAGCATATTTACCATAAAAACGTATGCAAAATACTTAGAAATGTATTATCCTAGATATCAAGTCTTAACGTCAAATTAAATGAAAAATAGTGTTTTATAGTGTTAAAGGAAGGATGTAATAGTAGTAGTAGTAATGGATATTATTGATTCGATGAAAAAGCAAGCAATTAATATTCGTAGGGGTAGTGGAATAATAATACTATGAGTGTTTTAGACGGATGAATCATTCGTTCGTTCGTTCGTTCCTTATAATTCTGACAGGTCTAAACGAATAAAGAAGTGATAACATGTCATAACCTATGGCTATCGTGTGTGTGCATTGGAGTGTGTGTAATTTACATTAACTAAACATATGAGAGGGAGAGAGAGCGCAAGCGCCCCCGGAACTTTTTGAAATAGGGTTAAAACGTTTCGACTTCAGTTATTTGAGAACGATCGACCGAACAACTATTCGATAAACAAACACGTTGCTAAGGATAAATACATACAGAAAATAGGTAACTAGATACAATACATAACAAAAACTAAATATCTAACAGTTCTAATAAAGGAGAATTACTAAGCTCAGTTTGTTCATTCATTAAAGGTACTGAAATTACCGAAATACCAGTTGAAAGGGTTAACATATGGAAAGATCACTAGTACTAACTAACTATAGACGAGATATATTTTAAATGTAAATACAAAGTGTGCAGATATTGATTAGTTGCAAAGAATAAAGGGTGTGAAATGAACCGTAACAAGGGGTAAATGCATAGGTTATATTATGATGTATCCGTGATTGAAACGTCAATTACTTACGTAATAATACATAGCTACCATTGTTTTTATTATTATTAATAATAATTCATTTTTATTAACAATTATGTTATTGCTTTCTCTTGTCGGGTGTCACTGTACATGCTTATAGGTATACGATATTTATTTATCTTTATGTTTTGAAGGCGAATGAGCATATTTACCATAAAAACGTATGCAAAATACTTAGAAATGTATTATCCTAGATATCAAGTCTTAACGTCAAATTAAATGAAAAATAGTGTTTTATAGAGTGTTAAAGGAAGGATGTAATAGTAGTAGTAATGGATATTATTGATTTGCATATATACCCAAGCCCTGAAAATCATAAAAATGCTTGAAAAAAGTATATGAACTACTGAATCGTTAGAAGCACTGAGGGGTCTACAATATTGATTTTCTTTCTTTCATTCGTAACCCTCATAGAGGCGTAAGACAATATAATACTTATCTGAATTATTTCTTCTCCTAACATGTTTTATGAACTAATAATAATAATAATAATAATGAAACTCGATAAATAATTTTTATTGGTTTTTATTTCATACTTTTGCTTAATATAAATTACATATGCATGAGATTATATGAGTATATCATTTTATAAACTAACTTAAATCAAATTATATGCTAACAGTTTTTTCTTTTACTTAAAATAAACTACACACACACACACACAGAGAGAGACACATACACATTAAACTATATGAGTATACCATTGTCTAAATTACTTAGATTAACTTTAACTTAGTAATATAGAAGTATAATCCTTTTACTAAATATAACTTACATATGCATGAAACTATATGAGAGTATATCATTTATAAATGAACTTAGATGTTATGTGAGAACATCTTCAGCCTTTATCCAGGACTTTTCGTTTAAACCAAGCCATTTGACGTAAATGTCACCATTGCTGCGGTGTTTAAGTACTTTTTCAACTAAGTAAACGTCTGGCTGTTTGGTTTTCTGCAACTCGAACTCGTAGAAAGCTCCTCGAACAGCAACCCCATGAAGATCTTCCAGCAGATATGTGACAGGTTTTGTAAATTGAACTTTAACTATTTTGAATAATTCAGTTGACCAGTTGGGCGTGTATCCCTTAGAAAAGGCCCCTTTGAACTTACTAATACGTACGAGGTCATTCAAGTCTAGTTTACGTTTACTTCCTGCCGCGACATCAGCTTTTACATTAGTGTCATAAACGGCTAGTTGGGTCGTAGGTGTAACAGTAGCAGGAGCTCGGCCTATCGTTCTATGTCTGGTGTTGTTATAGCTGTCAACTACCCTCTGTAATATATCTATCCATTTAAATGATCCACGGTAGCTAAACTCTTTATACAGTTTTTGCTTAATTGTACGGATAACGCGTTCAACTATTGAAGCCTTAATTACGGAATATGTAGAGTAATGATTTATACTGTGTTCTTTCATTAATCGTTTAAAATGTTTATTGTAAAACTCTTTCCCGAGATCCGTCTGAAGATTCTTAGGTATGACTGCATTAGCACTCTTGAAGATGCTGCGGACCTGCTTTGTCACCTCTTCTCCGGATTTAGTTTTCAACGGTCGTGCATACAGATATTTCGAATAACAGTTTATCATCAGCAGTATGTAACGATACCCCTTATTTACTTTAGCATAGGGAATAAACTCGGCTAAGTCAGCCTGGAACAAATCCTGGAATTTTTTTATTATAGTGCGACGTCTTTGAAAGTTTTTTCTAGCAGCCCTATGTATTTCATCAACAACGCTTTGTTTAGCACTCATCATCATCATAGAGTAATACAATTAATCTCAACGACGCTGAGAGAGCAACGTCTCAAATAATTATATTAGCGGCTGCCGTGTTTGATGAATACTGAATAATGTTAAAAGCAATATATCATTATATACTCGAAATATTTTATTCTATGATGCCTTCCTCCTTAAGTTCACTTATAATTGATATTATTTCGTTTTTATTCTGCGGGCTACTGTTGCCGGCACTCTTTACAGCATATAACAAACGAAGCCTGTCGACTAGCTCGTTAGCCTTATTCCAGTAGACGTATTCGACTTTGCAATCGCTTAATTTTTTAAAATTTGACGACGATGATGATGATAGTCTAATACCTAAACCTTTGATTCTGGATAAGTTGGGCTTAATTATATAATCATACTTCCAATGTTTAACAGCTGTTAGTTTACCATGTGGTCTATAGGATTTCTTATGCGCGTTAGTAAGGGCTATTATCTGCATATAATTATTGATATCAGCTTGCGATGGTATAGACTCTAATTCTCTAAACGCGAGTAAGTCAAACAGACCGGGTGTTGCTTCGAAAACGTTGTTTTTAATTATGATGTTTGTATCACGCATAGTCACAGGGGAAGATGCAAATGTCCAAGCGTCTCGATCAATTTTATATCTAATACCGAATCTAGTTCTATCTATATTTTTGTTTCCGACAGCGTTAGCTATTAACATACCGTAACGCGTAGAGACATCGTGAGTGTTATTAGATTCTTCTTCTTCTTCATCTGCTTCCGATGATGATGATGATGATGATGCTGATGCAGCAGATTGTTTTTTAACTTTCAACAGGGGAGTGTAACTAGCAGTAGTAGTAGTAGTAGCAGCAGATGGTTGTGTTTTGACTTTCAATAGAGGTACGTTAGAGATGTTTACTGATTTAGCAATGGTTTCCAACGGCGATATAACTGGATTGTGCGTGACGCGATACATACGTTCTGCTTCTGCTCTATCACGACGAAAGTATGCAAATTTCTTACGTATAGCGTTACGAGCGTGTATTATTTTACGCTTTAAACTCAGATCATACGTGTTGGACATGTCGGCGATGCAGAGACTACTAAACGACTCGACTCTAATTATAAACTTATATATGAATCAAAACCCTTCCGATATCTGCCCCTGTCTAGAGAGCAGTCTTTATTAATTACCAGGAAATCATGCGGCTCCTTCCAACACAGAAAGCAAATGTTTTTAAACTGATCATAGCTAATACCGTCTCCGACAACATGATCGCTAAACACGTGTTTTAAGTTCAACTCGTCTTGTCTAAAGAGAATAATTAGGTTTGCATTGTCCCTAATCAGATGTTTCGGTATCTTGGCGTACGTTTGACCTAGATAAAAACAGTCGACGCCGTTATGCCTACCCGTGCTAAAATATTCTCTAATCTTTTCCTGCTTGCTGCAAATTATATCATCAAAAATGAACACAGAATTAGGTTTAACATCACCGGGGCTGATTACGTCATCGTTTTCGCTAAATTCATGATATCCCATACCTGTAAGCGGTTTCATAACACGTCTTAAGAATTCATATTTAGGCTGAAATAAAGATTTGGCGTATAGGTAGATATTTTCAAATTTTAAACCGTTTTCGCTAATAAGTAAACCTAACATAGCATTAGTTTTACCGCAGCAAGATGGACCGCTCAATATTGCTCTACATGATACCGGTAACAGGTCGCCATGTTTCCTAACATCCTCGTCAGATCGTTGTAAAGATGTGTTACATTCGTCTAGGTTACATATGTTTAGTGACTTATTTTGTTTAACAACCTTCATCATTATGGTATGCGTACGTGTCTAGTCACGGTCTCGTTAAACGGATTATACTCGATTAATGCGTCGTGAAGGATCAAACAATACGCCTTAGTTGTGTTCGTAAATGCTGCAGAAGACTCGAGTTCTAGTCTAATATCGACAGTGGAATCCTTAAAACTCTCTAACTGTCTTGAACAGTCAATAACAAAAACGGGATGCGTTTCAAACGACTTGTAGGTGAGTAAACAACTCTCAACCGCTCCTCTACCTATACCGTCATAGTAGCTCTCACGAAAACGAATATAATTCAAATACGCAGGAATATAGTCCTTATTGTCGAAATCGAGATTTAAACAGCTTAACGTCGACTAAGTTCGAATGAGTAAATGTAGTCGGGTTACCCGCTCTTATACCCAGCTGCTGCTCGTCTTGTAAAACTACAAAGACCCAGCGCGGTTTCTCTAGATCATTGGAGTTCTTTACGCGCCAAACCTGATTTTTAGTAGTGCCCAACGATGGTAACTCGTGTAATTCCCAACGTCTAAACGGAGCGATAATAGAAGAATTATCTCTTAAACTCTCCACCAGGTTCACTTTGCTTTCATCTGATAACAGTATATGTGGAACCTCCCACGAGAGCTTATCAATCTTGATATCTATATCAGTACCTGCATCGCTTTTATAGCAATTAAAATCGTTCTTGGCTCGAATTAAAACTAGCTGACAACTCATATGAGGTATTACTTTTTTATAATCGTCTGCAAATCCAAAGATATCTTTTAATGGTATTCTACACGTGAAATGAAAAACGTTATTCCCCTGGTTATGTAGCAAAGCATTATCGTTAGTAATCCCAATGTTCCACGCGTTACAGGTTAAAGCTCTATCCTCGGCGCCGTGTGAAACGAGACCTTTTATAGTGCTTGTAATGCCGGGCTGTTTACACACATCTATGAGTTGATTTGCGCCTAATATTAGTTGAATTTCATCAAACAGAAAGTAGGCGAAATTGTTTACCGGAAGGAATTGCTTGTTTGCTGCACGCGTCATGCTACCTTTAACAAGTACGTAGCTGTCATACAAAGCTAAAATGTTATCGGAATTTTGTATGCTGATTCTAATGGTGTCGGAATGATTGGCGTTTAACGTAAACGGTAGATAGGTATAAAAATCCTCTTTTATTATATCTGTATCGACGCGCGGCTTCCCAAATATGTTTAATTTATCAATGGTAAAGGCGTCGGTGTTAATATGCATTTTACTTCGTTTTGACATACTGCTGCTGCTGCTGTTGTTATCGTACTTTAAAGCCTAAAGATTCAAGAAAAAGGCGACGAGCTTTAGTTAGTTTTAATCGAAGGTCTGCACTGGTCGACGTGCGATGGTGAATGACCTTTGATGGACATATGCTGATGTTTTTATAGCTAAAGTTTATTCCCATTTTTCACGTTTAAGTTCTAGTCTGATGCTCGTGAAAGTGTCTTCAGACAAATTTATCAACTCTCCTCGCGCGTCTACCAGTCTAATGGTAATGTGGTCGATCTCGGTGACAGTGATGGGAAAGTAAATCACATGTGACGGCTCCTTTTCAATCAGATAACCTGGTGGTACGCAAACACCGAATTCGAAGATTGTATGACCTGCTTGATTGTTTCTATATGAACCGCCTGTAATATTCGTGTCTACAAATATGTTTGGAGTTGAAAGTATATCGACAATTCGATCTGATACGTGTCTACTACCTGGTTCTAGCACGCGCTTCTTAAATCCTAGTAGGGATCCTATGTTATTGGGTTTGGTAAAATCAATCAACTCGGTAGCTGATTTAATCTCACACTTTCCCGTATTACTGTTAGCTTTGATTTGTAATAGTAGATCTCCCTCTTCCGGATCGCCACTAATTTGATTCTTTATATAGTTAACGATTTCAGCCAATTCGTATGTACCCGGTTCAATAGTTATTTCCTTTTTTCCGTAATAAAATTTATTTCTGCCTGGGTATATATTCCGTATCGTGTGACTTGTATACAAGCCGACTAATCCTAGTGAGTATTCGTAACGCACGTGATCTAGTGTTATAGGTGGATAAATACGGTCCGTAGAAAGCCTGTTCCCTGTACCGTACACCGTGATGGTCCTAGCCATACTTAGCCGATTTACACTTTCACCTCTCTTTTATACAAAAATCGTAGACACAGATGTCCGCAGTTGTACGTATTGAACTTTTGTTCTCGGGCTACGTTGTAGTATACGGCGCAGCGAGGCCCTAAATATTTCACAAGTTCAGCTGGTGGTCTTAGGTCTCCGAAAGGGTCATAGTACAAAACGATGTTTCGATCCTTTCTATAGGCAACCCAATGAGTACCCGGTCCTCCAGCGTCGTCAAGATTAACAATAGCTCTTTCGAATTGCAAAGGTTTCGTTGCGGGTAGACTTGTTCTCATATAGACACCTCTAAAATAGGGTATGTCTTTAGCATGTTTTATTATATCTAGGTCTGTAAGTGGTCTCCGAGGCAGGTTATTCAGTTTTTTGACCGCCTGACATATGGTTTTAAGTACAATGCAGCTCCGCCAGCTCTATACGGCTTCAGGTAAAGGGCGTTCCCTTTCTTACCGCCTAAAGCGATAGCTTCCATACTTTTATTATGCCGTGTAGTTTCTTCTAGCTGTCTCTTATTACTATTAGCAGTGTTAACAGCTTTTGCTACGCCCGAAGCGCCTCCTATAATTGCTCCGAGAGCCGAAAGGCCAGCAAAAATTGGTATGAGTGGTAAAATACCTCCTGTAGCTGTAGGCACTGGAATAATTCGGGGTACTTTAACGTTTTTCGACCGCCCACATTTTGAATGATTCTTCTGGCAGCGCTCAAGGCATGATGTATTAAATCTTTACCCGTGAGTCTCTTGCTTGCACGATTCACTACACCAACAAGCTTCTTTAAAACGCCACCTTTGAAAGTGACAGTTTTCTTCTTCATCATCTTTCTAGCGAGACCCTTTTTCGCTGATGGTTTCTTTGTCTTTACGCCCATTCCCAACTTTCTTTTAGCCTTCATTATACCGGTTACAAACAGAGCTGATGCTTTTTCCCCTAATTTAGAGTCTTTAGCCTTAACACGCTTCCAAGCGGCTTCTTCTAATTCACGATCTGCCTGGTGTCTACTGTTCAAATCGGAGCTTTGAGCGTACGAGATGTCGTGCTGCATACACGCCTGGTCCAAAGGATTTATGCCTTTATCGCCGCGTTGTAATCTTTTAGATAATTTAGTACCAGGTCCACAGTACTGATAGGAAGGAAGATGTAGTTCAATAGGTAGCTTGTCTATGAGCTTGTTAACAAAGCCGTTACCCTCGTGAACTAACATCTGGTACTGAGAGAAGAGACTGCTTGTACCTGTATTTATACTCGGTCGCCACCGCCGCCGGACTAATCTGTGTTCTGAAATCTCTGCGTATAGATAAATTCTCTATGATCAGTTTGTAGAATTTCACACAGATGCTTTTCAACATTATGTATTCTTGTTTGAAAACGGTATCTGTCCAGAGCTAATGTTTGCCAGTCTCCCTTTCTCGCCTGTCTGTATGCATACTCCCATACTATCATATGATGTATATTATTCACGCGTGCGTTGGCGAAACTTACTTTCTTTACCATATCGATGTGTTGCTGCTGCTGCTGCTGCAGCTGCTACTACATATCGCTATGTTTGGAGAGTTATTGATATTAGTAAAACTAAAACTTTGTTTAAATACATTTTTATTTCTTCAACGATACATTTAGGTTAAGATAGAAAAAAATAACTAATTAGCGTAGATATAGGTAAACTAAGCATTTGCGCAGCATTCCCGTAAGGCTCACCACGTTTCCTATCTGCGCTAATCAGGCATTTGATATAATACACTAGAATAAAAAATGGTGTCAATATGATTAGGTCAACCGATAGTAGTAGTAAATTCCGTTATTAGTCGGTATTGTACACTCTCTTTATGTTGTAAGAGTTCGTACGTGTTGCAGATTCGGCTATTAGGGCATCAAACGATGATCACATAACTTTTTGAGTATCCTCGAGCACTTGTACTTTATCTAATAATTTTTTATAATTACTATCTAGGGTATTATTCGTTTCTTCTATCTTTGTCAGCACACTCGAATGATTAGTTTCCATCTCATCATTCGCTATTAGGTGATTTCTCTTTGTTTCTTTTTCCAACGTTGTTAGCAAACTGTTAAGTTTACTAGTTTCAATGTCAACCTTTGTTACCTTTTGCTTTAGATCTTTAATAGTGTTCTGAGTGTCGGTAGTCATTGTAATGAAGGTTTGTACAGCAGAGTCGAATTGAGCATCTACATAAGCTTTAGAAGTGACATCCGTGCCATCTATAGGGTAACTTACTGAAACAATACGTTTACCATCTGCATTAAACTGCATTTGATCGTTTGTATGCATAGCCCGATTGTTAAAATACTGCCTAGAGATTACATCTTTATCCTCTAGAGGCTCCCCTATATTACAAATTCTTCCATCTTTAGCATCATAGTACGACCCCTGTCCTTTATCCTCTCGTCGTCGTCTCAAACAATTAGAGAGTAATTTTCTTTCAACATCGTCCACCAGCTCGTCGGTATACTTTTTCGTACAAACATCGTGGTTGTCAAGCGGTTCTTTAACGTGTACTAACCTTCTTTTCTTAACATCAATTACACCTTCATCGTTATCTGATAACATTAGTACAGAACGCTTCGTGACAAGATCGTTATCGTTGATAGGAGCGCCTACATTAGTTATACGACGGTTCTCAACATCGAAATTACCCTCTGGTGTTAATTTGAAACCATAACCTCTCGGTCCACGTTTTGTTGCAGCCATTGCTTCATCTGTCATACTCATCATAGCTCTACCGAAGAGATCTATTGTGTTCATGATGACGTATGACAAATAACTATCACGCATGAACAGAATACACAGTATTTATAGCTGAGATCTTCATAGCGCAATGATGTACATATTTCAATACGTCATGAGATTTATACAGTTCGTCGGATGTTCTCGGACATAATCGTAGACGGTACTGAGACTTCTCGTAATCAGCCCCGCATTTAATTTAGTAAACATCGTATGCTTTTACGCTTTTTTGAATAATTATCGTCCGAACCAATCCCAGAACAGTAGACCTAACGGTTACCTCTATCCAATACTGTTTCATTTACTAGCATTAGGATGAAGGGAGAGAGAGTGAGAGAGCGTGAGAGAGCGTGAGAGTGAGAGAGGGAGAGAAGGTTCTTTAATGCGTCTTCTCTAATAGATGATAAGGAGAGAGTGAGAAGGAGAGAGCGAGAGCGAGAGAGAGAGAGAGAGAGAGAGAGAGAGAGAGAGAGAGAGAGAGAGAGAGAGAGAGAGAGAGAGAGAGGTAAATAAATGTTCCATTGTTACCGGCCCTGATATGTATCTAAGTTATTATATGGGGACTATAATATGCTGTAATGCCAAAAGTGTGGCTTTCTATTTTTACAGGTTAAGTTTAACAACACTGATTCTTGAATTTCTATTTTACTGACATTAGCGACGGTCGATCGTTCTCAAATAACTGAAGTCGAAACGTTTTAACCCTATTTCAAAAGGTTCCGGGGGCGCTTGCGCTCTCTCTCCCTCTCATATGTTTAGTTAATGTAAATTACACACAGTCCAATGCACACACACGATAGCCATAGGTTATGACATGTTATCACTTCTTTATTCGTTTAGACCTGTCAGAATTATAAGGAACGAACGAACGAACGAATGATTCATCCGTCTAAAACACTCATAGTATTATTATTCCACTACCCCTACGAATATTAATTGCTTGCTTTTTCATCGAATCAATAATATCCATTACTACTACTACTATTACATCCTTCCTTTAACACTATAAAACACTATTTTTCATTTAATTTGACGTTAAGACTTGATATCTAGGATAATACATTTCTAAGTATTTTGCATACGTTTTTATGGTAAATATGCTCATTCGCCTTCAAAACATAAAGATAAATAAATATCGTATACCTATAAGCATGTACAGTGACACCCGACAAGAGAAAGCAATAACATAATTGTTAATAAAAATGAATTATTATTAATAATAATAAAAACAATGGTAGCTATGTATTATTACGTAAGTAATTGACGTTTCAATCACGGATACATCATAATATAACCTATGCATTTACCCCTTGTTACGGTTCATTTCACACCCTTTATTCTTTGCAACTAATCAATATCTGCACACTTTGTATTTACATTTAAAATATATCTCGTTTATAGTTAGTTAGTACTAGTGATCTTTCCATATGTTAACCCTTTCAACTGGTATTTCGGTAATTTCAAACAAGAATTTTTTCATGCTTTGCATATACGCTTATTATTATTATTGTAATAGTTGAAAACATGCATAAAGTACGTAACTATCCTTTTTACAATTGGCATGAATACGTTCTCTGTAATATCGATTCCTTTTACAAATGGCTCCGTCTGTCGTAAGTTTAGTACGTTGTCGGTAATACAGATTTCCGTAATCGTAGGGACGTAACAACAGTTAGGGAAAATCAATATTGTGAATCCCTGCTTCCTATTGGGCTAATCTACAAATCAATACTCAGGGTAACGCGCGCACAACCCTTCAATTATTATTATGTTTAATTAATACCTTCTAGAGGTTTCTATTGGACAATCAACTCAATCAATAATCAGGACAACGCCTTTATTTTTAATTGACCAATCAGAGAGCTATAGGGGCGAAGCCGATCAACTCAATCAATAATCCGGACAACGCTCTTATTTTAATTGACCAATCAGAGAGCTATAGGGGTGATTTAATTGACCAATCAGAGAGCAGTAAGGGTGACTTAATTGACCAATGAGAGAGCAGTAAGGGTGACTTAATTGACCAATCAGAGAGCAGTAGGCGTGTCATCCAAGATGGCGTCGACCAATCAGAGAGAAGTAGGCGTGTCATCCAAGATGGCGTCGACCAATCAGAAGCAAGGGGGAGGAGCTAACAGAAGGGAGAAGGGGAAAGGGGCGTGGCTAAAAGTAGGAAGGGAGGGGGTGGACTCAACTACCCCAACACCTACTTATACTCCACCGTGTTAGTGTGATATGTTGGAATGTTGTTGTTTTTACTTAAATAATTACATTTTGTATACCGATGTTTTAAAGTTCGGGTTTTTAACGGAAATAATTTTATCTACGACCACTATAGAAACTATAAAAAGACCTAAAATAGACAAGGTGGGTGGTAGTGGTGATGTATGCAAGTATTTACTTCCTTACCTGAATTATTTATATGAGAAAATAATGTTTCAAGTTAACGAGATATTGGTTTCGTTAAATTGTTTCTTCTATGCAAAATTCTACAGCTTGTGGCTAAAATGTTTTAATGCTGTTTTGTCAAGCAGTTTCTTAAGCACAATCTTGAAATTATCTCAAATGTTGGGGTTGCTTTTTGTAGTAGATATCATTGAAATAAAATGTAAGTATGTGCGTTTTTCCATTGCAATCTGAAAGAATGTAATTTAGCTAGTATTTTCATGTTAGTGATATCTAAAAGTATATAAATAATGTTTATTAGGATGTAAGGTTGAATTCTATCAAGATAGGAAATTGTAAATAGGTAATCTTAAGTAATTAAGTTAAATTTTGTTATCTGATAGTTGTGTAGGAAATGTGTTTTGATTGATATTCTCTAGTGGCCTTATTTCTTATGTCAATATAAATGTCATATATCATTAGAAAGGGATTTTTTATTTATTTAAAGAATAATTAATAGTTTAAAACAATTATGTGGTTATATTGTATTTAGTTTAAAAAATTCTTTTGTTTGTCACCAAAAAAATTACTGTAGTCCTCTTTTGTTTCAAAAAGGGTATAAAAAGAGCGACTATTTTAGTAACAAGTTCTCTGTTATTTTAGAATTTCCAAACATTGCACACATGTTGAGAGCAAAAATCTAAAATTTTAAGGTTATGTTGTGAGTTGTAAGAAAGATAAACAACTTCAAACTTCAAAAATGTTAGGTTATATTTTGTTAAAATGTCAAAGAGATAAATAATTATCGTTCATTGAATATGACTGTTTTTAATAATAATAACATTTATTTAACAATTTAACATACTAATCAGTGTTGTGAATTTATTTGTGAAATATTATGTAAGTATTGTGAAAATTAGAAATACAAAAAAAAAATTTTATTCGCATAATGGAAGTTTTAACCTTCGTTATAATTTGGATGTTGGAATTTTAAAATATAATCATTACATGGATTTACCACAATTCGAACACGCAGTTAGATTTTAATTTCGATATATTAAAACCATTTATTTGGAAACAATTTGAAAGGAAGGTAGGTGGTTAATCTTCCACTATTTTATTATTTTGTTGATACCTTTTATTACTTAACTTGTGATGATACCTATGTCATATCATTCACAAATTAATAATTCATTTAAATAAATTAAAGAGAGTTTTTTTCAATACAATTTAATGTTAGAATTTATATCTTTCCTTTTTAGTAATCTTATTTTGAATAAATAAAACCTGTGTTTTTATAATTTCTAAAAAAGTGTTTATTTATTTTTGATGTGGGGTGCAAGTATCCATTTATGGTCTATATACAAATTTAAAGATTATTTCTCGTCCAGATGCAAGATTCCAGTTGTGGTTTGTAGTAAGTTTTTCTTTCCAGGTACAGGAACTAATAAGATCAAAATATTTGTTTTATCTCATGCTCAATCGAGTTAAAACGATACGATATCGTTATATCGTTATAAGGAGTTAGCCTACTGGGAGAGTGAAAAGCTACTGGGCTGTTATAGTTCAATTTTTATTAAAGCTAGCTAAATCAGATTAGATATTCATAGTATTATTATTTCATCTCATAGTTTATTGTTCGCCCGAACGCGGGTCATTTTAAATAAAATGATAAGTATTATTTATTTATTGAATATAACATCTCAATGTATACAAATATTAGCAGAAGTTAAATTCATTAAAACTTAAAAACTACTGCTACATCAATGCGAGGCCCCTCAAACTTGGTGGCCCTAGGCTGAAGCCTTTTCAGCTTAATGGTAAATCCGGCGCTGTAAATTATTGTGTCAAAATTATTGTGTTAGTAACTATCTGTTAACACCAATTAACATTAATTTTTAGAGAGAAATTCCATAGTTTGCAGAAAATACGGATAATATGAATTTTTTTCTTTTTTAAATTGTTTATTTAACAGTGAATTTATTTTTAATTTCTTTGGTCAAATTTAGAGGTAAAGGGAGGTAATCAAAAATTACAAATAATCAAAATAATCATAATTTGTTTCAATTTTTCCTATAACTTAAAAAAGAAAGTTATCCTGCGGTTTTTATCTACTTTTCAGGAAAGATAATGTTTTATAATCATTGCTAAGTGTTTCGCAGTAAGCATTCCTGAATTGTAAGTAATATTGAAAAATATAATTTAAAATGGAAATTTAAAATATTTACAAAAAATATGTAAAATTAAAAATCTTGTGGGGGAGGCCCCTTAGGTGGTGCCCCGGATCGGGCCGCTTCCGCCTCCCCCTTGCTACACCACTCAGTGCGCTGTCACATCAATTTTTAGAGTCGATGCCGAGATTTAATGCATAACACTGCATGGTTCCAGATAATGCAGTAACGTTACGGTATCAGTCAAGTCCATAGAGCTTATCGAACTGTTATTATCCTTCGGACGTCTGATTCTGACACCAATCGATCGACGATACTCTAAAATATATGCTTATAATGAGAAAAAACTAAATTTTACGTAAAAGTGGATTTGGCCGGTTTTTATACCAACGCTTTCAATTATATGAAATAAATAAAGATTATTAAAAGTTTCACAGTTTTATTAAAATATACCTGACAATATTGTTTCGACAGCTAAATAGCTGTCATAATAATCTTTATTTATTTCATGATTATGGAGTTCCACAAAATAAGGCTGGAAACAATAAACTTTCAATTATAATTTATAATAAGGCCTCTTCCATTTGAGAGACAAACGTCCGCGCTTGTAATTGACCTTTTTATCAAACGAGCGCTACCATCGCCGGTCTACCATTTTGTTTTCAATATTGGTAGTAAATCTGGAATCTTTCTTGTAGTCTTATCGTCATCAAAAGTAAATACCGTTGTTAATCTATAGGCAGTAGTGACGCTCGTCAAAGTCGCTGTTATAAGAATTTAAATTCCCGCCCTTGTAACTCTCCCTCTTTAGATGTATTGAAATTGACATGCCATGTGGCATGCCAATGGCATGGTTCCTCCCCCTGCTTTTGATTGGCTACCCCCACTCCTGTAGCTCCACCCCTTGCTTCTGATTGGTCGCCGCCATCTTAGATTTCCCCGCCTACTGCTCTCTGATTGGTTAACCCCCACTCTTGTATCTCCTCCCTTGCTTATGATTGGTTGAAGGCAGCCATTTTGAAACGTCTGGCGCCATTCTACCACGCCCGCCATTACGGGGATCTGTATTACCGGCAATCTGTGTATTGTCAATAGAGGGCGTCATGAAGGGATCTGTATGACCGGCGGGCTGTGTACTACTACTAAAGGGCTCGTTATGAAGAAATCTGTATTACCACCCGGGGTATGTAGAGGCAACCATTTTATATCACAGCATGTGGCGCGCTAAATTTGAATCTTTACGGAATCTGTCAATTTTAAATTTGTCATTTTTGCATCTGTCATTTATACGTCTGTCAATTTTTAATCTGTCATTTTTGCAGCTGTCATTTATACGTATGTCAATTTTAATCTATCATTTTTGCATCTGTCATTTTTGCATATGTCATTTTTGCATCTGTCATTTTTGCATCTGTCATTTTAAATCTGTCAATTATGCATCTGTCATTTTGCATCTGTCATTTTACATCTGTAATTTTTGCATCTGTCATTTTGCATCTGTCATTTTGCATTTGTCATTTTTGCATCTGTTATTTTTGCATCTGTCATTTTGAATCTGTCATTCTTAAAGCAGCCATCTTGGATTTCCCCAGATTTGAATTTGTTTCTCCTACGACCTATAAGTTCTGCTGCTACCTTTCTCTCTCTCACGTACACACTGTACTCTTTCCACCTTTTCTAGAAGAAATAATAAAGCCAGATATGAATTAAAATTATGTTTATTATTATTAATATATTGTTATGACTACATTTAATTTATAATAAAATGTTGATAGATTGCTGGTGATGATGATGATAGCTTGAGAACTTCAGGACTGACCTCTGTTTTCTATTTGCGGTTCCAGGGGCTGTAACAACAACAGCAATAGAACTTTAAAAAGGGGTTTATTGTAAACTTGATGTTTCTCCCAATACCTTATCTGTTTCCACAAACATGCAGTCATCATAGCCGCTGCCTGTTTTTCCCAAGTACACTAGGCCCGGAGAAATCGTTTTAGCTGCAATCTGCTCATTAACTTCCTTAACCCTTTGATCTGTTAACTTGTCGCTGATCCGCTTGGGTAGAAATGTAACGTAGTTTTCACCAACAACAATCACGCTTTGACGTTTATCACGACAAACGACTCTTTGGAATTGTAGTATTTCGATGACCTCTTTGACCCCGTAGTCGCACAATTTCTTGATAGGTTTCCGGCTGCTGGTGTAGGGTTTGTTCAATTGTTTTAACAAATCCATTTTTCTACGTAAAAACAAAGATACACACACATGTTAGAATTTAAATAGTAGCAAAATTGTAACACGCACAAGAATAATAATAATAATAATTAGTTTTAACATACCTGTTTAGTTGAAGCAAACAATAATAATTATCACTATCACCGTAAGGTAGCCGGCGAGAACAAAACTAAAACTAAAAAACGGAAGGGCTTGGCGCTTTTATAACCTTCTAATCTGCAGGAATGAACACGTGTACAGCTGTTCGTAAGATAAAAAATCTAATTTACTACATCTGAGCAAAAGGGGTGTGTTCGGCCTCGTTAACGGTCAAAATGGGTCGACGGTACACTTGCGCTGTCAATTAACGCTTATCTAAGACACCAATCTAACCGACTATGTATTGCCGAGCCGTGAAAATCATGCAAGGACTTGCTCGAGGTTGCCAAAATATGAGAATGCGTATAAACGACAGAAGGCCATATCTTATTGTGTTTTATATATATATATATATATATATATATATATATATATATATATATATATATGTTACATTTTAAGTTTCCGCGGATATTATATGATACTTTACCACTTTTCCGGGTTTCACTCCGCGTATTCACTATTCGGCTCCTAGAGGAACCAGACAATGGTTGACGACGTTTCGGCAAGATCACACTTGCCATCTTCAGGTCACTTCTAACTTCCTTCTGCTTCGCGTGGTTACACGATGTAGACTGACGTCTTGTTGCAGCGGTTGGTCTTTATATACGGTTACGGTGTTGCGCATGGTTGCGGTCGGCTGGTTTTTGGCGCGGCTGCGTGTCATTGGTCTCGCTTGATCTGGTGGCTTTCTCTCGCTTTCCCTTTTATCGTTCTGCTGTGCTGGTTTTCGCTTCTTGACGGTGATACTGGTTATAGCTGGTTTCCAAGCTGATGGTAGTCGCTGTGTATCGTCCCTGGTATTAAGATTGTTCGGACGTTTCTCGATCTCAATGGCTTCTCTTATGGTTCGTCGGGTCTTATGTTGTATATTCGCTAAAACTTTTGTATTTTCGAAATCTATGTTATGAGATGTACCACTTACATGTTGTGCTAGTGAAGACGTTCTCTCATTTTTGTTGACTGCATTTCGGTGTTCTTCTCTTCTTACTTGAATTCTTCTGTTGGTCTGCCCTATGTAGGATTCCCCGCAGTCTTTACATGAGATCTCGTATACTCCTTGGCTTTCTAGTGGTATTTTTGTTTTTGCGGATGGTAGCATGTTTCCAATCTTTTTATCGGTGTTGAAGATGGTATCGATGTTGTGTTTTCTCAGCACTCTACTTATTTTGTCCGTGGTCCCTTTGATGTACGGTAAGTGTGCTTTGGATACCGATGTTTCTTCTTCTTTTGGCTTTGGGTCCCTTGGTGTTAACGCTTTCTTGATATTTCTGGACGATAAACCATTTTGTTTTAATGCCAACTTCACCTGTTCTAGTTCTTGATGTTTATTATCGTCATCAGTCAATCGTTGTGATCTGGTTATTAATGTCTTGACTACTGACTGTAGTTGCGCTGGGTGGTGATGTGACTGCGCGTTCAGGTAGCGATTTGTGTGGGTTGATTTTCGGTATACTGTGTATCCCAGGCTGCCGTCTTCCTTCTTGATTATAGATACATCTAGAAAAGGTAGTTGATTGTTCTTTTCCACCTCCATTGTGAATTTGATCTTCTGGTGTATGTTGTTTAGATGCTGTAAGAAGGTCTGCAGTTTCTCTTCTCCATGGGTCCATATAATAAAAGTATCGTCTACGTATCTTAGCCATAGTTTAGGTTTGTCACTTGCCGTTTCTATTGCTCGGACTTCTAATTCTTCCATGAATAGGTTCGCTATTACCGGCGATAAAGGTGATCCCATAGGTGCTCCTTCCACTTGTTTGTATCGTTGATCTTTGTAGATGAAGTAGGTGTTGTTTAGGCAGTGTCTTGTTAACTCGATGATTTCATTTGGGACTTGGTATTTCCGTTGTATCATATCTACTGCTTCTTTTACTGGAACATTCGTGAATAAAGAGGTTACATCAAAGCTTACTAGCAGATCTCCTGGTGCCACTGTTATGTCTTTTATACGCTCGATGAAGTGGCTTGCGTTCTTTACGTAAGATTCGGCTTCTTCGGCATAAGGTTGCAGTTGCTTGGCCAGGAATTTCGCTAGAGGTTGCAGTGGTGATCCAATGGAGCTTACGATGGGTCTTAGTGGTACACCTTCCTTGTGGACTTTTGGTAATCCGTACAGCTTAGGGCATGATGACGACTTCTCTCTCGGAATTAGTTGTAACTGTTGTTCTTGACTGAAACTGCAGGCTTTTATTTTGGCTTTAGTGGTCTTTTCCAAATATGTTGTAGGATCCGTTGAGATTGTTTGGTATCCAGGATCATTTAGTAAGGTTTCTATTTTTCTTTCATATTCACCCTTATCCATAACTACGGTTGCGTTGCCTTTGTCTGCTGGTAACACGATTACGCTAGTATTCGCCCGTAGGTCGCGTAAAGCTTGGATTTCTTCGTGGGATAAGTTCTTCTTCGGTGGAGGGACGAGAATATAATACCAAATTCCATGAAGCTGACGTTCCACAAAAAGAACATCCAAACGAGGAACATCTTGAGAAGAGCAAGCCTAGCATTGACAAGAGAAGCAATTCACGATACCAGAAGGGCGCTAAATAGCATCAACATCGAGCTACTACACTTACACCTACGTTTAAGTAACACAATTCATCCAGCTCTATGGTCAACACTAGATAACCTCACGGAGTTTCGAGCAGAAACTGACGCTAATTTGACAACTTCTAATCAGAAGAAGAAATTTGAGAAGCTACAAGCCGAACAACAGCCCAGGAAGTACATCAACCACCAAGTTGAACCAAAGCAGGTAGTTTTCAATATTTCAGATCTACCGCTGGATGAAGCGACACATAGCGTGCTATCGAAAGGATTTAACTATGCAGTAGCGCCAAACCGGATTCCAATAGAAAACATTATTTGCGGAGTCGAAGCATCAATAGCAGGGATCCCAGGAAATACCGCCGAAATTATACGTCAAGACGTGTCACGTATACTGAGAACAGCCAAGCCACCGAAGAAGAACTTATCCCACGAAGAAATCCAAGCTTTACGCGACCTACGGGCGAATACTAGCGTAATCGTGTTACCAGCAGACAAAGGCAACGCAACCGTAGTTATGGATAAGGGTGAATATGAAAGAAAAATAGAAACCTTACTAAATGATCCTGGATACCAAACAATCTCAACGGATCCTACAACATATTTGGAAAAGACCACTAAAGCCAAAATAAAAGCCTGCAGTTTCAGTCAAGAACAACAGTTACAACTAATTCCGAGAGAGAAGTCGTCATCATGCCCTAAGCTGTACGGATTACCAAAAGTCCACAAGGAAGGTGTACCACTAAGACCCATCGTAAGCTCCATTGGATCACCACTGCAACCTCTAGCGAAATTCCTGGCCAAGCAACTGCAACCTTATGCCGAAGAAGCCGAATCTTACGTAAAGAACGCAAGCCACTTCATCGAGCGTATAAAAGACATAACAGTGGCACCAGGAGATCTGCTAGTAAGCTTTGATGTAACCTCTTTATTCACGAATGTTCCAGTAAAAGAAGCAGTAGATATGATACAACGGAAATACCAAGTCCCAAATGAAATCATCGAGTTAACAAGACACTGCCTAAACAACACCTACTTCATCTACAAAGATCAACGATACAAACAAGTGGAAGGAGCACCTATGGGATCACCTTTATCGCCGGTAATAGCGAACCTATTCATGGAAGAATTAGAAGTCCGAGCAATAGAAACGGCAAGTGACAAACCTAAACTATGGCTAAGATACGTAGACGATACTTTTATTATATGGACCCATGGAGAAGAGAAACTGCAGACCTTCTTACAGCATCTAAACAACATACACCAGAAGATCAAATTCACAATGGAGGTGGAAAAGAACAATCAACTACCTTTTCTAGATGTATCTATAATCAAGAAGGAAGACGGCAGCCTGGGATACACAGTATACCGAAAATCAACCCACACAAATCGCTACCTGAACGCGCAGTCACATCACCACCCAGCGCAACTACAGTCAGTAGTCAAGACATTAATAACCAGATCACAACGATTGACTGATGACGATAATAAACATCAAGAACTAGAACAGGTGAAGTTGGCATTAAAACAAAATGGTTTATCGTCCAGAAATATCAAGAAAGCGTTAACACCAAGGGACCCAAAGCCAAAAGAAGAAGAAACATCGGTATCCAAAGCACACTTACCGTACATCAAAGGGACCACGGACAAAATAAGTAGAGTGCTGAGAAAACACAACATCGATACCATCTTCAACACCGATAAAAAGATTGGAAACATGCTACCATCCGCAAAAACAAAAATACCACTAGAAAGCCAAGGAGTATACGAGATCCCATGTAAAGACTGCGGGGAATCCTACATAGGGCAGACCAACAGAAGAATTCAAGTAAGAAGAGAAGAACACCGAAATGCAGTCAACAAAAATGAGAGAACGTCTTCACTAGCACAACATGTAAGTGGTACATCTCATAACATAGATTTCGAAAATACAAAAGTTTTAGCGAATATACAACATAAGACCCGACGAACCATAAGAGAAGCCATTGAGATCGAGAAACGTCCGAACAATCTTAATACCAGGGACGATACACAGCGACTACCATCAGCTTGGAAACCAGCTATAACCAGTATCACCGTCAAGAAGCGAAAACCAGCACAGCAGAACGATAAAAGGGAAAGCGAGAGAAAGCCACCGGATCAAGCGAGACCAATGACACGCAGCCGCGCCAAAAACCAGCCGACCGCAACCATGCGCAACACCGTAACCGTATATAAAGACCAACCGCTGCAACAAGACGTCAGTCTACATCGTGTAACCACGCGAAGCAGAAGGAAGTTAGAAGTGACCTGAAGATGGCAAGTGTGATCTTGCCGAAACGTCGTCAACCATTGTCTGGTTCCTCTAGGAGCCGAATAGTGAATACGCGGAGTGAAACCCGGAAAAGTGGTAAAGTATCATATATATATATATATATATATATATATATATATATATATATATATATATATATATATATTGAAACTAAAAAAACGAATTGTTTGCTTATAACAGATTTAATTTTAATTCATGCATCAGAGTTCGTAAATGAGATAGAAAAAAGCAAAGGTGCAAATGTGGGCCATTCTGATCAGTTCATAATATTAAAAAATAACATCCATTTATTAAAATAAAAAAAGGTATTACATTTAGGGATGCATTCGTGATTAGTAATTTAAATTAGATATATTGGCCAATCAACTTAATTATGATTTTGTTTGTTAAAATGCGTCCTGTGTTTATAGCTAGCGGTCAGGTAAACCCTGTTGTTTATGACTATTCTTGAAACGTTATCTGATCGTCCCATCTGCCGCAAGAAGAAAGAATTTTTTTTTGAAGACCTAGAGATATTACGTACGAAAATGTTATATGTACAAAATAGTTATGACTAAATCTGTAAATTAAAATCTTTCGAAATGCAAGTATCTCTAAAAGAAATAAAGGTTACACACAATATTGCGTAATTATATATATAATCTTGATTGTACGAGTTCTAACAAGATAAATACATTACAAAGCGTAACAGAATTTAATGTCACTTATAAAGTTTAACAAAAATTTGCATTTATTTATGTCAATATAGGGTCGATGTAAAATCAATAAGCTTTTTTACTGGTACCCCTCTGAAAATCACGCATAAATAATAATAAAAACAATCAAAGAGAACGAACGTTCTTAAACACCGACCAGCAGCAAGGGACGATTTTAAATTTAAAAACAGCTATACTTTAAAATCTAAGAATCTGTACCAAGGGTAGTTGGTTAGACCCTTCCCTCCATCTGTACATAAATTTAAACACCTGCACTGTCAATTAACAGTTATCTAGGGTTAATCTAAACGACTATGTATGTCTGTACCATCAAATGCGACGTAGTAAAGGGGAAAAACGCGCAACGACTCGCATAACATTTCAAATGGTTTATGACCCTTAGCGAGTGTTCGATGAATATCATCGGGGGGCGCAAATGTTAACATATACTATGTCTCTATCTAATATTGATTCGTACCTTGCTGTGTTTGAACTGTAAATTCGTTCCGAGCGACAGAAGGCCCTAATATAAAAAGATACCTTCCCAGATAAGTCACTTTTTAATTTAAAAGCCGTGTACCGGTTATATTCTTAAAGTTCCTGTTTAGTAAACTCGGGTAATAAATACGCTATGACAAAAACACATTTTTATCTGTGTTAAAAACAGAAAGAGGAATTTTATGCATCGAGTATAGAAAATGCGATATTAAGAAAATATCAGCGAATTAAAATTCCTCTTCAACATAGAGGTGGTGTTCGTCAAAAGCTTTTTACGACCCATATCCGCATACCTGACCCATAGGGTTCTTGCTTGTTGACAGTTAATTAAGACGAATTCATTTCTTTAATATATATTCCATGTTGAAACCCGATTACGACTGATTATTGATATAACATATTTCCATCTACGCGAACAAACTTTTCCAAGTACACTAGGCCCAGAGAAATCGTTTTAGCTGCAATCTATGTAATTAATTAGTTAAATAAACGTTAACGTCTCAATGTTACTACTACTAACACAATATGTACCAATAAGCTTTTTACTGGTACCCCTCTGAAAATCACGCATAAATAATAATAAAAACAATCAAAGAGAACGAACGTTCTTAAACACCGACCAGCAGCAAGGGGCGATTTTAAATTTAAAAACAGCTATACTTTAAAATCTAAGAATATGTACCAAGGGTAGTTGGTTAGACCCATCTGTACATAAATTTAAACACCTGCGCTGTCAATTAACAGTTATCTAGGGTCAATCTAAACGACTATGTATGTCTGTACCATCAAATGCGGCGTAGTAAAGGGGAAAAACGCGTAACGATTCGCATAACATTTCAATTGGTTTATGACCCTTAGCGAGTGTTGGATAGATATCGGGGCGCGCGCGCGCGGTTCCTTTGTTGAACGAACGGGTTGAATCCTGTTTATTTTATAGTCTTGCGTAATATTGTGTAATACAGCTCGAGCCCTATAAAAGCAGCCTTGAAGTTTAAAAATCGTCACTTGTGTGTGTGTGATTGCTCGCTGCATTTATGCATTTTACGTTAATTATTACTCATAACGTTTTGTGATTGGAGTGCTCTGTACGTGTGTATGTTTGTGAATCGTATTTGTTATTAACAATTGCTGCAGTTGCTGTTTGAAATCTACAACGTTAATCGACCAAAAGGTAGGATTTTGAGTATTAACTATGGCATGGTTGCTTTTACCCTTTTTTTGTGTTTTAGTAATAATTGTACACTTTTCAAGCAAGATTAACTTTTTCTAAATTATAAATACCTTGTATACGCTAATGCTAGAATTGGGGTTTATCTGTTATTTAAGTGTACAAGTGTGTATTTTTACAAATAATGCTGCTAACAATTTATTAACTTTGTTTTTTTTCCTCATGATTGTTCTATTTTACGCTTCAATAATATTAAAGTTTCAAGAAATTCGATATAGCAGGGCTCTAATAATAATAATAATAATAATAAAGGGGGCCTATATAGTCACATACACACACATTTAAATTTCAACACTTAAGATAATCATTAATTTTGTAAACATTTTGTAAACAGTTTTCAAATTTGCTTTAGCCTGTATTGTACAAAATTGCTTACAGTTATTTCCTTGTTTATTTACTTAAGACAAGCGTTAATTTTGTAAAAACAGTTTTCAAATTTGCTTTAACCCGTATTGTACAAAATTTTTATTAAAGTTTAAGACTGGTTAATAATAATGGTTATTTGCTAAAAAAGGTTTTATTACTTTGCATTAAAACGGATCTTTCTTTGACTTTGTACAAAGCGTATTAACAATTGCTGCCGTTGCTGTTTGAAATCTACAACGTTAATCGACCAAAAGGTAGGATTTTGAGTATTAACTATGGCATGGTTGCTTTTACCATTTTGTGTTTTAATAATAATTGTACACTTTTCAAGCAAGATTGACTTTTCCTAAATTATAAATACCTTGTATACGTTATTGCTAGAATTGGGGTTTATCTGTTATTAAGCGTATAAGTGTGAATTTTTACGAATAATGTTGCTAACAATTTATTAACTTTGATTTTTCGTCTTACGTTTAACGTACTAGCTGCTTAGCTTGTTTTGCATTCAGATGTTATTGCTTATGTCTACTAATTTAACGAATTTCTTATAATCTGATTTATTTTGCGAGCAATAATATTTCCCTATGTCATTTAATAATAAAGTAGTCTACCTGCCTTTGTTTAATGCCTAGTAAACTAGATTGCTTTGTTGTTTATTTAAAATAATAATAATTTGCCATAGGGTTTTATCAACAATTTAAACTTTAATAATAATTAGTTAATGTTTATTTAAAATTAACAACCTACCCGGGAATAATGTAACGTTTGTTATCGGCTGGTGATAACGCTACTTTATTCCGAAGTTCTGTGTACATAGCATGTAAACGTGATTTGAATATAAACATTTTTCGGAAGAGCACAACACCATCCTCCACAACCTGACGGTAGTCCTCAACGGTGAGATCGCGCTTAATTACCGCCCTTTTTACCCATTTTGCCTTTTTAATCGCCATTTCACCGTCGCGGTCAAGCACGTTTACACAATACGTTTTAGCACCTGCACCGTAGAAACTGCAGAGGGGCACTCCACAATATTCATCTTTCATTTTACCAACCACCGAGGCCGTGCGCGGTATACCGTGAATGTTGTCAGGTGGGAATTTTGAGGTGTCAAATTTATGTAAGTGTTGCTTCATATCAGCATAAAAATTTTCAGTACGAATTTCTATAATGAAAGAGTCAGTATCTGTGTACAGCAAGCGCACGTTATCACCGTATAAAGGTTTGAGAAAATCATAAAAAAATTCATACATTATCGTTTTAGAAAGATCCAAAATAGTAAAACCCACGTACACCGGTTTATTGTATGTAACCGACACTTTTGGTAACTCTATAGCGACCAAATTTTCCGAAAAGACAGCAACGCTTTTGAATTGAGGCTTTGCTACTAACGTCTCAGCCCCATGCTTTTTACCATGACGTTCCCAATGACTAACCAAACGAACGTCCACCCTTTTATCGACATTTTCCATTATCTTGCCAAATAAACTGTTAACCATTAATTTAAAGAAGTCCCTGTCCGCTTCGTTAGTTGCCTGATTACGTAAAGTGGTATTCAAATCAATATAGGAACGCAACCAGGGTACCTGATGAAATTTTAACACGCGATGAATTTTGGTTAATTCTAAACCATGCTTAAGACACTGTTGCAAATTTCTATAGTGGATAACGTAACGCGTTTTATCGAACAAGTTTGGAATTAATTTTGGGTGACGCGCGTTTCCCGTAGGCGGCACCAGAGGTTCGGGGCAGAAAGGAAAGTCATTATGTAAATCGTGCAACCGCGTTGGGTAGTGTAGATCTACTTCCAGCACGTAACCCATATCGGCGTCTTCCGCCACGGAATTTAGATCGAACTGTGCAATTTCGTACGGACTAAGCCATTCAAAGTCGCGCTGCGGCAGATACTGTCGCATACTGTAACCGTAGAGATTGGTAGCATCGAGATACATAATAAAAGAATGGGGCTTGGACGCGTCATAATTTGGAAGAAAAGTATTATTCGCGAAACACTTCCTGCCAACACAGGTACTGACACCTCCCCGAATGCCTTTCTTAAAGAAATGGAGCATGTCCAGATCCGTGAGCAGCTCCAGTTTTACAGACGTGCGTTTCAACATAGCATCCCAACTTAAACCCGGTGCAGTAAAATACTGAGCCAGATCTAACTTGTAATTTTCAAGACATACACGTCTAAAGTTTTCAAAGACATCAACCAAAAATAAGACATCGGTTTTCAAATAGAGATCCGAATAGTCGCCCAAAGTCGTGCATCCAAACGTATTCCACACCTCCACAGCGCGAGCATACTGCGATCGAGAGACGTGTTCCCCTGTCAAACGATCGAAAAAGTCCTCATACGTCGGCAACGTGTCCTGTTCGAGTTTGGAGAAGCTGTCGACGTACGAATAGGGAAACACACCTTTCTGTCGCAGTAAGTCGAAGCTAACCCCATCTCTAAAATACTTTTTAATACTCAAACACTGGTCGGAAGTTAGATTTTGAGACAACTTATCCAAACTAGAATTTAGAAATCTTAAACTGTCCAGAAAGCGCATTTTAAGACATACCGGTTGTCGTTGGGACCCGTTCCTAATTTCATCTACCAAAAGCTGTTTCGAAAACGAAACATATTTCTCTTTATTGAGCGCAATCACATCGATTGCTTCTTTTTCTAATGCCAATTGCTTTATGAATAGATGTGAATCATATCCGGTCAAATTATGGAAAAATATCGGTACGAAGTCGGGAATTTGCTACATTAGATTGCACCCGGAGTGAGCCGCACCGCGGTACTCGCCGCTGAGGTGACAGTGATCTTTCACCTTAACGTCGTTTTCACCAAAGGGTTTGTCACAAATATGACACACGGTTGCATTATCATAGTTGAAAGTTTGTCGGCACGATAAAAGTCGCATGTCTTGAACATGTTTTAAATGATCCTTATACAACCTTCTAACATCTCCTTCTAAGCGCAGCATAAACTCACTTGCTGCATTCGGACCACGGTACAATTCAAATTTAGATAACGCGTCATCGTAGGAACACTTAATGTAATACGCAAACGAATGTGGTTCGTGTTCGTACGATGTCATGGTAAATTTTCACACACTTCACACTTTCAAAATCCTCGTAAACGACAAAAGGTACTGTAAGTTGTTTTGAAAATTTTCAAACTTCAATAGATTACCCGGCCGGTCGTGCCCCCATTTATTGCTTACGGGTTCGGTAGTTGGTAACTTGGTGTAAACATGATTGCAATCATGATGCAATCAAAATAGCATCCAGTTTGACAAGAAAGGTGATACCTTCAAAATCAAACAGTTGCGCAAAATTTGGATACGACGTCGTCCTGTTGGCACGTCCCCTCGGCGGATACAAAGCGGACTCCAAGGCCCAACCAAAACAGCACTGATCATTATTTTGCACGTTGAATACAGCCTTTTTATGTTGTATCGACGGCGGAAGTGGAACATAGGAGGAAGCACGGAGCGGGTTGTATTTATTGACGTTGACTTCTATAAATAACAGCTGCTCCAGTACCCAACCTGTAAGGACCCTACAATTAGCAATCGAATCGTAACCCGTAACTATTCCTGAGTTCCGATCATTAAAGTCCGACATCTTGGTATCCAGCACCTCAACGAAATCATCATACAAATCGGTCAGATTCGAAGTCCCGGTCACAATCTCATTTTGCGTATTAAACGATTTAATTTCGTGCAAATTTTGACTTTCCAAAAAGTACATTCCGAATACTTCTAGATTGACTTTCACACTACGAAAGCGCTGAACGTTTCTTTCTAATAGTGTTAACACATTCTCGCGGGTCTCATCAGTAAATTCTCTGAGATTTATGTGATGATTTCTCACCGAGACTCGATAACTGGCTATACGCGACTTGAACGCCGTCTCCAGGACCACCACTTCCTCCGACTGCACTGACGCGGCATTACGATGATTGTGGCGGTTGCTTCGTAGATGTCCAGCGTAGCCACGTCGTGGAACACCCAGCTCGCACACATCGCAATACACCGTCGCGGAGGTATTTCCTGAAACAATTGCACAGATCACTAACACTAAAGCCGTTAACAATGTGTACACGTACCTTGCGGGGAGGTTGTTTTCGCTTTTTTAGATGCAGGTCCTTCACCGGTATTACCTACAGCATCCGAAGCTCCCCCAGCTGTAATCAACAAAATATTCGTATCACATCATACAACCTCACAGGAATGGTTACTTACCGCTCGTGGATGGGTAGTCCAGCGGTCCACGACAGCTTTCTCTTCGGTGACGGGTTAAGGCATCCCGTCGGGTGAAGGACGCACCGCAGCTACACACATACATATTCTTAGTAATCAGTAAACGGGAACGCACTGGCAAACGATAAAGCTTTTACGTCAACTTTTACCACTAACGTTCGCGATACTGATTTCCAGTCGGGACGACGAGGACGTGTTATGCAAACCCGACCGGGATAGGAAAATGACTGGGTTATTGTTAGTGGGAGGTCACAGTTATATATAACTAAACATAACTAACTTACTCGCAATTTTCGTAACTTGCTGCAAAACACGGGGTAATGTAATTGTATTACAATAAACTAATTTTAACTCACTTATGTGCATGCCTCACACTTTTGGTGTGTGGCTGCGTGCCGCACTGCGTCATAGTCCCGAGGGACTGTGATGTACCGCTCCCGACAATCACAACATAGCACCTCCGTGCTAAATCTCCCCCGTACCAGCACGGGCCGAGACCTCACCACGTTGCTGATCTCGGGCTATGAACATTAAAATAAAAATATATGGTTCATATCTATGTGTTTTGTAGTAATTTTGTTAAACTATTTAGTTACGTACCAGCACTTCCATCGTTTCCTCCTCCAGGTCTACCTCTACGTTGCCAACATCGTCCCCGAGGATCTCCGTATCTTCGCTCCATACACTTGATCCCCGAGACGCTGGTCGGTCGACCTCCAGCGACGAACTTTCTGGTGCACTTTCGTTATTCATTTTAACTGTAACTGAGTGCTGCAGTTTGAAGTTATAGATATATCTATGCCCCCCACTCCTTTCTGTGTAAATACAATCTCCTTGACCTTGTTTCATCTGTTCTCAACGATGTCTGTGGAATTTCTTTGTTCTCGTCTGCACATTCCTGACTGTCTGGTGTCGTTCTTACCTTGAGGTTGTGTTGATCTTTCTTCTGCATACTTTCATAGTTAAGTAAGAATCTAATTGAAATTAAAATGGTATGACATTTTTAAATCTTAGTTTCACTTTTGATTTAATCGTTAAATTAATCTCTAGAAGAGATGGAGATCGGTCTTAAATGAAACGATATAATGAGATAAATACGTGGTTTATTTAACTAAATACATATGCAATTTACCACCTTGTATTTGTTTACAGAGTACATTGATCTTTTACAATTTACAACCTTGTATTTGTTTACAGAGTACAATTATTTCAATAATACATTAGTTAAGCCGCGGCGTACTTTTCACTAAATAATGCGCTGGCTGTTTCTGTGACTTTACATAAACAACACAACACTTTAACTCTCCGCTATTAAGATGGTGAAACGACGCCAATGTTCCGTTCGAAACTTATCCGGCTTATACTAGTCTATAAACAGCACTTTAATTCTCCGCTATTAGTATGGTGAAACGACACCAATGTTCCGTTCGCAACTTATCCGAATTATACTCCTCTATACATCTCATGATGGGAATTTTTATATTTGTATCGTACCATTCGTCTAACGGTTCTTCCAATTGTTTCGGCGCTGTCCCACTTTTTCCGTCAAACCATATCCTTTCCCCATTTAAGTCCATGGAATATGCAAACGTCACTAGCGCAAACACCAGATAACCAGCTTCAAGAACACTCTTCTCTTTGACGCGTTTAATGAATGCCTCTTTGTGGTGGTCTAAAGTTTTCTCGACGTTCCCACCATATAATTCTTCGTCTCGCATTTCATCCTCGTCGTCCTCGAAATCGAATGTTACTAAAACGGTTGCCTCTACCACGTTCATGATGCTGTACTGCTGAATTGTTCTTGTGTAGATGCTGTACTACTGAACTGTTCTTGCGTATGCGTTTATATACACTGAGTTGACGGGTGGGATTCAAGGTCATGGTCTGAGTTGAGGGGTGGAATCCAAGGTCATGGTCTTAGTTGACGGGTGGGAGTCAAGGTCATGGTCTTTAGTGGTAACGATAACAAGCGATACAATATGGTCCCATGCTTACACCAACTACTGCGATTCACAGGGTGCCCAAGGTCACCACGGAAGCGTAACACGTTTCGCTGCTGACTTTACATTGTTCTACCGGACTATTCCCGAGGGTTTGCCACTCACTATCCATGGTATATGTTGGGTACACGAATTTGACCCTGAATCGTACTTCTTGCGTTCTATTGCCGACCTCATGTTTAAACATTCCCATTTGTTGCAACGTCACCGGTTGCAGGCCAAACCAAACGCTCGTATTGAAGTCGTATGAAATAAAGGCTGCTGTTGCATCTGGAAGTTTTGCAACGTACACTACACCCTCGTACAAGGTTGCCAATAATATTACTGCCTTGATTGGTAACATCTTCCCTGTTCTATCTGGTTACTTTTAACCGCAAACGTCTCTACCACTTTCAACGTTTATGGGTGCTAGCACGTTTGCAAACACGCAATGTGGTGACCATTTCAGGTGTTCTACGATTGGACTATCCGACGGTTCCCATTTGAAAATGTTCACTCGGCAATAAAAACATTCTACTCTATCTTCACACCCCGTATAGACAAATCCGGCCTTAGCTAAAGATTTTGGAGTTTGTATACCCTTCCAATTACGAAATGATAACACTCGTTCTGTCAAGCACGTATTCTGCAAGCTAGCTTCTACACACATTTTGAATTTCCAATACATGTGACCTGCTATATATATCTACAGCTTGACCTTGAATGGTGTTTGATATCCTTGAAGAGTGGCCTTGAGTTCCAGGTCAAAACATTGTTGTCATATTGTTGACCTTGAGAATGCGGTGTTGCCACGTTTAGATAGCTTCAAGGTCACCATGTGTTAGAGAGATAGGTTCAAGGAGCGGTGCCCATTTAGCATCCTTAGGAAGTACGTTTGGAGCCATCAACTGCTTTTCTAGAGCTTGCGCTTTCACATTTTCAATTGATTTAGCGAAGCTTTCCATTGTAACATGCCTTTCTTAATAATTTGTAATTTCTCCACATTACAGACTTTAATTTTGATGAAATAAATAATTAGGTAGAGTAGATCCAATCTGTAAACGCAGAATAATGCAATTATAATAATAATGCATAATTTAATAAATTTAAATGATTCATAAACGTAGAAGAAGGGTGAGTATTAAGAGATATTTGCTCCTGACCTGATGGTAGGGTTAATATGACTGTAATTGCCCACTTAAGAGATTAAGAGATTTTTCAGCAATATAAATTTATAACTTTGTAAATCTTACCAGTTTTCCAGTAGTTAACCACAAACTACCTAAATATTTGTTAGATATTTCAATAATATTATTAATAATTATGTAATTATAAAATTTTAATTAAATTTATAAATTTAATAAATCGAATTTAGATTTATAATAATTTCTTTATATTCTAAATAATCGGATTTCCTCGAAGACAGTAACTATATATGTTCGTATGTGTACTTGCATGCACAATTGGTTGCTCGCCTAAAAACACGCATTCTGCATTTAACTTAAGAGCGCGCTTGATAACGCAAAAGTGCATAAATTACTGCGCCTTAAAAGAAAATTAATTAGATAACCCATCTTGCACTGGTTTCTTTTCTTTCAGACAGCAGATATGACTAATTCAACATTGGAATTCCCAAATATTCCGACCAGGGTCGCTCGTAAATTACTGTGTTATAAACAACACTAAACATATTAGGTTTCATTTTCATTTTTATAAGCGTCAGTTTTATAATTGTTCATTTTTCTGTTTATCAAAATGAAAGACATTATTGAATGTCTATTGAAATCTCTTTAAATTAAAAGTATTTATTATTATATTATTAAGAGTTACGAATTAAATTAATAATATTAATTTAGTTTCGTATTAGTAAAGGGTTTATGTTTAATTTCACCTATGGATATCAAGGTTATTGTTATTATGCTTAGCAACTATTAAGCTATAATAGCGTAAACTATTTAAAATACTTCTAGTTATTATTAAAATTGAAGATTTCTAGTGGAAATCAATTTTTCAGTATGTGGAAGTTTCAATTAAAAAAAGTATAGAATGCAAGAGTTTATACATTTTCTTAAAAGACACAGAGGTTACTATACAGGGTGGCCTAAGGAATACATACGTATTTATTTTTCTAAGCAAGAAAATCAAACAATTAAGTGAAAATATTTATTCAATATACATGTAAGTCGTAGACTTTTGGTGTAATGCGTTATTCCGCGGAAGACGTGGTAATATTATCTATGTGACACCATAACAAGACTTATTTTAAATATTGTATTCGGCGCATATTTCACTGGGCCATGGTGCTAGAGATAAAATGATTTTTGCTTTAAAATCAGACCACATCATTCCACGACCTGTTTTCGGATATTTTTACAATCGTGTGAAATTCGTCTTAAGAAGAAAAAAGGTAAAATCGAAACATACAAATTTGGTTGCTAAACCTATAGTTTTAAAAGAATTTTGTTCTCGGGGCCAAGTTAATTTGATCGCTTAGCAGTCATGTCAGGATAAAGAATACAAATTGTTACAAAATTATTAGGACCATCCCACAAAATTTATTTGCCTACGTCCTTTGAAATCAAAGAAAGCTGTTGAAGTAGCTTAGAAGTTTTTGAAAATCTTCCTTGAACTTGGATGTCCAGCCATATTACAAAAGCGACAATGACCTCGAATCTGCAAACTATATAATTCTCGAATTAGTAAAACTATGGCCTGAGCTGGAAATTATTCATGGCCAACCGCGACATCCTCAATCACACCCAGTATTATAGCAAGAAGCAATCAGGATGTCAAAAATATGTTGCCAGTCTGACTGCAGGACAATAATTACACAAATTGGTCCGTTGGCTGTTATTTCTTGCAGTTTCAGTAAAGCTGTTCCTTCCATAGGATTATTACATTGGATTGGTACAAGGCAAAATTTGGCACAGACCTAAAAATTAGACTATCCTCTACAAATCATTTCAATAAAATGATTAAATCCCTAGGGCATAGTATAAATAACATACAATAACGTGACTGTCGCAAATAGTTACCATCCACCACACAACAAGCTGGCAGGTGCCGGCAGTACATAGAAAGCCTACTTCATAGACGCGACCGAGCACATCAAATTATCCAGTCCCGTATAACTCCAATTATGCAGTGCGAATGCCCCCTATTACGAAATGAATAAACACAGAATCAGGAAACGATGAAGAGATTGTTTTAATTGACAAAGATTACCAAACTTCTGATAAATTAGAAAAAACTTTATTCGATATATATGCAGTTATTTGATAAAAAATGTTTATCGGTACATACCTGCAAACCTGAGTTTTATTTAATTTATTTTATCTATGGAAATACTTTTTCAACAACACTTCCAAGATATTTGTGTAAATGAAAATGTTGTCAAACGCGTTTTATCCATCTTCAAAACATTAACATTTCTACATTCGTACAATAATTTTAAATATAATAATAATATAGTATATCATTTACACGCTCGACTGCGAGTGTATTATACTTTAAAAGACGTTAACAGAAATTTTAAATCATCTAAAAGTAGTAAAAAGATAATTGTATTGAAACATAATTAACAATAAAGTTTTCGTTTTGTAAATGAATATTCAATTATGTACGTTAATTTAAGTTCAGTTAATAACAAACTAATTGTTCAAAGGCGTCAATTAATTTTGTTGATTCAAACAATTCTATTTCGTATTTTATTGAATACGTTACTGGATATTATCTGCAGGCGATGTCGACCGATCAACTCCGGTGCACTACTTCGTTTATGGGCGTGATATTCGAAGGTGGATTAATGAAATCAATAGTGCCGCACGCAAGTAAACCTACTGACTGTTATATATACTGTGCCTAGGCACTAAAGATGATCTTGATGAGTTACTCTAAAAATTACAAAGTCATTCAGTAGAAGTAAATGCCAGTATTAGCCAATCATATAAATATGTACAAGAAGGTGAACAATGGGAAAGAACAATTGGCGAAGAAGAAACAACAGAAATGTGTATAACATGGTGGAAGAAACAAATGTAATAATATATGCAGAAAATGTAAGAACTTAGAATTGAATAACGTTACTACAATGCCTTGTAACGAACAGGAAAATGACAAAAACCTACAAGAAACAGATCAACAAATTATGTGCCTTAATTGCGAAAATCGGAGTACCACATGTGTTTTCAATGGAATAGGTATGTCGAGATGTTTTTGCAAATGTCTCCCTCCTAATGACTAATCACTAAAACAATGGATTTGTACTTTTCATGATTTCCAAAGCATCGTTTGTAGTGTTCGATTTGCCAGTTTTCGGAAATATCTATTTGAAAAGGGGCAGCTTTGGCAAATTCGAGAATTGATACAAAGTTGATACACTTTGAAATTTTGAAAACATATTTGTGCTGTGGGGAGTTTATGTAGACGCATTTGCCGTTAAACGCAATTGGAGACCTCAAGTGACTCAAGTTCGTGAGTGAAGTCTACCAGAGAACTTCACTCACAAACTTTAGTCACATAAAAGTCTTTAATTGCAAGATAAGTAACTTAATAAAATAAGCAGATATTATAAAAAGTATGTACAGCCTCTTCCACATGATAAAATCAGGAGACTAATCTCAAGAAAGAAATTGTACACGCTACACCAGATTACAAAACACCGCATGATCTCACAGCCGAATACACATTTTATTCAGAATTATTTATTTGCCTCAAAATTTGTATATCGACTAACCAAGTTTCAAAGAATCGAAATTTCATTATCTCTAAAATTCTCAAGTTCAGTATTTTAGTTTCAATCATTTAAAGATTAAATATCAAGAACTTAGACATTCAAAGTTTAATTTCCAAGTTTCTAATGTAATCTAAATCGATAATCTAAATTTTCAAAGTTTCAGTTTCCAAGTTTTCATTTTAAACAATAATGGAATGTTTGGAAGTTTCCAATATAATGATGCCCAGAACATATCAATGTAAACTACGGATATGAGTTGAAATCTAAAACGTGACATCTCTGACTTGAATTTTAAATTTCTAAAATTTCGAATTTTAGAACCTTAAGAGTGAGACTTTACATTATAAACTTCTTAAACTGCATTTTAAAACTATGTCGGTTTTAGACTTAAGCTTCATTTTTAATCCTAAACGTTTACAGTAAATACCAATTCCGTTGGAGGAAGATTCTTGGAATGAACGGAAAGGAGATTTCGAATCCCTAGAACCAACCGACAGGTAGAGACCCCATCGTTTACAATCATGTAGCATTCTAGGGATAGCTTTCACTATGTGACAGGTGACGTTTCGTTCCAAGAATCTTCCGCCAACGGAATTGGTATTTACTGTAACATTCTGCTATTTTTAAAGTTTTCGAATATTATATCTCTGAAATTTATAATTTTTGAGATTTTAAAACATAGAAGAAATTCTATAATCTATGCTTTAAAAACTGTTGTAATGCTGAACTTGTAATTGTGAACCTCTAAAAGACTTCTGTTTGAGACTTGAGAAATGACACAGTATTGGATTATAAATTTCGAATTTTTGATACCTTAAAACGTTTGAACTGGGGTTTCAAATCATTTTCATGTTCAGGAGCAAGAACAGATTATTTTAAACCTTTGGGACATGCAAAAAAGTAACATTATATCAATTAAATTGATTCGGCCTGTACTTTATGAAGATCCATAATAACACAATAAATAAAACTATTTATTTAAAAATCATAACTGTCCTTTCGCTACACGGTAGCTTCTTCAGATAAAGACTGGTTTAAGTTTTAGTTATAACCAGTCTTTATCTGAAGAAGCTATTGTGTAGCGAAACGACAGTTATAATTTATAATTAAATATTTTAGTGAAGATTTTAATAGTATTTTATTGTGTTATTGTATTTAACATTATATTCAATAAATAATTAGCCAATCGCACACAGTGTATAGCAATAAACAATGGAATTTCTAGCTTTTCACCGGTAGTAACAGGAGTACATGTTTTGTGTTAAAGGCTGTTCCCAAAGGCTTTCCAAAATTAAACTTACACCAAAAAGAGTCTACACCTAGCTGTATAACATACTGTATTTCTAAAGAAATTGAAGGTACACTTTCTTAGATATCCAAAGTCAAAGGTCACATCATGTGACCTTGGAATGAAGAATTCAATATTTTTTATAAAACTCTGCTCTTTTAGCTTTAAAACAAGCCTAAGATAAAAGATCTACTACGATTAGAAGCAAAGTTATGAATTGTTTTTGTTCACCTTATAAGCGTAAATTTTACATTTTGTACCATATATCCAACCCTGCTGTATGAATACCGTGTGTCACTGAGGGTTATTATTTTACATACGTAAGTTACTTTATGTCGTCTATCATCCTACTAAATTTCACGAAAATCTGAGATGGTCGGGTTGAAAAGTTCATTTTGCTTGTGATGATTTGGCATGGAATGACCCGAATGACATTGAAACAACAGTATTTGACCTGACCCAAAATAAACCAATAGCAGGTTCGTGATCTTCATACCAAAAAGTTGTAGAAAAACCATATGAAAACCTGGAAGTTTTTTTCGTGTTGTACAGTGTTATCAATCTTCAAAAATCAGTTGTTATCTTCTTTACGAATAAAGCCTAATACATTTTTAACTGACAATATTAACGTAGCGATTGGTGGGATCCCTATTCCTATCAAAAAAGAAGCTAAAAGTTTAGATTTTAGTTTACAGTGTGTGTCGTAAAGTTGGATCCATATTCCACATCAGAAAATTCTTTCTATTCTGATTGGAAACAACTATGCAGGGCAACTCTCTTTCCAGAAATACTTGAAATACGCCATGTCAAAGTTGACAGGTGAAATTATAGGTAGGTATCTGTTAAATTCGCAATTTTCTAAATCACGAAAAATGATCTTATGTGTAAGATAATTAGGAAGGTAAATCAAAAATGCATTCGACAAACAAATTTATTCTCTTTCATCCATACATCCGCACTGTTTAGTTGCTAATTACTGACTAATCTTAATAGTGCCACTCTTTTACAACATCCAGCCTCAATATATCAATCATTTTCCCTTGTCATCGATACGTGTTTATGATGACATCATTCACTGACCTAACTACAACATTTAGAACAAACCCATAAAACTAATAGTTCTAGAAACTAGCCAATAAATTACAAATATAAACATTGCGCTAAAAGCACCAGTTTTATTGAATGTTCATTCTCGTATCCCTACATTCGACCATCCTGAACAAGCGACCTGTCCTCAGGTAGCATAGACCTGCAACAAAACCAGAATTAACAATCATTGTTTATCATAATATAACAAGAGATTCGTTGATCTCGTATCCTTGAGGTAGAGATCCGTTGATCTCGTTAACTTGTTGAGAGATCCATCGATCTCTTGAGATCCTTCGATCTCATAAACATGATGAGAGATCCTTCGATCTCTTGAGATCCTTCGATCTCATAAACATGGTGAGAGATCCTTCGATCTCTTGAGATCCTTCGATCTCATAAACATGATGAGAGATCCTTCGATCTCTTGAGATCCGTCGATCTCATAAACATGATGAGAGATCCTTCGATCTCTTGAGATCCTTCGATCTCTTGAGAACCTTCGATCACATAAACATGATGCGAGATCCTTCGATCTCTAGAAATAATGAATCTTAAACTTACTTACATGTTATCTTGAAACGTAACCCATTTCTTCATATGGTCTGGTGCGACCACCATTTGACGGACACGTTTAGGGCCGTCTCGTAAATCTTCAACTTCATATCTATCGTTAAGTAGGACTTTGGCAATGCGGAAAGGACCTTTGTACTTCGGTAAAAGCTTTTTGCTGGAACTAGTTGCTGCTTCGCTCGTTATATGAAGCATAACCAACTCACCTTCAGCATATTTCGCGGCTTCTCGTCTGATTTTGTCATATCGTTCTTTTTGCTTTCGTTGGTCTTCCGTAATGTGATTGGATATCTCATGACGGAGTGAATTGAGATCCAATCTTTCAACTTGATACTGAACTGCGTTAAGTATCCAAGCTTCTGCCAAATTCTTAGAATTACAGCTCAATAGAGCTTCCATTGGAGTTGCGTTGATAGCTTTACTAAACGTGGTATTTAAAGAGCACTGAATTTGTTTCACAAAACAATCCCATTTATCGGGTTCTTTCTCAGCTGCCATGGTAGCAAGTGCATTTACAATGGTTTTGTTGTATCGTTCACATTGACCATTTGCCCTTGGCGTAGCTACTGCGTTTAGCACGTGTTTAATGCCATAATTGCTGCAAAATGTTTTAAATGAACACGAGGTAAAAGCTGTTCCTCGATCACTAATAATTCTATGAGGCACTCCAAACAAATATATCAATTGCATTAAAGTTTTAACAACATGTTTGGTTTTCTGATTGTGGACAGGCTCCAAAATACAGAATTTCGTGAAACCATCGACAATTACTAATAAAAACTTATTTTTCTTTCTACTCGTTTCAAATGGGCCAACATGGTCGATATGTATGGTGTGAAAAGGTATTGGCACTTTTTCGATTGGATGGAGTTTACATTGTTTTTGTACTCCCGACTTTTTGTAGTATGCACAATTTAAACAAGCTTTGACATACTTAGTAATGAATCTGCGCATTTTTTAAACCAATAATTCTCTTGTACACGTTTTAAAGTTTTCTTAACACCTAGATGTCCTGCGTTATCATGACAGAGCCGACAAATCTGCATTCTCGCCATTTTTGGAACTACCCAAGTCATTTTGCCACTATCTAATTTTTTATAAAGTTTATTATTCTTAAGTTTGTATTCTTTAAAATATTGCTTTGTATCATTATTTAACACACCTGCTGCCAAAATGTCTCGAATTTGCCTTATTTGTGTATCTTCTTGTTGTGCTGCTATGATCCACTCACCTTGTGTTATATCTACGTGATTTACTTCTACAACTAAAGTGTCAATGGGGTTGCGGCTCAAAGCATCAACATGAGACATTTTTGAGCCGGCTCTATACTCAATGTCAAAAGTAAATTCTAATACTTCCAACCACCATCGCCCTATCCTTGGGTGAAGGTCTTTCCTTGAAAATGTCGTTTTTAAAGCGTTGCAATCTGTCACCAACTTAAATGTTATACCAAGCAAATAAACCCGAGAATATCGTAGTGCTAATACGACTGCCATTGTTTCAAGTTCGTATGAATGATAATGCCGTTGATCGTTGGTTGTCTGCTTACTAAAATATGACACTACATGTTGTTTTTGATTGTCATCAAATTGTAATAGTATTGCTCCAACTCCTATTGAACTTGCATCAGTATGAAGTTCTGTCCTCCATAGAGGGTTGAATATTGATAGAATTGGTTCATTAGTGAGCAACTCTTGTATTTGAACAAATGCCCTTTGCTGCGGAGCAGCCCAGCTCCAATTAACACTTTTCTTAGTCAAACGAGTAAGTGGTTCTACAATAGATGCATAATTTTGTATAAATTTACGAAAGTAACCAGACAAGCCTAAGAATTGTCGTACTTGCTTTACGGTTCTTGGTTCTGGCATCTGTAATAGAGCGTCCACTTTCTTTTTACCCGGTCGAACCCCATCAATACTTATTTCACGACCTAGGTACGATACGTGTTCTTGAAAGAATGAGCATTTGCTTAATTGTAGTGTAAGATTATGTTCACGAAATTTTTGTAATACTAAACGAAGTTTTTCTAGTCCCTCTTCGACTGTCTTACTTGGGATGATAATATCATCCATGTATGGGAAAGCAACGGAGTTTTTGAGATTATCTAAGACTTTATCTATTAAATATTGAAATACTGAAGGAGCATTGGCCAGTCCAAATGGCATTCGCAAGAACTCATAATGGCCGTCTGGCGTTACAAAAGCAGTTTTTTGAATTGAATTTTCTGACATAGGTATCTGGTAATATCCAGATGCAAGGTCTAGTGCAGTAAAATATTTGTTACCTCCTAAACGGTCAATTTCAATCTTCAATTAATGGAAGCGGATATCTGTTTTTAATAGTAATAGCGTTAAGCTTTCTGAAATCAACACACATTCTGTAGTCGTTTGTCTTTTTCTTGACTAAAATCACCGGACTAGCATAGGGTGACTGTGACTCTCTAATAATATTATTTTCTAAAAGGTCCAATATTATGTCTCTCAAAACTTTCTTTTCTGTTTCGGGTATACGATAAGGATGGTAAACTATTGGTTCCTCAATTGTACACCTTATCTCCATGGCGACAGTATTTGTTTTCCCTAAAGTTTTTAAGGATGAAGAAATTCGATCTGAAAGTTCATTAAGTATCTTTACACACAAATCCTTATAAGTAGTATTAATGTTTCCAATGTCGATATTTTTACATTGAATTATCTCTTTGTTATAATGGTCCACAACGTTTATGCCAACAAATGATGCAGACACATTCGATAACATTCTTAACGTAACAAAATTAGTATGTTTTACCATTATTATGTGCTCTTGCTCGAGATAATCCCTACCTACTATAAGATCGTACGATAAATATTCATCCAACACTAAAAATGCATGTACATCGGATATAGCTTCCATAATACGTATTGAAAGTTTAATACTTTTATTGCATACAATAGTAGACCCCATAAAACTCTTTAACGTTACATCTTGTAGCTCCTCAGTAATATTTCCAACTTTTTTGGCGAAGGACATCTTAATCAATGTTGTAGAACACCCATCTACTAAACATTTTCTTTTATGACCATTTACAAATGCGTTTTTCATATACATATTTGAAATGATTTGTTTATTGCTTACTATATTAACTTCTGTTTTAATGTATCTGTTTGCAAAAGGACACTTGTCTTGCGAATGTCCTAATTGTTTACATTTACGACACTCCAATAGTGGCTTTTTACAATTTCGCGCAAAATGTCCAGTTAACCCACAATTATAACAGTTAAGAGGTCGAATTTTGGTTTGCTTTGTATATCGTTCAAACTTAGGAGGTGTGTAATTTTGCTTTGGTTTGTTATGATTGTTAGAAATATGAAATCTAGGTGTTGAAGACTTATGATCAGATTTATTTTTATTTGGCATACTACCCATCGTGTTTAAATATGCATATAGCGTATTAACGTCCGTATGACGTGCAGATCTTACTGTTCGTGCAATATTCTCGTCCGTTATGCCACCAATTACAGCGTCTATAAGACACTCGTCTGAAATTTGCAATTCTAAAGCTCTTAACTTAGATAATTTTTGAAAACAATAATCGCCCAATGTTTGACCAGGGCTAGTTTCATAATTAGCAGCATATAGGAGTAACTTAGAAAATGGAATGGACTTACGAAATTGTTTAACCATGTTGTGCTTTATTTCGTTCCAAGAACTGTCATACTTTGCCTGTTCGTCGTACCACTGTCTAGCATTACCACGCAGCCTACTTGCTATTAAACGCATAATTGAATCATCATCCCATCTATACCGTTCTGCCAGCTTGTCTACACTCTGTATCCATTTTTCCACTATCATGTCATCTTTGGTCGGATCGTATATGGGAATTAGAAATTCGTCTCCAGAACAAGCCCTGGACGTCGAAGGTGTGTTGCGTAACTCAGTAACTTCTTTCTTCAACTTTTTAAAAGCCTTTTTCAGATTACTACCATCTGATGATGTAGATGTGGATGAGTTACTTGTAGAACTACTGCTGCTTGACGAACGGTGCTTTCTACTAGATTGCGTCTTTCGCGATCGTTTGCTTTTACCCATGTTCACTCGAACACTTGCTAATAATTATGAACGAAATAACACTCACTATTCGTTAGTTCCGAAGAAAATAACACTTACTACCCGTTAATTACAAACGAGAGAACACTTAAACACGTACTACTCGTTAATTACGAACAAAATAGCACTCACTACTCATTAATGAGAAGCGAAAACAAACAACAAAAAAAAGATATTAACCACGTAATGAGACAGGTATAATCCCACTCCTGATTGTAAGATAATTAGGCAGGTAAATCAAAAATGCATTCGACAAACAAATTTATTCTCTTTCATCCATACATCCGCACTGTTTAGTTGCTAATTACTGACTAATCTTAATAGTGCCACTCTTTTACAACATCCAGCCTCAATATATCAATCATTTTCCCTTGTCATCGATACGTGTTTATGATGACATCATTCACTGACCTAACTACAACATTTAGAACAAACCCATAAAACTAATAGTTCTAGAAACTAGCCAATAAATTACAAATATAAACATTGCGCTAAAAGCACCAGTTTTATTGAATGTTCATTCTCGTATCGTATCCCTACATATGTGTTAAAATATGGAAAATATTTTATTAATAATAATGATAATAATAATTGCTACAACCCATAGCCTGGAAACCAAACCCCAGAAGCTAGAAGCTTGTGCGGGAGGGAGGGGGCGATTATTATTATTACGTAGGCCGTAAGAAAAAATGTTTCTAACGACATTTTACGTTCACATATCTAGTTTGAACAAGATATCCCAACATAAGGAAAATGTTTTTTATTTCATACTGTCCGGTAAAAGGGTATTTACCGGACTCATTTGAGTCCGGTAAATGAATTATTACGTTACAAGGCCGGTAAAAAATTTTACCGGACTGAAAATCCAATTTGAGTCCGGTAAAAAATTTTACCGGACTGAAAATCTAATTTGAGTCCGGTAAAAAATTTTACCGGACTGAAAATTTTAAATGCATTTTTTTAAAAAATGAACAATGTGAGGCAGTATGAAATAAAACGCCTTACGTCATACGTCCGGTAAACCATTACAGTAGCTCGTTTCAACATTCGAGACTCGGCTCCTTCGTCGCCTCGTCCCGAAACGTTTTCAACTCGCTACTGTAAACTTGGGTTTACCGGACTTATAACGTAATATACTATTAACATTTTTACACCCCATAACTGACTATTTTGAAATCATTAAATAATAGTTTATGATAGAAAAGTGTCAAAAGTGAATGTTTATTTTGCGAAAAGAGAAGTTTGGCCCAAGACGTGCCAGCAGAGTTAGTAATCTCCTCCAACAAACTAAATTCACTTTTAACACGTATATCATACATTTATTTTTTACTTTTTACACTCGTGTCTAAAGTGTTACTCTAGATATCGCTTTAGATACTAGTGGTATAAAATGACATTTTCGACTCACGACAATACAAAAAAGTCAAAAGTTCTGCGTTTAATAGGGTTTGTAACACTTTAAAGGAGTGGTAAAGCAACAATTGCATAGCAGATTTTGCTAATAATATCAAAATATGAAATGAAACTTTCTGGACGATTTTCCAATTTAGAAGAAAATAACGGATAATTTTAATCCTTTTTTTATTAAGTCAGTTTGAATAATACTAGATAATACCTTCCTATGTGAAAAATCCATATAAACTCTCGCATAAATAAAAGTATTCAAGCACTGAAATTAATCTACCCCCATAGACAAATATTAACTTCTGAAACAACAAAGACCTTGCATTGTTATTCACTTATTTTATCTAATTTTTTATGCTGTAGCGAAATTTACGATTGATAAATAAATCCATTTATTTAATATTATACTGTATATTTATTTTTGTTGTATTTTTAACTATTTACTAATTGTGAAATGAATAAGGATTAATAAAAAGTTTCAATAAATTGTTTTAAATAAGTTTTACTATTTGCTAATTAAAACTTACTTCTTACAAAATACGTTACGCATGTGCTCAAAAGGATATTTATTAATTAAAATTCCCATTCTTTATTCCATAGAAATATTTTAATTTTAAATTTATTTCTAAGAAGGCAAACAATGAACGAAATATTATACACTTATAAATAGAGTTCTAATAAAACATGTATATTTATCTCCAATATTTTTTTCTATGTCAGAATTTCTTTATATAAACATCACAACTGCTCGAATTACAAATACGAATGAAGCGCCTCTAGTGGGAAAATACCTTAACTTCTTATCTCCACTTGGATATCTTTTTTACAGCCATTGTCAGTTGGGTAGCCTAAAATTAGGAGTAACTGTATAAATCGCTGTCAGGAACATTGCGCACTTTGTTAGAGTTCATCACAAAATTCAGAGGTGATAGCGACATGCAGTTTTCATAAACACATTCTCCTTTGAATTTCCAAGGGGATGACATATTTCTAATTTTCGAAGAATTTCTAAACTTGTAGAAAATAACAATCTAAAGTTGCCGAAGTTTGAAAGACTCTCTATCAATTATTACAAAATATCCACCCTTGAAAAATATGTCAAACCCTAGGTATATCCTTTATCTACAATTTAAGACCTCGACCAAATCTTCATCTCATTCCTGAAGGTGTGTGAACTCTAACGAAAATTGGTCGGAAACGACACTTTCAGCACGTAATGAAGCGCGCCCTTAAAGGAATTTTAAGCGTTTTATTTATTAAAATTATATAATTAATAATACACGAAGCTAACCTCAATTATGAATATTAATGGTATTTAAAACGCCAGATATTTTTTAAACAACAAACACGTACTTTTAATAAGATAGTGTTAATTTAAAAGGGCTTACTTTTTATTAAAATTTTGCTTCTTTTCAATTAATATAAAATTGGTCGTTTTACGACGTGTTCTTTTTACTAATTTCGATCTTTGATAATAACGTTAAGCGTTTTTAATTAGAACACATAATTTAATAAATCTAATTCTATTATTAATTTATATAATTAATATATAACGTAAATAATCGCATTCCCTCGAAGACAGTAACCCATATGTTCGTATGTATACTTGGTTGCGGAAACAAACAAACAAACATTAAATATTTGTTAGATATTTCAATAATATTATTAATAATTACGTAATTATAAAGTTTTAATTAAATTTATAAATTTAATAAATCGAATTTAGATTTATAATAATTTCTTTATATTCTAAATAATCGCATTTCCTCGAAGACAGTAACTATATATGTTCGTATGTGTACTTGCATGCACAATTGGTTGCTCGCCTAAAAGCACGCATTCTGCATTTAACTTAAAGGAATTTCAAGCGTTTTATTTATTAAAATTATATAATTAATAATACACGAAGCTAACCTCAATTATGAATATTAATGGTATTTAAAACGCCAGATATTTTTTAAACAACAAACACGTACTTTTAATAAGATAGTGTTAATTTAAAAGGGCTTACTTTTTATTAAAATTTTGCTTCTTTTCAATTAATATAAAATTGGTCGTTTTACGACGTGTTCTTTTTACTAATTTCGATCTTTGATAATAACGTTAAGCGTTTTTAATTAGAACACATAATTTAATAAATCTAATTCTATTATTAATTTATATAATTAATATATAACGTAAATAATCGCATTCCCTCGAAGACAGTAACCCATATGTTCGTATGTATACTTGGTTGCGGAAACAAACAAACAAACATTAAATATTTGTTAGATATTTCAATAATATTATTAATAATTACGTAATTATAAAGTTTTAATTAAATTTATAAATTTAATAAATCGAATTTAGATTTATAATAATTTCTTTATATTCTAAATAATCGCATTTCCTCGAAGACAGTAACTATATATGTTCGTATGTGTACTTGCATGCACAATTGGTTGCTCGCCTAAAAGCACGCATTCTGCATTTAACTTAAAGGAATTTCAAGCGTTTTATTTATTAAAATTATATAATTAATAATACACGAAGCTAACCTCAATTATGAATATTAATGGTATTTAAAACGCCAGATATTTTTTAAACAACAAACACGTACTTTTAATAAGATAGTGTTAATTTAAAAGGGCTTACTTTTTATTAAAATTTTGCTTCTTTTCAATTAATATAAAATTGGTCGTTTTACGACGTGTTCTTTTTACTAATTTCGATCTTTGATAATAACGTTAAGCGTTTTTAATTAGAACACATAATTTAATAAATCTAATTATATTATTAATTTATATAATTAATATATAACGTAAATAACCGCATTTTCTCGAAGACAGTAACTATATATCGTATGTATACTTGCATGTAACCTTGGTTGCGCTGTAGGGAAAAAATGAGAGTTCTGGGACCACCTCCCACTCCTCGGGTAAGCAATCAAGTATACATATGAACATTTTGGTTACTGAATGCGATTATTTACGTTATATATTAATTATATAAATTAATAATATAATTAGATTTATTAAATTATGTGTTACATTAATAATGTGTGATATTAATTTTATATTAATTGAAAAGAAGCAAAATTTTAATAAAAAGTATAAGAATTTATTTTTCATTTACTATTTAATTATTTTCCAACATAATCTTCTTTGGATATATTAAACCTATATATTAAAATTTGTTAAAACTGTCGTAATCATTTCTAACTTTGATAAGGTCAATAAATGTAATGTTTGATACATTATTTAGTGTTAGAGATAGGTTCAAGGTCAAGACCTTGCGAATGCGGTGTTGTCACGTTTAGAGAGATAGATTCAAGGTCACCAGAGAGAGATAGGTTCAAGGTCACCAACATTGGGTGACCTTGAGAATGCGGTGTTGCCACGTTATATATCTACAGCTTGACCTTGAATGGTGTTTGATAGCTTTGCAGAGTGGCCTTGAGATCAAGGTTAATGCGGTGTTGCCACGTTTAGAGAGATAAGTTCAAGGTCACCATGTGTTAGAGAGAGATAGATTCAAGGTCAATGTTTGATGAGTGGCCTTGGGTTCAAGGTCATAACACTGTTGTCATATTGTTGACCTTGAGAATGCGGTGTTGCCACGTTTACGTGACAGAGATAGTTTCAAGGTCACCATGTGTTAGAGAGAGATAGGTTCAAAGTCAAGGTCAGGAGTGGGGGGTGGTCCCAGAACTCTCATTTTTTCCCTACTGACGTTGAACAGCAGAAAGAAGACGCGGTACCCATCTTGCACTAATTTTATTCATACCTAAATGGTCATGAAGAATTCGAAGAATACTTGTTTCCGAAATGTCATACATCACTGCTAACTCCTTAACTTTCAAACGGCGATCTTCTAATACCATTTTTTCAATGATTGCAACTTTTTGAAGCGTTACCGCTTCAAGTGGACGACTGGTGCGCTCATCATCTTCAAGAGATTCTTGCCCCAAACGGAAACATTTTGACTACTTTTTACAGTGGAATATAAAGGAGATTATTACAGTGGGAATTATTTTATGTAAGGGATAATCGCAGTGATAATCATTTAATGTCGATCGCAGAATATGCAAGTTGCTTTCTGGTATGGCAAATAAAATTAAAACAATAATCTGCAAGTGAATTAACATATATTAGGTTCAATAGATAACATGGACACTGATCGTTCAACAAACATTATAAATTCTTATATACTGTTAATACGAAATGGCCAGTTCGTTCTAATCATGCAACGAGAAAACTTATTCTAATCACTAAATATAATTAATATGTTAGTGCAAATTAAATTAGCCTAAATAAGGAAAACAATAAAAATCATAGACAGATACATATGTATCTATATGCAATTCAGTAGCACTTTATCCGCCTGATTTTCTCATGCACCTTTATGTCAACACTCAAACACAGTCCTGAACAAAGATACGAACAATGATGGTAATAGTTCGATCGGCCACACTTCATTTGCGTTATCTTGCAGGTTATCGGTGTGTAGAAAAATATTTGAACTTACCCAAAATTTGCGGGTATGCTTTCTTACTGTTTTTCCTTTATACTTATCATAAATATATCGACGGATTTCCTAATTTAGCTATTATGGAACCGCATTAATACCAGCATGCCCCGTAATTGATCTTGAGAAGGCAGGACGAATCCGTATCCACCAAAAAAACTAAAATATTAATACCAAAATAATCGGTTTACGAAAAAAAATAATTGCAGACTACTTACGGGTTTAGGCCCCCCTTTTTTCACCGATAAAAATATTATAATATTACCCCAAAGCCATCAAATAAATATGTTCTGAGACAATAACTTGCTTAATATATACAGCTACACCTGTCGACATTCAAAACGTAAAAGACCATATCAACATTAGCGATGATAACGGAATATAAATTTTGAAAAGAAAGCCTTTACAAACGCCTTCGTGTAGGCAACTTATTTTCCTAAGTGAAAAGGAGAATTAATCGAGCTCCAGGTAAGAATAGTCCTAGAAGGTCAGCCCGCATATGTAGCAAGCGAGTAATTTTTTATTAAGGCGCCACCAGTTTTGGAACCTTCAAAACCTAAACTGGAAGGTCAGATAACAAAAGTACCGAACTCATGAGATTGTTTGACCAAACGTAACAAGATAAATCACCATAAACGTCGTCTAAACGTTGTTTGATTTGATTAGGCGTGTGCCCTGCTTTTGTTAAAAATCTAATCTACCGCGCGGTACTCAAGTAAACTTGTATGAAATTTCTGATTAGAATAATTGTTTTTTTCGTCATATTTTCACGTTCTTAAGTTTGGACTAGACAGTCAAAAGTTAATATCTGAGTTAGAAAGACTAATAATTAATTAAAAACATATATAAATAATAACTAAACTTCTTTCAGATGCATTCTAATAAAACTAGTATCGTTTGATCCATTATTTGAAGCAAAACTATGTAATAGGGAAGACGCACGTAATTTTTTTAATTTTTGTATTCGTTCATTTTGGTTAGAAAAATATTTCCAGATAAGCGGAATTTCTAAAAACCCTCAATTTATTTGAAAAAATTAAATTTAAAAATTCTCCTCATTTAAAACCGAATTTGGCCTTGAGCAACAAACTTCCCTCAAAGCTATTTGATGTAAAAAAGTAGGTACCGCTGTGAATGTGAAGAAGCAATATTGACAATCTACTCAACGTTAGATGGCGCTGATGAAAACCAATAAACTGAATTTTGAATTAATATTACCAGAAATATTTAACACCACTTTAATTATTGCAGTTAATTACACAACAGCATAACGTACATTATTATATTAATTACTCGTTAATAAGTAGACGATATTTGAACTTGAAAATAAAAAAATTTTCAAACTGACGGGTAATACAGGACTCTTAACTGTTTCATTAGCACCAACAGTGGGTCGTCTTTGGAACTGTAAGAGGTAACAAAGTTTCATCCATTAGAGGACACCAGTATTGCATTTTAAATTTATTTAAATTTTCAAGGTTTTCAAAAATTAATTACTTAAAATTGGTAATTGTTTAATGCATTTATTACTGATATTCTAACTAATTTAGTAATGACGTTTATGAAAATGCAAGAATCTCCTCAATTGACGACATATGCGTCTTCCCTATTATTTCTATTTGTCAAAATAGCAAAGCTCCATAACTTTTGGCTCAGACTATCCCACCACAACTCCCTTAAATATCTATTTTCTTGCATCATTGTACGAGTTTGCTTAACAAAAACTCCGATATCACCGTATATTCTGAAGATTAAGAAATTTCAAAAAACCTATTTCGGAAACTAATCATGGTAAGAAGTTCAATAAAAAATAATGTTTTAAGCTTTCAAATGCATATGGGTTTTTTAGCCCAGGTTAACCCGAAGTCAGCCATTGTAAAAGCTATGCTTCATAACTCGTATATTTATGGTTTTTTGATGTAACTATTAGCCTATTAATTATTAGTTTCAAGATCACGCCAAAACCAACATAATGGAAATCTCATAAACTCTTAGAATATAAAACTGTAAGAAGGAGCGTAACTACACGGCGCAATGAGCTTTAAAAGCGATGGATATGACGTCACACTAACCGCCATTAGACACCACCTAAAACTGCTTTTCTCTCAAACTCCGACAAATAAGAAGAAAGGAATTACATTTCATAATTAAGTATTCGTTTGTTTAGAATATTAAACATAATATTTATATTCTAAGATTAATTTCAAATCTCTCTCTGTCTCCATGGGTCAGTAGGTAGAAATGACCTGTAGATCTGCCGAAGTGCGTGTGGTTGACCCAACCGAAAAAAGGTGGGTCGACCGAAGCTAGAGACGGTGGCGCTTTCTTATGTTATAGCTCTCCGTCTTATTTTCCTGCGCCACCGTCTCTAGCTTCGGTCGACCCACATTTTTTCGGTTGGGTTAAGCACACTCAATTCGGTCTCTACAGGTGGACTTAAACTACGGTGGAAATCGCCGCCGATAAGGTCGGAATGATGACTAACTCGCGGCACCAAACTGTCCCTGAAAGAGCAAAACTTTTAATGTCCCCTTCCGTCTCCTCCCCCACTCATAAATTTAAAAAACGACAAAAATCCACCAGGCGGTTCTTAGCTTCAAAATAAGACCACCCACAGCTTTCAAAGTGGTCTGGGGGCCGAGAAAAAGGGACCGGTAGCTTTGTCTTCATGAATTAGTATATAAGATATTAGGTTTTAAAATTGAGGTTATGTAGTTTATGTGCACATTTCGAGACAGTGAGAACCGCCAATAGAAATATCTCATTACAAAACCGGAAACACCTACTTCGCCATATTGAGACTCCATCTTGGTCGTATGTGGTAGATGATTATGTTCCTTCCTATAGTTTTATATTCTAAGCATAAACTACTTTCTCAATCTATATGTTTTTTCATTCGGCTAATTTCATGCCAATTCAAGTAGAGCCATGTGCTTCAATGTCTCAGAAGTTTTTTGAAAATTCTGCTATCCGACATTCTACATCATCTAATTAAATTTGTTATATCCTTGTCATATCTCTTATTTTTTGTGTTATCTGGCTCATCCAAGTGTCAGACTAAAGCTAGTTCTTTGATCTTTCAGATTATATCAAGAAACATGCAACGACTTTGCAGAGTAAAAAAGTATCAGCCTCTCTGAAAGATCCAGAAACTAGCTTGAATCTGACACCTGGATGAGCCAGATAACTCGAGAAATAAAACAAGAGTTATGACAATTTTGGTAAGATGATGTTCTGGTAGCAGAATTTGCATCAAAATCAGAATTTTTCAAAAAAAATTTCTACTTCGGCCATTTTCATCCAAAAAATCTGAAAAAATTAATTTAATATAATTTCGTATGTATCAACGCAAGGAAAAAAATGAACAAAATCTGATATATCGAAGCACGATCATGTTTTTAAATTATGTGATTTGGCATGGAATTAGCCATGTCACTAACCGTTTTTTATTTACTAGTGGTCAAAATATGTAATTCTCATAACATTCGTGATAACAATTTTCTTTACAAAATCATATATCCGAAAATAGCTGCGCGACATTCAATAACCAACTTTTTTGTAGGAAATTTAATTCTCGTTAACGTTTATAAATTCCATTTTGTAGGAGTAGCCAAATTTGAAATATTTACGAAAAACGCGCAAAAAACGGCACTTTTCGGAATGTCAAAAAATGGCAGTTGCTGAAAAAAATTCTATCTCAGAAACTATTGAAGGTACGAGGTTCGATAAAAAATTAAATTGTGGGGAATCTTGTCAGCTACATTTTCATTCGGATCATTGATGCCCATAAAATTAATACTTTCTGAAATATTCGCCAAAATATTTCGAAAAAGCAATTTTGTCCGCCATTTTTCCAAGATGGCGCAGCCGGCTCATCACCCACCAAGGTCCATTCATGTGTATGTAAACCTAGTGCTTTAGATAGAACTATGCATGCATCAAAGGATCTTGATCACCCACGCATGAGGAGTTGTGATACGTTTCTCAGCACTACATTTTAAGCGTATATATCAATTTTCAGCTTTTCCCAAATTTTTTCTTTTCAAAACGTTATTTACCTGAACTATGGTACTAATTGTAAGTTACTTGGAAATTGGATTTCGCGGCCTGTATTGTGTTTACTTAGCGTACGGTTCACAAAAATTATATATTTTTAATAAAACACAACTCAAACATATCTTATTGGTTTTATTTTGTTGTATCAAGAATTATGAGCATCACAATATGACAATGGTAAATTTGAATAATTTTATGTTTTATGTTAATTGCAACAATATTTTTGCATTTATTAACCATAATAAATACTTTGTAGTTAACTTGACGAAAACAACTTTGAAAATTATATATACTTAAAATCATTTTAATTAAGTTTGGAGTCAACTGGTAATAAGTAATCAATCTTTGTCATCAACTGTAATAACTACGTATATACAATTATAATAATTTAATTTTGGTGTTAATTAATATCAATTTTTCAAAATATTTAACAAACAAAATTAATTACAAAGGTTATAATGAATTTATTTATTACATAGTGCTGTGTTATCAGCAGTTAGAAATGTTAAATAGGTAATTTGGGTTGCCTATCTTTCAGGCGTTCATAAACGAATCCATGTTAAAAGGTTTATTTTATAGTTTCAGAAGTACGGTTGAAGCCAGCTAAATACAGGAGTTAAGATAAATACATCCTATTTGCGATCATTTCTTGTTAAAGTTACATTTCATGCAAGGTTATTTAACGTTCCGATCTATTCATTACATAACCTCAATTTTTGAAAATAATTTTCAAAATGGGTTTCTTTAGTGGAATAATTTATTCATATTATGTTGACATGCATAAAAAGTTTTTATATTTCAACAAAAGGATACTATTTAAGTGTGTATATAATTTAATAATTGTAATTCTTAATACAACGATTGGTACGTTGAATTATTTTCTTAATTTTCCAACAATAGCTCAAATTTGGTAAAATGCACCTATAATTAAATAAAACGGGCTATTATGAGTAGATTTGCATATATAAAAGTTACTTACCTTACTTAATTTTTAAAATGGGTGATTTTTCCTTTTGCGATTCATAGTATTGGCTTATCGAGCCACTGTTCTAATTTAATTAATGTAGGTTCATGAAGTTATTGTTGGAGTTTCGTTGGATAACATCTTGGCTGTGTAAGTTGTATAAAGTTTTTGTAGTTCTTTGTGTGTTTTTTCAGCCAATTCAATTTAAAAATGTCCACAGACCTGTGCCGATATTAAAATTCATTTTGAGTTAATCTTGTCTTGTAAGTATTTGTTTTTGGTGTAAAACTATTAAGAAAAGTTAAATAATCATATTGTGTAAAGATTAACGGGTAAAATTGGTATATGGACAGATTTAAATGGAAATTAATACAATTTTAGTCGACCGTGAGAATTTGCTTGTTCGACTCAAATTGTAGGTTATTGTGGGGTTTTAGAGATAGAAATGTTATATTGTTAGTTTAAGGAAGTGTTGGAGTTTCTTTTTATGTGATTAAACCTAAAATTTAAATAAATTTATATTTTATTAAAAAATGTTAAATGTCAATTTAATCCAAGAATTACTTGATTAGTGTTGTATAGTTTTTGTTTCTATATGTTTTAATGTAAATTATAATGTGAAAAATAATTGTCTAACTATTTTACATTGGGACAATTTAAGAATATTATTGTAAAATTTAAAAATTTTGAGAAAACTTTACCTAATTTAATAAATAAAGAAAAGTTAATAAATTCATATAATTAGTATACAAAAACTTAATTATTATTTAAATTTTGATTTGTAGTTTAGAGATATATATAAAATACGTAGAACTCCCCAACAATTAAAAAAAAGGCTGAATTGTAGTTCTTGTTTTCTGTTTATTTTTTTATTTATATGTCGTTTATTTGTGTTGAAATAAATTTGTGTTTCTATTTATATTTTTGAATTTTGTTTGTTGTTCATTATCTTTCTTGTGTGGAAATAATTTGTTTAGCAGCTTGTTACAATTTTCCCAGCCCAGGTGTCATCATTACAGGTGGACCCATTGATACCAAAATTAAGGTAAGGTAAGATTAATTTATGTCAGATAAGAGAGATAATTGTCGATTGCTCAACCAAGGTAAAATTTGAGCTAGTGAGGGGGCAAAATTGTTATTTAAAAAAAATATATTGTAGTGATATATATATATATATATATATATATATATATATATATATATATATATATATATATATATATATATATATATATATACAAGAAAGTGTTATAATAATGGGATATCGCGCAACAGAGAAGAAAGAAAACATAAGTTGCAGCCGTCTACACGTGTTTCACACTTATTAGTGATCATCAGGACAGCATAGCAGATGGAATAAATATAAAAGCAACCAACTCAGAAAGATGTAACAACACAAGGTTTCACTGATAGCAGCTAATCGCACATTTGCAGTATCGGCCTGAAGACACTGAGTTTTCAGTGCAACAACAAACGTCACTACGGAGGCAGCTAAAGCCACTAATAAGTGTGAAACACGTGTAGACGGCTGCAACTTATGTTTTCTTTCTTCTCTGTTGCGCGATATCCCATTATTATAACACTTTCTTGTATATCTCTACGCGCATTATTACTTCTAATCATTTATATATATATATATATATATATATATATATATATATATATATATATATATATATATATATATATATTTATACTATTATTTTTTTTTATTGTATATATCACCGCAATAGATTCCACTTTATTCCATATTGCATATTTAAAGAAATTGTCTCAAACTTTTTTTTTCTCTTACGTTAATACGATGGAATTCAAATATTCACTCGTGCAAAACCTATTTCTTTCTTTAAATTTCGTTTGAATTCTATATGTAGCGCACTCTGTCGAAAAATACTGCAACTAAAAGCAAGCGCATTTTACCCCATTTGGCTGTGCATCTGTTAGGTTTATCTGTGGTACGAGTTAGAGGTTAGAATTTACTGCGCTGCTCGCCAGGAGTCGACTATGCGCGTAGAAATTATGTGACAAAAAAAACAGGGAGTGAAACTACTGGATTATATTATACTGTGGTATTGTTTATAACATGGGCGATAAATATTGAGATGATATGGAATCATCTGATTGGAAATTTACTAGACGATTTAAAATGTTAAAGTATTTCAAGACTACGATAGATCGTAAACACAAATATAAATATTTTACGTATTCAATAAAATACAAAGATAGACAAGCTAGGATATTAGGTTTATTTAATCTAAAAGCTACATGTTAGGTTACAGATAGATTTATCAATTTTAGATAGAAATTATAGAAGGATGAATCTCATGCAGACGTAACCTCAATTTCTACAAAAAAAAGTTTCAATTTATAAAAAGGCATATCAATCATTTAGATTGTTTTCATAATAATACATGTTTTATGCAACCCAAGTCACATGTTAGGATGGTTTTTCCATTTTTCTAGAAGATTTTATTTTCTTGTTAGACCTGAGTTTAACGATGGGTAACGTAGGGCAACTCTTTCTGTTTCCCATGCGACTGAATCAGTTTCGGGAAAATATTTTACTAAGAAAATGTAAAATAGGTCATTATTGTAATGTCTATAATAATACATTAAACTTACAATCTCCTGAATTCTAAAAGAGTGCTAATCTTTGTGAAGGTATCGGCTTTGCTGATATGCTTCGATTTTTCCAAATATTGATTTTAATATAATGTTTTACACCGTTGTTTGAACACAAGCACTTGGAGGACTGTATGCTGGACAAGTTTGACTATAATTTTATTTCATTTATGTTGTTATTTGTATGGAGTCTTGCAAAGCATCGTTGGGTTTATAAAATGTATAAATAAATTTTTATTTGAGTCTTTCTGCTATTGTAAATATTTTCTTATGTAAATTTTATATGTATCAATTACCTAGTGTAGTTATGTATTCATTTTTGCAAAGGTAGAGCTGGAGTTAATGAGCTTTGTTTGTAATTAAGCTTTAATGAGATTTTTTCATCGTCAATCGTTTTTGTTAATTTTCTCAGTTGATGTTAATTTTAGACTATAATAAGTGTCTTATGTTGTTTTAATCGTTATTTTGCCAGCTACATTTCTATCTTTTTAGATTTAAAATTAGTGCTAATTATGAACATCTGTTTTCGTGAGTGACGTCTAGCGCTGTGCGATTATCGAAATCAATAATCAAAGGTCCGATTAATCACTTGTGATAATTCGTGTCTTCTGTATTATAGTCTAGAGCCTTTTCTGAATTAACATAAATAGTAATGTCTACTGAAATTTTGCTAAAGTATATTTTTATATAAATTATATTTTTAAAAATCCACTTCAATTTGTGTGGTCAAGCAGTGTATGTTCTGGATGATCCCAGTCTGGTGCTATGGTCGTACCTTGCACTTATAATAATAATAATAATAATAATAATAACAGTCATTATTTTTTCCCAAAAGAAATACATTGGTTTTACACCTTAATAGCTAAATAAATGTCATCACGAGGCAGTATCAAATTCAGAATCAGATTTATTTCTGTTTCTGATCTTCCACTTAACCTCATACTAATAAATTTTATTTTGCATTATACATAGTACGAATATGAGTAATACGATATCATACATCACCAATGTTGTGCTTTAGTAGAGAAACCATTTGTGCAATTCGTGGTCGTTGTTAATGCTACTTCATCCAAAGTTTGAGAAGTAACTATGGTTGTGCGATTATGTAACATTATCTTAATTATCATTAACATCTTTATTATTGTAACATCAATAATAAAGATAGATTAAAAAAGAAATCGATTAATCGGTTTAATGGACTGATTGGTTGATCGATTATTCGGAACTACGATTATTTGCTAAAAATAATCGATTAATCGAACAATCGATCATTCGACTTAATCGATTGATCAATTAATCGATTTAATCGATTGATCGATTATTTAAAAAAATTAATCAAAGGTCCAATTAATCGATTATTAATCGATTGGTATGCACAGCCCTAGTGACGTCATGATAAAACTTTGAAGTGCGATTGTTTTAAAAAGTTGTCATAGTTTTCAATTGTTTTGGTAAAACATATAAAAATGCCAAGATAAATTAACAAATTCAGTCGACGAAACGTTTTGGTTGAACCCACGTCGACTCATACAAGAATTTGTTAAAACAAAGTAAGGTTAAGTTATAACCATATGTCTTCATAAACATACGTCAAATGTAAACAAAGTATTTATGGAATAGTTACCGGAATATTTAAATCAAAGAAGATTTAATATCGTATAATAATTATATGGAATTATGAACGATTTATTTATTAAATTAAATCAAGAAGATTATTATTTCCATTATTGATTACCCATATGGATAATCGACTTGCCTTCATTTTAAAAATCAGCTGTCTGAATAAATGCAGTTGTACCAATTGTAAAAAGATTTGAAGTGGATCTCGACGTATTTTATATACAAGGTTGGTCAAAATAAAAGGATTTGGTTAAATTGTTAATATAACAAAATCATAAAGACAATCTTAACAAATCCAGAATTTATTTTTCTTATTTAAAAAGTTTGTCAATAACAAAGTTTTACCAAATAAACAATTTAAATTTGTTTATAAAAATTTAATTTTCATTAGATAAATTTATTTTGGCAATTGTAAATATTTTTAACTGATAACTTGATTTGATGTCAGTTTGCTCAAATGTAGATCAGTTATAGCCTCCATGTCAGGTTAACAACGAATATTTAACACATTTGAGCAAGCCCAAGGAAGATTTTCCAGTTTTTTAACTGTTCTGTTTAAAATAATTTTTTTTGATTTTCTCTTTTGAATTAGATTTTCTAATTAACATAAACAAAAATAAAGACTGTGTTTTTCAATTTATCTATGTGTTTATTTGATGTGTATGCAAGCATCCATTTCTTTTTCTTTTCACATATAGAGTTAGGTTGCTGTTGTCCAGTTGTGGAAGTCCAAGTGCTTTTGTAGTAAGTTCTTTTCTTCCAGGTATAAGAATCAAGATTTTTTTTATCCATTTATCTCATGCTCTATCGAATTAAACCTGAGTCAGTCTATTGCGAGAAAAAAAATATTGGGGTGTTATCATATTTTTTTATTTATTAAATTTCACTTCATATTTTAATGTTGCTGTCAACGTGAGGCAAAATTCTATTTTTTATAAAATATCACTGCAATATATTTGCTGGGTTCGGTATTTCTTCAACTCCTCTTACTCTGAAGCTTTATTGCTATAATAGGCTACAGGAATTACTTTTTTTAAAATTTTATTGCAGTCAACACCTACTAGTAAAGCAGAATATCAGCAAATAATTTTCCTCTGGCTATGTTTTAGGCATAACAAAAATTCCTAAAAATTGCTTTAAATTTAAATGAGTAATTTTCCCGCTCTGTATACATCATAACTGTTAGCTTGTACGCAATTAGCTGAAAATGCGCATTTGCCAGATGCGACCTGCGTTGTGGCATTGGCATGTTGTTTACTTTACGTTGTCATTGATTTGTCTGTCTACGCACGTGTTTGTTAGGTTATATTTTCAATATTTTCATTGTTTTTGTTTTTTGTATAAGTAAATCAGGTGTTTTAATAATATTTTTTAATAGTAAATTGCTGAAGAATTTGGGATCTTGTTTGCAGGTAGAATTTGTAATACACATTTTAGCGGTATCTCGTTACGCTAGGTGACTCAATACAAGGGACGCGGACACTCGGGAGCTAATAGCGGCCGATAACTTGCGGGCGCCGCACGAGAGAGGAGAAGCGTTACAGAGTTAATTGTTTGTTATGAATACAATAGATTATTGCTGTGTTAGAATAAATCGGATTGTTGTTGATTTGTTATTTGAATTCGTAGTTTATTAATTATCTTCGACCCATTGCTGTTCCCTGTTCTTTTTCCGACCTGTTCACAGTAATGGCTAAAATGAGTTTTATAAATAAACTAGTAGATATTTATTATCAACACTCTGTGTATTTCAAAATCAAAATGACATCACAGTTATCACTGCTTTAAGAGATTTTTAAAATTAATTTTTTTTATTTGTAAGGTTAAGTTCCGAATCACATGTGGAAACGCCGCAAACAAAGAACGAATCAAACCGTACATTACGTTTTTAGCAACCATCTACTAGCTCAATGCCAATTACCTGAAAGATTTAATCGCGTATGTCTTTACATTTTGATACTGCGGAGAAGCAGTTATGACGTATGCGATACCGCATTTTTCAAAAGCTATGAAAACGTTACTTTTTTAATTTAATTTTTTTCATTATGTAATTTTTTATATAAACTATTTACTGAAACTTTGTATTATTTTAGAGGTCTAAAATCGAATGTGTACTGTATTAAATGAATTGATGGACGGTGTCCACTCGCCTATTGCAATTATTTACAACAATGGATACCATAGAAACTGAACTCTTGGAGTAAACAGATGTGAAATACCAAAGCGGCTAATTGTAAATTGTTTTCGAGATGAAATTTGTTTGGAAATATTAAGGGCTACCAATAAAAAATGTGACGTAACACTTTTCAGTCAATGTACAGACTATTTATTGGCAGACTATTGGTCAATTAGTAGTGAAAGTGGATCTGGTATCAACTTCAGCTCAGTAAGAAATGTAGAACCGAAAAATACCGGTTCCTTCGAAAATTTATAACGGTTCGGGTTCTCATCTTAACATTTACACGGATTTTAGTAAGGGTTCCGATTCCGGTTTCGTTTCAATAAAAGTAATCGATTCCAGTTCTTTTGGCTTCCTGTTCCAGTCCCTGTTATTTATTTATTTTTGGGCGAGGAATCAGGATGGCGGAGCATCCTTTGTACCTCATGGCACCGATTGCTGTGATCATTTGGCCGACCCTACTAGGATTTAGCCGAATCTGGGGGAATTCCACCCCCAGTAGGGATCTTTATCGTGCCAAACATCGCATTGACACGGGACCTACAGTTTTACTTCCTATCCGAAAAGAAGGTATGTTTTAAATTTTTCGCCGCTATGAAAAATTACCAGCTCGGCCGGGGATCGAACCTGTGATTTTTGGATTATGAAGCAAACCTGCAAACCACTAATCCACCGAGGCTGGCTCCCTGTTATTTATAAAAACCATAAATCTCTGATTTATGATTGGTGCTTATGCAACCAGAATGAAAATTTGGAAACGTTCGATAAAAGACAGATAAATAAACGCAGCTAGCTCCAACAGGCGGAGCTTGAGGCTTGAGTACTGACAAGTCAAATTATTAAGATCAAAGTGCGGCTAGGAGAGTGTCACTACTGCCTAGAATGGTATACTGTCAGTGTTACTGTAATTTCATGAAAATGTCATAAAGAAGTAATTAAAAACACAATTGTAATAATTTTTAATAACAATAATAAGAATATTCTTTCTATTATTACATAGCATCAGGATACCTTAATATCGCTAATTTCCTAAACCTACTACAGTGCTCTAAGTAAGTAGTCTGTTTACGTAATTCACTCAATATATCCAATTCTTTTACTTTTCTCATACTGAAACGCTTGTATTTCACAGCATAAATATTGATCTTTTGACTTTTTATACTGTTCTACCCTTAATGTGTCACAGATTCCGATTATAAACGTCTATACACAATGGACAGTGATAAGGCAAACCCTATGAAAACTGAAGTGGATGTTAAAACAGAATCAGAAATCATGGAAAATAGTAAGATCCGAAAAGAAATTAAATTGTGCACTAAGACTGAAGTGAAACTGTTAGATAACACTAGCATTCTACAAAAGTACAGACAAGTTAAACTCGATAGCAAACTATACAACTGTGACAAATGTCAGCTTCAATTTCCCCAGGAAACTAATTGCCGTAAACATACGCATAAAAGTGAGAAACCATATGAATGCAACTTATGTGATTATAAATGTTCGAGGAAATTTGGTTTGAAAAGACACATGCTTACTCATAGTGGCAAAAAGTCATTTGAATATAACTTGTGTAACTATAAGACTTCTGTAAAAGGTAACTTAAGAAAACACATTATCAGTCATACTAGTGAAAAACCATATCATTGTAATTTCTGTCGCCATAAATTTGTATATAAAAGTGATCTCAAAAGACACATACTTATCCATAGTGGTGAAAAACCATTTGAATGCAACTTATGTGACTACAAATGTTCCAATAAAAGTGGTCTGAAAAAGCATATGGTTAGACACAGTGATGAGAAATTATTTAACTGTAATATATGTGATTATAAATGCTCAGTCAAAGGTAGTCTCAAAAAACATATGCTCACACATAGTGGCGAGAAACCTTTTGAGTGTGGCATATGTAACTATAAATTTTCATTGAAAGGTCATCTTAAAAGACACATACTGACTCATACGGGTGAAAAACTACTTGAATGTAATTTATGTGATTACAAATGTTGCACAAAGTATAGTTTTAGATTACACATGCTTGATCATAATGGTGAAAAGCCATTTCAATGTAACTTGTGTGAATATAAATGCTCCCAAAAAAGTAATCTCAAAAAGCACATTTTTACACATAGTGGTGAGAAACCATTTGAGTGTAATTTGTGTGGTTATAAATGCTCTGCGAACAGTAGTCTCAAAATGCACATGTTGACACATAGTGGTGAGAAGGCATTTGAGTGTGCCATTTGTAATTATAGATGTTCATTGAAAGGTCACCTTAAAAAGCACCTAATCACTCATACTGGGGAAAAACCGTTGGAATGCAATTTATGTGACTATACATGTTCTGCAAAGAATAGTTTTAAATCGCACATGCTTTCTCCTAGCGGTGAGAAACCATTTGAATGTGATATATGTCATCATAAATATTCATGCAAAGGTGATTTGAAAAGGCACATGCTCAGTCATAGTGGTTTGAAACCGTTTGAATGTAATTTTTGTGGTTATAAGTCTTCCCATAAAAGTAGTGTAAAAAGACACCTCCTTACACATACTAATGAGATATGTGGTATATGTAATTTTAAATGTGCATTGAAAAATCATCTTCAAACACACATAGTCACTCATACTGACGAAAAACTATTTCACTGTAATTTATGTGATTACAAGTGTTCTGCAAAGAATAGTCTTGTCAAACTACACATGATCACACATGGTGTCGAAAAACCATTTGAATGTTATTTATGTGATTATAAATGTTCAACAAAGTTTGGCCTCAAAAGACACATGCTTGTTCATAGTTGTGAGAAACCATTTGAATGTAATCTATGTGACTATAGGACTCCTAGAAAAGGCAATCTCAAAAACCACATGCTCACACATAGTGGTGATAAACCATTTGAATGTAATTTATGTCATCATAAACTTCTGTATAAAGGTGATTTAAAAAGACATATGTTGATCCATAGCACTGAAAAACTATTTAAATGCAGCATATGTGAATATAAATGTTCCCATAAAAGCAGTCTAAAGAAGCACATATTCGTGCACAGTGGTGAGAAACCATTTAAGTGCAATTTATGTGATTATAAATGTACTGAAAAAGGTAGTCTAAAAAAGCACATGTTTACACATAGTGGAGAGAAACCATTTGAGTGTGGTATATGTAGCTACAAATTTTCATTGAAAGGTCATCTTAAAAGACACATGCTCATTCATAAGTAGCTATTTGAATCCAATATATAAGTTTATAAAGTTTATAAGGTTCTGAAAACTGATTGCAAACAGTACATATCTGTTTGTTTGATCTTATGCATTATTTATTTACGTTTATTTAAAGAGATTAAAGACAATATTTATATTTGATTTTGTTTAGTGTGTGGAAACTGCTAGTTATGTAACTTTTATCCTTATGATAGACTGTATTATTTTCCATTTTTCTCCGTAAAATTCGAAAATCATCAGAAATGTTAGAGCCTGTACTACAACTTTTATGTACAAAAGAGAAAACCTTCAAAAATGCATGAGGAAAAACGGAAGATAATAATATGTATCATAAGAATTAACATTGCATCGCAGCCAACAGCACTCGTACATTCTTAAAAACACGTGCCTTTCCAGATGGGTAGTTAGTGGCCACCAGTGCTGCGAGTTGCAGTTTGGTGAAATTTTACTTTTAAGCTAAATGAATAAATAATAATTTATGAATTTGGGTATTATATGAGTTTTTCTTTTGGGTAATCAATTAAAACTAGTTTAGATTCAGTAAAACCCAACTGTCAACTAATTGACAACTTGGAAGTGCTTTTATTAAGTTTCTATATGTTTACTCTTGTAACCTTATTTCAGACTGTTTTTGAATATTTGGTTAGAGATATGAGATTTTTATTTTCCGTTTACTTTATTTATAGTGTTTAAGCTTTGCTTTGCTTGTACTTTACAGGGTTGTGATAGTGTGACGTTGGGCAGTCAAACGTTTGAAAGCACATACAACCACTTTTCTTTAAACTGCAATAAAATAATTTATGTTTACATGATTGGCAAGTGATTTTATTTCAAAATGTGACGTTGAATTTAATCACAGTTTTAGAATTTTAAATTTTGTTTCTAATAAATATTATATTAATTTCAACAAAATATTGTTTTCTACATTATAATAATTATTGGAATTTACCCTAAATGTAACTTGTTAACAAAAAAGAAATCGATTAGGCGATGTCATGGTTCCATGCGTGTTATTTATGTTTCAGAAACTCACTCCGCCCTGCTAGAAATCAATTAACTTTTATATTCCCTTCAGGAATGTTTCTTATAATTAGTAGTGTTGGAATTAATATATTTCTACAAATAGTCTTAAGAATCTGTTGTCGGCGTGAGGACGTACTTGACGTGTGCTTAATAAAATAAATACGAATAATACACTTTGTTTATTTATTTCGATCCGTGAACCTCTAATAGGTTATGGGCCCAGATTACGTGCAGTGATTGAAAGTGTAGTTACATTTAAGTGAATAGTTATAGATTAACAATATTTTAGTGAATAATAGAAATGGATTCCAGTAAAAGGATGAAGCGGAATATTAAGCCATTTAACGGAGAACAATACAGCATCTGGAAATTTCGTCTAAGAGCATTAATTGCTGAAGAAGACGCACTGAAGGTCCTTGATGAAGATCCTCCAGAAATTATGACAAATACATGGCGTAAACTCGACAGATTTGCGAAAAGTTGTATTATCGAATATTTAAGTGATACCATGCTTGGTGTCGTCTCCGAGGAAGCTACCGCTCGAGACATTTTGCATAAACTTGACAGCATCTACGAACGAAAAAGTCTAGCAACGCAACTTTCAATACAAAAGAAACTATTAAGTTTTAAATTAATAGGGGAACGACGCTCCTGAAACATTTCCTCGAGTTTGATGAAATGATTATTGAATTAGTGGCTGTAGGAGCAAGTTTAAATGAAATGGGTAAAGTTGCCCATCTATTATCAACTTTACCATCTTCATATGACGGCGTCGTTACTGCAATTCAGACATTGTCGGAAGATAATCTCAGTCTCGCATTTGTTAAGACGAGGCTCCTGGATCACGAAATTAAATTAAAAACTGAAAGCGGCGACACTAGTAAGAAGGTCCTGCATGTGGAAGCTAACCACGCAGAAAGGTCGACAATAATTAATAACAACCGTAGAATGTGGAGAAATTCTCGCAATTTCCATCAAGACCGAAAATCGTACCAGCAGCGTCCATACAAAGCAACAAGAGTATTTCACTCGAATAAATACTCTACTAATAAAAAATCAAAATATCAACATCCCCGTATTATCAAATGTGACCATTGTGGAAGGAGAAATCATGTCAAGAAGGACTGTCATTATTATAAGAAAATGTTTAACAATCAAGATAATCGCAACTTTAGAACCTTACAAACTATTCAAACTACCGACAACAGTGAACAAAATTTCGCATTTATGTTGAAAAGTGAAACTCTACATAATATAAAATCAAGCTCTGACAGTGAAATTGTGTTTTTATTGGATTCCGGGGCAACAGACCACCTGGTGAATCAGTCCCATGTCTTCACTACGTACAGCAGGCTGGAGAAGCCACTCAAGATCTCCGTCGCCAAGAATGATGTCTCGATAACAGCAACCTTGAGAGGAACCATTCATGTGACTACAAACCTAGGGAAAACAGGAAACCTCGACAACGTCCTCTACGCTGCCGATGTACCCTACAACTTGCTGTCAGTCTCCCGCATCCAAGAAGCTGGAATGTCAGTCGTTTTTGCCGAAAACGGCGGGGTAACTATAAAACAGGGTGGTAAAACTATCATAAAAGGTAAGCCCTTTAATAATAAATTAGTAAGTGTGAGGTTTAAACTAATTAAACATCTAAATAATGATAGTATGAGTAGTCAATTAAACATGGCTAGTAAGCAAATACATGATACATATAAAATCTGGCATGAACGTCTAGGTCATATTGGTAAACAGAAATTCTTACAAATAAAAATGAACGAAACAAAAAATAATAGTCACTTGCATAAAATTAATCCTACTGATGATTTGTGTGAGGCTTGCATTTACGGTAAACAGGCACGACTCCCTTTTGCTAAAGCCAAAGATAAATCTTATATTCAACGACCTTCATTTATTGTGCACTCGGATGTATGTGGACCGATCACTCCACCAACAATTGATAATAAAAATTATTTTCTAACATTTATTGATGAATACACACATTATACAGTCACTTATTTATTAACTTATAAATCCGAGGTATTCAAAGTTTTTCAAGGTTTTGTTGCAAAAAGTGAATCACACTTTAATTCTAAAATCGTAAATTTATATTGTGACAACGGACGTGAATATCTCTCAAACGAACAAAAGGCATTTTGTGTTCAAAAGGGCATTACATATCATTTAACGGTACCATACACCCCGCAACAAAATTCAGTAGCGGAACGTATGAATCGCACACTTACTGAAAAAGCCCGTGCAATGATTCACGGTGCTAATTTAGATAAACGTTTTTGGGGTGAGGCAATTCTAACAGCCATATATTTAATAAATGTGACCCCTACTAAAGCACTGAAAGAAAATAAAACACCATTTGAACTGTGGCATAATAAAAAGCCCAGATTAGACCATTTAAAGGTATTCGGCTCTACTGTGTATATACACAATAAAACCAGGCAAAGTAAGTTTGATAAAAATTCATTCAAAGGCATACTGGTTGGGTACGAATCTAATGGTTATAAAGTTTTCAATGTGGAAACTAACAAATGGATAACAGTGCGTGACGTTATCTTTGATGAAGTAAATTTTAAAATGTCAAGGCCATTGTTAAAACTTGATAAAAAGGTTGAATATGAAAACTCTAATAAAAGTGCGAAAGTGCCGAAAACTGATCAAAAATCAGTAAATAATGACCCTAATGAATGCGAAAGATTAACGACAGGTCAATTAGGAACGGATAATAATAAATCCGGCGAAGAAAGAGAGAACGAACACGATCCATCGTCGTCACAACAAAACACTCGAAAGGAATTCGAGAATGTGGAAGTTAGACGTAGTGAAAGAATAAAAGGTCGTCCAATAGTCTCTTATAAAAATAATAATTATGAAATTATTAATTCGCTCATGTGTGCACAATCTTTAGTTTGCAAAATTCCGAATAGTTATCAAGAGATGAGTACTAGAAGTGACAAAATTCAATGGGAGAACGCGATTAATGATGAAATTAATTCTCTTTTACTAAATAAAACTTGGTCATTAGTTCCTAGACCTACAGGTAAAAATATTGTTGATTGCAAGTGGGTATTTACAATTAAAAATGATGTTTTTGGACATCCAACAAAATACAAAGCTAGGTTAGTAGCAAGGGGGTTTAGTCAGAAATATTTATTAGATTATAATGAAACCTTCGCACAGGTCGCTCGCATTTCGACATTTAGAGTCTTCTTGGTCTTTGCTAATCAATTCAATTTATTAATCCATCATATGGATGTTAAACTGCCTTTCTTAATGGCATTCTAAAAGAGGAAATTTATATGCGAGTACCTGAAGGAATTAAAGTTCAAGATGATAATGTAGTTTGCAAATTGCATAAAGCTCTATATGGTTTAAAACAATCTGCAAGATGTTGGTTTGAGCATTTTGACCAAATATTAAAGCATCACAACTTTAAAAATTCGTTGGTTGACCGATGTTTATATTTCTTAGACAGGGGTCATATAAACGAAAATATTTACGTTGTTTTATATGTAGACGATCTCAGGATCGCTACAAGTAATATGAATACCATGATAAATTTTAAAAAATTTTTAATGCAGCAGTTTTGTATGGTTGATTTAAAAGACATAAAGTTCTTTTTAGGTATTAAAGTTGAAAGAACTGAAACTGAAACTGAAAATGCAGATGCGTAACGCTAATATTTACTGTGTTTATTATTCGGCAACGTGAGTTGTTGCTTGAATTGTGATTGTTGGCCAATGTGTGATATTGGCTTTGTGTTGATGTTAGCAATTGGTTGGAATTGCTGTATTATATTGATGTGTTGGCAATTGAGGAATTGCCTGTTGTTGTTGTTGTGTTGATTTGTTGGCAATTTGTGGAATTGCTGTTGTTGTTGATGATATGTGAATTGAGCTCTGTAAAATTAACCGCGCAGGATACTGTTTGCTTAGGAGACGGAGAAATGGGCGTGTTTCTTCAGTATACCTTCGACCTGGGTGGCCCAAGTGTGTCACCCAGTGGCCCCAGCTGATCACTGGGCAGCAATGGGGTGCTTATTCCCCTACGTTCCTGTATTGCAATCCCAACGAGGAGCGGACTCGGAGGGAGATGAATACACTGACAGTACCTCCGGGTACCTGGCCCTGTTAGCGTTCGGCTAAAGGGGCGCCTGATACGGCAAGCATCATCTGTTTCAGGTCATCATGATCGTGATAGTGCACTGAAGGTCTTCACTCCCGAAGACTCCAATCATCCAGAACCAACGTGAGACGGCACGGGGGATCCCCAATCCCCCCGTAAGTACTGCTAATTTCCATTTAAAGGGTAAGCGACTAATGTGTTGTAATTATCTTTTCATGTGTGCCTTAATCCGGCTCTGTGGTATTTTGCGTTTTGGTCTCAAAATGGAACGCATATGAATTACTGCTAGTGAAGCGTAACCGACCGTTCCCGCCCATTCCGGAGCAAGCAGTAACACGACCCGAAAGGACCTGTCAAATGTAACATTCAGAACTGGGGATTAACTTTAATTTGTGAGAACTAGAATTCTTTAACATAAATGTACCAAAAGCATGTTTAACCAATTTAAATCATTATTGAATTACGACCCCCCCCTACAATTTAATAATTTAATTTAATAATTAAATTATTTTATCTAGTTACCTATTTTGTATCTACCTTAGCGACGTGTTTGTTTATAATTATATTACCTTTGATAATGACAGCATAGCCGTCGAAACAATATTGTCAGGTTGTATTTTAATAAAACTGTGAAACTTTTAATAATCTTTATTATTATTTCATGATTATGGAGTTCCACAAAATAAGGCTGGAAACAAGAAATTTTTTTAGATCAGAGTGCCTATTTAAAAACAGTTCTTGAAAAATTTAACATGAGTGACTGTAAAGCTGTCAGTACACCACTCCCCATGAAATTAAATTATACAGCTTTGAATTCTGACGAAAGCTACGACGCACCATGTCGAAACCTAATTGGTTGTTTAATGTATGCAATGTTGTGCACTCGGCCCGATTTGTGCACGGCCATTAATCTATTAAGTAGATATCAAAACAAACATAATAAAGAACTCTGGCAAGGCCTAAAACGCGTTTTCAGGTATATTAAAGGTACACTTAAATTAAAATTAAGATATAAAAAGGGCGAGTATCATGAGCTATTAGTCGGTTTTGTGGATTCTGATTGGGGTAGCAATGAAACTGATCGGAAAAGTACGACAGGTTATTTATTTAAATTATTTAATCATTGCTTAATATGCTGGAATACGAAACGGCAAAATTCTGTCGCAGCATCATCCACTGAAGCTGAATACATGGCGCTATTTGAAAGGGTTAGGGAAGCTTTATGGCTAAAATCTCTATTAAGCAGTATTCGGTTAGACATATCACAGCCAATAACTATTTTTGAAGACAATAATGGTTGTATTTCAATAGCAAATAACCCGACCGCTCATAAACGCTCAAAACATATCGATATAAAGTACCATTTTGCCAGAGAACAAACAGAGAACAAAATAATAATTTTAAATTATATTCCCACAGGTCAACAACTAGTGGATGCTTTCACCAAGCAGCTTCCAGCTCCACGATTTAAGGAAATTCGTTTTCAGCTTGGCCTCCGAGAGTAGTTCTGCTAAGGATTTGTTTTAATATTATTAATAATCTGATTTTATATTATCTTATGTTTATTTTCACTATATTATTCTTATTATTACTATTAATGCCTTATATATGGCAACAAATAACAAAAAATACATTTATCAGTTTATCACATTAGTTATAAAGATTGTAATTAGGTCTTAAATGCTATGATAACGTACTGAAATGTAGTTAAGCATAATAATGGTCTGAGTGCGTTTTTCTTTAGGGATTTCCCCACTTCACCGCAGCAAATGCTGGACCACTGTAAACGTATATACCCCTATCAGATATAAGAATTTAAAACACTTGTATTTGTCCTCACATTCATATTTCATTAATACATAGTTTGAATTCTGTTTATTAAAAATCGATTAATTTTTTGAAGGGGAGTATTGGAATTTACCCTAAATGTAACTTGGTAACAAAAAAGAAATCGATTAGGCGATGTCATGGTTCCATGCGTGTTATTTATGTTTCAGAAACTCACTCCGTCCTGCTAGAAATAAATTAACTTTTATATTCCCTTCAGGAATGTTTCTTATAATTAGTAGTGTTGGAATTAATATATTTCTACAAAATAGTCTTAAGAATCTGTTGTCGGCGTGAGGACGTACTTGACGTGTGCTTAATAAAATAAATACGAATAATACACTTTGTTTATTTATTTCGATCCCCGAACCTCTAATAGAATGTTTTTAAGAATATTTTTGTACAGCGAATTATGCTCTATAGCAACATGAATTTCAATTTTCATTTTACCACTCATTTTCTTGTTGATGGACATTTTAAACTTTTCAAATAAAACCCTATACATTTTGTTCTTCTAGTGAAAAGAGAATTTTGCTCTCTTTATGAAACCATATTCTCTAACAAGTGCTACATAAGAAAATTTTTTACAAAAATTGCGTTTGAAGTTTATTTAGCATAAGAGTTACACTTAGTAATAAAACACTTGGGTTTGAATTTAAATATGTATATTCTTTTGGAATGGTAAAATGGCCGTCAACAAGAAAATGAGTGCTGAAGGGAAAATTGATATTGCTATAGAGCATAATTTGCTATACAAACTTTCTCAATACATTGTTTGATAGAACGAACATTTAAAAAGTTAGTGCCAATAAGGAGTTCTTTTGCATACCCTATAGAGAATATCTGCTAGATATTTTGCACATTTAAAATATTATTTCCTGTTTTAGGGACCTAGAAAAATAAAGGAGTCGCTTATAAATTTTGACACAAAATCAACCATTAGAAAATGCCAAACAGTGCCAATGTTGGTGATCGCATTTTAACGTTTTACTTCTCTAATTGTAATTGTAGGTAGTATCAGAAAAGTATTATACACCTGACAAAAATTTTTACAGCTCATTTTAATTCACTACAATCCAATAAAAAAATAACTACTCATCCATCCTGAAGACTTCAATAATTATATTATAACTGAAATATTATATAGCCTTGAATTTCGACGAATTTGTTCTTTTTTAGTATTTTTGTATAAAATATTACATAACAAAATTGATGTTCCCCAGATTCTATTGCAAATTAATTTCTTTATTCCAAGACTTCATGCTCGCCATACTTGTACATTTTACCATGGCAAAGCTAAGACAAACGTGCTGCTTAAATCACCGCTGTATCTAATGTGCAATTATTGTAATAGAATCAGTCAAATTTGCGATTTATATACATGTGCGAAGTTGGAAATTATAAAATGTGCTAGACTTAGTTTTAATGTATAGTTATCTTAATTAATTATTATGTCAAAGTTAAATTAGAAGTTTATTTTTCTTATTTGAATGTAAAGTAAATATGTATGTGGTATGTGGTTTTGAGCTGTGTAGTTGTACTTAAAATTTAATATTAATTGTATTTATGTATTTGTCCTGTAATTGGGGTGTTCCTGTTGGGCAAATAAATGTATTATTATTATTATTATTAAATAAATGTATTATTATTATTAGATTTAATAGCAGTTTATTCGCTGGTATATTAAGGATATAATTCCCACCTCATGGAATAGGACTGGAATAAAAGATGTATTATAGCAAAACCAATTTATTCACTCAGTAAAATATATAAATACTCGATAATTATTCAATGGGAAGGTTGTCTTGGGACTCATAATTCTTCTTTCTATAAGAATAAAAAAAAACAGATTTAGGTTTATAATCAAAGCAGTAGTATTTAACTTTAAAATATTGAGAAAAGTATTTAAACATAAATTACAGTGAGCTAATTTTGAGTGAGACTACCCATGAGGAGCGAAGAAGACATTGGTACATGTGAAAGACGCCCAAGTACAAAGGATGAACAGAAAAATATGATAGGTACTTGAATAAACATGTTGCTTTCCTTATAACAAATCTTATTATTTTCAGTTATCATTCCTTGCCCGAACTGGAAGTCATGAGATCAATACTATTGTAAAAAATATTTTAAAGAAACTTAAAAAGAACCTTAAAACTTTAAAAGAAACACAGATTCTGTCGCCTCCTTCTATGACTGGGAGGGAAAGAAAATGTTTTCCTCCTTAATAGTATCTGACTGTATCAAAAGTATGTTAAATCTTCATTGTTTTTACCAATACGATTATTATTATGTTATTAAATATTACAGAAGCAGCAACCTTAAGCCCAAATGCTAAAAAACAACCGAGCACGACATCATAGCAGCTATTAAGAATTGGTTAAGACATGCTTCGACAGTATTAAACAACAGCTAGTAGTAGGTATTGGGGCCATTGAGCTGACCCCCTCCCTTTTTCCCCTACTCCTATCCCTACTCTTATCCCTACTCCTCCCCACTCCTATCCCTACTCTACCGCCATTTCTAATCGTCATCTTGGATCGCCATTTTAAATCGCCATTTTGAATCGCCATCTTGGATCGCCATTTTGGATCGCCATTTTGAATCGCTATCTTGGATCGCCATTTTGGATCGCCATTTTGAATCGCCATTTTGAAACGTCATTTTGAATAGCCATTTTGAACCGCTATTTTGAATCGCCATTTTGAAATGTCATTTTGAATCTGTCAATTTTGAATCTGTCATTGGCATATCCACCATTTTGTATCTGTCATTTTCAATTTGTCATCTAGGATTTCCCGCCCTTGGATTTGAATTTTTAGTACTACTACTGCCATCTATCGGTGACGTCATGTGATCGGTATAGTAGATTCCTCTCTCTCGCTCTCGCTTGGTTCAGGCCCTCTCTCTCTCTCTCTCTCTCTCTCTCTCGCTTGGCTCAGGTCCTCTCTCTCGCTCTGGCCCTCTCTCTCGCTCTCGCCCTCTCTCTAGCTCTGGGCCTCGCCCTCTCTCTAGCTCTGGCCCTCTCTCTCGCTCTCACTTGTCATTTCCAACTTGTCATTGTTTTCCGCTGAAAGATTTGAATTTCTAATGTCTCAACTGCCATCTATCGGTAACCTCCAGTGATCGGTATAGTAGATTTCTATACACCTGTAGATAGGCAACCTGCTACACTTTTTTATAAAAATCAAAGGATCCAACGAGCTTCGAACCAGGGTTCGTAAAGTACGTCTGTTTACAAGTCCATAGTTTAACCCCGAGACCACGGAGCTTGTCTTTTAAATTACTGCATACGAGTTATTTATAAAAATGCTTTCACGTATATTTGATTAAATCCAATTTATTTAAAAATAATTCCCAGAAAATATTGATAAATATTGTACATTAATAATAATAGGAAAAATGATTTTTGAACCCTAAAGATTTATTTTAATTTAATGTAAGACATTAATGAATAACTAATATTTTGCAAATCTATCTAGTCATCAAATTTTGGTTGGTATGGTGCAGTTGGTAAGAATACTTTGCATTAATTATTATTATTGTTGTTATTATTATGGTCTTCTGGATTCTGGTATGGTCTGTCGTACAAGTTAGACGCACGTTTTGCCGCTCCGTGTGAAATATAAAGTGATAGCAGTTCTGCATTTGGTTAAATATTTTAAAATATTAAAATTATTGTGGTTTGGTCATATATTTTTATAAAAAATAGGGCCCAAACTTAAACCTAATAAAGAAGATGTGGAAAATGAAGAAATAAAGAGAAATGAAGAAATTGAAAAAATTATCGAACAAACATTATTATCAGAAACCGTAATTACTCACATTACGGCTATCGTTAAAAAGGAAATTGGTGTATTATTGGATGTCATTAATGGTCAAATAACCAAACTTGAAAAAATGTACTGAACAAGAAAAAGCACTGCTGCAAGTTGACCTAAAAATTGATAAACTTGAACAATACAGTAGAAGAAATAACCTTCGTATATATGGATTGCCAGAAACTGATAACGAGGTTAGTGATAACGCAGTTCTTGAATTTTGCAAAAATAAATTAAAAATTGAATTTGAGTATTCAAATCATGTTATCGATAGAAGTCACAGATTAGCCCAAAGAAAGGCTGATAAAACTAAACCTATGTTAATAAAGTTTACTTCCTATAACTTCCGTAGGAGTGTGTATCAGGCTAAATCTAGATTAAAAGGAACTGGCATATTTATTGCAGAAGATTTAACGACGGCACGTTTTCACATATTGCAAAAAGCACGGCAAAAATATGGAATAGGCAACGTATGGACTACTGATGGTATTATCTGCATAAAATGGAAACAACGTGTATGGAAGGTGCAATCAGAAATTGATTTGCTTGCAATTACGAATTAATTGACATGTAGGTACCTCTGAACATTTTATTTATCCTCATGTCACTAATTTAAATCCAAAAAGGAATTGAGTTTAGGTAATTACAATACATTATGAACATAAATACTGCATTAAATAAATATATCTTTCTCATTGAATTCTTTAAAAATAACAATTGTATGTACAGTAAACATAAACATCTAATCTTTAGTTCGTTTTATTATTAAATTATTCTCTTGTAGAGAAAAATTATTTCTATTTAGTTCAACTGCACAAGCAGTGATTATTTTTAAGTTTGATGCAAGTTTTTTTTTATCTTTCTTTCTTTCTTAAATAGGTAAATACTTATTATTCGCCTTATTTCTTTTATGTAAACTTTATTATGTAAAAACACATATCAACTATTTAATATCATATAGTAAGAGAAATTCACCTCTTCAACTGTTGATTTAATCGTTCAAGTTAACTTGTTTTACTTACTTTCATTATTTTATGTGATTTCCAATGACCAAGTAATTTTGTTTTTTGATTCATGATACATGTTTGGTTATATTTTGGATATGGGTAATTTTAATATTCAACTTATTTAGATATGATTGTGTACAGATATGGAATAAATTTGCAGGTTCAAAAAAGGAAAATTAATTTTATATACTTATTTTATTTTTTTTAATGTTTATATTTTTTACAACCATAGTTTTGACAAAAATGGTAAACATACTATTTTTTATATATACACTGTTGGTTTATAAATTCAAGCATATATATTTATTTTATAGTATAAATATTACTATAATGATTTATTTGTGTAATAATGCTACTATATTTTCTATAGGTATTAATTAATTTTTATACGCAGATTGCTTGGTATTTATTTGTTTCTTTATATTAATAGCGGATGGCAAAATGCTTACTTTGTACTGCATCTTTGGTTACAATCCAGATATACATATTTCTAATTACTTATCGAATATTCATTTTTAGGAATATATAAATAACTAATTCATTTTAATGAATACAGTGTTGAGATGCTCACACATCAATGTTCGCTCGCTAATTGCTCATTTTGACAACTTCAAGGAAATGGTATTAAGAAATAATTACGACATAATTGGGGTAACGGAAACATGGATGGGAAGTCAGCATTCTTCTAATCTTGTTAGTATAGATGGTTACATCTTCTTAAGAAAAGATCGTGAAACTACCAGTGGAGGAGTAGGTATTTATATCAGAAGTTCATTAAAATTTAAGTTAGGGTCATTCCATGCGAAATCGATCACTAAAATGGGTCAATCTCACAAATTTCAATGAAAATCACTTATGAGGTAGCAATCAACTAAAGAACATAACCTTCATTCATCAATTTGCTAAATTACGCAGAACTTCGGAAATATTCAAACTGAAAAAGTTATCAAAACTGCTTGCACGCCTTTAAAGAAATATAAATATCTCGAAAAGTATTAACCCTACAAAAATATTTTTTTGTATATTGCTCACTAGAAGACGGGCTTTTTGGACAGCCTAATAATTTTTTGTTATTAAACGTATTTTTATTTTTTTCTAAAAGAAATTTTTTAAAAATGCAGAAAAATCGGTGTGGTCACATTTTTAAAAATCTGAAAAAAATTGTACAGATTCTTTGAACATTTCTGTATTTAAATGCCAAATGGCAAGCTGGACGTTTTAATAGTTTTGGCAGGGCAAATTTTTAAAGATCGCGTTGCAGACAGCCGGCGCACCATAGATCACGGTCAACCAGCACAAACCGCATTCGCTACCTTCTAGTTAATAATAATACGGTCCATATTACCAGCTTAACTCTTAACCTTAACCTCTCAACTAATGTACATAAGATACATGTATATTTGTGTGGATATGATTATACCTACTAATTAGTTAATTACTTAAGTATTTAAATCGATTACTTCGGGTGTGTTACATAAAGTACTTTTCTTGCGGCTGTCCAAGACCATAAAATATAACGCAACAGCTTTTTTAATTTAAGTTTTAAGGTCAGTTGGGGTAATTGGTCCATAGATATACAATTCTTTTGCTTCAAACTCTTTATCTCATATTCTATCGTGAAGTATAAGTTTAGGACCTTGTTTTATAGTAACTTTAATATATTTCCAAAAGAAAATGTAAAAATAAAGCAGCTCTAATGCCAACTATTGGATTTAAAAATATTTTTTAAAAACATGTCCGGTGGTTCCGGTTACCCAATAGATTGGGGTAAATGGAATCATCGTTTATAGTTTATATCCACATTACTTTATAATATGTTCTGGGTAACTGGGACGCCCTAAGGATATTAATTAAAATGTCTCCAAAAAATTAGGGCTGCAGTAGGAATAGTTCAGGAATTATCCCAATCTGAAGAGTGTATAGGGTAAAGTCGATAAAACTAAAAATTCACGTAATTCTCATAGACGTTTAACGATAGTTTTAGTTTTTATTAAGCATAGTTTCAGTTACCCCATCGCTCCAATTACCGCAGCTGACCTTATTAAACATCAGAACCTACAATAGAGATCGGTAATAGTTATTTATGGTGCAAGTGAGTTAAGTAAATTATTATGATAATTTTTGTAGTGGATAATATCATTAACTCACCTGTGCCACAAGTTCAAATATTGAATTTGCAATGATCCTATAGCTCAGTCTATAGTTGTTAACGTTAATAAATTTGACAATCTAGCTCGATGACTGGATTTTAATAATATAATACAACGTAAGCTGGTGATTAGTTGCTACCTACAATAGCACCCAGTCTAACCCAGTGAACATCTATTTTTTAAATTTAGGATCAAAAACAACTCATCTTCTGGAAACAAAAATGGTATCTAAGCTATTGCATTATAATATTTTAGGGTCTTTGATGGCCGCAAGAAAAATGCTTTATGTAACACACCCGAAGAAATCGATTTAAATACATACGTAATTAACTAATCAGGAGGTATAATCATATCCACACATATATACATTTATCTTATGTACATTAGTTAAGACTGGAAATCTAGACGGTATTATTACTAACTAGAAGGTAGCGAATGCGGGTTGCGCCGGTTGACCGTGATCTATGGTACGCCGGCTGTCTGCAGCGCGGTCTTTGAAAATTTACCCTGCCAAAACTATTAAAACGTCCAGCTTGCCATTTGGCATTTAAATACAGAAATGTTCAAAAAATCTGTACAATTTTTCTGTACAAGTTCTGCGTAATTTAGCAAATTGATGAATGAAAGTTATGTTCTTTAGTTGATTGCTACCTCATAAGTGATTTTTATTGAAATCCGTGAGATCGACCCATTTTAGTGATCGATTTCGCATGGAATGACCCGTTAGTAAATAGTAACACTGATACTGAACAAGTGTGGGTGTCCGTAGAATCTAATAAGTGTAGATATGCACTTGGAGTTGTTTACAGGTCACAGAGACAGTATTATCTTGACTTTTTAAGTGCCTTTGAAAATGTTTTATCAGTTATTGTTCCTACTCATGACGAAATCTTCTGTTTAGGCGACTTCAATATTGATTGCTTGGATTTTGATGGTAGGGAATTTCAGGAATTGCATAGTCTGTTAGATAGAATAGGACTATCACAAATTATAACTGAACCGAAACGTATAACACAGAACAGTGCTACTTTAATTGATCTTATCTTGGTTAGCAATATTGAATTGATTGATTCGTCTGGGGTGGAACATGTAATTAGCATAACTAGCTGACCATGAACTTGTATTTTGCCTTATCAAATTTAGTTGTAATAACAATTTTACTAAATTTTTAACTTGTAGGGATTTTAAGAATCTTAATTATGAACAACTTAATAATTTATTACGGTCAATCCCTTGGCAAAATATTTATGATTTGAATAACATTGATGAGAAGGTTAGTTACTTTACTGAAAGACTAAGTAGTTTTTGATTTAGTGGCTCCTATAACTACAGTAAGAATTAAGAAAAAACCAGCACCATGGCTCACTGATAACTTAAAATTAATGATATCCATTCGTAATCGAGCTCTTCAGCAGTATAAACGTATTCGGATAATGGGTGATTGGGACTATTATAAACAAATGAGAAATTTAACAAACACTTGCATAGGTAGAGAAAAGAAAATATATTTTAGTAACTTGATAAATCGAAATAATAATAAGCAAATATGGAAAGAATTGAAGCAACTTAACTTATGTAAAACTTCTAGGAATTTCTCTTTGCCCCAGTCTTTAGGTAATGTTGAAGACCTTAACACATTTTTTCTTGACAGTATCCCGCAAATAAACCAACAGAATGATACTCTCTTTCACAACTACAATAATAACATCAAAGAAACTGTCACATCCTTATTAACTTTGCAGCCTGTTGACGAAATGGAGGTATTGAGGGCAGCGTCTTCAATCAAATCTGGTGCTGTAGGTCATGATGGAATTGGTATACGCATGATTAACCTATGTTTACCTTTCCTTCTTCCTTATATCACTCATATTATTAATCATTGCTTAACCCATTCAGTTTTTCCTTCAGCTTGGAAGAGATCACACATTATTCCAGTGCCAAAGAAAACTACACCAGCTGAGTTTAAAGATATGCGGCCTATTAGTATCCTTCCTGTATTATCAAAAATAATCGAAAAAATATTAGAGAAGCAGTTAAGACTGCATCTTGATAAAAATTTTATTTTACCTGATGTTCAATCTGGTCTCAGATCTAAGCATAGCTGCTGTACGGCTCTTTTAAAGGTAACTGATGACATTTTAAAAGCTACAGATTATGGTAAGATTACAATATTAGTATTATTAGATTATTCAAAAGCTTTCGATACGTTAAATCATAATCTTTTAATTGCAATTCTACATTATATAGGTCTGTCAACGTCTTCTATTAATTTATTTAAAAATTACTTAATCAATCGTCAACAAGCTGTAAAGTATATGGAAAACATATCTTCTTTTAAAACTATTACATCCGGTGTACCGCAAGGGTCAATATTAGGTCCTATTTTATATATTATCTACACCTCTTCCTTTTCATCTGTGTTGCAAAATTGTTAATGTCATTTATATGCAGATGACACCCAAATATACTGTTCTTTTTATAGTTCAGAATTAGATGAAGCTTGTGGTCTAATCAACAATGATTTGCAACGTATTTACAACATATCTAAGCAACACTGCTTGACTATTAATGGTGCTAAATCAGCTGCTGTTTGGAAGGCCTAATATGGTGATGATGCTTCACAATCAGTAAACATTAAAATAGATGGAGAAAGTCTACAACTATCTCAAACAGTAAAGAGTTTAGGACTTCTCATTGACCAATCACTGCGATTCAGTGAGTATGTAAATAAATGTATTAATATTGGATATGGAAAACTAAAGATTATTTTTAGTAACAGGCACATATTTTCTCAAAATGTCAAGAAAAACCTTTGTAATACTTTTGTTATGTCATCTTTAAATTATTGTGATGTAGTTTATGGGCCTTGTCTTTCGCAGAAGGACTCAAGGAAAATACAAGTACTTCAAAATGCATGTTTACGTTTAATATTTGGTATTAGAAAATATGAACCAATCTCTCATAAATTGCAAGAGATTAGGTGGCTTAACATGCAGCAACGTAGGTATATACATACCTCCTGCTTATTTTATAATGTTATTTTTATGCAAACTCCTGCCTATCTATATTATAAAATTCGATATTGTACAGATGTTCATAATTTGAATTTAAGGTACAGAGGTTTGCTGACAACTCCCAGGCGTAAAACGGAGATGTTTAAACGGTCTTTTTCTTATAATATTGCCTTATGGTACAATTCTTTATCTAGTGACATAAAAACCCAATCTCTGAAAGAATTCCGAAAATACTTAATAAATAAACTATCATCTGCAAGATAGCCTAATTTTACAATTAGTAATATAGTTCGTTGGATGTGTGAGCACCACAGTACTAAACTTGTATATAGTAATAGCTTAGTATAATTTAATAAATATGTATTACAATCAACTAATTTAATTAAACTATATCAGATCACGTAATATGCTGGGTTAAGTGGTAGAGCAGTTGAATCCTAGATTTTAACTGAACTTCGCCCAGTAATTCGATAACCTATTATGTATAGAATTTATTTTCTTGTAAATAAAGACATTATTATTATTATTATTATTATTTTTTTTTTTTTTTAATTTTTTCTCAGTTTTTCAACTGGTTGAAGTAGGAGCGTCAAGCATCTTACTTCGTTTACTATTGTGCTAGAAATTTCCTGACTGTACTGCAGGTGTTTAATATAGCAGCTTTCTGCATTTGAATATATAGAAATGGTTTTAGATCTAATAACTTTAGGTTCTCGTGTAAAATTCTGGGAATGATACCTGTAGTAGATAGGACGATTGGTACTATTTTAACAGTATTTGTGTCCCATATGTTCATTAATTCTTCTTTCAGCTCTACATACTTATGGATTTTTTCTTGGTAGACAGACGCAAGGTTATGGCTATTGGGTACGGCAATATCTATTATATAGGTATGTTTTTTATTTTTATCATAAATTATTATATCTGGACGATTATTACGAACTGTACGATCCGTTATTATTGATCTGTCATAGTATAATTTATAGTCCATATTTTCTAACACAGGATGGGGATTGTAATTGTAATATGCAACTTTTTCTTGAATAAGTTTATATTTGATGGCTAGTTCTTGATGAATCACGTCGACAATTTGGTTGTGCCTATGAGTATAATCACCTTGCGCCAGCATAGTGCATGCTCCAGTTATGTGTTGGATGGTTTCAGGTTTGTTACGGCACTTTCTGCACAAATCAGAAGTAACAGTAGTGTCCTTTAAAATAAACTTCTTATAGTTGTTAGTATTAATGACTTGATCTTGGATTGCCAGAGTAAATCCTACAGTTTCTGGAAACAGTTCGCCCACCTTTAGCCATGCGTTCGACGCTGTCTTGTCGACTTCTGGCCTTTCAAGGTCGTAGGCGTGTCTCCCATGTAGACCTTTACTTTTCCAAGCTGCTGTTTTTTCTTCGATAGTCCGAATGATCTCCTTTTCTTGTGGCTCGAGGTTACTTAGATTAAGTGGAGTATATTTAGTATCCGCGTTACATACTACTTTATGTAACTGCGAGTCTCTATTGTGAAAGTAGTCTCTCAGAGAATTAATCTGGCTGTTGTGCAGATTAGTGATGTCTGCAATTCCTGTTCCACCAAGATGTTTAGGTAGTAGGAATCGTTCAACACTGGTGTTCTTATGGTACATCCGATTCCTGGTCATCTCTGTTCGAATGATTCTTTCAAGAGCATCAAGATCTGTTTGTGACCATGATATAACACCAAAAGAGTACGTAAGTGATGGTATAACGTAGGTGTTTATAGCTTTAGTTATATTCCTGTAGTTTAAAAGTGTGTGTAAAATATTTTGGAGTTTTTTAACAAATTCAAGTTTGAGTTGTCTTTTGATGTTGGTATGTTCAATACGTTTGGTCTGAAGTACCCCTAGGTATTTATATCTATCATCTTCAGACATTGGCTGTATTTTTGTTGTTTGGTGACCATCATGGTGTTCTGTAATCACTTTTCCTCTAGTAATACTTAATGTTCGGCATTTGTCATATCCGAATCCCATTTTGATGTCTTCTGAAAAAAGCTCCGTTATTTTAATTAGTTGCATTAATTGTTTGGTAGTTCCTGCATATAGTTTTAAATCAACCATATATAACAGATGAGATATAGTGTAGGTGCCTGATGTTTGGCTCTTTAATTCGTAGCCGTATTTTGATCTATTTAGTGCATTCGACAAGGGATTTATAGCCAAACAAAACCATAAAGCGCTTAGGGAGTCACCTTGAAAAATACCACGCTTGATCATAATTGGTTTTGTTTTTATATTTACTTCATTTGTTCTGATAGTCAAAATGGTTTGCCATGTTTTCATTGTAGTCTGTAGGAACTTCGTGATGGTGGGGTTGATTTTGTATATCTTCAAGACATCGAGTAGCCATGAGTGTGGTATAGAATCGAAGGCTTTCTTATAATCGATGTAACACATGTAGAGATTTCTTCGTTTCACTTGTGCTTGTTTGAGTATGACTTCATCGATTATTAATTGCTCTTTATATTAGAATTATTATGGTGCTTTACCAATAAAACCCAGTTTTATAAGATATTTCTTTAATTATAAAACCATAAAAAAACATTTTATTATTTTCATTAGTTATTTTTAGCCTTCTTCGATACTAACATCTGAACATTTTGGGTTGCATACATCAATTACTTTAACACACCTCCTCAATTGATGAATGCAGGAAATATACATATAAATAACAAAAACTTAATTGTTCAAACAAATTGATTTACGAAACTTATCAATAATTTCATAGCTTACAAACTTTGTTAAGGTGTCAGCTATTTGATCTGATGAAGGAACATAATAAATTTTAAGTTGATCATTTTTGACTAATGCTTTTATAAAATTAAATTTAATATCAATATGTTTGAGTCTTTTATGATCTGACTTTTCACTTAGTGCAATCACTGATTGATTATCTTCGTAACACTTGATTTTAATATTTTTATATCCAAATTCTGAGAGCAATCCAGAAATCCATATATTTTCTTGAACTGCTGATGCTAAAGCGACATATTCAGCTTCTGTACTACTTAATGCGATGGTAGATTGCTTCTTTGTACACCAAGATACTGTTGATCCAAATATTTTACAAATATAACCTGTTGTAGACTTTCGATCGTAAATATCAGTACCCCAACTTGCATCCACATAACATATCAGAATATCTTCGATTTTGATGTTCGGAGATGACTTGTTGAACACTAAATGATAATTAATAGTTCCTTTAATATAACGTAATATTCGTTTTAACCCTGGCCATAACAAATACTTCACAGGTTTATCTTGGTATCTGCTGTAAAAATTAACTGTAGCACTAAGATCTGGTCTAGTTCCCATTACAGCATACATTAAACAACCAATTAATTCACGATATGGCACTGACTCATTGACATCTTGAATTTCTTCATCCTTTGGGAATTGAAAATTAGGATCACCTGGAGTTTTCACTGATTTACAATTTGCCATGTTAAATTTTTCAAGTATTCGTTGTAAATATGCCATTTGATTTAAACTTATTGTATTCTTCTCTCGTTTCACTTCTATACCCAGAAAATATGTTAATTTTCCTAAATCTTTCATTTCAAATTCTTGACACAATTCTTTTTTTAGTAGATTAATCTGCTCAATTGAATCACTTGAAATAATTAGATCATCAACATATAATAATATATAAATTTTAAAATCTGTAGCTTTCTTTAAATACAAACAAGGATCATAATCAGATGCTGTAAAACCATTTTTGATAGCAAAATTGTCAAATTTTGTATTCCAACAATTAGGTGATTGTTTTAATCCATACAGTGCTTTATTAAGTTTACATACCTCATTGTTGTTATTGACTGCATAACCAGCGTATAGTAATAAGAAGTACGGACAGTTGCTACCGGCGTCTTTGATGTTCATGTACCCAATTTCAATGGCCTTCAAAGGCTTTGGCGTGTAGGTTCAGCTAGCAGTAAAAGATGTCGCTGTAACTTTTTTCTCGCTACTTTTTTCTATCAATTTAGTTTTCAGCAAATTTAAATTTTCAGCACGTAGAAATGTTTTTTTCGCGATTTATAATTTTTAAATAATTAAATTAATTAAATACTTTTTTATAATTTGTCATTATTTAAAGCTAAAAGTAAAATTTTGCTCTGCTTTTACGAATGATTTTTAATATTTTGCCTCCTTTTACAGCGACATCTTTTACTGCTAGCTGAACCTACACGCCAAAGCGTTTGAAGGCTATTGAAATTGGGTACATGAAAAACGAATAACTGTCCGTACTTCTTATTACTATACGCTGGCATAACCATCAGGAAGGTTCATATAAACGTTTTCTTTTAAGGTTCCATGTAAAAAGGCTGATTTAACGTCCATTTGATCAGCATAAAGATTTTCCTCATTAATTATTTTAATTAAAATTCTAAATGTTGATAACCGTGCTACTGGAGCATATAGATCAGCTATTCTAAAATTCTTATCTTGCATAAAACCTTTCGCAACCAATCTTGCTTTATATTCTTGCACATTTCCATTTTTGTCCTTTTTTATCTTGAATACCCATTTGGAATCTATAATTTTCTCATCTTCAGGTTTCTTAACAACTGACCAAGTTTTATTCTTGTTTAAAGCAGCTATTTCTTCTTCGATTGCTTTAAGCCATTTTTCAGATTCGATACGTTTAAATATGTCATTATAGTCTTTCGGTACATCTTCTAAAATTTCAGAGTTCAATGCTAGATGAACACATTCATCACTTTCTAGGGTATAGTCTTCTAAGTATTTTGGTGCCTTTCTATTTCTTTTACTTCTCCTTAATTCAATATTTTCTTCTTCATGTACTTCTTTAGGAACTTGATTAATAGTATCTAAATTTTCTTCGGAATTATTCTGCGGTTGGACAGTAATTACTTTTGAATTATAACTTTTGAAATTTTTTAATTCATCAAAGGTAACACTGTCACTTACTTCCACTTTCTGTTTTTTAGGATTCCATAAGCGATAGCCATTTTCATTGTATCCGACCATAATAAATATATCACTGTTTGCCTCAAGTTTAGTTCTCAATGCTTTAGATTTGAAGGTGTAAGCAATTGAGCCAAAAACTTTTAATTTTGATAAATTAATTTCTTTTGCATAAAACAGTTCTGCTGGTAACTTTCTTTTCAAAGCAATTGTTGGACTTCTATTGATAAGGTAGGTAGCACAAAGAGCTGCTTCTCCCCATAAATATTTAGGTAACTGTGGAAGCGTGCTGGGCCCATAACCTATTAGAATTATTATGGTGCTTTACCAATAAAACCCAGTTTTATAAGATATTTCTTTAATTATAAAACCATAAAGAAAAACATTTTATTTTGTTGAATTAACTAAATGGTCTGTAGCACCAGAGTCAAGTATCCAGGTTAGTTCATCTTTATTTTCTTCGTTTTCTTTATTTTTCGAAACCATAAAGACAATTTTATTTTCGTCTTCATTTTCTTGAGTGTTATTATAATGCACTTGTTTATTAACGTTATGATATTTATTAAATCGGCATTCGGATTTCCTGTGCCCCTTTTTACCACATTTGTAACAGTTATATTTAAAGTTTTCAACACTTTTATACTTATTTTTTCCAAGAAATGCTGTTGTTGATTTCTCTTCTGCACCTTCTGTCATTTTCTGTTTTAACTCTTGATCCATTAATTTTGCTTTAACAAATTCAACCTTTAACTTATCTGGTTCCAAAGTCTCAAGGGCTGCTACTATATTATCATAGGACTTGGGTAACGTTAAAATAAGGTGACATACCATATCAGTTTCTTCTAAGTTCGCACCAGTTGATTTTAATTCTCGTACAATTTCATCAAATTTGATGAAATGATTTTCTAATAATTCGTTTTCTGCTAATTTTAGGGACAGCAACTTTCTTCTTAAATATAATTGACTGGTGACACTTTTTCTTTCAAAATGTTCTTCAAGAGTTTTCCACATTTCAAATGCAGTTTTCTTATCTTTTACAAATTCTAAATGAGAATCTGCTAGACAACTTATTATTAACGCCTTGCACTTCTTATCTTTCTTATTGAATTCTTCTGTTACTGGATTTTGATTCGTTTCAATACACACTTTTACATCCTGTTGGTCAAGTAACGCTGACACTCGGAATTTCCAATTATTGAAATTTTTCCCATCAAATTGTACAATTCCATTTTTTTCAATAATTGTAGCCATTTCCTTATAAATTTAATTAATTATACCTGGCTTACAACTTCGAATTCTAACCTCACAAATACCGGACCACGTGTACTTTTTTTTAAATATTTCTATTTTTATTCTTCTCTATTTGTTTCTTTAAAGCCGCTGGGCCCATAACCTATTAGAATTATTATGGTGCTTTACCAATAAAACCCAGTTTTATAAGATATTTCTTTAATTATAAAACCATAAAAAAAACATTTTATTATTTTCATTAGTTATTTTTAGCCTTCTTCGATACTAACATCTGAACATTTTGGGTTGCATACATCAATTACTTTAACACTTTACAACCTTTTGACCCTTTTTTGCATCCCTTTTGAGCTTCTGCCAATATGCCATTTGCTTCTATATGTTGATTTATCAGACTTGTAATACAAGATGTAATAATTTTATAGAAAGTCTGCAAGCACGTGATCGGTCGATATTGGGCAGGATCGTTAGTTACGTCACTTTTTGGTATTAGGTAAGTGATCCCCTGAGTTAAGAAATTAGGCATATGTTTTGGTTGCGCTAACCATTCATTGATGTATTGTAGTAGGTACATGTGAGTAGACTGTAGTTTTTTGTACCAGTAATTATGAATGTTGTCGCTTCCGGTTGCTTTCCAGTTGTTAGTTTTATTTATGACCGACGTTATTGTATCAATAGTTATTTCAGAATCTGTCATGTTTTCGATATTATTTAAATTGTTTTTCTCCGTCGTTATCCAGGAAGCTTTGGTGTTATGTTTTGCTTCATTGGTCCAAATCGAGGCCCAAAATTCTTCAACTTGGTTTTGTGTTGGAGTGTTACTATTTTCCTGCTTTTGGCGTTTGGTTTTCTCTACTTTTAAGTTTCTGTAGAAATACTTCTCATTATTTTTGAATCTTTTATTTTGATGTTTTCGTTCTTTGCTTTTGAGGTAACGCTTTAGTCTTGCATTTGAAGCATGTAGTTTTTGTTCTAGAGTGTCTATGAACTCGATTAAGTTGTTGTTTTCTTCATTGTGTGTCGAATGAATCTTGTATTTATTTAAGATTCGATTAACTTTATTTTTTATTCTATTGCCGTTGTGACCTCTATAGTATTCTCTTACACATGCTAGGTCTTGTCTGATACGGTTTATTTTATTTTCTAGCCTTCTCTGCCATCTAGGTTTCTCAATATTGCCCGTAATTACTTGTGGTTGTTTTAGATTAGGGTTGATGAGCGTTCTTTTGATTTTAGATTCATTAATTTCTGCTGCAGTTACAGCAGCACAGTATATTACTGTATGGACTTCTTCAAATGTTTCCGTTTGGACAAGATATGTTGGCAGAATGTGTTTGTCAAGAGTGTCTATTGTTTTGGCTAGTTTTATTGAGGTTTTTTGTTTAGGGATGACTGGCCGTAAAGTTGGGTCTGATCCTTTATACTTTGTTAGAGCAGTACGAAATACATTACCAATGTTTGTTATCAATGCTTCATTTTCATTTTTATTCGTATGGTTTTCTGGAATTTCATCTTGGTTATTTATATTCGTGTCTTCTACGATAGTGTTGTCTGTTTCGTTCACATTGACATTATTTGTAGCATTTAATATGTTACTTACTTCGGCCCGTATTTGTTCTAAAATTGCTGGAGCTAGTAATCTATTACGAATGATAACTCGTCGTTGATCCGATATTCGTTGAGCAGTGACGTTGACGTTAGGGTATCTTTCCATGAACATTCGGCGTAGTTCATCTCTATATGCAGTAGTGTCAGTTTCTAGCTTTGTTGCTATGTAATACGCTCGCATGATAAAGGTATTCACTTCATCATTCCATCTCATGCGTTGGCGTCGGGTTCCTGCTTGAGTGGTCTCAGGTAGAAGCCATTGTTCTCCTGAGATACACCTTCAGCAGTGGTGATTGACGATGAGGGTGTAGGATTTAGGTTTGGGTTAGGACTATTATTGTTTGCCGGTTGTGTAGTAGTCAAGATGTTGCCCCCCCCAGATCCTGTGGGGCTGACCGCCGGAACGGTGCAGGATTCTGAAGCTGATTGGCTTCTACCTGCCTGGGGTATTACTTCCGTGTGTTTTACCCTTGACATGATTATTATAAAATTTGTTTTTGTTTATCTCCGTACCAAGGTACGGGTTAAAGTAGTTCTCAGGTAAGCGAGAACATACAGACTAAGGTCGCTGGCTGTACCGTCTACCCGTCTAACAGTGAATCTTACGGTAGCAGATCCGGGGACCTGGCCAAACATTATTATTATTATTATTATTATTATTATTATTATTTTTTTTTTTTTTTTTTTTTTTTTTTTGGTATCACACAAACTGTGGATGAGTTAGTGACTGTTTTAGCAGTACGCCGGATTTCTCAAGACGACTGTTATTTTATGGCTCTTCTTATTATTGCTGTTGTGGCCAATATGACAGCTTTTTGCATATGGTATATGGCGCTTAATGGGATGCCTAATTCATTGAGATGCAGGGGAATCTTTTTATGTACAAGTCCATTAGAGGTAATAATAAATGGTTTAATGTCTACCCTCTGCATTCTCCACATTGCACTGATTTCATCGGCTAAATCTCTGTACTTTTCCATTTTGCCTCTGTAAACTCTGCTTATATTTTCATCTAACGGCACTGAAAAGTCTATTATAGTACAACATTTTGTTTCTTTGTTGATTATTATCATATCGGGCTTGTTATGTTGTACTGTACGGTCGGTTATGATGGTTGTATCCCAATATATTTTGAATGATACATTTTCTAGTACCGGTTGGGGACTATATTTATGAAATGGTGTGTTATTTGCAAGCCCTACGTTTTGCCCCAACATTTGGTGAATAACTTTTCCCATGTTATCGTGCCGACTTAGATAAGCTGAAGATGCGAGATTTGTACAAGCTGATGAGAGGTGCTGTACCGATTCCTCTTCCTTATTGCAAAGCCTGCACTTTGTTGTTTCAGGGTTTAAATGCATGATGTGCTTTTGGTAGTATCGTGTTGGAACTACCTGATCCTGTATGGCTAATAGCGCCCCCTCCGTCTCGGGAAACAGATATCCCGCTGTAAGGTAAGTGTTAGAATAGGTTTTATCCACGTCTTCTTGGTGTAAATTATTGAAATAACGCCCATGCATGGGTTTATTTCTCCATTGATGTTTTAATTTGTCAGTATAATTTTCTGTTTCAGGTTCGGGTGTTGCTAAACCTAGTGCAGAAAAGCTTTGATCAACTCTTACCAGACTTTGGTGTAAAGGTAAGTTTGTATTGCTAAAATACTGTTTTAACTTTTGTTTTTCTCTTTGATGTGCATTCTCTAAGTTGACGATTCCACGGCCTCCCTCTGCTCTAGAAAGATACATTCTTTCAATTGCAGAGTTAGGGTGTAACATTCTGTACTTTGTAAGCGTGGTCCTAAGCTTCCTATCTATTGCTTGGAGTTCCGTTTTTGTCCATGCTAGTACTCCGAAAGTGTACGATACCACTGGTATAGCCCAGGTGTTAAGGGCAGTAATCTTATTTTTTGAGTTAAGATTATTATTATTATTATTATTATTATTATTATTATTATTATTATTATTATTATTATTATTATTATTATTTTTTTATTTTTTTTTTTTATGCGGCATCGACTACCACGGTCATTCGCCGCTTTAATCACAAGTAATCTCTGCATATACACACTAATATTCAATAAAACAACGTTTGTTTTCGTTGATGAGGCACACGATATTTAAGTGTTTCAGTATGGTAAGTCGTTTGAAATGCGAATAAAAGTCTTATATACTACATATTAATAAACAGAAGAAAATACGACATGTGAAACATATACGAATAATAAAACGTGGAAAGAATTAAAATGGTGTGTAAAGATAAAATCATAATTTATTAATAATAGTATTTAAAATATCACAGTTTATTATCACAGCTATACTAAATTTTATTTATTAAGCCCGTAGAGCGCAAAAACGACATCAGCTTTCTATTGGTGTCTGGATTGTTTTGCAACACCTCTATCATTGATTGTGCTAAGTTATGAATCTGTCTAGCTTGGTCATAAATGGGACAGTTAAGTATAATATGTTCTACTGTTAGTGAAACCATACATACAGGACACTCTGGCCGTGGTATACTAGCCAGGAGATAACTAGATGTGAGTTTAGTGTGTCCAATGCGGAGTCGACTTAAGACTGTTTGTTCGTGTCGAGAAAGGGTTATATCAATTTCACAAGGTTTTACTGTCGGATGTATGGAGTGTAGTTTTCCATTATTTCTATCCCAATCAGTTTGCCATTCAATAATGCTTTTATGTTTGTTCCAATTTTTTATATCTCTAAGGGAGATAGCCTTGCTTATATTAAAAGTTCGAGTGGTTGCAAATTTTGCTGCACGATCAGCCTCTTCATTACCTGCAATGCCAATGTGGCTGGGTATCCACATGAATATTATTTGTTTACCCTGTGTGTTGAGTTGATATATTAAGAAATATATGTCTTTAAGAATCAGTTCATTATCAACTCGACTCTGAATAGCTGAAAGGGAGGACATAGAGTCACTGCATATTAAATGAGTGTCTACTGTGGTATCCTGACAAATTCTCAGCGCCTGCATTATGGCATATAGTTCACAAGTGTAGACACTTGCAGCGGAAGGAAGCGACCAGGTGTGAACGACCATATGTGTCGCCACAGCGCATCCGGCACCATTTTTAGTCTTTGATCCATCAGTGTATAATATATTACAAGGATCATACTCATGTATACGAGAAAGGAAGTCCTGCTTGATGATACCATGAACGTCATTATTTTTCTGATATTTTTGTAAATCATATTTAAAAGTTATATCAAGGGAGGACCAGGGAGGAACACGTTCCAAAGTAGAATTATATAGCTCTGCTTCAGGTACATGCCATTGTCTTGATATAAAGATCGAACGGGTAGATGCTGGTCTAGTAGTCGTTGGCCGATTACTGTACCGATAAAGTAAAGGATTATTTCGAAAGGTAGAAGTGTTAATAGAAGAGTTATGAATAATAATTTTTGTTCGATAATTTACTAGTAGTCGTTTCCTTCGTAACCATAGTGGTTCCATGCCTGATTCAACATATAAACTTTGCGCAGGGCTTGTAAAAAAAGCACCTAGCGCATGTCGAATACCAGTGTGATAAATAGATTCGAGTAATCGCAAACGACTTGGCTTCGCAGAGGAATAAACAACACAACCATAGTCTATCCGTGATAATATTAATGACTTGTGTAACATTATCAGGGTTTGGCGATCTGTTCCCCAACGTGCATTAGATACACATTTAATGACGTTAAGAATTCTTAGGCATCGAGCTTTTAAATCATTTAGATGCCTTGTCCAAGTAAGCTTGGTATCTAATATTAGTCCTAAATAACGAGCACTGTCTGCATTTTGTATACGAGTGCCATTGAGGTGAAATGTATGCGTATGCTGACATGTACTCCTTTTCCTACAAAAATGAACAGCTACGGTCTTATCCTTCGATATTTTAAAGCCTCGATTATGTGCTTCTTCAGCCAACTGGTCCAAAGACGATTGTAGGGAATCTTCGATTCCTTCGAAAGACCTTCCTGAAGTAAAGAGGACTATATCATCTGCATAAGCGCAATAACTTATAGTGTTTTCGATAGATACTAGCAAGGGTTGTATAGCTATAAGGAATAGTGTGGCACTCAAACTGGAACCTTGAGGAGTTCCATTGTTTAAAGAGTAGCTTTCAGATAGGTGGGACTCAACTCTCACTCTCATCGTTCTTTCACTTAGGAAACTGCGTATAAATTTTGCAAGACTGCCTCTTATACCCCATTCTTCTAACTGCTGGAGAATGTCACTGTGTCTAACCGTATCAAAAGCGCTTTTCAGGTCAACAAAGATGGCCGACAGATGTACATTTGTTTGAAAACTTCCTTGGATGGCGTTTTCAAGGTAAATTAGAGCATCCATAGTAGAAAAGTTTTTTCGGAAGCCGAACTGAAATTTACTAAGGAGCTGTTTAGTTTCTAATAACCAGGCTAGTCTATTGTTAACCATCTTTTCTAGGATTTTACACATGCAGCTTGTGAGGGATATAGGTCGGTAGTTTATAGACGATGTAGGATCTTTTCCTGGTTTCAGGATAGGAATAACCACTGCCTCTTTCCAACTATCAGGAATGACACTAGATGTCCATACATTATTATATGCTTGTAGTAAGCAAAGCCTTGCAGTCTTGGATAGGTGTTTTAAAAATGCATTTACAATACCATCGTTACCCGGAGCAGAATCCGTACTATTATCTACTGCGTGATTAAGCTCTGCAATAGTAAAAGGTCTGTTATAAGCTTCCTCGTTGTCATCTGGACCATTAATAATTTCAACAACAGCTACATCTTCATTGTCGCTATTGCAGATGCTGGAAAAATGCTCTGCCAGTCGTTTGGCTACTTCAGCTTTATCTCTAATCACAAGATCATTTTCTATTAAGGTGATTTCCGACTTAGTAGTAGTTCCTTTAATAGCACGAATTCGCTTCCAGACCTCTCGTACGTCTGTGGAAGAAGACATTCCTGATACATATTGTTTCCATGAACGTGTTTTGGCTTCTGTAATATTTTTGCGGCATTTTGCACGAGCTTGTTTAAACGCAATAAGATTTTCTATGGTTGGTCTTCGTTTATAAAGATGAAGTGCTCGTTTCTTTTGATTTATAAACGAGCGTATAGAATCGTTCCACCATGGGACTACTTTTTTGACAGTGGTGCGACTTGTTTTAGGAACGTGTATGGTTGCAGCTGCTGTTATTATGTCAGAAATATTGGTTATCGACATCTCTACCGCATTTTCCGATATTGAAGTGTCAACCTGTTCTTTATAGGCTTCCCATTGCGCACATTCCAATTTCCACTTAGGTAGTAATTGAATATCAGCACGAGTATAATCAAGTCTTTTAATGGTGATGGGGTAATGATCGCTAAAATGTAAGTCAGGGTCGACAGACCATTCAAGAACACTAAGAAGTTGTGGACTGCAAAGGGTTAAGTCAATTACGTCAGACTGCCCAGTAGATACATTGAAATAAGTACTGCAACCAGTATTCAGTAGACAAATGTCCACTCTTTGTAAAAGATTTTCAATTGCACGTCCTTGAAGGTCTATTTTATTAGATCCCCACGCAGTACTGTGAGAATTGAAATCACCGCAGATGACAAACGGAATAGGTAATTGTGCAATCAATGCTTCTAATTCTTGTATGTTCCAGGGAACAGTGGGAAAGTACACATTGCACACGGTTACATTATAAGGGCGAGTAACACGTGTGGCAACAGCTTGTAAATTAGTGTTTAGCGGAATATTGATATGACTAATACTGCTTCTTATAAAGACAGCAACACCACCGTGTGCACGAACACCGGGCACATCCTTACGCAACAACGTGTAGTCTTTAAGATGATATTGCTTATCAGGTTTAAAGTTTGATTCTTGAAGACAAATAAAATCAGGATTATACTCGGCAACCAGTAATTGTATAGAGCTTAACTTATGTAAGAAGCCTCGACAGTTCCACTGAATAAGAAAGATATTGTTCATTTTGTAGTTTAAAAAGGACTATTTACTTTACTTGAGATCAGATATGCGATCACGGCTAGTCGACCGACTACCTCTAGGTTTTCCTTTTGGCCATCCTTTTTTCTTTTTAACTGCGCCTGTAGATGGATCTATCTCACTATCAGATCTTTGTGAGACGTTTGATATGAGGGATTCTGATCGAGGTAGGTTGTCAGATTTCTCATTTTGGGATTTCTCTTTTGGGTTTTCACTCTCTTTTTCTGAATTTTGGGATTTGGTTTTTTCGTTGGTGGGATATGTTTTTTTAGGGAGGGAAAATGATTCTTCAACATGTTTAGAGGAAACTATCCTAAGCGGTTGTCTTGAGGGTCTGGAAGTGGGGGATGGTAATTCAAGGGAGGAAGCGGTGGAGATTTGAGGTGGGAGAGGTTTGATGACTTGCGAGGTAGTAAAAAAGCCGGAGGCTTTAAAATGAGCTTCAATCGATTTTATAATTGCAGGTACTAACAGAGACACAAGCTCTTTCTGATCGAGTCCAGTTGTTTGTTGTACAGGCTTTGATGCAACGCGAGCATAGGATATATTGTTAACTGCAGGTGAACTTGATAATACTTCCTGCTTAGCTTCTGGATAACTAAGACGCTTAGTGACTTTAATCCTTTGGATGGCTGCTTCTTGTCGAAATGCTGGACAGTTTCTAGAGCTAGCTGGATGGTCATCTCCGCAGTTAATACATGTCATCGGCTTCTGACAAGGGTTGCCAGGGTGTGTGGGATTTCCACAAACACATATCTGCTCTCTACGGCAATTAACCGCTGCATGGCCAAACTTCTGGCATTTGAAACAGCGTAGGGGTGCAGGAATGTATGGTCGAACTGATAGTGAATAAAAAGCGACTTTGACTCGTTCCGGAAGAATGGTTCCAACAAATGTTACGACATATGAAGAAGTAGCTATAACTTCACCCTGTCTCTTGACAGAAAGCCTCATCACATCAACAATATGCCTCGTTTTAAGCAATTCCTCTCTTATTTCATCTATACTGCAATTATTTAAGTCTTGGCACGTTATGACTCCTTTTACATAATTTAGAGTTTTATGAGGAGAAACTTTTACTTTAAATGTATCGAATGTCGTCAAATCTAATAATCTTTTTGTTTGTTCTTTTCCCATACTTTCAACTAATAATCCATTACTAATTTTCTTAACACTCTTGACTTCACCAACAAGATTTTTTAATGTTCTTGTAATAACGAAAGGGCTAACATTCGCAAACGATCCTTCTACTTTTTGAATAAGTAGATAATTGATTTTCGAATAACTGATTGGGTATTTTCTAACACTATTTATTTCTTGATTTGTTTCATGTGTTGTCTCATCAGGTTTTTTTCTTTTTCCAGGCGATTGAAAAGTCAACGAATCAGTTTCAGAATTTATACAAAGAGATTGACTGGAAGAAAAGGAAGGATACTTATCAGATTCTAAAAGCTGTCTAGAAAATTGTGGAAAACTCTGTGACGATAGCTGCGTATCTAGAGAAGATATAGGAAAGGGATAAAATATTTGGGAGGTGTGTGGGGAGGAGGTAACAGTTGTGGGAGTTGGTAAAGGGGATGAGCCGGGAAGCTCCGTTTGCGTAAGGGGCACTTTTAAAACATCGTCAATATTATCGTGTATCATCATAAAAAATTTGAGAAAATTGTTTAAGTGTGAGTGTAGGATTAGTGTATTTATGCTCTTCATTCCTTTTGTGTTTGACAGCATGAGGAACCAGCAACAGCCAAAGGATTCCTGTGAACTCGACTCTGGTGGCCTCGACGGAGCCCCCCGCATTATACCGCAAGGTTCCCGGTCCAGGCGCCACCTGGCATTACGGCATAAGCGAGATTTTCGCAAGTTGATAGGGCAGCCAGGTCATGTTGGCTAGACCGACCCGGGCCCCTGTACTACCTTGCAGCCTGGGAGTGCACACCCCGGAACCCAGTTTTATCCGCTGTACCCTCCAGCAGGCGAGCCCAAGTCCCAGACTGCTACTAGTTCCCCACGCTGTCAAACAAGGAATGAGTGTGTGTGTTGGTGACCTGCCCGTATGCAGTGTACGTGTGTGTAGTGTATGTGTGTTTGGGTTAAAATAGAAAACTGTGTGTTTATATGGTTGTGTTTACGGGCAGGTATGTGTGTTGGAACGAGGTGTACTGAGCTGGTACCCGTGGGGGCGCTACTCCCCAATGGCTGCCCGCTTTCAGCCACCCTGCGGGTATTATTATTATTATTATTATTATTATTATTATTATTATTATTATTATTATTATTATTATTATTATTATTATTATTATTATTATTATTATTATTATTTCTTTTTTTTCTCGGGTTTTCCCGGTTTACTACGTCAGACGGTACTGAAGTACAAAGTCTAGATGTATCTGTGCATTCTCATGAAGACGGTAAGTATATGCAGAGAAGGTAAGTTTGTTGTTCCTTAACTAGTTATTAAATGTTTAAGAATCCTCTGACTGTGTTACAGGTGCTGAGTATTACTGCCTTTTGCATTTGGTATATGAGGTAATCAGGAAGTTGTAGTATTCGTATAGACTCTATTGTAACCTTTGGTACTATTGCTGTAGCTGATATAACAACTGGTATAATAGTCACCCTTTTGACATTCCATTGTTGCTGGATGCTGATGGCGAGTTCCTGATAGCGATTTCTCTTCTCGTTGATAGTAGGCTCTACATTGTGAGTATTTGGCACTGCTACGTCAATTAATAACACTTCTTTAGTTTTCTTATTAATTACAGTGATATCTGGACGATTGTGCTGGAGTGTATGATCCGTAAGTATGGTCCTATCCCAATACATCCGATATTCTTCATTTTCCAGTACTGCTTCTGGTGAGTATATGTAGTATTTGTGCCCTTCATTTATTAGTTTGTACCGTTGTCCAAGAGCTATATGCAGGATTTTCGCTACTTGGTCATGCCTTCTTTTATAGTTTGTTTGCACTAAAACCCTGTATCCTGACGTGATATGCTGGATGGTTTCCGGAACACTGTGCATTTCCTGCACTTGTCGTCAATATGCCTGTTTCCGATTATATATTTGTTATAGTTTTTAGTCTTTATAACCTGATCCTGTATTGCAATCATAAAGGCTTCGGTCTCAGGAAACAATTCGCCCTTAACCAGCCATGCGTTCGACCACTCTTTATCGACAGTTGCCTGGTTTAGTTCGTTTGAATGTTTTCCATGAAGTGCCTTTTGGCCCCATGATAGCTTTAAATCTTCGTTTGTTTCAATGAGTAACTGTTGGTTATCTTGCAGTTTTAACGGCGTGTAGTTATCTGTTTATTATTATTATTATTATTATTATTATTTTCATTCTTTGTTTTCTCGTGTTTCTTTTCACGGTACCCTTTAATACATTCGGCCTTGGCAAGAATGCATTACTGTCTGAGATGTTTGCGTACTGTATTGTATGTACTTAAAATAACAGCCTTTTGTATAGTACTGTGTAGTTTTTGAGGTAGCCCTATGTTTTCTAAATACGTGAGAAATGATTTAGGTGTTACTCCAGTAGTGGATATGACAAGTGGTATTATCTGTACAGTTTCCTGCTTCCATATTCGTTCTATTTCTATTGCTAGGTCGGTATATTTGTGTATCTTTTCCGCAATAGTTGTTTGCACGTTGTGTGAGTTAGGAACTGCTACGTCTATCAGATATGTAGTTTTTTCTCTTTTAACAGTAAGTATTATGTCGGGTCTATTACTCCCGATATTGCGATCTGTTCTGACACTGCGATCCCAGTATAGCTTTGCATCTGCGTTTTCTAGTACAGCCTGTGGTTCATACTTGTAGTAAGGAGCATGTGTATCTATTAGATTATGCTTCTGGGCCAGTCGTTGATGTATAATTTTGCATATCTGATTGTGCCTATGTAAATAATCGGTGTTAGCTAGCACAGTGCACCCTGCTACTATATGATGAATAGTCTCGGCAGTGTTGTGACATTTCCTGCACCTATCATCGCCTTCATTAGCCTTTATGATGTATTTAATATAGTTTTTGGTAGCGATTACTTCATCTTGGATGGCTACCATAAAACCCTCGGTTTCTCCGAACAAGTATCCTGCTCTCAGCCAATTGTTCGATGCTTCTTTATCGACATGGGGCTGATTGAGCTGATATTGATGCTTGCCATGGAGTTGCTTGCGGGATAAGGTTTCTAATTTTTCCGCGTCACTAATGATATTCAATTCGCGGTTACGCTGACTAAGTTTTAATGGCGTATAATCTTTATCTATTTCTATTACAGCTCGGTGCAATTGTGATTCCTCTTGTCTCGAGTAGAAATATTCCCTCAGACCTTTTATCTGTTTAAAGTAGAGATTATTGATATCCAAGAGTCCCCTCCCTCCAAGTGTTCTTGGTAACGTCACTCTTTCTATCGCACTTTTGGGATGGTGCAGTCTAGATTTTGTTAATGTCACCCTGGTTTTTGTTTGTAAGTGATCAATATCTGTTTGTGACCAGTTGATTATCCCAAATGTGTAATTAAGTACTGGTATAGCATACGTGTTAACTGCCTTGATTTTATTTTTGCTGTATAAATGTGTTTTCAGTACTTCTTCCATTCGCTCTACATACTTATTTGTTACTGTTTCTTTAGTGTTTGTGTCGTTTATATTCTTTCCCTGTTTGTAAACCAGGTACTTATACAGGTCATCAGCGTTCATTATTTCTATCCCCTGGTTTTCTTCTAGTGGGTATTCTTCGCCTTCTGTAACGTTCCCTTTCCTGATATGTAAGATTTGGCATTTGTCTACGCCAAATTGCATTCCTATGTCTTTGCTAAATCTAGATGTTATGTCTAGCAGTTGTTTTAACTGATTATTATTATTATTATTATTATTATTATTTTTTTTTTAAAGTAAGCGACTCGACTGCCAGGGTCATTTGTCGCTTTTGCTATACTAATATATTACTAATGTATATGATTAGTAATAAGTAGCAAATCAATACAATAACAAGTAAATATAACTAACGAACGGATACAACAATATATACAACCAATATGGACTAAGATATATAATAAAATACCACACAAAACATTGATAAAACGGTAACGAGTAAATAAATATGTAATATAAGTAAAACGAGTTAAAATAATTCGTATAAATAAATAAACATAATTTAAGTATAATAAATATCACAGTTTTTATCACAGACTATATAGTTTTACAATTTAGAAATAATGTTTGTACAACGCAGGAATTTTAATAGTTTTAACATGTTTTCCTTATTGTTACTCAATATTTCTTTTAAAGTATCAGATAAACCACAAACTCTTCTCTGATTTGTGTATTCACTACATTCAATAAGGAGATGTTCAACAGTGAGTGGGACTGTACACGTAGGACAATTAGGTCTATTTCCCTCCGTTAAAAGAAAGGTTGATGTTAAGCGGGTATGACCTATTCTTAGTCGACTTAGAATCGCTTGTTCTTTACGTGTAAGCAAGATTTCAGTTGGTTGCAGCTTGACATTCGGTTGTATAACTTTTAAAGCGGTAATCCTGGTATTCCAAACTGCTTGCCATTGATGTTCTGACTTTTGTTTTATGTATGCCTTGGCGTCTCGCCTTGGACAAATCACATTAGCATCATTTCGAATCCGAGCTGCTGCCGTTTTTGCAGCTCGATCTGCTTTTTCATTTCCAGAGATACCAATGTGACTTGGTATCCATATCCACACAATATGTTTGTCTTCACTAGTTAGTTTAGATAGTAACGTGTGTATGTCTTGTACTAGAGTATCGTTATTAAATTTGTTATTTATTGCCAATAGAGAAGACAAAGAATCTGTGCAAATTACATGGGTATTGAACGTTGATTCGCGGCATATGGATAACGCTTGCAGTAAAGCATACATTTCACATGTAAAAACACTTACAGTGTTTGGAAGCGACCAGGTAGATACATTGTTGCCGTTGACTACGGCACATCCCGCTCCTGACTCTGTTTTAGATCCATCAGTATATAGTACGTTGAAGTACGTATTGCGATGGCCTGAAATTGAGTCGTAAGCGTTAACACATTATAAGGTATATTTTCTTTTACAAATATAGCAACGCCTCCATGGGCACGTTCTCCATCCATGACATCTTTTCGTATTTTATTATAATTCTTTAGTTTGTAATTATGTGCATGATCAAATTTAGTTTCCTGTATACAGAGAAAGTCAGGACTATAATTTGAAATTAGCATATGAATTGAGCTTAGTTTGCTTAGGAATCCACGACAATTCCACTGTAGAATAAGTGTATTATCCATTGGAAAAAGAATTATTTAAGGTGTTTTACGGGGTTTCCCTTTCGGCCAGCCTTTTTTCTTCTTGACGACTTTCTGTAAAATAATTCGATCGATAGCTTCTAGACTAGAATCATTATTGCGATCATCGTCAGATTTATTACTAATTTGAGAAAGTTTACGTTTCTCTGTAGTGATTTCAATATTCTCAATTGTATCGTTTATATTCGAAATGTTGCTTGTTGACGCATGTGCTATAGGTTGACTTATTTTGGGAGTGGATGTAACGCTTTGATTTTCACTGTCACGGCTAGCTTCAAGAGGAATCATTCTCGCGGTGAGAGCATTGGTTAATTTTGACAATTCCGTTTTAATAATCCTTTTGATTTCTGGAATTAACGCTCGGAGGGTTGTTGTCTCTGAAGGAACGGTTACTTGTGCATAGGAGCGAGAGGGGACAGACAGGGTATTCGACATACGTTTAGCTTCTATATATGACACGTTGTGAACTGTTTTAATTTCTTGTATCTTCATTTCTTGCTGAAATACAGGACAGGATTTCGATACAGCGGTGTGGCTTTCCTTACAGTTAGGACAAGTGATTGGTTGAGGACAAGGTTCACCTCTGTGTGGAGGGTTACCACAAATACATATTTCGGGTTTGGTACAAGTGGAAGAGACATGACCGAACGATTGACATTTATAGCATCTGATAGGAGGGGGTATATAAGGTCTTACACTAAGGGAATAGATGGCTGCAGTTATGGTTCTAGGCATCTTAGGATTATTAAAGGTGAGGATATGATTGGGGGTTTCACCGTTCCTTCTGCTCTTAATTCTTCTCACATCGATGACTCCTTCATGTTTTAAACCCTGCTTAATCTCTTCTAGGCTACAGTTAAGGAAGTCTCGGCAGTAAACCACTCCCTTAGATGTATTAAGAGTCATATGGGCATATACTTTAACTTCAGACTCTCCGAAACGGGTTACTTCCATTAGTCTTTGTGACTGTGCATTGGATACCGTTTCTATAAGCAACATACCTTGCATTCTCTTTACTATTTTTGTTTTACCTATCAAACCATAAATAATCTTTGAAATAACAAACGGACTGACTGTTACAAAATCTCCTTCTGCTTTTTCCATGACTAGGAACCGGGGAAATGACAGTACTAAGCTTGTATATAGTAATGGCTTAGTATAATTTAATAAATATGTATTACAATCAACTAATTTAATTAAACTATATCAGATCACGTAATATGCTGGGTTAAGTGGTAGAGCAGTTGAATCCTAGATTTTAACTGAACTTCGCCCAGTAATTCGATAACCTATTATGTATATAATTTATTTTCTTGTAAATAAAGACATTATTATTATTATTATTATTATTATTATTATTATTATTATTATTATTTCTGTGTTTCACCATAATGGACACAGAAATAATAATAATAATAATAATAATAATAATGTCTTTATTTACAAGAAAATAAATTATATACATAATAATAATAATAATAATAATAATTATTATTATTATTATTATTTTTTTTTTTTATTATTATTATTATTATTATTATTATTTTTGCGTATCTCGTGACTTCGCACGGTAAGTACCGGGTGATTTTTTAAATTTCTGATCTAGTAAGTCGTGATTTTTACGCCGTATCGAAGGTCACCGAAACGTAGGGCGTAGCGTTGATCACACTGCTATTCCAAATGTCATTTATGTGACAAATTGACTACTTACTTTTACATTTATTAAACAAATTGATAAATATTTAAACAGTGATCATTTGCGAAACATGCTTTTACCAAAGTGTGCATTTTATTGCGAGTTTAAGTGCAATTTCGATGTGATTATTGACTTGAGAAGTTTAGGTTATGGTTACAACTCGCTTCAATTTTTATTCCTTGGATTTAAGAAATAGCAAGATTTATTCACAATTATAACAATTTACATTGTTAACACAATATTTATTCATAATTTACAACAACTGTTGGAAATGTTGACCTTCAGCATCTATACACAAATTAACTCGGCGCTTCATATTCTCGAACACTCTAATAAGCACTTCTGGTGAAATCCTTGCACATTCTTGTCTGATTCTTTGACAAACGAAAGGTTAGTCTTGAAAAAGACTGATTTTTGATAATAACTGAGATAATAACTGGCGAAACGGAATTCAAAACACGAGGAAACAGTGAAGCACAAAAGACGGCAAAAGCGAGAACAACACTGGAGTAGGTTATGTTTATGTCAACATTTTTGAAATCTGACAGTTGTGACAAATCGAACGATTCAAACTACGCCCTACGTTTTCCGCATCTTTTGTTTTAAAATTATGTCATGGCTTTCTAGATCAGAAATTTAAAAAATCACCCGGTATAACTTACTCACGGGTCTATTGACCAAGGTGAAAGTAAGTATTTATCTATTGTTTAGGTATTTGTATTGTTTAGATATAATTTATGATTCACCTAAAAATTTCCTAACCATATTGCAGGTGCTTAATATTACAGATTTTTGCATGTTCATGTACATAAGCGGTGGCATATCTAGTTTTCGTAGAGAGTCGTGGATTGTCTTTGGAATTACTCCAGTGGCTGATATGATAATAGGTAATATATAGACATATTCCATTTTCCACATTTTTTTTATTTCAATTCCTAATTCTGTGTATTTTCTTATTTTTTACCAGTGTTCGGGATAGTGATATCTATAAGGTACGCTGTTTTATTGGATTTGTTTACTAGAGTAATATCTGGTCTATTATGAATGATAGTCTTATCGGTGATTATTCCCCTGTCCCAGTACAGTTTTATATTTTCATTTTCTAATACTTTTTCAGGGTTGTATTTGTAATAAGGTATGTGCTCATGTATAAAGGAGTATTTATTGGCCAGTTTGTCATGTAATATTTTTGCCACATTATCGCGTCTGGCCTTGTAGTCTTCTTTGGTTATAGCTTGGCACCCTGATATAATGTGCTGAATGTTCTCCACTGCTTGATTACAGCGTCTGCATGTGTCGTTTTGCGTACCATCTTTAATAATGTGTTTTTTGTAATTTCTTGTGTTTACAACCTGGTCTTGTATGGAACACATAAAACCTTCTGTTTCTGGAAATAGACCAGCGTGTGTTAGCCAGGCGTTAGAGGCTTTCTTATCAACGTGTGGTTGACTTAATTCGTACACATGTTTTCCGTGCAGCGCCTTCCCTGTCCACCTTCTATGTTTTTCTTCGTTTGCTATTTGCGGAAAGTGAACTTCGTTTGCTAGGTTTAGAGGAGAGTAGTTATTGTCGATGGTAACTATTGCTTGATGTGTGATAGATGTGGCTTGTTTTTCCAGAAAATAATTTCTTAGTAATGCCTTCTGTTTATTTAGTAGGTTGTTTAAATCTACTATTCCCCTTCCGCCGTCGATACGTGGCAGTGTGAGCCTTTCAGTTGCCGATTTTGGATGATGAAACCTAGCCGATGTTAGTGCCTTTCGTGTCTTTCTTTCTATTTTTTGTATATCCGTTTCTGTCCATGGAATGACTCCAAAGGAGTACGCTAGCATAGGAACTGCATATGTATTGATGGCTTTTATTATATTCTTTCCATAGAGCTTGGTTTTAGTTAACATTTTTATTCTATTCATATATTCCGATGTTAAGTCTACCTTCATTTGTGTTGTTTGATTCATACGAGATTGCTTTATGCCTAAGTATTTATATATTTCACCTTCTTGCATGCCTTTTATATCTTCTCCACTTGTTGTTTCATAATTTACAATTTCCCTTTTTCCTTTGCGCATGCTTTGCGTTCTACATTTATTATTATTATTATTATTATTATTATTATTATTATTATTATTATTATTATTATTATTATTATTATTATTATTATTATTTAATTTAAATCTCAGTCTTAGCTGGCTGATCTTCTTGGTAGACGGGTTTTGAACCAAGTCCGTCAAGAATTCTTGATGTAACAGACGGGTTTTAAACCAAGTCTGTTAAGAGGCTATTTTTGATTTAGGAAGGATCTTGTAATGTTACACGTGTGAAGTATGACTGCTTTCTGTGCTCGGGTGTGTATGTTGAATTCCAGATTGAGTTGAGTAAGGTGCCGATTAAATGAATGTGGAGTGATGCCTGTGGTTGAGATAATGAAAGGAACGATGTGTACTTGTTGCTGTTTCCATATTCTTTCCACTTCTATTGCCAGTTGTTGGTATTTTTCTTTTTTCTCCAAGTACTTTTTTATTACGTTTGAGTCAGATGGCATTGCGATGTCTATGAGGTAGGTGATATTATTTATTTTGTCTAAAAATGTTATATCCGGTCTGTTATGCATGACCGTTTTATCTGTGTTTATGGTCAGGTCCCAGTATAGTTTATATAATTTACTTTCTGTTATAGTTTGCGGTGAATATATATAGTATGGTTGTGTATCCATGTGCAGGTTGTATCGGAGTGCAATTGCTTGATGGATTATTTTAGCAACTGTGTTATGTCTGCTTGTATATTCAGTACTTGCCAATAGTTTACATCCGGACGTTATGTGTGCAATTGTTTCTGGAAACTGATGGCATTTTCTGCACTTGTCATCTTTAATCGAATCATCTTTTATGATGTACTTTCTATAATTATTTGTATTTATGACTTGGTCCTGTATAGCAAGTACAAAGCCCTCTGTTTCGGGGTATAATTGTCCTTTTTGTAGGAACATATTGGTAAGATGTTTGTTAATTTGTTCTTGGTTGATATTATTATAATGTTTGCCATGTAGTGCTTTAGATGACCATTCCTTTTTCTTCTGTTCTATTGTGTTGTCTCGTGTGATTATTTGTTCTTGCGTTGATAAGTTTAATGGTGTGTAGTTTCTATCTATTTGGACTATAGCTTTCTGCAGTGGATGGTCTTTGTTTTGAAAGTATGTTCTTAGTAATTTTATCTGTTTGGCGTGTAATTCTTGTAAATCTATCATCCCTCTTCCTCCTTCTTTTCTACTTAGTGTTAGTCTTTCTTTACATGAGTTGGGATGTAGCTTTCTGTATTTTGTCAATTGTGTCCTTGTTAGTATATGTATGTTTTCTAAATCTGTTGCGGACCATTTTATTACACCAAATGAATATGTGAGAATAGGGATTGCATATGTGTTTATAGCTTTAAATAGATTTCTCGAAGTGAGTTTAGATTTGAGTAGGAGACATAATCGCATTTTATATTGTTGTTGAAGATCTTGTTTTATTTGTGTGTGATTTAATTTCCTACCTTGGTAGAACCCTAAATATTTGTATACTTCATGTTCTTCCATTTGTTGTATTCTTTCGTTGTGTAGTGTTTCTTCTGTTGGTTCTTTTTTCCATTTCCCTCGTTCTATATGCAGTATTTTACATTTGCTTATGCCAAAGTCCATATTTATGTCTTTTGATATTATTTCTATTATTTTAAGTAGTCTTTGCATGTGTGATGCTGTAGAGGCATAAATCTTTATGTCGTCAATGTACATGAGGTGATTTATTTTATGTAGTGATATTTTTTGATGTTTAATTTGATATCCATATGATGTATTATTTAGTGTGTTGGATAAGGGATTGAGACACATGCAAAACCATAGGGCACTGAGAGCGTCACCTTGGTATATTCCTCGTCTGATGTTGATGACATCTGTTTCTATATATTCTGTGTTGGTCTTTAATTGTATTTTTGTTTTCCATCTTTTCATTACAGTTGCGAGGAAGTTTTGGATCGATGGGTTTACCTTATATATTTTTAGGATATTAACTAGCCATCCATGAGGGATCATGTCAAAAGCTTTTTTATAATCTATGTATGTTATGTGTAGATTTTGTTGTTGTTTTTCGACGTGCTTCATTATTGTGCTGTCTATTATTACTTGTTCTTTACAACCTTGACTTTTTGTTTTACATCCTTTTTGTTCTTCTGTAAGAATGTTATTTTTATTTAAATGGTAGTCAATTTTCCTAGTTATTGTTGCGGTTATAATTTTGTAGATAGTAGGGAGACAGGTAATTGGCCTATAGTTAGCAGGGTTTTGGGTTTCCTTGTTCTTAGGTTTAATAAAGGTTCTTCCTTCTGTTATGAAGTGTGGTGTAATTTCTGGGTTTTGAATGATTTTGTTTATTTGCTTTGTGAGGTACGTGTGTATTGACGTGAACTGTTTGTACCAATAATTTTGTATATGATCTGCACCTGGGCATGTCCAACTGTGTGTCTTAGCTATTGTATATTTTAATTCTTCATCTGAAATGACATATTCTGATTGTTCTGGGATATCTTGATATCTTTCTGTTTCTTCTTTTATCCATTTAGAATTTTCATTAAAATTGGTTGGTTCAGACCATATTTTGCTCCAATATTCAGTTATCTGTGTTTTGGTTGGCGGTATTATATCTGTGTTGTTATTAGGTGTTATATTATTATAAAACTGCTTTTCCCTATTTTGAAATATTGTATTTTGTGCTTTTCTTTCGTTGGATTCCTTGTATCTCTTTAGGCGAGCTGAGTAGACTGCAAGTCTTTGTTTCAGTCTTTCAAGGGCTTCTGTTATTTCATGTGGTTTATTGTTTATTATATGTGTGATTTTCTTTATTATTGATTTTGTTTGGTTCCCTTGGATGTATTGTGTTGTTCTGCCTATTTCTCTTCTAAGCTTTTCTATCTTTCTTTCTAATCTTATTTGCCACTTAGGTTTTGTGGGAATCTTTATTTTATTTTCTAGTGAAGTTATTATTGTTTGTTCATTTAATGTGATTACTGCAGTTGCACAGGCGTATATGATAAGGTGAATTTCTTCTAGTTCTATATCCTCTGTTAGGTAGTTAGGAATAACTATATCATTTATAGTCTTTATAATGGTATTTGTGTTTTTATTTATATATAGTCTAGGGAGAGCTGGTCTGGTCATTGGATTACTACCCATCCATTTAATTATGTTTGTTTCTACTTCATTTAATACGTCTTGTGAGTTTATTTCTGCTTCTTGTCTTGTTTCTTGTATGAGTATATATTTTTTAAATTGCGTGGATATTTGGGTTGGAGTTTTTGTAGTTGCTTCCTTTTGGTTATGATGTTCCTTGATTTCTATAGATCCTGATCTGACTGTTTGCAGTTTCTCAGCAATTTCCTTTTTAATCTCTTCTATTTCGAGTGATGTTAGTCTATTGTTCTTTAGTATCACTTTCTTCTGGTCTATTAATCGTTGTTCTGTTACTTTTTCACTTAACTCGGGATATACTTCAAGAAATTGTTTGTGTAACTCATATCTGTATCTTGTTGATATTGTTTCCAATTGGGTGGCACTATAGTAACAACGCATGACAGTATTGTTCATTTCTTTTGTCCATGCCAGGCGTTGTCTGTTGAGTCCTGCCTTAGTGGTTGCTGGTTGTTCCAAGAAAGCACGTCCGGCTGGTTTTTGGGGTGTTTGTTTTGTGGTTTCGATAGAGTGGATGTTTTCTGTGTTTTCGTTGTTTTGCGGTATAAGAAGCTCGAAATGTCCTGCTTCTGGGTTACCTGTCAGTAGCAAATATAAAGTTTGATTGTGTTCTCGTTTGGTGATTATTGTTGGATTATTTTTAATCGTTATTTCTCTTGTTTTTGTTCTTCTGCGTCTTAAGAACACGTGGAAATTCACGTTCTGCGTTTCAGAGAGAGCAAGTATTTCAAGACTGGTTCCATATGTGCTGGTTTTCTTCATATAGTTATAGTATTCTTTGAAATCTTTAAAAGCATCTCCTTCAGTTAGGACATACGTTTTAAGTTCGGACCAGTTTTGACGTATATATTCTAGGGATTTCTTTCGTAAATACTCGTGACGATCTTGATTTCCATACAGATATAGGCTTACTGACCTAAATAGACAGCTTCCATCACCCACTATATCGGATTTAAAAAATGTTATATTGTCGGGTTCTTCTGTAACTATTTTATCACTGTTTCCGCTTGAGAGTGTCAAGATGTCGCCCCCCCCAGATCCGGTGGGGCAGACCGCCGAGGCGGTGCAGGATTGTGAAGTCGATTGACTTCTACCTGCCTGGGGACATTTATCCGTTTGGTGTACACTTGACATGATTATTTAAAAATATATATGTAATTCCACCATACTAAGTATGGGTTATAGGGATCCCTAGATAAATGGGATCATTTGGACTAAGGTAATAATAATAATAATAATATTATTATTATTATTATTATTATTATTATTATTATTATTTTTTTTTTTTTTTTTTTTTTAAATCACACTATTATAGTGGCAAGATTACTCTCAATTAACCGGATTACTCAAGGTTCTGAGAGTGTTACCTCTGTAGAGTTCTACGTATTATCGATGTTGTTGCTAGGATAACTGCTTTTTGCATCCAGTTGATGGCATTTACTGGAATTTGGAGTTCTTTAATATGCGTCAGAGTTCGCCTATGGACTATTCCATTAGCTGATATTATTAACGGCTTTATTTCGATTTTCTGCAGTCTCCAGATCTCGCGTATCTCTTCTGAGAGTTGTTGATACTTCTCCTGCTTTTCTCGATACGCACGTCCAATGTTTTCGTCAAGCGGTACTGAGAAGTCTATAATCACGCATGACTTACTTTCTTTATTGATTATTATCAGGTCCGGTCTATTATGTTGCACCGGCCTGTCTGTAACAATGGGCGTGTCCCAGTAGATTTTCGTCGAGACATTTTCTAGAATGGGTTTTGGTTGATATTTATAGGGTGGGACGTACTCATTTATTATACCAGTTTTTTGTGCTAGTAGCTGGTGAATGACCTTGCCCATATCATTGTGTCTAGTTAGATAAGCCGTACCAGCTAGGTAAGTACAAGCTGATATCAAGTGTTGTACCGACTCTTCTTCTTTGTTGCAGAGCCTACATTTAGTATTTTCTACTTGCATCTTAGTGATATGTTTTTGATAGTACCTTGTCGGGACCACCTGATCTTGGATGGCAATCAGAGCTCCTTCTGTTTCGGGAAACAAGTATCCTGAGGTAAGGTAAGTATTATTATTATTATTATTTTTTTTTTTTTTTTTTTTTTTTTTTTTTTTTCACAGCTGTTTGCTGGGTTAAAATATCTTCCGGGTGATTTTCACCAAGGGAGATACCTTTATTGAGTTAGGACACGTCTTATAATGCGTGTGGTTCCTAATATTACGGCCTTTTGGGCTATGTGGACTAAACTTGTTTTTATGTTTAGTTTGATTAAATTTCCAATAAAATTTTTATGGACTAACCCGTTAGCACTTATTATAAACGGTATTACTTGTACTTTTTCCAAGTTATACATGGCTCTTAATTCATATGTTAGGTCGATGTACTTGTTTACTTTTTCTGTGTATGATTTGTCGACATTATCATCTAGAGGTATAGCGATGTCAATTACCCAGGCAGTTCTTTCGTTTTTATGGATTACAAGGATGTCGGGTTTATTATGCATTATTTGTCGGTCCGTAGTTAACTGCATGTCCCACAAAATTTTACAATTTTCATTTTCCTTGATTGCATTTGGAAAGTATTTATAATACGGTTCCTCATTTTGTATAAGTCCGTTTGATTTACAAAGGGCCTGATGTATTACGCTTGCGACGTGATTGTGTCTAATTAGGTAGTCTCTGGGTGCTAGATATGTGCAACCAGATACTAGATGCTGTATCGACTCCAATTGGGTGTTGCATAGGCGACATTTGTCATTTTCCACGTTTTTATTATTATTATTATTATTATTTCATTTATTTCTCAATATAATACACAAGATATTACATTGGTTTACATGTTATCATAAGAAAACTTACGTTTTATCTATGACAATGATAAAAATTTTCTGACAATTCTACAGGTATTAAGTATAACGCACTTTTGTAATAGAATATAAATATTTTTATTGATCTCTAATGTTTCTAAATAAATTTGTAAATTTTTGGTTATAACTCCTTCTACTGAGATTACGATAGGGATAATTTTAACTTCGCGTAATTTCCAAATATTTTTAATTTCAATGGCTAAATTTTGATATTTTGTTTTTTTATTATTTTCAACATTAACCAGATTATAAGAGATTGGTACAGATATTTCTATTATTACGGCTAATCTTTTATTTTTATCTATAAATAGTATGTCAGGTCTATTGAATTCTACATATTGATCGGTAAAAATGATTCTATCCCAATATAACAAGAATTCAGTATTTTCCAAAACTTTCTCTGGATTATATTTATAATATGGACTATATTACAAATAATATATAATAAACTATATTATATATTATTATTATTATTATTATTATTATTATTATTATTATTATTATTATTATTATTATTATTATTATTATTATTATTTTAATGGGTTAGCGGCATCAACGTCTATGGTTATTAGCCGCCTATCAAGGTTAGATATCCTTGCAGAAAGATGATTCCAACGATCAGTTTTAGAGATTAGTAGTAATCTCCGTGTTTAATAACGAATAAAACGGATATACAATACATAAAACATGAGTGAGATAAAATATACATATAAATAGACATACAGAGTAGAACAAAACAAGGATATGAGACAAGTGCACTATAAAATTATTGTATATATAAAATTGTAAATAAATAGATTTGTAAACTAAATAAATATATAAAAAGTGTAGAAATAAAATAAATAAAGCTATATCTGTATTTAAATAAATTAATAAAAACGGTGTATATAGAATAAATTAAAACTAGTACGTATTAAATAAATAACTCTTAATAAGTTAGTGTCATAGTTTGTTTAATAGATCTATGCGTCTTAAGAATTCTAAGACATTGTTTTCGTTTTCAACTGACAAACTTTCAATAATATTATTTGGAAGAGAGGTTCTTAGGCGGGCTTCATTATATGTGGGACACTCCACTACGCTATGCCTTACGGTAAGCTGACTTTGACATTCAAGGCAGATAGGGGGTTCAAGGCCTTGTAGAAGATGAGAGGATGTTAGTCGTGTATGGCCTATCCGTAAGCGAGTAATAATCGTTTGTTCGTGGCGTGTTAAACGACTTCTTTCTTTCTAGGTGTAATTATCGGTTTTATTGCTTTAAGGTGTGTGTCTATTTCGTTCCACTTTATTTGCCACAGGTTCAAAACTTTCTCCTTCAAATAGCTTTTTTGATCGTTTGGTCGTATACATATATTTTCTAATTGATACTGTTCTACAGCTAACTTAGCTGCTTGATCGGCTTTTTCGTTTCCCTGGATACCTACATGTCCAGGTGTCCAGACAAGGGTTATGTCTTTATGTGTACGATGAAGCCAATTCAGTAATGCTTGTGTTTCTTGAACTAGAGGATCAAGTGAGAATTTATTTAATATCGCCTGCAGTGAACTCAATGAATCGGTACAGATTAAGAAGGTTGATTTATTAGAAAACTCTATACTGCGTAACGCTTGCCATAATGCATATAGTTCAGCTGTAAATGAACTAGCAGCTTGGTGTATTTTCCAGTGATACGAGTCGTTAGAATTAATAAAAGCGCAACCAACTCCCACGTCTGTCTTCGACCCGTCCGTATATATTACTTCGGCATCAGGATTGTGATCTAATATATTTCGAAAGTTATTTAAAAATAGTTTAATGTTAACATCCTTCTTTGCACCTTGTAAACAAGAAAAATCTACTCTAGGTATCTGAATTCGCCAAGGGGGCACTTCGTAATTTCCAATATGATAGACTGGTTGTAATGTTTCATTGAGTTCCTGCAGCGTGGCTTGTAACCGAATTCCTGCTGGGCGTGTTCTAGTGGGTCTAGTCCTATACTGTGCGACTTGCTCCTCGTTGAATAGTAAAGTATGATTAGGATGACGCGGTTGGGCCCATATGTTTACTCCGTAGTTTATAAGTGAGCTGTATCTTCGATACTTTAATGGTGGAATACCGGATTCACAATATAGAGATACAGTAGGACTAGTTCTAAAAGCTCCCAAAGCAAGTCTTATTCCCGTCGAATGGATCTGATCTAGTGCTTTCAGATGTGTTTGACGAGCTGCGCCGTACACTATTGACCCATAGTCTAATTTTGATAAAATTAAACTCTTATAAACGTTTAAAAGTATGTGTCTATCTGCACCCCATTTAATGCTTGATAGGCATCTAATAATATTAATTCTCTTTTTACAAGAAGCTGCCAAGTTCTGAATATGAGGACCCCAAAGTAGCTTTTTGTCAAACGTTACCCCTAGAAATTTGACTTCAGGTTTATTTATTATAGGCACTCCATTTATTGTAAGTTGAGGGTTACGATTGCAGGACCTCAACCTGCAAAAATGCACACACTGGGTTTTCTGCGTAGAAAAGTGAAAACCCCGATTTTCGGCTCGGTCTACACCAGCGTCTATGGTTTCTTGTAAGGTTCAATGTATATCGTCAAAGTTATTCCCTGCATAGAAAATACAAAGATCGTCTACGTATAGACTCCTCCCAACTCTATGGTCCATATCTATCAATAAACTATTTACAGCTATTGAAAATAGCACTACACTCAGTGTGGACCCTTGAGGTATGCCATTCTCGATTGTATAGGCGTCCGATTGAATATTTCCAACTCGGATTTTAATTTTCCTGTCGGATAATATTATTATTATTATTATTATTATTATTATTATTATTATTATTATTATTATTATTATTATTATTATTATTATTATTATTATTATTATTTTTTTTATTTTTTTTTTCTTTTATTTTTTTTTAAATTAGGCGGTTTCGACTGCCAAGGTCATTTTACCGCCATACTAGGATGTCTGTTAATTACAGACAGATATAACATTCATCAATTTATATAGATTAACAATATGTAGTTAAAATTACAAACATAAAAATACAGTAACGTTATAAAATAGACAAAATAGACAAAATAAATAATAGACAAACAAACATTAATTTCTTGTGTAAAGGCAAGAAATGGTGTATATATGTATAATGTTCGTATCACAGATTATATCACATATGCTATAATTCCAGACTATATCATTTCTGTACAAAGAGTGTGTATCTTATCTTCCAACTACAACTTCGATAGTAAATGTGTTTCTCGTAAATAGGTCATTAAGTTTTTAATATTAGGTTTGTCATTTTTTAGTACTTCTTCCATTGTCATAGCTAGGTTTGAAGTTCTCCGAATATATTCATAATCTCTGCAATGCAGTAGGATATGATGTACTGTTAAGGGAACTTGACAGGTAGCACATTCTGATCTCGTTTCTCCACTCAATAGATAAGAGTGCGTAATGCGTGTATGGCCAATCCGGAGTCGGCAAAAGATCACTTCTTCTATTCGTCTTAAACCTGACTGATATATACAACCTTTGACAGATGGACAAATTGCTTTTAATTTGTCTGTACTGTGGTCCCACGATGACTGCCATTTTATTTGGCACTTATTGCGAATTGCATTTTTAATATCATTTAGTGTTATGACTTTACTGACATTTGGTGTTTGCTTACTTGCAAACTTAGCGGCTTTATCTGCGTTTTCGTTGCCGGGAATGCCGATATGACTTGGAATCCATACGAATATTACCTGTTTATCTTGATTTGCAAGTTCATATAGGAGCGACTGTATTTTACGTACAATAGGTTCTTTTGAGAATTTATGTTTTAAAGCTAGGAGTGATGACATAGAGTCAGTGCATATCAGGTACGTTGAAGATGTTAATGTCCGACAAACGAATAACGCTTTCAAAATAGCATATAGCTCACAAGTAAAAACGCTCGCAGCTTCAGGAAGGGACCAAGTCATTGTAATTTTTTTAGTTACTAAGGCACTTCCTGTTCCTGAATTAGTTTTAGACCCGTCAGTGAATAATAATTCACAGGGGTCATATTCACGAACTATCTGCAGAAAATCCATTTTTATAAGAGACCTAACACTATCATTTTTATCATATTTCTCGAGATCTAGACGACAAACCATATTTGGTACAACCCATGGAGAGACAGAAATAACGTCATCTATTTTAAATAAATCTCTTTTTGGAATGTTCCAACGCCTTGAAAGAATTTCCGACCTTATCGTAGCTGGTTTAGTATACGACATTCTGTTAACGTATCGCTGCAACAAAGAGTTGTTACAGAGCGATTCTCCAACAGGATTGTCTGGTTGGTTTAGCACGGTAATCCGATAATTTAACAAGAGACGGTTACGACGTAACTGTAGCGACTCCAATCTTGATTCTACGTATAAACTCGAGATAGGGCTTGTATAGTAGGCTCCTATAGCGAGCCGGATTCCCGAATGATGAACTGAATCCAATATGCGCAACCGACTAGACTTGGCAGATGAGTAGATGACGCTCCCGTAGTCAATTCTAGAGAGAGCCATTACTTTATATAACATTAAAAGTGTCTGTCGGTCTGAGCCCCAATTATAATTAGACAAACATTTTAAAACATTAATGATGTTGCTACATCTAGCTTTTAAATCATTAATATGGGAGGTCCATGTAAGTTTTGAATCTAGGATTATTCCTAGATACCGGATGCTTTCGGTGTTACTGACGGGTACAGAATTCAGTTGCAGAGTGTGGCTATGTTGACATGTACTACGCTTACGACAGAAATGTAGGCAAACGGTTTTCTCTGTCGAAATACATAGCCCTGCTTTGTTCGCTGCAACCGATAGTTTATTTAACGCCGTTTGAAGAGATGTCTCAATATCAAGAAAAGATTGTCCGAATTTGAATAAAACTATGTCGTCTGCATACGCACAATAGTAGACTGATCCGTGAACTGCTTTTAAGACGCGTTGTAAAGCAATAAGAAATAACGTAGCGCTTAAACTTGATCCTTGGGGAGTTCCATTCTTTAAAGGAAAGCTATCTGATAGTGAGTTACCGACTCTAACTCTCATTGATCTCTTACTGAGAAAAGAACAAACGAAATTGGTTAAGTTTCCCCTAATGTTCCATTCGCCAAACTGCTCTATTATGTTTTGACGCTTCACGGTATCGAATGCACTTTTAAGATCTACAAAGACAGCAGATAAGTGTAAATTTGTAATGAAACATCCTTGTACGGCATTTTCTAAATATGCCAGCGCATCTATCGTAGAACGATTCTTTCTAAATCCAAATTGGAATTTGCTAAGAAATTTTCCTGATTCGAGCACCCACGTCAGTCTATTATTGACCATCTTTTCAAAAGTTTTACACAAACAACTTGTAAGTGAGATGGGCCTAAAATTAACCGGCGTTGTTGGAGTTTTACCAGGTTTCAATATGGGAACAACGATTGCTTCTCTCCAACTATCAGGTAGTTCGCCGTTAGCCCATATATTATTTGTACGTTCGTAATAGCGTCGCTTTTGCATTTTCCGAAATATGCCTTAAAAAGGCATTTGTAACGTTATCGTTACCAGGTGCTGTATCGCGGGTGCTATCAAGTGCATTATTAAGCTCGTCAATTGTGAAAACACGATTGTAATCAGCATCATTGTTTGGATATAAGTTCAGATGTTGCATCAGGAGTTCCTCATCGTTGTCTGCGTTGCAAATGTTGGAGAAGTGTTGTGCCATATGGTTTGCAATTTCGAGATCTTCTGACACAGTTTTATCATCTATTTTAAAGTTGATATCAGGGAAGGTGTGTTTTCCCGTAATACTGCGGTTTCTTCTCCATACTTCACCTACATCCGAAGCAGAAGACATGCTAGAAACGTAGTCTTTCCAGGATCTCCTTTGTTCCTCAAGAATTTTCTTCCGACAAAAAGCACGAGCTTTTTTAAAGGCTATTATGTTGTCTGTAGTAGGATATCGTTTAAATAGTCTGAGTGCTTGTTTCTTATCACGCACACTGCGTGAAACCTGTTCATTCCACCACGGTACAACCTTCTTGAGAACCTTTTCTTTTGATTTAGGAACATACTTGTTTGCAGCTGTTAAGATGATATCAGTTACTTCAGATATTAGAAGATCTGATTATGTCCCAATCATAAGCTCATCTACCTCTTCTCGATAAGAAATCCAATCGGCTTTATTCAGCAGCCATTTTGATGGAATTAATTTTGATTTATTTGCTGAATCTATCCTGTTGATGATGATAGGAAAATGATCACTGAAATGAAGATCTGTCGTGGTCGACCACTCTAAAGAATTTAGTAATGTCGGGGAGCATAATGTAAGGTCAATCGCACTAAACTTTCCTGTGGATACGTCAAGGTGGGTCTTCTCTCCATTGTTAAGTATAGAAACATTTATTCTTTCGAGAAAGTTCTCTAGGATCCGGCCTTGACGGTCATTTTTGCAAGAACCCCACGTAAGGCTGTGCGAATTAAAATCTCCACATACTACATATGGTGGAGGCAGCTGAGTTAACAAATTTTGAAGTTCATTAGTGTCCCATGGCACACTAGGAAAATATACACAGCAAATAGTCAAACTGGCAGGGAAATTAATACGTGTTGCCACTGCTTGTACATTAGTATTTAAATTTATAGTTGTATATATAACGACATTTTTAACGCATATAGCTACTCCACCATGTGCTCTATTTCCATCCATTTCATCTCGCCGAATGATGTTATAATTCCTTAGGTGGTATTGACGATTTGCCCTAAAATGAGTTTCTTGTAAACAAAAACAAGTAGGGTCGTATTCGCTAATAAGTAATTGAATCGAGCTTAGTTTGTTTAAGAAGCCACGACAGTTCCATTGAATGATGCAGTTTTTGTTCATAATGTGAGATTTAAAATTGAAAAAAAATTGACTTTACCCTTGTTACAATTATTGTGATTAAATTGATCGAGTTTACTTCTTACGCGGTCTTCCCTTCTGCCAACCTTTTTTTTTCTTTGTTCCAGTCTTATTTTTAATGCTGGTGTCAATAGACTCCAGACTTGTATCTAAGTCCACACTCAGAAGCCTGCTAGAAGGTCCTGGAGAACAATTTATTGGTCGCCTCTCATTAGCGGGGTGGCTATTTTTGATACTGACTGTATTGACTTGTAGAGCCACTTCAGGTGTAGTATTCGCACTCGAATTTTCTTCTATTGTTGTTGACTTTTGCGTTTCTGGCATCCTAATATTGTATTTCTCCATAATCGAAATAACTACTTCACTCATTATTTTACGTATTTCTGGAAGCAATACTTGTACAATATTAGTATTTACGGAAGGGGTACTTTTCAAAATGGTAGAATACGACACTTGTGTAGATGTAGGTGACATGCGTTTGTATTCTTGTTTCGCATCTATGTAGCTAATCCTTCTCGTAGTTTTAATTTTCTGAATTGCAGCTTCCCTCTTGTAAACGGGGCAATTAAAAGACCTGGCTGAATGGTCACCTTGGCAGTTTACACATACGATAGGATTTTCACAGGGTTGTTCCAAATGAACCGGTTTACCACAAACACATATCTGTTCTTTACGACAATTACTTGCCGTATGGCCAAACCTCTGACATTTAAAACACCTCATGGGTGCTGGAATATAGGGGCGTACAGGAAGGCTGTAATACGCAACCTTAATTCGTTCAGGCAATGTAGTACCTTCGAATGTCAATAGGTAAGAGGAAGAGTTGACCACTTCTCCTTGTCGCCTAAAAGTCATCCGTTTTACATGAACTACCCTATATCGCTTCAATTCTGTTTTAATTTCCTCTGTGCTGCAGCTATCGAGATCTCTACATGTAATAACCCCTTTGGAAAAGTTCAGAGTCCCATGGACGGAAACCTTCACATTCAGGGTTTCAAACTTGGTCATTTCGAGTAACCGAATGGTTTGCTCCTTATTTGCGGTTTCAATTAATAAGCCTTCTTTTATTTTCTTGATAGATTTTACATCACCAACATTATGTTTGATAACTCTCGAAATAAGAAACGGACTAACATTGACAAACTCTCCATCTACTCTCTTTACTACAACAAAATTAACTCTAGAGTAACTAATAGGTACTCTCACAGATACAGACTCATCACCACTACTATCACGAACAGGAGAATCAGGCATTTTTCTCTTAAAATTTGGATTTATCGCGTTCTCAGACGCTATAGGGTTTAATATGGTGGGATTGAAAGGATTGGGAGGGTTAATTGGGGGTGGGGGATCAAACAAAGAAAAAGGGGTAGAGCCGGGAAGCTCCGTTTCTAGAGTCAGGGGCACTTTTGGATCATTATTTTCTGTATAAACGTCCATTATTTAAGTTTGGTTATTGTGTGTAAATTGTGTATGTATATTACAGAACGTGTTTTTCATTCCTTTTAGTGTTTGACAGATTAAGGCACCAGCAACAGCCAAAGGATTCCAAAGAACCCGACTCTGGTGGCCTCGACGGAGCCCCCCGCATTATACCGCAAGGTTCCCGGTCCAGGCGCCACCTGGCATTACGGCATAAGCAAGATTTTCGCAAGTTGATAGGGCAGCCAGGTCATGTTGGCTAGACCGACCCGGGCCCCTGTACTACCTTGCAGCCTGGGAGTGCACACCCCGGAACCCAGTTTTATCCGCTGTACCCTCCAGCAGGCGAGCCCAAGTCCCAGACTGCTACTAGTTCCCCACGCTGTCAAACAAGGAATGAGTGTGTGTGTTGGTGACCTGCCCGTATGCAGTGTACGTGTGTGTAGTGTATGTGTGTTTGGGTTAAAATAGAAAACTGTGTGTTTATATGGTTGTGTTTACGGGCAGGTATGTGTGTTGGAACGAGGTGTACTGAGCTGGTACCCGTGGGGGCGCTACTCCCCAATGGCTGCCCTCTTTCAGCCACTCTGCGGGTTATTATTATTATTATTATTGTTAATATTATTTTTCACGAGAGTTCTCGGCTTGTGTTTAAATAGTGAGAAGGTAATCAAGAGTCAACCAGGCTCCTCAGATTATCTTCAGTATTCACGATAACACCTTTCTTAAGATGTGGGCTGTGCCGCATAAAGCCATATTTTGTAGGAATTCGATTCTTATGTTTTTATTTATTTTTTCGATATAAGTCGGAAGTGTTTTCGGTATAGTTCCTAAACTGCCTATTACTATTGGTATAATATCGACTTTTGTTTCCCACATTCTTGCCACTTCTATTGCTATGTCTCTATACTTAAGTATTTTCTCAGATTCTTTTGTATCAACATTGTGGTCTGCTGGTACTGCCACGTCTATTATGTGACATATTTTTGTTTGTCTATTTCTAACCACAATATCTGGTTTGTTGGCTGGTATGGTTCTATCTGTGTGTATCTGCATGTTGTACAATATTGTCGTATCGCCTGCATTTATTACTTCATGTGGTTGATGTTGATACCACCTTTCGGATACTTCTACACCTAACTGTTTAGTTAGAACCCAATGAATATATTTACATAAGGAGTCGTGCCTTTCAATATATTCTTTCTTTGCTAACTCTTGACAGCCAGATATAATGTGGTCAATATTATTATTATTATTATTATTATTATTATTATTATTATTATTATTATTATTATTATTATTATTATTATTATTATTATTATTATTATTATTATTATTTTGTGTTTTCACCTTTTAGGGTTGTATTCGGCCTGTATGCGGGGCTGTGTCCAAGCATACAGGTCTTTTCCTTCTGTCGTATCATTATACGATATTGAACGTTTCCCTAACTATAGAGGCACTTGCTATTAGTGTTGCCTTTTGAGCTATCTCGATAGTGTAGTTTGGTAGCCCGAGTATTTCGATCGCCTCTACCGTACTTTTTGGTACAATTCCTAATGATGAAATGATTACGGGCACTATTTGGATTGTTTGTAGTTGGTATATATTTTTTAGGTATATAGCAATTTCTCTATATTTATTTATTTTTTCCCGGTAGGTTTTTTCAATATTGTTTGGAAGAGGCACGGCGTAGTCGATTATAAAGGCAGTCTTTTCCAATTTGTTTATAATTATGGTATCTGGACGGTTATTTGTTATTGGAGTGTCCGTTAGAATACTTCTATCCCAATAGAGTTTTACATTTTCATTTTCTACTACTGGGCTGGGTTCGTATTTATAATATGGAATGTTGTGTTCAGATAGTCCATATTTTACTATTAAGCTGTTATGTATCACTTTCCCTACTGAGTCGTGTCTATGTTTGTAGCGTGTTTGTGTCAGGAGTGTGCATCCGTTAAGTATGTGTTCAAGTGTTTCAGGTTGCTGTTTACATTTTCTACATCTATCGCTTGTAATCGTGCTATCCTTGATGATATGTTTCAGGTAATATTTCGTTGCTACAACCTGGTCCTGTAGTGCTACGATAAACCCTTCTGTTTCTGGGAAAAGAGTACCCGTAGTGAGCCATTTAAGTGACTGTTGGGTGTGTACTTGTTCTTGTTGTATTTGTGTGGGATATTTTCCATGTAAATTCTTCTGCTGCCAGATTTCTATTTGTTGGGTGACTGAGTAACGGTTGTATTCTCGTGTTTCGGTTGCGAGTTTGATGGGTGTGTAACCGTGGTCGGCTTGTACTACTGCCCGATGTAGTTCTGATACGATTGATTTGTTTTTAAAGAAATCATAGACCAACTCTACTTGTTTATTGTGTAACCCAGTTATATTGACTATACCGCGTCCTCCTTTGTGTCTTGGAAGATTTATACGTTGGACAGATGACTTAGGGTGGTGAAATCTGTATTTCGTTAGTGTGGTTCTGATAGTGCGGTCTAAATTGCTTAGGTCTGTAGCGGACCACTTAACGATGCCGAAAGTGTAAGTTAAAACGGGGATGGCGTAGGTGTTGATTGCTTTTGTTAGATTTTTCCCATTTAGTCCTGTTTTCATCAGTAACTCTAATCTTCTTTCAAACTCTTTTTTTACTGCTGTTTTTGTTGTTGTGTGGTTTATTCTTATGGTTTGCTGGATACCGAGATATTTATAAATTTCGTCTTGTTGCATTGGCTGTATTACTTCGTTTTCTTCTGTTGAATATGCACTATCGTATTTGTATTTACCTCTGAAAATGGACTGCTTTCTACACTTTTCTACGCCGAATTTCATTTTGATGTCTCCGGAGAATTGTTCCACTATCTGGAGAAGACTATTCATGTTAGCTGCTGTACTGGCGTACAGTTTTAAGTCGTCAACATACAGTAAGTGACTGATTTTATACGTCTCGCCTCTATCTGATTTAATAGCATAACCATTGTCGGCTTGTCTGAGCAATGTAGATAGTGGGTTCATTGCTAGCACGAACCACAGTGGGCTGAATGAGTCTCCTTGATATATGCCCTGCTTGATTGGTATTGTTCCAGACTTTAAGATTCCGGTTTTTGTTTTAATCTGTAATGTAGTTTTCCATTTTATCATTAATGTAGCGAGGCACTTTATTAGCTGTTTGTCGATTTTATATATTTTTAAGGCCTCTATCAGCCAACTGTGGGGTATTTTATCATAGGCTTTTTTGTAGTCTATGTATGTTGCGTATAAATTCCGGTTTTTCTTAATTGCTTGCTCAGTTATTACTGCATCAATGATAAGTTGTTCTTTGCAACCTAGACTTTGGCTACGACAGCCTTTTTGTTCTTCGTGTATAATATTGTTCTGTTCACAATGGGCCGTTATTAGTTTTGAAATGCACGCTGTTAGCAGTTTGTAAATGTTATTTAAACATGTGATAGGTCGGAACTTTGAAGGGTCTGTTGTGTCGCGTTCTTTTGGCTTTAGATGCGTTGTGCCTTGACATAAATAAGTTGGTATTTCTTCTGGTTCTAGGATATACTTATTAATCTGGTCTAACAGTATTGGGTGGAGAGTAGTTAGCCTTTTTATCCAATAATTGTGCAACTTATCAGGCCCCGGTTGTTTCCAGTTGTTTAACTTTCTTATTATACTCTTGAATACTTGTTGTGTGATATTATGGTTGTTCATTTCTTGAATTTCCGTTGTTGTGTCTTCTATTGTTTTTAGCCATATAGCTTTTCTATTATGTATTTGTTCTTCACTCCAGATTGTTTTCCAGAACTCCTCAATTTCATCAACTTTAGGATAACTCTCTTCTTCGGGTTGTTGCGGATTTCTTAGGTTGCTGTAAAACTGTTTTTGGTTTTGGTTAAATTTTCTATTATCCTGTAGGCGTTTATTTGATTTTTTATATCTTTTTAACCTTTCTGCGTATTTACTTAGAGTCTGATGGATAGTATCTTTGAGTTCTTCTATGGTGTTATTTTCTGGTTCATGTTTTGTGTGTGTTCTGTATTTGTATTTTAATCTGTTAATTTTATTTCTTATTCTTGTATTTCTGTTACCGTTTATGTAATGAGTAATATGACTCATATCCGTTCTAAGTTCCTTAATTCTGCTCTCTAGTCTTATCTGCCAATTTTCCTTTTTCTCTTGATGTGGTCGTGTGCTACTACTTTTTACTCTGCCCCCATTTGCTGTTACTACCGCAGCCGCGCTGCAGTATAGCATTGTAGTTAATTCCTCCAGTGTGTTTATGTTGTGATATTGAATTTTCCGTGGAAGAATGACGTTATTGAAAATTGTCGTGAGGTTTGTTAACTTTTTGTTTTGTCTTTGTCGAGGGATGTATGGTCGCTTAGTTGGATTCTGACCTTCGTACAGGGCATATGCCGTATCGTATTCTTGTTCTAGTATGGTTTCAATTTGTTCAGTGCTTTCTACTACCGGTTGGTTTGTTATTAAGTGATTGGTATTGCTAATATTTAGATTTTCATTTTCTGCTACTTCTGGTGTTACTTGTATGTGTGTTGATTCTGATTCGTCCCTGTTTATATCATCATTATTTCCTTCTGTTAGACTGATTTCTGTTTCAGCCTTAATTCTATTTATTAGTAATTCTGGTAGAAGCTTGTTACGGTAAATTGCAGTTCTTCTGTCAGCAATGTTCTGTTCAGAAAGATGGCTTAGTTCGGGGAATTCTTCAATTAATATTCTATGCATTTCCTGCCTATATCCGACTTTGACTGTTTCGGCGCGGGTTGCAATCATATATGCTCTAATTACGGACACATTCATTTCTTCCGTCCACTTTATTCTCCGCCGAGGCAGGCCCGCTAGGGTGGTCTCAGGTCTATTGTCCTGGGAAACACTTCTAGTTGGTGATGATACTGCTGTTGTGTTACCATCTTCTAATCTATTATTATTATTTCTCCTAGTCCTATATCTATTGCGGTCGTCATCAATTAAATTCAATCCGGTTTCTGATTCTATTCTTTGTTCGCTCATATTTGGATGGTTGGTTTGGCTTTTATACCTAACGCCCAGGTCGCAGGGTGGTATATTGAAACGGCCTTAGACACGACATACCAGCAGTGGAGCCCTGCCGAACCATTACTTATTTCGTGGTTGCACTACCTGGCCTAAAGTATGGCGTGCCTTACTCCCTATTTTCTTCCGGGAGAGTACGGAGTAGGACCTCTGTTTGCACGTATGAGGTCAAATGAGACTAAGGTCGCTGGCTGTACCGTCTACCATGCCTACCTGTGAATCTTACGGTAGCAGATCTAGAATCTGGCCAGACGTTATAATATTATTATTATTATTATTATTATTATTATTATTATTATTATTATTATTATTATTATTATTATTATTATTATTATTATTATTATTATTATTATTATTTTTTTTTTTTTTTTGTTTTGTTTATAATAACGGCATCAACAGCTTAGGTTATTAGCCGTATTTGTACTTTAAAGTGATCCTATCGCCTATTTGCGAGGTAAGCTATGTAATTGTGTGGAGTTACACGATACATTTCATATCACACGTAGTACATTTTAGAAAACGTTGAAACGAGAAACAAAAAAAACGATAAAAACATGATATTTGGAATAAAATTGCTATAAAACGAACTCAAACCAACTAGCAATTGTATAAATAAAATATGTGTATAAATAAAATATGTCTATAAATAAAATATGTGTATAAATAAAATATATGTATAAATAAAATATGTGTATAAATATAAAAATATAACTATATAAATGTGCGTTTAAATAAATATAATATATAATAGAAAAATAAATAGATCAAATAAATAATTGTAAAATATATCAATCAAATATATGTATATGAATAGTACGGAACATAATCTTATATCTTCGAGAATAACCCAGTTTGTTTTAAATAGCTCAATAATTTCGATGTGGCTTCTGGGTTAATCGCCAGTGCATCTGCGATATGAGGAACCAATCCTATTTAATTCCGTAACTGGTTATACAAGGGACAATCCAGTATTACATGTGGGATCGTGAGTTCGACCCCACATTGGCATCTCGGTCTGTGACGTTCTGTAGTTCTTAATAAGTGTCCTGTTGTTAACCTTGTATGCCCTATTCGAAGTCTCGTTAGGACTGTCTGATCTTTTCTCTCGCAATTTGCAGGATATATAATTTTTTGGACCGATGGATTTATTAACTTTAACTTTGACTCTCCCTCTGTCCAAACTTGCTGCCATTTACGCTCGACTTTTTCTTTAATTATGGATCGTAGGTCATCTGACCGAATTCGTGATTCGTCTATGTTCAATTTATTTGCAGCTTCGCGTGCCATCTTATCAGCAAGTTCGTTCCCTATAATTCTAACGTGACCTGGTACCCATATCAGAACTATATGGTAACTCTTAGCAGTCAGGTCCGCTAATAAAGACTGAATTTCCCTCACAAGGTCATCTTTATTATAATTATTTGATATAGCTTCAATTGAGCTGTTAGAGTCTGTGCAAATAAGGAACTTCTTGCTGGTCTGACTATAGCAGTATAGTATGGCGTATTTAATTGCTATGAGTTCCGCCGTATAAATACTAACGTATTCAGGAAGAGACAGAGGATACGCACTTTGGTTAACGACAAAGGAGCTTCCTACTCCCGTTGGGATTTTAGATCCATCGGTATATATAAACTGATATTGTGCATATGTATGTTTTAATTCCCTAAAACCTGTAAGGTATGCTATGTTTAAGATTGCTTTTTTATTTGTATCTGGTAATAGGCTTAATGGTTTAGGAAATTGTGATGGAACCCACGGAGTGATTTCGCTTATGCGCATGCCAAATAAGTGATGGGGCGGCAGAGAGTATAATGACCTAGCTTCTCTAATTCTTATTGCTGCCGGTCTAGTGATGGTTGGGCGATTCCGATATAGATCTGTTATAGTCTGATCAAAAAGTAATTCATTCACCGGATGATCCGGTTGGGTACTGATTCGAGCGACAGAATTTAGTAACACCTTATCGAAAATAAACTTTAATGGTAGAAAACCAGCTTCACAGCAAACTGAAAGATAAGGACTTGTGCGAAAGCCTCCTATTGCAAGGCCTGTATAGTGGATTCTTTCTAAGGGTGCCAACCATGATTTACGAGCCGCTGAAAATACTATTGATCCATATTGAAGCTTAGATAGAACTAATGATCGATAAATAGTAAGTAAGACTTCTCTGCTACTACCCCATCTAATATTTGCTAACGCCCGAATGATATTTAGAGATTTTTTGCATCTCGTACCTAGGTATGATATATGATCTTTCCAGTTAAGCTTAGCATCAAATAGCACTCCCAGAAAGCGTACTGACGTTGCTACTCGAATTGTAACCTGATCTAAGTTAACATTAGGGATTAGGTTGCATGATCTGAGACGACAAAAATGAACACATATTGTTTTGGTGGCTGAAAATGTAAACCCTAAACTTTTAGCTTTTTCGGAGACATGATCAACAGCTAGTTGCAGATAGTTTGTTTCATCATTGGGATGGGATGACATAAAAAGGCAGAGATCATCAACATACATAATTTTATTCACCGATGGTGTGTCAATTTCTAGAAGTTTATTGATTGCTATGAGGAATAAGGTGACGCTCAAGGTAGATCCCTGAGGAACTCCATTTTGAGTTGTGCCCGTTGATGAAAAGGTGTTACCTAGTCGGACTTGTAACATTCGATCTGCAAGAAAGCTAACTATGAAAAAGGCTAATTCCCCTCTGATACCCCATTCATGTATAGTTTTTATAATATTGTATCTCCAAGTCATATCATACGCCTTCTCAATATCAAAAAATATGGCCGTTGTATGACTTCGTTGGGCAAATGATTTTGGGCAATTCTCCCTTTCTCCAAATGGAGTTATAGAGCTGTACCAGATATTCTTTAGCGTGCATTGGTAGTTGACATAACATCTCGTATGTAATTTTATCTTGACCTGGAGCAGAGGTACCACAGGATTTTAGAGCATGCTCGAATTCGTCTAGAGAGAAACTTTCATTGTATACTATGTAATCGTTCGTATGAAAGTTTAACGGTGTTTCCAGAGTATTCTTAATTTCTCTAAACTCATCTGAATAGTTGTCATCGCTGCTAACTGTTCTGAAATGATCTAAAAATGTTTCAACTATTTCAGATGGAATGTTGGTATAATTGCCATTTCGCAGCATTTGTCTCGGAGGAGTTATTGAAATGTTGCCTGAAATATTTTTAATTCTGCGCTATATTTCTCCAATAGGGGTTTCATTATTCATCGTTGATACATAATTCTCCCAAGATTCACGCTTGCTGGCAACTATTAGCCTCCTTACCTGTGCACGACTTCTTTTAAATTGGATACAATTTTCCATTGTTGGGTGGCGTTTAAACGTATTGTATGCTTTTTTTTTCTTTTTACACTCTCAGCGATCTCCTCATTCCACCACGGCACTATTCGTCTTCTATAATTTCCAGATACTAGAGGAATGCTGGCATTTGCTGCGTTATTTATGTTTACAGTGATATCATCTACACATTTATCTATATCATCTTGAATTGTCAAAGGTCTTATAGTTGAGGAGAATCTTACCCAATCTGTTCGTTTTATATTCCAGCGTGGATAATATCCAAAATTGCTAGGTGTAGCAGTGTTCATTTGAAGACGAATGGGTATATGATCAGTAAAAACTTCCTCCTCTAGTGTGGACCAATTAATTCTTGTACTGATGACAGGCGAGCAAAGAGTTAGATCTATTGCTGAGAGCGAGTTTGGTCTAGAGTTTATATATGTAGGTTCACCTGTATTTAATAATATTAAGTTTTCTTCCTCTATTAACTGTTCTATCAATCGTCCGCGTGCATCAAGATTTTCAGATCCCCACATGGGATTATGGGAGTTAAAATCGCCTATTAATATAAAAGGTGAAGGTAATTGGTGAACTAGCTCTTGGAGATTTTCAAGACGCCATCCAAGTCCGGTAAGTATAAATTACATATAGTTAGTTTAAAGGGGAAAGTAGAAACAACAGCAATAAACATTTCTTTAAAGATTTTGTTAGGTCACCTATTCTTTTATAATATTACTATGATATTAGATCTCGTCGATTACAGTTTTACATAAATACAGTATGTTTTGTATGATGAGTTGTCGTCAGTTTAAAAGAAATAAGTTCGTCGCCATATTTAAACGTTATTTTACAATACATCATACATTTTCAATAGCTTCGAAATACGCAGATATGTAATAATATACTATATACTCTTGTAGGTTATTCAACGTATCTATAGTAAACTCTTATGATTAATAATAATCTGTAACCATTTTCGATACCTTCGAAATATAAGTCTATAACATATGTTTGTAATACGTCTTTATAACTTTTGAAACACAGGGTAGTTACCTCATGCAATATCTACAGTTATGAGAACCCTGAAGACTTAACCTTACGCCTGTATTCGACCTCTAGAGGGTTCATAAGACTAGACTAGACCAGACCAAACCAGACCAGACCAGACTAGACCAGACCAGACCAGACTAGACCAGACCAGACCAGACCAGACCAGACCAGACCAGACCAGACCAGACCAGACCAGACCAGACCAGACCAGACCAGACCAGACCAGACCAGACCAGACCAGACCAGACCAGAACAGACCAGACCAGACCAGACCAGACCAGACCAGACCAGACCAGACCAGACCAGACCAGACCAGACCAGACCAGACCAGACCAGACCAGATCAGACCAGACCAGACCAGACCAGACCAGACTAGACTAGACTATAGATGATAGACAGTAAAACCATGAACAATTATACCGCCTGTAATATAATAGAGCTTACTTGATATTTTAAAATTAGTGGCTGAATCTAATTATTACAGAAAACCTAGATTGCTTCATTTAATTTAATCATTTATATTAATATTATATTGATTTATCATGCAATTTTGGGTTTTAAAGTAAAGTAAAGAAGAATTAATGTTTTTTATCATAGAATTTTGAAATAAACTTCTAAACTTTGTATTCATCGTTTTGTTCCGAGCTATCTCAATTTCAAAATCAAGACTACAGCTATGTTGTTTTTCTTTACGGCGACAATCTTACAAAACAAATAGTTTCTAAAAACGATTTGATTATAACACCCTCTATTAATCTGACCTGACTACTACAAACTTCTAACTTTAGATGTTTTAAAAATTACATCTTCAGTTTCTACAATAGAATTTCTGTAATAATTAGATTCAGCCACTAATTTTAAAATATCAAGTAAGCTCTATTATATTACAGGCGGTATAATTGTTCATGATTTTACTGTCTATCATCTATAGTCTAGTCTGGTCTGGTCTGGTCTGGTCTGGTCTGATCTGGTCTGGTCTGGTCTGGTCTGGTCTGGTCTGGTCTGGTCTGGTCTGGTCTGGTCTGGTCTGGTCTGGTCAGGTCTGATCTGGTCTGGTCTGGTCTGGTCTGGTCTGGTCTGGTCTGGTCTGGTCTGGTCTGGTCTGGTCTGGTCTGGTCTGGTCTGGTCTGGTCTGGTCTGGTCTGGTCTGGTCTGGTCTGGTCTGGTCTGGTCTGGTCTGGTCTGGTCTGGTCTGGTCTGGTCTGGTCTGGTCTGGTCTGGTCTGGTCTGGTCTAGTCTGGTCTGGTCTGGTCTGGTCTGGTCTAGTCTAGTTTTATGAACCTTCTAGAGGTCGAATACAGGCGTAAGGTTAAGTCTTCAGGGTGCTCATAACTGTAGATATTGCATGAGGTAACTACCCTGTGTTTCAAAAGTTATAAAGACGTATGTATTACAAACATATGTTATAGACTTATATTTCGAAGGTATCGAAAATGGTTACAGATTATTATTAATCATAAGAGTTTACTATAGATACGTTGAATAACCTACAAGAGTATATAGTATATTATTACATATCTGCGTATTTCGAAGCTATTGAAAATGTATGATGTATTGTAAAATAACGTTTAAATATGGCGACGAACTTATTTCTTTTAAACTGACGACAACTCATCATACAAAACATACTGTATTTATGTATTCCCTTTCTCTGCTGATATGTTTTCTACAGTGTGTTTTTAAATATTATACCCCGTTCTCTCAAGAATGCATAAAATTTTCGAAATATCTGTTTATTATTTTACTTAGCACATATAGTTTCTAGCCTAAGGATTATAGCCCCAGGGTTAATTAATTGAGTTTGACCTGTAGAGCATATTATGTTAGCGTGCAGTTAGTATGGCTTTGATATCCCTAATTGTTATTTACGCCAAACCTGACTACATGTATTGTTAAAGTAAAATTTAGAGGTAATATACAGGAATATACAGGGTGTTCCGGAAAAATATGCAATGCTTTAAGGGAGTGAAAGTTGACCATATAGAGACCCCAAAACTCATAAAATAAAAATAAAAAATAAAAAAAAGTTTCGGATTTTTCCGTATTTTTTACAAGTCACGAGTCGACTATGGATTGTTTGTAAGCTGTTGACCCTGAATTACTGATAAAGCAAACAATAGTAACTGACCTCCGCTACGTACGTATCAGTTTACAGAAACAACAGAATTGAATTTCAGCAGCGGTTGCCGAGTGACTCACTACCTTGATGACTTGATCACTTATTAAGGTCGGTAAATAAAATGTAACATACGTTCGTTGACCTAATTGTGATGGAAACATTGCCTGTTTTTCATTTTACGAATGTCATTTTAACAAAATGAGTACTTACTTACTTACTTACCGTTTACGAGTAAAACATTTTGTGCAAACTGCAGATTTCCCTGTTTGCGTTCCAATAGCCATTGGCAAAATTGCACTCGCGGTATAAGTGTACTTTTTGAAAAGTTCCGTTCATTCAACAGGCGTGTTTGGTTCTGCCATAATTTAAACAGTAACTAAATACACTTAAATAAACTACTTATCTGTAGGGATACGAGAATGAATAAGCCCTTTATATTTCTACCATTGGTTATTTTTAATTCACGCTTACTAATGTTTGGTCTGAAACATTCTGATTTTATACATAACTTTTAAGGGTCGTAAATGCTTAATGATGCTGAACGTCTGCCATGTAAGGGCAAGACGATTATTAAAAGAAAGGGAAGTTTTAGTTATTAGTTGACCCTGGTCGGATTCGGTCCATGTATTGATACATTTTTATATTAAACATTAAAGATTGGATTATCGGCTTTTGATTTACCTGGCTAATTATCTTACATATCACTAAAACAAACACTTAACACTACCTAATGCAAGTTATTAATTCTAAAAAACGTGTATTCATCGAAACTCAAGTTTACCAACACCTAACACAAAGAAAGTTGACGACAAACTGCATACTGCAGTTACAAATCTCAAAGATCTGAGTAAGTAACAGTTATTACAGATGTTCAAAATGAGTGTTATTATTTATAGTTAAAAACGTTTTAAAAGCACGTACTGCAATTTGGTGTTGATTACAATCTTCCGAAGAATTTATAAATATTTATCCTGCTAACTGCTTGGGTTAGTTTATGGCTTATTTGTCCATGACATTTAAAAGTATGTATTAGTAGACACAATTTTCATTTCATACAGCTTTATCTACTATTTGCAGTGGCGTGCCTATTATTTTTATAATGGGGGTTGTCATTTCAAAGCGGCATTTCAGGAAATTGTTAGTAAGATGTTACTCTACACATGTTTCTCTATTGCTCTTTAACGGGAAAGGCATCTTTTTCAAAACACCCTGTATGCGACTGTATCCAATCTCTAAAATATAAGCCTTTTAAGTCTTTTAAATATTACTTTGTAGAGCTATGTTCAACAGGTATGCGCTAAATATGTTAATGTTAGCATTGTACATAAAATATATATAGGTCATTTGTTGCACGGAAAATTAAACTTCTCTGTAACGTATATCCTATATTACTTTGTACAACTGCGTTCATCAGGTATGCAATCAGCAGTAGAGTATCATACGTACCTGGTATAATATAACGCTTATCAGTAGGTCCCTCGTTAGAAATTTTAAAAATAACGAAATTTTTATTGAATCAGCTAAATAGATAGTGTACTTATAAGTGAATCTCTAAATAACGAATGCGTTAACAGAACTCCTGCATTAATATACACAACGCTTCATCGTGTTGTTTCAAAACACATTTCATTGTAAAAGAATAATTTCATTGTAGAAGAATAAGAATAATTTCAATTTTATTTATCAGGAGATATACATTATATTATTTTCATATATTAGTATGCAAAGTTATCGTTTCAATAAAAGTAAAATATTTATCTGATTTATTTCTTCAGGTTGTCTTCAGGGTTCTCATAACTGTAAATTTTGCAAGAGGTAACTACCCTGTGTTTCAAAGTTATAAAGACCTATTACAAACATATGTTATAGACTTATATTTCGAAAGTATCGAAAATGGGATTATTGTGTAATCAAATGTTTTAATTTTTTTTATGTAAATTAAAGAATCATTAGGGTTTTTCTGAAGAAGGTTTTCCTGAAAAATACTATATAAAGTCAACCTAATTATGATTAAATGAGAAAACATATTATTAAGCTGTTCAAAATTCGAATGTCTAGAAAAAATGGGGTAGCTCTTACTGAATATACGAAGAATACGTTTTAGGTATGTATTGAGATACATAACATTTCTGTCATATATGAATTTGTATACATCGATCTAGATCCTGCTACCGTATATGTTTAACATAAAAATAAATGAAAACTATAAACTTCTTTTATCGTTTTTATTTATAAAATTTTAATAATAATATTAAATGTTTGCATTGTACGACATACTGATAGGGTAGGTGAATTGCAGGCATTTAGCAAGTCCATGTTTCTAACTGCGGATCCATAGGCTAGAAGAAGAATCAGAAAAAAGTATTAGGCAATGTTCATTGAATAGACTACCTGTTACATTTCATACCTTATTCGTCTCGATAAACATACAGTCAGCATACAGTTGATATCTTTCCGTCTTTACTTTACCTAGGTAAACCAATCCTAGAGACAGAGTTTTATTCGCTATCTTCTGGTTGAGATTGACCACTTTATCTTCAGTAAGTTTGTCGGTGAATCTTTTGGGTAGATTAATAATCTAATCTACGCCTTATGTACTAAATAAAATAGAATTTCTCACAGATAAACTAAAAGCTATGCGAGGAAACGGTTGATGCAATAGCTACGGATGCTGCCACGCATTCAGGTTCCTACAATTAATCCAGCACGAGTTTCATAGATATCCTTTCCGATTTGTAAGTAATATTTGATCTGAATAATCTAGTGTCAGACTGTTTCCTGTAGAGCAATTCTGAGCGGTCCTTCTTCCTACGGTAAAACTAATGTTATGTTAGGTCTACTCATTAATGAAAACGGATTAAAATTTGGAATTATCTACCTATACGTCAGAAACTCATCCAGTTTTTGTAATTGATTGTTCAGAGCAGGTAGAGTTTTTAAAGATTCAACTGTAGATATTAGATTACAGCTTGAATCGGTCAAGCCATTTACTAATACAACTAAAGCATACTGATTATTTTTGTTTAAAAATAAAACGAAAAATAGTATACTATTTTCTCCTGATATTAATTCATAATAAACGTTTTCTATGAAACATTATATCTATTATCTTATTGTGTAGTGATATATAGGATGAAAAAAGTTTCAACCTCCAACTACAAACAAAGAAATTAAACATCGATTCAATAAAAAGTTTATTTATTTTTTAAATATACATAAATATAGAAAAATATTAAAAAGTCATCTACTTTTGAGTCATCTCTACTGAGATAGTATTTTAATATATAAGCTAATGAAAAATAAAACATACCTGATTTAATTAAATATACAGTTGTTGAAAGTAGGATAGCGTCTTGATGATTCCGAAACTCTTTCACAATGATTTATTTTTAAAAACCGTTCAGTTTATATATCAGTTTTAGGCACGTCATGAACATTATTTTAGAACAACTCTTCTTTGAAAGTTATGCTTTCCCTAAACAAACAATATTAAAAATATATAAGAAATACTAAACATGTATTATGTAATTTGTTATTAAGTTGTCATTTTTAGTTATTTTCCGAGCAATTAGAAATGTTGTTTTTCTAATAATCTAATTTGGGGAACAGTATAAACGAGGTCGTTAATTGCTTTTCATTAACAGCTCGGGGGTTACATCCTAATTTTTAAAATGTATTTTTTGTATGTATTTAAGAAAGTTTTGGTAAATCTTATCATGCTAATAATCTAATCTGGGCTATTTTTATTGTAATAAATAAACCCTATGACGTTTAGATTTATAATTAATTTAAACTGACTCGAGTCATACGTAATAATTGTTTCAATGTGATTTAAGATGTACCAAGAAAAATTTCTTGAGTTTCTTCACGATTGGCTCATATAAGGTTAATAATTGTCTCATCTCAATGACTCATGATAATAATCATAATTGGCTTATAATTGTCTTGTACGTAATTCACACATTAGTAATAATGATTGAAGTAAATGAGAATTTTAACTAGACTTCAAATTTCAATTATAAATTAATGTAGAACATTATTTTATCTGACTTTTATTAATATATATAGTGAAACAGTCTTTAAATACTAAGAAACTTCATTTTGTTCTAGAACAAATACATATTTGCAATTTACAAAGCAGCCTCCAAACACCTGTGTAGTCTTTCAAGATAAAAATATCAATAATAATAACAATAATAATAATTAATGCAAAGTATTTTTACCAACTGCACCATACCAACCAAAATTTGATGACTAGATAGATTTGCAAAATATTAGTTATTCATTAATGTCTTACATTAAATTAAAATAAATCTTTAGGATTCAAAAAGCATTTTTCCTATTATTATTAATGTACAATATTTATCAATATTTTCTGGGAATTATTTTTAAATAAATTGGATTTAATCAAATATACGTGAAAGCATTTTTATAAATAACTCGTATGCAGTAATTTAAAAGACAAGCTCCGTGGTCTCGGGGTTAAACTATGGACTTGTAAACAGACGTACTTTACGAACCCTGGTTCGAAGCTCGTTGGATCCTTTGATTTTTATAAAAAAGTGTAGCAGGTTGCCTATCTACAGGTGTATAGAAATCTACTATACCGATCACTGGACGTTACTGATAGATGGCAGTTGAGACATTAGGAATTCAAATCTTTCAGCGGGAAACAATGACAAGGTGGAAATGGCAAGTGAGAGCGAGAGAGAGGGCCAGAGCTAGAGAGAGGGCGAGGGCCAGCGCGAGAGAGAGGGCCAGAGCTAGAGAGAGGGCGAGAGCGAGAGAGAGGGCCAGAGCGAGAGAGAAGGCCTGAGCCAAGTGAGAGAGAGAGAGGGCCTGAACCAAGCGAGAGCGAGAGAGAGGAATCTACTATACCGATCACATGACGTCACCGATAGATGGCAGTAGTAGTACTAAAAATTTAAATCCAAGGGCGGGAAATCCTAGATGACAAATTGAAAATGACAGATACAAAATGGTGGATATGCCAATGACAGATTCAAAATTGACAGATTCAAAATGACATTTCAAAATGGCGATTCAAAATAGCGGTTCAAAATGGCTATTCGAAATGACGTTTAAAATGGCGATTCAAAATGGCGATCCAAAATGGCGATCCAAGATGGCGATTCAAAATGGCCATTCAAAATGGCGATCCAAGATGGCGATTCAAAATGGCGATTTAAAATGGCGATCCAAGATGACGATTAGAAATGGCGGTAGAGTAGGGATAGGAGTGGGGAGGAGGAGCGATAGGAGTAGGGGAAAAAGGGAGGGGGTCAGCTCAATGGCCCCAATACCTACTACTAGATATTGTTTAATACTGTCGAAGCATGTCTTAACCAATTCTTAATAGCTGCTATGATGTGCTCGGTTGTCTTTTAGCATTTGGGCTTAAGGTTGCTGCTTCTGTAATATTTAATAACATAATAATAATCGTATTGGTAAAAACAATGAAGATTTAACATACTTTTGATACAGTCAGATACTATTAAGGAGGAAAACATTTTCATTCCCTCCCAGTCATAGAAGGAGGCGACAGAATCTGTGTTTCTTTTAAAGTTTTAAGGTTCTTTTTAAGTTTCTTTAAAATATTTTTTACAATAGTATTGATCTCATGACTTCCAGTTCGGGCAAGGAATGATAACTGAAAATAATAAGATTTGTTATAAGGAAAGCAACATGTTTATTCAAGTACCTATCATCTTTTTCTGTTCATCCTTTGTACTTGGGCGTCTTTCACATGTACCAATGTCTTCTTCGCTCTTCATGGGTAGTCTCCCTTCAAAATCTTCGTGGAAATTGTGATCATCATCAGGAATTATCTGTGGTCGACTTTGTTCCCTCAATATTTGCAAAAACCAACTTCAGCTGAGGAAGTCACTTTCGGTTTTTCTTTTGTACTTTAGAAAACATTTAAAATTATAAAAAATTATAAATTTAAACATACGTGATTAATCATCATACCTTTGTCAAACTTACAGCAATCTGTAGCTGGTTGAATAACCATGTTATTTGTAATATTATAACCATTTGATGATAAGCAGCTTTTCAGTGGATATGCAGGCTCTTTTATTCGTAGGAGTAGACTAGTCACTTCTTATTTTGTTATCACCACTGGAGTCATGTAATAAGGTTGTCGTTGGGACCTTGGGAAAAGTATTATTCCAGTTACTTCCTCATCATGGTTCATCTGTACTAAACAGTTTATTATAATCATAATCTTGATTTTCATGTAATTGTACTTTGTACAGACATTCCTCGCCTGTTAGATCTCCTTCAGAAAATTCATTACTATCAATGTTTAATTTGGTGTATTTATTACAATTCTCTAAAGATTCACTAGAACTAAAAACTGTCCAAATAATAATTATCAATTACAAATGGTTCTGTTGCAGCTTTTCTTGGCTTCTTGGTATTATTACACAGGCGACGAAAATGCCTTGTAGTCAGATGAAGAACGGATTCTCTTTTACGTGATGGCATTTTCCTGTAAAACAAAAAAATGTCTATATCACTCCACATAAAATTCAAACACCAATTTCGCCGATTTTTTAAAAGATTTCATTTCGATAGTTCCAGACTTTACACTTGCACTGTACGTAGTAATTAATTTTTCTGCCCACTATTTACTGTTAAAAATAATTCGCAATAAATACAAATAACTAAGATGAGAATTACTTTATGGTATATTAATACATACCTGTGTACATACCTTATAAAACAATTTATTAATCTGACAAAACAATAATAATGTAATGGCGTCGTTGCACTTGGTCCTGCCTGCGTCCTACGAACGTACGCGACGATACTTGATCGCGCAAGGTCATAAGCAAGATCTACAATTCAATGTTTACCAATAGATATCTACTGTACATAATAAAAATAAAATATTTGTTTGATATTTGTTTCAAAATATTAAAAACTACACACAAATATATTTATTTAATATGTATATTAATATATTTCTATATATTTCATTTTCAATATTTTATAAATACTTTCCTAATCTTTTAAATATTTAAAACATATAATATTATCTTTATATTTTTAAATTTTAAAAAAATATTGCGTGCTACTGGGGATATATGTGTTACGAGATCGCGTGTTAATTATTTACACACAGAGAAAAATGTATTTAAATTTCATCAACAATTGTGTGGTATTGTAAAACAAATTGGTCTTAAAAAAGTGACAGGGACAATTTGTGTAGAATTATAAAACAAGATTGTGTCATTTAGTTTGTCAAAATTTTTTAAATAATGTTTTCAATTTTTTGTAAGGATGTGTATAAACTCAAATATAACATTTTGTGAAAGTCAGTAATAATTTTGTAGAATCAAATGAATAGTTGTCTAGAAGTTTCCATAACAAATTGTGTTACCTATTAAAACAGAATGTGTAATCTTGCAAACAATTTTATACAAAATTGTACAATTGTTGCGCTAGTTGTGCCACAATTGCTTAATAGTATTTAACACAATTACTTGTTCACATTTATACAAATTGTGCAATACTCTGGCACAAATATTCTATACAGAAGGTTAGGTATCACAAATAAAATACTATATATTTTTACATATATTAAAATATATGTAACTAATATGTATATAACTATAGAATGTATAGTATATACAGGTATCACACTAAAATTTCCTTTTGCTGTCGCCTGTTTATATATAAATCTCGAATTTACATTAATAGCGACAATTACAAGTGGTGACATCTATAAGATGTCATCCATAAACTTTGCGAAACACAATAATTAGTAGCAAGCAGTTTGAACACTGGATTATGATTTCATTCAAACAAAATATTAATTTTTATAAACATCTTTTACAATTATACTTCAACATAATATGCTGGCTTATCCTCTACAACATTGTTCCAAAGAATGCAGAACTAAATCTGACTGTGTTAAATAATTGTCGTACGTTCCTGTTAGACAATTTAGTAACGAAAACCTACACAACGCTGGATAATACGATTCTACAATTATAATATAAATTTCTCCAACACCGTTTTGAACAATATTGTGCAAAGCTCTTATGAAGTATTTCTCTCTGTGCAAGGGGATTCAAAAACAAAATAAAAACAGTTCATTGAATAAATGTAAACATACTAATATATATATATATATATATATATATATATATATATATATATATATATATATATATATATATATATATATATATATATATATATATATATATATGTATGTCGATTGTTAAGTTCCGAGACTTTTTTTTATGTGTATCGACAAGTTCCAGGACTTTTGTTGAGTTCCGGGACGGTCTCGGAACTTTTTTATGTAATTTGATGAGTTCCGAGACGGTCTTGGAAGTTGTTTATGTCAAATGATGAGTTCCAGGACAGCAAGTTTTTATAAATGATTTTGATAATAAAGTGATAAAAATTTAGTTTTAACAGAGATTAAGCAACAAGATTATGTGTTTAACATAATTAGTAATAATAAGTAAATGTTTATGAAATTTTGGTTATAAATGATCTTACAAATATACCTTTGTACATTTTCAAAACATTTTATATATGGTACCAAAAGTTATTCAACTGTTATACATTCCATTAAATGTGGTTTTAATACTTTTAATAAGGAATAACTTGATGTTGTGTATTACCAAAAAATAAAGATATAGAAATTTTTCTCTATTTTTTCGGTATCTATTTAACTTCGAAAATTCTAATAAAAAGTGCGTATATTTACTTAATACAGATTATGATTATTATTGAATTATCAATGAATTATTCATCCAATTAATAATTAGGTAATGTTTCATAAACATTTTTTTGATAATTTTGAAAATGGTAAATTTGATGCTTTCATAGTATATACCCTATAAAATAAGCAATAATTACGTTATACAACTAAACCAACATTAAATTCCTAATCTTTTTTCACGGTCCAGATTGCAATTGTATATGAATAAAAACACATTTAATGTAATGTGTAACAATTGAATTCTTGAATTCAATGAATTTCTGTTAGCATAAGTATATAAAATGTCCTGGAAATCTATACGTTTAATAGCAAAACGAAAATTAGAAGGTGCTTCATAATTTTGTTTCACTGTCGAGATTGTAAGTGTATTATACTATGATATGAAACTAAAAAATGAAAATTGTAATAATAATGATTAAAATTCAGTTGTAAATATAATAAATAACAATTAGTAAGTAATACAAAGAAAGATTACGAGTCTGATACGTTAACAGTTACACTAATTTCTTTTTATGATTATTTTATCATATTTATTACGGAAGCCATTAAAACCAACATGCTTTTTAAGTATTTTTCTAAACAGTTTCTGATTTTTTCTTCATGTTTGGATGTAAAATAAATTCTTCTTTCGGTTAATACCGAAATTTTTATTTACATTTGCAAGTGTACAAATTTAGAAGGAGAGTGATAAAACTCCATTGGATTTTCTGTATTATCGCTTACAAAAACACAGCGTATAACTAAAACCAAAACGGCTTGATATTATTAGAAAATTCAAGATTTATTAGATTGTTTACATATGGTATATAAACTAGGTGTATATATATATATATATATATATATATATATATATATATATATATATATATATATATATATATATATATATATATATATACATGTGTTTTGTAGAAAGTGGCACCCTGCACGATCAATGTAAAAGTGACACCCTGTGTATATAATTGCAATATAAAACTGGGCATAATGACACCAGCATATATATAGTGCAAATGGCACCCAAGTGTATATTTTTTATATCATAAATTACCAGTTTGGCACCCTCCAACGTTGCCAAATTAGCGGGTGTCACTTGACATATTATTCTGATAAACTGGTGGCATTGATATATTTGTTAAACACATTATATGTTCCACGAGTGGTTCAGAATATAAATATTTAATTTGGATGGTGGCTACTTATAAAACAAATTTATATCAAGTCTTGTTTTATATAAGTTATAACACTTGTAAATTCGAAAGAGCAGATGGAATTGAAGATGACAATTCTAGACAAAGCAATGCTCCTTTTATTCAATTTTAGGGGTTTGAGTTTCGAGAGGTCGGAATGACATCACGGAAAAGGAATGTTTTATGTTTAGTGCGGTCGATTCTTTAATCTTTAATGTAACTTAATTAGAACAATATGTTTAGATATGTTTTCTATATATAGTAAACTAACCTTTGGTGTTAAATTTAAACCTACAATCCATATCAAATAATCTTCAAATTGTCCATTAGTAATATTACTAGTTAAAATTGATTATTTTTTATACAAAGAAAGTTAATTCGATAAAGATTTACGATAAATAAATCAGCTTACAATATTGCTGTACTGTGCTTTATAAACTCCAAAACTTTATGCCGTATTGTACATAATTTTCTGCTGACTGACAACAAGTTGTATACTTAATATGTAAAATAGAATTTCATAAGTTAATACTTTCTAATAAATCTTAACGATGTATTTTAATTTTTTTAATATTTAGTTATTACAGGGTAAGGAAATTATCACTTGCAAATGAAAAAGATTCGATTCTTTTCGTATTTTATCATTTGTGAAAGAATTTTATATTTAAAAATTTATGATTTATTCTTTCAAGAATTAAATTTTAACGAAGGCAGTTTTATTCGTTCGCGAACGAATGCAAAATCAACTGTTTAAAAAAATTCCATTCGTGAATGAATACAAGCGGAAATGAATCATTTGTTTTCAGTTCTTGCTTATAGTTCTTACTACTCTGCAGTTTTATTTATATAAAATCATTAACCAACTTCATACAATATGGACCGACACAAATAATTTAATTTAACCAAATATATTAACTATTGTCGATGAACAGACAACAGCAAGACGTTCAATGTTACAAAAATTTGGTTGGTTCTATAATAATAAATTATAATTAATCATAATAAACCCTTCTTATTAATACTACCACAAAATTTCTTTCAGCGTAAAATAATACCTGTAACTATGAATCCAATTTTCTTAAATGAGATAATTGCAATCTATTTTTGTTTTATCGTCTTATTTATGCGTTAGATATGATTCTGTTATATAAATAGGAGTAGTATTCTGGGAAAATCCACTTCAAAATTCAAAATTCAACTACATGCTTGACCTTTGTGCAATTTGTGGTAGTGATTCACTTTAGATAGTTTGTGACTGTAATGGAGGAGTCAAACTATAGAAGAGGATCAAAAACCCCTACAGTCACGTTAGTTAACTTTTCAGGAGATAATTCCAAAATGATCAGTGTTTTCTATACCCAGAACCGTATTTAGTTCAAACACGACTCGTGTCCGTATCAACATCTCTTACGGTCGTTTCCCAAGATAACCTTGCTCGGCTCGGCCGTATCGGGTTTCTGTGCTTGGGTATCCCAACCCATTTAAAGGCTGGAGAAAACTCGCAAGCTCTCCGACTCAACGAATCCTGGGACCCGAGTTTACCGAGAATATCCAGAGCAGCTGATTCGCAGTTTTGACTACCTGGAACTATCTAGCAACCAGGTATCTCATAGGACAGTGGTCAGTGCAATTTGGAAAATAATTCACGAAGAGTTGGACATGTCCAAGCTTTTATGAGGATACGGGGCCCAGTGCTGTCAGGAGAACTTGGAAGCGCTTCGTGATGAACAAGTCAATCTTTTTCATTGTTAGGTAGATAGATGAGAGTTGGCTGTATCATAGAAGTATAGGTAGTATAAAAATTCTACATTCGATGATGAAAGATTCAAGAAAAAAAGTGAAAACATACATCTACGGTGCTTTTAACCCTTATATTTTCACCCCTATTGTGTTGCTAGCTTCGCAACATGGGTGCTATGGATTATCTAGTGCTAAGTTTTGAAAAGGATAGAACAAATTGGCGGGGCTGGCGTTAACTTAGCCTCCCCTCTCTCGAATTTACCTTTAAGTAGCTCTGGAACTAAAATGGTGTTAGCTTTAAAATTTGGGTGCTAGACGATGCTAGGTAAGAGCATCCTAGTGCTAGTTTTCAACGGAAATTTATGAATTGGACGAGCCCTATATTATATATTACTAATTTTTTTCAAAATTTGCTGGCAATAACCCTTATATTTTTCAATAAGATGGATGACGTTACTTTTCTTATCCGCTCATATAAATTTCTAGAATTCGTTCCATCCGTTTCCGAAATGTCTACAATTTAATTTGCTCCAAGTCTTTGGTTGAAACAATTCGATTGCTGAAGTGAGATTGTTTACAAAGTGAGATTTCCAAAAAGTGTTTTTGGTCATAACTTCTACCACTTTGATAACTTTAATATTTCTATAATACTTTACCAAACAAGCTTCACTGCTTTCAGCACAGAAAATATTACAATAAGCAGTGAAGGTGATGATGTACCTAGCTAGTACAGAAAAAATAGAGGTGAGATTTAGAGTGGATGATAACATGTTTTAAATGTTTTTATTTTACCTAAAGTATTCCCTATTCAAAGAAGTAAGAGCTGGTTTAGTCTCAAGCTGTTTGTTGTCTGGAAAACCCAAAAAGACTCGATATTAACATTTCCGCTGTCACTGCTGTCATAAATGCTGTTGGCGGCTACACATAGTTAAAAATATTACATAAACTATGGATATTCCTTGTTTTAGTTTTACCCTATATAAAAATGTTCATACTATGGTATGCAACGCTTGGGAAGAAATAGCTTGGAAATCCATGAGAAGCTGCGGAACAAGAAGCTAGATTGGCCATAGAATGTTGAATTATAGATGAGAATGGCACACCAATGATCGCAGTTGTCTGTGATGGCAGTTTGACAAAACGATCTTATTGTGGTGGAGGAAATTGTAATTCACTCTCTGGAGTGGCTGCAATTTTTGGAGCTAAACAGACAAAATATTGTATGTCAAGTCTGTGTTTGTCAAAGGGCCGAGAACAAAGAGGAACAGGTCCCAGAACATACATGTTACAAAAATTGGGCTGCATCATCAACTATCACAGAAAAAAGAAGATTAAGACGTACGTGGTAACAATCTAGAGCCCCTCAAGGTAAAACACTTCTGAATAGTGCTAGTCAACAACTAAAAAGAGAAATTCAAGCGAGTAAAGAATGAATCAATTGAAGCGTATCTAAGAAAACAAACGACTGGCAGCAGCACTATTCTCTTTGGAAAGCTACAAACAAGGTGAAAGGGCCAATAACCCAAATTCCTTCAATAAGACAAGAAGCTGGAAAGTGGACAAAAAATAACGAGCAAAAAGCAAATAATTTTGCGATTCATTCAAGATAAAGCCTTGCTTCACCTAAGGAAGTAATGTCTGAAATCAAAGACAACATCAATCCGAAAAAGTTCCAGGGTTCGATGTAATAACTGGCGAAGTGTTAAAGCAGTTACCAGGGAAATCTACAGTTAAGCTGACTTACCTAATAAACGCTGCCTTTAGATTAAAGTACGTGCCTAGGTTGTGTAAAGACACAGAGGTCATTATGATTCCCAAACCTGGTAGGTCACCTCATGAAGTTCCATCTTACAGACCTATATCTTCACTACTTGTAATATCGAAGTTATTTGAAAAATTATTGTTAAAAATACTAAAACCTATCATTGAAGAGAGAAATTTAATTCAATAGAAACATTTAACTATCGATCAAGTACATAGAATCACTAATATTATAGAGAAATCCTTAGAAGAAAATAATGTCTGTTTTACATCTTTCTTGATGTAGTACAGGGATTCGATAAGGTATGGCATGAAGGTCTAAATTATAAACTGAAACTATTCTTGCCAAAGCAATATTCTCAAATCTTGAAGTCTTACATTTCTGACAGATACTTCGGGATCAAGCAGGAAGGTGCTTATTCTGAATTGAAGGAAATTAAAGCAGGAGTGCCGCAAGGAAGTGTTACTAGGACCGATCTTGTATCTCTTGTACACTTTGATATTCAAGCATTAGAAAACAACACCTTTGCTACTTTTGCTGATGACACAGCTATATTAGCAGTAAAAACAACCAATGCAGAAGCCATAGAAAAATTACAAACTGTAGGACAAAAAGATGGAGAATAAAATTGAATGAATCCAAATCAGTACATGTAAACTTTACGAATAAAGTTATCCAATATACGCCAGTCAGCATAAATAACAACCAGATTCCATGTTCTAACACAGGCATTACACTTGCGAAGCTTCGATGGAAAGCACACGTTAAAAAAAGAACTTGGTATTAAATACAGAAAAATGTATTGGCTGATTGGAAGAAACTCCACTCTCTCTCTACACAATAAGCTTTTATTATTCAAATACTGAAGCCTGTATGAACCTATGGTATTCAGTTTTGGGGCTGTACCAAACAAAGTAACACCGACACCATTCAACGATTCCAAAATAAAGTGTTAATTGAGGTGTCTAGTAGATGCATTTGAAGACTTGATAGTGGAATTTTCAGAAAATTTTAAAAATCAGAGAAAAACTACAAAGAAACAGAAGCACAAACTTGATTGCAAGCTGATTCTCACAATGTCTGATTGAACAATATAGAAAAGAGTTATTAACTACTTCATTATTTGGTAAAGTTTGTAAGACGCGATCTACTACAACAGGTTGTGATTCAACCGTTACTGGAATCCTTTATAAAGAGTTTCTTTCTAGAGCCACAGCTTGAGGAAAAATAATGAGCTAAATGTTTGTTAGAAACGAAATTTGGTTTTCGCATTTCTAGTTGTGGGCTTTTTATAAACGCAAAATGGCTACTTCTCGGTGCTTCAACAGTCGGTATAGAAGAAAATTCTGGACACTTAGTAGAAATTAAATGTCCTTTCACGGCCAGGAATTTCGAGATAAATGAAGCAATTCAAAAAAATAGATGGTTATCTAGAAAAGGATGGTGACCAAGACCGAATGAAAAAGATAATTATTTTTATCAAGTACAAGGACAATTGAGTATCTCTTCAAAAAAGAAATGGTATTTTGCCGTTTGGACTTTAAGAAATTATTTACTTGAAGGTTGAAGTTGAGGAGTTTCTTCAGAAAAATATGTTGCCAAGATGACACGCATTTGATTATAATTGCCTCTTGCCAGAAATAAGCATAAGCTTCAATTTAAAATATGTCAACTTTTAGTCATTGTTTCCGAAAACAATTAAATGAGAAATCAATTAAACAAGGTGAAATTGTCATTGATATATATTTAATATATAAGCCTTATATAGAAAATTTAAAATAAAAAAACAATCAAGAAGTAGGTATAGTACTTATCAGTAGCTTTTTTTGTTTATAAATAAGTAATACTGGAATACTTGAATAAATGGCAAAAAAATTATTTTTTATAAAGAACACTTTCAAACACCTGCAAATCCTAAATTGACAGTCCAAGGTGGTAAATAAATCCCTTGAACCGTTATTTCTCACCATCTGGTGTTATTTTAAATTTTGTTAAAATATGTTTTAAGCTTAAGGGGTAGATACGCATTTTTATTACCTGCTAATTCATCCCTTAAGAATACCGATGTTTTTAATTTTCTACAGCTAGGACGTTACGTTTGCTGGCAAATGTACGATATTTTGCCATTTGTATTTGTGGAGATTTGACAATTAAACAAATAGATAATTCATACAAAACGTCTTATGCAGTCTATAGCAGAAAATTGCTTGTGTCCTCTTCTATTCAATGGCGTGATAATATAAATTTTTGATCATAGTGTGTTTTGTCCGGTTCTTCTAAATTCTTAAATTAAAAGTATTATACAATTCCTCTTTTTATAGAGATTACACAGATTATATATTTAAATAAGTGTATATATATACTGTTCAACAAATGAACTGGACAATTTGTTTATATTGGTATTTGAGTATATTTTATTAATAAAAATATTATTATGTTAATACGTAAGTTGATATTGAAGCACAATGCAATTAAATATGCTTAATATAAGTATTATAAAATAAATACTCGTTGGTTTTATGGGAAATATTTAAATATTTAAAAAATTACACCAATCTGTGCAAATTGTGCAGTTCATTAGTTGAGCAGTATATTTGTACACCCAATTGACCTAATACATTCATAAACATTTCAATTGTACTTTTTATTTATATTTTGGTAGCTTTGTTTACGCATGGTACAAGGTTGAAATGCAATATGTTGAAACTAAAACCAGAATGATCTTTATAGTTAATTTTTACGTAATTCAAACATTTCATAAATAGTATTAGTTGTAACAATGTTAGCTGCGATTTTTAATTGCAATTGACATGTTAATTGAAAAATGTTTAACTGCACAATTGCAAATGATATATTAACTGCAATCAAGTTACTAACCAACTAAATTTAGTTGCAGTCCGCAATTAAAAGGTTAGTTGCAATTAAATATAATTGCAAATTAAATGTCACAATTAAATGTTCAATCAATTGATTAATTGATTAAACATTTAATTGATTGATCCCCAACACTGCTACGTTAGCATAGTTACAAGAAAAGTACATCTCAGAGATGTTATAAGAGACTGGGTTATATTGGGTATTACAGAGTTGCCATATGTCGGGTGTCACTAAATGCAATAATTAATAAGTAGTCACATTGACAAATATTATATAAAAATATACAGCTGTATATTAACGAGCGCCGCCTGGTGGAGACCCTCTAGAACTAATTTGTATATAGCTATATAAAAGATGTAAATTTGGCACCCTATCAAAAGTTGTGTTTTTTTAAGTGTAGATGGGTCTGTATTATATACACTCTATTTCCAGCTAAAAACAATCCGACACCCAATGCCGGGTGTCGGATTGCAAAATTGGGTGCCATTCTTACAATGCATATGCAATTTGGGTGTCAGAAAGACAAGATATATATATATATATATATATATATATATATATATATATATATATATATATATATATATATATATATATATATATATATATATATATATATATATATATATATATATATATATATATATATATATATATATATATATATATATATATATATATATATATATATATATATATATATATATATATATATATATATATAGTAGAGTCAATTTTTGCAAAAAACATGCCTAAGTTCTTATTTTTTACTATCTAAAGATAGAGATTTGAAATCTTTTCTAATGCCTTTAGTAGTTGACTAATATAAAATGTAATATGTTTAAAATGGGGGCACGCACCTCGGGGGTTGAAATCCCTATTGTACACTCCCAATTTACTCCACACTCCCCAACTCGGGAAGTTTTCCATCAACTTGAGCAAAATTCATGTTGGGAAGGTTTTAGGGGTTTCTGATTATGAATTCAATGAGAAAGTTGAGAAATACAAAATGGCGGATCCAAGATGGCGATCTTTGAGACTAAAAATGCGATTTACGCCGTTTCTATTGATTTTAGAGAAAGATGCAAAAACGCAGAAAGTGTTTAGAATGTTATTCTGCATAGGAATACATAATTCCGATTACCTTATTATGTAACCCCTTCACTCTCCCCTACTGAGAAGCCCACTAGGGGAGAGTAAAGAGGGTTACATAATAAGGTAATCAAAATAGTGTATTTCTATGCAAGATCACATTCTAGACACTTTTTGACTCTCCGAATTTTTCTCTAAAATCAATGGAAACGGCGTAAATCGCATTTCCAATCTCAAAGACCGCCATTTTGTATTTCTTAATTTTCTCATTGGATTCATAATAAGGAACCCCAAAAACCCGCCCAACATGAATTTCGCTCAAGTTGATGGAAAACTTCCCGAGTTATTACATTGGGAGTGTAAAATGGGGGTTTCAACCCCCCGAGGGAGCGTGCCCCCATCTTAAACATATTACATTTTATATTGGTCCAGTACTGAAGGCATTACAAAAGATTTCATGTCTCTATCTTTAGATAGTAAAAAATAAGAGCTTAATACAAAAATTGACTCTACTACGATGGCAGAGCAAAGGGGTTACATAATAAGGTAACCAAGATTTTTTTTCAATTTTCTTATTGGATTCATAATCAGTGACCCCAAGAACCCTCCCAACATAAATTTTGCTCAATTTGGTTGCGTTATTAGATTAGGGGCACAAAATGGGGGTTTCAACCCCCCGAGGAGGTGGGCCCCCATTTTAAACATATAACATTTTATATTGGTCCAGTACTGAAGGCATTACAAAAAATTTCCTGTCTCTATCTTTAGATAGTAAAAAATAAGAACTTAATGCAGAAATTGAAATAAAAAGTAAGAAAGGTCACGGGACTAAACAACCTCCATACTTAAATTGAAAACTGCTGTATTATTGGAATTTTTATTAATTACTGAAAAGTACAATGCATAAATGATGATAAAAACTAGTTGTATACATATTTTAACAAAGATCCAATATGTTACACAACTAAATCAAAATTAGAAGGTGAAACTTCATAAGTTCATTTCGCTATCTAGCTTCAAGTGTATTGTATATGAATAAAAACACATTTAATGGAATGTGTAACAGTTGAATAACTGTTGATACCATATATAAAATGTTCTGGAAATGTACGTTAATACAACATTACAATTAAATCAACATTAGAGGCTTCCTAGTTTATTTCACTGTCCAGATTGCAATTGTATTGGTATTGTATATTTGTAAATATATGAATAAAATCTCTTCCTATAGTAAAGAACAGCAGAAGAAGTGGTCGACAAGTATTGGCCTCTTTTTTTGACCATATAAAATCAAAAATTAAAAAATAGCAACTATGAGAAATGAGAAATACTGGTTTGCAAACAAACTTTCGGTTGATACTAAAATCATTTACAGCCTCCGGCAAGTTTTATGATCTTACGAGGGTTGCGCAAAAATTGTTAGTTATAAAAAGACCGTTGCATGTTTTAACAAAAAATCTTTATTGTTTTTCAAAATAATCTCCATTCAGACTAATACACTTGTGCATTCTTTGACACCACTTTTTAAAACATACGGAAAATTCATTTTCTGAAAGGTCCTCAAAAATTCTTTGAAATTCTGTAACTGCTGCATCTGCGCTGGAAAATCTTTTACCTCGCATCATTTTTTTAACAGTTGGAAACAAAAAAAAGTCGCACGGCGCCAGATCTGGGCTATACGGAGGATGAGTTACCCGAACTCCAGCATCCGTCAAAAAATCCAATATTCTGGCAGCAGTGTGGGAGGATGCGTTGTCATGATGGACTAACATGTTACGCAAACCGGTCCTTTGGCGACCTGTCTGTAATTTTGCAACATAAATTTACACCAGTCTACTCGAGCCTGTTTTTGACTTTCTGAGAGCAAATGCGGTATCCAACGGCTTGCTAGCTTTCTTACCCAAGATGTTTATGCAAAATGGTATTCACCGCCGAGGATCCAATCTTCACTTCCTCCTGAATCTCCCTATAACTAATATTTCGATTGAATTGAATCAAGATTGCCACTCAATCAACATTTTCTGAACAGGCAGCTTCCGCAGGTCTTCCAGGCCTTGCTTCGTCTTCTAGCAGCTCTCGCCCTCGTCGAAATTCGCGGAACCAATGACTAACAGCGGATAATGAAGGGGCAGCATCGCCAAAAGCTGCTATCAAATTTTCATGGCTTTGCTGGTATCCTAACTGTCTTTTATAGTCGTAGAAAATCATAGCTCTAAAGGCAGTTCGCGGAATGCTCATCTTAACTGAATTAAAAATGCACTACTTATCTTACAAAATTAACTACGTTTCACAAGGAAATTGGAACGTTTGACAATTGTTTATGGACAATTGTGGGTAACGAATGTCAACTACTGCGACATTCAATTGTTTCTAGCCAATTGAGCTTCCATGGCCTGCTACTAACTATTAACAGAGCATCCTTCGTATTGTAAAAGTATAAGAGTAAGAAAAAGGTTTCCAGGTAAAGGAGGGTTTATTATATAGATAAATGGAAGATTTTTAATATTTTTGCTGTACTTATTACAAACAATTCGTTTAGACGCATTTTGTAGCATTTTAATTAAATAAATAACAATTAGTATAATTTATTTATGCATTATGTAGAATCGGTTCGCGCACAATACAGTTTTACGTGAATTTTTCAAACCTTAATATTATCTACCGTAAATAGTTATTTTACAGTGAAGATATTCCAGTACTGTAAAGAAACGAATTAGGAATAGAATGATGCCCTTGGTTACGCCTTTTTTAATTGAGTTGCTATTGTTTCTGTTGTATACCAGACCAAATTTACAATAAGATGGATGCTACGCAGACATTTTGCATTTATAACAGTTTACGGGAGATATACCTATTGTAAAATTCTTTGGCAATTAAAGTTTTTAAAGCAAGCATTCTTGCAATGATTGCTGTGCACAAGAATCACTCCGGTTGGATAATTCTTCGTTAGTTTTCCCAGCTACAATCAAAGTCAATCCGTAACCAAGGGCATAATTCGAACCTTAATCATTTTATTTACAGTACTCCGCAATATCTTTATTGTAAAATAATTACGTACCTACATGTACATACATATATTTTACCTGAACTTTTAAAGTTTTGTTACTTTATAGAACGAATGATCTTTTCGGTAACCTTTCATGGTTTATATTAATTAATTTCTTACATATACTTAAAGTTTTATAGTAGTACAAGCACTAAAAGAATAGCATACGAGAATATTTGACTAAAGAAACGTTTAAGTTTTGGGTTTTGCGACTTTGCAATATAAATTTGACACGTGTTCACCATATGTTTGTTTAAAATCACGATGAGCCTGACGTAAAACCATTTTCATATAGCCTGGTTGCGATAGCATTTTTTTGGCAATTTTTTCGGTTGCCATAGCAATTTTTTAGCAATTCTTTTAAAGATCAAAACTTCAAGTTGTGCTTTAATTAGCTTCGTATAAGGATATCACCAATGCGCCTCTGGATAAGCCTTATTGGTCAAAATCATTGGTTCAATCATTCCTGTCTTACAAATTGTATAATACATATAAGGGGTGGAAAAGTACCAATAAGCAAGTTAATTAATATCGTAATTTCAATACAAATTAGAGCTTGTGCATCGATGATCCTTACTTGATTACTTAATGTTGTTTATTATCTTCGAACTCTTTTAATTATTATTACAATTGTTATTATTTTTTTATTATTGGATATTTTTGCTACACAAAATCTAACGGTAAAACCTTACCGTTATTATTTGTACAAACTTAACTATGAAAAAAGCAGATGAAAAAATGGAATAAGACCAATAATAATTGTAATAAAAATGATTTAAATTCAAGTTCTAAAAATAATATACAACAATTAGTAAGTAATACAATTAAAAAAAGGGTGAACTCCGAACCCGCAATTTCTGATTACGAGTCTGAAATGTTAACCACTCCACTAATTCCTTTTAATTACAAGCTATACAACAATCAATTAAGCTTATAATCAATTAACAAGCTTTTTAAAAAACTTTTCTGATTGTTGCATGTGTTTTTGGCAATAAATGATTTTTTTTCTTTAATACCGAAATTTCTACTTACATTTGCAACGATATAAACTTAGGAGGAGAATGATAAAACTCCATTGGATGTCCTGTATTATCGCTTACAAAAAATACACTGTACAACTAAAATCAAAACGGCTTGGTATAGTTGGTATTAGAAAATGCAAGAATTTTTAGAGATCATTGTTTACATATGACATATAAGCTAAGTGTATATAGGTATTAATACCTACCTATTGAAATTAAAATGTAAAAATAAGAAAAAGTCCTGGAACTCATGGATATATATCAAAAACCAAAACGGCTTGATACAATTCAAAAATTCAAGAATTTTTAGAAAGCACCGTTTACATATGGCATATAAACTAAATGTATATAGCTGTTAACGCCTATGTAATTAAGTTCAAATGTAAAAATAAGAAAAGTCCTGGAACTCATCGATATATAACAAAAACCAAAACAGCTTGGTATTATTAGAAAATTCAAGGTTTTTTTTAGAAGACATTGTTTACATATGACATATAAACTACATAATTATATATAGGTGTGAATACCTATGTAATGAATTTGAAACGTAAAAATAATAAATGTCCTGGAACTCATCGATATATAACAAAAACCAAAACGGCTTTGTATTATTAGAAAATTCAAGGTTTTTTTAGAAAGCATTGTTTACATATGACATATAAACTACATAATTATATATGTAGGTGTTAATACCTATGTCATGAATTTGAAATGTAAAAATAAGAAAAATCGTGGAACTCACCGTTACATAACAAAAACCAAAACGGCTTGGTATTATTAGAAAATTCAAGGTTTTTTTAGAAAGCATTGTTTACATATGACATATAAACTACATAATTATATATATGTAGGTGTTAATACCTATGTAATGAATTTGAAATGTAAAAATAAGAAAAGTCCTGGAACTCATCGATACATAACAAAAATCAAAACGGCTTGGTATTATTAGAAAATTCAAGGTTTTTTTAGAAAGCATTGTTTACATATGACATATAAACTACATAATTATAATATATAGGTGTGAATACCTATGTAATGAATTTGAAATGTAAAAATAAGAAAAGTCCTGGAACTCATCGATACATAACAAAAATCAAAACGGCTTGGTATTATTAGAAAATTCAAGGTTTTTTTAGAAAGCATTGTTTACATATGACATATAAACTACATAATTATAATATATAGGTGTGAATACCTATGTAATGAATTTGAAATGTAAAAATAAGAAAAAGTCCTGGAACTCATCGATACATAACAAAAACCAAAACGGCTTGGTATTATTAGAAAATTCAAGGTTTTTTTAGAAAGCATTGTTTACATATGACATATAAACTACATAATTATAATATATATAGGTGTGAATACCTATCTAATGAATTTGAAATGTAAAAATAAGAAAAGTCCTGGAACTCATCGTTACATAACAAAAACCAAAACGGCTTGGTATTATTATAAAATTCAAGGTTTTTTTAGAAAGCATTGTGTACATATGACATATAAACTACATAATTATAATATATAGGTGGGAATACCTATGTAATGAATTTGAAATGTAAAAATAAGAAAAGTCCTGGAACTCATCGATACATAACAAAAACCAAAACGGCTTGGTATTATTAGAAAATTCAAGGTTTTTTTAGAAAGCATTGTTTACATATGACATATAAACTACATAATTATAATATATAGGTGTTAATACCTATGTAATGAATTTGAAATGTAAAAATAAGAAAAGTCCTGGAACTCATCGATACATAACAAAAACCAAAACGGCTTGGTATTATTAAAAAATTCAAGGTTTTTTTAGAAAGCATTGTTTACATATGACATATAAACTACATAATTATAATATATAGGTGTGAATACCTATGTAATGAATTTGAAATGTAAAAATAAGAAAAGTCCTGGAACTCATCGATACATAACAAAAACCAAAACGGCTTGGTATTATTAGAAAATTCACGGGTTTTTTTAGAAAGCATTGTTTACATATGACATATAAACTACATAATTATAATATATATATATATAGGTGTGAATACCAATGTAATGAATTTGAAATGTAAAAATAAGAAAAGTCCTGGAACTCATCGTTACATAACAAAAACCAAAAAGGCTTGGTATTATTAGAAAATTCAAGGTTTCTTTAGTAAGCATTGTTTACATATGACATATAAACTACATAATTATAATATATAGGTGTGAATACCTATGTAATGAATTTGAAATGTTAAAATAAGAAATGTCCTGAAACTCATCGTTACATAACAAAAACCAAAACGGCTTGGTATTATTAGAAAATTCAAGGTTTTTTTAGAAAGCATTGTTTACATATGACATATAAACTACATAATTATATATATGTAGGTGTTAATACCTATGTAATGAATTTGAAATATAAAAATAAGAAAGGTCCTGGAACTCATCCATACATAACAAAAGCCCAAACGGCTTGGTATTATTAGAAAATTCAAGGTTTTTTTAGAAAGCATTGTGTACATATGACATATAAACTACATAATTATAATATATAGGTGTTAATACCTATGTAATGAATTTGAAATGTAAAAATAAGAAAGGTCCTGGAACTCATCGATATATAACAAAAACTAAAACGGCTTGGTATTATTGGAAAATTCAAGGTTTTTTTAGAAAGCATTGTTTACATATGACATATAAACTACATAATTATAATATATAGGTGTTAATACCTATGTAATGAATTTGAAATGTAAAAATAAGAAATGTCCTGAAACTCATCGATATATAACAAAAACCAAAACGGCTTGGTATTATTAGAAAATTCAAGATTTTTAAAAAGAATTGTTTAAATATGTAATTAAACTAGGTGTATATAAATGTTATATCTATGTAATGGAGTTCAAATGGAAAAATAAGAAGAGTCCCGGAACTCATCGATATATCCCTAAAATCAAAACGGCTTTGTATTTTTAAAAAATTTAAAGAGTTCCGAAAAGCTTACATTATATATGGTTTAATAAACCTGGTGTACATAAGAATTTTTTGGTGTCCCGGAACTCGTCGATCGACATACATATATATATATATATATATATATATATATATATATATATATATATATATATATATATATATATATATATATATATATATATATATATATATTATATATATATATATATATATATATATATATATATATATATATATATATATATATATATATATATATATATATATATATATATATATATATAAATATATATTTACATCAGTCTAACAAATGGACGTCCGTACATTACGCATTTACCATCAGTTGGACGTCCGTTGTAATTGGACGTCCGTATACCGGACGTCCGATTGTATCACCTGTTCTTTGAATTTTTTTGGGATTACTAAAGCATCCTCTATCGTTTGGTGAAAATTTGTTTTAGACGTCAAATGACCGATTTTTACCGGAGATTGTGTATACCGTAGTTCAAGCGAATTCCACTAGATGCGCTAAATTCGACAAATATATACAGCTAAGTATATTGCAAACGGAAGGATCTACGTGTATAAGACGTCCGTGTACATCACGAGACCTACATTCTTGCTGGCAACATCGCTTTTGTATATTTCAAGATTACTTTGATATTATTCGTGCATTTGACGTCTCTTTGTCTCGGTAACAGGATACGGCTGACCTGATTGTTAACACATGTTTTGAAATATTTATTTTGCCGTTAAACGTAGTAGGAAATGGTAGAAAGTAATATTGCAATAGAAACGTAAATTTTATCTAAATACAATAAATACCTAAACAACAAATTTAGATTTCATTTTTGTTTTTGGGTTTTCGTATTCAAATATTTTATAGAAGAATAATTATCATAAATCCTGAAGCCAACAGCTTTTCGATTTTCAAGCCATACAGCTTAATTATTTCTTGCATTGGTATTACTTACTTTTTAGTCTGAAGTTTAATTAACAATATGTTGCTAAACGAAAGCAAAAGATTATTATACGCATGTGTATTGTGAATAACTACACGGTTATACACAATATATTAAATATGAAATAATATGAAAACAATGTTTTGCCAGAATTTCAATCAGGGTTTCGTAAACATTATCGTTGTAAAACTAATTTATCAAAAAAAATAATTTTTTTAATGATTTAGATAAAAATAAATCCTTTCTTCTTATTCTTTTAGATTTTACAGAAGCGTTTGACGCTATTAATCATAATATAATACTATCGATATTGCGCTTCATTGGTTTTGGTGCATCATCTATATCTTTAATCGGCAACTAAATATATTAAAGATTTTAATAAGATAAAGTCTTAAACAAAGATTACAAATGGTTCACTTATTCAATGAATCGTTGAGTGTAAATCAGTTCGTGTAAACGTTCAAATCAATTACAAGTAAATTAAGGTGTGCCGCAGGGCTCATTTCTCAACCAATTTTATTTAACGTTTATGCAAGTACTAATTTTATTTTTCTAATTATTGTTTATATACAGATGCTACACAACTTGTTCCAACTTTGCACATAGGCCTCTCCATTCTCGTCAATTGTTTATGTTTGTTGCTGCTTCTTTCTAATGTAATCCAGCAGCCTTTTTCAAATCTTTTTATCTTTTTCTGCGTTGCGTTGTGTTCTGTTCCATTTTAATCTTACGTTTTATTAGCTCTAGTTAGTGTCCAGGTTTGGCAGCTGTGTCTAACGATCGGAAATATAAATACATTGGTTGAACACTACCTTTAAATGTTGTGGCATTTTAAGATTTCTGAAAATCAATTTTAGTTTTCCAAACCGTACCCATACCAATCGTGTTTTTCTAATTATTTCCGCTACTTGATATTCTTTATTTGGCTTCAGGATTTTCCCCAGATATACGTATTCATTGACCCACTCGAAGATACAGTCTTTATGCAGAAATTCGATATATAATCCATATCTTTAATTTCTTCAGTGTTTGTCATTATTTTTGTTTTTTTGATGTTCATCGTTAAACCTATCTTCGTAGAGGTTTTTGCTAGATACTTGATCATTGTTTGTAATTCCTTGAGTGTTGTGGTAATTAAAACTTTGTCGTATGTAAATGTAAGGCGAGTTAGTTCTTTATGTTTGTTACAAATCCTGTACAATCTAATGATCTAAATGCACCCTACGTTGCAAGAATAAATAGCTTCGAAGATATTGTGTCCTTCGAATCGCCAAACGTTTTAGTTGGTTACTACTGGTCTTTTGTTCCAATTGTATTTTCTTTTATATAGATGCTATTAGATATTATGAATTAGTTGCCTGTATCGAGAATCTATTCTACAGTTGTTCATGGCTTGTGCTACAGCCCAAAGTTCAACATAGTCGAATGGGAATATAGACAGGTGGTATTCATTTGCTTCTTTATGAGCGTTCTTACCGTAAGAAGAAGATCTAACGTGCTATATTCCTTCGTGAATCAAGCTTGTTCAACTGGTCGATATGAATCCATATTAGGCGTTAATCGGTTAATGATATTTTTATAAAAAAAAAACTTAAGATAGCAAAGAGATAGGCCGATAGTGTTCTCATTCAACTCTGTGTCACTTCTTGTGTAATAAATGTCTAATAAAACCATCTCATTTATTTTTAAAAAGAAAGAAAATGTATTTTTAGATTGCAGAATAAAACTTGCAGCCGAAAAAAACATTTTGAGAGAACAGTTTTATGACAGTCTTATACTAATCTGTATGTATATTTGTTACTTTACCACTAATTATGTAGACAAATTATTTTGTTAGTTATACAATATACTTTTGTTACAAATAATTGCAAGCAGAAAACAAAAATGAAAGTTTATTAGTAACTGATAAGAGAAATAAATATGTATTACATGCGAGGCAGGCGCGGTAAGACGAGAGATGCGAACGCCTTATGATTATAGGCCGGCCGCGGGTCGGTGGGACATCACAATAAATGATGTCTTACTTTTTATTACATATCTTGATTAATATTTATTTAAAATTCATAAATCAAAGACCATCGTAATTGCAAAAAAACGTGGTTACAATTTCACAAGAATACATGTTTTGTTAAATGCTACAGATATTAAATGCCCGAGATAAAACGGTGTAAAGCAAAAACTACTCGAGTTTAATTAGGTTTGTGCAGTGCTTGAAACGAGAAATCTGCATAAATGTAAATCCTTCTCAATTTTCACTTATGCGATTTACGTGCATTTTCAAACGGAAGCTCTTATTAAGACTTTAAAATCAATAAGAATCTCTACAAAAATATACACAATTTTGTATTACAGAGGTAGCTTATATCTTCTATTTTCTAACTACGTACTTAACTCGAAATTTTTAAATAGTGCCCTTTTGCACCATAGGGTTTTTTGACAAGTTGCAGTTTTATAATCTACAGAACCAAAGCTACAATTCTATTTATTTTATACATTTTTACCTCGAAGTCCTACAAAATGTGTTTTTTGTAAGTTTCGGGGCTCCGAGCACTCTACTAACTAGTATGTCCCCATCTCTTATCTAAATATTAACTTCTTTGTTTCATCACTTATCCTGTCTTCACTAGATTTAGTTTTTCACGCTACTTTTGTTCTTGCATTTAAAAGCTTTTTTCGGTCTGTTGTTGGTTATTTCGTTTATGTCGTTTCTAGTTTTTCTTGCTGGCAACACTCTTCTAGACTTTCTACTGTATACTTTCTAAACTGTCTTTCCTTTCTATTTTTTTATCAAATCAAGCCTTAGCACGTAAACTTCGATATACACTACCTGAGATGAAGTAGTCTATTTCATTTTGGGTCGTTCCATCAAGAGAGATCCACATCTATTTTCGACTAGCTTTTATTTGAAGCTAGAATATTTCGGATTCGCCAAAATTTCATACTAATTTGCCATTAAAGTCACCTAAGGTGATGGCTGGTTTTATCTTTTCTTCGTCTAAAGCTTTCGTTAGTTAGAAGGCTTCAAGTTTTTCTTCTGCGTGTGCAGATGTTAGCGCATAAACCTAAATCATCTTTAATCTGACCTTATATAACAACTTATTCAACTACGATATAAGCGACTCTGCCGGATATGGTTTCAGACTTGACCACTTGAAATGCAAGTTCTTTCTTTATTGGAAATCTTACGCTTCCATATGCTTCGTTTCCCTCTGCCTTGTAGTAGAATGTGATTCCTAAATTTAGTTCTATACATTGTTCTCCTCTTCTTTCTATTTGCGAAAGCACACTATATCCTTTTCTACTTTTTTAGTTCTTCTAATTCATAACCGACGGTTTTAAGCCGAGAAAAAGGTAACATCGTTACCGAAATACGTATTGAGCAATAGTTAAATAGGTACATTGTGTAGTTCGGAGACACCATTTAAAATATTGTGTTATGATAGACCATAGTCTTTACAATCTATTACTATTGCATTAAAATATACATAATCAAGAATTTAAATATGAATTAACTCCTGAAGATAACTGCTAAATTTTATTATACTCGGCGAGAAACTTGGAGAAGCTTTCGCTGTAAGTTAGTTTTTAAATTGATATTCTTGATACAATATCTTATTATATATTTGTATTGTAGTATTAGAAAGTATTTACCTACTAGAAAAAGATAAGATTTTGGAAGACTGAAAGACAAAATTAGCCCCAAAAAAGGTGTTGGCCAATACAGCTCCCAGAAAACTTCATTAACTGCTACAAAGTTTAGCACAAAATTAAATCAATATACCAATGCATATAGCCTGTTAGCACATATGTAAAGCAAGGAAGGATTGTCATTAGCAACTAAAAAATATGAACCAAATTTCAAAATCAAATACCAAAAGGATTACAAAGATATAGGCTAATTTAACTTGATAATTCCATTCAAATCAACCAATTGTTATTGTTATTGTGATGTGTGATCCGAAGAAGAGAAAATGTGGCATAATTATTGTGGTTGCTCAAAATTTTATAGAAATTTCAAGCAAAATATTATCGTAAGGTTAAGAGGTTAAGAGATTCAAGACAGTAGAAGTTGAAAAAAAGGTAATTAAAAACTGTCAAACTCACAATTTGCTGTTGCAAGTCTAGTGACCAAACAGAGACAAAACATCATAAAGGAAGTTTCTAAGGTACAAGATGGTTACATGAATTTCTCGTCGTTTGTTTATAAATCTCAGATAATCTAAATTCAATAGTAAAATGGTATTTTCTTTTGTTGCTAAATAACGTTATATCTATTCTTATATTTAAAAGGGTGTCTATAAACTACATATTTGTTTTTGACGTAACAATGCCAATACATATTTCGGAAACAAGGTTATTTTATTATTATAACCCTCTCTTCAGTGGGTACAAATGAAAGCATGGCGTTTAAGAAATATGTACTAATACAAAAGGGACAACCATCGGCCTTGGCTATTATGGGATCCATGTGTTACATAAAGATTTCTGACCTAAAAATATTTTGTTAGTTTTAAAATTAGGTACTCTGTTTTTCTCTTACGTACAATTTTATAACTTTAACTAAAATTGACGGTATTATTAAAAAGAAAATAAATACACTGTTTACAATAATTCTTTTTGTAAAAGTTAAAATTTAAATTGTTATAAATAACACAAATTCAATTTGCTAATTTAACCATTTCACAAAGAAAAATTGAATTGGAAGTTAGTAATTAAAATTGACGATATTATTTGTAAATTAAATGCACCGTTTAAAATATTATAAGTATCGTTTTGTCAACGAGAATTAAAATAGTTAAAATATATTTTACCTAAAAAGCTAATCATTTGTTTTTATCTTTGCTTACAAGTAAATCTTATGTTTGCGACCACTATTAAAGATTTAAAAACTGAAAGCCATAATTAGTAGTTTAAAAAATCATTTAGACTGACTCATTAAGACAGAAAGATGGAAAGTGGGCAACAAACAACGAACAAAAGGCAAATATTTTTGCGATTCATTTAGTAAAAACTATTTCAGCCACATAAAGAACAAAATGTACCTAATTTAAATGAGCCAATCCAACAAGATGAGATCAGACTTGCTTCACCTAAGGAAATAATGGCTAAAATCAAAGCTGACTTATCTAATAAATGCTGCCTGCCTTCATATTATTTAAAGTACGTGCCTAGATTGTGGAAAGTTGCGGAGGTCATCATGATTCCCAAACCTGGGAAACCATCTAACGAAGTTTTATCTTACAGACCTATATCTCTACTTTCTGTAATATCGAGATAAATTACTGTTAAAAAGATTAAAGCCTATCATTGAAGAGAAAGATTTAATTCCACCTCATCAATCTATCGGGAATCTATGCTACATTTATTGGTTTGTTCCTCAGCCCAAACTTCAACACAGTCGAATGCCTTTCCATAGTTGACCAAGTCAGAGGATATAGACAGGTGGTATTCATTTGCTTCTTTATGAGTGAGCTTTTCGTAAGGAGACGATTTGACGTGCTATATTCTTCCTGAACCCAACTTGTTCGTCTGGTTGATACGAATCCATTTTAGGTGTTAATCGGTTATTGATATTTTTTTATAAAAAACTTTAAGATTTAAGATAAGATAGCAAAGAAATACTCCGATAGTTTTTTAATTCGTCCCTATTTTCCTTCTTGTGTAACAAAATGCTTATACCTTCATGTCGATCTAAACCTGCAAGTAGTTGTAATACAATTTGTTTGAATGGTTCCCTACTGCGAATTACACATAAAGACACCAGTAAAAGGTCTACCACTCAAATATGTATATTTTTCCTCGTCGCCTCGCAAGGAACACAGGCACATGTTTTGGCTTGTACGAATATACCCATATTTCATATGTTACAAAGATCCTTTACATAAAATTTCTTTCTTACTAGATGTGAATCATATTTTGTAGAATTCATATGACGGTCATTGTTAAAATACAGTTAAATATCTTTTTCTAGAACTGTCAAAAAATTGTATTTCATATATCATAGCAACAAGCTAGGAAAAATGGCTATTTGGTGAGTTTTTTGATCGAGACGGAGCCCAGATTAGAAACATCTCGTGAATGGAAATAGTTATTTGTGTATTTTATTTCAAGAATGAAAGTCTTTTCGAAAATCTCATTCGAGACCACCAAAGTCCTTTCGATCACGAATTACGCACAACGTTTTTTCTGTAGCGTTATTAAAATAACCGAAAAGGTAATAAAGAATAACACAAGGAAATTCCTATTTTAGCGCAAAGTCGACAATTTGGTTGTTGCTACGGAAACGATATTGCTCAAATATGCATAAATCGCATGAATGCACGAAATAGTTTTCGCTCTGAAGCGAGAAACATTTCGTGCACGTTGTCAAGTAAACAAAACCAATGTGGCATTTTGCATACGGATATTAATGACAATCCAACTCGAAAATTTTTAACCAATCAAATTACAGAATTTTTCAAATTGGGACCAATGAAATTAGTTTTATAGTGAAAAAACCACTAGTGGTTTTTTCAACAGTAAAAACACAAGAGCTTTTTTTTATCGGATAAATTTCTTTTTGTAACGAAATAATTTTGCAAATCAGTAATTTTACGAGAAAAACTGACATGAACTGACAAATGTCAGTTTTTCGAGCAAAATTACTGATGGAAAAATTTTGAGTTAAAAAGAAATTTATTCTTAAAAGAAAAGCTCGAGTATTTTTTGGCAAGATAAATTAACGACTGAATATATGAATGAACAACAACAATAATTATTTTTATTGATACAATTAAATTATTTGAATGAACAGTTATTAAATACACAATTGTTATAAATAATTATAACTGACAGGGCAGACATTAAAGTGACGTAAGCGTACTAGATGTAATCTGGTTATGAGGAACAGGCGTTTTTATCGGTGATAAAAAAGGATGCACCTTTTTTATCGCTGTCAAAATGACAAAACTGTCATCATTAAATGACACATTTTATATAGGAGTTAATTTATCACTAAGAAAAAACCACTTGTCAAAATGAAATGTCAAATTCAATTAAATTAATATTAACTACACACGCTAAATAAAAATTTGCTCGGTGGATCGTCAAGCCGAATACAGCTCGTGGTCTAATTTTTTCTTGCAAAATTTATCGTTTAAGACATTCGTAGCTTTTGCTTTTGGAAAATTACACTCTTCTTCTGCGTCGACTCGTGTAGTTTTCGTTGCAAAGCTACTCATATCTGAAACGACAAATGTTGTCGGAAAAAATTAGACCACTTGTGATATTATATATGAAAAAATGTCATCATTTCTTGACAGCTGTAGAAAAAAAATATTTTTTCCTAGCGAGTTAACGCAAACTAAGCGTACCTACTCGATGTTCAATACAATTCATGAATCTAAAGACTTGGTTTAAGGTTTAAAAACCATTTTTTATCAAAATTAGAAAAAATTTTTGTAGGATACGGATTAGGAAATGCGATTTTGTGTAACTCTTGTGTTTTAAATTTACGATTTTCATAATAACCGTAATTATCTTTCGACCAATAGAAAGCGAGATATACGCGAAAAAAATCAATTTTCATGACTTTGATCTTGAATTACTTTCGAACCGAACATGATATCGATGGCGACTTTTTGCATGTTACTTATAACGTCCATATAACGGCTGTTGTGTGCAAAAATTCAGCTTAGTGCAAATTCTTCAGAAGTAAAATGCTAATGTTACTAGTCGAATTAGAAATTCTATTCCTGCGCGTTATGTACATTTTTTAGTGCATCAAATTATTTCGTAAATGAAAGAAATAGCGAGTCTCACTTTTCATTCTTGTGTTCCCTGGTTACTGAGTTTAAAAAATGATTTATTTGAGCAACAACCTTAGTTTAGTCTTTTAAAAATAGTTCTGTCGTTAGCATATTTTAACTTACTGGGGTTAGTAACTTATTACTAACAGTATGTGATATCTAAAGTGAACCCTCAAAAAATAGTACTATTAATGTACTGATTTTGTTATTAGCTCTGATTATTAGATTATTATTATTATTAGCTTTCTAGTTAGCAGTTCTATTATCAACTCTAAAATGTAAGTTATTTTAAAATTCTAAAAGTTCGCTTGAAGAAATAAAGTTCACCATCAAAGTTACAAACTAATTTAACATTATTTTTTACATATTTTACAGCTGTACTGTCCAAAAAGCATTGTACGCCCACAAAAAAAGAGTTCAATAAAGAAATAGTGGTTAATAAGTTTTAGATATAGTGCAAATCTTTTAGTTTTGTTATACAGATTTAAATATTTATTATATAATATTATACTATGCGTTTAATATAATTTATGCTTTTTGAATAAAATTATTCTGAATATTATTTCTATTAGCTTGTTATCTCCGCATTCGAAAAAACATTAAAGCTTTAAAGGAACCAACTTGTACTAATAATAATGTATGAAAGGCAATAAATACACGCCAGAAAGGTTGTAAAACGATTTCGGGAGTTTGTATTTGTTCTTACTTCTAAACAGAAATATCTTAGGAATGAAACTGAAACTTAGAAATCACTATAGGGAATGCTTTTAATTCTACCCGCATTATCTTGTTGGAGTATTATAAAGAACTATATATTTGAACTATGAAAATATTGATGGCATTTGACTTTTGACTTCTTATTAAAGTACCCAATAACAGAAAATTTTGAATTAGAGAATTTCAAAAACATAACATTACAATTACATTGTGTTCTTGTATTCTTGTGTGTTGTTTTTAAAATGCTAAAGTAAAAATATTTTTTAAGTTCTCTAACTAATTTAAATTTCAGGTAAGTTAATATTTCTTTCATAATAATGTATCAATCAAAAAATTTACACTTTTATTTTATAATATAAATATACATATTTTACAAACCAATTAAATAATTATTTAGAATCAAGACTTTTTCAGGGATAACCTGATATATAATAACATAAGAAAGAAATTCTAAAGATTCTTCCCTACTTCCATAACAATATTACGAACACCAGATTTTTAAAGCGTCGTAAATATGTCTAACAATTCGTTTCGCATTAAAAAGAATAAGACAACATACAGTACAACAGTGTAAGAAAGAGCCAGATGTTTCTTTTACACCGACAACGTTGCAGGACGTCAAAATACCGAATTCCACATTAGTGTATATCTCTGGGACGTCATTTTGTCGGAAATATTTATATGGATATACACTGGACGTTATAAGACTGTATTATGTGCGGACGTCGAATGACGGTGTATATTGACTTCTTTATTTTTGATTTTATTAAAAATCTAACTAGCACACGTAACACTACTATGTAAAATAGTGTATATACACGAACTAAATCTTCTCTAGCGTTATTAGTTGTGGTGGACGTCCAATTACTTAGATATGAAAGGACGTCCATTTGTTAGGCAGATGTAAATATATATATATATATATATATATATATATATATATATATATATATATATATATATATATATATATATATATATATATATATATATATATATATATATATATATATATATATATATATATATATATATATATATATATATATATATATATATATATATATATATATATATATATATATATATATATATATATATATATATATTGGAAAAAAATGATAATGAAAACAAATGCCAAAGTAACACAAACAAACTGTAAATGATAATATTATAAACTTACATAAAAAATAAAATAAAATGATTTATAATTTAAAATCGGCGGTCAGGATAGACGTGCGGATTGGCCTGTCTCTGGAACAAAGGAGAAATTGCGTGAGACTTCAATCTCAGTAAGTACGCACAAAATGGTTAATAGTTCTACGACGCGTCATGTACATTGTGATCGAGAGTATTCATCAGTTGCCCCTTCGGCAACATATTCCAAACAAAGAAAATGAGAGTCTATAATAATCATATATTCATCAAAGTTAGCTTGTCCAAGGGAGCCAGGGTGGTAGCCCGTATAACCAAAGTGCACTTCGGTATACACAAACAACAAAATAGGCAGTCGCTAAAACACGCAGTTTAACGAGAACCAGTAGCGCACTCAGTCTACTAGTTATGCTGCCACAAAAACAACGGGGCTCCTCCAGGGTCCCAGCATTTAGCGATCAACTAAATGTAAGAGAGGCGCTACCCTCACGGACATCAACAAATAGTATTTCTCTTAATAGATGAATAATCCCGTGAAAGTAATTAAAGGAAAACATGCCATTTTATTATAAATAAAACATTAGCGTGCGGTACTTACAATATTTTATATCCAACACTTAAAACTTCAATTTTAAATAAACACTTAAATAATGTTATTAAAACTAAAAATTAATAAGATCGGTTCGACTGCTGCATTCACGCACCCCACTTTACTAATGAATGTTTTAAAAACAACGAAAGAATGTTACCCAGCACCACAAAGGACGTCTGTAGTAGGCTATCGGTGCGGGGTAGTGCTCGAAGTTGGGATTAGTTAAGCTTGTATTGGTTTCTTTTTTTGTACTATGTCTATGATTATTAGGGTGACTACAAAATCGGAAATGTGAATACAATAGTCGGCCATCCTACAAATAAGAACATCCCCGTTCTGGATGTTTACCTGATATTAGATAATTCGTCTACTGGGCCTTCTTGTTCGTCTTCTTCAGAGGAACTCAAGATCGGCTGGGTTTCCCAATGGTTTCATGTGGGCTACCGATTCCACACTAAGAAAATATCCTCGCCTCTTTCTTTTTGAACCTTCTATTTCTTTGATCACATATCTGTCATTTGATAGCTTCTTCTCTACACAAAATGGCCCTTTATAGTTGGGCATTAACTTTTTACTACCTTCTCCAATTTTTGTTTTTTTTTTAAACTATTAGATCTCCAGGTTGATAAGTTCTTGAAGCTTTTCTTTTCTTATCAAATCGAACTTTACTAGACTCTTGTTGTCTAGTAATTTTTTCACTAGCTTCTTGCCTTATTTCTTCCAAGTCAACAGTTGGAGGTTCAGATTGCATGAGATTTGATAACACTGCATCCGCAGGAGCTTTGGGTTTGTATCCCATCAACATTTCACTTGGCGTCTTCCCTGTCGAGGCGCTCCTGGTATTGTTCATAGCAAATTGAACGTGACCCAGTTTGCCTTCCCACTGGGAATCTTTTGCTATACTTGTGGCCAAAGCAGATATTATTGTGGAATTATATCTTTCCACTTGTCTGTTAGCCCTTGGGGTGTTGGTGGCGTTTAAAATGTGTTTTATACCTTTGGATCGGCAAAAGTCTTCAAACTTTTTGGACGTAAGACTTGTCCCTCTGTCAGTGATGATGCGTGTCGGGATCCCGTATAAATTCACTACATTCTGAAGAAAACGTAAAACTGGAGCGGTCTTAGTGTCTTTAGTGGCACATAATAAAATAAATTTTGTAAAGGCATCTATAAGCGCAAGTACATACTTCTTCCCTCCAGAGCTGGGTAAAGGACCAAGATGTTCTAAATGTATTGTGTGAAATGGAATCGCAACTTTCTTTACAGGATGCAGAAAGCCTTCCTGTTTTCCCTTTGGAATCTTGTGCATAATGCAGGGCATGCAACAAGCTATGTACCGTTCAACATATGCGCGCATCCCTGGGAACCAGTACTGTTCAAAGATCTTTCGCATCGTCTTATCGATTTCAAAGTGTCTCAAATCGTCATGAGTCGCTTTTACAATAGTTCGCCTCATGCCTTTGGGTACAACCCATAAGTGCTTTCCGTTTATTTTTATATAAATCTTGTTACCATCTAACTTATACTTTTCGGAAATCTCTTTCTCGTATCCATCTGATGGAACTTTCTTTTCGAGAATGTTTTGTATGGCCTTCAATTTAGCATCGGTCAACTGAGCTGCGTGCAGAACGTCTAGAGAATCGATTTTAAATATTTGTAGCTTTTCTAGTGTGGTAACTTCTTCCCTAATGGGATTTCTGCTTAGGGCGTCGATATGAGCCATTTGTGTTCCGGCTCTATGAACTACATCGAAGATAAATTCTTGTAGATGGATCCACCACCTAGCTATCTTAGGCACTAGATCTCGTTTAAGGGCTGAACTTTTTATGGCACTACAATCTGTTACGACTTTGAAATGTATTCCAACAAGGTATACTCTATATCTCTTTAATGTTTCGACGACAGCCAGGGTCTCCAGCTCGTAGGCGTGCCATTTGCTTTCTGTGTCTGTTGTTGTACGACTAAAATACGCAACTGGATGTAAGGCTTCGTCGTCGTCTTTTTGTAGGAGAATTCCTGCAATACCAACTGAACTTGCATCAGTATGAACTTCTGTTTCTGCCTTAGGATTATATATGGACAGAACAGGTCTGGTTATGAGAACATCCTTCAGCGTGTCAAAAGATTTCTGCTGTTCATCGGACCAAGGCCACTTCTTATCTTTCTTTAGTAAAGTAGTTAGAGGTTTTGCAATGATCGAATAGTTTCTAACAAAGCGCCAAAAAAACCAGTCAGTCCCAAAAATTGTCTGACGTTGTGAATAGTTTTTGGGACGGGAAATTCTTTGATTGCTTCAATCTTTTTCATCCCGGGTTTTATTCCATCACTGTTCAACTCAAACCCAAGTTAATTAACATTTCTTTGAAAGAATTTACATTTTTCCGGATTTAGTGTCAAATTGTTTTCTATGAGTGTATTAAACAAAGTTTCTAAATGTTGCATACCTTCCTCAAATGTTTTAGAGGGTACCAACACATCATCGAGATAAGCCACTGCTATACTGTCTTTAAGACTGCCCAAGATTTTGTTAACAAAGCGTTGAAATACACTAGGGGCATTTGTTAGTTCAAAGGGCATTCTCTTAAATTCATATTGCCCATCACTTGTTACAAATGCTGTCTTTGACCTTGGTGCTTCGTCTATGGGCACTTGATAATATCCAGAAAACATGTCAAGAATAGAAAAGAAATTATAACTCCTGAGCTGATCAATTTGGTCGTCTATTAGTGGTAAAGGATGTCTATCTTTTCTTGTTATAGCATTCAACTTGCGATAGTCGATGCAAAGACGCTTATCCCCGTTAGCTTTGGCCACTAATAAAATCGGTGAGGCGAATTCAGAATCGGATTCCTGAATGATCCCTGCTTCAATCATCTCTTTAATCATTTCCTTGACTTTCTCTCTTTCTACAAAGGACATTCGGTAGGGTCTATATCTTACGATCTTGTTTGAAGTCAAGTCGATAGTCATCGATTATGTTGTTATTTTGTTTAAAGAATTTTTATTTTTTGTTTTTAAAATCGTTTTATTTAAAGCTTTATTGTGTTTTTGTTGGTTGTTGATAAAATTAGTTACTATAACAAAAACACAATAAAGCTTTAAATAAAACGATTTTAAAAACAAAAAAATTCTTGAAACAAAATAACAACATAATCATTACCAAAGCTGATAAAGGCAATGTCACTGTAGCAATAAAAAAAGATGAATATAATAACAAACTAGAAGAACTACTTAAAGACCAAAATACTTATAAACTAGTAGACAAAGACCCCACTACCAGCACTCAAAGAAAAAACAATGAATTAATTTCAAACCTAAAAAAACAGAAATACATCGACGAAGCTACAGCAAAAAAGCTGACTATATATAACTCAATATCAGCGAAACTCTATGCTATTCCTAAAATACACAAACAAGGTACACCACTTCGACCAATTGTATCTACAATCAACTCACCAACTTATAATCTATCAAAATTTGTTTCAGACATATTAATCAAATCCTTTAATAATAAAACTGAATATAACATAAAAGACACATTTGATTTTGCTAATAAAATGAATGATTACCAACTACCTAAAAACTATGTAAATGTTTCATTGGATGTAACTCAATTATTCACCAACATCCCTCTAGACCTAACAATAAAGGTTATTGAAGAAAATTGGAATATAATACAAATTCACACTAACATCTCAAAACAATATCTTATCATTATAATAAGATTCATCTTTAACAATATATACTTTGTAAGTAATAATAAACATGTAAAACAGATATTTGGTGCTCCAATGGGGTCACCATTAAGCCCCGTATTAGCACTCATTATCATGGATTATATCCTAGATAACTGTCTAGCTCAATTATCGTTTAGTGTATCCTTCATCGTCAAATGTGTAGATGATATCCTCGTAGCCATACCAGAAAATAAAGTTCAAGAACTATTAAACACTTTTAACTCGTTTAACCCTCATATTCAATTTACTATTGAAGAGGAAAAAAATAAATCTATACCATTTCTAGACACTATCGTAATCAGAAATAAATCGAACAAAATAATGTTGGACTGGTATCAAAAACCTACAAATTCAGGTCGCTACCTGAATTTCCACTCCAATCAATCAATAACACAAAAAAAAGAACACAGTATTAGGTATGAAAAACAGAATACAAAAAATAGTTCATCCTATAAATTTAAAAAAAAATTTAAACACTCTCTTAAATACCTATGTTCAAAAATAATGGTTACCCGAATAAACTTCTAAACATATGGATTTTCAACACACCATGCAAAATAGATTTAAATAAAACTAATGAAAACAACAAAAATAAAAAATACAAAGAATTTCCATTTATTAAACAAATTACTCCAAAACTTAAACAACTAATAACTAAAGAAAATATTATTATAGCTAGTTATTGTAGTCACAACTTAAATAATCTCTTTACTAAATTAAAAGACAAAACTGAAAATGACAGATTATCAGGATTAGTTTACTTAATACCATGTAATGATTGCAATGGTGTATATGTGGGACAAACTAAACAATGGTTATGCAATAGGGTAAAACAACACAAATTAGATATAAAAAATAACAAAAATAATACAGCTCTGTCATCACATACAAAAGATACCCTACACAATTTCAATTTTAATAACGTAAAAATTCTTGAAATGGAACAAAACCTCCATAAAAGGAGATTTTTAGAGATGTATCATATAAATAAAAAAAGGACTCAATTAATTTTAACACAGATACCCAAAATTTAAATATAATTTACTCTTACTTAATTGCAAAACCAACGATGGTATGCAACACATATGACACCAAATAATAAGTTGTGCTTGATTGATATTATTAACAATCCTTAAATTTTCACTCGTAGTGTATAAATTTTAAATTTTACAAATTGGCTAACTTGTAACCTTATATGTCAAAAGAATTAAAAGCGCAATTGTTCATGTCTTTATAATTTTTATAATTGGAATAACAGTTTTAAAATCTGAAAACTAAATTGTAATTGTTATTATTAACTTTAAAGTATGTGCTATATTCATCAATATCTATCTATTTTAACAAATCATGTTTTTTGACTTTTAATTTCCATATCTGTAAGTATATAAAAAAATAACCTAAAATAATTAGTCAAACTTAACATTGCAAAAGAAATTTTTATAGCATGTGCTAGAAGAAGCCATACAAATAGATGGCGAAAATTCCACAAATGAAATATCCAATAAAGTGAAAACTATTTCATCGTTTCTCCTAACTAGCAACGTATACTGGTCAAGATACTTTACTTCGTTCAATTATTATTTTAAATTAGTTTTAACAAAAATATGTGGAAATATTAATTTAATAAAGAATACTGTAACAACCCTAATAGCACACACTGCCCGATGGACGTTCTTTTTAGGTCCATTGTAGGTACTGTAGGTCCGAGGATGTAAAATGGACGTCTGCTGGACACTCGCACGAGGACGTTTTTTAGAAGTACAACAAAAGACGTCCAGCGGAGGTTTGTTTTGGGTCCATAGTAGAACCTTAAATCCCAGGACATAATAAGGACGTCTGGCGGACGTTCACACGCGGACGTTTTTCAGAAGTACGACAACAGACGTCCAGCGGACGTTCGTTTTGGGCCCATAGTAGGTCCTTGAATCCCAGGACATGATACGGACGTCTGGCGGACGTTCACTTGAGGACGTTTTTCAGAAGTACAGCATAAGATGTCCAGCGGACGTTTGTTTTGGGTCCACAGTTAAGCCCTTAATCCCAGAACAAGATACGGACATTTGGCGGACGTTCACACGCAGACGTTTTTCAGAAGCACAAGAGACGTCCAACGGACGTTTGTTATGGGCCCACAACAGGCCCTTGAGTCCCAGGACATGGTACAGACGTCTGGCGGACGTGCACATGAGAACGTTTCTCAGAAGTACAGCATAAGACGTCCAGCGAACGATTGGTTTGGGTCCATAAAAGGACGTTCATAGGGGAACGTTTTACAGAAGTACCTACAACAAAACATGTCCGGCAGACGTTCGATTTGGGTCCATAATACGTTCTAATAGGAATTACAAAATGATTACAAACAATTTGTAGATTAAGATTAACAATTATTCTAGAAATCTATTTTAACAAAAGATGTCCACTGGACGTTCAGTTTAGATCATGGTAGGCCCGTGACTTCAAAGTCATAAAAAAACCGGTCTGAACTTCAGATAAGGATCTTTTTTTAAGAATAGTCTGTTACATGTACATATAATTTTGAGAGCTTAACAAGGACCTCTATGAATACACATTTTTCTTATTGTTATTAAATACTACATTATGTAGTTCTCTAAACAAAGAATTAAAACTATTACTTAAAACTTAGTACAAAACAAGAACAACTTAGACAAAAAACATGTTTATCAATCTTACCTGCCTTTGAGAATGACATTTAATGTCGAAACAATATTGTCAGGTTAAGAATCTTGTGAAACTTTAATTAATCTCTGAATTTATATTATATTTCATGATTATGGAGTTCCACAAAGTAAGGCTGGAGACAGTAAACTCTGTCACTGTTTAGGTTATAGTTAATCTTAATATAAACAAAAATCCTGAACCGGAGCACTAGAATCGATCAAACTTAAAATTTCTAAAGTTTTGATTTTTCTGAATTCATATTAAATGACGAAAGAAAAAATTATGTACCTCTTTCCATCACACTAAAATTGAGACTAAACGTTTTGTCAGTGATACTATGTGTAGGGAATTCATAAATTAAATGTGTTGTTCAATTATTTACATACTTATCTAAAGCATGTGAGTTTAATTATATTCTGTGGCCGAAGCTTTTTTTTTTAAACTTTATTTATTGAATATAATAAAACACATTTATATATTTCGTTTGCAGTCGTAGAATATATTTTATTAATTTTTAATTAGTAGAAAACTATAATGATACAAATGTATTAATATTACTTTGTCTGTAATTATTTTAACGAAGTTTTAAGACGAGCTTAAAATAATTAAATTTGAATTAACACACTTAACAGAACAATTTTAAAATTCACATTTAAATGACATTAAGCAAAATAATTAATTAAAACTCGAATGAGCCTTTATGTTTTTCTAGCAGGATAATTTTAAAATCCACACCTAGTTTTAATACTCACACAGGATAAACACTTGTTGAATATTTAATAACGACTTGTGAGTTGGATGATGATTTATAAAGACTGAAGACTTAATATTAAAACAGAGGTATTTATACCATATCGCCTACACAGTTTTCATGGTCATGAGAGAATAATTGCTACAGAAGTTTCTCATAGAGATAACGTCCATTTATCAGAAAGCTGGTAATTTGAAACCCGTGAGTTTTATTATCTTAAGCAATTCTCATGTAACATGATCTTATCTATAGTGCGATTCTACGTACGTTACTCCTCCACCCTTAGTATTTTCAATGTTATTAAAATAATTTGAAAATAAAATTTGAAATAATATTTATATATTATAAAATTTTTCAAAGAAATCTAAATTGGTATTTCTTCGTTATTTTTGTTATTTATAAAATCTTTATTTAGAAAATCTATAAATTTGATTTTGAAGGAGTTACGTTTACAATAAATATACAATAATAAACTTATAACTATTACAATGATAAATATAATTATAATGATACTTAATAAGATCAGATGATCGAGGGTTGTAGTACTATTCATCTTTAGAAGATGATTTTGGTTTGTGATCTTCAGTTGATATTTGTTCAATTTCTGTGTATCGATTGTAGTTAAATCGATTTTAGTTATATTTACATGTTCGAATTGAGGGATTGTTAATTTTGCAATATCTATGATATTAAATTCTATTACTTTATTAGAAATACTTTTGGCTGTAGATAACATGTTTTTGTGATTGATCATGACAATACAGTCAGGACTAAGATGTATAAGTTTTGAACCAACAAGTTCTTTACGATACGTTTGATCTCTACATTTAATGTCTAAAATGGATCTGGAAGGGGAACTGATTAACCAGGTTACAGAATCAATTTGGTAAACTTTAGTAAAGATAATTGTTTCATATAAATGTAGGTATTTTGGGTCAGCAGGATAAGGGATGGTTAAAACGTCTTGATCTGTGAGGTATGAAGAAATTTAATTTCAAATAGTATTATTTAAAATATTAACTTGTTCGATTAGGATGAGGAGCATTGTTGTCCTGAAAAAGGTAACATTTCGTTAGCATGTCTTTGAAGTGGTGGTCTACCATCAGGGGGTGTTAGTTCGTAAACGTCATGTTCTAAAATTTTTGAGATAATATAAGGTCCGTCAAATCTTGGATCCTTTTTATTTCTTAGATTGGTTTTTATAAATACTTTGCTATTCAAATTAAATTGTTTATTTGTTTTGGATTTGTTTAATTTGGAATTTCGATTTTCTTTAGTTTCCATCTGCGTTTGTTGTAGGGATTCATATAAATATTTCATTTTATTTTTATGTGTGGATAAGTAATCATGATAATATGTTCTGTTGTAATCAAGGTCAAAGGGGTTTTTACTTTCAGTGTGTCCAAAAACGATTTCAAAAGGGGTTAAATGAAGATTCGAATGTATAGTATGATTGTATGCTAAAAGGCAATATTGGATTTTTTGCTGTTCAGGTATATTGGTTAATAGTCGATAATGTTCAATGATTGTAGAATGTAATCTTTCGATTGGTGAATTAGATTGATGGTGATGAGGTGTTGTTGTATGTAATTGGATTTTATGCAAGGCTATAAAATCTTTAAAGATATTTTTATTAAATTCTCCGTCGGCTATAATGACATTAGGAGTTGTAAATGTTGAAATGTATTTCAATAACTGTTCAGTTACTTCTATTAAATTTCGGGATTGTAAAGGATAAGCTTGTGCAAATTTTGAAAAAGCGTCAATGATTGTTAAGTAACTTTTATTTTTAATTTGGAATATATCAATATGAATTGTATGGAATGGTCTAGAAGAAGTAGGGGTTAATTGAAAAGGTTGATTAATAGGTTTTCTGTTGTATTTTTGTTGTTTACAAATTTGACAATTATTAATATAATTTGTAACATCTTTTATAATAGAGGTCCAATAATATTTTCTTTTGAGATGTTCAATAGTTTCATTTATTCCACGGTGGTTGGTTTTTCCTAAATGGTATTCTTGAATTTGTTTTTGTCTTTCTTCGGAATTTAAAATATAGGTTACTTGAGTTATACAACGATGAAATTTGGGAGTATTTTCGTTTGTGATTGTATTAATGAAATTTGAAAAGTCTAAATAAAGTTGGTCATCTGGGAAATAACAATAGTAATGATGTTTGGGTTGACAATGTTCAATTAATAGGGTGTTAAATATTTCTGACTTATTAATTTGATTAACGAAGACGGCGTAATGAGTAATTCCGTCGTATTTTGTGATTCTGATTGATCTTGGAATTTGAGCATTAATAAATTCTATCTGATTTTTAAAATGTTGTAGAGGTTTCTCTGAAATATCAATTACGGGGGTTGAAGATTGTTGAGAATGTACCGTGTCAATATAAGAATTTTGATCATTATTTTCTTCGTTGTTCGGGTTTTCAATGTTTTCAGTAGCGTCAGTTTGAGGGGGATTATAAGTTGGAATGTCGAATAAGTCTGTAATATCGGGAGTACTTGCTCTGCTAGCTAGTCTGCTGTCATAATTAGTTTGTTCTGGTTCAGGGGTTGATAACGATGCAGGTCTAATATTTAATGGGTGAATTTGAATTCTGGATAATGCATCTGCAACTTTATTTATTTTTCCGGGGATATAATTTACAGTAAAGTCGAATTCTTCTAATTTCATTGCCCAACGAGTTAATTTTGAATTTGGTTCTTTTAAATTCTTGAGCCATACTAATGGTCTATGATCTGTAAATAAGGTAAATTTCTTTCCATAAAGATAGGGTCTAAATTGTTTTGTTGTCCAAATAACTGCTAATAATTCTCTTTCGATAGTACTATAATTTTGTTCAGAATTATTTAAAGTCCTAGAAGCATAACAAACAGGTTTTCCTTTTTGAGATAATACTGCGCCTAAAGCGAATTTGCTAGCGTCTGTGGTTAGTTCAAAAGGTTCATCAAAATTGGGGTATTGTAGAATTGGTTCGTTAGTCAAAATGTTTTTACAATGTTCGAATTTAGATAAAAACTCTGTTGTATGAATAATTTTGTTATCTTTCTTTAAACAAATGGTTAAGAATTTTGTTATTTTCGCGAAATCTTTTATAAATTTTCGATAATATCCAAATAGTCCTAAGAATGATTTAATTTCGGTTCTTGTTTTGGGTGCTGGAAAGTTTTTGATTGCTGAGATCTTGTTTGGATCTGGTTTAATTCCTTCTGGAGTTACAATATGTCCTAAATATTTAATGGATTTATGTAGAAATTCTGATTTGTCTAATTGAATTTTGATATTATGTTGTCTACATCTTTGGAATATATTTTTTAGTCTAAACATGTGATCTTGAAGAGAAGCGGAATAAATTATGATGTCGTCTAAGTAGACTAGACATTGTTGGGGTGTTAAACCTATAAGGGCGTTATTGATTGCACGCTGGAATGTAGCTGGTGCATTTTTTAAACCAAAAGGCATTCTTTTAAATTGGAAATGACCTTCTTCTGTCGAGAAAGCTGTTTTCTCTCTATCCTTTTTTTCAATTTCTATTTGCCAGAAACCGGATGTGAGGTCAAGAGTACTAAAATACTTTGATCTGCCTAAATTATCTAAAACGGTTTCTATTCGGGGTAATGGGAATTTGTCCTCGATAGTCTGTTCGTTCAGTTTCCTGTAATCTATGACGATCCTCCACTTCTGTTTTTGGGATGCGTCTAATTTCTTTTTTACTACCCAAATTGGAAAATTAAATGGGGATTCTGATGGTTCAATAATTTGGTCCTTTAACATTTTATGAATTTGGTTTTTGACTTCTTCACGGTGAATCTGGGGGTATCTATATGTCTTAGTGTAAATTGGGGCATCTGTTTTTGTCCTAATATGGTGTTTTGCTAAATTTGTTGCTGAAAGGGGTATGTCTGGGGTGTAGAATACGTCTTTGTATTCATAGCAAAGGTTTGTCAAGAGGGTTTCCTCTTCTTCATTAAGATGTTCTAATCTTAAATTATTTTTTAAATTTTCGTTCAAGATTTTTCTTACGTTGGAAGGGGATTTTACATTGAAATTATTAATTTGGATTAAATCATCTGAAGTGTTATAATCTTCTAAAATTAAAGGGTCATAAATACTGATAACTTGAGGTTCATTGGAAGTATTGATAAGGCTTATTTGAAAATAATTGTTGTATAATCTGACAATAGCTGAAGGCATAATGACGTGGGCGTTAAACTTAAGTTTGGGGGTTAATTTTGTTCCATTAATTCCAACTGCTGGAAGTGTTGTAAAAATTTCGGTTCGAGCTGGTATATGGATCTTTTTTATTGGTTCCTGATTTGATTTTAAATTTGAAAAATTACAATGATTTCGTTGTTGCATTTCTTGCTTTAATTTGGAAGGGTTATAATAAAAAGGTACGGTTGTTTTTTCCGTTTGGATATGCATCCATTTATAATCGATTGATGCGGATACGTCCATCAAAAGATCTGATCCTATAAGTCCTACATAGTCGGGATGAAAGTCAAATAAGTAACATGTATGAAGTCCTTCTTCGTCAAAAAGATTAGGTATAGGGATGTCTGCTACGTAATTATGTTGAGTAGTTCCATGGGAAGTTGTAATTTCAAAATTATATTTATAAATAGATTCTGGGAAGTTTTCTTGCACAAATTTGGGAGAAATGATAGTTTTTGAACTCCCTGTATCGATCAATAATGTTTCATTCGATCCTGGGATGATTAAATAGGGTAAGTTTGCTTTGGGGTTTATGTTAAAATGTAATAGGGGTTCCGAGGCTCTTAATGAAAATTTACATTAGAGTCCATGTTTTCGTATTCTTCTTCTGGTTGATTGTAATATTGATTCTCTTGGACATATTCGTCTTGGGGATGTTCATCTTGAGGATAATTAGGATTTTCATTAGAAGTATTATCAAAATATACGAGATCTGGTTCGTCATATTCAATATTATTGAAAGATGTTGATGGTAAATTATCGTCGTGATAATTTATTTCTTCTGGAATTGCATTTGGAAAGCGTCTAAAGCGTTGTGAGTTCGTTCTGAATTTATTTTGATTTCCTAATTGTCTGGTAGCGGGTCTTTTAATTATGCTAACCTCCATAGGTTCTGGAGTATATGTGGGTTGATGGTTCGGTTTGAAAGAACTAAAATTTCTAGATTGATTTGATCTAATGTTGCTACTTGAAGCATCATTCGACGTGAAATTTGGGAAATTATTTGAAAAATTATTTGGTCTTGAATTAGTATTTGAGAAATTAGGGAAATTATTTGAAAAGTTATTATTTGGTCTTGAGAAATTGGGGAATTTATTCGGATTTCCAAATTTTTCAGTTGTAGGTTGAGTAGTACATAGGTTTTGGGATGGTTTAGGATAGTTATTTTTAGATGTTAAATGTATTTGATTATTTTTTGTAAAATTTTGGTTCATTTTAAAATTTTGGTTTTGTGAATAACGAATATCTAGTTCTTCTTTAATAATTTTTAGGGCTGATTCTAAAGAATCTGGATTTCTAGATCTGACGAATGTTCCTAAATTTTCGTTTAGTCCACTGACAAATGTTCGTAAAGCTAATTTTGAATTTTCTTCTAATTTGTGGGTTTTAATTACTACTGGATCTGGTCCTAATGAAACTTTTGCATTTAGGGTCGCTAAATGTGTCCTAATTTTATTATAAAATTCAATAGGGTTATCTTTGCCTTGTCGATTCTAGTTAAGTCAATTAATAAATTTGTTTCTGATCTTTGATCGCCAAAATTTTCTATTAAAACAGTTTTTATTTCATTCCAGGTATAGTAGTTATATCCTGTTATAATTTCAAGGGCTTGTCCTTTTAATCTATTTCTAATTGAAGAAATAATTAATTTATTTATAAATTCTTCGGGATTTGCTGTACAAAATTGTGTGGTGATAATTTCTGTAGCTCTAACAAATTCTGATAAAGTGGCTGTGTTGCCATCATAAATGGGAATTTCATTTAAAAGTGTTGGATTGAAAACTGCCATATTATTGTTGTCGTTATTTAAGAATAATAAAGGGGATGTATTTGAATTTGAGCTTGGGTTTACTGTGCGTTCAGCACTTCTACAACGTCTCGGAGATCGAGATCGATTTCTAAGCATTTAAAATTAAACAAAAATTGTATAATCTTTACCTTAAAAACTAATTTGTTAAAAAAAGAATAATTAGAATAACACAATTATTTTTAAAATGATTTTTATTGTTAGTAAACAGTTTCGGGGTTCCTACCCATACATGGCAAGCATGAAAGGCTTTACAATGTCACTAGCTGACAATACCTATTCGGTCTGGCGTCTACCATGTACGTAATCAATAATTAATTAAAAATGTTAAAACTAAGTTAGTATGGTTTTAAAAATGATTTAATAAATTCGCTGGTTTCTTCTTGAAACACTTTTCACTTTGAGAAAAAAAAAACACTTACTTTGTTGCGTAGAATTAAAATTGATTGCAATAATCACGCTACAGCTGTACCTAGTCGAACGGAAGCGTTGGAAGCCTGGACGTTCGATGGTGTTGCTGGGATGTCGCGCCTTGATTCTCGAAGTCCCGTGCCAATTTTAAAAGCGGTGAAACTCCAATTCTCTTGACGTCGACACGTTGTTGGGAACGGTTTTCCTTTGGATCAAGTGTTAAAACACAAAATCGATATTTATCGTCGATTTTCCAAAATCCGTTACGAAATCTGCGCCAGTTTAATTATATTCTGTGGCCGAAGCTTTTTTTTTAAAACTTTATTTATTGAATATAATAAAACATTTATATATTTCGTTTGCAGTCGTAGAATATATTTTATTAATTTTTAATTAGTAGAAAACTATAATGATACAAATGTATTAATATTACTTTGTCTGTAATTATTTTAACGAAGTTTTAAGACGAGCTTAAAATAATTAAATTTGAATTAACACACTTAACAGAACAATTTTAAAATTCACATTTAAATGACATTAAGCAAAATAATTAATTAAAACTCGAATGAGCCTTTATGTTTTTCTAGCAGGATAATTTTAAAATCCACACCTAGTTTTAATACTCACACAGGATAAACACTTGTTGAATATTTAATAACGACTTGTGAGTTGGATGATGATTTATAAAGACTGAAGACTTAATATTAAAACAGAGGTATTTATACCTTATCGCCTACACAGTTTTCATGGTCATGAGAGAATAATTGCTACAGAAGTTTCTCATAGAGATAACGTCCATTTATCAGAAAGCTGGTAATTTGAAACCCGTGAGTTTTATTATCTTAAGCAATTCTCATGTAACATGATCTTATCTATAGTGCGATTCTACGTACGTTACTTGTGAAGGTTATGACAATGACGAAGACATGAAAAGGATGTATAATATATAATTTATTTATGCTCTAACATGTAACATCAGCTGCTGAATTAACAAATGCATCCTTATAATTACTTACATAATATATTGGACATGGTGTCATTTTAAAGGATTACAAGAATTTTCTTATTTTTAAATTGAAACACTTGACGTCTCGTGCAATGCAGGCAATTTGCATTTAAAGCAAAATTACTTTCAATTGGAATCACAAAATGAAAAAGCGATGAAAATATATAAAATAATATCGGCAAATGTAAAGAGGTTCGACTCTTTATGCGTATATTTGAACTGCCAAATACGGCCAGATAAGTTTTGGCAGAACTTGTAGGAAGCTAGCTATGCCAGCAGATACACGAGGTGCTGTACTATAGTGACTTCTAAAACGCAGCTCATAAGTTGTGGATTATCTCATGATTTTCAAAGCAACTACTTGTACCACATCAGCTGGCCAACACCAGCATCTTAAATATATAATAATTTGCGAATCTCACTAAATGGTTATCAGCTGCAAACACTAAATTTTTACATTAGAATTTTCTTTAACGTGTATAATTATTACTTATTTAATTTAATCATAATTTAATGTTTAATCTTTGCTGTTACTTAATATATAAAATAAAGATAAAAATAGTGATTTTTTTATTCGTAGTATTGTTTGGTATGGCCTGGCCAACCGTACTACGCCTGACAAGCAATCACTGCTTTCAGTGGATTTTTTTTATTACATCAATTACATTCAGATACTTTCTCACCACTATGTGTAAGTAGTATGTGATTTCTGAGTTTACTTTTTACAATACATTTATAACCACATAAATTACATTCAAATGGTTTCTCACCGCTATGAGTGAGCCAGTGCTTTTTGAAATAACTTTTTTGTGAACATTTATAATCACATAAACTACACTGAAATGGTTTTTCACCGCTATGAGTGAGCCGGTGTATTTTGATGTAACTTTTGTGTGAACATTTATAATCGCATAGAGTACATTCAAACGGTTTCTTATCGCAATGAATTAACATGTGTCTTTTCATATTAACTTTTTCAGAACACTTATAATCACATACATTACATACAAATGGCTTTTCACCAGTATGAGTACGGATGTGATTTTTGAGATGATCCTTCCGTGCACATTTATAATTACATATATTACATTCAAATGGTTTCTCGCCACTATGTCTAAGCATGTGAGTTCTAAGTTTACCCTTTACAATACATTTATAATCACATAAACTACATTTAAAAGGTTTCTCACCACTATGAGTAAACAAGTGAATTTTAAGATTACCTTTTTTAGAAAATTTAGAATTACACAGATTACATTCAAATAGTTTCTCACTGCTATGAGTGAGCATGTGGTTTTTGAGATGACTACGCTGTGAACATTTATAATTACATATTTTACACTCAAATGGTTTATCACCGCTATGAGTCAGCCAGTGTATTTTGATATAACTTTTTTGTGAACATTTATAATTACATAAACTGCATTTAAATGGTTTCTCTCTGCTATGCGTTAACATATGTCTGTTTAATTTACTTTTTTCAGAACATTTATGATCACATATATTGCATGCAAATGGCTTTTCACCAGTATGAGTACGAATGTGATTTTTGAGATAATCCTTCCGTGCACATTTATAATTGCATATATTACATTTAAAAGATTTCTCACCACTATGTGTAAGCATGTGATTTCTAAGTTTATTCTTTACAACACATTTATAATCACATAAACTACATTCAAAAGGTTTCTCACCACTATGTGTAAGCAAGTGAGTTTTAAGATTACCTTTTTTAGAAAATTTAGAATTACACACGTTACATTCAAATAGTTTCTCACCACTATGAGTGAGCATGTGATTTTTAAGATGACTACTCTGTGAACATTTATAATTACATAAATTACACTTAAATGGTTTATCACCGCTATGAGTCAGCCAGTGTATTTTGATATAATTTTTTTGTGAACATTTATAATTGCATAAACTGCATTTAAATGGTTTCTCACTGCTATGGGTTAGCATATGTCTGTTCAGTTTACTTTTTTCAGAACATTTATGATCACATATATTGCATTCAAATGGCTTTTCACCAGTATGAGTACGAATGTGATTTCTGAGATGATCCTTCTGGGCACATTTATAATTACATAAATTACATTTAAATCGTTTCTCACTACTATGAGTAGACATGTGGTTTTTGAGTTGAATCTTCTGTACACATTTATAATTGCATAAACTACATACAAGTGGTTTTTCACCTGTATGAGTCAACATGTGGTTCTTGAGACGACTTTTTTGTGTACATTTATAATCGCATACATTACATTTAAATGGATTTTTACCACTGTGGCTCAGCATGTGTCTTTCAAGTTCCCCTTTATTTAAATATTTATTATGACATAGATTACATTCAAATTGCTCTGCACTTCTATGAGTGATAAGCATGTATTTATGATAATTAGTTTTCTGCAAAAATCCAAGCTGACATGTGTTGTATTTGCTATTAGTATTCAGTTCGTGTTTTTGTGTAATACTGGTGTTAGTGAACAGTTTGTCTTCATCGTCAATGTATGTTTTGATTTCATTTTGAATATTGCAATCTTCTATGACTTCCGATTCTATTTTGATATCCATTTCAGTTTTGGTTGAACCACTGTCCATTGTATCTATCTATATAATCATAACAATCTATAACAAGCAAGAAATAAGCATGAAGTGAAGAATTGGCGATATTAAGACTTGTTTGAGTGAAGTGAGTTTGCAATCCTATTTATTAGAACTGGGTAATGTTGGCAGAAATAGGAGCAATAGTAAAATAACTAGTTAGACTTGAAATAAGTTAGTTCAACAAATGGCTGAAGATTTTCTGCGAAGACTTGTAAATGAATTTCATGCTTTGTTTTTAAAATTATTTTTATTGTTACTATCATACTACTTACTGTCTTTGTATGTAAATTATATTTATCAAACAATATTCATCGCTCATCACCTTCATAATACAACTGATGAACTGATAATGGAATAATACATTTTTCGAAACGATTATTTATCTAGAGAAGAATATGATGTGGTTATTTTACTATTGATTCTATTTCTGCCAATATCATCTAGTATTCAGTTTTTTAATATTAATACAAACAATAATAATTTCATTAATGTTACATACATTAAAATCAAAATATACCTTTCTATGTAGGCGGTAGTAACTCTGTACCCCAGCAGAATACTCTAAAACTGTATAAAAGCAGGCTAGCGTCGGCACTTTGATCTTTGTTGGTCCAAATTTCGTGACCTCGACGCCATTGATTAGTTGTATTCCGGCGCAAGATTCAAAATACGAGGGGGTATTGATAAATAGTTGGCCTTGAATAGTTGTAGCAGGCAAAAATAAATCGCGTTGCTATGAAAACAAGTTGAAACTTTAACAAGTACACGTGCAAAGTGTCAGCCCAAAAGGTGATGTTATTTTGAAATTGTGATTAAGAAAAGTAAACCATGTCAGATGAAGATTGGAACTTCAGCAAAATCGAGTATCGTTCGGTTATCAAGTACCTGTTTTTGAAGGGATTGTCTGGTAAAGAAATTTATGATGACATGTTAACAACGTTAGGAGATCAATGTCCATCCTATTCAACCATTAAAAACTGGGTTGCTGATTTTAAACGTGGAAGAAAAGATGTCACCGATGAGAAGAAGTCTGGGAGACCGATTTCTGTGTCAACGCAAGAAAACATTGATGCTGTCCATGATATGATTTGGATAATAGACGAATCGGCCTAAAACGCATATCAGAGACTTTGAATATCTCATACGAACGCGTCTTTCATATCGTTCATAATGAATTGGGAATGAAAAAGCTATCCGCAAAATGGATACCCAAATGTCTCAATGCTGATCAAAAGCGATTGAGGGTGACAACATCTCAGTGGATATGCAATCAATTTAACGATAGAAAATCAAACTTTTTGGATCGCCTTGTTACAATGGATGAAACTTGGATTCATCATTATGATCCAGAAACTAAAGAAATGTCTAAGGAGTGGAAACATTCTGGCTCTCCTCGGCCCAAAAAGTTTCATGTGCAGAAGTCTGCTGGAAAAGTTCTTGCCTCCATTTTCTGGGACAAAGATGGTATAATTTTCGTGGATTACTTGGAACATGGAAAGTCAATCACGGGAGAATATTACGCATCTCTATTAACCAGACTTCGAGCGAAAATTGTGGAATCACGGCGAGGAAAACTTACCAAAGGCGTCTTGTTTTTGCAGGATAATGCGCCCGCCCACAAATCACTTATTGCCCTACAAAAAATCAATGAAATCGGCTTTGAAATTGTCGACCATCCGCCATATTCTCCCGATTTGGCCCCATCGGATTATTATCTCTTTCCGAAACTCAAAAAATCATTGAAAGGACGAAAATTTACATTAAACGAGATGTTAATTGATGCTGTGGAGTCGTGGTTTGCAGAACAGGATAAAACTTTTTTTTCTAAAGGATTAGAATTACTCTTTGATCGATGCATTAAATGTATAGAGTTGAAAGGTGATTATATTGAATAAAATACTATTACTTCGAAAACATGTAATTTTTTTCTAGGCTAGGCCAACTATTTATCAAAACTTCCTCGTATAATGTTTTACAAAATTACAATAACCTCAAAATAATTGAAATAGCAAAAGTTGATAGGTATATTAATAATTTCCAAACTCAGATTTGACTTAAGGTGACCGTAATTATTGTATTTCTCGAAGAAATGAAATTGATTAATGAGTTATGATGATTAATGAGTTAGTGATTAATTAGTGTTCAAATTGTAATATAAGAATCACTGTAGGTCATGTAAATGAGTCATATTCATCCGATATAAATATGGGGTATGATTAATTTAATTTTTCTATTTTGCGTTTATAATAAAGCTGTTAAAGCACCCAAAACAGTGCTTTAATAGCTCATTTGAGTGCTTTAATAGCCCAACTTTTTCAAAGTTGGTAGCATTGAAAAAATAATTGAAAACAACAGAAAATTGATAAAAACTTCACTCAATTTTCTGTGTCAATCAATGTATCGACTGTTTTTTTAAATTTGCCGTCAACGTAGGCTGTGAATAGGCGATTGTGAATTATTTGAACGTGAATAATTTGAACGTTTTGACAATGACATTTATTAATACGATCAAGATCCGTTCACAATCAACTACCCATAGCCGCCTTCGACGTCAAATTTAAAAAAACACTCGATATTTTCAAATGTCACATCAGTGTTGTCAACGACCACAAAAATTCCTAAATTTTGAAATTGCGATTTTCTTATTTAAAAAGGGAATAAAAGACGCAAAATAGAAAAATAGCATAAAAACTCGTTTCATAAGTCACTATTGCACTCGTCCTTTTCATTTGGACTCGTGCAATAAATCCTGCCTTATGAAACTCGTTCTTTAATATACTATTATTTCATACTGCATCGTATTATCAATGTTTACGGTAGCGATTACAATCCGGAAAATGCGATTTTACGGTCTAGTATGACTGTAATAGTTATTTACATTGCAAGACCGTTACTTAGAACTCTACGTGTGAGCACGGTACCTAACAAGCGAGCGACTAGCGAGCTTGTATCCGTGCAAGCACGTAGGTCCGTGTAACGGTCAAGCATTATACAACGTTTTATGGTATACTGACTCGTAAATCTTTAATATATAATTCTTTCATTTACTGAAGCAGCATAACACAATATTATAATTAACTTAATCCATTGTTAAAAAAGTAAAAATTGATTAAAAAATTATAAAATAAAGTTATTATTACCTAATTTAATTGGGCAACGGGCACGATACACCCACAACGGTATGACAACGCGCAGCTCGATAGTCTATCCTTCTCTGGTTTGTGACGTCAGTGCGAAGCAAACCAGGCTTTTTTCGCATTACGTTCTTATGTATAATGATCAAGCCCAACCAACTGGGTGCTGAATGGGTAGTTAATTGCACAATTTCGTGTAGTCGAATGTATAGGTATAAAATTACGGTAGGTTACGGTACGGTTAGGTATACATGCGACTATACGAAATTGTGCGCTTAACTACCCATTCAGCAACCATGTGGTTGCCCTTGATAATGATGTTTTTATCATTTATAATGACAATAGTTAGTAAAGTATGACGTTTGATAATCGTTGTAATATTAGCCACTTAATATTAAAGGCATAATTAATACATTATAGTATGAGGGAATGTTATTATTTATAATTATGCCCGTATTGCCCGTGGTGCATATAACGATTTATTTTATTTTGATTCAGAAATATTCCAAATTTTAACAATTTACTAATCATGTACCGCCGATATGGATTGTTATGCTTTCTATAAAATATATATAATAGTAAAATTTGTTAGGGAGGTACTTAGAAAAATAATATATAGGTAGATACTAAATAATCGAAAGTTACCATATCACTAAATTTAAAATTGTTTATTTTTATTAATTACAAAGCCAATGTTACTTAATGAGAAATTAAAACAGTTTAAACAGTTCTCAAAGTATTCGCTTTTCACAAAACAAATATATTGCCTTCTACCTTGACTTGTTTTTAGAATTTGTGAATTTAGATATTTTCTTTTCCATTTTTTTCTTTAAATTTTGCAAACTTACTTGTTACTTACTTATCGAAAGTATTTTATACCAGTTCCTTTTGTATTCCTGTTATAATTGCAACAGTCAGTAACAGCACAACCAAGCATACTGTTCGATATATACCTGTGTAAGAATTTCACCTTGTTATCTTCGATATTTGACAAGTTTACACTCACCAAAACAAAAGGAATTTCAAAATTAATTATTTAAAGCCGCTTTTCCTAACATACACCCACCGTACTGTGTAGCTGGAAGAGATCAAATGGGAGGAAAGTTAGAGTCCTAGGAAAGCTGCTTCGCAGCGACGTCACATACGCGCGGAGAACGAGTTTTGGTCGTGAAGCTGGCATACCGTTGTGGGTGTATCGTGGCAACGGGTCAATAACCTTTAATATGACACGAGATGTATGTATGTAATTACAATTAGTTTAATAATAAGAGATAAGAAAAAACAAATTTTGTATGAGCAAATTCGGTCATATAAGTAAATAGTAATAGTAATTATGTAAATAAACATAATTTTTATTATTTATAGAGACCATAAATCAAAGATTTATGATGAGTACTTATGCAACGTGCTTTACAATTTGGAAAAGTTCCATAAAAGGCAGATAGATGAACGCAGCTAACTCCAATAAGCGGAGCTTAGGTACTGACAAGTCAAATTGCGGCTATGAGAATGTGACTAGTCACTACTGGAGCTCCTGAATGAAAACCTTAACTGTGTTATTTTAGAATTAGGACACGGATGACGGATGTCAAAATCTATCTCTTTCTAGACCAAAACTAAGCTGTCTAAAACGGAGATATTTGTTGTCTCTTTATAACGTTGAAATTCACAACCCATTGATTGCTTGACGGTCACTGTTTAAAACCAAGCTTCTCCGTTCGTTTGGTTATCATTGGTTACTCTTTTCCTCTCTTGATAGTAAATTCGCGCCAGCGCTGTCAAGCGCATTCTCAATGGTGGAGTTGATATAACAAAATGGTTGGTTTTTGGTATTAAGCCTGTTTGACATGATACTAAGGCATGAATCACACTGCTCGACCACGTCGACCGTCCGAGACCGACCAAAATTTCGAATACATATACCTGCATGCGCAACGTCACACTATTAGACCATCGGCCGTCCACCGTTGACCATGCTCGATCGTCCAGCTTGAAATTCAAACGGGTTGGAATTTTGACCGATTGTTGTCGACGATCGCATGTGCGTTATTACTTTGCATTTCCAAACACGTGGGCGTGTTTGCAAAGTTTTGTGTATCAGAACATAACTTATGTATAAAATTTATAGGCATGCATGTAAAAATATTGCGATTTTGTTTTTCTGCACTTAGTATAATAGCCCAGGATGAAATTTGGTTTTACAAGCTGCACTAAAACATTAATGAATAGCGGATACAATACAAAAAATTCTCCTAGTTTCCGTTTTAAATACATTTCTCGGTCCCATATTCTTCTTTCTCCTCAAAATCATATAATTAACAATTAATGTTCGGAATCGCTATCAACACTGCTACTCATTTTGAAAATTTTATTAGAAAATTTATAAAAGTGAAGTTAGGAAGAAAAAACCGCTGTCAGTTATAAATTTTAGGTTATGCTTTATGTCAGCTCTATTTTTATGCATGTAACAGTTTTTAATGTGCACATTATCATTTATTTACGATTTATAGAGAATTTTTAAAACTACTATATATCAATTTTATATCTAATAGTTTAGGACAGCTTTTATTAATTATATGATATCGTGACCCCACTAAACCCAGGTAAACCATTTATACTAGGTTGTAGGGAATAACTCGGAGAACAATATTCTGAAAAAACTTCGTTGCGCTCGTCCGTAATTAATGAGAAAATTAACATCAAAGTTGCTAATTTTTAGCTTAAAATAATCGATGTAAACAATGAAGTTAGATACGCATTAAACTGGATGCGTATCTAACTTCATTTGTGGTTGGTCACATTGACACTTGACAAAATGTGACGTCATAACGGTTTCCAGTTTTGGAACGTACTGGAACAGCTGTCCCCCAAACCAACTCATTTTATCCAAGATGGCTAGGTCATGCGAAGGGTGTATGGTCAGCGTTGCAGGACGCAAGTAGTAAGTAAATAGCGGTTCAAGCCCACAACTCCCCATGTTATTCTTATGGGAGTTTCGTTTTTAAGACAGGACAATTTTGTGAGGTTATGTGTGTCAAACTTACAATTGAGTGAGGTTATGTGTGTAAAACTTGGCGTCCTTCCCGCTAGATGTCAGCATGGGTGTGGGGTTGAGTGTTTTGGCTGGAAAATGTAAATGTGATGCTTGCTCGTGATTGGTCGGACTGAATTGCCGGTAAAATAGGTTGCAGCATGTGTCGCTAGATGTCGCTGTGGGCGTGGTTTTGGCGGGAAAAATCAAATCTCAGGCCTGTTCGTGATTGGTCCGAAGTTTTGGCGCTAAAGGAGGTTGCAGGACGTGTCGCTTTGGAGCTGAATGTAAACAAACGGGGTTGCCAAATCTCATATTTGGTAAAAATGAAAAGTCACTAGATAATTCACCAGGACTTGAAAGTGTGTTTAGATCGCGCGCAAAGGGGGCCTTCGCCCTGGGTCCCCATTCTGGGGCATCCTAGGGAGATCGTTAGGGTGCTTCGCTCTGGTCCCCCACTCTGGCGTTCCCGGGGAGATCGTTAGGGGTGCTTCGCCCTCCTCGGGGCCCCACTCTGGAGGGCCCCCCTGGGATCGACAGCGGTGCAGGGCCCCCTTGTGTGAAAGATGTCGGCGTGCGCGTGAACGCGGCCGGGCGGGGCGGGTTAAATAGAAAATTTTGTCGCGGCGTTGCGTGGGCGAGTCGTGCGGTGGTGCGACGGGCCGGTGCCCCAGTGGGCCGTTGAAAGGAGTTAATTTGAAAAATTTGGCGGTTGCCTCGCTGCTGATTAATAATAAGGTGGTGGGGTAAACATTTTATTAAAGGGGGCTGAAAAAAATAATATACAATCATCGTTTAACTAGATGTAAATACAATATTAACAACATAAGCGTACTGTAGATTTTTCTTTAATACAAATAATGAATAGTGACCTATAAAATACAATAATAATAATAATTAAAGAGGAATGCATCGTTTTCTTCTCTCTCATGAATAGTACTGCTGGATGATGTCAACAGTTAATTGTTGCATAGTTTGATGTTAGGCTAAAAATAAAAACATTACATTCGGTATAAAATAACAATATCAACTTACCTGCATTTGTTTTTTCCTTTAATACAATGAATAAAACAGAAGCCAATAAAATACAATAATGATATTATTTTAAAGGAGAATGCATCTTTTTGCTGGATGATGTAATTATTCAAAACATATGTGCATACATTCCTTTCATGAATGATCTCATCACTTAATTGTTGCATAGTTTTGAGAGCTAAAAAAACATTACATTTTATACATTAAATTAAAATAACAATATCAACTTACCTGCATTTGTTTTTCCTTTAATACAATGAATAAAAATATTAAAAGAAGAAGAAATTGCATTATAACGAAATGCATCTCATATAATAAAACATTCCTTTTAATGAATGATGACATCACTTAATAATTATTGTATAGTTTTATTGTTCGAGCTAGAAAAATAAAAACAATACATTTTATACATTAAATTAAAAATAACTTCCCTCAAATTACCTGCATTCTGTTTTTCGTATTTTACACGTTACAACGAAATTTTTAGGAACGCAAACAAGATATCAACATTCCTTCACACTTGTATATTTTTATGTAAAAGCCTTTTTCATTTTACACTATTAAGCGGTTGTGTTGTTTTTAATGCTATTTTTATTGATTAAAAGATGCGAGTTCAAACCGCATTACATATGTGCACAGTTTACCGCTTGTTTTAAAACTGAAACGAAGCGCTGTTAAAATGTGTACTGTAAAATATTTTTCTTAATGTCAAAGGAGTAATTTATTATGTCATGTCATAATAAATTAATGCTTTTTAAGTGCAAACATTACATATGCCGTTAATAGAAGCATTCGTTCTGATAAACATAATCTTTATACATATTTTATTAGGAAAAAAGCTCTAGATTCATGTGATGATAAACGTTTTATACTAAAAAATAAAATTGATACCCTTCCATGGGGTCATTTTAAAATAAATGAAGAGGAGGAGGAAGATATTTTATAATTTTTTATTGTAAATAAAATCTTAGTTTATACATTTAGATAAGTAGACTATTATTTGTACATATATTTTCTAATTATTATTATATTGTAAGTATTTATTGTAAATAAAATCTTAGTATATAGATAAGTAGACTATTATTTATGCACATATTTTCTAATTATTATTATTATTATTATATTGTAAATAAAATATATACATAAACAGACTATTTTTTTATAATAAATCACTTTTCTTGATCCAGCTGTTGTGTGTGTTATCAAAACCCAACCATTTCACATATAATTGATCATTTTTTGTTCGTAATACACGTTCAATTAAAAAGCTTTTTGGGTGTTTAGTTTTCATCAATTCCGGTTCATAGAAGCAACCTTTGATTGGGGCACCTCTCACATCTTCTAACAGATAGGTTGTCGGTCTAGTTGATTGCACCCTGCTTATGCGAAATAATTCAGTGCTGAACTGGGGGTGATAACCTTTCGAAAAAACCCCTCTGTACTTAGAAATACGAACCATATCGTTTACTTTAAATTTAGGTTTTGGGGGGACCCCGTCATCATCATCATTCGAACGATTTAAAGGCGTGCGAAATGTCACATTGATGGGGGCTAGACCAATTGACCTATGCACGGTGCTGTTGTACTTATCGACAACATCTTGCAGTATATCCAACCATTTATAATTCCCGTTGAAACTGAACTCCTTGTAGAGATTAGATTTAAGTGTCCTAATCACCCTTTCCGCAAAAAATGCTTTCTTAGTGGAAAACGTTGAATAGTGGTTGATGGAATGTTCCGACATTAATTTCTTGAAATGAGTGTTAAAATATTCACCTCCGCGGTCAGTGGCCAAGTTATTCGGTTTTCGCAAGTTTTCATCCAATATGCTCCGCATAGCACCGGCAACTTCATTCCCGCTTTTAGATTTTAGAGGCCTTACCCACACATATTTAGAAAAAGCGTCTATTACCACCAGAACGTATTTATATCCCTTGTTGTAATGAGCATAAGAGTTAAAGACTGCTATATCGCTTTCCCAGAGGTCATCGAACCCTAGAACGATTGCTGAACGTCTGGGGAAATTTATTCTAGCCTGCCTGTGGATCTCGTTAACGATTGCTCGCTTTACATCGCTCATATTAGTACTAGTATTTTAAATATTTTACGTTTTTTGTTTTTTATGGTAACTTTCTAACGCATCCACACGTTCAGTCAATTTCGCAATGGTTTTGTTGAAATTTTCGGCAAGGGGGTTCACAAGTGAAACATAAAACGGCTTGGACCGCTGCCTTTCTGTTTTCATTAAATCGATCGATTCCTGCTGAGTGAGTAATTGCCCCTGTTTTTTAGCTTCGATAATTGGCTGTAATTGATTTATCCCGTTATTGATTTGCACTAACAACGGGTCTATTTTGTCGGTGTAGAATTTTTCTCTACGCTCCCAGGTTTTTACTTCTTCAGTTAATCGTTTTAACGGCACTGCATCGTTTTCTTCCAAAGGATGGCCTATATTTGAAAGTCGTCGTTGTTCGATGTCAAACCCGCCGGTGCTTGTTAATGGAAACAAAGGACGTTGTTGTTGTTTACCTCCCGAAGAAGAAGAACTTCGATGAACCATCCGTCCAAATTTATCCACGGGCATCATGAAAATGAATTAATTTTTACTCATCTTCAAGCTATATAACCATCTTCTCGCAATTCCTCAACAATACTAGCAATTTCATTTTGAACATTGGAATTTCCGGCATTCTGAGAAGCAATGAGCAATCTTAAACGTTGAACGAGCTCTGAGGGCGTATCCCAATACACATATTCGATGGGATTATCATTGACACGCTTCATACTGGAAAGTACACCTTTGCCCGTTGTTTCTCTCATTTCTTTTTCTTCTAATGATTCAATGATCGGTTTAATGATCTCCGTATATTTATAGCCAACATAACGTTTCGATAGCGGTATTTTATCGACATTGGTGGCGCGAAGTATACTTATGTAATTTATAACGTCTTGCCTTGTATAGTTAGCGGGTCGTTTTAGAACTAAAAGTTCATACAACCCATGCGTTCCATCATACCTAACTCCTTTGACTTTAAAATATTTCTCTCTATTTCCAACGTCGAGGAAGGAATCTCCAAAATTCCATTTATCCAAATTAACGTCATACTTAACACCGTACGGGGAGTTATCTATACTTCGATCGTTTCGCAGCATAAGAGAAAGATATTTCCTAGGTAGCGGGTGATATTGTTCTAAAAAGTCTCGCGTTGACACATTTTCCCATGCCGGATATATATCCTCGTTACCAGACTCCACCCTTTTGTCCACCCCTCCTGCTTCGTCGCCTTCTTCTTCCACTTTTTCTACTTCTTCGTCTTCACCCTTCATCTTGAACGATGTGTGTATTTTTTTAAGCAATTTTGATCTAGGGGAAACCGATGTGTGCATTTCTGTAAGCAATTTTGATGTAGGAGAGGAAGTACTTGGAGTAGCCGCTACTGTGCTAAAAACGGGTGTGGACCAGGCCAACGGCATTTTCATCGGAGCGCTTATTTTTCCTTTTTCGTTAATGGTTTTCAGGGAGCGAGCGATGTCTTCTATAGGATCCAGAAGGGGTTTGTGCGTTTTAGCAAAAGCGATTTCTTTAAGTTGCGCGCCCGATTGTAAGGCTTTAAATTTCCTTCGTATATCATTAGCAACTCGAATTAATGCTCTTTTACGAAGTTTATCGGCTGCGATGTTGTCCCCCATAATAAGGTTACAATATCGGTCGCTACTTTAGTTCAACTAGATGAGTTAGCTAAATTACTTCGAATTTATAGCGGTTAGGGTCTAATAAAACCGTCAAAATTTATTCTGTAACGTCCGTTGTTGACGTCACAATCCTTGTTGATCATTAGAAATCCGTAGCGACTGTTTTTCCAGCACCGAGTGCACATGTCCCGAAATGTATTAAAAGACATATCGATGCTCACATGATCTTCGTAAACGTGACGCATGTTTAAGTCGTCCTGTTTAAAAATCAATAACATGTTCGCGTTATCGCGCAGCAGATGTTTAGGAATTTTCGTGTAAGACTGACAGAGATAGAAACTGTCTATACCGTGATGTCGCCCCATGCTGAAGAAATGACGCATCGGATTCTGATTGTCCATGCTGACATCGTCAAACACGAAAATCGAGTTAGGGCGCGCTTCATCGGGCATCATGACGGACTCGTTTTCGCTAAAAGTAAAATACCCCATGCCTTTTACACGCTTCAGCGCTTCTTTCAAAAACGTATACTTCGGTTGATGAAGAGACCGGGAATAAATATAAATATTGGCGAACTTCAACCCTTTGGGCTCCACCAACATGGAGAGCATCGCATTTGATTTGCCGGAACCGGAGGGTCCCACTATCAAGCACCTGATGGAGGATGGGAACAAACTGCTATGCTTAGCACCATCAACTTTTGCCCCAGAGTCCATGAGCAGCTCCTTTTCCAAATCGCGTACGGTTAACCTTTCACGTTGTTGCACGATTTTCATTCTTTTTTCCGCTATATTCGGCAAGTAATAAAAAATGAAGATTATGCTATAAATAAGCTTGTACGCATGATACGAAGTTATTCGTTCAAATGATCGTGCACGAAGGCGGAGGTGTCTTAAACAAGCTTATAGATAAACTACCCATCGAACTACACCTTCCGGGGTATCAATTCTGCGGTCCCGGTACACGATTGGGGCAAAGGTTAGCACGCGGAGATCCCGGCGTAAATCCCTTGGACGCCGCTTGTAAGGAGCACGATATCGCTTATTCGAGTCATCAGGACGTGAAATCGAGACATCTTGCGGACGCAGTTCTCGAACAAGAAGCCTGGAAGCGGGTAAAAGCAAAGGATTCCAGTGTTTCGGAGAAAGCAAACGCTTGGCTCGTGACCAACGTTATGAAAGCTAAAAGAAAACTTGGAATGGGGTTTGGAAGAGGAGGTGGTGGCGGCGGTAATAAACAATCTAAAGTCGCTTTCGGTAGGATCGTGAAAACCGGACTTAACGCCGTAAAAGGTGCTCAAGCGGAAACTATCGCGAAAGCTGCGAAAATAGCTGTGGGTGCGGCGAGAAGAGCCGTTAAAGAAGCAGGAGGTAGAAGATGTGTGAGACAACCTCGAGTAATTCCTATTCCAGGTGGGGCGGTAAAACAAGGTGGTCTACTTCACTAGCGGCTAGAACCCGCTGGTCACACGCATTCCCGGTAACGAAATGCAACGAACGAAGTCGGAGGAACACGAATAAAACATATTTTTAAAATGCATCATTATTAAGTGCCCTTTTCGTGAATTCAGAATTATGGCTATCATAATAATAATTGCTCACATAATTATTTTAACATGATATGGTTATAATGTCATAGCGACCTGGTTTACACTCAAAAAAGGGGTAAAACCTAAGTGAATGGTCTTTAAGTATCACAGCTTTACATTTTGAAGCGTTTGAAAAAAAAATTGCATATTTTATGTGGAGGAGAAGTGACTTTTCATGGCTTGCCTTCTATTACCCGCCTCACTGCGTTCGTCGGGTAAACTCAGGCGCGCCATGAAAAGTCATACTTCTCCTCCGTATAATACTATTTTTTATTCCACTATTTATTCTAAAATGTAAGACTGTTTCTGTAATAAATTAGAGACTCGATCCAATAATTCTGTTGATCATGGCGCGTTTTATATTAAAATATGGTTGAAATTCCGCGCTCCAGATTGTACGCAAATAGTTTCAGGCGACTCCCTCTCATTAGACCTGGCTTCTTCGTCGCCTCGTCCTTAATCACGATTCGTCCCCTAAAACTCCATTTTGCGTACTTGATACATAAATAGCTATATAGGTTTTTCACTCGGGTACAGTGTATAATAATCCATCAACAACATTTTTAGAAAACTTTTAGTTTATGAATAATTCTCCCTCCATCGATAGTTGGGACAGCCTGTAATCATATTGTACCTACTATTAAAATTTGTGGATTGTTGAATAAACATGGGATAAAATGCAGAGCAACATACATTATTTCATTATATCGGTTCCCAAAATCCAGATAATGAGAAATAGTTTTTTATTGTAGAAGTGTTTTAATAAGCATTTGATCCACGTAAAGAATGTTTAAACAAGTGGACAAAATGTGACTAAAACACGTATGCTATGTGGTTCATCAACCACCGATCACCCATACGTTGAAGAAGATGGGTCAACTCATAATGTTTGACATTAATATTATTTGAGATAACCTCAAATGTGTCAATATCAAACAATATCTTACTCACGTTTGTAAATTGAAAAAAAAATAATTATGTGAGCAATTATTATTATGATAGCCATAATTCTGAATTCACGAAAAGGGCACTTAATAATGATGCATTTTAAAAATATGTTTTATTCGTGTTCCTCCGACTTCGTTCGTTGCATTTCGTTACCGGGAATGCGTGTGACCAGCGGGTTCTAGCCGCTAGTGTCTACTTCCCTTATTGCCGGCCATTTTTGGTGGACTCGCTGCGCTTGGCTCGCTGGCCGGGGGCGTATCTCAGGTGGTTAAAGCCGTGAAAGACGTAAAATCCGCTAAAGATCAATTGGCGGAAATGAAGGACCATAATAGGAGGATGGAGGGTATAGCGATCGGAAAAGGCGGAAGTATGATTATAAAACACCGGTCGTCGAGTAAATCGGGCCTCGGTTTGTACTTGAGCAAGAAACCTAAAAGCGGCGGCAGAGGGCTCTATTTACGAAAAAAGCCGACAAAAAACTAATAAATTTGCCTCGACGTCCTCTCACCAACATTGACATCTACAAATATGCCGCAGGTATACCCCATTTTCGAGGCGTATTTATGCGCGATGGATTACCTTCGCGACCTTGGAAGAACGAAAGTGGAATAGTCAATTTGGATTCGACAATGGGGAAAGGAACGCATTGGGTGGCATACAGGAAACGCAACAACTTGATTGAATATTTCGACGGATTTGGAAATTTAAAGCCGCCGCGAGAACTTGTGAACTATTTCGGCAAAAATGCCGGAAACATGACCTATAACACGGAACGATATCAAAATTACAATTCCTACAACTGCGGACATCTGTGTTTGCAATTTCTGAGGAGATAAAAAGAGGGTATGTGACGCGTCCTCGTTTAATCATGTCCGAGACGTTCACTTTAACGGGTACAGGCAGTTACCTGAGTACTAACTATTATCCGCCGGTTGCCTTAAATGCCGACTACGAGTACACGTTAGGACTAATAGGTTACTGGACCTACAACGCTCTCCGAAACATCTATCCAGGCAATAATAAGATCTATTGGCGCAAACCGGGCGATAAAAAAAACAGACAGCTACTCATAGCGGAGGGGGCATATGAAATAAATTCGTTGAATGAGTACATATCGAAAAAATTGGCGCTAACCAATAATGAAACTCTCAAGCAGGAAGAAATATTTTCTCTGCAACCGAATACGAACACTTTAAAGTGTGAAATCAAAAGTAAATATGCCATTGATTTTCGCCCCGACGACTCTATCGGACGCATGCTCGGCTTCTCCCCCAAAGTTTTAGAAGCGGACGTATTACACGAATCGGATTTACCCGTTAAAATATCACCGGCCAGTAGTATACGAATAAATTGTAATATAACTGGAGGCGCACATTATAACGACACCCCGGTACATACAATATACGAATTCGCGCTGGACGTGGAGCCGGGGGAACAAGTGAACGAAAAACCTACAAACGTAATATATCTTCCAGTAGTAGTTGCGGATCAAATAGATAATATCACGTTATCACTCACGAATCAAAACGGAGAACGATTAAATTTCGGACACGAAGACGCTACTATACGATTGGAGCTTAAAAAGAAAGAACGAGAGAAAAAATGGGGTTCGACTTCACTACTAGTACTACTGGTAATAATAATAATATGATAATGAGAAAAACGGAGACGAATGAAGACATAATATCCCATTATAAAAGAGCGGCTCGCGCTTTACACGTCACTAATCGTTCGAACGTTAAACTATTAAAACCTCAAGACGTTCACTTTTTGAAATCTCTCGGATTTACAGTTCTGAAAGAAAGTGATGAGCAGTGAAAAATTAAACATATTCGACGACATCCGACTCGATGAGGATATTATCGAACAGAAATGGATCGCCCATACGCCCCCGACTCGAGCGGAAAACTTCAAATCTAGCGATGAAGTCACCATAACGGTGGCACAACGAGATTCGCTCGTCAGCATTTATGAGAGTTTCCTGTATGTGGAAGGACAACTTGAAGTTGCGGACCCCACAAAACAATGTAATCTAGTCAACAACGCTATTTCCCATCTGTTCGAAGAGGTCAAATTAAGCCTGAACGATACCATGATCGAGTCTATACGAAGACCGGGGATTACCTCCACCATGAGGGGTCTTGTAGCTTACAACAAGGACACCATTAAATCGCTCGAGATCGCCGGATGGGGTGCCGATCCCTTTACTCTTCCCATTTCCATCGAGAGTACGGATAAGAAGTTCTCATGCCTTATACCCTTATCATTGTGGTTTGGAATAGCCGAGGACTACAATAAGTTAATCGTATGGTCCAAAATGCAGTTAAGTTTGGTTCGTGCTCGTACAGACTCAAATTGTATTCAAAGCGCAGAAAGCGATGGGAACATTAGCCTTAGCAAAATAGAATGGCGAGTGCCACACTTCAGGTTGAGCGACGCCGCCAAGTTACGGCTCCTAAACAAAATCGACAAGGGCAAATTCATCACGATCCCTTTCCGAAAAAGAACCCTTAACATCATACCCGGGTTACGCAGCGGACGCGAGGATGTTATAGAATTGGGATCCGTGAAAGCCTTCGAGAGACCTCATCATGTAATCGTGGGATTTCAAGTGAACAAGGAAAATATTGCTAAAGAAAACGCGAGCACCTTCAATCACGCCAACATAAAAAATATCACGGTCTATATCGATTCGGTGGCTCACCCCAATAGACGCATGAACTTGGACTTTAATAAAAACTTATTTACGGAGGCGTACAGAAATTACTGCGACTTTCAGTCATCCTACTACGGAAACAACCCTCATTTTCCCCACCCTCTCATGAGATACAGTGAATTTCTTAAATCCCCGCTCTACGTCATCGATCTATCGAAACAGGACGAGAGTGTAAAGGCGGGGACGGTTAGTATTAAAATTGAGATCGAAGCGAGCACAGCGTTCGCTAACAACACGTACGCGTACGTTCTATTACTTCACGACACCATAGTATCGTACGAACCAGTTACGAGCACCGTTACCACCCTGTAAACGATGATAATAATAGATTTGCAGGGCTTCGAAGCACCCCATTTTGTTCCGAAAGAAATGGCCATTACTGACGGAGAACGAACAGCTCATTATGTCTTTAAACCGCCGTGTCCATTTCATGAATTGACACTTTCGCAACAGACCACCGTCAACTGGCTCACCAGGTATCATCACGGATTGCGATGGTCCTTCGGTAATACGGATTTGCGAGAAATCGAAAAAATCTTAAGTGTCGTCACGTCGCGAGACAGCACCATATATTGCAAGGGTAAAATTAAATCCGATTACCTGCGAAATCACACGACGTTGCCGGTGATAGACTTGGATGATCGAATGTCCGAAGAAGAGTTCCTTGAAAAGATGGCTCCTCTACGTCACTGGAAACCACCATGTTTTTCACATATTCTCAATTATTGTCGGTGTGCTATTAATAATGTAAATCAAATATATTACGCACTGTCTCAAAATGACAAATTAATCAAACAAACAGAATAATTTCTTTTTATTATTATTATTAGCTATAATTATTGTATTATTTATGTGTACTTAACTAAGAATGAAATAAAAGATGATGATGTAATAAAATAATGTTTTATTTTTACATACAATTATCTACAAGGTAAAGTAAGTAAACAATCTAAAAATTATTAATACAACCATCAGTAGTATGACAAGGGCAAATACATTATTTGAAATTAACAAAACTTTAATAGTTCCATCCACCACACCTCCTCCTCCTCCTCCTCCTCCTACCGGTGACGAGGAATTTGTTCTATTCCACAACAGGGGTGTCCATTCTGATTCTTGCCAGCTTTCATTTTGATACAGATAACGTAATTTGATCCAAATAAAACGTTCTCGATGACGCTGATGAAAGGCCCCCAGTGCATAAGAAAATGCGAAGGTACTATTTACATATTCTGTTTGCATTCTATTCCACGCCTCCGGTATTGGAGATGATGATGATGATGGTGATGAGGTGTCGTCATTTTCGCTAAAATAGAACCCAACGTAGGCCTCTTTTGCTCCGACCGGATGAGCTACGTAAAGCACTTTACGGTCGGCAACAATCGACGACAACACCAAGGCCACCGTCGACAATAACATGATGCACGTGTTTTTCACTTGAGACGTACTCGATTACTACTGCTTTGATGTCTCGAAAAACATCGGTATAAATTCCACTAGAGCGAACGAATTAGGAGCGAATTTTTGCTTCTTTATCCCCTCACCGGTCTCTCCCCCATCACCGCCATCGGTGACGTCATCTTGTGCAAGTTTCTGTCCTCGATAAGCCAAATAACACGTGCACATGTTTAACATTGCTATTTTTTCATTAGTTAAATAATCACTTATCCTTTTCGGCAAAAATAACACAAAATCTTCCAGTTCTACCAGCAACGAGCGACTATGCGTTTTCGTGTTAATGGCTCGGACGTCTAACATCAGATATTCCCGATCTACAGGTAGATCTTTCAATTTCTTTACCGGTTTCTGAACTGCCGATCCAATATTATTCAGACAGGAAAAAAATCTTGCTACGCCATCCATCACTGCCGATGCCGCCTCCACTGATGATGATGCAATCTCTGTCAAACTCGGTTCACTCATCGTCATTATCTTTGCCCTACTACAAAAAACGTCTTCACTCAACGAATTCACTAAGGCTAATAATATATAATTGAAAAGAAACTTCACTTCACACGCCCCCCTCCGCATCGTCGGCGTCAACATCCCCCGCCTCCTCCCCCGCATCCCCCTTCTCATCATCATCGATGGACGGTATTTTAAAAAACTTTCTCATCTCATCGGACAGATGATGCGCCAAATCTAATTTTTTTAATTCCTCATATAAAACTTCCAACGAGATTTCCGTTCGCAAACACGCTTCACACAACTCCATCCCCTTCAAATACGTTCCGTGAAGCTTCATACAATATTCGTAACCGCCGTACATCTGTTGCCAGTCGTAAACCGCTTCGTGCATAGCGTCTTTAGCACCATCCTCGAACTGCCTCAATAAACATTCCACCCCGCTAACGGCGTCTCGCACCACGGGATAATCCTGAGCACTATACATCATCCACATGTCGATCTCACAAGCAATACTGCACTAGTTTCCCTTAGGAGGCTAGAGCACTAGTCCACCCCCCCTTCCCCTCGATCGAGGTCGCGCGCAAACCCGCTTCAAATTAACTCCTTTCAACGGCCCACTGGGGCACCGGCCCGTCGCACCACCGCACGACTCGCCCACGCAACGCCGCGACAAAATTTTCTATTTAACCCGCCCCGCCCGGCCGCGTTCACGCGCACGCCGACATCTTTCACACAAGGGGGCCCTGCACCGCTGTCGATCCCAGGGGGGCCCTCCAGAGTGGGGCCCCGAGGAGGGCGAAGCACCCCTAACGATCTCCCCGGGAACGCCAGAGTGGGGGCCCAGAGCGAAGCACCCTAACGATCTCCCTAGGATGCCCCAGAATGGGGACCCAGGGCGAAGGCCCCCTTTGCGCGCGATCTAAACACACTTTCAAGTCCTGGGGAATTATCTAGTGACTTTTCATTTTTACCAAATATGAGATTTGGCAACCCCGTTTGTTTACATTCAGCTCCAAAGCGACACGTCCTGCAACCTCCTTTAGCGCCAAAACTTCGGACCAATCACGAACAGGCCTGAGATTTGATTTTTCCCGCCAAAACCACGCCCACAGCGACATCTAGCGACACATGCTGCAACCTATTTTACCGGCAATTCAGTCCGACCAATCACGAGCAAGCATCACATTTCCATTTTCCCGCCAAAACACTCAACCCCACACCCATGCTGACATCTAGCGGGAAGGACGCCAAGTTTTACACACATAACCTCACTCAATTGTAAGTTTGACACACATAACCTCACAAAATTGTCCTGTCTTAAAAACGAAACTCCCATAAGAATAACATGGGGAGTTGTGGGCTTGAACCGCTATTTACTTACTACTGACGCAATAATTATACTTGCAAAAGTCAACGGCTGTAAAGCATGCACGAATATAATTAGGAGGTACTCTCCGACTAGGTTTTGAAGTTAGTCTAAAAGTTAACTCTACGATTCTTTTGTAAAACACAGTAATTATCACGTTCCTGTAATAATAGGTAGTCAATGACTTATTCATTGCTCTGGAATACGGGCACCAGGAGGTTAGGTTTGAAAGCTAGTCTAAAAGTTAACTCTATGATTCTTTTGTAAAACAATAGTAATTATTTGAACGTTCCTGTGGTAATAGAAAATACCTGCATAGGGCAATGACCCTTGGGTAGCGCCAATAGTTCACTGCAAACCATGCATTTAAATACTTAGCAAGGAATCTGGGTTAGGTTAGAAGTTAGTTTACGAGTTAGCTCTGCGATTATTTTGATAACCAATAGTAAATATTCTCTTGTTCCTGTAATAATTTTTTTTCTGAAATCGTCAAGAAAGCTTGTCATGACAGAACTCAGGTTGGTCATGAAAGTGTCACTTTAAAGACTAGTCACTTTCATGATTTTTACAAGACTCCTGTCACTTTACAAGACTCATCTGTCATTTTTAGACTGCAATTGAATTAGAAATCGTCACTTATCTTATGAAACGTTTATTTAATATAATTAAAAACACTAACAATCAAATACAACAAAATATGTTTGATTTGTTGTTGATTCATTGTCATGGATATTAACTTCTCATACGACTCTGATGTTGATATATTTTTTCAGTTTAAATCTATTTTTAGTTTTGAAAAACGATTTCAGAAAAAATATAATACATCACTGGTCATGAAAGTGTCTCTGCTTGACTCGGAGGCTTTAAAGAGATACTCGGATGCTACGCATCCTCGTACTCTTCAATAAGCCTCCTCTTCTGCAAAGTTTCACTTTCATGACTTGTAATGTAATACACTATAACAAGAGGTATGTAGGTGAATGACCTTTCATTTCCGGTTGTTTGAAATTGCCGGGGGCGTCGTTTCGGACACGGAAACGAAGTTAGCTGTTCTTTTCCGTATAATAACCCACTAGTGCCCAAGTTTACTGTGTTTTACGTTTTTCAAAATACCTTTGATGAGTGTAACTTTTAAAATAAGCATGTTAGGCTGGGGGTCACGATATCATATAATTAGCTTTTAATAAAGTATTAACTGTACCCAATTTAAGATTTATATAATTGTCATATTGACAGTACAACAAGCGAAAAAATAAAATACCTTCAAAACAACTGTTAGATACAGAACACTACACTATGATGTTTCCTTTTTATTAAGAAGTATGCACATTTATTTAGAAACTTCTTCAAGAAGCAAAACTAATTTCAAGAAGATCTAAACGCACTTCTTGAACCATGATCGAACTTTGTTTTTCTGCAGATGTATTTGGCGTTAAAATATTACGCATTTATACTATGTTTAATTTTGATTATTTCCTTTATACACATAACAATGCCTACTTACCATGGTTACTGTCACTTTAATAATGAAAAAAATTGAATTCTTAAAATTTAATCGCGATTCAATTTCTGTCAAAATCTTATCGCTCCTGACTAATTTTGAACTCGTTATAAAAGGTTCTTAGACAAGTAAATGTGCAGACAATGGAAACATATTTAAAAATTGTAATTTATTAACTGTACTAATGTCAATAGCTATAGATAAAACAATATCTATTTATGCAGGACATAATCATGCCGAATACCCGCGCGCATATAAAACAACCTGATTAAATTTGACGATTTTTTGTTAAAAAATGTCTTGCTCTAAAGAAATACGTCTCAAAAATCTTTCCGCCTAAAATCCCTCGTGCTACGCACTCGGGATTTTGTTGCACGGATAAATCTACTAAACGTATTTCTGTGCAAAACATTCTGACAGAAACCGTCAACATTTATTCGGCTATTTTACATGCACCTGGGATATTACTGTTGATAATATTTACATACAGGGAATGTTATTTAATTTTAATGACGCATTATTTGTTATTACATTAATGGATCATACAATCGTTGCAAGTTAGCATTGGCATATACATACTTTCTTTCAACAAAAAACTAAATATTTTGTCAACTTGGGATGATTTTTTACAAATACGCAGCATAAGGTATATACGTAGCCAATAGGTTGAGTTCTCGTATTCTGGCTTGCACACCCGAGTACTGTCCTGACATATTGGTAGCGTTGTCATAACTCTAGCCACGGCAGTTTGCAAGGTCAATTCCCATTATGTTCAAAAGGGCACAAAGGGCATCAACAAGCTGTTGTCCTATATGACCTGAGTTGGGCAAAAATATCAGGAATCGTTCCAATGGAGACTTAATTTTATTGACGTATCTCAAAACAACAGTTACTTGGTCGATGTGGCTGATATCAGGTGTTGAGTCGATTATTATCGAATAATATTTAGAATTTTTATTTCATTTAAAATTCTATCCCGTACTTGTTGTACCATCTGAACGATTATTTCATCGATAATGTGATGGGAAAGGTAGGAAGGAATACTTTTACCACAAATTGTACAATATGGTCCGCCATGAATATGTCGAATTGGGCGATTAACTCTATTACGCCCTCATTACGCCCAAGAAATTCCCATTCGACACGTTGCCAATTGTTTCACTATGTCCGCGTATTACTAGGCCACGTGAGGGCAACATTTTGATCGTTTCTACAACCCTCAGTAACACAGTGCGCCAGTAAGGGACTTCTTTGGCAAGTTGCTTTATCAAAAGTCTGTCAATGCGGTTGGAAATTCTCCCGCGTGCAATGAAGGCGGGCACGCATTGACGGTGTTCTGGACTAGTTTCATGATCGTCAATTCTTTTGGGATTCCTCCAGTCACTAAATCCAACTGTAGCAAATTTTGTGGAGCCCCCATAAAGTTTACACACAGCACAAAATACAGCTCCAGTTGATTTTGAATAGATTAACCAAACTCGCTTTTATGTTTCCCAGTTGGGATGACGTCTTGAGAACAGAGACTTTGTGCAATGTCTTGTCGTGCCATCAGTGTACTTTCGCGTTGATTGCAAAAAGTCACTGTCATCATTTTGATTTACTCCACATAGAGCTATTTTATCTCAAACAGCCTCAGTGATCTTCCATTTAGCTGGATCAGGTTCATCTTCTTTCTAAAGCTTCCCTGTGTGCACTTAATAAGAGTAATGAAATTAGACCAATTGCTGTAGGAAATACTTTCAGAAGACTTGCCGTTAAAGTTGTGTGTATGAATACTCAAGAAAAACTCGGGCAATATTTTAGACCGAAACAACTGGGGTTTGTAGAAAGAGGTTGTGAAGCAGTTGTACACGCACTCCGTACTTATATTTCTGAAAATAAAAACACCAATAAAAGCATCCCAAAGGTTGTTTTTGCTAACGCTTTTAATTCAGTCGAGAGAGACATAATGTTGGATGATATTTTACAACAGGTACCTACCTAAATTTGTACCCATTCATGTTCCAGTGTTACGTTGAGCCATCCTTGCTTTTCTTCGGAAAAGACACCATTCTGCAGTGGGAGCTCAACAGAGAGACTCGGCTAGTCCGATGGCATTCGATCTATAATTGAGTGTCTTAAATCTATTTAATACCTGGTATTTAGATGACAAAACAGTGGGAGATTAACCTCAAGATGTCTTGACGGACTTTCACCTCATAATTGAACATTACAAACAGTTGGGATTGAAAATAGACCCGGCAAAATGCGAGATTTACTTTTCTTCTGATAAGGATGACACGATCAAAAGGGAATTCAACGAAAATATCACCTGGAATAAAACTATTATCTGACGATACCCTTTCTTTGTTAGGTGCTTCAATTCAGAATCCTGCCTGTCACCACTACTAGCTAGCAAAATTGAGGAACTTGAGGTTTTGTTCACGCGTCTAAAAAAATTAAATAATCACGTGGCATATTTTTTACTCCGTAATTGCTTTACAATCCCTAATTTAACCTACCTTCTCTGAACTTGTCCTGTTTGGAGTTTTCCTGACACTATTTGTGAAATCGATTCACACATTGCCAACGCTAATCTGGACGGAACGCAATGGAAATAGCTTCTTTACCAATTGGTTTCGGAGGAATCGGTGTTCGTAAATTAGCAAATATTGTTCTCCCAGCCTTTCTTGCTTTGTGAAATGCCACTTTTAAGTTGGTCGAACTGATGTTACCGAATATACCCACCGACCAATTAAAAATCGCGTACTACGAGGATGATTTGGAATAATAGAAACTTAAATGCCCCTACGAGGCTACTCTTATTCCAGTTGCCTCTTTCTTTCAGAAGAATTGGGATCTAATGAATATTAAAACTACTTGTTCAACTTTTAATTTTGAAAATAAAATTGATAACGCTAGATATTTAACTTCTGAAAATGAAGCTTCTTGAAAATAAATCCGGTGCATGGTTGAACGTCATCCGCTCAAAAGCTATTGGAACATTACTAGATAACAATACTATCCGAATATCTGTTGTCTTACGGCTTGAATGTAACATACGTACATATGTGTTCCACACACATGTATTTGTGAATCAGAAGTAGGTAGTCAAGATACCCATGGACTTAATTGCTCCAAAAGTACTGGTCGACAAGCATTCCAACCTTAAATATTTTAAAAAGGAGTTTGGCATCAGTCGAATTTCCTTCTGTCCTGGCACCAACTGGACTTACAACGGACGAGGGAAAGAGACCTGATGAAATGACTCTTATCCCATGGATAAATTGACAAATTCTTATTTGGCATAGCACATGCAGTGATAACTTAGCTCCGTCATATTTAAATTTTTCCTCCATATCTGCTAGAAAAGTTGCAGCTAATGTAGCTTTGAAGAAGTTAAAATATAAGAATTATAAGAATATAATAAATCAAAACTATTATTTCGTGCCATTTGCAGTGGAAACTATGTGGCCTTTGAGCATAGAAGCTTTAGATTTTATGGATTCTATCAGAAAACGGCTGGCTACAATTTCAAGAGAACCGCGCCGGAAAGCCTACCTAATTCAGAAATAAGCATTGCTATTCAAAGAGGGAACGCGGCTTGGGAACATTTCCTCCTTCGATGGCTGTGGAGGAATTTTTTTATTTACTTTAATTTCACTCAATAATTTGTTAAAGCAGTTATTTATTATTTTTTATTTGGAAAAAGTAGTCATGTAAAATTTAAATATTCAGTTATAAGTAATTATTAAAAAATCTAAATATTGATTTTTGACATTTACATATATCTAAAATTCAATTAAACATAGTAAGCTTGTGTCAATACTACTGTTATGAGTTTATTTTTCTGTGTGTGTTGTGTTTATTGTAAAATGTACGATGTGCGAGATTTCTAAACCTAATGGACTTTCTTATGGATCTACATTGTAGCGCCGTGATTGGCTGTTTACGTTCCCACTAGTGGACGGCCTTCGGCGCTTCCAGAAATTTCATAACCGGCTTGCCTTCATCTTTACAATATAAAAGTCACAATAATTGGTGTCTAGTATTTATATGTATCATGATTTCTTTTTAATTTAATTTTTTATTCAACTTAATTAATCGTCAGATTTGAATTAAGAAACTTGTTACTAGTTTGAAACAATTCGATAGATTTAATAGTTTCCTGTACATATTATCTCACACACGAACTATAATTTATTTTAAAGAGCTTTACATTAGATTTCCTTCTTTTTTAATTTAAAATCCTTAAAATTGTACTGATGACATTTATATTTTTTGATATATTCTGCAAGTTTAAAGGCTTTTTCCTTGCAAGCAGTGGTGATTAACTTCGAAAATTATTTAAAATATTGATATTTATGTCACATTTAATATTAAAATTAGTCCTATTTACATAATATGTCCTGTATGGACCTTTGGTCTGTTGGATGCTAAATAAATAAATAAAAATAAAAATAAAAAAAATAATAAATTTCTAAAAATGTGAATGACCACAATCTTCATAATCATTTGAAAGAGATGATGGGTTTTGATAATTCTTGCAAAAAGTTTAGTCGACCCTGCTGTTTAAATTATTGTGACACAGTATTCGACAGCACGAAATCGATTATATTATTTATTTAAAATATCAAAGCTTCTTTTAATAGTTAAACCTTTAAACATCTATCGTTTTAATTAATTCTAATTAATTAAAACGACTTATTAATTAAACTATTATTAAGTCACAAAAAGGATTAATATGCACTCTACTATAAAACAACATTGAATTTATCTAAACACGTCAGTTGTTATGATAGTTTTCATTTCATATTTGTGCGCCACAGAAGCTGACCAATCACGGCGCCACAATACACGTCCGTAAGAAAGTCCATTAGGTTTAGAAATCTCGCGTACGATGTGGAGCAAACCTGACACAAACTTTAATAAAGAAAAAATTACTACATACATTTTGTTAGGTAAATTTAATAAAAAGTTGTATAAGAATTATAATTTCGTAGGTGTATATTATATTAGTGTGATCGTGTTTACATGAAATGAATGCCCATTTTCAAGTTAATGTTAGATTTTCAATATTTTTGTGCATTGCTATTATTAAACCTAAGATTTATTATAAACGGAATGTCAAATCTGGTAACTTCCAATGTGGCCAACATTAGTTTTACTCATTATTTAGAATATAAGTCGCAATTAGAAAGTAATATTGAGTAAAAGAATTTAAATCTTCATTTATTGAATCGATACGCCATCTGTCTAATTCATTTCAAATAATCCATTTACATTGCTTTAAATGGGTAAAATACAAACAACGGTTAATTAAATTAATAAAACCCCATATTTACATGGGATGAACATAAATCATTAATATGACCTACAGTGCTTGTTATATTACAATATGAACAGTGTAATCAATTTCATTTCTACGAAAAATACAATAATTACATCGAAGTTTCCAGCGAAATCTACAATGATTAGTTAATTGCATTTTAACATAATTTATGTTTGTTGTTTTGTTGTTAAATTATAATATGTTGTTCGGAAAGGATCAAATATTATACTGTTAAATTCTGAACACTTTGTCTGCAATACTTTACGATTTTAACCGTTGTTTGTTCTTATGGAGAAATAACATGCAAATCGGGCACCTTAAAACTTTGAACTCTTGATTGTTATTTGATTTTTGTTTTTAAACTTTAAAAGCAATGAGAGTATCTCCAAAATTTCAATTTTCGAAATTTTTTCTAGTAGGTATATTTGGTCTTAGAATTGTATACTCTTTCCAAATTTATCATAAAAAAGAGTTTCCATTTAGAAAATCTTTGCTATTGCCATAATTCATAAACAAAACACAATTTAAAAATAACAATTCAACTAAAATATTCCAGGTTTTCTTTTGGCATTTGATAAAAGATTTATGTCTATAGTTTCAGACTTTATTACAATCGCATTCTATTGTATATACAATATTTAAATTATTCTAACGCTCGCAATTTGTAGTAACTGTCTGTGAATTTAATATAAATACGGGGACAAACGTACTGTTTATTACTGTTTATTGGTTTCACTTTGAGGTTATGAATCTCTAAATAATAATTTAACTAGAGATATTTCGTCAGTTAACTTATTTGTAGATTTAACCATTAAATAGTGCTATTCACTGTTGGTAAAACGCAAAACATGGATTTTATTTAGGCCCGGTTTCACCAACAACAAATAGCTACTTATTCATAGAATAACTTTAATCTCTAAAAATCCATATTTTGTGTTTCACCAACACTGAATAGCACTATTCAATGGTTAAATCTACAAATAAGTTAACTGACGAAATATCTCCAGTTAAATTACTATTTAGAGATTCATAACCTCAAAGTGAAACCAATAAACAGTACGTTTGTCCCCATATTTAGAATTAGAATAATTTAAATATTGTATATACAATACAATGCGATGCTAATAAAGTCTAAAACTATCGACATAAATGTTTTATTAAACGTTAAAAGAAAACCTGGAATACGCCAATTTTTATGTTAAACGGGATATATTTTAGTTGAATTGTTATTTTAAAATTGTGTTTTGTTTATGAATTATAGCAATAGAAAGATTTTCTAAAGGAAACTCTTTTTTATGATAAATTTGGAAAGAGTATAAAATTCTAAGACCAAATATACCTACTAGAAAAAATTTCAAAAATTGAAATTTTGGAGATACTCTCATGCTTTTAAAGTTTAAAAACAAAAATCAAATAACAATCAAGAGTTCAAAGTTTTAATAAAGAAACTTTGTAAAGAACCGTCATAATTTTAACGGTAAGACAATTGCTACATGGCTACTTGATTCAAACAATCTTTTAATAGCAAGCCTAAAACAAAAACCCCAAAAACAAATAGAACATAAACAAACGAAAATCAGGTTAAACTGTATTGGTGTCCAACTTAAATTCCCTAAAAATCAGTCTAGGGACCCTAGGTTTTATAAACAGTAACGGCGCATTCACAATGAACTTCGCCTTATTCATCGAATAACTAACTACGTCTACAAATGAGTTGGTGAAACAGTAATTTAGTTAACCCGAGATTAAATTTTATTCATAGAATAACTATTCATTGATTTATTTAGCGTTGGTGAAACCGGGCCTTTAGAGATTAAAGTTATTCTATGAATAAGTAGCTATTTGTTGTTGGTGAAACCGGGCCGCAGAGCTCAGTTTATATTTAGGAACTCTAGTCACTACTGCCCAGTGCCCACACCCAGAATGGTATACTGTTCTAAGACGTAACTAACTTCACCAAGCTTGCCATCTTAGCGATTTTGTCGCTAAATCTAGCGGTTTTAAGCAACTTCAAGCGACATTTGAGAAGGATTTGCGACATGTCGGAATCCTAGCGGTTTGAACGTTGAACGAATCGATTCAAATGTTTTTGTTTTTGACGATTTAATTTAGACAATACAATATCCAACAGCGATCACATGGCGATCACTAAAATCCACAGCTTAAAATCGATATTACAGTTAGCTGTAATATATTATTGTTAGGTATTTTTACAAATTACAGTTGGCCAGATTTGATTTTTTGACAATTGACAAATGACAATTCACATGCAATTCACACTTCACCAGTTGGACTTGGATGTTTTGGGCCTTTTGGCTTGGGTCTTTAAAAATTTAAACTAAACGGGGTGAAGCAGTAAAATAATTCTACAAGTAAGTGGTTACTTTTTTAAATCTGATTTTGCAATTTGCCTTGTGTCTTTCAGTGCCCCCTCAATACATACAGAAGTACAGATCTGTATGGGAAAAGATACCTTTATTTGAAGGCTGGTTACAACCCGCTGCAGATTTAACAAAAGCATATTGTAAATACTGTAAAGTCGTTTTAGCCGCTAAACAAAGCGATTTACAAAAACATGCTGGAAGACAGAAGCATAAAATTGCAGCGGAGCCATTTGCAGTTAATAGCAGGCAACAAAAAATTCCTTTTAAAGTTGTGGGAAGAGTAACAATGAAACAACGCAAAGAAGCTCAGTTATGTTTATATTGTGCTGTTCATACATCAATTAGAAGTGTAGACCACTTGAGTGATTTGCATAAAGACTTTAAATGTGAACCTGGGGACACCATTTCTATCCATCGAACAAAGTGTACCGGTTTGATTCGCAACATAATTGGTCCATATTTTTCAAAAACCTTGAAGGAGGATATTGGGGATAGCTTTTATAGCCTATTGATAGATGAGTCGACAGATATAGCAGTACAAAAATTGCTGGGTGTGGCTATCAGATACTATAGTGCAACTCACATTAAAATAGTGTCAACATTTTTGGGATTAATACACATAAATGATGGTACTGCTAATACTATCACAGTAGCATTAAAGTCTCTCTTATCCAAATTTGATCTTGATATAAGAAAGCTTCAAGGTATAGGAACCGATAATGCTTCGACGATGATTGGTGTAAACAATGGTGTCCATGCTCTTCTGAAGGAAGATCAACCTAAACTTATCCTTGTTAGATGCATTTGTCATTCGTTGCAGCTGGCAATTTCAAGAGCTTCTGATAGGACCATGCCAAGAAATATTGAATATTTAATTAGGGAAACCTATAATTGGTTTTCCCATTCGTCAATTAGACAATTAACGTATCAGGTAATTTATAAAACTTTAAACAATGATGAGAAACCATTAAAAATTCCTAAAGTAGCTGAGACCAGATGGATGTCAATTGAAAACGCAATCAAACAAATTTTAAATCAATGGGATGCATTAACAGCCCATTTTAATATTGTTAGATTGAGTGAGCATTGTTTTACAGCAGAGGTGCTGTATAATATGTTCAAAGACAATAGAAATAGAGTATACTTGAATTTTCTGTACCCAATTGTAGAATTGCTCCAAAAAAATAACAAGAGTTTTGAGTCATCTGTTGCTGACCCCACAAAATTATTAACAGATCTAAAAAACTTATATAAAACAGTTGTTAGCAAGATCGTAAATCCAACAGCAAAAGTAGATATTTTTTCAGATAAAATAGAAAATTATCTGGACCCTAATCCCTATTTAGGATTTGCATTCGAAAATGCATGTAGAGAATTTAATATTATTGATGAAGAGAAATCAGTTTTGAAACAAAGATGTGTCAATTTTTTAGTAGAGTTATCTAGAGAGTTAAAGTCAAGGCTACCCGATAATATAGCAATTTTAGAAAAAATGAATACACTCTCTGTTACAGAGTGTTTAAAGCCCAATAAGGGGTCTATAACTGATTTTGCCAAAGAATTTATAGATGATGTTGCCACAATTACCCAAATCGAACTCCAGTGGGAAAACATTCATTCCATACAATGGAGTGAAAAAGAAAACACTGAAAATTTTTGGAGTGAAGTGGTTTTGTATAGAAATGCTGTTGGTGACAATCCATTTAAAGAATTAGCCAATTTGGCGTTTCAAATTTTATGTCTGCCTCATTCAAACGCTGACATAGAACGAGTTTTCAGCCAGATGAATTTGATCAAAACCAAACTTAGAAACAGAATGCTGCTGCCGTTACTGAATAATCTTTTGTATATACGCTATGGTTTAAAAATGCATAATATGTGCTGTAAAGATTATCAATTACCTGAAAATGTTTTAAAAGCAATATGTACCAATAAGACTTATGAAAGCAATAATAATGATTTCTGTGATATTGCTGATGTGGAGTTATTAGGAATATAATTTTTGTTACTATAATGTTAATTATTTTTAGAATTTTTATTTTTTTATAGAAAGTATATTTTTATTTTTTACGTTTTTTGTACTACTGTATTTTTTCAAAAAAAATCAAGCTCACATGTTCTACTTTTTCTTTAATCCTGCTCTATTTTTTCGTGAACTAGCGACTTCTAGCGGTTTTTATACGAAATTCTTGCGACATTCCATTTGAGACAGCTGGCAACACTGAACTTCACTGGGTTTTTATTTTGAGGTTATGTGCTTGAGTGTCTTGCTGGATGGGTTTTCATAAAATAAATCAATAATGTTTCTCAATGTAACTGTTTCTGTATAATCTTAATAGCCCTGAAAGTAAACAAACTTTGAATTCAATTTTCTTATGATGTTCAAAATTCTTAATTAGAAAATTGGCACTCTGCTGTCTCAAGTTTAATTAATTCATGGCACTCCATCCATTAACATGAAATGAACTGAACAAAATAAATTAGTAAGTAATATAGTAGTAGTTTTTAAAGACGATTGTAATGGTGAATTATACTTCATGCAAAAACATAAAACAACTGCAGTGTTATTTAGGCCTGCTACTAAAACAGCTTTTTAATGTTTCAGTGTTAAAAGGTCGGCAGTGGCTGTATTCCAGTGCATGCTGTAATTGGTGGCATTTGGTCACAATTGCGCGTTAGTGTTGCCGGTCTTCTCCCTTTCCTTGTCTAGTCTAGGGTACCTCTACACAGAACCAATTGCGAAAAAACACTTTTCTCATAACATACATTTTTGCGTAAATCTTTCTCGGTTGGCAGATGAATATTTTTTACATTTTCCTTTGAAGCTAGGGCAACTTTTATTACTAGCATAATCTACACATAAGCCTATGAAAATTATTTTGTTAAAACTTTTAGTGTAGTAGCAATAATATAAAATTATTATTATTTGTTTTATTAAAAAACCAGAAATCTTAATATCGCCCATTCTTTAAACCCGAGGAACAATAATGTTCCAATGGAAATAATTTATTTAAATAATTCAATTGTATCCAATTTGATTGTTCGTACTTATTTTTGTGTTTGTTACAGGTTGTTATAGTTCTATAAATAAACTATAAATAAAATAAACACAATGGACAACGATGAGGCAATCATAGTCAAACATGAAATCGATATCAAAATAGAACCGGAAGTCATAGAAGACGGCAGTATCAAAAATGAAATTAAAACAGAAATTGATGATGAACAGAAACTGTTTAGTAACGTCAGTACTTTACAAATACACGAACAACTCAATACTGATGACAAACATGCTACATTTGAATGTAATCTGTGTAATTACAAAAGTTCACGGAAGAGTAATCTGAAAAGCCATATGTTTATTCATGGTGGTCAGAAGCCACTTGAATGTAATTTATGTGATTATAAATGTATTGTAAAAAGTAAGCTCAGAAATCACATGTTTACACATAGTGGTGAAAAACCATTTGAATGTGATTTATGTGATTACAAATGTTCACGGCGCAATAATCTGAAAAGCCATATGCGTATTCATATGGCTTTGTTGCCTGTTCGGAAACCACTTGAATGTAATTTATGTGATTATAAGTGTTCTGCAAAAAGTAGGCTAAAAATGCACATGTACACTCACAGTGGTGAGAAGCCAATTGAATGTGATTTATGCGAGTATAAATGTTCGCAAAAGCATGATCTCAAAAGGCATATGCTCCTTCATAGTGGTGAAAAACCATTTGAATGCATGTTATGTAATTATAAAGGATCACAAAAACGTCATCTCAAAAATCATATGCTCACTCACAGTGGTAAGAAGCTAATTGAATGTAATTCTTGTAGTTATAGATGCTCACAAAAACGTGAACTCAAAAACCACATGTTCTCTCATACTGGTGAAACACCATTTAAATGTAATTTATGTAATTATAAATGTTCACAAAAACGTCATCTCAACAATCACATGTTCACTCACACTGGTGAGAAGCCATTTGAATGTAGTGTATGTGATTCTAAATTTCCACGAGCAAACAGTCTCAGAAATCACATGCTCACTCATAGAGATGAGAAGCCTTTTCAATGTAATTTATGTGATTATAAATGTTGCCACAGAAATCGCTTCATGAAACATATGCTCATTCATAATGATGTGAAACTACTTCAATGTACTTTATGTAATTATAAATGTCCCCTGCAAGCTACTCTTAAAAGACACATGTTAATTCATGAGAAAAAGAAATTTAAGTCCAGTAAATGAATTCTTAATCCTATGCCTTTAAGGTGTTAAGTGAAAGGCCATATATGTACTTTACTGTTTTTTCTTGCACGAATTAGTTTTAGGCGCATCCCCGACTTTTTGTAGTGTTAATATTTTACCTTTGGAATTTGGAACTCATGTGTATTATAACACCAGAAAATTATACAAAATAATCAGAGTCCTTTGAAAGTGAAGTGGTTATAATTTCCTGATAATATTAATATACATCATTTCAAAATTCCAGAGGCACCTTTGATGGAGTTACTTTTTGCTCATACTATATTATTTTTGCTACAACAACACTAAAATTTTGACCGAATAGCGAAGTTATGCCACATTTGACAACACCGTTGCCCTTGTCATATTTCTCCTGTTTTCACGAGAAGTTATCTTTTGTGTTACTTATATGTATTTACCTATTTTAAGGGTGACATTTTATTTTCGTATTAACAGAATGTATCTTTTCTTATTTTGGTTTCACTTTTTTGCCATTTTTCTATGTCATCATGCCCCCCTTTAGTAATGTGGCGCCCCTTCAAGGAGGGGAGCCCCACAGGTTGAGAATCACTGGGTTAAGGAATAAACAAGAATAACTTTTCAAGCCAAGGGTTTTTCAAAGCGACTTTAATAACAAAACAATGTAGACCACAGATCAATGATACAATAACAAAGGAATAGCAAATCCAATATTCATACACCCCTTCCTACAGCAATGAAACTATTGATCGTCTCACGTTGGGACTACAGTGTGTGTTCTTATGGACAACGGGGTTGCCAAACATCTTGCAAGCAACTTTTAAAAACACTTTCTAAATATTGTAGTTGTAACTGCATAAACCTTTATAATCCCTATTGTTCGAACAACTTATATTGCAGGTAGTCACTTCTTCTGACAGCGGTAGTAAAACAAAATTTCAAAACTTGCTGTTCATATAGTGCGCATATAAAGTCTGGAACTATCGAAACCTGTTTTTCACCAACCTTTACTACACAACCCATTCTGTTTTTAACAATATCCGCCATACTTATGTATAATGTACTATGTGCGTTATGTAATACTACAATATGAATACTTACAATAAACAACACGACAATGTTAACAATCATTACAAACGATAAAACCCAAACAATTAAGCGAAGATCTATAGACGCACAAGCTATCAAAATTTGAAAACAAATAATTATTTTTGTATTAAGAAATTTGCTAAAATGCGTTCGGTGACAAATAATAGTGCCGACAAAAAAACGTTGCACTATAATTTCAGTAAGTACAAACTGTATTATGTAGTTCCACGAAGTAAAAGTAGAAAAAACCAGAAGGGTTTATTGTTTGCTAAAATCCTTTACATTTGCTGCTAATCCTAGATTTCCGGTTTTGCAAGTTTCTTTTGAAACAAGTTGAACAAATGAATGCTTTTATCATGATGAATCATTTTACTGTTAAAATTGCGTTTGGAACTTTATTTACCTGTAAATTAAAAGATTAAAAAGCCGTTATTTTTATTTTGAAAGAATTTGAAGACGAAAGAATTAAACAAAAAGTATAAGTAATAAAATATCGAATATTTAGATACATGTACGATGTAACAATCCCAAGTAATGTTTAATAAAATAACAAATACATGTTAATAAGACTTTCTTTTAAATTCTCCTTTTGTATGGTTACGATTACACTTTTTCGGTTACTGTTTTCAAAGGTTTAGAACTTCTGGAATCTTAATCCACATTTCTATAGATCCATACAGTGAAATAGGTGGCAACAACGAAGCACAAACTCCCATAAGAAATACATTGGCTATCTTTCCTTCTCTGTAGTCCCAACGTGAGACTGACAATAGGTCACTTTGTGCTTTATAATTAGCACATGCAAACAGGAGTTGAGTCAAATCACAAACTGGGTAACCTCAAGAACAAGCTGGGGATTCAATAATTCCAAGTGTTTATGCAAATGAAATGGAAACTTTTCTTGACTCAATCTCAACCAAGTTATAAATGACTGGAAAAAGGGCCTAATTTTAAGGTTTTTATTAATACCAGGGATCGGTTTTCACAGACAGCACTATCAACGCAAATTGGGTAGGTCTACTACTGTAACTTTTAAGCCACCAATTTCATTTTAATAGTATTTTTTAACATACATACATTACTTACCTCTCCTATTGTATATTTTGTTTAAATGTAGTAATCCTGAAATTGTAACTCGCTATAAATTGTTTTTAAAATGTTATACCTACCAATATGTAATTCTGTGATATTTATATTTTAATATTTGAAAATGGCTGTTTGCCGAAACATGTAATAATTATTTATCTGTACTATTCTAATTAAATGTGGAATGAAGACATTATAGTTATTTCTTTTACCTTATATTCATTTCTAATAAAGCGCCTCCTTACCATTGCAACCGAATCTCCAAAGATCATAGAATTCTGACAATGTATTCCAACAGAGATTGGTTCTTTTGCGAGCAGATCAACGGTTTCATTGGGATCAATACACCCAATAAAATGAGACTAATATACCTACAGATTTCAGGTGTGAAATTTTTTATTTTCAGAATAATAGGATCCATTCTGTGTAATCTTAATACTAAAGTTCATTTTAGATTTAGCATCATGGACAACAGGCAAGTCTTCAAACCTTTTCTCTAGGCTACTTTTGTAATTCAACAAACCTTCCTTCGTCAATCTCCATCTTTTTTCAGGGTAGAAAGTAAATGAATCTATACATTTATAGTTAAGTGTCAAATGAATTTGTCGAGTGCTCAAACGCTAAAAAAGCGTCTAGAAAACTATTTGCTGGGGGTTTAGAGACTAAAAGTTAACATCTTTTAAATTGAAGCTTATGCTTATTACATGCTAAATCCAAATTCGTCCCCTGATTGTCCTGTGCAAAAAGGCACTATTCAAAATATTCGAGATTTATATGGTAAACGATTATTTAGTTGTAAACATATATTTCCGCAACAGGGCTTTTTAATGTATGTAGCGGTTTTTGTAAAAACCGAAATTCAATATTCAAATTATACTATTACGGCTAAACTTCACAAGCTGTTTTCCCGGTTTGATGCACGGTAAAGAAAATCGCAAATCTCGCTGCTTTTTAACGTTTATCTCTCCATATCTCGCAATCCAAGTCTTTAATCCAAAAATTTCCCGCTTGCAAGATTGTTTCCCCGTTTCTTGGAATGACTATGATCCCCTTTGAACAATTTTTTAGTTAATATTAAGAATAAACATGAGGTGTTGCACAATGACTCGCTCCAAGTCCCTCGATCATCCACCCTGTCGCATGCCTTTACACCCGCGCTCGCTAATTCCCCATAATTTATCATAACATAATTATTAATTTAAAATTCGTTTCCTAAGATAATTAAATCAGTAAACGAAAAAGTATTACAAATAAATACAATAACTTACGTTATATCATTTAATAAGGCAATTCTGTAATTTGGCAGTACAAAAAAAAATTATTATATTGTAACAAGCTAGATTTGTAAACTATTATAGATTGGGATTTACTTTTAATAAGATAAATAAATTACATAATAGAGCAAATGGTGCTTCAGGTACAATATAGTTTAAAAATTTAATTAACGTTTACAAAATTGTAAAAACAATAGCATTAAGGATGAAGTAAAATTCTCACACAGGAAAAAACTTAGCAATGTTAAATGTTGAAAATCACTTTCATAGTATGTGTTGTTAATTTCCAAATGGAATGTAAATAACTTTCTCATTACCTATATAGAAACATAATTCATTTTAATGTTAGAAGCTTTTTGTTTTTTATCTTCAGTTTAAATCATAAGTCATAATTGATGCCTGAACAACACAAAATGTTTGATCGTTTGTTTTAGTTCTATTCATTCATTCATCCGTTTATTGTTGCATTCATTCTTAATTTTACTGTTTATTCATGTTTTTATGTTTTGTTTCTTAATGTAATAAATTTATTGTTTAAAAATTTTTCTGCTTCAATTTGTTACTACTTTGAGTGCAAGAACCTAGTCTTCAAAGGAAGTCTTCGGAGGGATTACCATCTACAACTTCCCACCATTCTTATACGTAAAACTGTAAAAACGAGTTAGGAGAATTGTGACGGATACGATATGGTTTTTCTTAATAATTATTATTCAGTTCATTAATAATAATACTTTAAAATGCTTTTGGGGCAAACACATCCCCTTAAATACGCCACTAAATAATTCATACATTATGTTTTCTGCTTCACCTGTTCACAGACTCACGAGCCGTCACTGTATTATGAGAGGCAGTGGATTAGAGAGGTCTTTAGCGCAGTGTACAACAAGCTTTATCAAGTTTGAGTCTTTCTGATTTAAAAAAAACTGAATTTTTCTGCTTTGCTCGATGATGACGAAACTTCCAGTATTTTTTACATGTTTAATTACACATAAATAATTGAAAATGCTCCCTTGTTTGAAGCTTTCTACTATTTTATAAATAAACGAAGTTGAAGAAGGAGATATCGGTGATAATTGTTATATTTCTTATTAACGTGATTACTAAAAATTAATCAGGTCATTCAGCAATAAATACTTTAGTATAAAAAATCTATTCATGATAAAGTTTTTGTATCCAATTTATACCTGTTTACAAAGTTTCTATCCACCATTGCAATCTTTGATCTTTAATTCATATTTACCAATCCCTAAAAATTTAATTATATTTTTTGCTGATAAGACTAATATAAAAAAGTCAATCTTTTTTGTATGAATTTTAACTGATTACAAAGTTTCTGTCCGCCATTTTGGCCCCTCCTTTTTAAATTGAATGTAATCTTTCACCTTGAATTAATAGTGAATTCGTATTCTCACGTCCAATAATTCCGTTTGTGACAATATTTACCAACCCTAAGAACATAAACAACATATTTTTTCCCATAGGACTAAAATTATTGCAGTTACTTTGCATTAATCATTTATTTACAATTATTTCTTGAATTTTTCAATAACCTATTAAACAAACAACGATCTTTAAATTCTAATTAATAAACATTTTAGTATTGGGTCTTAACAATACAATGCAAAAAATCATTAAAGTATTACACTGTTGATCTCGTTCGAGGTTTTTCATTTTTCACACCTAACGACTATCCACTATAAATATATGATGGAAATCGTACGAAAAATATTATGCCCGGACGTAAACAAAGAAAACATATCTTCATTATTTTTGTTGTTCCTTATTTTAAGTTGAAAATTGATGTATTAAATACATAATTGTAATTGTATTACCTTGATATAAGTTTAATTTTTATATATTTGTAATTTAGGAAAAATAAAATGTTGTTTTTCGGCTATTTCAATAACGCCGTAGAAAAAATGTTGTGTGCAATTCGTGCTCGAAATCACTTTGGTGGTCTCGAATCTTGACCACCAACCCAGTAAACAAAACTGGACATTTACTTGTCTGCTATATAAGAATCAAGTAAAATGAGCTGTATAAACACATTTACATACCCTACATGTAAATTTGGTGATGTAACATTTGCTATATATTTCCGATATAAAATGCTTAATGTAAGTCTGGTGTCTTCAGATTTACATATATTCGACATTAATAATGTGATTTGCATTTTACATCACACTCTTTACTAGTTAAATACGTAACTATTTAACCACTAATTTGCTTGCGAGCTGCGGGGTTGAAAACATCAGTAGCGCGTGTAAAACCTGATTGTACAGACGTGTTAAATCGTGGTTGCCCATTTAGTTTGCTTATGTATGTTGAATATAAATATTAAAATACAATAACCAGTTTTATTTCTGTGACGGAAACATTTCGGAAGTGGGATAAACGAAATAAACAGCCGTGACAAATTTAATTTCCAGTGAATTGATATTTTATTATGAAGTGAAACGTATTTTAAAATGGCGATAAGTGATGAAACGAAATCAGAATAACGTGTTTTTTATAACAAACATATCAAAAGTGGGTATCGGGGATGCTATTATGTCTATTACAATTGTAGAGTTCTATTACATTAGCAAAGCATCTATATTATACTCAATTATAATGAAATTTAATTCTATTACCTGCATGTTTAATAATTCAAATTTTCTCTTTATTCCTACGTATTTATTGTTTATTAAAACGTTTCAAGGCAAAATATATTAGGCCACTGTAGATTAATACCATAAAAAGAGAGATTCGGCAAATTTCAGCAATGCATGCCTCATATCATTTACTAGGAATCGAGAAATTAAATACCGAAACCGGATGGTATTAATTAGTTAAAAAACCAGGAATAATCTTGATCAGTTGGCATTTTGATTAATGTTGTTTATACATAGCTTTTGTTTTTTTTTTCTATTTTGTTATATTGCATGCTATGTAATAATATAATAATGATTTTTTTCTATAATAAGTTATTAATTAATAACTATATATTTTCCTTTTTTTTTAATAAACAAAATAAATAAAATTGTTGTTCTGACTTTTTCTTTTTCCCCTAATTTTACTATTACAGAAATCTATTACTATTTAAAAGAAATAACTTATCCTACACAAAGTGGAAAATTTGAAAATTGTTGCTTTAACTTAAAGATTAACTTTTGGGCTTATTTGAACGTGCGTTTGGAACGCGTTCGAGTGAACATCCAAAATAAAGTGGATCGCCGCCTAAAAATTTGCGTGGAACCGCAATATATCGATTTTATATAACCGTGGTGATAAGTAGAACATACTCATAATTAAATAAACGTAAAATACACGGCGCTTTGTGTATGTTTGTAATACAGATTGTATTTTACATATCTCATATGTGTTAACAGTGACATAGCATCTACGTAAATAACAGATGCATAATGAGGCGGACATAACGCTCTCCAGATGACTTGAATTTTACTTAGCTGCTACATAACAATGTAGGCATTGTTACTCTCAGTTACGTATATAATATGTTGCTGTGTTTGCTGGGAAAGTATCATTTCGCGCACTAAATACACAAATAACTATTAAAATATTTCTTTAATATTATTTTTCTACAACTGTCAAAAAATGATGACTTTTTCATTAATATACTATGATATGGTATTTATATTCTGTCTATAAGAAAAAACACGACGTTCAGGCGCCATTAATACTATAATATTTACGGGGCTAATTAATAAATAATTGGGAACATACCAGTAGGGAAAATAGGAGAGTTCTGGAACCACCCCCCACTCCTGACCTTGACCTTGAACCTATCTCTCTCTAACACATGGTGACCTTGAAACTATCTCTGTCACCTAAACATGGCAACACCGCATTCTCAAGGTCACCAATATGGCACCACAGCATTCTCAAGGTCAACACTCAAGGTCAACAATATGGCAACACCGCATTCTCAAGGCCATCAAGTAGTAAAACTATAGGGGAACTGCCTCATTTTCTTATGGGATTTAACATGGGCCCAAAAAAACTATATCACTTCCGGTCTGAGCTCGACCGATGACGTCATGAACTTTGTAACGAACTTTTGCAATTTGAAACAGGATGTAGCATCCGGCCCGAAACTTTTTCAGATGCATCCGGTCCAGAAACAGGAAACGACATCCGGCCCAAAATTTAACGAACTTTTACATCCGCTCCAAAATTTTACATCGGGCCATTTGTAACGGTCTTTTACATCCGCTCCAACATTTTAACACATGTAACACCGAACTCGGGGCACACGTACCGCCGAGAGAACTCAGGCAGATTTTGTCACCAACAACCAGAAGATCCACAACGTCAGCAGCCTGCAATTGGAGAATCCGGCCGACCAACCACGATGCAGCACCAGCCTGGAGGAGGAACCGACATCATAACATATAAGCGCTTCTCGCGGGACACTCTGTCTCATTATTTTTCCAACTTTTGCTTAACTGCTATCATACTCTGTTAAATATATATTTGGATGAATATATGATTTTATTTTGTGTTATAATACTGCCGTATTATTTCTTTAACCTTTCTTTCCTTTTAATAGCATTATTTGGTAACTCTGAGTAACTACGAGCCGTTCAAAGGTAACAATTGGCGCCCAACTACAGTGTGTGTTTGGATGAACACAACAACCGACGACCCAGCCTATGGTGAACACCCGATCGACAACGCGAGAGATGGCAGAGGACAACAAACCGACAGCCGCATCCATGGACCCGTCTTCGGCGTTCTTCGCGGCTCTTCTGGACCGGCTCACCGCCCTGACACCGACGGCAGTCAACCTGGCCCTACCCACCTACGGCGACAACGACGATGAAGACCTGGAGGACTTCATCGCCCAGATGACTGCCAACATCGCGACATCCCCGGACCAGCTGAGGCTCATCATGGTCCAACTGCGGGAACCAGCACGCGCCCTGGACCAGAAGCAGCCGCCAAAGACTCCGGAGCAGCTGTTCGAGCTCCTACGTAGGACATACGACTCCCCCGTGCAGCGCGTCCAGCTGTACCAGGAGTTATACGCGAAGACCCAGGCCGACCGTCAGGTAACCGCGGATTTCCTAACCCGGAAGATGTCTTTGTTGCAGAAGCTAGCACCAGGTATGCGGGAAGCCGACAAGATCCACCTTCTACAGAAGCTGCTCCGTCCCGAGGTAGCGGTCTACCTTAGCGGCCACTTCAACAGCGTGCGAGACATAGCGGACGCAGCCATCGCCACCGCGGACACCCTCCAGTCCACCAAGAAGGCGACCAACCCCTTCATCAGCGCGGATCAACTTCCGAAATGCCGCTTCTGCCCGGAACGACACTTCCACCGCGACTGCCCCGTACGGAGTTCGGGAAACGACGCCAGGGGGGATTAGGCCGGCATATTCCCTCCTTAACGGCCATGCCCGGCATACAGGTACCTAGGATTCAGGTAAGCATGAATAATGGCATTTGTTTCAGAGAGCTAGTGGACACCGGCGCCTCCATCAATGTCATCAACGCGAAGTTCGCCCCGGGAGCCCGGAAAATCGCCACCAAACTCCCACTGGCTAGCGGTAGCCAGAAGATGTCCTGCAGCGGGGAAGCGGAACTCGCCATCATCATCTCCGGATACGAACACGCCGCCAAATTCGTCGTCAGCAGCGACCTCCGAGAGGACTGCATTCTGGGGATGCCTTGGTTACAAGAGCAGCAAGCGACGGTGGACATCGTCAGAGGCTGCCTGTACCTGGGAATCGGAGAACGGAAGACCGTCTTCTGGACCAAACCACCCCCTAAGACGGAATCAATAAGTATCGGGGAAATTGATCACAGTTTCCCAACGGACGCGCAAACCCGGTTTAAAAATTTAATTTCAGATTTCCCCGCGCCTTTCAACACCACCCAGGGGATGACGACAACGAGCAGCACCAGGCATAAGATCGACGTGACGGAACGGAAGCCAGTCTGCCAACGCCCCTATCGCGTGTCGGATGAAAAGAAGCGGATCATCCAAGAACAGGTGGAAGAAATGCTGTCCCAAGGCATCATCGAGGCTTCCACATCGCCGTACTCCAGCCCGGTGGTCCTGGTGAAGAAATCCGACGGCACACCCCGGTTCTGCGTGGACTACCGCAAGCTGAACGCGATCACCACCAGCGAGCCATCACCGATGCCCATCATCCAAGAGACCCTGCGTGACCTGGGGGATGCAGCAGTGTTCACCCGTCTGGACTTGAAGAGCGGCTACTGGCAAATCCCTATGGACGAGGGATCCAAGCAGCTCACCGCCTTCAGCACCCCGGATGGAGGCCACTACCACTTCAAGGTCATGCCCTTCGGACTCCGCAACGTCCCGGCAACGTTCCAACGCCTGATGAGCCAGGAAGTTCTCGCAGGATACCTCCGTAAGTTCTGCATGGTCTACCTCGATGACATAATCGTTTACAGCTCCGACTACGAGACCCACCTCCGACATCTCGCTTTAGTCTTGGAGAGACTATCGCAACACCACCTCCGGTTGTCCATCAAGAAGTGCGCCTTCGGAAAGGCGTTCCTCGGCCACACCATCCACCCGGGAATCATCACGCCCCAGCGGAAGCACGTAGAGCAGATCCGGCAGCTGCCGATACCGACCAACAATGACAAACTCCGGAGTTTCCTTGGCGTTTGTGGATGGATCCGCCAATACATCCCGGACTTCGCGACCATCGCGGCACCACTAACCGATTTGTTACAGGCAAAGAAAACGTGGGAGATCACACCGGAAGTCATGGGGGCATTCAATCGACTGAAGACCGCATGCAGCCAACCGCTCCAGCTACACCATCCTCGCCCCAACGAGCCCCTGGTGGTCCAGACCGACGCGAGCTCCATCGGCATCGGGGCCATAGTCTACCAGGAGAACGACGACGGGACCAAGAGAATCATCTGCTTCGACAGCGCGCGCCTTAAACCAACGGAGCAGCGGTACCACATCAACGAGCAAGAGTGCCTGGCCCTGACATGGGCCCTCCGACGCTACCGACCGCTACTAGAGGGGAAACGCTTTAATGTCCGGACGGACAGTAAAGCCCTTACCTGGTTACAATCGTTCAAAGAGGAAAAGGCAAAACTACTCAGATGGGCTTTGTTTTTACAGGAATTCGACTTCGACCTGGAGCATTGCCGCGGTACCCAGAATGAATTCGCGGACGTTCTATCGCGAGACACCGAGGACGAGACCACCCACGACGCCCTAATCGACGCGCGACCAGCCTCACCGGAGCTCCACGCCCTGACCACCATCGTCGACGAGATCAAGCGGGCCCAAGACCAGGACGACGAGACGCTGGCGAAACCCCTTCACCCCGATGCGCATACGAGCAATTCGAGGGATATCTTTACCGCGCCGCCACCGACACCGATCCGCAGACGCTGTACGTGCCACCCGCAGCCCGAGAAAAGGTACTCCAGCAACACCACGACGACAGTGGACACCCCGGCCGGGACGAGACCCACACCGCCATCCGCCGGAGATACTGCTGGCCGCAACTAGCTCGCAACGTCGCCCTCCACGTCCAACAATGCGTGACCTGCGCCGCAGTGAAAAGAGGTAAGTTACAGACTAACGCTAATTTACAGGCACGAAAGCCAACCCGACCATGGCATACCGTCAACATCGACATCATGGGGCCCTATCCACCAACAGCTTCTGGAAGAAGATACATCCTGGTGATCGAGGACGCCTTCACGAGATGGGTCGAGGCATTCGCGATGCGGGACGCCACCAGCCAGTTCATGTGTCGACTAGCGGAAGAGGAAGTCTTTCATCGGTTCGGCTACCCGAAGGTCATCCTCACGGACAACGGTACCCAGTTCACCAGCGACCTCTGGAGAACCACGTGCAGAAGATGGGGCGCGACCCACCACACGACGGCGATCTACCACCCCCGAGCCAACCCGGTCGAACGACGCAACCAGGAGATCAAGAAGGCCCTCCGCACGCGACTTCAGGGACAACCCCACGACGAATGGGTCCGCCATCTACCCCGAGTCCTCCACGACCTCCGCCTCCGGACCAACGCCGCCACGCGATCGAGCCCTGCCAAGCTGCTGTTCGGGTACGAGCCACTTCAGCCAGGGGATCAACAGCTTCCGGAACAACGGGAACCGCCATCCGCCGAAGACCGACAGAGGGAAGCCACCGCCAACCAACTTCGGTATCACCGGAGATACCAGGGGCAGCCCACCGCACCAGTCGCCCGGGTAGGAGAGGATGTCATGGTACGGGCCCACATCCAGTCCAACGAGCAGCGGAAGATCCACGCCGGTTTCGGGCCCAAATGGTTGGGACCCTTCAACATCCGCAACATCTTCGACGGGAGGGTCTACACGCTCGACAAAGGGGGACAGCAGGTGAAGTACCACGCAGACCACATCCGGCCAGCACCACGACGCCCAGCGCTTCGCAAACCACCTCCGGCATCACCACCACCGCACCCGGAAGAAGACGAAGAAGACGCTTTGCAGGCAATGCCGTCGTCTCCGAGGGGGGGCGAATTGTCACCAACAACCAGAAGATCCACAACGTCAGCAGCCTGCAATTGGAGAATCCGGCCGACCAACCACGATGCAGCACCAGCCTGGAGGAGTAACCGACATCCTAACATATAAGCGCTTCTCGCGGGACACTCTGTCTCATTATTTTTCCAACTTTTGCTTAACTGCTATCATACTCTGTTAAATATATATTTGGATGAATATATGATTTTATTTTGTGTTATAATACTGCCGTATTATTTCTTTAACCTTTCTTTCCTTTTAATAGCATTATTTGGTAACTCTGAATAACTACGAGCCGTTCAACGGTAACAATTTAGTATAAAAAGGCACCACACCTACAGAAAACTTATCAGTTCTTCTCCAGTTATCCTAGAAGTATCTTGTGCTCTGCTTTGTGCTCTTGTCAGTGCTTTGTGAATTTTTAAGTGTTGTGAAGTGAGATAGGTATGTTAAATTTTTATTAATTTATTTTAATTTTTATTAATTTGTTTTAATTTTGTTTAATTTTTATTAATTTTATTAAACGGCTTCATATTTTTTAAAGAAAAAATGGCCGCCATTATTGAGACTTCAACTCAAATGATTGACACCATTGAACGGGCAATGAAGCTCGTTGTAGAGAATCCTGCCGAGCTTGAGGTATGGATTAAGCAGGCAGGGGCCAACATCCGCCTACTCAATGCCGCCCTCAAAAAAGGGGAGTTAAACATAGGACATAAACGGCATGTAGAAGCCGCTATAGGGCGGATGAAGGGTAAGCATATTATTTGTAAATTTTTACAGTTTTCTAATTAATACTTTTTAGGATGTTGCACAATCATGAAAGCCCGTCATGTTCAGGGGGCAGGCTACAATCCTCATAAGGAAATTCGCAGTCAAAGACTGCGTTGGGAGGAGGTTAATTCAGCCTTCCAAGGAAAGATCAGGACAGGGGTTATCGTGAACCTGAAGCACACCGATCCATTAACCTTCCTTGAGGATGCATACTTCATGTTCGCCATTCGAATCAAGCATGCTCTGAAGGATCACCCTCAAATGAAAACCAATACAGACTTTTGCAGCGTTTTTGTTAAAGATTCCCCAGAGGGCCCCATAGAGGAAGCAAAACACTTCCAAACTAAAAATGCAGATTACTGCATACGGGGATACAGATTTGAAAGAGTGGTGGTCGGAGCATGTTCAAGACAGCGTGATTATTCAGCTCGAGGATTTCCAAGAGCGGGAATCCGGATGGGCACTCAAGTTCATCATTAATATCGCTGTCAATGTAAACAGGTAATATAATTTCTCTTTATTCTGAATTCAAAAATTAATTTCAAATGTTTACAGATACGAACCCATTCGGGGTTCTGCATACCTCCCCCTGCCGCCCAGTATAGAGAGGAAGCATGCATGCATCAACGTCAGGAACGATGATGATGCATGTTTTGCGTGGGCAGTTGTCTCCGCTCTCCACCCAGATGTGCATAATTCAGATAGAGTCAGCAGTTACCCACACTATTCTGAGGTTCTTAATGTCGAAGGCCTCAGGTTCCCCATGACAGTCGATCAAGTCAAGAAGTTTGAGAAGCTGAATAACATCTCTGTCAACACCTTCATGCTCGAGCGGCAGAAAAAGGGGTATAAAGTAGTGTCAGCCCGCATCACCAAAAAGAAGCTTGACCGTCACGTCAACCTCCTCATCATACAGAGCACGTATGATGAGGATCATGATGAGGATGATATAAAATACCATTGGGTGTGGGTAAAGAACCTGAGCCGCCTAGTTAACAAACAACTATTATCTAACACGCATAAGAAGTTCATCTGCGAGCGTTGGCTTCAAAGTTTTTTCAGCGAGGAGAGGTTGAAAACTCACGAAATTGACTGCGGGGAGATCAATGAGTGTAGAGTCCGAATGCCTAGGGAGGATGAGAAAATAGTACAATTCAAGAACTTCAGCCACGCTCTTCGTGTACCCTTCATCATTTATGCGGACTTCGAGGCTTTACTAAAACCCATAAATAAGCAGAAAGGGAAGCAGAGCGAACTCTATCAAGAACACGAGGCCTTTAGTGTGGGGTACTATTTTCACAGCTCCTACGATCCCTCCCTAAGCAAATACAAAAGTCATCGGGGGCCCGACTGCCGCGAGTGGTTTATTGAAGAGCTCAGGCAAATCGTTGAGGACGTACAACCTATCTACAGGACGGTTAAGCCTATGAGTTTTACTCCTCAAGAAGAGCTAGATTTTGAGGCTGCTACTACCTGCCACATCTGTTCAAAGCCGTTTACTGATGATGATGTTAAAGTCCATGATCATTGTCATCTTACTGGAGCGTTCCGCGGGGCCGGGCACGTCGGGTGCAACATCAACTACCAAGATAAAAGGGTCATCCCGGTAGTGTTTCATAATCTCAGCGGGTACGATGCATCTTTCATCATCAAAGACTTAGCTTTACAAATTGACGGCAATGTCAATCTCCTGCCTGTGAACAAAACTAAGTACATTTCGTTCACCAAATCGATAGAGGGCAGCGAAATCAAGCTAAGATTTATCGACTCTTTCCGCTTCATGGCTTCCTCCCTCGATAAACTAGCGTCGTACCTGGATGAGCTAAAGATAATGAGGCAGCAATTTCCCGACTTAGATGACTACAAATTCGAACTCTTAACCCGTAAAGGAGTGTTCCCCTACGAGTACCTCGACTCGCGGGGGCGTCTTGATAAACCTCAGCTTCCCCCTAAACGTGACTTCTTCTCCAAGTTAAAGGGGGAAGGCATAACAGATGAGGACTACACCCACGCTAGTCGAGTGTGGGATGAGTTCGAATGCCAGACTCTAGGCGACTATGTGGACCTGTACATGAAAACGGATGTCCTACTGCTCGCAGACATCTTCGAAAATTTTCGCGACACATCGATGAAAACGTATAAGTTCGATGCAGCTCACTACGTCAGCGCCCCAGGGCTTACCTGGGACGCCATGTTAAAATATACACAGATCGAACTAGAGCTGCTGAGAGACATCGATATGTTGATGTTTGTAGAGCGGGGCATCCGGGGAGGCTTGAGTCAATGTAGTAACAGGTAAGTTAACTTTCTTACATTTAAACTTTTGTAATTAACTTTTTCTTTTGTTTAGGTACGCTAAAGCTAACAACAAATACATGCCCGACTACAATCCCGATAAAGCTTCCTCATATCTGATGTACTACGACGTCAACAATTTGTACGGGTGGGCGATGAGTCAAAATCTACCGATCGGGGGGTTCAAGTGGATGAAAAAGGTCCCGCCAGCAGCACAAGTAGCCCGCTATATAATGAAGGTCTCTGACACTTCGTCTAAGGGGTACATGTTAGAGATAAACATCGAGTACCCCAGACACCTCCACGACCTACATAAAGACATGCCTCTGCTGCCCATTCACACCACCGCCCCCGGCTCGAAACAGAAAAAGTTGATGACCACCCTGTACAACAAAGAGCGCTACGTTATCCACTATAGGGCTCTCAAACAGGCGCTTAAACATGGGCTTGTGCTCACTAAGGTTCACAGGATCTTAGAGTTCAAGCAAAGTGCCTGGATGAAGCCCTATATAGAGCTCAATACCGATATGAGGAAGCAAGCAAGAAATGAATTCGAAAAGAACTTCTACAAGCTGATGAATAACTCTGCTTTCGGTGAGTTTAAAAATTCTTTGTTGAACACAAAACTAATTATATTTTTTACAGGGATAACCATGGAGGACGTTAGAAAACGTAAAGTAGTTAAACTCGTGTCGGAATGGGACGGCAGGTATTCAGCTTAAGTGAGGATCGCCGCCCCCAACTTCCACAGCTCTACCATCCTCCAAGGGGACCCGGAAGACAGTTTAGTGCTCATAGAGATGAATAAGACTGAAGTGTGCATGAACAAGCCTATGTACGTAGGGATGATATGATGATATTTCTTTACGAATATTTACATCCTAAATACGGCGCCAGATGTAAAGTGATGTACTCTGACACTGATAGTTTAGTATGTAGTATATTATGTAAAGACATTTATACGGATATGAAAGAAGACATTCATCTCTTCGACACCAGTGACTATGCCCCAGACAATGTGTATAAAATCCCCCTAGTGAATAAAAAAGTGCCCGGGCTCATGAAAGACGAAAATAACGGCAAAATAATGACTGAATTCGTGGGCCTGAGAACGAAAATGTATGCGGATCGGGTCGAAGGCCGGGATGCCGCCAAGAAGGCTAAAGGTGTCAAGGGCGTGGTTGTGAAACAAACTATTACCTTCGACGACTACCTCCAATGCCTAAAACAGGTATGGAGCAGCAGAGGAGTCAAAACTGCATCCGAAACATCGACCACACCCTGTACACCATGCGGCAAACGAAGATAGCCCTGAGTTCTGCGGATGACAAGAGGCAGCTGTTACCTAATACGACAGACACACTGCCTTGGGGGTATCAGCAGCCTCTTATGGAGATTGATCCTCCTGACCCGAACCGCATACCCGATGATCCCCTAGACTATCTAATCAAGCTAGCGGAGCGAGAATTAGACAATATGTGCTGTGATAATTAGTATTAGTTAGTTAATAGATGAGAATGGACATGATTTATGACGTAGTGATAAGTGAATTAAAACGGAAAAACATTATAGACTTCTGTTTTCCCGCTTGTATACTGTTATATGAACAATTTAGAAAATATAGTTTAAATGTTAGAATAGTTAATGGACATGCCATAGATTTTAGTTCGTATTACGAAAGCCCGACAACATTATTGGATTGAACATGAAGGTAGAATTCTCGATCCTGCCGGACATGATGTTGAAGAATGGTTAGATCCCGATGATATACAGTTCCTAAGCTTCCCTGAAGATGAAGCTATGTGTAAATATTACGATAATGTTAAAGAATCAGACAGCGTCGAACTATTTTTTAATGACGGACCTCTGTATTTAGGACATCTTCGAGATGTCATTAATTATAAGATAAAACGAAATGTTCGTAAAATCTTATCTGACAAATAATAAATGTATTGAACATATGTTGTGTTTTATTAGGTAATAAAACTCTCTTATCTTACTGCGGTTTCCTGCAAAAGTAAACACCGATATTGTTAAAAACATTCTTTATTATCACATTTTACAAGCAATTTAATAAACTTATTAGGTGATTTACAATACATTTCCGTATATTTAATTTTAGATTCTAACATAGGCCTTAAAATATGATCTAATTGTGAAATACGGCGTCGGAACCGGTACCTATCGACTGCATACTGCATCCAAGGAGACTTATGATCTTCTTCCGGTATTTCAAAGTATTGAACTTTATCATCGAACCTCACACGAGAGCGCTTTTTTGGGAATCCATAAGTCGTGAGATTTATCTAACCCAAGCCACCTAACATACAGATCAGAATTGCGTTTCCGCAGCACTTTTGATATGAGATGCACGTTTGGTTCTGAAGTTAACTGAAGCTCCTCACCATAAAACTGACCTAGTATAGGGCGATCCCGCGAATCTTCTAACAGATAAGTGACGGGATTTCCATTTTTAATCAACGATTTTAAATAATTCCGCGGACCAGTTAGGTGTGTAACTTTTATCGAAAGCGGATTTAAACTTCGAAATTCTCACGAGATTTCCTATTTTAAACTTACGTTTTCCAGACATATCAAAATTATCGTAAACGTTAAGCTGCGTAGTGCTGTTGACGTCACTAGGACGCATGCCAGTCGTACGATGTTTTCGTGAGTTATATTCATTAGTGATCTTATCTAAGATGTCAACCCAAATGTATCGACCTCTAAGGCTGAAAGCTTTATACAAAGCAGATTTTAAAGTACGTATGACTCTTTCGGCAATAGCTGCTTTCTTAACGCTATATGTAGAGTAATGATTGATGTTATGTTTTTTCATCAAAGCAGAGAACTCTTTACAATAAAACTCGCGACCTTGATCAGTTTGAATGTTATCGGGAACCCGACCGTCATCTAATTTTTTGATAACAGTTCTCTTTCGGGGTAAATTCCGCCTAGCCTGTCTGTGAAGCTCTCGTATCACCTGCTCCATTTTCTATGTTGTTTTTATCGATGACGTTCTTTTTTATACCCTTTAAAATACTCATTTCATCTTCCAGTATGATTATTCTAGTCACGGCTTCTTTTTGAAAATCAGCAACTTTTTGTACAATTATTTTAGCTTCCTTCAAATTGTTGTTAGCATTATCTACATGAGCTTGAAGTCGCTCATTCAAAACCCCTTTTATGCCGTCAACATACGATTTATTCACGGCCTCAGAGGCATTTACGGGGTCGGGCACGTTAATGATCTTAGCTTTCTTAACATCATAGTTTCCGGCCTCGTCTAACATGAAGCATCTAGCTATTTTATTCTCGATAATTCTTGGAATGGCTTCAATAGCATATGTGACTCGAGAATCTAGATTTTCAAGTAACTTATCAACATAAAGTTTAGTGACTGCATCATTATTCTCTTGCGGTTCCTTTAATTGGATAATTCGCTTATTACTTGCAACGAATTCCTGACCATTGCGATGAAGGCAGTTTGCTATTGCATACATTGTAATTTTCGAATTGACGTCCGCATGTAGGCGATTTAGGGTATGTCCGCAGGCAGATCGGCACGCATGATCAACGTACATCTTATTGACTCCGTCGGTGTCGCTCTGAGGGCCGGCGAGGTTTACCAATCTTTTCAGGTCAAAATCATACTTTGTATTCAAGTAATGCTTCAGAGTTATGACGTCACTCTCGTTAACAGGATCAGCTACATTTGCCAGTCTTTTGTTTCGTATATCGAAATGCCCGTCGTTGCTTAGAGTAAATCCTAAGCCCTGAGGGCCCTGCCTACCCCCTCTGAGTGCAGCATGATAACGTCCAAACTTATCTATGCTCATCTTGAAACTAACAGAGTTCGCGAGTTATCCTTGTTATTTATACAATAATATCAGCTTCTCTCAGTTCTTCGATTATAGAGGCAATTTCATTAGCGTGACCTGTATGACCCGCTGTCTTGGATGCGAACAGCAATCTTAGCCGCTCAACTAGTTCCGAGGGCTCATTCCAATACACGTATTCCATAGGTTTCTCGGTGACTTCCTTAAATCCGTAGCCGCTAGTTGATTTAGATCTGAGACTCGGTTTTATAATATGCATCCACTTGAAAGCACTTGTGCCCCTAAACTGCCCCTTAGGGTTGAGATTACGTCTGATTGCGTTAGTGCGATCAACGATATCCATATACTGCTGTTTATCCTTCTCTGTATAGTCCGGAGGTGTTTTGTAAATAAGGAGATTGTATAAGCCCTCCGTGCCCTTATAAATTCTTCCTTTAATTTCTAAATCAGGCCCTATGATTCTGATATCTGAGTCTCCGATACGCCATTTATCTGTTTCCGTATGGTACAACACCCCATAGGTATGATCTAGATTTTTCTTAGTATCCTTTATCATGAGTTCAACATATTTCCTAGGTAAAGGATCGTACTGATTCAAGAACTCTTAGCCTACATCAGTATCTAATATGAATGCCTCGTCATCTTCTTCTTCTTGTATTTCCAGAAGACTCTCCCATTCCTGAGTATATTGAGGAAGCTCGGTCTCTGTAGCAACATCGGCATGCTTGATAGGTTCAGTCTGCATATGTTTTTTAAGTACAGGCGCCGTTTCGGTATGCATATGCCGTACAGATCTCTTCTCAGTGATTTGCTTCAGCGGGGTCACTATCGGTTTGTAAAGGTCCTCAAGAAGGCGCTCGGTGTCCTGCTTACCCTGTTTAAGTTCCTTATACTTTCTCTTAATGTCTTTGCGTACTTTAATGAGATCTCGCTTTATTATCTTAGACTTTTCATCCATGCTGATAGGTACACTACTTTTAGACAGACAGGTAGCCTGCGGTTATAGGTCTTATCTGTACAGCTTTTAGACAGGTTCTGTACAACTTTTAGACAGGTTCTGTGTACTTCATATGACGTGACCTGCTTATATAGCAGTCGAATCCTTTGCGATATCTACCTTTCTCGGAATCTTTATCTATCATAAGAAACCCGTATTTGTTCTTCCAACATTCCGAGCACATATGTTTAAACTCCTCGAAAGACATATCTGCACCTACGTGATCATCAAACCCATGCTTTAGGTTTAGGGAGTCTTGCTTAAACAACACCACCACATTAGCGTTGTCTCTTACTAGCTGTTTAGGTATACGAGAATAGGTTTGACAAAGATAGAAACAGTCTATCGAATTATGACGTCCCATTCTGAAATATTCCCTCATAGCGTTTTGCTTATCACAGGCTATGTCGTCGAAAATCATGACTGAATTAGGTCTAGCATCGCTAGGAGCTATCACGTCTGAGGTTGTAGGAAAATACTTTAAAGGCGGTTTGAGTATCTGCTCTAAATACTCGTACTTGGGTTGATTAAGCGATTTAGAATACACATATACGTTTTCAAATCGGAGTCCGTTCGGATGTTCGATCAGACTTATTACTACATTAGTTTTACCGCAATTACTAGGGCCGCATATTATCGCCCTGATTGAATTAGGCAGCAAGGTTCCATGCTTATTCTTTACTTCAGACTCTAGGAAATCGTGATCGCTCACTGTTAACGTTTGCTTCTGCTTATGGAACTTCATCTTTCTGATCTCTCAAAGCGGCGCCCCCTATATATACTCCCACGCCCACGCCAAATCTCATTAAATGCCGAGACGTCGTACAGGTAAAGGTGTGGTGAACACCCTGATAAATAATCTCCCGTTCGAAGCTCACATACCAGGATACAGGTTTTGCGGACCTGGCACTAAGCTGCAAGAGAGATTAGCTAGAGGAGATCGCGGCATAAATCTTTTGGACGAAGCCTGTAGAGAACACGATATCTCCTATTCTCAGCATAAGGATTTAGCTGCAAGGCACGAGGCCGATCGTATTCTTCAGGAACGTGCTTGGCGTAGAGTCAAGTCTAAAGACGCTAGTGTAGGAGAACGGGCTGCTGCCTGGGGTGTCACTACTGTCATGAAAACTAAAAGAGCTATCGGAGCGGGAATGCGAAAGAAGAAACAGCAGCGGGTAGCTTTCAAGGGCGGTTTACTGAAACATATAAAAGCGGCAGTAAAGTTCGGAAATCATCCGCTAGCTGACTCGATTAAGAAAGCTTTGAATGTAGCAAAACACTTTGTTAAAACTATCGGAGGGAAGAAAAACGTTCGGGTTCCTAGAGTCATCCCTATACCTAAGCAAGGCGGTATAATACCGTTCCTCATCCCTTTGTTCGCAGGCCTTTCAGCAGCAGGGTAAATATACTAATGATAATAATAATAATAATTACAATACAAACTTCCTTCACAGAGCTATCGCAGGAGGGGCCTCGGGAATCGCTAAAGCTGTAATCGATGCGCAGCTGCAAGAAAGCTAACGACATAACAAAACTATGGAATCGATCGCCTTAGGAAAACGAGGCTCCACTCTCTACTTGAAACCTCACAAGTCGGGCACGGCTCTTTACTTAAAACCTTATTCAAAAAACCGATAAGGTTGCCTCGGAGAGCTCTTACAGATCAGGATTTGAGAAAACATGCTAAAGGAGTAGCATACTTCAGAAACGTTTTCATGCGAGACAAGTTACCTACCAAGCCTCAGATTAACGAAAGCGGAATAGTAAATTTGGATGATGACAAAGGTCCGGGTACTCATTGGGTCGCATATAAAAAGCGAGGTAACTCGGTGACGTATTATGACAGTTTTGGCGATCTAAGACCTCCTCAGGAGATAATACGCTACTTTAGAGGATGCAACATTCGATACAATTATGATAGAGAACAAAACTATAACTCAGTAATCTGCGGGCACCTATGTCTAAAGTTCTTATATAAATAAGGGGCCTGTATCCTTAGAGCTTAGTCAAGTCGCGAACATTCACCTTGACAGGTGTAGGCAACGTGTTAAGCTGCAACTATTTTCCTCCGATCGAATTAGACTCAAGTCAAAACAACGAATTGGGACTGGTGGGATTTTACGGCTGTAACTCTATCAGAAACATCTTTCCGGGCAACAACAGGCTTTATTATAAAGATAAAGCGATTACTATTCCTTCCGGCGCCTACGAAATCGAAGAACTCAACAAATACATTCAGTCAGTCATTTTCCCCGATAATCGAAGTGATTTTGTGCTGAAAGCGAACAACAACACTTTAAAGTGCGAAATAAAATCTAAATACAACATCGACTTCACTAAGCCTGGCAATATAGGACGTATGCTCGGGTTTTCACCGAATTTACTAAAGGCGAATAAAACTCACGAATCGGATTTAGACGTTCAAATAGTGAAAGCAACAAACATTCACGTAGAGTGTAATATTACAGGAGGAGCTTACAGGAATAACACTTCGTCTCATACAATTTTCGAATTCGACATTTCTGTAGAACCCTGCTACAGATTAGTCAAGGAGCCTTCGAACGTTATATATTTACCTGTAAACGGGGAAAGAATAGACAACATCACTTTAAGACTTGTTGATCAGAACGGGGAATTGGTCGACTTTGGAGACGAGCAAGTCACCATTAGATTGCAGTTGAACTCGTCTAAACCATTACTAAAGCCGGAAGAGTACCTATTGGATATACTGAAATCGTGGAAGATGCTATTAGATCCCTGTTGAACTATCGGGATAAAATTATTATGGGGCTGAAGATTTACTATAAAAGCGTCGGATGTCGTTCCGACTTTAATAGTCGGTCGGAAGCCGGACACATCACACCTTCGCAAGCTCATTTTCTGGAATCGATAGGACTAAAAGTTAAATATGGAAGACGCATTGACGGAAGTGTTTCATCGCGTACCCTACGTCAACCTGATAGTGGAAGCAAACCTAAGGACGGTGCATCCTAAAGTTAGCACCTTCAACAATTCGGATGAAATCAGTCCTGTGATCGATAAAGGTGATCTAATCACTGCAACCTTCAATAGCACGCTCTTTCTAGAAGGAACGTTTACTGTTAAGGAAGAGGGCAAGACATTCACGCTGACTCATAACGCTCCCCTATGCCTCTTCGCAGAAATAAGATTCCTGCTAGGAGATCATATTTTAGATATATGTCATTGTACTATAAATAATTGTAAATACCTATATGATGAAATAATTCAAAGTTAATAATAAATATTTTTTTTCAATATCATTGTTTTATTAGTAGGCTTTTAGTATGATTTAGTGTAGTGTACTTTCAGACTTCGAACGATGCAGATCGTAATCATAGGACTGCTGCTCCTTCACAGCTCTTACGCTACAGACGTGAGCTATGTAGTTAAATATCTACAACGATTTGGTTATCTAGGAAAAACTGAAAACATAACCTCATTCGATGATAGAAGTATCATCACAGCTGTCACTTTTTTAAAAACGTCATCGTCTTAACGATGATGGCAAGTTAAATAATGAAACCCTCGATCTTTTAAAAAAGCCTAGATGCGGTGTGGAAGATAATCCTTTCGGATACCGCCTGCATCACTTTAAATGGCCTAAATCTTCACTAACATGGAAGTTCTATTCTAGTACCCAGGGGCCTATAAACATAGCTACTGCAGCATTTGCCGAATGGCAGCGTCATTCTGGGCTGCAGTTTAGAGAAGTTTTAACTGGGAAGCCTAATATCTCCATTAGCTTTAGGACTAAAGCTAATGGCTTTCTAATTTCTAATTAGCTTTCCGGTTGTTAGCGAACAGGAAACGAATTTTATAATACAAAAAAACTGATTTCTTTTTCGGTAAATCGATCGTAAATGTGCTTAAGTCGTGGTCTACAAAATCTGCTGACATGTGGGTCCATTTCTCAGGCCACGCCTGTATATCTCGTGAGTCTGGTGCTTTACCTGAATTGGAAAAATATACACAAATCCACGCTTCTTGACTTCCGCGGGGACAGGAAATGAACAATGTATTGTTATATATTTGGGCTAAAGTAAACAGTAAGGCTACTGTCGGAGGCATCTTGAACAGCGTATTTTTAAAATAGGCGGCCCGTCTACAACGTCACCTGTCTTTGTAAAATGCTCCGTACAATATTGGTATTCCTTTAACTGATTTTGAAGTTGCTTCGATAATTTATAAAAATTTCTCGCTACTGCAGTCCCGCAATATCTTTTCAAGAAATCTATAGGTAATTCTTGAAGTTCCTCCGAAGTCAATAATTTAACGTCCATGTCGATTGTGATTGTAGGAACGCGTAACAACCCTTATTATACAGTGTGTTTTTTGTAAACGATAATATAGGAAATCCAATGGAATTTTATCATTTTCCTGGTAAGTTTGTACGCTTGCAAATGTAAGTAAAAATTTTGGTATCAATCGAAAGAAGAACTCATTTTACGTCAAAAAAATATTAAACTTTATGAAGAAAACCAAAATCGATTTAGAAAAAGACTTAAAAAGCTTATGGATTTATTGCTTTTTGTAATAAGCTATTTAAAAAAAGCTGGAAGCTGAACGCCGATTGGTGTAGCGGTTAACGCTTCAGATTTCTAATCAAAAATCGCGAGTTCAAACCCCATCATCGTATACTTTTTTTTAAATTGTATTGCTTACTAATTATTATTTTTAGTACTTTATTACAACGATTATTAGTTTTATGCCCTTTTTTCATTTGCCTTTTTGATGGGTAGTTAAAATTGTACAAAAAATAACGGTAAACCCCCGTAGCAAAAATATCTAACAATAAAAAAAATTAATAATCGTTGTAATAAAGTTCTAAAAATAATAATTAGTAAGCAATACAATTAAAAAAAAAGTATACGATGATGGGGTTTGAACTCGCGATTCTTGATTAGGAATCTGAAGCGTTAACCGCTACACCAATCGGCGTTCAGCTTCCAGCTTTTTTTAATAACTTATTACCAAAAGCAGTAAATCAATAAGCCTTTTAAGTCTTTTTCTAAATCGATTTTGGTTTTCTTCATAAAGTTTAATATTTTTTTGACGTAAAATGAATTCTTCTTTCGATTGATACCAAAATTTCTACTTACATTTGCAAGGGTACAAACTTACGAGGAAAATGATAAAATTCCATTGGATTTCCTATATTATCGTTTACAAAAAACACACTGTATGTTTGCTTTTAAAAATCTGTTTTATAGTGAATGCATTTATTTAGCTTTTTCACAAAACTGAATTTAATAATATTATAAACTGATTTAATTTAAACGACCTTTTCTCTCATTTATATGAAATTATACTACATAGGAAACCTCAAGATGATAATGTGATATCCGCAGTATATATGTAAATTCTCGCGAACAACGCCTCATTTAACGTAATAATATGTCAGATCAAGAGTTGTGCGTAATCATTGTACAGTCAGCTCGGATATGGTTACCTGAAATGTTTGTAAGTACAATTAATATACTTAAAACATATCTTTTATTGTTGTTGTCTTGTAGCCTGCAGGGGTATCTATACCTATAAACATTTTCAATCCAAAAATACCGTAATCGACGGGGAGACCGACTTGAAAGAGTGGTGGGGTGCTCAGAGCGTTCGTCTGGCTTGATCCAGGTGCGCGAGTTTTGTTTGTGGTAAGTAAAGTTTTTTAAATAATTACTTGAAACCTAATTTATGCTTCTTGTTTCAGAAAAAATGCTGTACGTATTGAAGTTCCTATCTTATAATTATCATATTATTAATGTAGATTAAATTCTTTTTTCAGAAATGTTGATAATAAAATAGTTTTTAATTTTTTAATGGTGTTTCTTAAATAATTAAATTTTAATGATGTACTGTAAGACAGAAAAAGTTGATAAGCCTGCTCGAATAAAAACCGCAAACTTCCTTTTTAATAAAAATCTTCTAAGACAAGTTGATAAAAATTTTTTATTAATATAAGAGATTACATTATTTCTTAATACTAAAATGCTTGAATAAATTTTATAAATCTTGATATCATACTTTAAACGTTCTAGTTCGATTAGAAAAGCGTTTAATCGAATTTGATAAGTGTATTGAATGCATATTCCAAAATTATCCTTGTTTAAAATAGTTTTGAAGATCTTCAACAATCTGTTCAGGATATAAATGTAATACCTCAAGCAAACTAACAGTATTATGGGATCTTACTGTATCGGCAATCAAGATCCGTATATTGTTAAGGAATTCTCCCGGAATTTGGACTGCAGCTATCAATGTATTCTTGTAATAGGTGTAAAATCCTGATGTTTTCAACAGTTCTAAATGCCCTGAGATTATGCTCTGGACTTCCCAAAGATATTCAAAAGAGCGTTCGCCTAAGGTGATGCTTCTCTCACCTTTAGTAATTTTAATTACTGGTGTTGAATTGAATGATGTAAATAGTATCTCACACCCTTTAAAGTATTCAGGCGCTGTATCTTCAGGCTTCGTGAAATATGCTGATATCGTAAGTTTGTATGCGATCAATCTCCCAAACTCTTCAGGTAGGAAGGTTATGGATTGCCTATCACCCCCAATTTTAACAACTGAGGTAAATGACTCGGATGAGCTGTACCCTACAGCAATGTACTTCGTCTTCGATTTGTTTAGCCAAAAACTTCTTTGGGAAATCAGTTGCAGATCTTGCGGAACTTCTTTCGGCTCATATTTTCGTTTTTTCGCTGATGGAAATTTATCTACCGCGTTATCGTTGGGTTGGTCGACGGCTCTTTTTATCAGGAACTCGCTCATATCATGTTGACTCACTGAAAATCGAAATAAAACATATTAGAATCGAAATAAATAAAGATTAATATTATAATAATAAAAATTAAAACATCTTAAAAATGATACTTACTTATAGCGCTTCGCTGAACTTTGAGATGTTGCTTCAATGATTCTTGGTGATGAACTGATGTATTTCCTGTCTCGTCTTTTTTATTCTAAATCTACTGTTACCAGGGCGTACTTGGTTCACGTTGACTTCGTCGACGGTAATGGTTGCACTACTCTAAAACACTAAACACTTGTCTCTTTCTTAAAACTAATATTAGGTCCTGTCCTTAGAAATGGATAACACAGATGAATAACTTTAAAATAAGTTTATTGCAATAGTCTTAAAGGATGTCCACACAAATATAACACAGAAAAGATAGTTTTAACGAAAGAAGTCTATTAAGAATAGTTCACAACATTAACAATACCATATACACAAATTAATAATACAGAAATAAATATATACAAACAAGTAGAAATAGAGAAGAATTGATAGTCTCCCAGTTTAACAAGTTATGTTAAAACAATCGTGGGTGATCAGTATGATCTTTATTCAAAGATACAAATAAGCACAGAAATGATATATAAATAATACAGTCTCACAGGTGACTGAAGGTATAATACAGTTTCACAGGTAACTGAAGGTAGAATACAGTCTCACAGGTGACTGAAGGTATAATACAGTTTCACAGGTAACTGAGGGTAGCTAAGGGTTAGCTCGTGATAACGACCAAGGTCTCAATCTGCCTACTCCTTGGCGTAACGGGATAGGTGACTTGGGCCTCAATCTGCCTACTCCCAAGTGTAAAGGTATGGATAACTTGGGCCTCAATCTGCCTACTCCCAAGTGGATAAATGTTTGGATAACTTGGGCCTCAATCTGCCTACTCCCAAGTGGATAAGGTTTGGTGGACTTGGGTCTCAATCTGCCTACTCCCAAGTATGATTCCGAGACGCGCTGGAATGACGTTCGAATGATTGAGGTCCTGTATTTATATCGCAGGGGTAGCTGCAACCGGCTTCTGAATGGTCGATGTTGGATCCACCTTGGTTGTGTGTGATTGGTGGTAACATTTCCCCCCCGCTTTGAAAGACGGTTGCGGCGACTGTTGGTTCTGGTGTGGGCTGGTCGGCTGCTGGTCCCGGTGGGCCTTGGTCGGCTGCTGGTTCTGGTGGGCGTTGGTCGGCTGCGGCACGAAGGTCATTCACGTGTACCTTGGTAGGTTCGCCGTTTGGTCTTTCGACCCAATATGCATTTTGACCCGCGGCTTGGATGATTGGGTAGGGTCCGACCCATTTTGGTGCGAACTGGGTTCGTGTTGGAGGATGGGCCCGTTCCATTACTAGATCCCCCTCGCGGAATTGTGTGGCTGCTGGCTGGTAACCTGCGTACCGGGCCCGGTACCGATGCTGGTTCATGTGAGCTTGTTGTATCCGTTGGTCCCGTGGTGGTCCCTGGTTGTTAGCTGCGGGTTGTGCACCGGTGTGTGCTTGCCATTCCCCCGGACGAGGGAGTTCATAGCCCAAGAGGGCCTTGGCTGGAGTTAGGTTTGTGGCTGCGTTCTTCCTAGTGCGGAGTGTGTAAAGGACCGTGGGTAGAACTTGGTCCCAGTCTTGCGGGTCCTTTCCTTGAAGTTGGATCCGTAGCCCTTTTTTGACTTCCTGGTTTCGCCGTTCTACCGGGTTGGCCTGGGGGTGAAAGATAGGGGTAGTCCAGTGGTAGCAACCTCATTTGCGTAGAGAGCTGTCCCAGGTGATGGAGGTAAATTGAGGGCCGTTGTCGGATATGACGGCCTTGGGATAACCATATCTTCCGAAGATCTCTCTCTCTAGCGTGCGTGTGATGGTCGACGTGGTGGCTTGGGGTATTGGGAAAGCCTCGGTCCAACGGCTGAAAAGGTCCGTGATGACCAGAATCTAGCGGTTGTTTTCCCGGCTGGTGACGTACGGGCCATTAGGTCGATGGAAATGACCTCCCAGGGTAGTGTTGGTTGGTGTGGCCGGAGGGGGGCCCTTTCTTGTAGAGGGCCGCGTTTGGTTGCGGCACAAGCCCAGCAGGTACGAATGTACTCTCGTACGCAGGATTCGAGTTTCGGCCAAAAATAGTGTTGGCTAATGGCCCTGGTGGTTTCCTCGATGCCCGGGTGTCCAGCGGTAGGTGCGTCGTGGTATGCGTAAAGGACCGGCTGTTGGCACTCGGTGGGGACAACTAGTCGATTTCCCTGAGCGCCGCGCCGCCATAGGTAGTTGTCGTGCACCAGGTAATCGTTGAGAATCCTTTCTTGCCCGGCGTTTTCGGGTCCGTCTCGGTTGATCGCTTCCCATGTTTGTTTAAGGTTGTCAGCGTGTGGGTTGTCTCGCTGGGCTTCTTTTACTTGGATGGCGAGGTCGACAACTTCCAGGTTTGACGAGGGCAAGACATTCACGCTGACTCATAACGCTCCCCTATGCCTCTTCGCAGAAATAAGATTCCTGCTAGGAGATCATATTTTAGATATATGTCATTGTACTATAAATAATTGTAAATACCTATATGATGAAATAATTCAAAGTTAATAATAAATATTTTTTTTCAATATCATTGTTTTATTAGTAGGCTTTTAGTATGATTTAGTGTAGTGTACTTTCAGACTTCGAACGATGCAGATCGTAATCATAGGACTGCTGCTCCTTCACAGCTCTTACGCTACAGACGTGAGCTATGTAGTTAAATATCTACAACGATTTGGTTATCTAGGAAAAACTGAAAACATAACCTCATTCGATGATAGAAGTATCATCACAGCTGTCACTTTTTTAAAAACGTCATCGTCTTAACGATGATGGCAAGTTAAATAATGAAACCCTCGATCTTTTAAAAAAGCCTAGATGCGGTGTGGAAGATAATCCTTTCGGATACCGCCTGCATCACTTTAAATGGCCTAAATCTTCACTAACATGGAAGTTCTATTCTAGTACCCAGGGGCCTATAAACATAGCTACTGCAGCATTTGCCGAATGGCAGCGTCATTCTGGGCTGCAGTTTAGAGAAGTTTTAACTGGGAAGCCTAATATCTCCATTAGCTTTAGGACTAAAGCTAATGGCTTTCTAATTTCTAATTAGCTTTCCGGTTGTTAGCGAACAGGAAACGAATTTTATAATACAAAAAAACTGATTTCTTTTTCGGTAAATCGATCGTAAATGTGCTTAAGTCGTGGTCTACAAAATCTGCTGACATGTGGGTCCATTTCTCAGGCCACGCCTGTATATCTCGTGAGTCTGGTGCTTTACCTGAATTGGAAAAATATACACAAATCCACGCTTCTTGACTTCCGCGGGGACAGGAAATGAACAATGTATTGTTATATATTTGGGCTAAAGTAAACAGTAAGGCTACTGTCGGAGGCATCTTGAACAGCGTATTTTTAAAATAGGCGGCCCGTCTACAACGTCACCTGTCTTTGTAAAATGCTCCGTACAATATTGGTATTCCTTTAACTGATTTTGAAGTTGCTTCGATAATTTATAAAAATTTCTCGCTACTGCAGTCCCGCAATATCTTTTCAAGAAATCTATAGGTAATTCTTGAAGTTCCTCCGAAGTCAATAATTTAACGTCCATGTCGATTGTGATTGTAGGAACGCGTAACAACCCTTATTATACAGTGTGTTTTTTGTAAACGATAATATAGGAAATCCAATGGAATTTTATCATTTTCCTGGTAAGTTTGTACGCTTGCAAATGTAAGTAAAAATTTTGGTATCAATCGAAAGAAGAACTCATTTTACGTCAAAAAAATATTAAACTTTATGAAGAAAACCAAAATCGATTTAGAAAAAGACTTAAAAAGCTTATGGATTTATTGCTTTTTGTAATAAGCTATTTAAAAAAAGCTGGAAGCTGAACGCCGATTGGTGTAGCGGTTAACGCTTCAGATTTCTAATCAAAAATCGCGAGTTCAAACCCCATCATCGTATACTTTTTTTTAAATTGTATTGCTTACTAATTATTATTTTTAGTACTTTATTACAACGATTATTAGTTTTATGCCCTTTTTTCATTTGCCTTTTTGATGGGTAGTTAAAATTGTACAAAAAATAACGGTAAACCCCCGTAGCAAAAATATCTAACAATAAAAAAAATTAATAATCGTTGTAATAAAGTTCTAAAAATAATAATTAGTAAGCAATACAATTAAAAAAAAAGTATACGATGATGGGGTTTGAACTCGCGATTCTTGATTAGGAATCTGAAGCGTTAACCGCTACACCAATCGGCGTTCAGCTTCCAGCTTTTTTTAATAACTTATTACCAAAAGCAGTAAATCAATAAGCCTTTTAAGTCTTTTTCTAAATCGATTTTGGTTTTCTTCATAAAGTTTAATATTTTTTTGACGTAAAATGAATTCTTCTTTCGATTGATACCAAAATTTCTACTTACATTTGCAAGGGTACAAACTTACGAGGAAAATGATAAAATTCCATTGGATTTCCTATATTATCGTTTACAAAAAACACACTGTATGTTTGCTTTTAAAAATCTGTTTTATAGTGAATGTATTTATTTAGCTTTTTCACAAAACTGAATTTAATAATATTATAAACTGATTTAATTTAAACGACCTTTTCTCTCATTTATATGAAATTATACTACATAGGAAACCTCAAGATGATAATGTGATATCCGCAGTATATATGTAAATTCTCGCGAACAACGCCTCATTTAACGTAATAATATGTCAGATCAAGAGTTGTGCGTAATCATTGTACAGTCAGCTCGGATATGGTTACCTGAAATGTTTGTAAGTACAATTAATATACTTAAAACATATCTTTTATTGTTGTTGTCTTGTAGCCTGCAGGGGTATCTATACCTATAAACATTTTCAATCCAAAAATACCGTAATCGACGGGGAGACCGACTTGAAAGAGTGGTGGGGTGCTCAGAGCGTTCGTCTGGCTTGATCCAGGTGCGCGAGTTTTGTTTGTGGTAAGTAAAGTTTTTTAAATAATTACTTGAAACCTAATTTATGCTTCTTGTTTCAGAAAAAATGCTGTACGTATTGAAGTTCCTATCTTATAATTATCATATTATTAATGTAGATTAAATTCTTTTTTCAGAAATGTTGATAATAAAATAGTTTTTAATTTTTTAATGGTGTTTCTTAAATAATTAAATTTTAATGATGTACTGTAAGACAGAAAAAGTTGATAAGCCTGCTCGAATAAAAACCGCAAACTTCCTTTTTAATAAAAATCTTCTAAGACAAGTTGATAAAAATTTTTTATTAATATAAGAGATTACATTATTTCTTAATACTAAAATGCTTGAATAAATTTTATAAATCTTGATATCATACTTTAAACGTTCTAGTTCGATTAGAAAAGCGTTTAATCGAATTTGATAAGTGTATTGAATGCATATTCCAAAATTATCCTTGTTTAAAATAGTTTTGAAGATCTTCAACAATCTGTTCAGGATATAAATGTAATACCTCAAGCAAACTAACAGTATTATGGGATCTTACTGTATCGGCAATCAAGATCCGTATATTGTTAAGGAATTCTCCCGGAATTTGGACTGCAGCTATCAATGTATTCTTGTAATAGGTGTAAAATCCTGATGTTTTCAACAGTTCTAAATGCCCTGAGATTATGCTCTGGACTTCCCAAAGATATTCAAAAGAGCGTTCGCCTAAGGTGATGCTTCTCTCACCTTTAGTAATTTTAATTACTGGTGTTGAATTGAATGATGTAAATAGTATCTCACACCCTTTAAAGTATTCAGGCGCTGTATCTTCAGGCTTCGTGAAATATGCTGATATCGTAAGTTTGTATGCGATCAATCTCCCAAACTCTTCAGGTAGGAAGGTTATGGATTGCCTATCACCCCCAATTTTAACAACTGAGGTAAATGACTCGGATGAGCTGTACCCTACAGCAATGTACTTCGTCTTCGATTTGTTTAGCCAAAAACTTCTTTGGGAAATCAGTTGCAGATCTTGCGGAACTTCTTTCGGCTCATATTTTCGTTTTTTCGCTGATGGAAATTTATCTACCGCGTTATCGTTGGGTTGGTCGACGGCTCTTTTTATCAGGAACTCGCTCATATCATGTTGACTCACTGAAAATCGAAATAAAACATATTAGAATCGAAATAAATAAAGATTAATATTATAATAATAAAAATTAAAACATCTTAAAAATGATACTTACTTATAGCGCTTCGCTGAACTTTGAGATGTTGCTTCAATGATTCTTGGTGATGAACTGATGTATTTCCTGTCTCGTCTTTTTTATTCTAAATCTACTGTTACCAGGGCGTACTTGGTTCACGTTGACTTCGTCGACGGTAATGGTTGCACTACTCTAAAACACTAAACACTTGTCTCTTTCTTAAAACTAATATTAGGTCCTGTCCTTAGAAATGGATAACACAGATGAATAACTTTAAAATAAGTTTATTGCAATAGTCTTAAAGGATGTCCACACAAATATAACACAGAAAAGATAGTTTTAACGAAAGAAGTCTATTAAGAATAGTTCACAACATTAACAATACCATATACACAAATTAATAATACAGAAATAAATATATACAAACAAGTAGAAATAGAGAAGAATTGATAGTCTCCCAGTTTAACAAGTTATGTTAAAACAATCGTGGGTGATCAGTATGATCTTTATTCAAAGATACAAATAAGCACAGAAATGATATATAAATAATACAGTCTCACAGGTGACTGAAGGTATAATACAGTTTCACAGGTAACTGAAGGTAGAATACAGTCTCACAGGTGACTGAAGGTATAATACAGTTTCACAGGTAACTGAGGGTAGCTAAGGGTTAGCTCGTGATAACGACCAAGGTCTCAATCTGCCTACTCCTTGGCGTAACGGGATAGGTGACTTGGGCCTCAATCTGCCTACTCCCAAGTGTAAAGGTATGGATAACTTGGGCCTCAATCTGCCTACTCCCAAGTGGATAAATGTTTGGATAACTTGGGCCTCAATCTGCCTACTCCCAAGTGGATAAGGTTTGGTGGACTTGGGTCTCAATCTGCCTACTCCCAAGTATGATTCCGAGACGCGCTGGAATGACGTTCGAATGATTGAGGTCCTGTATTTATATCGCAGGGGTAGCTGCAACCGGCTTCTGAATGGTCGATGTTGGATCCACCTTGGTTGTGTGTGATTGGTGGTAACATTTCCCCCCCGCTTTGAAAGACGGTTGCGGCGACTGTTGGTTCTGGTGTGGGCTGGTCGGCTGCTGGTCCCGGTGGGCCTTGGTCGGCTGCTGGTTCTGGTGGGCGTTGGTCGGCTGCGGCACGAAGGTCATTCACGTGTACCTTGGTAGGTTCGCCGTTTGGTCTTTCGACCCAATATGCATTTTGACCCGCGGCTTGGATGATTGGGTAGGGTCCGACCCATTTTGGTGCGAACTGGGTTCGTGTTGGAGGATGGGCCCGTTCCATTACTAGATCCCCCTCGCGGAATTGTGTGGCTGCTGGCTGGTAACCTGCGTACCGGGCCCGGTACCGATGCTGGTTCATGTGAGCTTGTTGTATCCGTTGGTCCCGTGGTGGTCCCTGGTTGTTAGCTGCGGGTTGTGCACCGGTGTGTGCTTGCCATTCCCCCGGACGAGGGAGTTCATAGCCCAAGAGGGCCTTGGCTGGAGTTAGGTTTGTGGCTGCGTTCTTCCTAGTGCGGAGTGTGTAAAGGACCGTGGGTAGAACTTGGTCCCAGTCTTGCGGGTCCTTTCCTTGAAGTTGGATCCGTAGCCCTTTTTTGACTTCCTGGTTTCGCCGTTCTACCGGGTTGGCCTGGGGGTGAAAGATAGGGGTAGTCCAGTGGTAGCAACCTCATTTGCGTAGAGAGCTGTCCCAGGTGATGGAGGTAAATTGAGGGCCGTTGTCGGATATGACGGCCTTGGGATAACCATATCTTCCGAAGATCTCTCTCTCTAGCGTGCGTGTGATGGTCGACGTGGTGGCTTGGGGTATTGGGAAAGCCTCGGTCCAACGGCTGAAAAGGTCCGTGATGACCAGAATCTAGCGGTTGTTTTCCCGGCTGGTGACGTACGGGCCATTAGGTCGATGGAAATGACCTCCCAGGGTAGTGTTGGTTGGTGTGGCCGGAGGGGGGCCCTTTCTTGTAGAGGGCCGCGTTTGGTTGCGGCACAAGCCCAGCAGGTACGAATGTACTCTCGTACGCAGGATTCGAGTTTCGGCCAAAAATAGTGTTGGCTAATGGCCCTGGTGGTTTCCTCGATGCCCGGGTGTCCAGCGGTAGGTGCGTCGTGGTATGCGTAAAGGACCGGCTGTTGGCACTCGGTGGGGACAACTAGTCGATTTCCCTGAGCGCCGCGCCGCCATAGGTAGTTGTCGTGCACCAGGTAATCGTTGAGAATCCTTTCTTGCCCGGCGTTTTCGGGTCCGTCTCGGTTGATCGCTTCCCATGTTTGTTTAAGGTTGTCAGCGTGTGGGTTGTCTCGCTGGGCTTCTTTTACTTGGATGGCGAGGTCGACAACTTCCAGGTTTGCGGATGTTGGGCAATCATCGTAGCTGGTTGCGGCCGTGGGTGGCAGTAGTCGCTCGGTGTCGGTAACTTCTTCGGGAACCGTGCCTTCACTAGGATTTCTTGATAGGTGGTCGGGTAGTTCGTTGTCCTTCCCGGGGCAATGGACGACGTCGAACGTGAACTCCTGGAGTAGTAATGACCACCTGGTTAGTTTGGAATTGTGGTCTTTGGTGCGGTCCAACCATAGGAGGGCCCTGCTGTCCGTTTTTAAGGTAAAACGGCGGTCTTCTAGATATGGCCGGTAACGTTTGATGGCCCAGATAACTGCTAAGCACTCCTGTTCATTGACGTGGTATCGTGACTCGGCTGGTCGGAGCTTGGTGCTGGCGTAGCTGATGACGCGCTTGACTCCGCGTACCTCCTGGTATAGGACGGCTGCGATTCCTACTTGGCAGGCATCCGTTTGCAAAACGAACGGCTGGGCGAAGTCGGGACGGCTTAGATGTAGTGGTTGGGTGATAGCGTACTTCAGTTTCTGATAGGATTCTTCGGCAGCGGTTGTCCAGATGAACCTTGTTCCCTTGAGTAGATCCGTCAAAGGGGCTTGGATATCGGCACATCGAGGGACGTAATCTCGTAACCAGTTGCATAGGCCTAGGAAGCTCCGGAGTTGCTTATTGGTTCTTGGTGTTTCGGCAGTGCGTAGACTCTCCACGTGTTCGGGCCGAGGTTGGTTGCCCTCGCTGGTTATCACATGTCCTAGGTATGTGATTGTCTGCATACCAAACCGACATTTATCCAGGGAAAGTCGGAGTTTGTGTTGCTGGAGCCTTTCGAAGACGAGCCGGAGGTGTTTGATGTGGTCCGCCCAGTCTTTGGAGTACACAACTATGTCGTCCAGGTATACTAGGACAAAGCTACGGAGGTATCCTGGGAGCACGTCTTGAGTCATTAGTTTTTGAAAGGTAGCGGGAGCGTTCTTCAGGCCGAATGGCATTACTCGGAATTGGTACGCAACCCCGTCAGGAGTAAAGAAGGCGGTTAGATGTTTAGAAGCTTCTTCTAGGGGAACCTGCCAGTACCCAGACTTCAGGTCGAGGCTGGAGAAAACAGCTGCGGTGCCCAGGTCTGGTAGGGTTTCGTGAATTATGGGAAGGCTGGAGCTCTCGTCTTTGGTAATGGCGTTTAATCTGCGGTAATCTACGCAGAACCGGGGTTTGCCATCCTTTTTGTTTACGATGACGATTGGGGAGCAATAGTTCGAGGTGCTCGGCTCGATGATGGTGTCCGCAAGCATGGCCTCCTCTTCCCGGTTGATGATCTCCTTCTTGGCTGGCGAGTATCGGTACGGCGGAAGTCTAAAGGGGGCGTCTTGTTCGAGCCGGATGGTGTGCTGAGTGGTGGCGGTTGTTGTAGGCCGGCCGGTGGTCTGGAGTGTGGTTTGGAACTCTGTCAGTAGTCTTGAGAATTCCTTGAAAGAAGATTCCGGGAAACCGTGTGTAACCTCTTCTGGTTTAATGGTGATGGTAGCTTCGTTGGTCGTCGGTCGCGTCCAGTGGCAGGTATGTCGCGTAGCCCTACCAAAGTGTAAGCATCCTCTGTCATAATCCATAACAGCTTTGTTGTCTCGGAGCCATGGCTGCCCGAAGATTAGTGGCGTCAGGAGTTCCCGGGCTACGATAGCCTCGAGTTGAAAGTCCTCCCCGTCAATGAGGCAGCGGATGGTGGCTTCTCCCATGATGGTCAGCTTTTGGCTGGGACTCGCAAGATGGACCGTAGTGGCGGTTTTGAAAGGTCGGAACTTGTCGACGAGGTCGGCTTGTACGAAGTTGTGCGTTGAGCCGGTGTCCAAGAGGGCCCGCTGAGAAGAGCTGTTGACGATGACATCGATTTTTGGGAGGTTGTCGGCCTGGATTGTTTGCAGTGAATTCATTACTGCGTCGGATGAGGGGGCCGAACAACTGAGGTTGCTGCGTTGCCGGCCCGTTGCCCGTTTCCCGGATTTGACGTTGCTACTGGGCAATGCCGGTGGTAATGGTATTCTGGACAGAAGTGGCATTTTGGTGGTTGCCTTGTCGGAGGCTCGTTGGTCTCCCTGGTCTTGGGCGCGGGTTCGGTTTTGCTTTTGTGCGCTTCCTTCACGTCGTTCTCAATGGTGATGGCCCGCTTCAGAAGTTTCATCATGGAGTCTGGTTGTGGTTCTCTTAGATGCACCCTTATGTGTGGGAGCATCATATCGACGAACAGTGGTATTTGTTCGTCTGGATTTAGCATCAGGCGTTGAGCTAGTTGCCTTTTCTTCTTCAGGAAGTCGCTGGTGGCTTCGGAGGTGCCTTGCTTCTTGCCGTAGTATTGGGTATTTAGTTGGGCCTTGACTTTGGGGCCGTCGAACGTTTCCAGGAGTAGTTCCCTCAGGTCTTCTTCGGTAGGTCTAAAGTCGGCATAAGTGCTCCACCAGTCTGCGGCTAGCCCTCGGAATTGGCCAGTTATTACTTTGAGACGGTCTTCGGTCGTCTGTTGTTCGAGGTCTGTCGCCAAGGAGTCCAGGAAGGACTTGGGGTCCTCTAGAGGTTCTCCGCCAAATGTGGGGAGCGCACAGTTGCTTGGTTTTCCTTCAGGAGTAGAATGCTGTTGCATATTTGGTCCCAAGGATTCATGTTGGTTTGTTGTAGTTGGGCGCCACTGGGTTTTTTCTTCAGATCCAGATCTGGGTTGGGGTTTTGACTGCTGCCTGGCATCGGTTCGCTGTGGCTGGAATCGATTTCGGACTGCGAGCGGGTTTGAACCATCCGGAGATGAAAATTTGGTGTGGTAGGGTGGTCCTTCTGTTGATGTAGATCTTGCCTGGCTGGGTCGTGGATCAGAGACTCCGGTCTCTTCGATTGCTGTTGATGCTGTAGGCCCCACGGCTAGGGCGCCAATTGTTACCAGGGCGTACTTGGTTCACGTTGACTTCGTCGACGGTAATGGTTGCACTACTCTAAAACACTAAACACTTGTCTCTTTCTTAAAACTAATATTAGGTCCTGTCCTTAGAAATGGATAACACAGATGAATAACTTTAAAATAAGTTTATTGCAATAGTCTTAAAGGATGTCCACACAAATATAACACAGAAAAGATAGTTTTAACGAAAGAAGTCTATTAAAAATAGTTCACAACATTAACAATACCATATACACAAATTAATAATACAGAAATAAATATATACAAACAAGTAGAAATGGAGAAGAATTGATAGTCTCCCAGTTTAACAACTTATGTTAAAACAATCGTGGGTGATCAGTATGATCTTTATTCAAAGATACAAATAAGCACAGAAATGATATATAAATAATACTGTCTCACAGGTGACTGAAGGTATAATACAGTTTCACAGGTAACTGAAGGTAGAATACAGTCTCACAGGTGACTGAAGGTATAATACAGTTTCACAGGTAACTGAGGGTAGCTAAGGGTTAGCTCGTGATAACGACCAAGGTCTCAATCTGCCTACTCCTTGGCGTAACGGGATAGGTGACTTGGGCCTCAATCTGCCTACTCCCAAGTGTAAAGGTATGGATAACTTGGGCCTCAATCTGCCTACTCCCAAGTGGATAAATGTTTGGATAACTTGGGCCTCAATCTGCCTACTCCCAAGTGGATAAGGTTTGGTGGACTTGGGTCTCAATCTGCCTATTCCCAAGTATGATTCCGAGACGCGCTGGAATGACGTTCGAATGATTGAGGTCCTGTATTTATATCGCAGGGGTAGCTGCAACCGGCTTCTGAATGGTCGATGTTGGATCCACCTTGGTTGTGTGTGATTGGTGGTAACACTACCTGAGTTCTCTCGGCGGTACTTGTACCCCGAGTTCGGTGTTACATGTGTTAAAATGTTGGAGCGGATGTAAAAGACCGTTACAAATGGCCCGATGTAAAATTTTGGAGCGGATGTAAAAGACCGTTACAAATGGCCTGATGTAAAATTTCGTAGTGGATGTCGTTTCCTGTTTCTGGACTGGATGCATCTGAAAATGTTTCGGGCCGGATGCTACATCCTGTTTCAAATTTTGGAGCGGATGCTACATCCTGTTTCAAATTGCAAAAGTTCGTTACAAAGTTCATGACGTCATCGGTCGAGCTCAGACCGGAAGTGATATAGTTTTTTTGGGCCCATGTTAAATCCCATAAGAAAATGAGGCAGTAACGGCTTTGTTTTACTACTCCATCAATATGGCAACAACGCATTCTCAAGGTCATCAATATGTCAACACCGCATTCTCAAGGCCATCAATATGGCAACAACGCATTCTCAAGGTCATCAATATGTCAACACCGCATTCTCAAGGCCCTCAGTATGGCAACAATGTTTTGACCTTGAACTCAAGACTACTCTTCGAGGTCATCAAACACCATTCAAGGTCAAGCTTTAGATATATATAGCAGGTCGCATGTATTGGAAATGCAAAATGTGTGTAGAAGCGAGCTTGCAGAATACGTGCCTGACAGAAAGAGTGTTATCATTTCGTAATTGAAAGGGTATACAAACCCCAAAAGCTTTAGCTGAGGCCGGATTTGTCTATACGGGGCGTGAAGATAGAGTAGAATGTTTTTATTGCCGAGTGAACATTTTCAAATGGGAACCGTCGGATAGTCCAATCGTAGAACACCTGAAATGGTCACCACATTGCGTGTTTGCAAACGTGTTAGCACCCATAAACGTTGAAAGCGGTAGAGACGTTTGCGGTTAAAAGAAGATACAACATAGAATATAACACTAAGGAAGATGTTACCAATCCAGGCGGTAATATTATTAGCAACCTTGTACGAGGGTGTAGTGTACGTTGCAAAACTTCCAGACACAACAGCAGCTTTTATTTCATACAACTTCAATACGAGTGTGTGGTATGGAATGCAACCGGTGACGTTGCAACACATGGGAATGTTTAAACACGAGGTCGCCAATAGAACGCAAGAAGTACGATTCAGGGTCAAATTCGTGTACCCAACATATACCATGGATAGTGAGTGGCAAACCCTCGGGAATAGTCCGGTAGAACAATGTAAAGTCAGCAGCGAAACGTGTTACGCTTCAGTGGTGACCTTGGGCACCCTGTTAATCGCAGTAGTTGGTGTAAGCATGGGAACATATTCTATCGCTCGTTATCGTTACCACTAAAGACTATGACCTTGACTCCCACCCGCCAACTAAAACCATGACCTTGGATCCCACCACTCGACTCAGACCATGACCTTGAATCCCACCCGTCAACTCAGTGTATATAAACGCATACGCAAGAACACTTCAGTAGTACAGCATCATGAACGTGGTAGAGGCAACCGTTTTAGTAACATTCGATTTCGAGGACGACGAGGATGAAATGCGAGACAAAGAATTATATGGTGGGAACGTCGAGAAAACTTTAGACCACCACAAAGAGGCATTCATTAAACGCGTCAAAGAGAATAGTGTTCTTGAAACTGGTTATCTGGTGTTTGCGCTAGTGACGTTTGCATATTCCATGGACTTAAATGGGGAAAGGATATGGTTTGACGGAAAAAGTGGGACAGCACCGAAACAATTGGAAGAACCGTTAGACGAATGGTACAATACAAATATAAAAATTCCCATCATGAGACGTATAGAGGGGTATAATTCGGATAAGTTGCGAACGGAACATTTGTGTCGTTTCACCATACTAATAGCGGAGAGTTAAAGTGCTGTTTATAGACTAGTATAAGCCGGATAAGTTTCGAACGGAACATTGGCGTCGTTTCACCATCTTAATAGCGGAGAGTTAAGGTGTTGTGTTATTTATGTAAAGTCACAGAAACAGCCAGCGCATTATTTAGTGAAAAGTACGCCGAGGCTTAACTAATGTATTATTGAAATAATTGTACTCTGTAAACAAATACAAGGTTGTAAATTGTAAAAGATAAATGTACTCTGTAAACAAATACAAGGTGGTAAATTGCATATGTATTTAGTTAAATAAACCACGTATTTATCTCATTATATCGTTTCATTTAAGACCGATCTCCGTCTCTTTTAGAGATTAATTTAACGATTAAATCAAAAGTGAAACTAAGATTTAAAAATGTCATACCATTTTAATTTCAATTAGATTCTTACTTAACTATGAAAGTATGCAGAGGAAAGATCAACACAACCTCAAGGTAAGAACGACACCAGACAGTCAGGAATGTGCAGACGAGAACAAAGAAATTCCACAGACATCGTTGAGAACAGATGAAACAAGGTCAAGGAGATTGTATTTACACAGAAAGGAGTGGCCAGACAGTCAGGAATGTGCAGACGAGAACAAAGAAATTCCACAGACATTGTTGAGAACAGACGAAACAAGGTCAAGGAGATTGTATTTACACAGAACGGAGTGGGGGCACAGATATATCTATACCTTCCAAGCTGCAGCACTTAGTTACAGTTACAACAGTGAAAATGAATAACGAGTCAAGTGCAGCTGCAGCAGAAAGTTCGTCACCGGAGGTTGACCGACCGGCTTCGAGCAACTCGTCAATATGGAGCGAGGATACGGAGATCCTCGTTGTGAACGACGTTGCGCAGGTAGAGGACCTGGAGGAGACGGAGGAGATGGAGGAGATGGAGGAGGAGGCACACCAGGAGGAACACCAGGAGGTAGACATGCCCCAGTACCAAGAGCTGGTACGTAACTAAATAATTTAACAAAATTACTTTTAACAAAACGATGGAAGTGCTGGTAACTAACTAAATAATTTAACAAAATTACTTTTAAATAAAATGATGGAAGTGCTGGTAACTAACTAAATAATTTAACAAAATTACTTTTAAATAAAATGATGGAAGTGCTGGTAACTAACTAAATAATTTAACAAAATTACTTTTAAATAAAACGATGGAAGTACTGGTAACTAACTAAATAATTTAACAAAATTACTTTTGAATAAAACACAGATATGAACCATATATATTTTTATTTTAATGTTTATAGCCACACATTATCCTCTTTGGGAGGTTTCGGCCCGTTTTGGTACGGGGCAGATTTAGCACGGAGGTGCTATGTTGTGAGTGCTGCGAGCGGTACATAACAGTCCCTCGGGACTATGACGCAGTGCGGCACGCAGCCACACACCAAAAGTGTGAGGCATGCACATAAGTGAGTTAGAATTAGTTTATTGTAATAAAATACGTTTTAATTTACCCCGTGTTTTGCAGGTGCAGCGCAAGTGTATAAAATCCCCAAAAAATCCCCCAAAAAAATCCCAAAAAAATCCCCAAAAAAAAATCCCAAAAAAAAATCCCAAAAAAAAAAGTTAAGGTAGGTTAGGTTAGTTGAAAACTAGATGATACTACAAAGAAAACAAAGCTGATACTATAGTAACCCCCTTAAATGAATTTTAAGGGGTGTCAAGGTGAAGGTGAGGTAAAGTACTGGTGGGGGGGAGGATGCATGGGGAGGGATGGATGGGGGGTTACGGGGGGGTGGGGCCGGGGGGACGAAAATTGAAAAATCAGCGCTCTAGCTCTCAAGGTTAACGAAGGGCAAGAATTCGATTGCTCGATTTGCTAGGTAGAGATAAATGAAGGTAGTCACGGGTATGCTGTTGACCACAATTGAATGGTCATAGAGTATTTCCGGGTTACTTCAAACTTTTGGATTTTGGTTTTTTTGGATTTTTTTTTCTTTTCTTTTCTTTTTATTAAATTTTGGATATTTTTCAGAGAGTATTGTCTGGTTGCTACAAACTGTTGAATTAAAACAACATAGTGAGTAATGGGTCAGACGGTTTTAGTGACTTTTTGTTTACGGTTATAATATCTACAATTTCTCTTATTGTATACAATCAAATCATCAATTGTAAAGGAAAAAGAATTATTTCATGCTATTTTTATTTAAAATGTGCTGGTTCTAACTAAATAATATTAACAAAATTACTAACTATAATGTCTATAATGTCTACAATTACACATCACTGCTGATCCATCTCCATCTCCAACCGTGCATTCAATATTTGAAACAGTGGGCTTCCGTGACAATTATCATCGCAGGTACACTCATCCGCATCGTTGCCTCCAAATTGGGATACCGGACCGAGGATATGCAACCGTTCGGAACACGCAATTGGGTCGAAGGTGTTGTAAAGCATCCGTTTCATGCATCCATCACACCAATGGGATGGTACGTGGTATATTGATCTCGACACCCTGGTGTGGTATGCCTGCGGTAGGGTGGCCGTACTACACACACTGCGTATGCAGCCCTTGCATAGACGCTTCTCTTTCCACGTGTAGTATGACCACCACAGACAGTACGGGACATCTGCCACGGTAAACCACCCCTGCAATACCGTAGCCACCTGTTGAAACCGTAGGGTTCGGTTTGCACAAGCAACGTCCCCCATGTCACCGAAACGGTCTTCATCATAATGTTGGGCGTACTTAGCGGTTGTATACCAATACCATTTCCACATCACCCATAGTTCGAACACTAGGCGTTCAATTCCTATACCTATGGATGATTGTGGATTCATCAGCTCTCGATGGTGGCGGGCGGAATGTGGTATGCGAGGAGCGATGATGGACATTGTGATGTGTTACCTGGTGTGGAAAACACTCCCTATTATATCGAAGTAGCAACACCCACGGAGGAAGTGGGGGGCGGAAGACCTTGAGGTACCTATACATCGACCTATACACCAATGCCCTTGAGGAAATGCAAGGTTTCTGTCTAGAAACCGACCTATACACCAATGACCGTGAGAAAATGCAAGGTTTCTGTCTATACATCAATGACCGTGAGGAAATGTAAGTATTTGCGCGAATGCAAGGAAAGTGGTGGGGGTGATGGAGCGGTTCAAGGTGAAGGAGTGGGAGTGAAAGTGGGGTTCAAGGTTAGGGAGTGGGGGGTGGTTCGACAAAACCGGAGGGTGACGCAGCGGAGCGTCAATCTGTCTTCGTTCATCATGGATACATCATCTAGTAGTGTTACCAGTGTTGGTGAAGTGAATAAGTGTCGTTGTGTGACATTGTCCTTCTGGTCAAAATTATCGATGAAGAAAGCGTGCCCGGTACATGTGCCAACTATCGAGCGTGCACCATCTCCAGTTGCAGCGTGCTCGGTACATGTGCCGCGTACACCATTTCCAGTTGCTGCGTGCCGGGTACTTGTGCCAACTATCGAGCGTACACCATCTCCAGTTGCTGCCGCAAAGAAGATCATAGTACTACAAAATGTGGTAGTAAAGGCGGCAGCCGTTAATGTGGAGAAGCCGAAGTACGACATGCTTTCCGGGCGTTCACAACCTTTACTGCGAGAGCTGTTGACTTCGACAAATGTGTTTTACGCTGCTGGAAGTTTGCACATGAGAGGAATCCCCATCGTGACTGTCCAGGAAGCACCTGCGGCATCACCATGTTCGGGTGAGTGGGACTCCCAATTGTTGAATAGACCACCGGGCAGCGAGTATGATATCTCAATTCGGGGGTCCCTTTTGGGGGATGCATCACCATCTGCAACCGATGATGAAGTGAACCTGCCCATGGAGATTGCCGCAAGTGCAAATGTAATTGTTGATGAAACGGAGTCGGACTGTTCCACATCAATTGCAAGCGCTCCTGACGATGACGATGAGGAGTTAATCATTCCGGGTACCCCCTGTGATGACGGGGTGCATGACCATTTGGACATAGACACAGCGACACTTATGGAGGTTTCTGATGACACAGCGTCTATACAGTTGTCCGGCAGCATCAGAGACTTCACAACTTTAGCGATGGTCTTCATAGATGGTGTACCATGCGAAAAGCAGTCTTTACCGCTTGCTGTCGTTGATGACGCACCGCAGACAAGGATTACACGACGGTTAAGAGAAGTGGCGTCCGGTTTGCGAGGGTGTGAGAGTGAACGCATCGCTCTCCTTCAACGCAAAGCGGAACTCTTAGCTGCTGTGGAAAGATATGAGATCAAAATCAAGAGTATCAAGACGCAGCAGCTACGACAAGTGATGGAGGAGTTGGGGTCCTGTGAGAGCGAACGCCTCGCACTTTTAACCGAAGCGGAAAACTTGTCTGCTTTGCGTCATCAACGACGTTAACGGTTGATATAACTGTGACCTCCCACTAACAATAACCCAGTCCTCTTCCTATCCCGGTCGGGTTTGCATAACAAGTCCTCGTCGTCCCGACTGGAAATCAGTATCGCGAACGTTAGTGGTAAAAGTTGACGTAAAAGCTTTATCGTTTGCCAGTGCGTTCCCGTTTACTGATTACTAAGAATATGCATATGTGTAGCTGCGGTGCGTCCTTCACCCGACGGGATGTCTTAGCCCGTCACCGAAGAGAAAGCTGTCGTGGACCGCTGGACTACCCATCCACGAGCGGTAAGTAACCATTCCTGTGAGGTTGTATGATGTGATACGAATATTTTGTCGATTACAGCTGGGGGAGCTTCGGATGCTGTAGGAAATACCGGTGAAGGACCTGCATCTAAGAAAGCGAAAAAAACCTCCCCGCAAGGTACGTGTACACATTGTTAACGGCTTTAGTGTTAGTGATCTGTGCAATTGTTTCAGGAAATACCTCCGCGACGTTGTATTGCGATGTGTGCGAGCTGGATGTTCCACGACGTGGCTACGCTGGACATCTACGAAGCAACCGCCACAATCATCGTAATGCCGCGTCAGTGCAGTCGGAGGAAGTGGTGTCCTGGAGACGGCGTTTAAGTCTCGTATAGCCAGTTATCGAGTCTCGGTGAGAAATCATCACATAAATCTCAGAGAATTAACTGATGAGACCCGCGAAAATGTGTTAACACTATTAGAAAGAAACGTTCAGCGCTTTCGTAGTGTGAAAGTCAACCTAGAAGTATTCGGAATGTACTTTTTGGAAAGTCAAAATTTGCACGAAATTAAATCGTTTAATATGCAAAATGAGATTGTGACCGGGACTTCGAATCTGACCGATTTGTATGATGATTTCTTTGAGGTGCTGGATACGAAGATGTCGGACTTTAATGATCGGAACTCAGGTAATGAATAGTTACGGGTTACGATTCGATTGCTAATTGTAGGTTCCTTACAGGTTGGGTACTGGAGCAGCTGTTATTTATAGAAGTCAACGTCAATAAATACAACCCGCTCCGTGCTTCCTCCTATGTTCCACTTCCGCCGTCGATACAACATAAAAAGGCTGTAATCAACGTGCAAAATAACGATCAGTGCTGTTTCGGTTGGGCCTTGGCGTCCGCTTTGTATCCGCCGAGGGGGGGACCATCCAACAGGACGACGTCGTATCCAAATTTTGCGCAACTGTTTGATTTTGAAGGTATCACCTTTCCTGTCAAACTGGATGCTATTTCGAAATTTGAAGCGCGTAATCCACGCTTATCTATTAACGTGTATGGTTTGGAAGCTGTATTTAAAGACGGAGAAATGAAACAAGAAGTTGTAGGGCCTCTGCATTACTCTAAGCAAAAGAAAGAAGTACATGTTAATTTATTATTAATTTCCGATATGGAGGGTAATAGTCATTACTGTTGGATAAAAAACTTTTCGCGTTTGGTGTCGTCACAGTTGTCGGCTCACAATGGAGAAAAACACTTTTGTGACGGCTGCTTGCAGTATTTTAAAAGTGAAAGTAGATTAGAACAACATACCCGTTTTGATTGCAATCATGTTTACACCAAGTTACCAACTATCGAACCCGTATGCGATAAATTGGGGCACGACCGGCCGGGTAATCTATTGAAGTTTGAAAATTTTCAAAAGCAACTTACAGTACCTTTTGTCGTTTACGCGGATTTTGAAAGTGTGTTGAAACCTTTGGACACGGTTGAGCCGGATCCTAGTGGAAAATTTACCATGACATCGTATGAACACGAACCACATTCGTTTGCGTATTACATTAAGTGTTCATACGATGACGCGTTATCTAAATTTGAATTGTACCGTGGTCCGAATGCAGCAAGTGAGTTTATGACGCGCTTAGAAGGGGATGTTAGAAGGTTGTATAAGGATCATTTAAAACATGTTCAAGACATGCGACTTTTATCGTGTCGACAAACTTTCAACTATGATAATGCAACCGTGTGTCATATTTGTGACAAACCCTTTGGTGAAAACGACGTTAAGGTGAAAGATCACTGTCACCTCAGCGGCGAGTACCGCGGTGCGGCTCACTCCGTGTGCAATCTAATGTACCAAATTCCCGACTTCGTACCGATTTTTTTCCATAATTTGACGGGATACGATTCACATCTATTCATAAAGCAATTGGCATTAGAAAAAGAAGCAATCGAAGTGATTGCGCTCAATAAAGAGAAATACGTTTCGTTTTCGAAACGGCTTTTGGTAGATGAAATTAGGAACGGGTCCCAACGGATACAGGTATGTCTTAAAATGCGCTTTCTGGACAGTTTACGATTTCTAAATTCTAGTTTGGATAAGTTGTCTCAAAATATAACTTCCGACCAGTGTTTGACTATTAAAAAGTATTTTGGAGATGGGGTTAGCTTCGACTTACTGCGACAGAAAGGTGTGTTTCCCTATTCGTACGTCGACAGCTTCTCCAAACTCGAACAGGACACGTTGCCGACGTATGAGGAATTTTTCGATCGTTTGACAGGGGAACACGTCTCTCGATCGCGGTATGCTCGCGCTGTGGAGGTGTGGAATACGTTTGGATGCACGACTTTGGGCGAGTATTCGGATCTCTATTTGAAAACCGATGTCTTACTTTTGGTTGATGTCTTTGAAAACTTTAGACGTGTATGTCTTGAAAATTACAAGTTAGATCCGGCGCAGTATTTTACTGCACCGGGTTTAAGTTGGGATGCTATGTTGAAACGCACGTCTGTAGAACTGGAGCTGCTCACGGATCTGGACATGCTCCATTTCTTTAAGAAAGGCATTCGGGGAGGTGTCAGTACCTGTGTTGGCAGGAAGTGTTTCGCGAATAATACGTTTCTTCCAAATTATGACGCGTCCAAGCCCCATTCTTTTATTATGTATCTCGATGCTACCAATCTCTACGGTTACAGTATGCGACAGTATCTGCCGCAGCGCGACTTTGAATGGCTTAGTCCGTACGAAATTGAACAGTTCGATCTAAATTCCGTGGCGGAAGACGCCGATATGGGTTACGTGCTGGAAGTAGATCTACACTACCCAACGCGGTTGCACGATTTACATAATGACTTTCCTTTCTGCCCCGAACCTCTGGTGCCGCATACGGGAAACGCGCTTCACCCAAAATTAATTCCAGACTTGTTCGATAAAAGGCGTTATGTTATCCACTATAGAAATTTACAACAGTGTCTTAAGCATGGTTTAGAATTAACCAAAATTCATCGCGTGTTAAAATTTCATCAGGCACCCTGGTTGCGTTCCTATATTGATTTGAATACCACGTTACGTAATCAGGCAACTAACGAAGCGGACAGGGACTTCTTTAAATTAATGGTTAACAGTTTATTTGGCAAGACAATGGAAAATGTCGAAAAAGGGTGGACGTTCGTTTGGTTAGTCATTGGGAACGTCATGGTAAAAAGCATGGGGCTGAGACGTTAGTAGCAAAGCCTCGATTCAAAAGCGTTGCTGTCTTCTCGGAAAATTTGGTCGCTATAGAGTTACAAAAAGTGTCGGTTACATACAATAAACCGGTGTACATGGGTTTTACTATTTTGGATCTTTCTAAAACTATAGTGTATGAATTTTTTTATGATTTTCTCAAACCTTTATATGGTGATAACGTGCGCTTGCTGTACACAGATACTGACTCTTTCATTATAGAAATTCGTACTGAAAATTTTTATGCTGATATGAAGCAACACTTAGATAAACTTGACACCTCAAAATTCCCACCTGACAACATTCACGGTATACCGCGCACGGCCTCGGTGGTTGGTAAAATGAAAGATGAATATTGTGGAGTGCCCCTATGCAGTTTCTACGGTGCAGGTGCTAAAACGTATTGTGTAAACGTGCTTGACCGCGACGGTGAAATGGCGATTAAAAAGGCGAAAGGGGTAAAAAGGGCGGTAATTAAGCGCGATCTCATCGTTGAGGACTACCGTCAGGTTGTGGAGGATGGTGTTGTGCTCTTCCGAAAAATGTTTATATTCAAATCACGTTTACATGCTATGTACACAGAACTTCGGAATAAAGTAGCGTTATCACCAGCCGATAACAAACGTTACATTATTCCCGGGTCGCACAACACTTTAGCATGGGGACACCGCGATATTCATCCGGGGCGTGATAGTTATCAGAATTTGGATCGTCTGTTAGAATTACTGCAAGCCGAAATGTAATTTTGGAACTCGTTTGTTGGTAGAACCGACGGTACTGATTAGTATTATCGCAGAGGCCCCCGGCTACGTTGACAACAGCCTTTTCTTTGTTATGAATTATTGTAAATAGTATTTATGCTTTGTAGTTTATAACCGTATATATTTCATGTATTTATTATGATATTGATTAATGTGAATAAATTATATACATCATACTCTGTGTTTCTGTAAAGGTAGAAAAAATAAAACACACTATTGATATCAAAAGTGATTTATTATTGTTTACTGCTTACATAAAATGATAGTTATATATTAACATTGCAACACACTGCATGCACTATACTACTTAATGCACTATATCACGTGCTGCTATATACGAGTTGTGGGTATTATCAAAGCCCAACCACTTGACTAAAACTTGATCTCCCTTTTTTTAACACCTTCTCTACTAAAAATACTTCAGGATGTTTAACCATCTGTAATTCCTCCGTGTAGAAGCCTCCACGTATCTCTTCCCCGTTCGTGTCGTCCAAGAAATACGTTATGGGATTGTTCGATTAACCTTTTTAATTTGAAAGATTTCGGTACTCCATGTGGGAGTATAACCTTTCGCAAACGCTTCCCGATGCTTGCTGATTAGCACGTGATCACCGACTGTGAATTTAGCACTTCGCAGGTCGCTGGTTTTCTGGAAATCGTAAACTGTTTGTAAAAGAATCTTGGCGTTGCTGTGGTTCACTTCGATGGGTTTGTAGCCGGTGGTGCGGTGTACGGTATCGTTGTATTGGTTAACAACCTTTGGTAATAACTGCAACCACTTATATGAGCCTTGCATGGAAAATTCCTTCCCCATCTTGTTTTTAAGAGTTCGGTTTACACGTTCTACCGGACTTGCTTTCATACTAGAAAAGGTGCTGTAATGGTTGATGTTGAACATTTGCATTAGCTTACGAAAATGCTGGTTGTAAAATTCCTTCCCCATATCCGTTTGTAAATTGTCGGGAGTTCCTCCTGTTGATGTTAATAATTTTTTCATTGCTTTCGTGACGTCTTTACCGGTTTTTCGTTTAAGTGGACACGCCCAAACACGCTTGCTAAACATATTCAACAATACTAAAATATATCGAAAACCTTTATTTATTTTAGCATAGGGCATCATTTCCACAAGATCGGCCATGTACAAATCGTTCAAGCCTTTTACGATTACGCGTCTTCTTCGAAATCGTTTACGAGCAGGTTTATGCAATTCTTCAATTATTTGACGTTTGATACTCATTTAGAAAATGCTGGAACACTAATAACAGCTTTAAAAATAAATATGTCCGTTGTTCCAGGTCTCTTTGCCTTAAACTTATCCCCTTTCTTCAATGACACTCCGATGAGTGATTCGGCATCGTATAACGTATCGTTTAAAAAGATTTGCGCATCTGTGGAATAGTATTTGATTTGTTTAATGATACCTTTTGTTAGAGGAACGACATACTCGAAGTTGGTGGAGTTCAAAAGTGCATAACCGTTTTCATGATTGTATATTCCCATCATATACAACATTGTCTCGTAATGCACATTAGACACGTCTTCTAAAAGGAATACTTTTGCACGAGCGTCGAGTTTAACTCGGACAGGAGTTTTATGAAGATGTTTACCGAACTTATCCAGAGTCATCGTCGTGAGGTACTGACGATATATGATGATATGGCTGACTAATAACAGCTTCGAAGTAAAATGGGACGGCTGTAGACGGTATTGCATATCTTTTTAGTGAGATTCGGTACGAAATGAATGGAGTTGTGGTGGATTCGGTAACAAAAGTTGGTCTAACAACCACCATGAAAGCTTACCTTTCCCACAAATCGAATGAAAGCGTTAAGTTACAAAACGCTGGTTGGTTTCCGGATGGTACCAGAACCTTGCTAGATAGTAAAGGTAATTTTTGCGCCTGCATACCTTTATCAACACTGTTGGGGATTTTTGAAGACTATGGAAAGATAATTTTGAATATTCGTCAAGAATTGGTATTAATTAGAAGCAATTCCGATGTCGATGCCCTAATATCCACCGATGCTAATGAAAAGCTTAAGGTTAACTTGCAAAAAATATATTAGAAAGTTCCACATATTCAACCAGGATTGGCGGAAGAATTATCATTAACAAAATATATTGGGAAAAATATTGACACTCAAGTGGCATTTAGAAGCTGGGAAACACATATTTATCCCGCTGTACCGCAAACGGATAAGCACAGTTGGTCTATTAAAACATCGACCACTCTGGAAAGTCCCCGTTACGTTATCATAGGGTTTCAAACCGATCGTGATGGTCAGTTGCAGAAAGATATGAGCACATTCGACGCCTATGATATTCAAAACGTGGCGGTATTTTTAAATACGGAAAGATATCCTTACGATCAATTAAATATTAATTATGGTGAAAATCGATATGCTACTTTATACGAAATGTATGCTAACTTTCAACGATCCTACTATGATAAACCCAACGAACCTCTACTGGCTCCTGATAGATTTAAGGCACTTACACCTCTAATCGTCATCGACTGTTCGCGACAGAAAGATTCCTTGCTAGGGAAAGCTGTCGTTCTTCGAGTTACTTTCGAAACTCACAAAAGCATTCCAGCGAACACTACTGCTTACTGTCTCATTATGCACGATCGTGTATTTACGTATAATGCATTGACGAAGCAAGTACGTCAACTGTAAAGGAAATCGTTATATACGTCCAAGGACCTGTTACCTTTATTAGTATAGTCGCACGCTTCGATCATGCTAGTTATCGATGTGCAAGGTTTCAAGACTTCAGAAAAAGACTTTGCACCCAAGGAATTAGCCGTGTTTGATGGACATCGTGTGTCTCACTACGTTTTCAAACCTCCATTCGCCTTTCGCAACTTACCACCCACGTTTCGTCAACAAGCTACTTGGTTAATGCATAATCATCATTGTCTGGATTGGAATGAAGGATTCACTCCTCCCTTTATGATTCCTGTAATTCTGCAACGCTTAACTCAGCAGACGGATACCGTTTACGTGAAGGGATCTGAAAAGAGCAACTACATTCGACGTTTCGTATCACAACCGGTGGTGGAGTTACCAGAGGAACCAGCTCTACAGGCTATGCTTCCATCATGCTTTTATCATCATCATTCACTGTGCTATTGTGCATTAAGTAATGTATACTACTTATATAAAACTCATGTAATGGATTTTTCAGAATAAAGTTTTTAAATATCCATAATGGTTTTATTAAAACAACATAATAAGATTACAACTATTTATTCATTGTCTATTACAAACTTATATAACTATTCACGATTAAATATAACAATTACTAAACTTTAATACCCAATCCAGATAACATCATATGATTACAACTATTCATTGTCTATTACAAACTTATATAACTATTCACGATTAAATATAACAATTACTAAGCTTTAATACCCAATCCAGATAACATCATATGATTACAACTATTCATTGTCTATTACAAACTTATATAACTATTCACAATTGAATATATAACAATTACTACCCTTTAATTCCCAATCCAGATAACGCACCAAACCGAAGGAAAACCGACAGCAGCAAGGTTGTCACGTGCACGTTCAGTTGCAGCAATCCATTCACTATACGGTGTAACACATTTACATTTGATAAGAATGAAATCACATTTATCAGGCCACAAGTTAATAGTATGACGATGTATGAGCAACCCCTGTTCTGTACATGTGGAATTTTGTATATTTATAAGTTTACCATTTTTTAACAAATAATGGACTTCTACACCTGCACACGAAGTGTGTCGATAATCGTTTTCACTACGTACAACCACAGTGTTCGATAGTTTAGCTCTTTCGATTAACAACCCGGTATTGTGCGTTTTATAACGCGAAAATTTAATTTCACCCTTATCTGTTGTTTCAAGAACCCTGTAATGTTGCCAACCCACTTTGATTGAACCCACTTTTGTAACTGACGGTAAGCGACTGATGTGACTATTTAAACTATACCCCCACCACTTTTAAAACGTGTTTTATAGATACCCTCTCTATACTCTTCTTTCAAAACTGGAGCGATTACATTTTCCACGTAGCTTATTCTGAAATCGTACCCTATCCCTTGCTATTATCTCCCATTGACTTCTGCGTGCTTGACGATGTGCATACTCGTGCATAGCTTATTCGTCTCTGAAATCGTACCCTATCCCTTGCTATTATCTCCCATTGACTTCTGCGTGCTTGACGATGTGCATACTCCCATGTTAACATGTAATGTATTTTGTTTTTACTTTCATCAAATTTCACTAAACCACCCATTTAATCCGTCCTCTATTAAGTCATATGCAATGTCCCTTAGATGTTGCGCAATGAGCTTTTTTACCAAACACTCATCACAAATCACACCTCTAATGAAGTCTTGACACAACTGCACGTCTTTTCTATATCGTTGTGCTAACTCTTGACAATATTCTGGACTGAATATCCCCGTACCATGAACAGCTTCGTGTGCCGCATCCTCCTCTAGCGCTTCTAATTCACACCGTAGTTTCACCACAGCATTCAGTTTATCAATAGCTTTGCTTGATACGTCTTCACTGTTACGCGTCTCCATTGTATTTCACTACGTTACACCTAGACCATGTGTTCTTATATTCACCCGCCCCCCACCCTTTCCCCTCTTCATTCTTCCATTACGCAATACACCTTTTGACTTCCACATCCACTATTACCTTTTCTGGTAGATAATGCACAACTTCTAGCATTCCAAACACGTTCGGGATTTGCATCTTCATTAATGGTTCCAATATGTTTGTGATGTTCACTATGCAGTCACCCGGCATGTCTACAACACCATCTATTATGCTATGGTAGAAATTGAAAAATTCCAAACCCTTCAGAAGGTTTAATCGATATGTTAGTAACGGTATTAACTGCCACAGCTCATATAAAGACTCCCACGCTAAATACAATTCATCATCTCCTGCATCAGTTATCTTTATGATTTTTGTTTTATCGTAATTTCTGTTAACACGCTCAAACGAGATAGTTTTTGTACCCATTTTCAAAGGAACCCCGACCTCTTCTCCTGCTTTAAAGTATTTATGAATGACTCCTTCATAGGTTATTAACGCGTTCCACTCCGTTTCATCAAACAGCATGCACTGATTCTTTACTCCAGCTACTTTTATTACAGGAGTGAATCCCAAATGAGCACATAATCCAACAAATACAACTTTACTTTTTGATTTGTTTAAATCAAACACTGATTGATTCACTAGCGGTGCCCATTTAGCATCCTTAGGAAGCTCGTTTGGAACCATCAACTGCTTTTCTAGAGCTTGCGCTTTCGCATTCTCAATTGATTTAGCGAGGCTTTCCATTGTAACACTGCACTGTACACTGCAACTGCAAACGCTTTACTCTTCCCATACATGCAACCTGCTATATATATCTAAAGCTTGACCTTGAATGGTGTTTGATGACCTCGAAGAGTGGTCTTGAGTTCAAGGTCAAAACATTGTTGCCATACTGAGGGCCTTGAGAATGCGGTGTTGACATATTGATGACCTTGAGAATGCGTTGTTGCCATATTGATGGCCTTGAAAATGCCGTGTTGCCATATTGTTGACCTTGAGAATGCTGTGGTGCCATATTGGTGACCTTGAGAATGCGATGTTGCCATGTTTAGGTGACAGAGATAGTTTCAAGGTCACCATGTGTTAGAGAGATATAGGTTCAAGGTCAAGGTCAGAAGTGGGGGGTGGTTCCAGAACTCTCCTATTTTCCCTACTCATACCATTATAATGTCCTACTGGCAGATTTAAGAAAAGTGAAGGAGTGGTCAGATCTTTAGTTAATTCCTCTTAACCTCAACAAATGTTCTGTTTTGCAGCTAGGCTCGGACAATCCTTCTTTCAACTATAATGTCGACTCTGTTAGGATCACTAATATTGACTCGCAGGTTGACCTCGGAGTCACTATATGAAAGGATTTAAGCTGGTCAGCACATACAACGAAAATTGTTAAAAAAGCTAATTCTGTCACTTATATGCTGTCCAAGGCTTTTGAAAATCCTGACATAAATGTCTTTAGCAAGCTTTATAAATCACATATCCGTCCGTTAGTGGAATATGCAAATGTTGTTTGGTCCCCGTATCTGGTTAAGAACATTATTCTATTGGAAAATGTTCAGAGGCGAGTGACACGTCTTCTTTCAAATGTACATCACAGAGAGTACCCAGATCGTCTTCAGATATTAAATCTAACTTATCTCTTATTAACTCTCTGAAAGGAGGAGCAGGGGAGATCTAATTCATACTTATAAAATTCTAAACAATAAATTGACATTAGATCTTCGCAACTTATTTAAAATGAATACGGATGCTCGACTCAGAGGTCACTCTTTAAAATTATCCAAGGAAAAATTCTACACCAGGACTCGCCAACATTTTTTTTCAAACAGAGTTTTTCACCCTTGGAACTCACTTCCTGAGGATGTGATATCAGCAGCAACTGTCAACTCTTTTAAGAACGGGCTTGATCTACTGCAAACAGCTACACAAGTGTAAAGTGTAAGTAAGTTTAAGTGCGCCATATGGCCTTTTTCCGAAAATGTAGTGAAGCTTAATGTGCGCTATGCTTTGTGGTAGTTGTGCAATATCACCGATTAAAGAATTTCCAAGTAGCGCTAGAATAGAAATTCATGTAAAAATTACGTGCTTCCAATTCTTTTTTAATGCCACAAATTAATATTCCAAAGAGATGCTCAATGGCACGTAATAATTACGTGCCCCGCGGTATATCTTTGGAACGTTAAGATTATTACGTAAATAACACGTCCTTTTCATGTTTTCGTCATTTTTTGAATTGAAGGGGAATAAATTCATTTTTTCATTTGTTTTAATTTCGCTTAACAACAAACAAATTATTATTTAGATTTCAGAATTCATTTTCTATCTTCAACGTTTTTTTATTTTTTATATTGCATGTCGTACTGCAAGTTCAAACATGTCTGTGTAATGTGCAGGATGAACACAGTATGAAAGTCAAAAATGGTGAAAAATATACAAGATAAAAGTACGAAGCATTATAAACGTCTGGTTGCCCAACACAATCATTACGCTACTATTACCTACAATGAAAGGGTGCATAAAACTGACTGTCCAATCCCAATTTCTTGATAAGGATGCAAGAAATGATGATGTCACAAGAAGGTATCAATTTCACTGTTTTGAATTCGACATTTTACAGTGGTGTACGGAAAGATATTACTCACCTTACAGTTTCAAAATGCATATATTTATACTTATAAAGATGCAAGTTTCGTGATATTCGCAAGCTTATGAAAAATTCGGATTTTGACAAATATCTGAATGAGGACCAGTCGATTGTTTGGAATGCCATTAAGGCCGTGATTCTTCATTTCTTGGGGAAGCATCGGGCAGAAAATTACCGTGACTTGATAGCTGATATGTTACAGGCATTTGAGAAATTGAAGATATCAATGTCTTTCGAAATACATTTCCTTAATAGTCACCTTGGTTACTTTGAGAAGCAGTTAGCTTCAGAGTCTGATGAACATGGAGAGCGATTCCATTAGGTTGCAATGCCTATGGAAATTCGGTACAGAGTCAAAAAATTGAATGCCATGTTAGGGGATTTGTGTTGGTGGCTAAAGAGAGACGCTGAGGATAGCGAACAAGAAAGGAACGAAGACAAGAATGAAAACAGTGACAGCTAAGATGATGTCCACGCATCCAGCTCAGACATACAAATCAGGGAGGAGAGCGAAAATGAGAAACCAGCGCCCAAAATGAAGCAAATAGATCAGTAGAGGTAAAGTTAAATTTGTATTTGTTGAACAAAATTAAAACAAAATAAAGAACATGGATTCATACTTCTGAATTTAATTCAAAAACTCATTTTTCTACGAAGAAACATTACTCTCAGTCCGGAATTTTGCGGTATAATAGGGGACAATTGGAGAAAAGCTTTTATGAAAAAGGAACGCCCTCTGCCACCTCGCTACCCCATTCCCCTTTCAAATTAGCGCTTTAAATGCATTTTAAAACGACCCCTGGTGTTTCAAGGATTTCACATATGTTCGTTTTTGTATCTACTTTCAATTTCCTTTCAAACAAGCCCAAAAACACCTCGAAAACTATATTTTTAGGTAATTTTCCGAATTTTTCAAGCCAATCCGATACCCTGATAGTTCTCAAACTTTAAAATTAAAAACTCTTATTTTAACTAACCTAGCAAAATGCCGTTGGGGAATTGCTATTTGGCACCTAATCTTTCCATTCCTGAAGAGAAATCCCATGTCATGAACCAAAAGTTGAAATTTGTCGCACTGTGTTATAAATCAATCTTCCGAAAAAGTAAGTTTTGTAGTTGCTTTTATTACAATATATTGTTTGCATAAACAAGTAAATATTTATCTAAAAATTACCAAGAGTAAAATTAGTTCTTTGTCAATTAATAAAGCGTCTTTGGTCAGAGTCGTCTCATTGTTAGGGCTCTTTTCTCTACTGAATGATGTTCCGACAGCATGTAAAAGATTATAGATTTTCTTCGAAATTTTACGCCGTTTGTTTAAACTTAATTCATAGTTTGAATTTACAATTTACATAGTCAAAATTTACAAAGATATAAACATCAAATATTCTTTTTGGAAAACAGAGCATCTACAGTGTCCTTCCTAATATTTATGCCAGATGTACGGTTGTAGACAATCAAAAAGTCCAAGGCTTGCAACAGAATATGTAGCTCGTTGATATGAGAGTGCACCTTGACATCATATCCTTCTCCAACACAGGTGTTTGAGAAACTGTAGTGTTTTTTGAATTTTTGAGGCGATCATTAATTACTATCTACTTTGCATGTCTTTGAGAAACCATTGGCGTTATCATTGTACAATATTGAACAGGACGTGGCTAACTAATATAACTAATATGACTAATAACTGATATAACTAATTCTATTATTCCGCATTCCATAATAATTTATGAGATAACAAGGATGCAAAGTTTTGAAAATAACCGAGCTGAATCATACCTGCAAAGTCATGTAATTTTAAGATTGTGAGTTTAAAAGTCTAGAAATTCTGCTGTGAACTTAAAGTCAAACTACTCGATACTTTCAAAATACTGTTTTAGAAGGTTGAAGCCTCAAGTTCAATGTTTTAAAGTATCAAGAATTGGAAATTTCTATTTTTAATACTGTAGAATTTTCAAAATAAAGAGCTTCAAAGTCCAGAGATGCATCTTTGAACCCTGTTAAAGCTTCAATTATAGAACGTCTACGTTTTAAAATTTCAAAATTTAAAAATTTGAGAGATGTACTAATATAAGTCTTAAATAAGTTTTAAAATATAGTTTAAGAAGTTTAAATTTCAAAGTCTCAGTCTAACCGTTCTAAAATTCTAAAAAATTAGAAAATTCAAAAATTTAAAATTCGAGACTTCAAAGTCACAAATATTGTCACCTTTTTGCTTTCACCTATGCATATCCGTTGTTTAGATTGATACAATCTGGGCGTCATTAAATTGAAAATTTACAAACGTTTTATTGTTTAAAATAAATCTTGGAAACTGAAACTCTGAAAATCCAGATTATCGATTTAGATTTAGAAACCTTCAGAAACTAAAAAATCTTAACGTTTGGATGTCTTAGTTCCTGATATTTAAAACTTTACATAATAATCAAATTTTGATGCTTGTGAACCTGGTTAGTAGATAGGTCGATATACGAATTCTGAAATGTTTTTAAATTACATATGCTGATCTTTTACTACGTGCAGTATTTAAAGTTTTTTAATGTGGAATGTGAAATTCTCAAGCTGTAAAAGTTAAAATGCGAGAAAATATAGAAACCGACATCTTGAGCCGACAACTGCTATATCGAGATGTTGAACATCTGAACTTCTGAGGATTTTAAATTTTAGAAACTGAAACACTGGAATTCTGAATTGAAGCCTTTACTTTAAAGGCACCAAATCGTTGAATCTTTAATATTTAAAAATGTTAATGTTTGAACGGTTAAAATGTCGAAGTTGTATAAATTCTGAGACTTTGATCGTGGGAATACTTTGTGAATTGTAAGTTTAGAATAATGAATAATTGAACTAAGGAATTGGGGACTTTGTAGTTTTGCTATTCCTAGCTTTAAAGTCTCGGACGATAAAAACCTTCAAAACTTTAAAATTTGAGATTTGAAACTTAAAACTACGAAAATTGTAATTTGTTACAAATACACTAAAATAAATTAAGGATTCGAAATTCTGAATTTCTCGATCCTTCTATGCTTTAGAATGAGGTTAGAACGGGGACCTCGCAATTTTATCCGAGGAGGAAGCTAGACCCACAATCTAGTGCACACGCTACAGTGATTCTGTGAGTTCTTGTGATTTCCATGTAATCAATGCGAAATCGGTGAAATTTGCGGGTACTTTGTGTAATCTTAAGTAATCGTTGTAATGTGAAATCCGTGTAATCTACTCTTCGGTATAAACTGTATCGACGATTTGATTACAAGTTGTGCGAAATCTTGTGCAATCTGTAAAATTCACCGAGAAATCTGCGAATTCCGTGTAATCAATGTAAATTCTCGGTAGTCATTGCAAAATCTGTGTAATCACCGTGAAATCAGTGTATTCCCTGTAAAATATTTGTGTATTCTGTGTAATCATTGTGATGTGATGATACATCAATGTTGTAAAATATGTACTCTTGCTGTGAAATCAGTATACTCCTGTGTTTTTTTCTAATTTGGTGTACAATTCTTTGTTGAGATTGACCTCTAGATTTTATGGTAGAAAGACTATCTATACTTCTCTTATCAACTGTTTGATATAATTGATTGTCGGTACACCCTGAAAATGATGTTCCATGTTTTTCGACATGGATCGGTGCATTATCTTTAATTTTCAAATTTCCAATATAATCTCCACACTTCGCAGAACAAGATTTTATATGGTTATTGTCTCGGTTATTGTTTCGTAGGACGCTTCCCTATTCCAGAAGTAATCCAGAAAACTTTTCAGGTCAACGCTCCTTATCGCGACCCCTACAGTCTATCCCGTTAGGGTATGACTATTTAGCCCGAAAATTAATTAATGTTATCATTCATTGATTTTTAGATATTAAATAAAGAACTGACTTGAATTGAATAAAGACAACAATAGGTTTATAGTTTTATTAAAATCATTCCTCATATATACTGCTCAACTAGTATACGTACGAAATCAACAACCCTGGACGTTAGCTGGTTGAGTTCAGGCGTGGTAAATATTTGAATTTAGCGCGCATTTCTGCACATTTAATTTAAAGGGCCTAGCGTTAATTAAAAGATCAAAGACGCCGCGTAAAGTTTCCGTCTTATAATAACCTACTGTTTGCAAATATTGAAAGCCTCCGTGTGTGACTTTGTATTCTCTGGCTGTTAACCGGCTACGGAAAAAGAGTTAGGATGCGATGTGTTCGTTAGTACACTTAATATCAACATGCAATAACGATGATTACCGAGTAACTATCGCTAGCTGATCGTGGTTTGTCACTGTAGAGAAGGATATTCGAAGAACATTACAAAATATTATATTTCACACGTGTTCGTCTAGAGTCCACGTTGCTCTGAGATTTGCCTGTCAAATTACTGCACGAATCAGAAAGAAGCTAATAAGTCATAAATTTTAAGTAGGAAAGATCTCCGATTTAGCCTTACCCCTTCGGATTTGTGTTAGCTATATATCGAGCAAAAAGCCTTAAGCAAAAAAATAATTCATAGACATAAAAGAAACATTTTGGTTTTATTTGGTTTCAGAAAAAGATGTGTGCGTGGGCTGTTTGTAGCAGATAGATCATGGAATCTCAGTGTTCTTGAGAACCCAGATATCATCTGCTGCTTTGCAGGTAGAGCAGTCTGAAAGTGAGATTTTTCCAAACACGAGTTCTACATTTGTAAGTTACAATTAATTGCATCATTTTAAAAATATATATGTATAAGAATATTGCCATAATTGTTTATCACAGAAATCGTCACAGTCAATCAGAGATCAAGTATCTGCCCATTTGTCTACCGCATTAACTGCTTTTAAAACAGAGTGTGCTACTCAGAACATTCATCAGAGTACAATAGTAGAAAATAGAAAAAAATTCAATATGAGTTGAATTGAGCAAAATTAATTTGAAAATGAAATGTTTTAGGAAAAAATTGGGAGATTCCAATATTTTTAAATTTTATCAATCAGAATATACAGTGAAGGGTCGTTGATCCGAATCTACGTTTATCCGAATACCACTATAATCCGGATCAGAAATTTAGTTACATTGGGTTTATTGTATTCCGGATTTAAAGTTTTTGATAATCCGAACTTTCAAATTCATTGTTTTTAGTCCTCAAATTTTGTTTATAGTAACGAATGCAATCGCAATCGAAATTCCGATGTGTAATTTGATACAAAACTACCGTTGAAGATAAAATAAATGACTTTATTTTATTTATGTTCACGTTATATAAATTTGTCTGGCAAATTCTTATCATAAAAAGTCGCGTATTTTTTAGAAGTGGTTACATTGCAACTTCACAATTCGTATTAGTTACAAAGGTTATAAGTTATAAGTTAAAAAAGAATTGATACTTCTTTTACGAATTACGACTTTATGTATCTTCGCCATTCATAAAAGATTTTCTGGTAAATTTAAAAATTGTTAAATGTTTAAAGACCGCATTGTAACTTAAAATATTAAACATTTCCAGATTTGTTACAAAATCTGAAGGATCATTTAACAACGTTAAAAAAACTTTAAAACCTGCGGAATATCCGGAGATGAAAGAAAAGTTGTTTGAATGGTTTTTGATATGTCACCCATATCCTCCGGAATTTTGGACGAAAAGCCAAAGCATCTATCCAGCAGTGTGGGGTGCATACGAAATAGTGGAAGCAGTCGCGATGCAACGTATGCGCTATCACACTCGTACGCTATGGTTCCACTGATTCGTATACTCTGCACGCTACTGTGACTTTATTAAAGATGGTTTCAAAAGATGACGTCAGGGCGAGTAAAGATTGGATACTTAATTTTAAAAAGACAATTTGCGTGTGTTAAAAATCGCGGAAGAAAAGGTGTTCAATGATTCACACGCAGTGAAGCTCTTTAAGAAATAGTTGCAAAGCGGTGGCTTTGCAATGGGTAGTAGAAAATTTGAAACAACTGTGATGCTGGAAGGTTTAAAAGAAAAATCTATCTAACGTATTAAGTTCCAAAAACAGGAAACAAGTAAAAATCGCCGCCTTTTTTGGTTAACGATATATTAATGCAAAATATTATTTCTTGTGTTTCTAAAACAGTTTTTGCGTAAATATTTTTGTAATTCTTTTTGAATAAATGTTTTGCGGAATGTTTTAAATGCATTTATTTACAAATAAAACATTGTAACCCTACAAACGCTGTAATCCGAAAACCGCGATGATTCGGATTACCCGTTTTAATTAGTCCGAATTAGTGGGCTTCACTGTATGTTAGGTGGTATACATATTCAGAAAAAATTGCTAAATATTTTTTTACAGGAGGACTTACACACAAATAAAAACGGAGGTGAAGACAGCATTATTCGGCATCTTCGAGCTATTGCAGAAGGTGGAAAATGTCTTAAAATTAATTAATCTTAATTAAAGGAAGATAAAAAAAATTAAACTGAGCAAGATCCTCATCAGGTATTGTGGATAAATTACCACAGTTTCAACAAACACAACAGATTAGATTAGTCATAGTGTCACCGACAAAACGCTTGGTCTCATCTTTAGTGCAATGGAAAGAGGCAAAAAAATTTATACTTCTCGTCATTTAAGACGAATTCTAAAAAATGAAACTTTAGAAATTTAAAATTTGATAATTTCTAGTGCTCCATTTCAGGATTCGGTACTAGAACGTCAGTTTATTTACTGTTAGTATTGCTACACGTTTGTTGTCTGTGTTTATTATTGATTATTTATATTTTAAGATATTATTATAAGATAATTATATTAATCATTTGTCCTTTGAATTAATAATTAGGTATTCCGTAAATCAATATTTCAGTATTGTAGATATGTTTTTGTTAAATAAACTAATTTGAGCTAATATTTGATTCTTATGCTTATCTGAAAATTGTAATTTATTTAGTTCACTTACAACAAATATGAACTCTACATCTACATTTGAAGTTCTAAAAGTGTTAATTCTTATAGTTTTTTGAAGCTCCTCGAATTTATTTTATCAAAATGCACAATCTCATCGATCTTATAGATATCATGTAATACAGTGAAAAATAAAGTTGATTCATTACAAACACAAATTATTAATTTTGAAAAACATTACAATTTGAAATGTCAGACTGTTTAGTTGCTGCATATATTGCCATTGCATTACAAATTTAATATTTTCAAGTAGTCACTTTTAGTCGTTATATCTAAAAAAATCGATGAATTGGACAGTTTGGTAAATCACTTTGCATTCAGCATCAAAGAACTATTGGAATACATGCTTAGATCTTCAAGGACAAATGTACGGTGCATTTTTGCTGTGCACTGCTATTAATTGCAAAACGAAAAAAAACTCATGCCATTGGCATGCCCGATGGCACGTAATAAATACATCCTTTTTTGATCATCTTTGTACATCACTTTGGCACGTAAAAATAATGCAAAAAAGACGGACATTTCATCTGTATGGCACGTAAAAATTACATCATTTTTACGTGCCATTTCTTTCTTGAAATTCTGGGGATGTAATTTAAGGCACGTAGATTTTACGCAATTTTCATGTAATATCGCTACTTGGGTTTATACTTTAATCGTAATTTGGAAGCTGTGTAGTATTTTTAGTTTTGTTATTTTATACGGAAAATGCGTATGTTAGGCTTTTTAATTTCATAATTTAATGTTTATTTGGTATTGATACATGATGTAATTACTCTTTTTCTTTTTATTACTCTTCTTTTTTCTTTATTGGGCATAATAGTTATTGTAACTCTGTCCTAAACTATTTGTAATAATAATAATAATAATTTAAATTGTTGAACAAAAGGTACCAGGTTAAAAGTTTAAAGTTGATTTATAATAATTCATGCTCATTAACACTTGGAACAAACATCCGACAAAATAAACAAATGGTGGATATATGTATACACAAAGCAAAAACCACCTACCTTCATCATTGAAGAAAAATGGGTAATTATATGATATCATAACCCGCAACATAACATGCTTATTTTAAAGGTTACACTTACCAAAAGTACTTTGAAAAACGTAAAACACAGTAAGGGCACTAGTGGGTTATTATACGGAAAACTTAGAAGAAAATCTAGAAAACATGCCAAAATTACGAAATGTGGGAGCAGTTGTCAGAAATTTATGACGTTATGTGGTTTGCAGTGAACCATTGGGGCTACCCAAGGGTCATTGACGTGTGCAGGTATTTTCTCTACTAACGTCTCCCGCCACATGCAATCCGACGTTTATTTGACATCGCAGGATTTGACAATAGGGCAATCCGACCAGCTGTCAAATAAAATTGAATATGGCTGCTGGAGGACAAAGGTTTGTTGTGTATGGCATTGAAGTAACTTATAAATAGTTTTAGTTATATTTGTAGAACAAAAGAGTTTTAAAATGCCTTTATTTTGTGCAGTAGTTGGGTGTACCAATAGATCAAACAGAGATGTAGTTATATTTTTTAGAATTCCCGCTGTTACTGCATATAAACATAAACAACATCTAAACGATTTAGCTGGTGAACGAAGAAGACAATGGCTAATAAATGCTATTAAACGGGCAGATTTAAATGAAAATAATACAAAATATAGCAGAGTGTGTTCCAAGCACTTTATCTCAGGTATGCATATAACATATTTCATTCTAAAACTTAACATTTCTAAAATCAAAAAAATGTTCTAATTTGAATTTTATTCTAATGTGTTTATCAAATTTTAATTTTTTATCAATAATAATACCCAAATATTTATGACTTTACTGTTTCTACGATCTCCCCATTAACATTAACTCCAAAATTAATAAAAACCTCTAGATATCCACTCCCTTTACCAATAATTAACAATTTAGTTTTATTTCCCTTTGAATACCAATATTATCCCTCCCACTAATGTACACAACCATGTTGTCAGAAAATAAAATTTACATTTATAATGACATTACTAACATCGTTAATATATAGACTAAACAAATGGGGTCCTAAAATACTCCCTTGCGGTACCCCGTATATTAATGTTAAGTGAGAAATGTGTAAATATATCTTTTACAATAAAAAAAATTACACTAGAAATTGTACTTGTTTATTTAAAAATAAAGTTTTAAACTACACTTCAACTTAAAATTATATTTAAATGTTCATATTCATCATTGTATAATTCCTTGTAAGAATTTACAGGAATATATCTTAGAAGTGATTCTACAGTCTCACTTGCAAAAGGTTCGGTAATACGTTCCAGAACGGCACTACTTCCAGCATTGCGTATGTCCAAAAGTAGATTTATTATTTGGCTTTCATTAAGAGGCCAATGTCTCCCACATTAACTGTAGCACTAGCAATACTTCTGCCAAAGGTCAAACACAAAATTAATGGCGCCAACTTTAAAATTTACTTGCCGATAGCTTCCAGAAAATACCTACCTACTTTAAATTCCCTTTAAAATAAATCTGTTTTATGGATATAAATTAATAAATGCTTATAGAATAGTATATTGTACAACTAGTTATGAAAGTCATACTCTTTTCACGTGTTTATCAAGCAAATGAGTGAAAAGAAAACTTTCTAACGTGTTGCACACGATATGTTTTTGCATATGTTAAGTTGAGAAAATTGTCCTAAAATGATTTACGCAAAATGTTAAAGAAATCAGAAAAACGTAGTAACCTTTGCCAATAACCTCAAGAGGAGATTGAAATTTGTTTTTTATGAACATAATTATTAAAAAAAATTCTTAAGAAAAGTCAACTTTCATTATTATCAATATGCAAAAAAAAAGATTTATCATCCCATTTTTCATCAAGGGCAGAAATATGTTTAAGAAAACAGGATAGGTAATATTAAATATAAATATAATGAGAATTCAACAATAACAACTCAGGCAAAAACAATAATTACATATACATAAATATTAAATATCTAATTAAAACTATTAAAACTAATATTATTATATCATTCCTATTAATAGGAAAAACAAAAATTACGAAGTGCATGTATGGTCGAACCTTGTCTGAATGTTTATAGTAACATCTGTTTTATTTAAAAGCACACTGTTTTATTTTATTTATTAGCTAAAATAATATTTTTTAGCAGGATTCGTTGTAATTCTTCTTTTATCAAACCAGCATCCCGAATATCATCTAATATGTGTACAAAAGTTGCGCTTCCTTTTAATTTATCTAGAACCCAAAAAATTGTTTACTATATTATGGTTTTTAAATAAGGACATGTATACATACTTGCAATTTTAGCTCTTGTTTCTTTGTTTAAAAAAACACAATGTCAAGTGAGTGACCTACATGGGTTATCCAAAACTTCACCAGAATAAGTCTCTCGCTTTTAGTCAAAACCTCCATCCTTGAAGGACAAGCTTTTCCAATTTTATTTATTCCCTTGCTTTTAAAATGTCTTACACATTTCCCCTTGTTTATGTAATTATATGAGCAATGACGGTTGTAAAATTCTTTCTTACTGCCATCGGTTAATAATTTAAATGAAGTATGCAGAACATACAATGACAAATTGCTTTCCTGGATTTGGTCTTTCAGTTGATGAAATGCTAGAAAATTGATTGAAATTAATTGTTATATACATTGATATGTTCTTATATATTGTTATTTTTTTTATGACTTGCTATAAACACTATTGCGTAACATAGTTAAATAAAATATTATTATTATTATTATCAAATCCAGGAGCTTACCTGAAGAAGATTCAAACTGAAACTCATTATACCCAATTTCCACCTTATGTACAGTGGTCATATATTTCTCAAATCTTATAAATAAAACGAAAACGAAACTTTACTTTTAAATAGGTTAGGTACAAATCCTACGATGTCAAATCCTGCGATGTCAAATCCTGCCATGTCAAACTAACGCCGGATCGCATGTGGCGCGAGTCGCTCGTTTTTAAAACTACTATATATCAATTTTATATCTAATAATTTACAACAGCTTTTAATAAAGTATTAACTGTATCCAATTTAAGATTTATATAACTGTGATATTGACAGTATAATTTATTTTTCATGATTACCAACCTTCTAATAGTTTCAAAATATGAAACGTCACTAGAAAAAGTTGACATGCGTGACTTAACTCTAGTAATAACACACAGCTCAGTTTATATTTAGGAACTCTAGTCACTACTGTCCAGTGCCCACGCCCAAAATGGTATTGTGAATTATTGCTTAGCGATACGCTCCCTGGTGGTGGCCTCGCGCAACGTGGTCACGTGACCTGTTATTAGGATAGAATGTCAGTTGTTGCATTGTTTACATGGCGTGTTAAACGATAAGTTGAAGCAAAACCTTGGAAATTACAACAAATCGTATTATTTGATGAATTACGGGATTACGGCTTTTAACTAATTGTGTTACTGTGTTCATTGAGCATGAGTGGCGTTTTGAAATCTGTGCATTTGCGGCGAACCAGCAGTAAATCGAATCTGAACTGTTCTGTTTATGGCTGCACTGCTGTAAATAGAAAAAATCCGGAGTTATCGTTTCATACATTTCCTCCTATTGGTCAAAAAATCACTATTGAGGATGGATTTGGCGGAAAAAGTGTAGTTGAACGAAGAAAAGTATGGGAAGTGAAGCTGAAAATGGGGAAGGTCGTTACGCCTAGCATGCATGTGTGTTCCCGCCACTTTAAAACTGATGATTACATTACCCCTGATGAAGGTATAGCAGAAAACAATAATAAATTTATTATTTATTAAATACATGATCAGTAACCTTAAAAACACCTGATATTTCATGTGGACTCAATTTAATTCCACTGCCTTGAATGCAATATGCCTTCACAATCCAGTTTTCACCGTTTTTTTCTTTGATTCCACACATCACTAAATGGTCAGAGTTTAAAATTCGTTCTCCTTCAATAAAACACCGGCTGTTAGGGTTGCAGTTTAAGTAGGTAAGCACAGAAGACAAATTCAAATACATGATAATATATAATAAGCGCGCATCTACCACAACCTGCACGACAAACAACGTATTTAGAAATTTATAATAACAGATTATTTATATTTACCATTTAAAGTGCAAAAATGCAACTAATTTCACATGAAAAGCAAAATTTAGGGGACCTCCACGTATGTTTACTGTATGTTTACAAGGCGCGAATCCTAATACTGTCACTAATCAGCTGATTTTTGACAGAGAGAAACACGTGGTGTTAAAAGTCAATACTGTTCTAAAACGTAACTAACTTCACTAGGTCTTTATTTTGAGGTTATGTGCATGAGTGTCCTGTTGGATCGGTTTCCATAAAATAAATCAATAATGTTTCTCAATGTCACTGTTTCTGTATAATCTTAATAGCCCTGAAAGTAAACAAATTTTGAATTCAATTTTCTTATGATGTTCTAAATTCTTAATTACAAAATCTGCATTCCACTGTCTCAAGTTTAATTACTTCATGGAACTCCATTAACATAAAATGAACTAAACAAAATAAATTAGTAAGTTTCACAATATTTTTTTATTATATATTTTATTATAGGTTTGGAAATTCTGTAAAACTTTTAGTAATATTATTTAATTTTTACTTCGTTCTACAAGATTTCGAATTCATTTGTATCTCCTAAACACAAGATTAAAAACATTTTACCGCTATTAGTTTATTTAAATTAAATGCTTTACAAGATAAAGCTGAAGTAACATGTAAACAATATTTTTACTTGCAGCGTGCAGCTAATACATTATTTGCATGTTACTTTAGAATTTGCACAAAAAATAACTTAAGATAATTACACTAAGAAAAGTAAACCCAACATTGGTGTTAAAAAACAAGCTTTTGACACTGATTTAGTAATTTGTGAAAATTTGTTTATAATTAATCGATTTTCATATATTTTAAAGACGATTGTAATGGTGAATTGTACTTCATACAAAAACATAAAACAACTGCCATGTTATTCAGGTCTTGCTACTAAAACAGCTTTTTAATGTTTCAATGTTAAAAAAAGGTCGGCAGTGGCTGTATATCAGTGCATGCAATAATTGCTGGCATTTGGTCACAGTTGCACGTTAGTGTTACCGGTTTTCTCCCTTTCCTTGTCTAGTCTAGGGAACCTCTACACAGAATCAATTGCGAAAAAAACACTTTTCTCATAACATACATTTTTGTGTAAATCTTTCTCAGCTGGTAGGTGGATAGTTTTTGCATTTTCCTTTGAGGATACGGCAACTTTTATTACTAGCATAATCTACACATAAGCCCCTGAAAATTATTTTGTTAAAACTTTTAGTGTAGTAGCAATAATATAAAATTGTTATTATTTGTTTTATTAAAAAACAAGAAATCTTAATATCGCCCCTTCTTTAAACCCGAGGAACAACATTATTGTTTTGGAACATTTTCCAACATAAATAATTTATTTAAATAATTCAATGTATCCAATTTGATTGTTCGTACTTATTTTTGTGTTTGTTACAGGTTGTTATAGTTCTATAAATAGACACAATGGACAACGATGAGGTAATCATAGTCAAACATGAAATCGATATCAAAATAGAACCAGAAGTCATAGAAGATTGCAGTGCTATCAAAACAGAAATTGATGATGAAGAGAAACTGTTTAGTAATGTCAGTACTTCACAAACACACGAACAACTCAATACTTATGACAAACATGCTACATTTGAATGTAATCTGTGTAATTATAAAAGTTCATGGAAGAGTAATCTGAAAAGCCATATGTTTATTCATGGTGGTCAGAAGCCACTTGAATGTAATTTATGTGATTATAAATGTATTGTAAAAAGTAGCATCAGAAATCACATGTTTACACATAGTGGTGAAAAACCATTTGAATGTGATTTATGTGATTACAAATGTTCACCGAAGAATAATCTGAAAAGCAGTGGCGTGCGGTCTATGGAAGCAATGCTTGCCTTGAGAATTTATTAAAAATAAAAACAATGCTAACAAAAATACTTTTGTAAAATTATGGTTATCGTTTATTTAAATTGAAATATTTATAAAATTAAAGCTCAATATCAACTCTGTACAGCAGGTGTTATAGTAGACGGATGCTGTTAACATTGTTTGGTCGTTATTTTTATTGTGCTTCGTTCCCAAATGTTAATTTATTATAATTTGGTTATTTGTTCGATTTAGTGTTGCTTAAGTAATGTAAATCTGCGAATGAGACTGTATTTTGTGGTATTTTATTATTTTAATTTATAAGTTGGATTTTTTTAAAGACAAATAGTTTTATTTAGTTTACCTATATGCAAATTTAAAATTGCATTATCGTCACGACTGCAAATTCAACTGCTTCGGTGAAAGGTTCGAGTACCTTCGATATAGCCGAATCGGGACGATTTTTTGTTCAGTTTGTAAATTATTAATAAGGAATTTTTCGCATACAGTTTTGGAGACAAATTACAAATTATTAAAAAAGGGAGATCAAAACCAGATCTTTCAAATTTAACAACAAAGTTTAAAACCTGTACCTGAAAATTGATACGTAGTAGTAGTTTTTTTTAAATAAAGAATGATAGTCAACAAATTCCATAAATATAAAGTGTAAAAGTGCTTCTTTGAAAAACTTTTAAGCTTAATAATTATAACACTGTTTTTTATTGTACCTAGCAGGGGCGGATCCAGAGAAGTATTTTGAGGGGGAAATCTTTGGAAAAATAATTGTTTTAATAAATAATAATTAAACAAACATTATTTGTTTCTATTCTATGTAAACTTATTTCTAAATTGGGGGAGGATTATTCCCTCCCCGTTAATCCGCGCCTGTACATAGGTGTATTATAATTAAAATCGTGGTTGCTTCCCTAGCCTAAATTCTCATCGCACGCCACTGCTGAAAAGCCATATGCATATTCATAGTGGTCAGAAACCATTTGGATGTAATTTATGTGATTATAAGTGTTCTCGAAAAAGTAGGCTAAAATTGCACATGTACACTCACAGTGGTGAGAAGCCAATTGAATGTGATTTATGCGAGTATAAATGTTCGCAAAATCATGATCTCAAAAGGCACATGCTCCTTCATAGTGGTGAAAAACCATTTGAATGCATGTTATGTAATTATAAAGGATCACAAAAACGTCATCTCAAAAATCATATGCTCACTCACCACCGTAAGAAGCTAATTGAATGTAATTCTTGTAGTTCTAGATGTTCACAAAAACGTGAACTCAAAAATCACATGTTCACCCACACTGGTGAGAAGCCATTTGAATGTAGTGTATGTGATTCTAAATTTCCACGAGCAAACAGTCTCAGAAATCACATGCTTACTCATAGAGATGAGAAGCCTTTCCAATGTAATTTATGTGATTATAAATGTTGCCACAGAAATCGCTTCACGAAACATATGCTCATTCATAACGATGTGAAACTTCTTCAATGTACTTTATGTAATTATAAATGTCCCCTGCAAGCTACTCTTAGAAGACACATGTTAATTCATGAGAAAAAGAAATTTAAGTCCAGTAAATGAATTCTTAATCCTATGTCTTTCTAGTGTTAAGTGTTTTCTTGCGCGAATTAGTTTTAAGCGCGCCCTGACTTTTTGTAGTCTTAATATTTTTTTTTGTAAATCTATAGTATGAACAAAAAGTAACCCATCAAAGGTACCTTTGGAATTTTAAACTTGTGTGTATTATAACACCAGAAAATTATACAAAATAATCAGAGTCCTTTGAAAGTGAAGTTGTTATAATTTCCTGATAATATTAATATACATCAGCTCAAAATTCTATTGATGGAGTTACTTTTTGCTTATACTATATTATTTTTGCTACTGATATTTGGCAACAACACTAAAATTTTGACCGAATAGCCGAAGTTACTCCACATTTGACAACACCGTCGCCCTCACCATATTTCTCCCATTTTCACGAGAAGTCACCTTTTGCGTTACTTATATGTATTTATCTATTTTAAGGGTGACATTTTATTTTTGTATTAACAGAATGTATCTTTTCTTATTTTGGTTTCAATTTTTTGCTTTTTTTCCATGTCGTCATGCCTCCCTTTGGTAATGTGGCGCCCCCTGAAGGGGGCGCGCCCTACAGGTTGGGAATCACTGGGTTAAGGAATAAACAAGGATAACTTTCCAAGCCCTAACATTCAAGGGTTTTTCAAAGCGACTTTTTATTAACAAAACAATGTAGACCACAGATCAAGGATACAATAACAAAGGAATAGCAAATCCAACATTCATACACCCATTTCTACAGCAATGAAACTAGGTCAATTTGTGCTTTATAATTAGCACATGCAAACAGGAGTTGATTTAAATCACAAATTGGGCAACCGCAAGAATAAGCTGAGGATTCAATAATACCAAGTGTTTATGCAAATGAAATGGAAACTTTCCTTGACTCAGTCTCAACCAAGTTATAAATGACTGGAAAAAGGGCCTACTTTTAAAGTTTTTATTAATACCAGGGATCAGTTTTCACGGACGGTACTATTAACGCAAACTGGGTATGTCTACTACTGTAACTTTTAAGCCACCAATTTCATTTTAATAGTATTTCTTAACATACATACTGCGGTGTACACCACAAATATTCTTTATTTCTCTCAGCTAGCTCAGGTTTTTTCGGTAAAACATAAATTATTTGAATTGCGAGACTCTTATATACTTTTATGCCTGGAAACAAGAAAAAACTTATTCTGTAAGCACTTTTGCTTCTGCAAGCTGGACAACTGCAACTGTAATCTGAATTGGAAAGAGAATAATGCTGTATGCTTGTATTAGCATCAATTAAACACATATGTTAATTGAAAACACAAAAACTTTATTCAACAAACAAAAATAAATTCAGAAAAGAAAAGTCAAAGAGAACGAAAATGTTATTCACAATATTCCAATTAAAATTGAGAATGAATCATCAGGTTTGCTCAAACGTTAAGAATAGTCGACATAATCTGACATAGGATTAAGACAGTTATACGTTTGAACAAACCAACACAAATAATGTTTAATTATAAATAGAATGTTTTCAAAAATAAAAATAAATCTTTATTAAATGAAATTTGATTGTTTTTTTTATTTGAAAATTAAATAAATTCTTGAATAGAATTTAATGAATTAAATCAACTAGATTTTTATTTATTACCTAGGATGAACTTTACAAATCAAGTTACTATTCTTTTGATTAACGTGAATCAATTATTTTCTTAACCAACCTGGTATGTTCAATGTAATTTCCCTTTATAAAAATTAATCCACTTGGTAGCACTGCTATAAAACCAAACAGCTGATTGTTGTTTATAAAATATTCGATACGTTGATCGATGAACACATAAATTCACTTGAATTTATTAAAATGAAAACACTTTCACTTTTATTTATTCGTAGAACAATAATAAAATCTTCGTTAAATTGTTGAAGATAATTCAGGTAAACACCTTTAATTTTATTCTCAATACTTTGTTTATTTCAATGACACTTGTCAAACATGTGATAGGTACATATAACCTGAAAATTACAGATATTCAATCTGAAGTCGAGCGTGCTTACGCTTTGAATGTTTTATCGACTGACTTTGTTCCAAAATGCAGCGGCTTTTATATCTTCTGCCAGAACAAATGAAATCTATGTCACTTTTTCGAAAATAAAAGACAACCAGACGACGCTCGTGACGTCATTATCCAAAACATGTGATTCGAATTTTCTCTAATCCCAGATCTGATATAAAACGCTGATTAAAAATCTATAGGACATGTATAGTCCTAACATGCATAATAAAGAAGATATTCACAAAAAACGTTTGACAATGACGATTCTCGTTATAACATAATTACATACACAGTTTAACAAATCAATAGTTCATCTTTACAAATTAACTATAGGGATACATAATGCGAGTGATACAATTGTTTTATACATAAAAATATCTTTACAATTCAATACAAACATGATTTTCTTACAGTACGATATGCCATATATGCAAATAGATGCTTACACAAATGCCAGCATGAAAATAACATCAAAGTTGATCAATTTATACACAAAATATCCAGTGTGCAGTGCACTAAGAGCTCACATAAAAACAATGACAAGAAAAACCAGGATAAAGCCTACAAGAGTCTGTTTTCGCGAAGCGAGAGGATTGCAAATACCTTCAGAAATTGAGATTGACCAGAATTCTATTAAATGAATTCAAAAATTAATTATGCTATATCAATCATAACAAGATTGACCTACTTAATCTATTTACAGGAAATTAACCACATAAACTTGAGCTGGCCTCCAGGAATATCCAAAAATATGTCTAACGTTGAACATCGTAACTGAAAACTTTAATATGGTAAACGTTTTCTCATAGCAAGTGGAAAACCGACCTAAAGTGTAACTTAGGTTGCCTATTCATGATTGTGATAAAACAGTCTAACTAAATCATATCCTTTTTATTTAAAAATGTGATCTATTTGTTTATGCATGAAAAACTAGAAAAGTTAGGTTACGTTTGCATGAAATCTTTAATCTTAAGTTTTTAGTTTAAACATTAATGAATCTAACTAAGATCCTAACTATGCCCTTTATTAATAATGTGCCCAAGACATAACATGCCCCTCATTTATTTTAAAAACCGATACAAATATTCATTTTTAACATTTGCGAACATTGTTCGATAAAATCTTCAAAAACGGTGATATTATATCACCTCAATACATTACTTACCTCTCCTATTACATATTTTGTTTAAATGTAGTAATCCTGAAATTGTAAATTGCTATAAATTGTTTTTAAAATGTTATACCTACTAATATGTAATTCTGTGATATTTATATTTTAATATTTGAAAATAGCTGTTTGCCAAAACATGTAATATTTATTTATCTGTACTATTCTACTTAAATGTGGAATGAAGACATTGTATTTCTTTTACCTTATATTCACTTCTAACAAAGCGCCTCTTACGATTGCAACCATGTCTCCAAAGATCATAGAATTCTGCAAACTGTTCCAACAGAGATATTGTTTCTTTTGCCAGCGGAACAACGGTTTCGTTGGGATCAATATACTCCATAAAATGAGACTAATATACTGAGATGTTGTTTAAGTTTAAAATAATTCAGGGGATAGAATTCTAGTAAAAATTTTTTTATTTTTATATAAATAGCCCTACGTTGGGCGACATTTGTCCTTGTCTTTATGTAAACATATTATAGAATAAATATTATTATTATTTAACTCTGAGATGTTATATACTAAATATTAATAATAAAATATAAACTTCGATTTTAGCTAACATTAATAAAAATGAAAATATAACAGCTCAATAGTTTTTCCTTTGCCCAATAGACTGATTCAGTTTTGTTTCGATTGAGCATGAGATAAACATATTATTGATCTTATTAATACCTGTATCTGGAAAGAGAAACTTACTACCACTGCACTTGGAATCCCACACCTGGACAAGTAGCAATCTTAAACTCTGTATGTGAAGAAAATAAAATGAAATAAACACATATAAATTTAAAACGCAGACTATAATAATAACTACAAAAATTTTTATATAAAAAAATGTTTCTTTAAAAGTTTAATAAAAGAGGAAAATCTTCCTCAAGCTTTCTCACATGAGTTTGTTGTACTTATCAACCTGACAAATGGGGGTTGTAACTGGTTTCATTTGAGCAAACTTAATTCAAAACAAGATTATCAAGTTAAAGAAAAATATTTACAACTACTAAACAAATCTTAAAATTGTTGAAGAACAATAAACTTTGTTCACAAAGAACGTCTTGAATTTGTCAAGAATGAAATAAAAATAGTTTTATTGATTTGTTTTCAAAATGAAACAAAATCCTTATTGTTTTGACCTTGTACCTATATAACAATTCGTCATGAATCCACTTCAAAACCTTTTAATATTGTATTATCGGTAATACAATCTTTCTTCAAATAAGCTGTTCTTAAAAATCTACATAAAATGTCAATATACAAATCGATGATAATTGTTGATATGTAATTACATAAATTTATCTTCTTTGGTTTATAAAAATAATCGAACACCGTTCCAAATAATTGTTTTGATAAACGAATATAATCTTCTTCGATTTAAGAAAACAGGTAAATATTCATTTCACAAAGTCACTTTAGTTTAACTTGACGTTTGTTTACAAAAAAAACATGGTTAAACAATAACCTAACTTATTTTTCAGAAAATTAAATGTGAGCCGAGCATGGATTCTTCCAATGCGTTTTATCATATATAATATCACAAGTGGTCTGATTTTTTCCGACAAAATTTGTCGTTTCAGATATGAGTAGCTTTGCATCGAAAATTACACGAGTCGACGCAGGAGACGAGTGTAATTTTCCAAAAGCAAAAGCTACGAATGTCTTAAACGATAAATTTTGCAAGAAAAAATTAGACCACGAGTTGTATTCGGCTTGACAATCCACCGAGCAAATTTTTATTTAGCGTGTGTAGTTAATATTAATTTAATTAAATTTGACATTTCATTTTGACAAGTGGTTTTTTCTTAGTGAAAAAACCACTAGTGGTTTTTTCACTATAAAACTAATTTCATTGGTCCCAATTTGAAAAATTCTGTAATTTGATTGGTTAAAAATTTTCGAGTTGGATTGTCGACTAAAATTGTTCTTTTCTCGAGGTCATTTTATATAATTACGAAAAACATTTGACGGTACAACTAAATTTTTTAAAACACTTGAACATCACAAACTGTCATGGCGTTATGAATCCGAACATATGTTTATAAATTACGCTAGTTTTAAATCTAAAAAGACAGAAAGGTAGCTGGCAAAGAGACGATTAAATTGACATAACACACTTGAGTAACGTACGTTATAATCACACTATAGATAAGATCACATTTCAAGAGAATTGCTTAAGATTGTGAGCACACGATATCAAATTACATTTTTAAGAAAAGTCTTATCTTATCTTCATGAGAACTGCTTTAGCATCAACTCTCATGACCATGAGAATTGTGTAGGCAGATAAGATTGTAACACTGTATAAATACCTCTGTTTTAATCTTAAGTCTTCAGTCTTTATTCAACTCACAAGTCTTTATTCAACTCACAAGTCTTTATCAATCTTCAACAAGTGTTTATCCAGAGTGAGTATTAATCTAGGTGTGGACTTTAAAATTGTCCTGCTAGTAAAACATAAAGACTCATTCGAGTCTTAATTAATTGTTTTGTTTAATGTCATTTAAATGTGAATTCTAAAATTGTTCTGTTAAGTGTGTTAATTCAAATCTAATTATTTAAACTCGTCTTAAACTCATTTAAATAATTACTGACAAAGTAATATTATAACATTTGTATTGTAAATGTAAAAAAGAGATAAAGTTTTCTCTTCATTAAAAATAATAAATTATATTCTACGACTGCAAACGAAATAAATAAATTTGTTTTATTATATTAAATAAATAAAAGTTTAAAAAAAAAACCTTCGGCCACAGAATATAATAAAACTCTTGTGGTCTAAATTGAACAACAACAAAGAAAATCAATAAAAACCATCAGCTGTCACCGATCTCATTAAACACTAATTACATTGAAAACTCATCACTTTCCAGTTATCCCTGTACATCAACTATTTACATAATTACACAAAGTAACCCAAACACATGGAGTTTACATAAATTCTAACAACTTAACAAAGAAAAACTTAACTTAAAAAATGTAACCTTCCGTTTTAGACATCAACTGATGCATCAACAAATATAAACAAAGTAACAACATAAATTGGATATAACTTCAACTATTCTTGTTCAGAGTACAGTACTCCAGGTGCCTGCATCCAAACAATAGTGAAAAACATTAAACTCAAAATCTGGAAAAAAAAGAATATCAGCACAGCTGATATCTCGACATATTTGACCTCAAGTCTTCCACATACAATAATTAGTAAGTTAATTGTAACATTATAAACATCAAAGTACTGATCTGATTTAACTATTTCCAGTGAAATCTGTACCCGAAACTGACAGCCTTATTGGGGACAGAAGGACTTGTTCTGCGTTACTTAATGTCAAAACAGAAATCTAACAAGACAAAACCTTTTAGAAAAGTGAATAAACTATTCTAAACATATGTAACCTGGGTTACATACAACATGTTCTACTATAAAACAACATAATTGACTTACATCCTTTTTATAAATTCAAAACCTTTTTGTAAAATTTGAGGTTATGTCTACATGATATTTAAAATTGATAAATCTATCTGTAACCTAGCATGTAGCCTTTAGATTAAATAAACCTAGTATCCTAGCATGTCTATCTTTCTTTTATTGCATGAATTTATTAAATCTGAGCTTATGATCAAATCGTAGCCTTTAAAATGGCCTGAAATTACAATTCGTTAAGTAGATCTTCAACCTGATGATTCTATATCAGCTCAATACCTATAGATTTCAGGTATGAATTTTTCTTATTTTCAGAATAATAGGATCCATTCTGTATAATCTTAATACTAAAGTTCATTTTAGATTTAGCATCATGGACAACAGGCAAGCCTTCACACCTTTTCTCTAGGCTGCTTTTGTAATTCAACAAACCATCTCCGGCATCTCCTTTTTTCAGGGTAGAAAGTAAACGAATCTATAAATTTGTAGTTGAGCTTCAAATGAATTAGTAGAGTGCTCAAACGCTAAAAAAGCCTCTAGAAAACTATTTGCTGGGGGTTTAGAGACTAAAAGTTAACTTCCTTTAAATTGAAGCTTATGCTTATTACATGCTAAATCCAAATTCGTCCCTTGATTGTCCTGTGTAAAAGGACACTATTCAAAATATTCGAGATTTATACGGTAAACGATTATTTAGTTGTAAACTTATATATTTCGGTAACAGGGCTTTTTAATGTCTGTAGCGATTTTTGTAAAAACCGAAATTCAATATTGAAATTACTATTGCGGTTAAACTTCACAAGCTGTTTTCCCGGTTTGATGCACGGTAAAAAAATCGCAAATCTCGCTGCTTTTTAACGTTTATATCTCGCAATCCAAGTCTTTAATCAAACAATTTCCCGCTTGCAAGACTGTTTCCCCGTTTCTTGAAATGACGATGATCCTTTTTGAACAGTTTTTTAGTTAATATTAAGGATAAAAATGAGGAAAACATGAGGTGTTGCACAATGACTCACTCCAAGTCTCTCGATCATCCTCGCTTTTACACCCGCGCTCGCTATTTCACCATAGTTCATCCTATACCTAAACCATAAATACAAGAAATGAGTCATCACAAATCCCCTGGGCGACAGCGGGGAACTCCCAAAGCTTTAGTGCATTCCATCTTTCTCTCTCTATTGTTAACTTTTTTATTTTCATGTATTCGTTGCACGTTGAGAGAGAGAGAGAGAGAGAGAGAGAGAGAGAGAGAGAGAGAGAGAGAGAGAGAGAGAGAGAGAGAGAGAGAGAGAGAGAGAGAGAGAGAGAGAGAGAGAGAGAGAGAGAGAGAATACAATAATGCGTTGAAAGCAACCCGCTGTCGCCCAGGTGATTTGTAATGACTCATTTCTTGTATTTATGGTTTAGGTATAATATAATTATTAATTTAAAAATCGTTTCCTAAGATAATTAAATCAGAAAACGAAAAGCTTTATACATAAATAAATACAATAACTTACGTTATATCATTTAATAAGGCAATTCGGTAATTCGGCAGTACAAAAAAAATTATTATATTGTAACAAGCTAGATTTATAAACTATTATAGATTAGGATTTACTTACTTAATAAGATAAAGAAATTACATAATTGAGCAAATTGTGCTTCAGCTATAATATAGTTTAAAATGTAGTTAACATTGACAAAATTGTAAAAACAAATATCATTAAGGATAAAAGTAAAACTATCACACAGTTAGGAAAAAACTTAGCAATGTTAAATGTTGAAAATCACTTTCATAATATGTGTTGTTAATTTCCAAATGGAATGTAAATAACTTTCACATTATATAGAAACAGTTCATTTTAGTGTTGGAAGCTTTTTGTTTTTTATCTTCAGTTTAGTAGTAGCCGTAATTGATGCCTGAACAACACAAAATGTTTGATGTTACCATAAGTAAGTTAGTTTGAACGTTTGTTTTAGTTGTATTCATTCTTAATTTTACTGTTTATTAATGTTTTTATGTTTTATTTCTTAATGTAATAAATTTATTGTTTAAAAATCTTTATGCTTTAATTTCTTACTACTTTAAGTGCAAGAACCTAGTCTTCAAAGGAAGTCTTCGGAGGAATTACCATCTAGAACTTCCCACCATTCTTATACGTAAATATGATTTTCCTTAATAATTATTATTCAGTTCATTAATAATAAAACTTTAAAATGCTTTTGGGGCAAAAGCATCCCCCTAAATACGCCACTAAATAATTCATACATTGTTTTCTGCTTTACCTGTTCACAGACTCTCGAGCCGCCACTGTATTATGAAAGGCAGTGGATTAGAGAAGTCTTTAGCACAGTGTACAACAAGCTTTATTAGTCCAGTGCATTTAGGAAATTTTTATATAGGGACCCAGCGATTTTGTATACATTTTTTCTTTTATCCCCCGATCGAAAGAGTCTGCCATGGAGAGTTGAACCCTGAGTTTGCGCACCCCTAAAATTAACCCTTTCGCCGCCATCTTGGATTTAATTATTTTTTTTGAAATGCTCATATCTCGCGTTCTAAGTATCGTACAGTGATGAATCCTTTGTGGTTGGATTTGTCTTGACTTATATTTCCTGCAATCTTAGATGATTAAAAACTGTACGATCAACTGGAAAAAAGATATTGCCGTTCAAAGTCGACAAAACGACCAAAAAAAACTTTTTTTCCTTTTCGGCGCGTATCTTTTTTCCAGTTCACCTGACACTTTTCGGTCATAAGACTTTTTTGAAATTGAACAGATTTCATTTTCATTTTTGAACATTTAAAAAAAATCATCCCGATACGGCCATTCCTCGCCCGCCAATCCACGCGCAAAGTTGCTCTGTTTTGAGCGGGGCTATTTTGAAGACGTTGAATCGCGCTCGCAGCGCTTCAGCGCGCTCGCGCTCCGCGCTGAATTTCTTTGTTTTGCGTCTTCTCGCTTGTTTATTTATTTAAATAAACGATTAATATACATTATTTATTGTGTAAATGTGCCTGTTTGTTAAATATTAATGTATTTAAGTCTATTTCAGGTGTGTTTTTATTTAAAAAATCATCATTTTCATGAGTTTTAATGATGGATTTTTATTTTTTTCCACATTTTTTTAACTCATTTCCGCACCACCCTTTTTTACGTGGTTTCCCCGAGAAGCCTAGTCCACGGTTTTTTCTCTTTCATTTCCTGAATTTCTCACCCTGTCATAAAATATCATTCGATCACATGATTGCGATTTGTTAATCATTTATTGTTACAGTGAATAATTTCTTATTTTCAACGCGGAACTGTGGTTATATGTATATAGGTTTATGTTATAATGGAAAAAACCGGTATCTTATTCATAATAGTGTTTGGCATCGAATTGAAAGGGACATAAACTTAAGGGAATATCGTATGCGCTTTGTCCTTGAAAAGCATTTTCGGCATTCTAACTGCTCGATGGAACAGGAAAACATGTATACGAAGCGGCTTAGTGTTAGAGCGCCTATACAGGGTGATCCAAATTGAGTGAAGATGGTTTGAATTTGGCGCCTTGGATTTTAGTGTATTTCACGTTGTTAGTGTAGCACTATTGAAATATGTAGCGTCAAATTACAGCGGCAACTCATTACTTTCTCGATAACATCGTTGTGCTTTGCCACGTTGTTCTGGATTTTCATTGGATTTTTGCTTTATTTCGCTTGTTTTCTTATTTTATTCACAATCATATTGCAATATGTACATTTCATATGTTGTAAAAACCTTGTAAAGTAAGCATTGCTATAGCAACACCAAAGTGGTTAACAATTTCCTTTATTTCCCCCTTCTATGTAAATGACACTTTACAGGCCTTTATGTAACTAAGTAAATGAGTAATTACAGCCACAGCCCTGTAAAATTTTACATGCTCCTAAAAAAGACCTGAAAAGTTTACAATGCTAATCAAAAAAAGCTAATAAAAACTAAGAAACTTTTTTCAAACAGTTTATTATAAACACCACAAAGCTATTTACAAACTAAATTCAAGCGTTAGGTTTGCAATTATATATATTTATAACACATTTTGATTCACTCTCAAAAGTCATTTCCAAATTTCCAGCAACCATTTTATGATTGTTCCTTTCAATTTCCATACTAATGTTTTTATTGCAAACAGATGCAACTGGAGCTAATGGCACTTCATTTTCTTTCTTAATATCGTCACTCTCGAAAGTCATTTTCAAATTCCCAGCAATCATTTTCTGATTATTCCTTTCATTTTCCATATTACTGTTCGTTGTACTACTCGTGTTGTTGTAAATAGATGCAACTGGTGCTTCGTTTTCTTTGTTAACATGCTTGCCATCGCCACATTGAACCATTTTAGCAATTTTTATTTTGTTACACATTGATTCGGCCACATAATTTTCGGCAACTGATGAAGATTTCCAAGACCCATGTCGTTTTAATGTTAAAATATCAGCACCGGCGTTAGCCAACAAGATAGCCGACGTACGACGATAACAATGACCTGTATATGATGTCGCATTTTCCAAACACAAATATTCCGCTATAACGCATGGAAATTTCCCAATCATTTTTATACCTAGTGGCTGTACAGTGCATTTTTCTTTTAGATAAGATAAAAAAAGCGATCATTTTTAACATGGGCTGGTCGCAATTTCATGTAATGACGAAGTAGATCGACAGGATTGAAACCATTTCCATCAGGAAGAATGCTAAATACTCTGCTTACATGTGTTTTTGTATCAGGAATTCTGACTATTATGACAGCTCCTTCATTTTTGACGTTTTGAACTTTCACATCACATAGTTCCTGACGCCGGCACCCTTCATATATTCCAAGAATTGTTACGGCCTGCAATGTTTCGATTTTAAATTAAAACACACGACAAAGTGACTATAATATCTTACCTTCACCAACAAAAATTCTTCGTTTGGTGCCTCTTTTAAAAACATGTCTACCTCTGGACGAAACTTTAGAAAAATCTCCTATATTAACGTTCTCGTAAGAGATTAATGTCTTTTTTAGCATCGAATAAAACGCCCAAAGCGACGAAAGTTTGTATTTCTCAGACTAAAAACAAATAAATAATACGTAAGTTCGTAAAACACAACTTAAACCAACTTACCTGTTCATAAAGAAATGCTAGGATTAACTCTTGGTTTACCCCTTTCGCCCCTTTTCCTTTACGCCATTCGCAAAATACTGTATACTGTTTCTCATACCGTCCTCTTGATCGATTTGGTAACAGAGCTGCACTTGCAGCATCTGAAATTTTCTGTATATTTTCTCGAACTTCAAGAAAATCGCCTTCGTAGTCTTCGACGGGTATTAAATCCATTATATTTTTATTTCCTATTTCGAGACTTCACGAAACCGCTGATAGTATTTGTTGTTTACTCACAACACCATAACAACGTCTACCTATAAATTGTCTTACCGCCTTTGATTACTAAATGTCTTTTTATACAAAATATCGGGTGATCATTTAAATTTCAGATCTAGCAAACCATGGAAATTTTAGTCATGTATTTTATTAATCAGAAAATACCAAATGATTGTTGACATACGCCTACTCTAATCTGAAATTTAAATGATCACTCTTTATACAATCAATTAATAAAAAAAGCTGTGTAAAGGGGGAAATAAAAGTTTGTACGCGACACGCTTTGCAATTAATCTTTACTGGGCTCACTGGATTATGGAGGCTCGCTCCTTCGTCGCTCTCCCCACAAACTTTCCAGCTCGCCCGTAAAGATTAATTTACAAAGCTTGGCACGTAATAGTATATTACGTTATAAGTCCGGTAAACCCAAGTTTACAGTAGCGAGTTGAAAACGTTTCGGGACGAGGCGACGAAGGAGCCGAGTCTCGAATGTTGAAACGAGCTACTGTAATGGTTTACCGGAAGTATGACGTAAGGCGTTTTATTTCATACTGCCTCACATTGTTCATTTTTTAAAAAAATGCATTTAAAATTTTCAGTCCGGTAAATTTTTTTATTTCATACTGTCCGGTAAAAGGGTATTTACCGGACTCATTTGAGTCCGCTAAATGAATTATTACGTTACAAGGCCGGTAAAAAATTTTATTTCATACTGTCCGGTAAAAGGGTATTTACCGGACTCATTTGAGTCCGGTAAATGAATTATTACGTTACAAGGCCGGTAAAAATTTTACCGGACTGAAAATCCACTTTGAGTCCGGTAAAAAATTTTACCGGACTGAAAATCTAATTTGAGTCCGGTAAAAAATTTTACCGGACTGAAAATTTTAAATGCATTTTTTTAAAAAATGAACAATGTGAGGCAGTATGAAATAAAACGCCTTACGTCATACTTCCGGTAAACCATTACAGTAGCTCGTTTCAACATTCGAGACTCGGCTCCTTCGTCGCCTCGTCCCGAAACGTTTTCAACTCGCTACTGTAAACTTGGGTTTACCGGACTTATAACGTAATATACTATTACCGGACTGAAAATCCAATTTGAGTCCGGTAAAAAATTTTACCGGACTGAAAATCTAATTTGAGTCCGGTAAAAAATTTTACCGGACTGAAAATTTTAAATGCATTTTTTTAAAAAATGAACAATGTGAGGCAGTATGAAATAAAACGCCTTACGTCATACGTCCGGTAAACCATTACAGTAGCTCGTTTCAACATTCGAGACTCGGCTCCTTCGTCGCCTAGTCCCGAAACGTTTTCAACTCGCTACTGTAAACTTGGGTTTACCGGACTTATAACGTAATATACTATTACCGGACTCAAATTAGATTTTCAGTCCGGTAAAATTTTTTACCGGACTCAAATTGGATTTTCAGTCCGGTAAAATTTTTTACCGGCCTTGTAACGTAATAATTCATTTACCGGACTCAAATGAGTCCGGTAAATACCCTTTTACCGGACAGTATGAAATAAATAACTATTACATGTCTGTAAAACTGACATGTATAGTTTTGGTCAACTGTTTTTTGTGAATAATTTAAAACAGAACGTGTTATCCGATTTAAATTTAGGTTTTTATAAATGTATCTAACGCTAAAACATCTTTTTTATTTAATATTAGTTTTATTTTTATTTTTTCGTATTTTATATTTAATAATTATGATGAAATTAATTAATTTCTAATTTTATTTAATTAATTAATTTAATAACAAGCATGGGAAGATGCAGACGTGGACATCGTCAGAACCGCTATTGAAGTTGCTCCACGATTTGATTCCGTCATAATCGTGGGAGAGGACACGGATTTGCTTGTTTTAATGTGCGCCCTTGAAAAAATATCAAAAATCTCTACTTCCGTAAGGTTGGGAGAGGAGCGACCTCGTCAAAAATGTATTCCACCCACAGCTTCAAACACAAAATTTTATTGGAACATTTACTTTTCATGCACGCATTTTCAGGATGCGATACTGTGTCTGCGATTTAAATAATCGAGGTAATTAAAAAGAACGTCTACCTTCGAGAAGGACTAAAATTATTTCGAAAAAGCAACCCTGGACAAAATAACATCGCTGCGGCTGGAGAATCTGTTTTGATTGCGCTGTATGGAGAAAAAGAACGCGACTCTTCGATAGATCAATTGCGCTATAAAATGTTTTCGCGAGCCAGTCTCAAAACTAAAACCGAATTATCGCGGTTGCCTTCCACGAGCTCAGCAGCAAGGCAACATTCCCTTCAGACATATCATCAAGTTCAAATGTGGCTCGGAGAAGAGAAAAATTCACTTGAGTGAGGATGGAAACAAAGTGACCGGGGTTTAGAGCCAGTACCGACTGATCAGGAACCAATCCCACGTATACTTCTTGACATTATATCCTGTGGATGCACAACAAATTGCGGCAGAGCTTGCGGATGTCGAAAAGCAGGTTTACAATGTTCAGTTCTGTGCAAGATTTGTTGTGGAGAAACCTGCACGAACGTTAAGGAAGATGTAGAAGACCCAAATGACGACGACGACGAAGATAATGACGACCTCCCAACGATGGTACCTTTACCCTGAGCAACCGCTTCATTGAAAAGAAAAGCGAGCGAATCACCTCTGGTAAGTGATAACGAAGAAGCAAATGACGATGACTATTAATTTCATGACAGCGTGAGAAATTCAGGAAATGAAAGAGAAAAAACCGGGGACTAGGCTTCTCGCGGAAATCACGTAGAAAAACGCACCGTGAACTCTACCTCAAGGGTGGTGCGGAAATGAATTCAAAAAATGTCGAAAAAAATAAAAATCCATCATTAAAACTCATCAAAATGTTGATTTTTTTAATAAAAACACACCTGAAATAGACTTAAATACATTAATATTTAACAAACAGGCACATTTACACAATAAATAATGTATATTAATCGTTTATTTAAATAAATAAACAAGCGAGAAGACGCAAAACAAAGAAATTCAGCGCGGAGCGCGAGCGCGCTGAAGCGCTGCGAGCGCGATTCAACGTCTTCAAAATAGCCCCGCTCAAAACAGAGCAACTTTGCGCGTGGATTGGCGGGCGAGGAATGGCCGTATCGGGATGATTTTTTTTAAATGTTCGAAATCCGTTCAATTTCAAAAAAGTCTTATGACCGAAAAGTGTCAGGTGAACTGGAAAAAAGATACGCGCCGAAAAGAAAAAAAAAATTTTTTGGTCGTTTTGTAGACTTTGAACGGCAATATCTTTTTTGCAGTTGATCGTACAGTTTTTGATCATATAAGATTGCATGAAACATAAGTCAAGACGAATCCAACCACGCCGGATTCATCACTGTACGATACTTAGAACGCGAGATATGAGCATTTCAAAAAAAAAATTAAATCCAAGATGGCGGCGAAAGGGTTAATTTTAGGGGTGCGCAAACTCAGGGTTAAACTCTCCATGGGAGACCCTTTCGATCGGGGGATAAAAGAAAAAATGTATACAAAATCGCTGGGTCAACTCCTAAATGCACTGGACTATTATCAAGTTTGATTCTTTCTGATTAAAAAAAACAGAATTTTTCTGCTTTGCTCGATGATGACGAAACTTCCGGTATTTTTTACATGTTTAATTACACAGAAATAATTGAAAATGTTTCTTTGTTTGAAGCTTTCTACTATTTTACAAATAAACAAAGTTGAAGACGGAGATATCGGTGATAATTAGTTATTGAACAATAAATACTTTATTATAAAAAATCTAAAGTATTTTGTATTCAATTTATACCTGATTACAAAGTTTCTATCCACCATTGCAATTTTTGATCTTTAATTCATATTTACCAACCCCTAAAAACTTAATTATATTTTTTGCTGATAAGACTAATAAAAAAAGTCAATCTTTTTTGTATGAATTTTACTTGATTACAAAGGTTCTGTCTGCCATTTTGGCCCCTCCTTTTTAAATTTGCAATTTTTGAACTTGAATTCATAGTGAATTCGTATTGTCACTTCAAATAATTCCATTCGTAACAGTATTTACCAACCCTAAAAACATAAACAACATATTTTTTCCCATAGGACTAAAATTATTGCAGTTACTTTGCATTAATCATTTATTTACAATTATTTCTTGAATTTTTCAATAAACTATTAAACAAACAAAGATCTTTAAATTCTAATCAATAAACATTTTAGTATTGGGTCTTAACAATACAATGCAAAAAAACCATGTCGGCGGTAAATCTCAGGCGCCGGTTATTTTAACGTTGTATGTACCACGAACCCGGGCAGCTGCTAGCGGAGCTGTCTCGATCAATATATTGCCTGTCCCTGAAATTCTCATAAAAGTAATGGTGTTAATTCTAGTAAATAAAACAAACAAAACTAATAGTTTTATTATTATTAAAGCTCCAACGAGCATAAGGGATGCAAAAATTGAGACCTACAGGTTCACAAACATTCATTTCTCGGAATGGGAAAGGGAAGCAAAGATGAGACCTCTAGGTACACGCACAGCGAGGTCTCGGACAAGGTTCGGTAAGGGCTGAACAGATGAGATAGGGGCGGGAAGGGAATCGGAACTACGGTTAGGGACTTAAGATTCCATATAGCGGCTGCTCGGTTGGGTTGGGCTGGTTCTGCTGGATTCAAGTCGGCTAGTGTACTCATTTTATAGGTGCTTGCAAAGCGTGGGGGAAATGGTAGGAGTTAACGAAGTGGCGCACGTCAAATAAACGGTAAGGGAAAGATCGTATGCTCTCGCTTGAATCGGCGGTTTATCCTAACAGCTATAGATCACACGGATGATAAGTTTATTCACTCCTACACCCAAAAGCAAGTAACTTGGTCACAATACTCAAATTTATTTTTCTTCTAAGTCAAGTGATACCAAAGAAGCAACTGAAATTTTACATCACTACCTCAAAGTTGTTTCTGAATTTTCATTACAACATGCATTAATGTTAAATCCCTCGAAATCGTGTGCTCTATTATTAGGAAGATCAAGTGACTAAAGTCATTAGATAATATTTAGTGACTTTACAAGTGACGCTCTTCAAGTGACACCTATTAAAGTTTTTGACAAAACATTTCGGTTCAGAAAGCAAGTCTCTAAATACATACAAAAAGTTTATTACAGTAAGTTTCAATTATTTTAATTACTGGTTATTTGCATCAGCTGCTTATATGAATCAAGTATGAAATTCAGATCCCTTTCTCTATGATTTTTGTACTTTTTGATACTCCTAACATACAAGACTTTTTTCCACTTTTTTTTTTAAATTTACAATTTGCATATTTACAATCTACCCAGAATTACATTATAGAGTAATAAGTAAATGTGTTAAGTGCTTCTTGGCTTGAGATGGGAAACCATCCATTGACAGCTCACCAATATTCACCTGACTAGGTCTTCTGGCCAATGTCTCTTCAATCTTCTATTTTCCATGGGATGTTGTGGTAATTCGGCTATTAGTTGATTGTTGTGTCCTATGTTTCGATATATGTGTTTAATGGCATGTGCTTTGATTACGTCACTTATAAATGGAACGTTTAGGTCATTATGGATAGTATTATTAGAGACGAACCATGGAGAATTCGTTATTATGCGAAGAATTTTAGATTGCACTGTCTGTAAAATTTTTGTGTTGGATGGTTTGCTGCACCCTCACAGTTCTATCCCATACGTCCATATTGGTTTTATTATGGCTTTATATAAGGTTACTTTACTTTCCAGTGATAACTGAGAATTTTTCCCTATTAGCCAATACATTTGTCTAATTTTTATATTAATTTGTTGTTTTTTTGCTTTTATGTGCGCCCTCCATGTTAATTTCTCGTCCAAATGTAGTCCGAGATATTTGACCTCTTTCTTTATGGGTATTGGGGCGTCGTTTATGGAGACTTTTTCTACATTCTAATAGCTTTTTTACTACCTATTGTAATTTTTATAATGTTATATGATAATAGCTGATGTTTCTCCTTTTTAATTCCTTTTCGGAAGAATCTTGTTTCTAAGAATATAGTTAAACTAGGAACATTTGAGTTACGAAATGGTAAACAGGTTGTGCGTCAACATCAGTTTCAGTTGCCTTTTTGTGCATATCGACCATAAATATATGGTATTTACTATTATGACTCACCGATTCCTTTTAAATCCCATCATAAGCATGCATTTTATACAGGGACCGCTTAAATGACTCAAAAAACGCCGTGTACAAACGTGATTCTAAAAAGCGGCTCATACTGTATAACTTAAAACTTAACTTTATGAAATAAATAAAGATTATTAAAAGTTTCACAGTTTTATTAAAATACAACCTGACAATATTGTTTCGACAGCTACGCTGTCATTATCAAAGGTAATATAATTATAAACAAACACGTCGCTAAGGTAGATACAAAATAGGTAACTAGATAAAATAATAATAATAATCAGAATTAAATATCTAATACTTCCAGTAACGGAGAATTACTGAGCTCAAGTTGTTCATTCATTAAAGGTACCCTGAGTTTGTGTTTGTATATCTCAAAGGCTTCTAAAATGTCTAATTTGCGTTTGTTATTACAAAAATGTAGGAATTTAATATTATTTTGAGGAGTCATTGTGTGATTTTGTTCTAAAAGGTGTTTGGCGTAATTAGATTTTTCAGGATGTTTATTTTTGTAATGACGTACGTGTTCTTTATATCTTATGTCAAAATTCCGAAGTGTTTGTCCAATATATACCGAACTACAAAAAGTACAATTTAAACGGTAAATGCCCGATTTCATGATATCATGTGTTCTGTCTTTAGCATTAAATAAAAATGAAAAAGTGTTAGTGTTGGTTTTAAATGTTATTTTATAATTGTTGGTTTTTCTTAGTATATGTGCAATTTTTTCTGATATTTTGCCAAAATATGGTATAGATATGTAATTTGTGTCTTCTGTTTGATTGTCAATGGGATATATTCTTTTGATAGCTAACCTATAATCTTTTTGTTTAATTAAAGTGTCAATCATGTTCGGATTGTAATGATTTGCATGTGCTAGTTGTTTAATGGTTGATATCTCTTTGCTAAAATCTGATTTTGTTAGTGGAATAGTTAATCCTCTGTGTACTAATGATCTGTAGTCTGCTATTTTATGTGTATTATGGTGACAAGATTCATTTGGTATTGTTATGTCTGTTTGTGTTGGTTTTCTGTATATGGAAAATTCAAATAGATTGTCTAAAAACAAACATTAATAAAACTGTGAAACTTTTAATAATCTTTATTTATTTCATGATTATGGAGTTCCACAAAATAAGGCTGGAAACAATAAATAAAACTTAACTATCCTCATAATCATGGGAAATCATTTCCCACGATCGTTATCGTTCAGTTTAGACATTGTGAGCAATGAATCATTTTCACGGTTACTAGATTGTGCTAAATATGTAACTTTCTATAGTCGTGGTAGATAAGATACTTTAGTTCCACTTTCCATGTAAATGACACTTTGCAGGCATTTGGCATGTAACTAAGTAAATGAGAAGTTACAGCTACAGCCTTGTAAAATTTTACGGACATCTAAAAAAGACTTATAAAGTCTTTGTTGCTTAATCAATGCCTAGCTATTTTCCCTACCGACTTTGACTATAATCTTTTTATACAAAATATACAATAAATTAATAAACGCTGGCGAACATAGAAATGAAACTTTCTACGCTGCACGCTTTGCAGTGAATCTTTACTGGGCTCACTGGATTATGAAAGCTCGCTCCTTCGTCGCTCGCCTCACAAACTTTCCAGATTGCTTGTAAAGATTAATTTACAAAGCTTGCCACGTAAATAACTATTCTCTGCCGCTCGTAGCGGTAGATAAAGTACTATATCTGTCGCTGATGATAAACGAATAGACAAACTTTTACCTTGCCAACCGAGTCTTAAAATGTCATGTTTTTCTGACGTTTGAAGATAAAAACATTTCTATAAATATTTATTGCTTTTTGAAAAACAGATTGAAAAAACAACGTAGATGAATAAAATAAGTTACAAAGAGATAAAAACGGTTACATAGATTCGAGTGAAAATATGTAGCTACGTTAAGCTCTCGTGTATAGTTTAAAATGTTGTCAAATCGTGGTGGAAGGTGTAGTCCTTAACTTCAGACGACGTTAGGTTCGATCGATCATTAATGGTTCTAAAAATAAAAACGAACTTCAGCACATTTGATGTCACCAAGCGCCAAAATTGTATCGTTTGAATTTTTGTATAATTATTTATATTTTTTTATTAATACTTAATGCATTTAAAAAATTTAATAAACAGCAGAATAACTGTTATAAATGTACTGCAGTAAAAATTGCAAAAATAGTTATATGCCTATCATAGTTTTATTGGTTCTGCGCTTTAACCCACAATAGCGACCTTATTTGAAACATAATTTAAAGCTCATCCTTATCACCACGCAGTTATTAAGTTATCATTATCCTTCTTAATTATATTCAACAACGTTTAATTAATTGTAAACCATGTTTAATTAGAATATTTATTTCCAAATGAATACTTCGCAAAACAAAAACTTTTTTATGTGCTACGTTAGTTCCGTAAATTTAAATTTGGCCGCTCCGAGCTCGATGGCCAGAAAAAGGATATATCACGCTTTAAAGAGTTAGTAAGATTGTTCCACTAGTGTTTTCTGTGTGAGCGGGTAGATGTGGTGGAAAACTTTTTTTTAAAGTGTCAATGCACAACGGCGTCAAGCCGTCGAGCCTCATCATAATGTTTATAACAAGAAGTGTAAACAGTTGTGCTCATATGCGCAAGTTACATATATCTTTTATTTCTATAGATCCATTCACTTTAATACTTAAACTGCAAGTCTATTTTATGCAATTTAATATATTCGTTCTACAGTGCCAAGATCCTCTTGAAACCGAGCACAAGCTAAATATAGCAACTTTATCAGGCCACGTTCGCTATTTTCTTCGCATTTCTTTTCAGAATCATAGGAGTCAAAGTAAGGACGAAGTCAAACAGAGAAACTCGCATCCAGCCACACCCTGGAGGCGCAACCTATAAATACTGCTGCTTTCCTCTGAGACTATACATGGCAATACCTACAATATCGTCGCTTAGCTTCCTATCTTAACCCTCTCTAATCTTTGATCTTAACGCTAAAAATCAATTGTCACATGGCTACTTGATTCTAACAGTCTTTAAATAGCCTAAAACAAAGACCACATAAACAAAAAGAACATAAACAAACGAAAATCAAGTTAAATTATGTTGGTGTCTAACTTAAATTCCCTAAAAATCAGTCTAAGGTCTTAGATTTTGTAAGCAGTAACGGCACATTCACAATGAACCTCGCCTTATTCATCGAATAACTAACCATATCTACAAATGTGTTGGTGAAACAGTAATTTAGTTAACTCGAGATTAAATTATATTCATAGAATAACTATTCATTGATTTTTTTAGCGTTGGTGAAACCGGGCCTTAACTGTAGTAACATAGAGCTCAGTTTATATTTAGGAACTCTAGTCACTACTGTACAGTGCCCACGCCCAAAATGGTATACTGTTCTAAAACGTAACTAACTTCACTAGGTCTTTATTTTGAGGTTATGTGCAGGAGTGTCTTGTTGGATCGGTTTCCATAAAATAAATCAATAATGTTTCTCAATGTCACTGTTTCTGTATAATCTTAATAGCCCTGAAAGTAAACAAATTTTGAATTCAATTTTCTTATGATGTTCTAAATTCTTAATTACAAAATCTGCATTCCACTGTCTCAAGTTTAATTACTTCATGGAACTCCATTAACATAAAATGAACTAAACAAAATAAATTAGTAAGTTTCACAATATTCTTTTTATTATATATTTTATTATAGGTTTGGAAATTCTGTAAAACTTTTAGAAATATTATTTAATTTTTACTTCGTTCTACAAGATTTCGAATTCATGTGTATCTCCTAAACACAAAATTAAAAACATTTTACCGCTATTAGTTTATTTAAATTAAATGCTTTACAAGATAAAGCTGAAGTAACATGTAAACAATATTTTTACTTGCAGCGTGCAGCTAATACATTATTTGCACGTTACTTTAGAATTTGCACAAAAAATAACTTAAGATAATTACACTAAGAAAAGTAAACCCAACAATGGTGTTAAAAAACAAACTTTTGACACTGATTTAGTAATTTGTGAAAATTTGTTTATAATTCATCGATTTTCATATATTTTAAAGACGATTGTAATGATGAATTGTACTTCATACAAAAACATAAAACTGCCATGTTATTCAGGTCTTGGTACTAAAACAGCAGTGGCAATTGGTGGGATTTGGTCACAATTGCGCGTTAGTGTTGCCGGTCTTCTCCCTTTCCTTGTCTAGTCTAGGGGACCTCTACTACAATTGCGAAAAAAACACTTTTTTCATAACATACATTTTTGCCTAAATCTTTCTCTGCTGGTAGGTGGATATTTTTTGCATTTTCCTTTGAGGATACGGCAACTTTTATTACTAGCATAATCTACACATAAGCCCATGAAAATTATTTTGTTAAAGCTTTTAGTGTAGTTGCAATAATATAAATTTGCTATTATTTTTTTATTAAAAAACAAGAAATCTAAATATCGCCCATTCTTTAAACCCGAGGAACAATAATGTTCCAAAGTAAATAATTTATTTAAATAATTCAATGTATCCAATTTGATTGTTCTTACTTATTTGTTTGTTACAGGTTGTTGTAGTTCTATAAATAGACACAATGGACAACGATGAGGCAATCATAGTCAAACATGAAATCGATATCAAAATAGAACCAGAAGTCACAGAAGATTGCAGTATCAAAAATGAAATTAAAACAGACATTGATCTTGAACAGAAACTGTTCACTAACGTCAGTACTTCACAAATACACGAACAACTCAATACTGATGACAAACATGCTACATTTGAATGTAATCTGTGTAATTATAAAAGTTCATGGAAGAGTAATCTGAAAAGCCATATGTTTATTCATGGTGGTCAGAAGTCACTTGAATGTAATTTATGTGATTACAAATGTTCACGGCAGAATAATCTGAAAAGCCATATGCGTATTCATAATGGTCAGAAACCACTTGAATGTGATTTATGTGATTATAAGTGTTCTGTAAAAAGTAGGCTAAAATTGCACATGTACACTCACAGTGGTGAGAAGCCAATTGAATGTGATTTATGCGAGTATAAATGTTCGCAAAAGCATGATCTCAAAAGGCACATGCTCCTTCATAGTGGTGAAAAACCATTTGAATGTAATTTATGTAATTATAAATTTTCACAAAAACGTCTTCTCGACAATCACATGTTCACTCACACTGGTGAGAAGCCATTTGAATGTAGTGTATGTGATTCTAAATTTCCACGAGTAAATAGTCTCAAAAATCACATGTTTACTCATAGAGATGAGAAGCCTTTTCAATGTCATTTATGTGATTATAAATGTTGCCACAAAAATCGCTTCACGAAACATATGCTCATTCATAATGATGTGAAACTACTTGAATGTACTTTATGTAATTATAAATGTCCCCTGCAAGCTACTCTTAGAAGACACATGTTAATTCATGAGAAAAAGAAATTTAAGTCTAGTAAATGAATGCTTAATCCTATGCCTTTCTAGTGTTAAGTGAAAGGTCATATATGTACTACTTTACTGTTTTTTCTTGCGCGAATTAGTTTTAAGCGTGCTCCCGACTTTTTGTAGTCTTAATATTTTTTTTCTAAATCTATAGTATGAATAGGGTGACCAGATTGACTTTCTCTTAAAATATGGAAAAATTGTGTAAATGTATGAGATTAAGAAAAAATATATGAGATATTTTATTTTTAACATTTTAATTTTTACTTAAGTAAGAAATACAAAATAACAATAAAAAACAAAAAATAAAATAAAACAAAATACATTCAAAATTGGAAATAACAATATAAACTCTTTAAGTTGCAACAAAAACAAATAAACATACATATTTATAACACAAGGCTATTCTCTTTGGATTTCGTATTTGGATTTTCTTTGGCTCTCTAACAATAATTTTTGATCTGTCAATGCATAATTATAAAACTCATTGCATGTTTTATCAAAATTTAAAATAATGCACAATTCGTTTTTTATTAGGTTTGTGGAAGCTCGATTTCTAGTATCGGTCCACTTATTACACATCATAGAAAAAATGCGCTCAACATATGCGGTGGTACAAGGTACACTAAGGATAAAACTAATAATTTTTGAGATATTTGTCAAATCTTCAGTTTTCCCCAAAATATGCCTCCATTTCTCACTTTCGGAAAAAGACAAAAAAAGCTCATCTTCCTTACATAAGTTATAAATTCTATGTAAAATTGCAAGTTCATCAAAAAGGTCATCCATGTTAACCTGATTGGTCAAATTTGTATTTGATATTTTTTCCATACAAGCTATCAATTCGTTAAAACTAATTTCATGATCTAATTTCAACTTAGACATAATAAATGGAAGACCATTCTCACAGTAATCGAACCATTTAAGCAAATATTTTTTTCCCACGTTATACGCATTTAAAAAATCTCTCCTAATGCTATCTGACTTGTGGCAGTCAAGATTTTTTAATTTTTGCATGACTAAATAGCCAAAAAATTCTTGTTCGATATGCTGATTAATTTTATTAAGCAAACCATCAAAAATGTTGAAAACTTCAATTATACTCACATCATTTTTTTCTAAAGAAAGGATAACATCTTCAAAAAGTTTTAAAAAAGAATTTAAAAACATCAAATATATTTCTGGAATTTCATTTTCTGGCACATCTAAGTATTCGTTATCTTTAATATAAAGTAACTTTTGTATCTGTATTGGACAGTCAATGCTTCGAAAATATGAAATTAATGGTCTCCATAATTTTAAAATTTTCTCAATGCATTTGTTTAGAGACAACCACCTTGTTGTTACATGTCTGATTATTTCAAAATATTCAACTTCTGTAAATTCCGAAAACTGCTTTAATGTCTCTCGCCTTTTTGATGATAAAGAGAAATGAGCATATACTTTTAAAATTAAGTTTTCTGCATCATAATCTAGTTTATCAATTATATGTCTGACAGTGTTGTGTACAATATGTGCACTGCAATTAGCTTTCATTAAACCAGAATTTTTTTGTTTTAATTCAGTATACAAAGATTGCTTTGCACCAAAATTTGCGTTGCAATTGTCCGCACTTAGAGCAGTAACATTTTCATACGATAGTTTGAGTTTTTGAAGGGTTTCATCAATAATTTTAAACATGCCAAATGCTGTTTCATCTGGATTTTCCAAAAAGTTTATAATCCTATTTACTATGCCCTTATCTTTATCAAAGAATTGGACAGTTATTGGAAAAAACTTGCGGTTTTTTACATTTGAAGCATCAGTCTGAATTGTAAAAAAAACATTACCGCTTTTTAAATACTGGACAACATCATCTATAGCTTTTGAACCCAATACATTCAAAACTATAGCCTCAGCCTTTGTTCTACCTAAACACATTTTTTTTGTCGCATCAGGTAACATGCATTTTAAAAGTTTAATATTGCAATCTAAACTCCTATATGAAAGGTTATGTTTGACATTGTGATAGACAAATGCAAGTTCTTGCGCTGTAACTTTGTTATCTTCTGAAGTTGGCTGTTTGTTTTTGCAATATGCATCCAGTAATGTATTATTTAGATTTACTTTTTCCTTGAGTTTGTGACTTTCGCTTCTATTATGCTGTTTAACCTTAAAAATTATTCATGGCAATATTTTTACAATAATTAGTAGATAATTTATATTTGAGTACTTACTTGGTGAATGCCCTGATTATTGATTGCAAATTCTTTGTTGCAAAAAGTGCAACTTGCCTTCAGTGGATTGTTTGGGACTGGCTGGATCCATTTAAATTCTTGCTTCCACTCAGATTTATATGTAGAGTTGTACCGTGGTTTTTTAGAAGAAGCCATCCTGAAATTGGGAATTATTTAGTATAGGTACTTAATTACATACCTACCCTACATACCTCCTTTGATGCTTATCTTAGTTATCTTATACTTATTAGTAATAAGTAATAAGTTATTACTCTCAGAAATAATAAATAATAATCACTCTGCAGTCTGCACTCACAAGCACAAATTCACAATAACAATAATTCTGGTGCCGGCGTCAGCTGAGCTGACTGCTCACTGCTGAGTGTTGACTGGCGGATCGTTGGCAAGGCGGGGGGACACCAAACGCAAACACGGCAAACGGCCAAACGAAGTTCTTGTTTAAAAAAAAAAGGCTGTAGTGAAGGTTAAATTATATGAGATTTTGTCTCATATTAACACCTTTAATATGAGATATGAGATAAGGATTAAATATAGTAGACTCATATTAAAAATAGTAGATCTGGTCACCCTAAGTATGAACAAAAAGTAACTCCATCAAAGGCACCTTTGGAATTTTAAACTCGTGTGTATTATAACACCAGGAAATTATACAAAATAATCAGAGTCCTTTGAAAGTGAAGTTGTTATAATTTCCTGATAATATTAATATACATCAGTTCAAAATTCCAAAGGCACCTTTGATGGAGTTACTTTTTGCTCATACTATATTATTGTTGCTACTGATATTTGGCAACAACACTAAAATTTTGACCGAATAGCGAAGTTGCGCCACATTTGACAACACCGTCGCCCTCACCATATTTATCCCATTTTCCCGAGAAGTTACCTTTTGTGTTACTTATACGTATTTACCTATTTGAAGGGTGACATTTTATTTTCGTATTAACAGAATGTATCTTATTTTGTTTTAAATTTTTTGCTTTTTTTCCATTTTGTCATGCCCCCCTTTGGTAATGTAGTGCCCCTCAAGGGCGCGCGCCCCACAGGTTGAGAATCACTGGGTTAAGGAATAAACAAGGATAACTTTTCAAGCCCTAACTTTCAAGGGTTTTTCAAAGCGACTTTAATAACAAAACAATGTAGACCACAGATCAAGCATACAATAACAAAGGAATAGCAAATCCAATATTCATACATCCATTCCCACAGCAATGAAACTAGGTCACTTTGTGCTTTATAATTAGCACATGCAAACAGGAGTTGATTCAAATCACAAACTGGGTAACCGCAAGAACAAGCTGGGGGATTCAATAATTCCAAATGTTTATGCAAATGAAATGGAAACTCTCCTTGAATCAATCTCAACCAAGTTATAAATGACTGGAAAAGGGGCCTAATTTTAAGGTTTTTATTAATACCAGGGATCGGTTTTCACAGACGGCAATATCAACGCAAACTGGGTATGTCTACTACTGTAACTTTTAAGCCACCAATTTCATTTTAATAGTATTTCTTAACATACATACTGCGGTGTACACCACAATTATTGTTTATTTCTCTCAGCTAGCTCAGGTTTCTTCGGTAAAACATAAATTATTTGAATTGCGAGACTCTTATATACTTTTATGCCTGGAAACAAGAAAAAACTTATTCTGTAAGCACTTTTGCTTCTGCAAGCTGGACAACTGCAACTGTAATCTGAATTGGGTAGGTCTAGTACTGTAACTTTTAAGCCACCAATTTCATTTTAATAGTATTTCTTAACATAACATACTTACCTCCTATTACATACTTTGTTTAAATGTAGTAATCCTGCAATTGTTCATCACTATCAATTGTTTTTAAAATGTTATACCTACCAATATGTAATTCTGTGATATCTATATTTTAATATTTGAAAATGGCTGTTTGCCGAAACATGTAATATTTATTTATCTGTACTATTCTAATTAAATGTGGAATGAAGACATTGTATTTCTTTTACCTTATATTGACTACTAATAAAGCGCCTCTTACCATTGCAACCGAGTCTCCAAAGATCATAGAATTCTGACAAACTGTTCCAACAGAGATTGCTTTGTTTGCCAGCAGGACATCGGTTTCGTTGGGATTAATATACTCCATAAAATGAGACTAATATACTGAGATGTTATTTAACTTTAAAATAATTAGGGAATAGGATTCTAGTAAAATCTTTTATTTTTATATAAATAGCCCCACATTGGTCGACATTTAATTCTGAGATGTTATATGCTAAATATTAATAATAAAATATAAACTTTGATTTTAGCTAGCATTAATAAAAATGAAAATATAACAGCTCAATAGTTTTTCCTTTTCCCAATAGACTGACTCAGTTTTGTTTCGATTGATCATGAGATAAACAAATTATTGATTTTATTAATACCTGTATCTGGAAAGAGAAACTTACTACCACAGCACTTGGAATTCCACACCTGGACAAGCAGCAATCTTAAACTCTGTATGTGAAGAAAATAAAATGAAATAAACACATAAATTTAAAACGCAGACTTTTTATTTTATTTATAATAACTACAAAAATTTTTATATAAAAAAATATTTCTTTAAAAGTTTAATAAAAGAGGAAAATCTTCCTCAAGCTTTCTCACATGAGTTTGTGGTACTTATCAACCTGACAAATGGGGGTTGTAACTGGTTTCATTTGAACAAACTTAATTCAAAATAAGATTATCAAATTAAAGAAAAATATTTACAACTACTAAACAAATCTTAAAATTGTTGAAGAACAATAAACTTTGTTCACAAAGAACGTCTTGAGTTTGTCAAGAATGAAATAAAAATTGTTTTATTGATTTGTTTTCAAAATGAAACAAAATCCTTATTGTTTTGACCTTGTACTATATAACAATTCGTCATGAATCCACTTCAAAAACTTTTAATATTGTATTATCGGTAATACAATCTTTCTTCAAATAAGCTGTTCTTTAAAATCTATACATAAAATGTCAATATACAAATCGAGGATAATTGTTGATATGTAATTACATAAATTTATCTTCTTTGGTTTATAAAAATAATCGAACACCGTTCCAAATAATTGTTTTGATAAACGAATATAATCTTCGATTTAATAAAACAGGTAAATATTCATTTCACAAAGTCACTTTAGTAAACTTGACGTTTGTTTACAAAAAAACATGGTTAAAACAATAACCTAACTTATTTTTCAGAAAATTAAATGTGAGCCGAGCGTGGATACTTCCAATACGTTCTTTTCTCGAGGTCATTTTATATGATTACGAAAAACATTTGACGGCACAACGAAATTTTTCAAAACACTTGAACATCACAAACTGTCATGAATCCGAACATATGTTTATAAATTACGCTAGTTATAAATCTAAAAAGACAGAAAGGTAGCTGGCAAAGAGACGATTAAATTGACATAACACACTTGTGGTCTAAATTGAACAATAACAAAGAAAATCAATAAAAACCATCAGCTGTCACCGATCTCATTAAACACTAATTACATCGAAAACTCACTTTCCAGTTATCCCTGTACATCAACTATTTACATAATTACACAAAGTAACCCAAACACATGGAGTTTACATAAATTCTAACTAATTAACAAAGAAAAACTTAACTTAAAAAATGTAATCCGTTTTAGACATCAACTGATGGATCAGCAAATATAAACAAAGTAACAACATAAATTGGATATAACTTCAACTATTCTTGTTCAGAGTACAGTACTCCAGGTGCCTGCATCCAAACAATAGTGAAAAACATTAAACTCAAAATCTGGAAAAAACCAAAGAATATTCTTTGGTTTTTTCCAAGCTGTGCTGATATGCACAGCTGATATCTCGCACGTATTTGACCTCAAATCTTCCACATACAATAATTAGTAAGTTAATTGTTACATTATAAACATCAAAGTACTGATCTGATTTAACTATTTCCAGTGAAATATGTACCCGAAACTGACAGCCTTATTGGGGACAGAAGGACTTGTTCTGCGTTACTTAATGTCAAAACAGAAATCTAACAAGACAAAACCTTTTAGAAATGTGAATAAACTATTCTAAACATATGTAACCTGGGTTACATACAACATGTTCTACTATAAAACAACATGGTCTTGTTTAATATTGTAAAAGTCGCGACGAAAATTTGTTCTGGGCCACCTGAAAATCATAAATCCAAAATTTGATTAGACAATCTTCAATAATAATAATTGTTTTAAATGTATTATTAGAATTGAATTAAAATTATCTTATTTTTGCTTTAAAAGTGCCATAGAAATTAACAACAAAATTTTGTTTACTCTTAAACCTTAACTAAAAGAGCAACGGTCTATGATCTATAGTATGCAGGAATATTCAGGAGTATTCATCTTTTTGGACATACTCGAAATAATCTTCTATAATGTGGGTGGATTTGTTTTCTAAAATTACACGCTCACATTGAGTAGTGGGAATCATGCACCTCTTTTCCACTGAGTTTACTTCTTTGTTATACAATTACAACACCGCAACGCACGAAATTCTAGATTTCAGAATATATTTTACATGCGTAAATGAATTAATATTAATTGTTGATTAAATAATATTAATCAATTGATAAGTTAATGTACTGTAATAAGTAATATTGTAAAAATGAATTAAGAAATAGAAGTAATTAATAATAAAAAAGAAACAAACAGATAAGTATAATAAATTCATTTTAAAAAAACGTATGATAGCAGCCACCATGCCCAAGTGCAGGATGCCCTAGATTTCTAATTTAAAACGCAAGTTTTTTATAATCACATTTGTTTGGTTAAATTTCTTTTTATGAAAAATTACATAAAATTATCCCTTAATTCTATACTCATTGTTTAAGTGAAAATATAACTAAACGATGCAACGTATGATATTAATAGTAAAACATAAATAAAACATAGCATTAACTCTAATAGCATACAGTATTGGTATATTGTTTTTGAATTATATTTATTTAAATAATGTTGTTAATTGTGTAGTGTAGACTTATCATTAATGTATGTCATAAATGTTTTAAGTATTCAATAAATTTGTGTACATATTTACTTACCAAACTGTAAAATACATTTGCTGCATACAATAAATAGTATATCGGACAACTAGCTATAGAAGTCATACTTTCTTTCACGAATTTGCAGTTCGATTAACGAGGGTGAAGCCCAAGATTATCAAGCAAATGAGTGGAAAAAGAGACTTTCATAACGTGTTGTACACGACATTTTTTGCACATTGTAAGTTGAGAAGTTTGTCCTAAAAGGATTATGCAAAATTTTTAAAAACCAGAGAAACACAGTATTCTTTAACAATAATCTCCGAGGAGATTGAAGTTTGTTTTTTACAAACATTATTAAAAAATAATTAAAACATAATTTAAAAAAAATGCTACTTTCACTACGATTTTTCGTTAAAAAGAGTCAAAGTTCGTAATCAATATGCAAAACAAAATAATTAAAAACAGTGCGACTTTCGTTACGATTTTTATATATAGACGTAATACATAACTATATCTTTTAAGGAAAAAAATCCGAAACCAGCGCTTTTGTACAATTAAGATTATGTTTGTTTAAATTTCTTAAACAAATTATTAATCAAAAAAGACAGTTCTTTTACAGTTTTTTAAAGAATCTAGTAAGCAGTCATTTGAAATACATACAAATAATGTGAACCTGTAAATAATCAATAAAAGTTATGGAAGATTAGTTTCAGTTAGAAACTACCCTTAGATACGTCACTTGTACTTTATATTGTACTTGCACTTTCTATTCAATTATATCCAAAAGGGTTTTCACCCGGAATTTTATATCTTATTTATAAACAGCTACTCATATTTTAACTAGAGGTCTTCTTAACACATGATAAATTTGGATAGTTCTTGCAAGTGATCTGATCGTCGATTCATTAAGCGGGCGTTGCACATGCGGTATTTGCAAATTTCAAATAAGGTACCGAATGTTTGGACTTGCCAAATACAGGGTGTAATGATTCGATAGGTAAAACTCCCCAGTACGGTATTCTACGACGAAAACTGAGTTAAAACTCTAATTAATTTTTTTCCGATGGCTCTTTTAGGAGATATAATCACTTTTTGATATTTAAAACCGGCAACAATGTTGGTTCTTTAAAGCTAGTTGATCTCGATCGACTAGGTGTTGACCGAGGTGTTGACCGCATAATGATTAACTAAACGTATAGCCCCTCTATTTCAAATAGTAGCGACATCGTGGGGCAAACCTGACACAAACTTTAATAAAGAAAAAATTACTACATGCATGTCGTTGCGATAATTCAGTAAAAAGTGTTCAAAAATCACAATTACGAAAGTATATATCATATTAATATGATCGTTTTTACAGAACATGAATGTCCATTATCAAATTAATGTTAAATTGTGAATATTTATATGCATGATTATTATTAAATCTAAGATTTATTTAAAGACGGAATGTCAAATCTAGTAATATTCAATGCCGCCAACATCATTCTGGTGCTTTTGCTCCAGCGGCGAGATCAATCGTTGTCGCTACTATTTGAAAATAAAGGGGCTATATGTCAGTGTATAGCCCCTTTATTTTCATCTCTATTTCATATAGTAGCGACATTGTGGAGCAAACCAGCCACAAACTTTAATAAAGAAAAAATCACCAGATGCATAGTGTTTCGTCATTTTAACAAAACTTGTTTAAAAATTACAATTTCGTAGTTGTATATTACATTAATATCATCGTTTTTACATAACATGAATGTCCGTTATCACATTCATGTTAAATTGTGAATATTCTTGTGCATGATGATTATTAAACCTAAGATTTAGTGTAAAACGAAATGTCAAATCTGGTAAATTCAACGTCACCAACATACAGGGTGATCCAAATTGACTGAGGACTGTTTGAATTTCCCGCCGTGGTAAATTATTGTCACGTTGGCAACATTAATACTTTTCGGATATTTTTATCCTTCTTTTATTTTACAGTGGCGCCTGAAAAATAATATAGCTTATAAACTTAATTGATTTTAAATAATAAGCTTACTTGATTATAAAATCGTCTAACAAACCGTAGTTCTGAAAACAACTGTTTTGTAAAATAAGAAAACAAGCGAAATAAACCAAAATTCAATGAAAATCCAGAACAACTTGGCAAAGCACAACGCTGTAAACGGGAAGGTGACGAGTTGCCGCTATAATCTGACGCTACATATTTCAATAGTGCTACACTAACAACGTGAAATACACTAAAACCCAAGGCGCCAAATTCAAACCATCTTCACTCAATTTGGATCACCCTGTACTTTTGCTCCAGCGACGAGATCAATCGTTGTCGCTACTATTTTGCTGACACTGACACAACTGACTTTATTGACAAGTGGCAAGCAATAGTAACGCATGTTCATTTAAATTCGTAATCTAGCAACCTTTGGAATTTTAATGAAAGAAGACAGAGCGACAGATATAATACGTCGCAGATAGAGACAGGCAATAATCCAAAGGTTGCTAGATTACGAATTTAAATGAACACCCGTTATATTATATACCCAGGGACTAAAGTGCATCTTTTAATCCCGAATGTGAGTATTTATAAATAAACACATGAGGGATTAAAAGGCACTTTAGTCCAGTGGTATATACGCTATTTTTTGAACGTCCTAAAGGACTTAATCGCAAAAATTCAAAATTTCGAAAATTTTTTTCGAATATTTCGTTAATGTCATTCTGACAATTGAACTCTGAAAACGCCACAATCACATAGTTTCAGGATAATAAATCCTAACATCAACCGCGATTACTTTTTTTTGTTGTTTACTTGTTGTTGTCGTCATGGAAACACTTTACTCCCTCCGGGAGTAAAAGCTCTCTAAAAAGCGGAAATGTTGCAAAAAAAGGTGTTAAACTTAAATTTTCCTCTTAATCTGTGTAAATTGTATGACAGCTAACATGAGTATAACTTTGTTCTCAAGCTAATATCAAAGTTACAATTTTTACCACAGTTTGCCATCATATGCTGCTGCATATGCACGTAATATAAAAAAAATCCATCCATGACCATAAGAGATGTTGAGGTCCAAAGTTGCTCAAAAATGAAGAAAACGAGAATTTCGAAAGCCCATAAATACCAAAATAATGAAGTTTCAGATTTGAAATATTTTGAACATAAACTATTCTTAACTGCGTACTTTTTTTAAAAGAATGAGCGCTGATACTTCGTCATTGTCTGGTAATATGACACTCTAAAAAGCCGAAATTCTGAAAAAAAAAGCGTTAAACTTCGGACTTAATTTGCGCCCATAAGGAGGCATCATACGAAATTTATGTTTCGAACAGCAAATGTAGTTCGAAATGTGAAAAATGCAATAGTTTTTACCGCGACTTTCTACGACCAACTGTTCTTGAGATATCAAGATTTTCGTTTACATAGAAAACTGCAAGAAACGTCGTGCACCACGAAACAAATATGGCTGCCGTATTTAAACCAAAAGGAATAAAAATAAATTAATGGAGGCTTCGAACTACCAATACATAGATGTGATAACACACCAAGAATTATCCTGTTCTGAGATGGTCGAGCAACCGGTGCGGAACCACTTGGTTATGGTTTTAGGTTATTCGAGTTTCACTACATTTCCCGTTCTCAGCGTCAATTTCTAATTTGTAAAGGTTTTAGTATTTTATATCTACAAAACTTAAAAAAAATTCAAATCGAAGTAGTTTGGACCGGTTGCGAGATAACGCTCTTTTTTTGCTTAGCGTTACTCCACTAAATGTGTACATCGCCGAAGAGAAAGTGAGAGAAGCCGTCACAGTAACAACACTTAATCTGCTACCTGATAAATAAATTATACATAATTCTACACCTTCCATAAAGATCACAAATTGCTCGCCTTTTGCAATTAATTTTATTAATAAAAGTGATGGCCAAGAAATACCTAGTATTAAGGTGTGTTAAATAGCATTAAATGTTTAACGGTATTTAAATACTCATTGTCATTCGCTTCTTTTTGAAACTTTGCGTTGTAATTTTTTTTGAAAATTGTTATAGTCGTAGATAAAGTATAGTATTCAACTCGCTGTAATTGCAATAACTCACTTGGATGATTACTGCACTAGTCTGCGGCTGGAGCTGCAAACTTCATTCGCGTGAGTTATTGCCTACATTATCACTCGATCAATAATCTACTATTATTGACAATTTTGTTTCCAAAGCACTCGTTTCAAAAATGAATAATTTAACAATTCGGCGAAACAAAAAAGTAAATCATAATGTATAATTAGGTAATGCATTGTAAGGTATTGTAATAAAAAACCTTTATCCAAAAATGCAAAAATTCAATATAGCATTATAAAAACAAAAGCAACATACACAATAGTTATTTGTATGTCAAGGCCCGAAAGAACAACTTTGCTGGACGAGTCTGAAGATTGCGGGATGAGGGAGCGCAGCGACCGAATCTTGCAACAGGCGAGGCCAGCAAAGTTGTGTTTCGGCCGAGGCGTACACAAAATGTTTTCGTCGACCAATTTGAGGTTGTGTCACAGATTATAAATTTGCATACAATAACTATTTTTGTAAACTGTACAGAACTACAATAAATTTTAGTATTGTTTTTATTAAACTCAAAAAACCTAGGTTACAAAACATACAACTTTTATTTCATATGTATATTAATTATACCTCCAGCAGAATTGTTAATGGTTACATTACCTGAAGTAGATGGAACACTCGGAGCTATATTTTTTGTGATATTAATGACAGAGCTGCTTCCTTTTATGTTAGTGTTTGGATTTGAATTTTCATCTCGATTTTCACTTTCACTTCCATGAAGGATTCTGTTCGCAATGTTAATTTTATTGGACAGAGAGTCCTCGATGTACCCTTCCGCCACGGTGGATGATTTCCATCCGCGAGATTTCTAAACCTAATGGACTTTCTTACGGACGCGCTCTTGTGGCGCCGTGATTGGTCAGCTTCTGTGGCGCACAAATATGAAATGAAAACTATCATAACAACTGACGTGTTTAGATAAATTCAATGTTGTTTTATAGTAGAGTGCATATTAATCCTTTTTGTGACTTAATAATAGTTTAATTAATAAGTCGTTTTAATTAATTAGAATTAATTAAAACGATAGATGTTTAAAGGTTTAACTATTAAAAGAAGCTTTGATATTTTAAATAAATAATATAATCGATTTCGTGCTGTCGAATACTGTGTCACAATAATTTAAACAGCAGGGTCGACTAAACTTTTTGCAAGAATTATCAGAACCCATCATCTCTTTCAAATGATTATGAAGATTGTGGTCATTCACATTTTTAGAAATTTATTATGTAAATAGGACTAATTTTAATATTAAATGTGACATAAATATCAATATTTTAAATAATTTTCGAAGTTAATCACCACTGCTTGCAAGGAAAAAGCCTTTAAACTTGCAGAATATATCAAAAAATATAAATGTCATCAGTACATTATTAAGGATTTTAAATTAAAAAAGAAGGAAATCTAATGTAAAGCTCTTTAAAATAAATTATAGTTCGTGTATTATAGCACTTGTTATAAGAAATATTAATAAGGGGTAGCATCTAGCAAAGCATAAAACTGGAAATCACGTACCATTATTATTACGTACGATTAACACTATCATTAACACACAACAATCATAGCGCAACAACACGACAGTATTTAATAAATACTAGACACCAATTATTGTGACTTTTATATTGTAAAGATGAAGGCAAGCCGGTTATGAAACTTCTCGAAGCGCCGAAGGCCGTCCACTAGTGGGAACGTAAACAGCCAATCACGGCGCTACAATATAGATCCATAAGGTTTAGAAATCTCGCTTTCCATCCACCGTGGCGTTTAAGAGTTAAAATGTCTGCGCACTGTTTGCTAAAAGCGACGCTGAAGTTCGGCGCATACAGTGTCCTGTATAATTTTTATAATCTTCCAAATTTAAATATTTTGCTATATTGCATGGTATTTTAGCAAAGGTGTGGATTCCGACTACTTGAATAGAGCACTTTCCTTTGCGATAATTAATAAACAAACTTGGATGCTGTATATGAGAAGGTCGCAATGCGACATATTTTCGGTATAATTCAACCGGATTAACTGCATTACAAATGTCATTAGTTACAGTAAATGTACGTTTTCTTCCAGTTTTGGTTTCAGGTATTGTTATGATTAACATATCACCCTTATCTTCGACATCGCTAACATTCATTCTTCGTAATTCATTGCGCCGGCAACCACCAGCTACACCAATTATTAAACAAATCTATAAGTACCTAACACAGTGGTAAGCTAAAATTATGATAAATAAATATGACATACTTTCCACATCAGATATGTTTCATCTGGAGCATTCAACAAAAAATCCATCATATTTTCTCTTGTAAAAGTCTTGGACTTTTTAGCTTTATAACCTTGATTTTGTTTTTTCAAGAAATTAATAAGTTGTAGATACTTGTTAATATGAACGTTTTGTTTCGTTGCAAGAGTACTTTTTAGCATTGAGTATGCGGACCACAAAGTCGAACTTTTCCATATTTTGGACGTTTCAGCAAAAACGCAAGCATCACATTTTCTGTTGGCTTCTTTGCTTTCTTTTCCTGACACCATTTCAGAAATAAGTCACAGTGTTGTTCGTATCTTTGTTTTGATTTCTCGGGGAGAGAATTTAACAACGCATAATTTGCTTGTTCCTGCAGATCTGGCGGAGTATTAGAAATATTGCTGTCACTGTCTTCGTCCATAATATTTAACTTCGCAAATAGGTATTCAAATTATTAACAATAACCAGCACCAATGTGACCAAGTTAACGACAATTTGAAGGTTATGTAACATAATTTGACAGATTAGTATTAAAATGATACAGCATTAATCAAGCAACTTACAATTTACAGCTATATATCAAGTTGCCTATATCACCCTGCATGAACCGAAAGTGTTTTTTCAGTACAGAACTGTCATTTTCGGTTCATGCTCCAGCAAAGCGTCGTTTTCGGTATTTAAATTAGTACCGAATAGACAACTTTCGGATATGGTCGACGAAAAAAGCAATTTGTGCTACTTGGGACATGTATCATCGTATACTTTCCGAGCTTTGTCAGCACATGACAAGCATTAATTAGTTCTAGAATATTTTAACTATCAATAATTTCTATTATTCTCTCTCGCTATTTCTCTGTTGCTCACACATGAAAATCCAAACCCAAAGCGAAGTTTTACTGTATAGTATAAACATTTAAGCCTATTTATTTATTAGTGTTTGCTATTTTATAAATTGGCAGTTTTAAGACTTATAACACAATAAATATTTGTGTTAGGACAGCATTTAATTAAAAAAAACTACCTTTTGCCTGTAAATTATTAATTATTGAATGGTAGTCCCGTGCCGGCCTTGCGAAAGTATCATCCGCTGTCAGTTTAGTGCGTCACAAAACTATTCATAACTATAAAACTATAGGTCCTAGATCAAATCTCTTTTTTCTAAAAATTTCTGCATTCTCTTGTCTTTAATTGCTTCGCTGTAAGTATAGAAAGATTCGGACAAATAAGAATTTTTCTAGCATAGTCAAAATATGAATACATTCATGCTGAAGTGCTAACTTTAACTGCTATTTAAGGAAATCAGTAATTAATATTCGGTAACGTCATTAATACGACTAGATGCGCTCACATGTGTTCTTCAATTTAAAAAAAAATTCAATCCGATAGCTCGGTTACTTTTGAAGATATGACGATTTTAAAGTTAAAAAGCACGATTTTTAAAAATAATCAATTGTTGAAGTTTTTAGCAATAGAAAATGTCTGTACCGTAGTAAAAAGTCGTAAATAATCGTTTCGAATGTAGAATTGTTTACTTTTAAAACCTATCAGTCTGATCTGGTTCTACGTTGAAAACAAAACGCACATTTTTTGCTCCATTGGAAATATTATAGTTGACATTTAAAGATTTGCTTGATGTTGACCATCCCATCTAGTGGTTATAAATGAATAGTTCCATTAATGCACGTCGCGGTAGCATCGTGCAGTACTCTAGTTTGTGGATCAAGTGGAGTGCGGGTGAAGACGATGCAGGCACGGCCTTTTCCTATTACATTGCGCCTCTTTAAAATTTCTCACTCAACGCGTTGGGTCATAACAGTATCAGCCAAAAACTGCATCAGCAATCTGCTGTAATCTCATTTATAATTAATATTCACCTTCCAAGAACGCACATATTCAATCTTAGTATGTACATAGAATTTTCTTGTTCGGATTAAAGAGATTTGTTCGAATTAAAGAGAATTTCGGATTAAAGAGGTTTGTTCGGATTATAGCTTGTAAATGTTGCTGTTCGGATTACTGGATATTCGGAATACAGTGTGTTCGGATTATCGAGTCCTACTGTAAGACCTCCTTTTTTTGCTAGATTTTTTTGCTCTAAAATCTGGGAGGGTCTTCTATTCGAGTCGGGTCTTATAATCGAGTACAATAAGGTGTATTCAATAAAAAGTGAAAATAATGAGTGCAATTGAGTAATGGCGGTAATGGTTACAAGTATTTATTCAAGAAAAATGTATTAGAATATTTACAATATAATAACATCTATATTTACCTTCTGTTGTTCAAGAATATAACATCTCGCCCGATTGTTTGCATTTTAGCCGATATTGATGCACGTAAACCTATGCAGGCATTGTGAAATCAATAAGCAAAGTTTATTGATTGCAACAATTACAGTAATTACAATAATTATAAAATAATATACAATTATTTCTGGTATATTCGCTAGTCAGAATGGCTGCTATCGTCGTCACCATCATTCTCAGTAAGATCATCGATATCCTTTATAATAATTTTTAAAAATGGTTTTACAAATTAAGCTTGACAACTGAAAGTGTCGATATTAGTGAAAAACCCAGGAATGGTAAAAAAATTTCTAAGAATTTCATTTAAGCCTTATATTTAGTACCGACTGGAGAATTGTAACCTATTAAGTGCCTACCTAATTGTTAACAATAATAATAGCACCTTAATCTTTCCAGTAAGTGTGCAAAATTTTATTACCTATTGTAGTGACATCCGAACACTTTTGAATGAACTGCCTACAATATTAGAAGTTTTCATAGAATTCAGGTAAACGTGCTACCACAAAGGCATTATTTCCGAGAAGAGATAAAGGGTAGATTCTTCCCATGAACATAGCTAACGGAATTTTTTAACAAAATAAAACTGAAAAATGTTCAATATCTTATATTGCTTTAGGGGTCCAAAATTCGCATACAACAGCAAAATATAGGGAGGTCTTCTTATGGAGAGGGTCTTATTTTCGAGTAAATACGGTATATCTATCAATCTGTCTATTTTTAACAATGTATTTTATTAGAAATAAAAAAATGTAGTCACAAATATTTTTTCTTTTTTTATGTAATTTTTACAACTTTCAAGATGGTATGCAATTTTATAATAATAATGTAACCTATTATAAATTAACCTGTGTTTTTTGTGTTATCAATTTTGTGATGCTTGATATTGTATATTGTATCTGATTCATTTTGAATTATTGCTGTTACTTAAAATATAAATTATTTTTATAACGTTGTGTTTTATTTCTCTCGTGCTTTTCTACAAATTGCATTTGGTTTATTTTGAATTTTTGCTGCTAATAAAAATCATTGAACGTTTTTAATGTACACTAACACTATTTTTGAAAATAAATGGAAATGTATCTCCAGATCTTGATTTTTAAAAACATCTAAAAGAAGAGTAGCTTAAAACGGCAATACTGTTTTTGCATATTGATGACTGATGTTGACTGATTGTTATAAATAATAAAGGTGGACTGTATTTTTCTTATCGTTTATTCAATAAACATAAAGTAATTAACTAAATTTCGAAACAACCGTCAACGGAGCGACGTACATGTCACTTGAGTTTTTAATAGCAGTTGATGCCGCTTATGCACCCAAGGATTCCAAGGGCTTCACTTCACTCGTCTCCCCACATCCCAAATATTGGCGCGAACAATAAACCTACTCTTTTTAACTACATACTTTATTGACCTTGCATTATATTTATTATAAATCAATCATTAGCAACAGCAAACTTGTGAATTATCAATTTGACAGTAATAAATTCTGTCCTTTCTAAGTATAAAGTCGTTTTTGACCTCGTTTCGAGTTACAAGATATCAATCTGCAAAAAACTTACGTGTACAACACGTATGAAGCGTCCTTTCTTCACTCGTTTGAACGCCGGCGAAGCTTCAATTAAACGCAAAGCGTATTGCTTTTATTACTTGTATAAATAACTGTGTAATATGGTGTTTTCAATTATTTACTATATGTATGTACTGTCTACATATAGCAATAACAATTAGCTTTTATTTTCAATAAAAATTCCCTATTTTATTCCAATACATAAGTAAACAAGAATTTTAAGCGGTCGTATGTATATTGTATACGTCCTATCGTTGTGTGATCACGCAACGGTCCTATATGGTCCGATAGTCCCAACGAGGTAATAATAGAACAGGAGAGAGCCTAAGGTAGTGGGGGAAATGCAGCTTCTCTAGACGGAAGTTACCACTTTGCGGTAGGTTAGTTACTGCAAGATGGTTGTTGGTTGACATCCGGCAGTTTGAAGTTGTGCCGTGTATTTTGTGTTTTATGGTGTTATAAACGAGATTAGAACGATTTGTATATTTAATTTGAAACTGTATTTACAGAAACTATTAAAAGATAACATTTAAAAGACATTACTAGTTTTAAGGTTAGTGTATGTACGTATCATTAAAAGTGTTGCGGACAATGGTGAATTGCGTGGTTTGTGGACGTTCTAAAACGCCAAAAATAAAAGAACTGAAGTTCTCTCTTCATCGGTAAGATAACAATTTACTTCTACTTCTAATATAAAAAATTAATAGTGCACTAAAAGTTAGATTTATTTTGTTTGTCAAGCGTGCATGTCCAGTGGCGTAACAAGCGTAATTTCCATTTTGTTAAATACTGCTTTTAATTAATTCTTTTTCTTATGCAGGTTTCCTGTAAATCGTGAAATAAGGAAGGCGTGGATTAAGTTTGTGGGCAAATCTGACTGGGAACCTACCAAAAATTCATTTATATGCTCACAACATTTTGAAGAAAGTTGTTTTGATAAGTCTTCAATGAACAAAATACAACTTAAAAAGAACTCCATCCCTACTATACACATAACAAGATTAAAATATGTAAGTTGAACAGTTTTTTATATTATGATTTATGAACATTCACTCCTAAATAGTATTATTTTCGAGTTTTTCTTTCTCACAAAATTGTGAATTCTAAAGCTAATGAAGAAAGGCTGGATTTAAATAAATTTATATATTTTTTGACTAGATATTCTGAGATTTTTGAATTTTCTATGCAGTTTAGGTTACATTTTTCTTTGCTCAAATTTACTTCTGAATACATTAAATATACATATTTGTATTTTTGCAAACACTAAGTTTCTGTTGGGTACATATTTACTTTTCCCAAAGGGATAACAGTAAATGTAATAACTTCCAGATGTATACAATATACCAAGCTAGGAAACCATAAATAACAAAAGAATAGAGCAACAAAAGTAGGTACATCTTTCTGGGCAACAAAAGATAAAACCTGTTTATTTTCAATTTAAAAGAAGTTTTGAAATCCCTCACTGAAATACATTTATGTACAGGTAAAATATGTTTAAGATATTTGGAATTTCTGAAGACTTGTTATGAAGGCACTTCTTTGTAGATATTTTTATAAACTCCTATGATAAGATTTAAATAAAAAATGGTTATATAAAATAAATTAAAAAGTAATTATAATTAAAAATTATAATTATAATTCAAGTTATTCCTTTACTCCTGGAATTTGTCGACGTTTTATCTTTAGCCATATCATATGATACTGTAATTTATACATAGAAAGATGTACTGGCCGAATGGACGTGGTTTCCAAAGCCAAGAAACAACAAAAAAAAAACTTATTCCATTGAAAAAAAAATAAAGCTGCTATGTTTATGCTTAAGGTGGAAACTAAAATGAAATCCCCTACTGTAGTGATATGTCTACCTATACCTATAAGTTTTTTAATACATAAAATCTGACTTTTTCTAATGAAGTTGTATACCTATTTATACTATTAAACTTGACGTTAATTAATAATTGAGATGACTGAAATAAAAAGCAATCTACATCTATATTCTGTTTTTATAGGATAGAGCTTTAGTGCCTACTACTGGACTTCCTAAGGACGAATCTCAGCCTGTACCTTCTGCATCTTTTGACACTGGGATTCAGGAATTTCCAGCATTTACTGCTTTATCAACTCCAGATACTATACGTTCACAGACCCCTCTACCTGGTACTTCAGCTGAAGTAGATACTCCAAGAAAAGTTGCGCTTAAACGCAAAATTAAAGAATTGCAGCGTAAGGACTGCATTCGTGCAAAACGAATACGAGTATTACAAAAGCGATGTTGGTATCAAAAGAAAAGAATATTTCAACTGAGTAGTGTAGTAAAGGAGTTACAAAAGAAGCAATTCCTTAATGAAGACCATGTTAGTGTAATAATGGATAACTTTGGTAAACATCAAGAACTACTATATCGCATGTTTTGTAGAGCAAAAGCAATGAAAGTAAGTAAGAAATATGGTGAAGAGATAAGAAAGTTTGCAGTTACCTTACATTTCTTTTCACCAAGAGCATACCAATATGTTCGACAAACATTTCAAAATTGTTTACCACACATTAAAACTTTATCTAAATGGTATTCTGCTATTGATGCTGGCCCTGGTTTTAGCAAAGAAATATTAGATCTATTAACAGTGAAAGCTAAGTCACAGGAGCAGAAATTAATATGTTCTTTAGTAATGGACGAAATGGCCATACGCCAACATACTGAATGGGATGGACATCATCTACATGGCTATGTTGATTTTGGATCGACTATTGATTGTCAGCAACTTGATGTTGCCAAAGAGGTACTAGTGTTTATGTTGGTGGCAATTAATGATACTTGGAAAGTACCGGTTGGCTATTTTTTTATCAATGGCCTAAATAGTGCCCAAAAAGCATCGTTAGTATCAAGATGCATTGATGTTGTCACATCATGCCATGTTGACATATCAAATCTAACATTTGATGGTTTACCGTCAAATTTTACAATGGCAAATATTTTAGGATGTAAGTTAGAACTAGAATCTCTAGTTACTTATTTTATGCATGATAATAAAAAAATATATATATTGCCTGATCCATGCCATATGTTAAAATTAATTAGAAATATACGTTTGGAGAGAGAAAAGTATTATTTAATGGGAGTAGAACAATAACTTTAGTTATGTGGAAAAGTTAAATCAACTACAAGAAGACGAAGGCTTGCATTTAGCTAATAAATTGCGACGGTCTCATATCAATTTTTTTAAACAAAAAATGAAAATGAAACTGGCAACGCAATTATTAAGCAATTCTGTGGCCGAAGCACTTTTATATTGTAAAAATATTTTGAAATTAGGCTTTTCAAAATTGTACTGAAACTGCTAAATTCATAAAAATTGTAAATGATGCATTTGATATATTGAATTCTCACAAGATTACAGAGTTTGAATTCAAACAGGCATTAAATCAGCATAATATTGCAAAAATCATAGAATTTAGCAATGAACTAACTGAAGTTATATTAGGTTTAAAGCTTTCTACTGGAGAGCTACTAATTAACTCTAATAGAAAGACTGGTTTTTTAGGTTTACTTGTGTGTTTTACCTCCTTTATAGGATGTTTCAGGAGTATGTTGCAGGAGATAATAATGTTTTAAAATATATACCGGTATATAAGTGTAGCCAAGACCATTTAGAATTATTTTTTGGTTCAATTAGAGCATGTGGCGGTAGTAACAATAACCCAACAACTCGTCAATTTACTGCTGCTTATAAAAAACTAATTGTACGTGCAGAAGTTCGAGATGGGGGGTTGGGTAACTGTGTGCCACTGCAGCAAATAAATATTTTAAATAATATTACCACATGTACAAAATCTTCACCTGAAGATGAGATAAACGAAAATGTTTCTTTGAACATTTCTCAGGAAAGTTCATCAAATATTGAAGACCATTTGAACTTTTCTGAGCAAAGCCAACTGGAGCATGATTATTTTTTCACTACTAGTGCTTTGTCTACATATGTAGAAAATGTAGTTATTTATATAAGTGGATTTGTAGTACGTAGCATTACAAAGAAGATCCAATGTGAAAAATGTATTTCGGTATTGTATGGTAACAAATCCGAATTATTACAAAGTTTTATAAGTTTTAAAGATAACGGAGGTCTTATATATCCTAGCCATGATGTAATAAAATTATGTCTGATGTCGGAAAAACTTATGAGGAAAAACATTATAAGTAGAATAAATACAGCATGCATAATCAATGCTGTTTTAAATGAAGCTTGCGACAAGAATATTTTTGCAAGCCTAAAAGACCATATGTATGATACAAATCCTATTCAAAATCATTTATTATTGTTAATAAAAAGTATAATTAATTGTTATGTTAATATAAGGTTGCATTATGCAGCAAAAAATGTTTCTCAAGCTGAAAAAATTAGAAGTTTCTATACCAAACTGATTCTTTTTAAGGGTCAATAAAATATTTAAATTTAAATATGTTATTTTATTACTAAATATATTCAGAAAATCTAAAACTGAAAATGTTTGTGTACAATTATTTTTATAAGATAAAAAATTTACTTGTAGACTCCTAAACAAAATTGCTTTTAAAATTAATTCAGCTCTTTCAATTTATTGTATAAAATTTTACTTCTGAGCCCCATCTGTCAAATATAAAACATTAATAAAAATGTCATGAGTAAATAAATAATCTTTAAAAATGTTTAACAGTGTATTATTTAAATTTGTAAGTACCCCATGCAAAATATGTCCGCACGCCAATGGCACATGGCGGCCATACTTAGTTACCACTTTGGACTAGAAGGAATCATTAGCATGGCTCTCTCCTGTTCTATTATTACCTCGTTGGATAGTCCTGTAATCCTGTAAATTGTCGCCCGCATTTATCAAATTGCTCCCACTTCCATCTCGATGCGATGCGGACGATCTGAACTAGAGATTAGCCGTTCTAAATGAATAGTTTCATTAATGCACGTCGTGGTAGCATCCGTGCAGTACTCTAGTTTGTTGATCAAGTGGAGTGCGGGTGAAGACGATGCAGGCACGGACTTTTCCTATTACATTGCGCCTCTTTAAACTTCTCACTCAACGGTGTTACTAGTAGAATTAGCAATTTTTTTAAAACTGTGATGGAGTTATGGGAAATTTTCTCTTTTCTCTTACCTTAACGTAAAAACTTTTACTTTCTCTGAATTACTTTACATTATCTTCCGACTCTTGGTGTAGGATTTTTGTATACAATGCGGTAGACAGCTTGATGAACGAGATATAATGGAAGTTCAGGAGAAGCTAAAGTTAATAGCAACAATAATGGTAACTGCTACAAAGAAGATAACGATAATGCGAAGTTTCTTTGATCATCTGCCGGCGTTGATCACGGGTGCTAATAAGAGTGCTGCTAAAAGATGAAGTACATTTTACGGAACTAATAGATTAACTAGACAATTCAGATTGTAAACATATCTACCCTACAATAGTAAGAAGAATATAGTAGTGAGTTAATAAGGTACAATGATTTTCTCTAAATTAGTAAGAAGAATACCGAAATGCTTGGAACAATTTTCTACTTCACAAAGTTGGAGTAACAACTGCAGAGTAGCCAGTCTTGGTGGATTAGTGGTTTGCATGTTTGCTTCATAATCCAAAGATCGCAGGTTCGATCCCCGGCCGAACTGGTAATTTTTCATAGCGGAGAAAAATTTAAAACATGCCTTCTTTTCGGATAGGAAGTAAAACTGTAGGTCCCGTGTCAATGCGATGTTTGGCACGACAAAGATCCCTACTGGGGGTGGAATTCCCCCAGATTCGGCTAAATTCTAGTAGGGTCGGCCAAATGATCATAGCAATCGGTGCCATGAGGTACGACGGATGCTCCGCCATCCTGATTCCTCGCCCAAACACAAACAAACTGCAGAGTAATATTAGGAGAGACAAAGTGATGTCATTTAACTATGCTCGTGTACTGACTCTGGATGACAGTCTGGGCATAAACTGGATGACTATCAACCAATGCCACAACAATAACTGTTGACTGCAATGTTTGTACTTTCATCGAGAGCCGAGATCCTTACTACTATCATTAGTTGAGATATCTTTCAAACGACATTTGCAACGCATGGGAGAACAAAAAAAGAGAAATAAGAGGAAACAGCATTAGCCTTATCATGATGTAAATTTCCTCACTATACCCAGCAGCTGATGAAATACTAGTTTCATTTTGATGATATAACTATCACACGTGGTGACGCTGTAGTATTTTTAATTGGAACCCGTCTAATTCAGTCCATTCTGTGCCAAGTTTGCAATTAATTATTATGCATACTAGAATAGCGTATTAGGTTCTTATACCTGATCATTGAAGCTACCTGCGTCATGAGGCCGCAAGAGCAAAAACTTTAAGTGAGTTTTGGGACTACTTGGAATTTCTGGATCATAATATCTCCAAACATAAGTACCTGGTGGACTATTCTGTTAAGCACCAAAGCTATCGCATCATCTCAATTGGTACAGAAATGACCGGGTTGGATGTGATCCACGGAATCAAGTTTTTTCCATTTAAATACATTGGAGATTTTTTTTATTCTTCTCGCCATAACAGCCTTAATGGAAAAATTACAAATATTTCTACACATGTAGTACTTTTTGCTTAGTTAACCAAATAACTTATGTATTATTTACGTAAACCAACTTTCAAGATTTCCAAGGATTAAATTTTAAGAAATTATTTCTTATTAACAAAAAGGATACCTTTCATCTCGAGCGCTTCCATCATTTGTAATGCAATATTTGAATAGATACTAATTTGCAACTGACCATCCATGATAAACCATAAAATCAAATAATCAAGGTACAGATACTAGCTTTAATAATAGAACTCTTATTGCCTGTAGTTAATTGGGAAAACCTGTTGGCAATAAATGCTATTATTATTATTATTATTATTATTATATTGTTGCCATAATTTTAAAAACTATGATCACTTGAATTCTTACGCATTGAATTCTTGTGATTTAAAGCAGTTAATACTTCAAAGACTGCTTAAAAGGTTTATGTCCAGTAGTACGGTTTAATAATGTAAGTTTAATCCAAATATCCGTTACTAAAAGTCGATAAATTTAAAAATTTTAACACAATGTTGGTCAACACTTTACTGAGGCTTGTACCACTGAGCCATCGGAGAAGAAAATGGCATGGGTGTTTTTAACTTTGTTTTCGTTATAGTATACCGCACTCTGAGGAATTTTACCTATCAACATTACGCCCTGTATATTAGATCTATACACATGCAAATAGGAAAATGTTTGCAACCTGCCAAATATCAGTTATTTCTCCGTCGGTAAACAAGCAAATCAAAGAAAATTAATGTACATCCCCTTTCTACACCTCTATTGTCGTAAACTTTTTAATAACGTCCTAGTTTCCCTTCCAGTCGCACACTGGATCGAAATGAGAAAAACATGGACATTTGACGAAACGATCAAATGTTTAAAATCAATGAGATTTTAATGTAGACGTTTAAAAGACTGTATATAGTGCGGTGACCCCGAATAAAAATATATAAAAATACTTAAATAAAATATCCACCGTTCTGTATTAATTATATACGATGGATTAAGATTGAAATACACCACACATATTCTTTATTTCTCTCAGCTAGCTCAGGTTTGTTCGGTAAAACATAAATTATTTGAATTTCGAGACTCTTATATTCTTTTATGCCTGGAAACAAGAAAAAAACTTAAACTGTAAGCACTTATGCTTCTGCAAACTGGACACCTGTAACTGTAATCTGAATTTGGAAGAGAATAATGCTGTATGCTTGTATTGGCATCAATTAAATACATACGTTAATTGAAATACAACAACTTTATTCAAAAACAAAATTAAATTCAGGAAAGCAAAAACAAAGAGAACGAAAATATAATTCACAATTGGAAATTAAGAATAGAATTCTCTGGTTTGCTCAAACGTTAAAAAAAGTCGTATTATCTGACATAGGATTAAATACAGTTATTCGTTTGAACAAACCATCACAAATAATTATTTAAATGTAAATAAAAATGTTATTCAAAACAAATAAATCTTTATTAAAACAACTTTGATTTTTTTTCATTAAATTAAAAATTAAACAAATCCTTAAAAAGAATTTAATGAATTAAATCAAATAGATTTTTATACCCTAAGATGAACTTTACAAATCAAATTATTATTCCTTTTTTTCTTATGAGAATCAATTATATTTTTTTTTAACCAACCTGGTATTTATGGAATAATTTCCTTTTAAAATAAATCCAATTGGCAAGACTGCTGTAACCAAACAGCTGATTGTTGTTTATAAAATATCGATGAGTAGATCGATAAACACAAATTAAATCCACTTGTATTTATTAAAATGAAAAGCACTTTTACTTTTATTTATACGTAGCACAATAATAATATCTTCATTAAAATTCAGGTAAACACCTTTGATTCTATTTTCAATACTTTGTGACTTGAAATGTGTATACCAATAGTTGGTATACACTTGAAAATGTGTATACCAACAATATTTTATATATCATTCTTCGATCTCCAAAGGCAAGCTTCAAAGATCGTGAAATAAATAAAGATTAGTAAAAGTTTCACAGTTTTATTAAAATACAACCTGACAATATTGTTTCGACAGCTATGCTGTCATTATTGTATTGTAACATTATTGTCAAGATTGTAACAAGTTGTATGATATCACTCCGTATAATTTTATATATTTTGCGAAATGATATATCAGCATCATATATGTATGTAAAAAAGCTTGTCTATAACAACTGCAATAAAAATTGCATTAAATATCACAAAATAAATGCCAATGTCCATCGTTTAGCTATTTCGACCTACTAAGCGTCGCTAGTTTTCTTTTCTAAAATTTTGTATGGCGTTTTTAGCCTGGACTGGAAAAATAAAAATGCCATTATAAAAGAGATCCAACTTTATATAAAGCTATTCTTAAAAATTAGGTTTTGATTTTTAGGAAACAATTTTTTACTTTTCTCAACGTAAGTTTTCACTACATTTTTTGGAACTAAACATCTGTTCGAGAATCTATAACAAGGTGGATCATCATGTCACACGAAGTCAACAATGCCGATTGTAATGTAATAATGCCGACGTCCACACACTTGTTAGGAGTGTTCATCTTCCGGTCCGGACGATGTTTTAATGCCATAATTGATGAAACTACCGAAGTTTCATTATCAAAACAACTATATTTTTGCATACAATATTTTTAGAGGATACAAGAATTCATTTCTTTTTTTGAAATTTCAGACATGGCAGAGAAAAATGTAGCCAATGTAATTATAAATAATTATTATGTATAGGTTTAAGTATTAATAATTTACGTGGAAAGGCTATGATGGCATCGCCAATATGTCTGGTTCTCAAAACATTAGGCCCAGAGCACTGTATACTCATTGTAGCAGTCACTATTTAAATTTGGCTATTTGTAAGGCATTGTCGATACAATCAGCTAAAAATGCCATAGGTACTATCCAGTCTATATTACAACATTTTGTCGTGAATCGCAAAAAGAATGGTCTTATAAAAAAAGCTCAAGAATTAATTATGTGTATAACATGCTGGCTAGAAGAATAGGAAGCAATTTTAGAACTATACGAATTATTGCAAGCAATATGATTATTTCTAGAAAAGTAGTTGGTGATGCTAAATTAACATCAAGCGTTATTAGTACTGCCTATATTTCCGCTTTTCAAAAATCTGATTTCGTAACTTATTAACACGGGTAACACTCCGATACCATGCCCGATGCCACTAATTATGATAATTATATGATCGAAGAGTTAAAATGATTTCTGATTCTTTTTGTCACTAGTTGTGAAGGTTAGCCAAGTTATACAAAGTATTATTATTTTGCAACTAGTTGTAAAAAGAAACATATTTTAACCGATTGATTTTGAAGCGAGATTTAATAAGTTTTAAGTTATAGTAATACTAGTAATGTAAAATTGTGGAAATTCCCGGATGTGTAAAAATCTAGGTTATATCATTTTATTTTTGTCGGTATTTAAAGAATATGAAATCGATGGTTGTGAAAAAGTACGGTTGTATAAATTTCTGGTTGTGTAAAAATTCAGTTATAGGAAATTATTTTTGTGAATTTTTGCAGAATATGAAATCGATGGTTGTGAAAAAGTACGGTTGTATAAATTTCCGGTTGTGTTAAAATCCAGTTGTAGGAAATTATTTTTGTGGATTTTTACTGAATATAAAATCGATGGTTGTGAAAAAGTACTGTTGTATAAATTTCCGGTTGTGTAAAATTATTCCTTGTAACATTTATTTTTGGGTTAATTATTTTTGCTCTTTATAGGGTTAAAAGAATCTAGATAATATTTTTGTGGATTTTTTCGGAACGTGATATTTCGAGTTGTGGAAATAGGTATACGGTTGTGAAAAAATACGGTTGTGTTAACATACTGGTTGTAAACTTTATTTTAGGTATAAATACGGTTGTTTATTTTTCCTGTTGTGTATTTTCTAGCCCCCCAATACATTTAACGACATTAAATTTTTCCACGATAATTTTGCTAATAAATATAGTTATTTTTACTGTTTTATGGCAATATGTTAATTTGATCTAGGAATTTATTTGTAATGTTGGTCACTTCGTATTCTACACTCTACAGAGCTAGTTAAATCAACTACCAACGACTCAGATAAGTGCTAATGTAATGCTATCTTCGTCATACTCGTAGATAATGAGAGTAAAGCACAACAAAACGCTTTCGGTGGACGGATAGTATAGTCGTTATGCGCAGTAGGTATGCGTAAGCTCGAGTACCTCATGCATTTTTGCCGATTAAATATTTTGTTAAAACTCTTTTAGTATAGAACAATAATGTAAAATTGCTATTATTTAATATCTCCAATTATTTAAACCCGAGGAACAATAACGTTCTAATGTAAATAATTTATTTAAATAATTCAATATATTCAATTTAACTGTTCATACTTTTACTTATTTTTTATTTGTTTTAGTTGTTATAGCTCTATAAATAGACACAATGGACAATGATGAGGCAATCATAGTCAAAAATGAAATCGATATCAAAATAGAACCAGAAGTCATAGAAGATTGCAGTATTTCAAAGGAAATTAAAACATACATTGATGATGAACAGAAACTGTTCGCTAACACCAGTACTTCACAAAAACACGAACAACTGAATACTGATGGCAAATATAAATGTAATGCATGTCAGCAAAAATCTTTCCACGAATCTAATTATCATGAACACATGTGCACTCATACAAGCGGAAAACAGCTTCTGTGCAATTTATGTCACCATAAATGTTTATGTAAAGGGTATCCCGAAAGACACATGGAAGACGATGGTGAAAAACCATTTGAATGTAATTTATGTAATTATAAATGTACTGTAAAAAGTAAACTGAGAATTCACATGCTTACGCATAGTGGTGAAAAACCATTTGAATGTAATTTATGTGATTACAAATGTTCACGGAAGGATAATCTGAAATGCCATATGTTTATTCATAGTGGTGAGAAGCCATTTGAATGTAATTTATGTGATTATAAAAGTTCTGCAAAAAGTAGGCTAAAACTACATATGTACACTCACAGTCGTCAGAAACCATTTGAATGTATGTTATGTAATTATAAAGGTTCACAAAAACGTCATCTCAAAAAACACATGCTCATTCACAGTGGTGAGAAACCATTTGAATGTAATTTATGTGATTATAAATGTTGTGAAAAAGGTAGACTCAAAGAACATATGCTCACTCATAGCAGTGAGAAGCCATTTGAATGTAATTTATGTGATTATAAAAGTTCTGCAAAAAGTAGGCTAAAAATGCACATGTACACTCACAGTGGTGAGAAGCCATTTGAATGTAATTTATGTGATTATAAGTTTTTACAAAAAAATCATCTCAGAAATCACATGCTTACTCATAGTGGGGAGCAGCCATTTCAATGTAATTTATGTGATTATAAAAGTTCCCGGAAAAATGGCCTCTCGAAACATATGCTCATACATAATGATGTGAAACTACTTGAATGTAATTTATGTAATTATAAATGTCCACTGAATGCTACTCTTAGAAGACACATGTTAATTCATAAGAAAAAGGAATTTAAGTCCAGTAAATAAATTCGCGAATACCTATTATAAATAAATATCCATTTGAACGTAATTTGAAAACAATGTAACATCATATGAAATAACGATATTGAACCATTTATTTCAGTTGAATTAAAATCAGAAAGATGACGAGCTTAGGTGTTTTAAATAAATTTAAGATTTAGAATAAAGATAATGTACTTTTTCTAAAACATAAAGATGTGCCCATTTAGCCACAGTACTTTCAAATCAAAGTTAACATATCTGTAAACAGCCTAAGGCATAAAGAAGGATAACTTTTTAAAGCTGAGGGGTCTTTCAAGGTGATTAATAACAAAACAATGTAGATCACCGATCAAGGATACAATAACAAAGGAATCGTTAATCCAACATTCATACACCTATTCCTACAGATCATGTAGTCAATAAGTCAATTTGTGGTTTATAATTAGCAGATCCAAACAGGAGATAATTCAAATCACAAACTGAGCAACCGTTAGAACAAGCTGGGGATTCAATAATTCCAAGTTTATGCAAATAAAATGGAAACTTTTCGTTACCTAATCTCAGCCAAGTTATAGATGACTGGAAAAGCGACTAATTTTAAAGCGACTTTTATACCAGGAATCGGTTTTCACAAGGCGGCACTATTAATACAAATAAGCCACTTATTTCATTTTAATAGTATTTCTAACATACATACATACTTACCTCTTATAACATATTTTGTTTAAATGTAGTAATCCTGAAATTATAAATCACTAAAATTGTTTTTATAATGTTATACCAATATGTAATTTTGTGATATTTATATTTTAATATTTGAAAATGACTGTTTGCGAAACATGTAATATTTATTTATTTATACTATTCTAATTAAATGTGGAATGAAGACGTTATATTTTTTTTACCTTATATTCATTTCTAATAAAGTGCCTTCTTACCATTGCAAACTATTCCACCAGATATTAGTTCTTTTGCCAGCAGATTAATGGTTTTGTTGGGATCAATATTAGAGTGTCCTTTCACCAATAAAATGAGACTAATATAAGGATACTAATGTGGATCCTAAGAATAATTTCTAAATATCTAATATATTTGAATTAGTAATGGTTTCTAGAATCACATATTTTATGAATGAATGCAAATTATTCAATAGAGATCAGCATGGGTATACCGGGTGTCCCAAAATGCTCTTTACATGTAATATCTCGCCTTATTTGGAAAGATAAAGCAATCAACCAAAAACTATTGCCAATGACTCAAAATGGCCCTTTAGAAAAACATCATTAAACTCTGGTTGCATAGCAACATTTCAGATCATACAGGATCATACCAAGATGATTAATTTTTAAAATTGCAATTTATTCGACACTTGATTCTGCATACACTAGTATGCCGTACTTAATTATCTAATACGTAAGTAGTAAGCAAAAGCCGGTTTAAGCCCACAACTCCCCATGTTATTCTTATGGGAGTTTCGTTTTTAAGACAGGACAATTTTGTGAGGTTATGTGTGTCAAACTTACAATTGAGTGAGGTTATGTGTGTAAAACTTGTCGTCCTTCCCGCCAGATGTCAGCATGGGTGCGGGTTTAAGTGTTTAGGCGGGAAAAAGTCGAATGTGATGCTTGTCCGTGATTGGTCGGATCGAATTGGCGGTAAAATAGGTAGCAGCATGTGTCGCTAGATGTCTCTGTGTGCGTGGTTTTGGCGGGAAAAATCAAATCTCAGGCCAGTTCGTGATTGGTCCGAAGTTTTGGCGCTAAAGGAGGTTGCAGGTGGTGTCGCTTTGGAGCGCGTGAACGCGGCCGGGCGGGGCGGGTTAAATAGAAAATTTTGTCGCGGCGTTGCGTGGGCGGGTGCCCCGGTGGGCCAGTGGGCCGTTGAAAGGGGTTAATTTGAAACGGGTTTGCGCGCGACCTCGATCGAGGGGGTAGGGGGGGTGGACTAGTGCTCTAGCCTCCTAAGGGAAACTAGTGCAGTATTGCTTGTGAGATCGACATGTGGATGATGTATAGTGCTCAGGATTATCCCGTGGTGCGAGACGCCGTTAGCGGGGTGGAATGTTTATTGAGGCAGTTCGAGGATGGTGCTAAAGACGCTATGCACGAAGCGGTTTACGACTGGCAACAGATGTATGGCGGTTACGAATATTGTATGAAGCTTCACGGAACGTATTTGAAGGGGATGGAGTTGTGTGAAGCGTGTTTGCGAATGGAAATCTCGTTGGAAGTTTTATATGAGGAATTAAAAAAATTAGATTTGACGCATCATCTGTCCGATGAGATGAGAAAGTTTTTTAAAATACCGTCCATCGATGATGATGATGAGATGGGGGATGCGGGGGAGGAGGCGGGGGATGTTGACGCCGACGATGCGGAGGGGGGCGTGTGAAGTGAAGTTTCTTTTCAATTATATATTATTAGCCTTAGTGAATTCGTTGAGTGAAGACGTTTTTGTAGTAGGGCAAAGATAATGACGATGAGTGAACCGAGTTTGACAGAGATTGCATCATCATCAGTGGAGGCGGCATCGGCAGTGATGGATGGCGTAGCAAGATTTTTTTCCTGTCTGAATAATATTGGATCGGCAGTTCAGAAACCGGTAAAGAAATTGAAAGATCTACCTGTAGATCGGGAATATCTGATGTTAGACGTCCGAGCCATTAACACGAAAACGCATAGTCGCTCGTTGCTGGTAGAACTGGAAGATTTTGTGTTATTTTTGCCGAAAAGAATAAGTGATTATTTAACTAATGAAAAAATAGCGATGTTAAACATGTGCACGTGTTATTTGGCTTATCGAGGACAGAAACTTGCACAAGATGACGTCACCGATGGCGGTGATGTGGAAGAGGCCGGTGAGGGGATAAAGAAGCAAAAATTCGCTCCTAATTCGTTCGCTCTAGTGGAATTTATACCGATGTTTCCCGAGACAACAAAGCAGTAGTAATCGAGTACGTCTCAAGTGAAAAACACGTGCATCATGTTATTGTCGACGGTGGCCTTGGTGTTGTCGTCGATTGCTGCCGACCGTAAAGTGCTTTACGTAGCTCATCCGGTCGGAGCAAAAGAGGCCTACGTTGGGTTCTATTTTAGCGAAAATGACGACACCTCATCACCATCATCATCATCTCCAATACCGGAGGCGTGGAATAGAATGCAAACAGAATATGTAAATAGTACCTTCGCATTTTCCTATGCACTGGGGGCCTTTCATCAGCGTCATCGAGAACGTTTTATTTGGATCAAATTACGTTATCTGTATCAAAATGAAAGCTGGCAAGAATCAGAATGGACACCCCTGTTGTGGAATAGAACAAATTCCTCGTCACCGGTAGGAGGAGGAGGAGGTGTGGTGGATGGAACTATTAAAGTTTTGTTAATTTCAAATAATGTATTTGCCCTTGTCATACTACTGATGGTTGTATTAATAATTTTTAGATTGTTTACTTACTTTACCTTGTAGATAATTGTATGTAAAAATAAAACATTATTTTATTACATCATCATCTTTTATTTCATTCTTAGTTAAGTACACATAAATAATACAATAATTATAGCTAGTAATAATAATAAAAGGAAATTATTCTGTTTGTTTGATTAATTTGTCATTTTGAGACAGTGCGTAATATATTTGATTTACATTATTAATAGCACACCGACAATAATTGAGAATATGTGAAAAACATGGTGGTTTCCAGTGACGTAGAGGAGCCATCTTTTCAAGGAACTCTTCTTCGGGCATTCGATCATCCAAGTCTATCACCGGCAACGTCGTGTGATTTCGCAGGTAATCGGATTTAATTTTACCCTTGCAATATATGGTGCTGTCTCGCGACGTGACGACACTTAAGATTTTTTCGATTTCTCGCAAATCCGTATTACCGAAGGACCATCGCAATCCGTGATGATACCTGGTGAGCCAGTTGACGGTGGTCTGTTGCGAAAGTGTCAATTCATGAAATGGACACGGCGGTTTAAAGACATAATGAGCTGTTCGTTCTCCGTCAGTAATGGCCATTTCTTTCGGAACAAAATGGGGTGCTTCGAAGCCCTGCAAATCTATTATTATCATCGTTTACAGGGTGGTAACGGTGCTCGTAACTGGTTCGTACGATACTATGGTGTCGTGAAGTAATAGAACGTACGCGTACGTGTTGTTAGCGAACGCTGTGCTCGCTTCGATCTCAATTTTAATACTAACCGTCCCCGCCTTTACACTCTCGTCCTGTTTCGATAGATCGATGACGTAGAGCGGGGATTTAAGAAATTCGCTGTATCTCATGAGAGGGTGGGGAAAATGAGGGTTGTTTCCGTAGTAGGATGACTGAAAGTCGCAGTAATTTCTGTACGCCTCCGTAAATAAGTTTTTATTAAAGTCCAAGTTCATGCGTCTATTGGGGTGAGCCACCGAATCGATATAGACCGTGATATTTTTTATGTTGGCGTGATTGAAGGTGCTCGCGTTTTCTTTAGCAATATTTTCCTTGTTCACTTGAAATCCCACGATTACATGATGAGGTCTCTCGAAGGCTTTCACGGACCCCAATTCTATAACATCCTCGCGTCCGCTGCGTAACCCGGGTATGATGTTAAGGGTTCTTTTTCGGAAAGGGATCGTGATGAATTTGCCCTTGTCGATTTTGTTTAGGAGCCGTAACTTGGCGGCGTCGCTCAACCTGAAGTGTGGCACTCGCCATTCTATTTTGCTGAGGCTAATGTTCCCATCGCTTTCTGCGCTTTGAATACAATTTGAGTCTGTACGAGCACGAATCAAACTTAACTGCATTTTGGACCATACGATTAACTTATTATAGTCCTCGGCTATTCCAAACCACAATGATAAGGGTATAAGACATGAGAACTTCTTATCCGTACTCTCGATGGAAATGGGGAGAGTAAAGGGATCGGCACCCCATCCGGCGATCTCGAGCGATTTAATGGTGTCCTTGTTGTAAGCTGCAAGACCCCTCATGGTGGAGGTAATCCCCGGTCTTCGTATAGACTCGATCATGGTATCGTTCAGGCTTAATTTGACCTCTTCGAACAGATGGGAAATAGCGTTGTTGACTAGATTACATTGTTTTGTGGGGTCCGCAACTTCAAGTTGTCCTTCCACATACAGGAAACTCTCATAAATGCTGACGAGCGAATCTCGTTGTTCCACCGTTATGGTGACTTCATCGCTAGATTTGAAGTTTTCCGCTCGAGTCGGGGGCGTATGGGCGATCCATTTCTGTTCGATAATATCCTCATCGAGTCGGATGTCGTCGAATATGTTTAATTTTTCACTGCTCATCACTTTCTTTCAGAACTGTAAATCCGAGAGATTTCAAAAAGTGAACGTCTTGAGGTTTTAATCGTTTAACGTTCGAACGATTAGTGACGTGTAGAGCGCGAGCCGCTCTTTTATAATGGGATATTATGTCTTCATTCGTCTCCGTTTTTCTCATTATCATATTATTATTATTATTACCAGTAGTACTAGTAGTGAAGTCTAACCCCATTTTTTCTCTCGTTCTTTCTTTTTAAGCTCCAATCGTATAGTAGCGTCTTCGTGTCCGAAATTTAATCGTTCTCCGTTTTGATTCGTGAGTGATAACGTGATATTATCTATTTGATCCGCAACTACTACTGGAAGATATATTACGTTTGTAGGTTTTTCGTTCACTTGTTCCCCCGGCTCCACGTCCAGCGCGAATTCGTATATTGTATGTACCGGGGTGTCGTTATAATGTGCGCCTCCAGTTATATTACAATTTATTCGTATACTACTGGCCGGTGATATTTTAACGGGTAAATCCGATTCGTGTAATACGTCCGCTTCTAAAACTTTGGGGGAGAAGCCGAGCATGCGTCCGATAGAGTCGTCGGGGCGAAAATCAATGGCATATTTACTTTTGATTTCACACTTTAAAGTGTTCGTATTCGGTTGCAGAGAAAATATTTCTTCCTGCTTGAGAGTTTCATTATTGGTTAGCGCCAATTTTTTCGATATGTACTCATTCAACGAATTTATTTCATATGCCCCCTCCGCTATGAGTAGCTGTCTGTTTTTTTTATCGCCCGGTTTGCGCCAATAGATCTTATTATTGCCTGGATAGATGTTTCGGAGAGCGTTGTAGGTCCAGTAACCTATTAGTCCTAACGTGTACTCGTAGTCGGCATTTAAGGCAACCGGCGGATAATAGTTAGTACTCAGGTAACTGCCTGTACCCGTTAAAGTGAACGTCTCGGACATGATTAAACGAGGACGCGTCACATACCCTCTTTTTATCTCCTCAGAAATTGCAAACACAGATGTCCGCAGTTGTAGGAATTGTAATTTTGATATCGTTCCGTGTTATAGGTCATGTTTCCGGCATTTTTGCCGAAATAGTTCACAAGTTCTCGCGGCGGCTTTAAATTTCCAAATCCGTCGAAATATTCAATCAAGTTGTTGCGTTTCCTGTATGCCACCCAATGCGTTCCTTTCCCCATTGTCGAATCCAAATTGACTATTCCACTTTCGTTCTTCCAAGGTCGCGAAGGTAATCCATCGCGCATAAATACGCCTCGAAAATGGGGTATACCTGTGGCATATTTGTAGATGTCAATGTTGGTGAGAGGACGTCGAGGCAAATTTATTAGTTTTTTGTCGGCTTTTTTCGTAAATAGAGCCCTCTGCCGCCGCTTTTAGGTTTCTTGCTCAAGTACAAACCGAGGCCCGATTTACTCGGCGACCGGTGTTTTATAATCATACTTCCGCCTTTTCCGATCGCTATACCCTCCATCCTCCTATTATGGTCCTTCATTTCCACCAATTGATCTTTAGCGGATTTTACGTCTTTCACGGCTTTAACCACCTGAGATACGCCCCCGGCCAGCGAGCCAATCGCAGCGAGTCCACCAAAAATGGCCGGCAATAAGGGAAGTAGACCACCTTGTTTTACCGCCCCACCTGGAATAGGAATTACTCGAGGTTGTCTCACACATCTTCTACCTCCTGCTTCTTTAACGGCTCTTCTCGCCGCACCCACAGCTATTTTCGCAGCTTTCGCGATAGTTTCCGCTTGAGCACCTTTTACGGCGTTAAGTCCGGTTTTCATGATCCTACCGAAAGCGACTTTAGATTGTTTATTACCGCCGCCGCCACCTCCTCTTCCAAACCCCATTCCAAGTTTTCTTTTAGCTTTCATGACGTTGGTCACGAGCCAAGCGTTTGCTTTCTCCGAAACACTGGAATCCTTTGCTTTAACCCGCTTCCAGGCTTCTTGTTCGAGAACTGCGTCCGCAAGATGTCTCGATTTCACGTCCTGATGACTCGAATAAGCGATATCGTGCTCCTTACAAGCGGCGTCCAAGGGATTTACGCCGGGATCTCCGCGTGCTAACCTTTGCCCCAATCGTGTACCGGGACCGCAGAATTGATACCCCGGAAGGTGTAGTTCGACGGGTAGTTTATCTATAAGCTTGTTTAAGACACCTCCGCCTTCGTGCACGATCATTTGAACGAATAACTTCGTATCATGCGTACAAGCTTATTTATAGCATAATCTTCATTTTTTATTACTTGCCGGATATAGCGGAAAAAAGAATGAAAATCGTGCAACAACGTGAAAGGTTAACCGTACGCGATTTGGAAAAGGAGCTGCTCATGGACTCTGGGGCAAAAGTTGATGGTGCTAAGCATAGCAGTTTGTTCCCATCCTCCATCAGGTGCTTGATAGTGGGACCCTCCGGTTCCGGCAAATCAAATGCGATGCTCTCCATGTTGGTGGAGCCCAAAGGGTTGAAGTTCGCCAATATTTATATTTATTCCCGGTCTCTTCATCAACCGAAGTATACGTTTTTGAAAGAAGCGCTGAAGCGTGTAAAAGGCATGGGGTATTTTACTTTTAGCGAAAACGAGTCCGTCATGATGCCCGATGAAGCGCGCCCTAACTCGATTTTCGTGTTTGACGATGTCAGCATGGACAATCAGAATCCGATGCGTCATTTCTTCAGCATGGGGCGACATCACGGTATAGACAGTTTCTATCTCTGTCAGTCTTACACGAAAATTCCTAAACATCTGCTGCGCGATAACGCGAACATGTTATTGATTTTTAAACAGGACGACTTAAACATGCGTCACGTTTACGAAGATCATGTGAGCATCGATATGTCTTTTAATAAATTTCGGGACATGTGCACTCGGTGCTGGAAAGACAGTCGCTACGGATTTCTAATGATCAACAAGGATTGTGACTTCAACAACGGACGTTACAGAATAAATTTCGACGGTTTTATTAGACCCTAACCGCTATAAATTCGAAGTAATTTAGTTAGCTCATCTAGTCGAACTAAAGTAGCGATCGATATTGTAACCTTATTATTATGGGGGACAACATCGCAGCCGATAAACTTCGTAAAAGAGCATTAATTCGAGTTGCTAATGATATACGAAGGAAATTTAAAGCCTTACAATCGGGCGCGCAACTTAAAGAAATCGCTTTTGCTAAAACGCACAAACCCCTTCTGGATCCTATAGAAGACATCGCTCGCTCCCTGAAAACCATTAACAAAAAAGGAAAAATAAGCGCTCCGATGAAAATGCCGTTGGCCTGGTCCACACCCGTTTTTAGCACAGTAGCGGCTACTCCAAGTACTTCCTCTCCTACATCAAAATTGCTTACAAAAATGCACACATCGGTTTCCCCTAGATCAAAACTGCTTAAAAAAATACGCACATCGTTCAAGATGAAGGGTGAAGACGAAGAGGAAGAAAAAGTGGAAGAAGAAGGCGACGAAGCAGGAGGGGTGGACAAAAGGGTGGAGTCTGGTAACGAGGATATATATCCGGCATGGGAAAATGTGTCAACGCGAGACTTTTTAGAACAATATCACCCGCTACCTAGGAAATATCTTTCTCTTATGCTGCGAAACGATCGAAGTATAGATAACTCCCCGTACGGTGTTAAGTATGACGTTAATTTGGATAAATGGAATTTTGGAGATTCCTTCCTCGACGTTGGAAATAGAGAGAAATATTTTAAAGTCAAAGGAGTTAGGTATGATGGAACGCATGGGTTGTATGAACTTTTAGTTCTAAAACGACCCGCTAACTATACAAGGCAAGACGTTAGAAATTACATAAGTATACTTCGCGCCACCAATGTCGACAAAATACCGCTATCGAAACGTTATGTTGGCTATAAATATACGGAGATCATTAAACCGATCATTGAATCATTAGAAGAAAAAGAAATGAGAGAAACAACGGGCAAAGGTGTACTTTCCAGTATGAAGCGTGTCAATGATAATCCCATCGAATATGTGTATTGGGATACGCCCTCAGAGCTCGTTCAACGTTTAAGATTGCTCATTGCTTCTCAGAATGCCGGAAATTCCAATGTTCAAAATGAAATTGCTAGTATTGTTGAGGAATTGCGAGAAGATGGTTATATAGCTTGAACATGAGTAAAAATTAATTCATTTTCATGATGCCCGTGGATAAATTTGGACGGGTGGTTCATCGAAGTTCTTCTTCTTCGGGAGGTAAACAACAACAACGTCCTTTGTTTCCATTAACAAGCACCGGCGGGTTTGACATCGAACAACGACGACTTTCGAATATAGGCCATCCTTTGGAAGAAAACGATGCAGTGCCGTTAAAACGATTAACTGAAGAAGTAAAAACCTGGGAGCGTAGAGAAAAATTCTACACCGACAAAATAGACCCGTTGTTAGTGCAAATCAATAACGGGATAAATCAATTACAGCCAATTATCGAAGCTAAAAAACAGGGGCAATTACTCACTCAGCAGGAATCGATCGATTTAATGAAAACAGAAAGGCAGCGTTTCGAGACGTTTTATGTTTCACTTGTGAACCCCCTTGCTGAAAATTTCAACAAAACCATTGCGAAATTGACTGAACGTGTGGATGTGTTAGAAAGATACCATAAAAAACAAAAAACGTAAAATATTTAAAATACTAGTACTAATATGAGCGATGTAAAGAGAGCAATCGTTAACGAGATCCACAGGCAGGCTAGAATAAATTTCCTCAGACGTTCAGCAATCGTTCTAGGGTTCGATGACCTCTGGGAAAGCGATATAGCAGTCTTTAACTCTTATGCTCATTACAACAAGGGATATAAATACGTTCTGGTGGTAATAGACGCTTTTTCTAAATATGTGTGGGTAAGGCCTCTAAAATCTAAAAGCGGGAATGAAGTTGCCGGTGCTATGCGAAGCATATTGGATGAAAACTTGCGAAAACCTAATAACTTGGCCACTGACCGCGGAGGTGAATATTTTAACACTCATTTCAAGAAATTAATGTCGGAACATTCCATCAACCACTATTCAACGTTTTCCACTAAGAAAGCATTTTTTGCGGAAAGGGTGATTAGGACACTTAAATCTAATCTCTACAAGGAGTTCAGTTTCAACGGGAATTATAAATGGTTGGATATACTGCAAGATGTTGTCGATAAGTACAACAGCACCGTGCATAGGTCAATTGGTCTAGCCCCCATCAATGTGACATTTCGCACGCCTTTAAATCGTTCGAATGATGATGATGACGGGGTCCCCCCAAAACCTAAATTTAAAGTAAACGATATGGTTCGTATTTCTAAGTACAGAGGGGTTTTTTCGAAAGGTTATCACCCCCAGTTCAGCACTGAATTATTTCGCATAAGCAGGGTGCAATCAACTAGACCGACAACCTATCTGTTAGAAGATGTGAGAGGTGCCCCAATCAAAGGTTGCTTCTATGAACCGGAATTGATGAAAACTAAACACCCAAAAAGCTTTTTAATTGAACGTGTATTACGAACAAAAAATGATCAATTATATGTGAAATGGTTGGGTTTTGATAACACACACAACAGCTGGATCAAGAAAAGTGATTTATTATAAAAAATAGTCTGTTTTTGTATATACTTTATTTACAATATAATAATAATAATAATAATAATTAGAAAATATATGCATAAATAATAGTCTACTTATCTATATATACTAAGATTTTATTTACACTAAATACTTACAATATAATAATAATAATAATAATTAGAAAATATATGTACAAATAATAGTCTACTTATCTAAATGTATAAACTAAGATTTTATTTACAATAAAAAATTATAAAATAACTCCCTCCTCTTTTTCATTTATTTTAAAATGACCCCATGGAAGGGTATCAATTTTATTTTTTAGTATAAAACGTTTATCATCACATGAATCTAGAGCTTTTTTCCTAATAAAATATGTATAAAGATTATGTTTATCAGAACGAATGCTTCTATTAACGGCATATGTAATTTCCGAATCAAATAAACTTTTGAAATAATGTTCGAAACTTAATCTATTTTTTAGAGCCTGCTGCCCTACGCCTTTGGCCTTACAAACCTCCTTACCCTCCTCCTTCCGCATGGAATACATTTTCGATTTCAAACCGACAAATTCCATTAAAAGTTTACCGTTTAATTCGTCTTTGAATTTACCGGGAACTTTCTTATTTACTTTCTGTATTCCATAGGGGTTCTCTGGAGGATAATCGGACGTATCGAATATTCCCTCCGATCCTTTCGCGCTTTCCTCTCGTATAACGTCATAAATATCTAATCCGTCGGTACTATTTGCACAAGCATACACCATTCCGTCCGTGTCCGTATAAAGCAAGATAGCGGGGCAGGGTTGCTCTAACATAAACTGATAATGAAAAGAGTACATTAATAATTTAGACAAGTCTAAAATCACCATCCCCAAATAAACCGGTTGGTTATATTTAACCACGGTTTTGTTTAGTTCGACGGCGACCAGATTTTCTTTAAATATCGTACAGGAACGGAACTCCGGTAACGCGATATACTTTTGGGCGCTTCTAAAAGAGTACGCTAATTTGATCTTTCGATGTTTCCGGATATTTTGCATCGTCTTGCCGAAAACCGCGTTGTTCATGAGCTTAAAGAAGTCCTTTTCGAACTCGTTTTTTGCCTTAGCCCTTAAACTCGTGTTCAAGTCTATGTAGGGTTTGAGCCATCTCCGTTGAGAGAATTTTAAAACTCTATGAACCTTGGTTAATTGCAGGCCGTACAATAAACATTGAAACAGGTTTCGAACATGTAAAACGTATTTAAATTTTGGAAACATAGTCAACATTAATTTTGGGGGGGAATTATTTGAAGCCGTAGGAGGCCGCCGATGCTCCGGGCAAAAGGGAAACGCTGACGTTTTATCTTGAATTTCCCGGGGCACGTTAAGATCTACTTCCAAAATTAATGAGGTAGGGACTTCTTCCTCGTCAACCGCCATGTTTAGAGCGAGCATGCACGCTCGATCGGTATACATTTTCCAATCCGGTTTTTCCTCGCATTTAAAATTTTTTAATATATTTTCTATCTCGCGAACCCGATTTTCCGACAACCATTCAAAATTCCCGTACGGTAAACTTTCAGACATCGCGTAACCGTAAAGGTTATTGGCATCTACATAAAGCAAACAACTTGAAGGCTCCTTCTCGTTATAATTTTCCTTCATATATTTATTGTTTGCTTTTGCGTATCTATGCGAACATTGGGTAATCCCGCCTCTTATCGCTTTTTCAAAAAACAACACCATATCTATGTCGGTCAACAAATCTAATTTTACACGTGTACACTTTAAAGCAGCTGACCACGCTAATCCGGGCCCCGTATAAAAATGTACACTGTCTAAATCGTATATTTTCATACATAAATCGCGAAACTGTTCAAAAACATCAGCTAAGATTTTTACGTCACACTTTAAATAAAGTTCACTGTATTGCGCCAACGATTTTATGTTAAATGTTTTCCATACATTCTGAACGTGCTCGTAATCTTCGCAGCTGATATGTTCTTCGCGAAGAGCATTATAAAACGATTCTTTCGGCGGTAATTCCGTTTCATTGAGTTTCCCCCAACTATTCATGTAATCGTAACAAAATATGCCTTTACGTCGTACTAAATTAAATTGTTCGGGATTTGGAAAGGCTTCGCGAACAAAATTAAACATTTCCGGGGCTAAATTATTTGCTAAAACATCCAAGCTTCTAGCTAAGAACCGATAACTGTCTATAAACCTCCATGTCATCTTAGCACATTTTTTTGATACTGAAATGTAATTTTCTCTTGTCACGGGTAGGATATTTACCGGTTCGCGGTTGAAATTTAATTCATTAATTATGAAATGTATATCATAGCCTGACATGTTATGAAACAATATGGGAATGTAATTGCCGCATTTGTATTGCAGGTTACAATTTTGACAAAGGGCCGATAGGAATTTCCCGGTGAAATGATCATGATTTCTAACTTTGATAACCAAATCCTCATTGAATTCTTGCAAACAATGGGGGCACAGTGTGGTATTATCATACCCCTGCTGTTCCTCCAATGTAAGCGGCAGCATTGGAATGTTAATTTTTATCTTTTCCTCTATTATTGCGGTTTCTTTTATCAACTCGTTAACCAGCCATTTTTGAGGATTTGTTCCTACATAACTTTTATAATGTGATAAGGAGGGATCGAACGAACAAACGACCTGGTATGCGACAGCGAAAGGTATATGTTTTTGATATGGTATAGTACAGCTTTTGAAATGCGTAACATCATCATCATCATCATCAATTTGATTACACGGCACTGTTAAGCATTCAAAATCGGCGTATACAACGAAGGGGTGACGTAAATTAAAATTTAAATTTTTAAAAGACAATGTATTTTCACCCGGTTTATCAAATTCTATGCGAACTGCATCGAACTTTTCACAATCATCCAGGTGATTGTTCAACGATTGGACACTGCTGAAGTGCCTTAAGCACCTGTCACATATAAAAGTACGGTGCTCGTGCTTGGTGATGGACGACCCACATAAACGAGACATATTCTTTATCCAGCAGTAGTGAGATGCTTTCCTCTTTCTCACGTACAACAAATTAATATGGTGTTGTTTTTTAGATTTTGTATGATAAAGAGGCCCCATCACTTTACTACCCTGCAAGCCGTACACGTTAACGGAAATGTTAGGATTTTGACGTTCAAATTTGGGGATGTCCGTAATTTTCACCGGAGATTTAATACCCTTAATATTAAATAGTTGTTTGAAATTTTGCGGATACGAGGATGGTAATTCTTTATGGTGTGTATTACATGGATAAAGAGCGGAAACTAGAGCGTAATAGAAGCATTCATTATCCGTATTTTTTACATTTATAATGGCGTGCTTGCTTTTAATTACAGTAGGCAACTCGATAAATTTAGAAGCTCTTAAAGGCGAATATTTGTTGATATTTATAGCTAACGAATTAATACGACTAAAACTACCCCCTGACCCCACTTCTTCAAAGGATCCCATCTGTAAAAAAGGAAAAAAACTAATTAAAAGTGAATTTTTAAAAAACTTCATATACGCACCTGTGACAATAAAGAAATCTCCATGTCCCCGAATATAGAAATAAGGTCGCTGGATCTTGATATAATGAAGTTGGACGTGTTAAAGTACTTGACCTGTACTGTATCATCTAGCTTCATTTTATAATCGGCACAAAGAACGACATTGGCTTTCATGTTAGGAATTCGCTTTTGGAGGGATGCTTCAATTTTATCCACAAAAATGGGTTGTGCCTCCTCGAGAAACTCCTTTGGATCTAGGATATTGTTATTGATCACTATACCCGTCTTAATACGCCCTTTGAACGCTGATTCCAGCTAAAACATGCAAAATATAAACAATCAAAATGAGAATATTCAATAAAAAACATGAAAAACTTACGTCATAATACGTTACGCTGCTTTCCCCACCCTCTCCACTAACTCCTTCGCCTGTTTTAATAAGGGATTGTTTTATCCTCGCATCCAAGTATTTACATCTGTTCAAAATCGTTTCTAGTTTCCGTTTATCAGCTATTCCCCCCGCATTTGAGTAATTCCTTATCTGTTGGATTGTTAATTCCGTAGTTTCATCAATCAGGGTTGATAACCTTCGAAAATCAGCAGGTGTTGTTGCACGTGCTAAATCATCTTCCACCAATGTAACCTGATTTTGCAAATTGGTAATATCCATTATTGTTAAGACGGATTAAATACAATTCAGCCTTTCAATTAAAAAATAATAACACGTTAATTTCACAAACTGAATCAAACGGTTTTTCTAAATGAGTATGTTATCCGCACCAAACACTTGTTTCAACTAAAAACAGAGGCACTTTAGAGCGAGCTTTTTATACGAGTGCAAGGTGCAATTAATTTTAATTGTTGACACAAATCGAAAACGCAAAACACCCTCATAAAATAACTTCAAGCAATAACTCATAAAATGGCGCGCTTTCTACCCCTAACAAGGCCAACACTTCGAACAAAATACTCCATATAACACAATTTTTACAAACTAAAATATCCCACTAAAGAAATAAATATTCTAAAGGATGTCCAAAACAACGATTCAATTATAAATGGAATCAAAGACATGTAAATAATCTTTTTATGCGAGATTTTGTACATCCCTGTTGTTTTGTAAATCAAACGGGGAATATCAAGAAACGAATCCCAGATGTGGCAATGACGCACATTTTAAATTTATCGCCTATGTTAATGTTTGCACTTAAAAAGCATTAATTAATTATGACATGACATTAAGAAAATATTTTACAGTACACATTTTAATAGCGTTTCAGTTTTAAAACAAGCGGTAAACTGTGCACATATGTAATGCGGTTTGAACTCGCGTCTTTTAATCAATAAAAATAGCATTAAAAAACAATACAACCGCTTAATATTGTTTGCGATCTTAAAAATTTCATTATAACGTGTAAAATACGGGAAAAACAAGTGCAGCTAAATTGAGATTGTTATTTTACACCGAATGTATTGTTTTTTCTAAGTCGAACATCAATTCATGAAAGGATTGTTTTTTCTTGCTAGTGCAATAATTCACTGATGACATCATCCGGCGGAATATATAATATTTTGTTAGAAGGAAAAGATGCATTTTTCTTTTAATATTATTATCGTATTAAAGGAAAAAAACAAATGCGGGTAAGTTGATATTTTTTAATTTAATGTATAAAATGTAATGTTTTTATTTTTAGTCCAACATCAAACTATGCAACAATTAAGTGTTGATGATGAGATCATTCTAGAAAAGGAATGTATGCACATATGTTTCGAATAAATACATCATCCAGCAGAAAGATGCATTCTCCTTTAAAATAATATCATTATTGTATTTTATTGGCTTCTGTTTTATTCATAAAGGAAAAAACAAATGCAGGTAAGTTGATATTTTTTAATTTATTGTATAAAATGTAATGTTTTTATTTTTAGTCCAACATCAAACTATGCAACAATTAAGTGATGAGATCATCCAGCAGTACTATTCACGAGAGAGAAGAAAAAGAAGCATTCCTTTTTTTAATTATTATTGTATTTTATAGGTCACTATTCATTATTTGTATTAAAGAAAAATCTACAGTACGCTTATGTTGTTAATATTGTATTTACATCTAGTTAAACGATGATTGTATATTATTTTTTTCAACCCCCTTTAATAAAATGTTTACCCCACCGCCTTATTATTAATCAGCAGCGAGGCAACCGCCAAATTTTTCAAATTAACCCCTTTCAACGGCCCACTGGCCCACCGGGGCACCCGCCCACGCAACGCCGCGACAAAATTTTCTATTTAACCCGCCCCGCCCGGCCGCGTTCACGCGCTCCAAAGCGACACCACCTGCAACCTCCTTTAGCGCCAAAACTTCGGACCAATCACGAACAGGCCTGAGATTTGATTTTTCCCGCCAAAACCACGCACACAGAGACATCTAGCGACACATGCTGCTACCTATTTTACCGCCAATTCGATCCGACCAATCACGGACAAGCATCACATTCGACTTTTTCCCGCCTAAACACTTAAACCCGCACCCATGCTGACATCTGGCGGGAAGGACGACAAGTTTTACACACATAACCTCACTCAATTGTAAGTTTGACACACATAACCTCACAAAATTGTCCTGTCTTAAAAACGAAACTCCCATAAGAATAACATGGGGAGTTGTGGGCTTAAACCGGCTTTTGCTTACTACTTACGTATTTAGGGGTTTAAAAAGATATTTGTTATAAATTCTACACTTCATATTTACTAATTAAATTATTCAAAAAATATGATTAGAGTAGCGTCTACAAGGGAACTACTGAGTCTGAACGCTTTGAAGTCTGTGTAGAGTCCACAGGAAGGCATTTTTAACATTTCTTTAAGTTTAAGATCAATTCAGACATTTTTTAAATTTCATAAATATATGCGATAAAATCGCATAAAAAAAATTTGAACTTTTTTCACGTAGGCTAGCAAAATCAATATATGTGGAGATATTGGCTAATTAAAAATAAAAATTATTTTTATTTAATTTCATCATATACTTTAAAATTAAGAATAATTGCCATTAGATAGTAAATGTATTTTATAATGACAGTGAACTTTGGATATACTTTTTAACTTCACTCTTTTATAAATTCTTATATGATTTTAAAATACTTTTTAATAAATTTAAATAATGCAATAATTATATAAAAATGTTACATGAGTTCTTAACTAACTCAAGATTTTGTAAAATAAGTTGGGCGGCAATTAAATAACTTAAAATAACTGAAATAAATTATTATGAAACGCTCATCTCAGGGCGAATGTGGATTCTCGTGGTTTAAAAAAAATACAAATTGAAATCTTAATAATAAAATGTAATTACAATGTAAATGTTTGATTAACTTAATTACACTTCACAAAGATTTTGTCTTCTCTTTAGCAGGTTCCAGTTACAAAAAAGGAAATGACTTTCCTACCTTTTTATAGAGTTTGTTCTTCCCTTTTCGTATAGTCGTCACAACTTTCTGCACTATCTTCACATCTTTCCCCAAACCATTGACAGCGTATGTCACTTTATACTGTTCCAATGCTGGTTTCCAATTCCGGTTTAATGGCCTTTGCATGGACTTTCCATATATCACCATCCACACACTTTTCACAAAGGAATAACAATCTTGATAAATCACTTTTGTTTAATTAATTGCGGGTAAATGTCCCTTATTCGTAGAATATTTGTTTTAACTGTTTATTTAAAATAAAACACCAATTTATGGTTTTAACGAAGATTTATTCACTGGCTTTACTTCAGTAAGTAATTTAATTATAATGGCAGACGGTTCTTTATAACCATATAAACACTTTTACAATTTTATAATGACTCTATACATTCGCCGTTTATTACAACTAACCAACCAACTTGACTGTCTATGCAAGACTAATTTATTTACATTTGTACAATATTATTTGTCACGACTACTCTGTCGTTTTATTTACAGGACTCATCTTTACATGCGTTCTCGTGCGTCGTATATCAGGAACGCATAAATATATGCAATGAAATCGCTTAAAAAGAAAAATTAATCTTTTTTTCCCACCATGTTGGCTAGCAAAATAAATATATGCGATGATATTGGCTAATTAAAAATAATAAAACTATTTTTATTAAATTTCAACATATTGTAACGTTCTTTTTAAAATAATAACAAAAATGCTGTTTAAATCGTCTATTAATAAAGAAAAGCTTATTTACAATGCACTTAATTAAAAACACTATAACTATAAACTATTTAACAAACTATTAAAAATGCTAGGTATTTACAAATTTATTTAAGGACTATATAAAAACTATTTATGTATTAACTAATTATTCAGAGTACATTTCAACACGACGCCGGTTAAACATTAACTGAACTCCTTCTACCCGCGTTCAATTTATATCTTTCATACGATGAGTCATCTAGAATATTTGATGACGTGTTGATGAGTCATACACGCAGCTGTCGATAAGTGACGTCAATGAGGAGTGTCGATGAGTCATACTTGCACTTGTTGATTGATGAGTCATACAGTTGATGACTCATACATCTAGAATGTTTGATGACGTCATATGTGGGTTTACTATTCGTTACAATATCTTTAAAACTATGAATAATTGCCGTTAGATCGTAGATGTATTTTATAATTAATTTGAGATTTAGAATGACAGTGAACTTTGGAAATACTTTTAAACTTCACTCTTTTATAAATTCTTGTACGATTTTAACAGGGGCGGATTCAGAGAATTATTTGGGGGGAATTTTTGGAAAAATAATTGTTTTAATACATAATAATTAACCAAACATGGTTTGTTTCTATCCCATGTATATTTATTTGTACATTGGGGGGGGGGAGTTCCCCCCCGTAAATGCGCGTCTGATTTTAAAATACTTTTAAATAGATTTAAACAATGCAATAATTATATAAAAATGTTACGTGAGTTCTTAACTAACTCAAGATTTCGTAAAATAAGTTAGGCGCCAATTAAATAACTTAAATAACTGAAATAAATTATTACGAAACGTTCATCTCAGAGCTAATGTGGATTCTCGTAGTTTAAAAAACATACAAAGTGAAATTGAAATAATTTTTAAATTGAAATGTTAATAATAAAAATTTAATTGTAATGTAAATGTTTAATTCACTTAATTAATTAATTTATTTATGTATTTAGTACAACTAAACAATCATAGGTATGTACTCGTTTGCAAAAGTAATTTTTTATAAACAACCAAAATTCAATTGCCAAGGTTATTAAACTCTTTTCGCGGGGTGTAACCAGAGTCTGACATCGCCGGTATTGTGGGTGATAAGGAAAGAGAGCTTTATGTGTACCCATCGCGCTTGAACTTGTAAATTACGTAGCAAATTATAAAAGCTTTTATTGTTTTTATTGCAATTTAGCGATAATAATAAATAATATTATATTAACAATTATATAATAATGTAACACATTAATCAATTTTACGTTAATTTAACAACAATTTTATAATAAATTTATATAGTAATAATAACTAAATTATGGTAAGTCGCCTGAATAGGTCAACGGTAAGAGATCACGCTTAACAAGTAGACGGCCCAGGATTCGATTTCCCGCCGAAGTGATAATTTTTCTATATGGATTTGCATTTAAAATATAATTTAATGTAAAACATTAATTAAACAAAATAAATTAACCCTTATCTAAAATTTATAACTTTTATATATGAAATAATTAATAAAATTATAATATAAGTTTTAATAGTAATTACTGATCGTGCGATACCATTTCCCACGGTCATTTCCGGTCAGTTTAGAGTTTATAAGCAATGAGTCATTTTCATGGTTACTAGACTGTGCGAAATGTGTGAATGCACTATTAACGCATCATAAACAATCAGCTATTACAGACAAATACCCACTACTTTAAGAAATAATTACACTATTAATAAATTTAACTGACTAATAAATTAAAAGACGTAATTAAAAAACCTCTATTTATTTATGTAAAAATCTACATCATGTATAAATAGTTTAATGAAGATTTACAATAAGGTTCTGTATTTTCAAATTATCATTTTAAAAACAATAAATGTAACTGGTTATCATCTTCATTATTATTAAGCAGGGTGAATGCGGAAAGCTTCGATAGTATAAACTGTGCAATTGTTGTAAGATCCCCTAATTCGGACATTGAATGCCGACTATGAACAGATGATTTATGTCAGATCGTATCAATCCATGGACAGACCAAAAGCAATAAAAATTAAAACCCGGTCGTATATGACGTTATGGTTTTCCAATAGAACACGGTTGGTTAGTGGTTTGACCTACCGGGACCAGACCCGTAACTAAACGAAAATTAACTATAGGCACGACCAATTTTGTCGCCCTCCTTAATGTTTCACAATTTGACCTATTTAATACTTATTGCAAACGTTTTGTTATTTTTTTTTGTTATATTATATATTTATTCTGAAATTATTTTGTTTTTGTATCTATTGCCGGTTTGGCGCCCTTTTGGAGTGCCTGGCGCTCGGCAAGTACTTAGTCTGCCTATGCCTAGTTATGGCCCTGGCCGGGACCAGAACCAAACCAAAAAACACGTCTATGAATAAAGCGCACAAAATGTTTTAATTTCTTAAAAATATAATGAGTAACATTAGAGGATATTTAATACAAATACACCCGATGTGATAAGAATATTATTAAGAATTTATATAAGAATATCGAATATTCTTGTGTAGACGATTTATTCTAACTGTAGTAGCTCAGAACGCCTAACGTGCCCTTTAAATGTTGGCGTAATTTTAAATTTATTCAATTCGTTTCATCTAAAATTACAATTTACAAAAGAAACTGAAACTTCACAAAATATTCTCCTTTTCCCAAACAAAAGACAACACTTCTTTTCTCAATAACTTAATGTTCTGTACAAGATAACACATATAAAGAATAGATGGTCGATAGATACTTTTTATATACATTTCACAAGGTGTACATTCTAGAAACTGTAAATAAGATATACCGTGTATTCGAAGGTGAAAAAAACAAGATTTATTTATTAAATTTGAGTAGGTATCAATATTAAGAAGTTACTTAAAGAAAACTTGCGTTGACAGTACCTCTGCCAAAATTACACAAAATCGAATCCCTGGAATTCTTTGAAAACTGAAAATGTGTAATTTGGGGATAAAACTCGAGTTCTTTTGAATAAAAAAAAATATCAGTAGTTAAAATAAACACCTTTAAAGTTAGAGATCTTGACTTCTATGTAGAACTTTGCTTACAAACAAAATTAGGATGTTTATGTAATCATGCAGTTTTGATTTTGATCAGTGCAAATTTTCCAGCTGCTGTCAGGATTGTCAGGTTCAGTAAAAATCAATAAATTATGTTAATTTGTCATTTTCATTTAGTATTATAGTATTTTAATCTTTTTAATTTACATTTTATTATAAACAAAGGAATAAAAGTTTTCTACTAAAATCGGTTCCGAAATTATTAAGGTAAATTATTAAGAACTCTAGATATGCATCTGTTACAGAAAAGATCTTGAACTGACAACACTGTCAAAATTATCAGACACATTTTTATTGGTCGGGGATTTCTGCACGATGACCGTGATGACCCTATGCTTTTGCTAAAAATTTATCTCAGAAATTTATAAATTTATCTCCCTCGAAGAAAATCTCCCAATTGCTTTAATTTTACAAATCGACAAAATGGATGGTGAGGAAACAATCGCAGTCGAAAATGAGATGGATATCAAAGCAGAACCAAAAGCCAAGGAAGATAGTAGCATCCAAAATGAAATTAAAATGTTCCCGGAGGGTGAGATACTGTTCAATAACAGCAATAACATAGTGAAACAGGAACAAGTGAATACTGACAGCAAAGTGTACAACTGTAACACATGCCATCTTAACTTTGTAAATGAACATTACTATAAACACAAGTGCACTCATAAGAGTGGAAAGCAATTTGAGTGTAATGTATGTCACCATCTATTTTTATTAAAAAGCTATCTCAAAAAACACATGTTGATCCATAATGATCCAAAACCATTTGGATGTAATGTATGTAATTATAAGTGTTCTCAAAAAGGTAATCTCAAACAACATATGCTCACTCATAGTGGTGTGAAACCATTTCAGTGTAATTTATGTGGTTATAGATGCTCGAAAAAGCAAAGTCTCGAAAAACATATGCTCACTCATGGTGGTGAGAAGCCATTTAAATGTAGTTTATGTAATTACAAATGTTCACAAAAAGGCCAACTCAAACACCACATGTACATTCATAGTTATAAGAAGCCATTTGAATGTAACTTATGTGATTATAAATGTTCTGAAAAAGGTTATCTTGATAAACACATGCTAAATCATAGTGGTGAGATGCCATTTGAATGTAATTTATGTAATTATAAATGTTCACAAAAAGGCAATCTGAAAAAGCACATGCTCACTCACACTGGTGAGAAACTATTTGGATGCAATTTATGTTATTATAAATGTTCTGTAAAAGGTAATCTCAAAAGACACATGCTATCTCATAGCAATGAGAAACTATTTGAATGTAATTTATGTGGTTATAAGTGTTCAGTAAAGCAAAGTCTCGAAAGACACATCTCCACTCATAGTGGTGAGAAGCCATTTGAATGCAATTTATGTAATTATAAATGTTCACAAAACAGCCTTCTCAAAAATCACATGATTGCTCACAGTAGTGAGAAGCCATTTAAATGTAATTTATGTAATTATAAATGTTCGCAAAAAGGCCATCTCAAACACCACATGTTCATTCACAGTGGTGAGAAGCCATTTGAATGTAATTTATGTGATTATAAATGTTCTGAAACAGGTAATCTCAAAAAACACATGCTAAATCATAGTGGTGAGATGCCATTTGAATGTAATTTATGTAATTACAAATGTTCACAAAAAAGCAATCTCAATAAGCACATGCTCACTCACAGTGGTGAGAAGTCATTTGAATGTAATTTATGTAATCATAAATGTTCACAAAAAGGCAATCTTAAAAAGCACATGCTCACTCACAGTGGTGAAAAACCATTTGAATGTAATTTATGCGATTATAAATGTTCTGAAACAGGTAATCTCAAAAAACACATGCTAAATCATAGTGGTAAGATGTCAGTTGAATGTAATTTATGTAATTATAATTAATGTTTAGACAAAGGTAATCTCAAAAGCCATATGCTCAGTGAGAAACCATTGTAAGGGAATTCATGTAATTAAATGTACATAGAGAGAAGCAAAGTCTAGAAACACATATGCCTACTTAACGTGCTGAGAAGCCATTTTTATGTAATTATAAATGTTCACAAATACGCAATAAGTAAAACTAATGGAAACTTAAATGGAAAAAGTATAAAACATTCGTTTGGAAGATGAGTAAATGAACACCTCTATTACCTACTGAAAGTAGCAAACCAATTATTTAACGTAATAAAAATTCCAGCTCTACCCCCCTGGTTCGTGATCATCCAAGCTGATCTGTATTACCTCCCCCCGTGCCCTTCAAGCACCTAGTTTTTGAAGTGTGTTTAGTGATCGGGAGGAAAATAATATCAGCTGATTGTTGTTTTTGAAATAACTTAACTGCTAGATTTTTCATTTGAAAACACATTATCGTTTGTAGGTAGGTAGTTAATTAACTCAACAAAGAAATTATATTAATTCAAATTGTTTTTTTTGTACTATTTAGAATTTTTATGAATTAAGATTACTGAAAAACAGGACGAGCTTCACATTAAATTTGTTTGCACCAGAAACTAACTGCAATTATAGGTTTCATGTAAATGAGGAAGATTTCTACAGAATTCAGAATTGTAAGTATATTCATTAAAATAATAACGTTTAGATATTTAATATCTTGTAAAAAGAATGTAATAACTGTTACGAAGATTTCTAAGAACGAGTTTGATTATTATACTAGTTACTTTTCTTTGTGCTTCCTTATACAAAACTTATTTACTATCAAATAGATCCAGTTGAGATACTGCTCAACTGGATCAATAATTTATCAAGCTATTGCTTGATAAATTATACAGTTTTGTGCTTTAAGTGTAAATTAAACCAATGTTATTTTCATTATCAGCACAGTCGCTTTTGCTTAATGCTAAAGTAAATCACGTAACTGTAAATGAAGAAGAAAGTGCAGGTGCTGGTTGTTCTAGACTAACTAATAATGAAAATAACCATACAACCAAAAGGTCCAAAAGCATAACAGTAAGTTAAGTATTGTGTACTACATATCAGACGTACTACTCTACTTTGTTAACTCCCATTCACTCGGTTAACCTAGAGTTCCTAAATGAAAACTTTAACTGTGTTATTTTAGAGTTAGGACACAGATGTCAAAATCTATCTCTTTCTAGGCCAAAACTAAGCTGTCTGAAACAGATACTTTTTTTTCCTCTCTTTTTATTTTAGTGACAACATTCAGCAGCTGTCAGTTATAAATTCTAGGTTATGCTGCCATGTTTATTTTTATGCATCTAAAATTCTTTAATGTGCACATTATCATTTATTTATTGTTTGTAGAGTATTAATTTTAGTAAAGTATTAATTGTACTGAATTTCAGATTTATATAGTTGTCATACTGACAGTTTAATTTATTACATCAATTTTCATGATTACCAACCTTTTTTTCAAATGGTTTCAAAATATGAAATGTCACTAGGAAAATTTGACATGCGTGAGTTAACTCTAAATAACACACAGCTCAGTTCATATTTAGGAACCCTAGGTTAACCTAGTTAATAAACTGTTTCCCTCTTGATTTTACAATTCTTAAAATTAATAATCTATTTTTTACAAAGGTACCAAGAAAGATTTTTAATTTCAGATCAGAATTACACAACACAATGCAGACTAGAGGACAGTCTGGAATTTGTTCCAATAAAGATGTATTCGATTTAAATGGGCAGAGTTTAGAACCAGAAGGTATAAAGGTTGGTTAGAAAAGTATAAGTACAACAATGTGAGATTTTTTTCTTTTATTTTTGATTCAGAAAGCAAACATATATCGATGAGGCTTTGATGAAACAATATGTCTTATCGACAGCATGGACAGTCGCATGTAAGATTTGGATCATGCAACAAAGCGTAACCGTGTATGGTAAAATGTCAATGAAAAGCAGCATAGGTTACTTTTTACGTAGGTTTTGACCCGTTTTCATAACTTGTTACCTGTTACTTAACCTGTTTTTTAATAAATAAATTCTATATCTGATATACTTTTTTTATTGGTGAGGTGGTCACAATTATTTTTGAATGAATAACATTGTGTGAATGGTTAAAGTTAAGAAAAGTTAAAGAAAATATTGTTTTTAGAATATACAGTGTGGAAAAAAAGTATGGATTACCCCTAATAATTTGGTAGTCTTTAGGTTTTATGGAAAACGCTCGAATACGTCAATTTAGTTTTTCAGTTTCCCACATTCTGATAGAATTCATTTGTTTTTTTATTGACATCTGTCAAAAATATGACACCATCGACATTTTTCTTAAATGACAATATATGGCATGTGATACATCATTTGAAAGCTGTTGTTTCACTCAGTATGTACCTAGATTTTCGTGCGATTCTGTCGTGCCGTTTCAAAATGGCGACCATTGAATTGTGAAAATTATCGTAAATTAATTCTCAGTAAAAGAATAACTCTTTTTTGTTTTATCAGAAAAAAATCAAACTATTAAACATGGTTTATTATCAATCAAACTAGAACAACGCATAATAATTAAATAAAACAAAACAAGAACACAACAAAGAACAATCAAATAATCATAAAAATAATAATAAAGTAAGAATGATGTGTTGAAGATAACACATAATAGAAAAGACTTATTTCAGTAAATGCTGAAAGTGACAACTTGACAGTTTCCAAGTCCAAAGGGGTCATATCAGGTGACCTGGCTGGCCATTTAATGGAACCCCGTCGGCCAATCCATTTTCCTGGAAACATCAAATCAAGATATTCCCGAACTTCTCTTGCATAGTGTTATCGGGATTATTGTGGTCAGGATAAAGAGTGACTAAAGCTGGCATAAGTTGAAACTGCAAAAAATTCAAGTAGTTAGGTACCAGTAAAATTTGCTTCAAAGAAAAATGGTCCTAACACTCTATCTTTCAATATGCCGGCCCATACATTAAGTTTCTGAGGTGATTGACAATGAGCTTCTTGAATCCAATGTGGATTTTCTTTGGACCAATATCGACAATTTTGCCTGTTTACATTACCGTTGAGGTAAAAAGTTGCTTCATCTGAGAATAAAATATTTGGGCAAAGTTTTCATTTTGATTACAAATTGTTTGCATGATTTCACAGAATTGAAGTCTTCGGTCTAAATCATCCTCATTTAATTCTTGTACCAGGCAGACTTTGTACAGGTGGTAGTTTTTTTGTACCATATTGTTTGCATAGATGTGTGACTTATTCCCATATCAAATGCTAGTTGCCGATTGGCACTATGCGGATTTTCTTCAACAGCCAATAGGACGTCAAGTTGAATGGTTTTATCTACCTTCGGCCTTACATTTTTAGGTAAATTTCTAACATGGCCATGTTCTTCATATTTTCTTAAAATCATGCAAACGGTGGATTGCGAAATCGGCGTTCGGTCTGGATGAATTTGATTGAAAAGTTCACGTACCTCGTTAGTAGATCTGCGACGATCTCCGTAAACAACTATCTTAAGAATTTTTCACTGAGCGACATTTTTGGTTTATTAAAAAAGGAATTTTTGAATACAACGCAATGACAGTTAAATGTTCAACCTTACCACTTGTCAATACTGACGTTAATTTTTGTTTGTGTTTGGTTTGTCTAAGCTTACTAAGACCAAAACTACTATTGCAACGACATTGAGATATCGAATTTCTTTTTCCACCATGGATTTAAAAACAAGCTCAGGCTAAGAAACTTAATGTAAGGACAGGCATTGAATGATAAAGCTTTAGGACACTTTTACTGTGATTAATAGTTTGCTTTTTTTCTGATAAAACAAGAAAGTTATACTTTTATTGGGAATTAATTTAAGATAATTTTCACAATTCAACGGTCGCAATTTTGAAACGGCACAATAGAATCGCACAAAAATCTAGGAACATACTGAGTGAAACAAGAGCTTTTAAATGATGTATCACATGCCATATATTGTCATTTAAGAAAAATGTCGATGACGTCATATTTTTGACAAATGTCAATAAAAAACAAATGAATCCTATGAGAATGTGGGAAATTGAAAAACTAAATTGACGTGTTCGAGCGTTGTCCATAAAACCTGAAGACTACCAAATTATTAGGGGTAGTCCCAGGGCCAGCTCTACACGGTAAGCAAAGCATACGCGAAGGGCGCCGAAATTACCTTGAGGAACAGTTTAATAATGTAAGAATTTAATCTTAGTGTAGTATTTTAACAAGTCTACTCTAAGTCATATAAGCATAAAGTGAATAAAACTTAAAAATCTAGCGGTATACTACTATTATAAAGTATTGTATGTTGCAGCTTACTGGTTCAATAGAGCACTTTTATTTACGTTTATTATTTTTCCGAGAACTGAATTTCTATAGCGCCTCCGTATGAGACGGAAAATAATCTCGTTTTATTCATGTCGTTATTTTTTAGTGAAAGAACGATCGTATGCAAATTTTGTTCTGAAATTGAAATTGTTACATTTTTTATCATTTATTGTAATTGTCTTTTTATCGTGTCTTCATTAACAGGTTCAGAAAAGGTTTGTGTATTTATTTACTTACTTATTTAACACTTTAATTATAATAAATACAGAAATGGAATTGAAAAATAATTATCCGGATCCGAAAATCGAAAACAATTGAATAGATATTTTATAAAATCTACTAAAAATAAAGGCGACAAAGAAAATATGAGCGAACATCAAGGATTTGCAATTAGACTATAAAAATATGCGAGGACAAGGCTATCATAATGGAGCGAATATGCGAGGCAAGAAGGTGCAGAGGAATATTTTAAATGTAAACTACCACGCATTTTTCGTCTCCTGTGCAACCTGTACTCTAAATTTGATCATTAGCGATGCAACCAATGTAAATATAAGCATTGTAAATTTTTTCAGTATTATTCAAGAACTCGTATAAGATTTTTATAAGATATTGGGCCATTTTGGGACAGTTTTTCTGTCAATTTTTTATTTTAAGAGCTCCTTGTATATTGATAAAAATGCTATTGGGTTTTCCTTTAAAATACACCCTGTATACTGTAAAAAGTCGAATTTCAATGTTTATTTGCAACGCCATCTAGGTCTAGTATTATTGAATGCAAAATTATAGAGTTTTCTTTGTATAAGTTAAGTTTGTATAAGATAAGTTAATTCTTCTCTTGTGTTAATTAAGTTTAACATTTTAACTGCTATTTATCAATTTTTCGAATCACTTTGGTTGTCCGTTTTCATTAAATTTAACAATATTTTTTATGGTGCCATCTATATTTGGTATTTCAACAACAAAATAACAATTTTTCAATAATCCCTGCTTGGGCATAAATGTTTTCTGGCTTCCTAATTTGTTAACATGCAATAAAATAATAGACGCTTCTTGTGGCGGGAAACAATTCCACCTTTGACGGGTTGGTATTCTACAACATGCAGACACAATGCAAGACGTTAGTTTTGTGGTTGATTAAACTTTTGGTTTTAATAGTGAAATTCGGTTGGACTTGCAATAATATCAATTGAAAATGAAATTAGCGACAAATTAGAAGAATAAATTTATAATAATTAATTACCCTTTATTATTTAAATTTTTTACGACTGTTATGTATTAATATAAGTATATATTATTATATGTGCATTGCAAATAAAATGTAATATATTATCATAATATATAATACTTATAAGCACTCAAGTATTTTCTTATTACCTGTTTTATAGTTTTTAATGAAAATATATATATATATATATATATATATATATATATATATATATATATTGCTGTGGATTTTAGTGTCAAAATTTTGGAAATTTTGGAAAATTTTGGAAAATTTTAAAATCGTTGTTAAATACTAACACTTTTGAAATATTTTTATCAACTTTTCCTGTTAAAAATAAATTTAAGTTATTTAATGGAGTGTCATTGACTTTGAAATCAATGTGTATACTTTTTAATAAGGTTAAATAATACATGTTTCTATTTATTATCAAACAGCTTACTCACCGATTACTTAAGTATACGTAACATCCAGTTGTGCGTAAGTTATTGTTGTGATGTAATTCAATTATGTATAATTTCAAATGAGTATATCGACGGGTTATGAGATTCTTTAAGGTTTTGTTTTTGTAAATAGTTCGTTATTATTGCGTAAAAGTACTGTATAATAACCTGTAATAGATGTGTCATTTTTATAAAGAATATTAATCTGCTATTATGTATTATATGAGTGTACAGTTTGTATTAGTTCGTAAGGTGACGTCAAATTGTGTAATATAATTATGTAAATAAGAAATAGTATATAAGCTTAGAAAATTATAATTTTAAGGGAGTCAGTAATATAAAGCGACGCAGTAAAGTCGTGTTTAAGACAATAGTAAAATGTAAATAGAAACTTCATGGTAAACAACGACAGAGTAAAGTCGATATAAGAAATATAAATTAAAAATGTAAATTAGAACTTACTGATAGAAAGCGACGGAGTAAAAAAGTGTAAGAAATATAGTATTAATGTAATTAGACACTTACTGTTAAACGACGAAAGAGTAAAGACAGTTCCTGAGTAATATAAAGCGACGCAGTAAAGTCGTGTAAGAAACATAGTACAACTGTAAATAGATAGTTAAGTTGGTTGGTGAATGGAATACAGCGAAAGTATTAAAAAGGTTATAAATTGTAAAAGTGTATACGTTTATAAAGAACGTTTTAAAGTTAATTTACTTGCTAAGTAAGCAAGATAATAAATCTTCGATTAAAACCATCAATCGGTGTTTTATTTAATTAAACACAAAAAGCAAATACAAGTTCTTCGAAAAAGGGATATAGTACCCGTTATTAAAATAAAACAAAAGTGAGTTACCAAAACCAAGAGTGTGGATGGTGTTATGTGGGAAAGCCATGCAAAAGGAAGGAAGTCAACCGGAATTGGAAATCGGCACTGAGACAACATAAGTGACTTGCTCTGCCAATTGGTTTTGGAAAGAGGACATCTATAGAAAAAGGAAGAAGCATCGCTTTATAAAAAGGTAGGAAGTTATTTCCTTTGGTATCTGATGAAGAAAAGACTATCGTTTGTGAGGTGTAATTAAGTGATTTGAACAATTTAGCCATTAAACTTAATTAAGATTTCAATTTTAAAAAGTGTTTTCAATTTCAATTTGTATAATTTTAAAACCTACAGGAATCCACATTCACCCTGAGATGAGTTTTTTTTATTAAATTTAATTCTAATATGTTAAGTTATTTAACTGGCGCCCAACTCTCTTACGTAAACTTGAGTTAGTCAAGAACTAACGTAACATTAATTTTATATAACCATTGCATTATTAAATCTATTAAAAGGTATTTTCAAATCATATTAGAATTTATAAAAGAGGGAAGTTGAAAAGCATTTCCAAAGTACACAGTTTTTTTTTAATTTAATTTATTTATAAATCAACTATTTACAAGCTAACAGCAATTATTCATTATTTGAATGTATTTTTGAATATAAAAACAATATTTTATTTTTAGAAAGAGAAGAAGAAAATCAAAATATTTCTTCTTATGCGAAGTCACCGCATATAAATTTGGTTTGTCCCAACGTGGGGCAAAAGAAATCAAAATTATTCTGTTTATGCCAATTCATCGCATATAAATTTGGTTTGTCCCAACGTGGGGCAAAAGAAATCAAAATTATTCTGTTTATGCCAATTCATCGCAATATATATATATATATATATATATATATATATATATATATATATATATATATATATATATATATATATATATATATATATATATATATATATATATATATATATATATATATATGTTACATTTTAAGTTTCCGCGGATATTATATGATACTTCACTACTTTTCCGGGTTTCACTCCGCGTATTCACTATTCGGCTCCTAGAGGAACCAGACAATGGTTGACGACGTTTCGGCAAGATCACACTTGCCATCTTCAGGTCACTTCTAACTTCCTTCTGCTTCGCGTGGTTACACGATGTAGACTGACGTCTTGCTGTAGCGGTTGGTCTTTATATACGGTTACGGTGTTGCGCATGGTTGCGGTCAGCTGGTTTTTGGCGCGGCTGCGTGTCATTGGTCTCGCTTGATCCGGTGGCTTTCTCTCGCTTTCCCTTTTATCGTTCTGCTGTGCTGGTTTTCGCTTCTTGACGGTGATGCTGGTTATAGCTGGTTTCCAAGCTGATGGTAGTCGCTGTGTATCGTCCCTGGTATTAAGATTGTTCGGACGTTTCTCGATCTCAATGGCTTCTCTTATGGTTCGTCGGGTCTTATGTTGTATATTCGCTAAAACTTTTGTATTTTCGAAATCTATGTTATGAGATGTACCACTTACATGTTGTGCTAGTGAAGACGTTCTCTCATTTTTGTTGACTGCATTCTGTGTTCTTCTCTTCTTACTTGAATTCTTCTGTTGGTCTGCCCTATGTAGGATTCCCCGCAGTCTTTACATGGGATCTCGTATACTCCTTGGCTTTCTAGTGGTATTTTTGCTTTTGCGGATGGAAGCATGTTTCCAATCTTCTTGTCGGTGTTGAAGATGGTGTCGATGTTGTGTTTTCTCAGCACTCTACTTATTTTGTCCGTGGTCCCTTTGATGTACGGTAAGTGCGCTTTGGATACCGATGTTTCTTCTTCCTTTGGCTTTGGGTCCCTTGGTGTTAACGCTTTCTTGATATTTCTGGAAGAGAAACCATTTTGTTTTAATGCCAACTTCACCTGTTCTAGTTCTTGATGTTTATTATCGTCATCAGTCAATCGTTGTGATCTAGTTATTAATGTCTTGACTACTGACTGTAGTTGCGCTGGGTGGTGATGTGACTGCGCGTTCAGGTAGCGATTTGTGTGGGTTGATTTTCGGTATACTGTGTATCCCAGGCTGCCGTCTTCCTTCTTGATTATAGATACATCTAGGAAAGGTAGTTGATTGTCCTTTTCCACCTCCATTGTGAATTTGATCTTCTGGTGTATGTTGTTTAGATGCTGTAAGAAGGTCTGCAGCTTCTCTTCTCCATGGGTCCATATAATCACCGTCAAGAAGCGAAAACCAGCACAGCAGAACGATAAAAGGGAAAGCGAGAGAAAGCCACCGGATCAAGCGAGACCAATGACACGCAGCCGCGCCAAAAACCAGCCGACCGCAACCATGCGCAACACCGTAACCGTATATAAAGACCAACCGCTACAGCAAGACGTCAGTCTACATCGTGTAACCACGCGAAGCAGAAGGAAGTTAGAAGTGACCTGAAGATGGCAAGTGTGATCTTGCCGAAACGTCGTCAACCATTGTCTGGTTCCTCTAGGAGCCGAATAGTGAATACGCGGAGTGAAACCCGGAAAAGTAGTGAAGTATCATATATATATATATATATATATATATATATATATATATATATATATATATATATATATATATATATATATAATAAATTTATAATAATTAATTACCCTTTATTATTTAAATTTTTTACGACTGTTGTGTATTAATATAAGTATATATTATTATATGTGCATTGCAAATAAAATGTAATATATTATCATAATATATAATACTCATATATATATATATATATATATATATATATATATATATATATATATATATTGCGATGAATTGGCATAAACAGAATAATTTTGATTTTCTTTTGCCCCACCTCGGCTAGCAAAATAAAATATATATGCGTTGAATTCGGCTAATTAAAAATAAAATATTGTTTTTATATTCACTTATTAAATACTTACAAATAACGAATAATTGCTGTTAGCTTGTAAATAGTTGATTTATAAATAAATTAAATTAAAAAAAAACTGTGTACTTTGGAAATGCTTCTCAACTTCCCTCTTTTATAAATTCTTATATGATTCAAAAAAATACCTTTTAATAGATTTAATAATGCAATGGTTATATAAAATTAATGTTACGTTAGTTCTTGACTAACTCAAGTTTACGTAAGAGAGTTGGGCGCCAGTTAAATAACTTAAATTAACAGAATTAAATTTAATAAAGACTCATCTCAGGGTGAATGTGGATTCCTGTAGGTTTTAAAAATATACAACTTGAAATTGAAATCACTTTTTAAAATTGAAATCTTAATTAAGTTTAATGGCTAAATTGTTCAAATCACTTAATTACACCTCACAAACGATAGTCTTTTCTTCATCAGATACCAAAGGAAATAACTTCCTACCTTATAAAGCGATGCTTCTTCCTTTTTCTATAAATGTCCTCTTTCCAAAACCAATTGGCAGAGCAAGTCACTTATGTTGTCTCAGTGCCGATTTCCAATTCCGGTTGACTTCCTTCCTTTTGCATGGCTTTCCCACATAACACCATCCACACTCTTGGTTTTGGTAACTCACTTTTGTTTTATTTTAATAACGGGTACTATATCCCTTTTTCGAAGAACTTGTGTTTGCTTCTTGTGTTTAATTAAATAAAACACCGATTGATGGTTTTAATCGAAGATTTATTATCTTGCTTATTTAGCAAGTAAATTAACTTTAAAAGGTTCTTTATAATCGTATACACTTATTGTACTGTATTTCTTACACGACTTTACTGCGTCGTTGTTTACCATGAAGTGTCTATTTACATTTTATTATTGTCTTTAACACGACTTTACTGCGTCGCTTTCTATCAGGGACTATTTTACATTTTACTATAGTCTTTAATACGACTTTACTTCGTCGCTTTATTTAGTGAAGTGTCTATTTACATTTTATTATTGTCTTTAACACGACTTTACTGCGTCGCTTTATTTTACTGACTCCCCTTAAAATTATAATTTTCTAAGCTTATATACTATTTCTTATTTACATAATTATATTACACAATCTGACGTCACCTTACGAACTAATACAAACTGTACACTCATATAATACATAATAGCAGATTAAAATTCTTATATAAAAGTGACACGTCTATTACACATTATTACACAATACTTTTACGCAATAATAACGAACTATATACAAAAACAAAACCTTAAAGAATCACATAACCCGTCGATATACTCATTTGAAATTATACATAATTGAATTACATCACATCAATAACTTGCGCACAACTGGATGTTACGTATACTTAAGTAATCGGTGAGTAAGCTGTTTGATAATAAATAGAAACATGTATTATTTAACCTTATTAAAAAGTATACACATTGATTTCAAAATCAATGACACTCCATTAAATAACTTAAATTTATTTTTAACAGGAAAAGTTGATAAAAATATTTCAAAAGTGTTAGTATTTAACAATGATTTTAGAATTTGCCAAAATTTCCAAAATTTTGACACTAAAATCCACAGCAATATATATATATATATATATATATATATATATATATATATATATATATATATATATATAATCTTTAACCTCATATACCTATTGTGCCAATAAATTCATTTAGGGCGCCGAAACAATCTTTGCATCGGGGCGTCATAACCCCTAGGGCCGGCACTGGGTAGTCTATACTATTTTTCCACACTGTATATTTCACATAATAATTTGTTATAAACATGTTTGTGACGAACAACTACCTGTTAAACATTTCTCTGTGCACTGTATCACTGAAACAAAGCAAATAGTTAGGATACAAATCCGGTTCGTTCAATTTAAAAATGAGTTAAAGATGAGATAATCTAGTATTTAGTAATCTATCTCATTTTGTTTTAAATTTGTTGTCTGTACCTTATCCTAATGCTGCATGTGAAAGGGTGTTTAGTAAAGTTAATGCAATTAAGACAAAAACACGAAATAAATTAATAACAAAAACTATCAATGGCTGCCTTCTCTAAAGCCAATGCGTAAAAAAAGCAAAAATTGTATCATTTCTGTCAATCCACTGTACAATATACAGTTTGTTTAATTTAAAGCGCCACGCTTTGTAGCAACTTTATTTTTGATCAGAAATGGTATAAACCAAATATATTATTAAATGGCATAGAATTATCTGTTTTGGTATTTACTAAATTGGCGTGAGCATGATATGTCATTGAATTTTTTTTAAATTACTTGATAGGTATTTTTTTACTGAAATCTATAGAGTATTGTGTTCTCTTTTCTTCTCTTTTTGAAATAAATGACCTGAACTAGTAAAAAGATTTCGGGGGTGGCTCCAGCCTATAAAACCCTCTAAATACGCCACCGAGTTATTCTGATGATCTTTAATTTTATTAATTAGGGAAAATGTAGAAATAAACAGTACACAAATAAATAATTTATAGAATAAATTCAAAAACTTATTCTAGAATTTCACTAATAAATATCAGGAAAATACCAGATAAAACCATAAGCTTCTCTAAGCCTAGTTTACCTAGGGAAGATAAAGACAGGCAGTTATCCACTATATGACGACTGCATGTTTGTTGAAACAAATAGGGTATGAAATGATACGAGTCTAATTAATAAACCCTGCCTAATGCTTTATTTGTTTCTTTCTTTTAGCCGTTGGAGCCGCAGATAGAAAACAGTCCCTCTACATAGATATGACAATTTAATGTCAATGTCAGATTATTATCGAACAGACTGATCAGGCTAAGGATGTTATAATAAAATAATAAAACAGATTTCAATATTTCAAATCAAATCTATTTACTCTCTTATTTAGTTTTTAAAGTTTTACATTTTTTTTTAAATTAATTTTGTATCTTTAAAATCTTAAACATGAATAATATCATTGTAATAAGTTACAGATTTGTAAATCATTTTAGTTTCGAATATTCATTTTTTTTAGATATTAAAGATTTTGTTTACATAACTGAACCAAGAGTGATGATTTAGGTAAAATAGTTTTAATTGGGTATATTTTAAAATGTAATTAACAGTAACAAACATTATGAAACCAATGTCATTAGGTAAATTAACCGAAAGTAAAGTTAGCAAGGTTTCCTATATATTGGAAACCACTTTCATTGATTAGGTATTGTTAATTGCTAAATAGAATGTAACTTTCACAGTACTATAAAATCATTGTGTGTTTTGACTTCAGAAGCTTTTGTTGTTGTTCGATATTAGAAAAGTACTTGTCAAAATCACGACCTTCTAGATTTCACGAGACGAAGTCTCTTATCCGGCCTGCGCACTCCATTAGTTCAAGTGTTTCTCCGCTGGCGCCACCAAACACGAAAATGCGGAAACGGATATATAACACGTAAACGCCAATTTCAAACTACGCTAACTTCGCGCGCTTTTATACTTTTTGTCAGTTTTGCGCGCATCGTCAATAAATTATATTTTCCTAATCTTTTAAGGCAGTTTTCTTTATTTTTTAATATAATTACGTTATTTCCTTATTTGTTTAAATTTTCGTAGTTTTGTTGCTGTTTTTTCGTTCACTTTAGTAATGGCAAACACTAGCAGAAAAAAGTATAACTGCTGCAATGCAATGTGTAATAGTACTGATCCTACAATATCATTTCATGAGTTTTCTTCAAATTATACCTACCTTACGAGAAAAATGGTTTCAAATCTTACGTTGGGGTTATGGACACCAACACTCAACAGCAAAATAATATATACTTCTTTATTTCGACAGATCAACAATTACAGATACCTGAAAGAGTCAATTTCTACATCGAACTTCCTAAAAATATAACAGAATTAATAAAAGAACTCCAAACCTTATCTATGCATCTCGATTGCGAATTCTTTCAGCATCTGTAGCCCTTCTGGCAGGATACATTGCAAAAAAACTGAAGAAAGGATTGAATGTCAATAGCCTATTAGATTCTCTGTTAGCTGCCTCGCGTTCAAATTCACTGATAGGATTTGTAAATCTTCAAAGCAGAGGTGCCTTAAAATACTCCACTAGAAGATTTACACTTTTAATCAACCAAATAATCGAACTTGTAATACATATTGTAGAACATTTACCTGGAGAATGTAATCCGTCTAATATTCTAACATCACTAGGTATTTCTAACTCCAATTGCTTTTTCACAGTTTTTGGTTTGCCACGACCACAAGCAGGAACTTAGTAATATAATTCTTTAAAAATTGCTAAAACCTTGTTTGGCAAACAGAAACATTGCAAAAACGTGAACAGATAATGTACTTACTGCTCAGTATCTTTATATCCTAAATCCAGCTCACGGGAAGTTATAAAGTTGTAATTTCAATAATGTTATTGAACTTGTAAATTAATTTTAATAACATAATTAATTTAATTATATAAATTTATTTAATTAATTCGCAAAATATTTACGTAAACATGCAATGCTTGACATTTGTAAGGGTTATCTAACCTATATATCTTCAAGTGACAAATAAACATCAGCGTGTCAGCTAGCGCCAAAACGGCGAAATTTTGCGTTTTCTCAGAAACAAAGTTTATATGGGAAATCGTAAAAGTGCCCAGGCCGGATAAGAGACTTCGTCTCGTGAAATCTAGAAGGTCGTGGTCAAAATTGATGTCAGAACACCACCTGACAATAATGTTTAATGTAATAGTAAGTAAGTATATTTGATCGTTTGTTTTATTTCTATTGTTTCATTTATGTTTAATTTTGTTTATTCATGTTATATGTTTTGTTCTTAATTTTTACTGTTTAATTTTGTTTTAAAAATTCTTTCTGCTTTAATATCTTACTTCCTTGAGTGCAAGAATCTAGCCTTCGAAGGAAGTGTGTGTGTTGCACAACAAAAGGTTATATAAGGTAATATAGTGCAACCACAAGTAGCACCACACGAGGGTGCTAACATCATCAAACAATCAACTACTAACCACATCTTTCTGTTTTAGAAAAAGTACATTATCTTCATTCTAGAACTCAAATTTCTTTAAAACACCTGAGCTCATCGTCCACTTTCAGATTGTAATTCAACTGAAATAAATGATTCAATAACATTCTTATTTCATATATGAAGTTACATTGTTTTCAAATTGCGTTCGACTGGATATTTAATTATAATAGGTATTTGTGAGAAGAATTCATTTAGTGGACTTAAATTTCTTTTTCTTATGAATAAACATGTGACTTCTAAGAGTAGCTATCAGTGGACATTTAAAATTATATAAATTACATTCAAGTAGTTTCATGTCATTATGAATTAACATATGTTTCGTGAGCTGATTTTTTCGGGAACTTCTATAATCACATAGATTACATTGAAATGGTTTCTCGTTACTGTGAGTGACCATGTGCACTTTGAGATCACTTTTTTGTGAACATTTATACTCACATAAATTACATTCAAATGGCTTTTCACCACTGTGAGTGAACATGTGCCTTTCGAGAAGACGTTTTTGTGAACATGTATAATTGCATAACATACATTGAAATGGTTTGTCACCACTGTGAGTGAACATGTGCTTTTTGAGATTATCTTTTTGCCGACACTTATAATCACATAAATTACATTCAAATGTCTTCTCACCACTATGAGTGAGCATATGGCATTTCAGATTACTCTTGTGTGAAAATTTATAATTACACACATTACATTCAAATGGTTTCTCACCACTGTGAGTGACCATGTGCTTTTTGAGATCACTTTTATGCGTACATTTATAGTACTATGAATGAGCATATGATTTTTCAGATTACCCTTCTGTGAAGATTTATATTTACACAGATTACATTGAAATGGTTTTTCAACACTGTGATTGAGCATGTGTCTTTTGAGATCAGTTTTTTGTGAAAATTTATGCTCACATAATTTACATTCAAACGGCTTCTCACTACTGTGTTTGAGCATGTGATTTTTAAGCTGACGTTTTCGTGAAGCGGTATAATTACATATCTTACATTTAAGTGGTTTCTCATCGCTGTGAGTGAACATGTGCATTTTGAGATCACTTTTTTGCGAACATTTATACTCACATAAATTACATTCAAATGGCTTTTCACCACTGTGAGTGAACATGTGCCTTTTGAGAAGACATTTTTGTGAACATGTATAATTGCATATCATACATTCAAATGGTTTGCCACCACTGTGAGTGAACATGTGCTTTTTGAGATCACTTTTTTGTGAACATTTATGCTCACATAAATTACATTTAAATGGCTTCTCACCACTATGTGTAAGCAAGTGATTTATGAGTTTACTTTGTAAAATGCATTTATAGTCACATAAATTACATTTGAATGGTTTTTCACCATGCTCCAGCATGTGCCTTTTGAGATACCCTTCATTTAAAAATTTATGATGACATAGATTGCATTCAAATTGTTTACCACTTCTATGAGTGAATATATGCTCCTGGTAACTAGCTTCGTCCAGAAATTTGAGCTGACATGAGTTACAGTTAAAGTTGCCATCAGTATTCATTTGTTCGTGTTTTTCTGAAGTACTGGTGTTAACAAACAGTTTCTGTTCATCATCAATGTATGTTTTAATCTCATTTGGGATACTGCAATCTTCTGTGACTTCTGGTTCTATTTTGATATCGATTTCATTTTTGACTATAGTTACCTCATCGTTGTCCATTGTGTCTATTTATAGAACTATAACAACCTGTAACAAAAAAAATAAGTAAGTATGAACAGTTAAATTGGTTACATTGAATTAATTAAACAAATTATTTACTTTAGAAACGTTCGGGTTAAAAGAATTAACGATATAAGATTTCTTGTTTTTTAATAACACAAATAATAGCAATTTTATATTATTGTTACTCCTACACTAAGAGAGTTTTTACAAAATAATCTTTATAAGCTTATTCGTGGATTATGATAGCAATAGAAGTTGTAGTATACTACTCAAAAAAAAAATGCAAAAAATACCCATCCACCAACAGAGAAAAATATACCCTAAGGATATATCCTAAAATGTATGTTATGGAGTATGTTCCATTTAGAGCTGAACTGATCTACTGATCCAGTTGTCCTATTCTTTTGCACATTGTTATTAAATCCAAACAATCATAAAAATTTTAGCATGATTTGAAAATGCTTCGTCACAAAAGAACATTGGCAACAGTTACAAGTTTCGTTACAGCACTTATTTACAATTCAATCATGTAAATCACAGAATTCCTACGATTCAAAGCGATAAGGGGATTACCAATCATGCTAAGAAAATCTGACTAGGTGGTGGTTAATCAGTATTCAAAAGAACCAGATGTGCTAAAAAATTACCAATCCAATTAATCATTATAAAGTAAAAGAATACTACTAATAATTTTCCAATAGGGCAATCCAGATTGCTGCCAAAGTATCAAGTTCCTGGACGAATAACCTCAAAAGATACCAAAAATTGCCTTCGATATTTCAAATATTTAATAATTTTAAAAATTCAGTGCTTCAAACTGTTTGTTTGTCGTCCAGTTACCCTTTAAACTAACCTGTTTTGGATTGACTTATAGAACAACTTTGGATCACAATTCTGACAAATCACAAAACCTAACCTGTAGATGCTTCAAAACAAACAACTTTTTCAACTGCATAAGAGGTACCCCAAGTACGCATACCTACTGCGCATAACGACTATATCTAATAAACTCATGGGAATAATTCTTACACTGTTGCCGGTCCAACTTTCTTTATAATAAATAAAATATTAATGTACTCTATAAATTTAATATTTTGTATATTCTTAAAATACGAACGCAAAAATGATTTTGAAGTTGTTCTTGACATTAGTCTTCGTCGAGTATTTAACTCAGTGGCGTAACTACGTAAGATTGCGCGCCCCTGCGAGACTTACCTTTGCGCCCCTCATATATACAGATGAATCGTTTATTGTAGAAAGGGACTCCGTGACATTTTCAGCCATTTTGATGTTTTCGTGGATATTACGTATTTCATTGATTAAGTATTGGCATCCTCTAGGATTTTGGCCTATAATATAATATACATTTTTCCTCACTAATATAATAATGTTTATGAATATGTTTCTGTTGTATTTTTAATAATATTTTGATGATTTTTTTATTTAATTTTTGCTTTTATTGTTGAAAGGGTATTTTCTTAATTCATGCTTGTCAAAATAATTTTTTTATAAGAATTACTTGATCATGTGTTATGAAATTCCAATGTAAGATTTCCTAAACTGTAGAATTTTACTGGTCCCTTTCTACAATAAACGATTTAATTATACAGTAGCTGTTTTATAGAGTGATGATTTGGTTAGGTTTTCTTTATTTACCTTGACCTTATGGGTGTGTCAATGTTTGGTTTATTTTATTTTAATACTAATAATTTATTAATGATTTAAAAAATCCAACTCTTTTTGTTTGTTGGAAGTATATAAACATTTTGGTTACCAAAAATGCATTCATATTGTTGATAATTACTTATTAAAAAAATAAAAGAAGTGGGGCTTAGGGTCAATAATAAAAAAAAGTCGATAAGGAATATGGAGATGAGAATCAATAAAAATTTGTACGAGGAAAAATATGCACAGAAATGTAAAAAATAAAATGTTGTTAATTGGATATAAATTATGTATATATAAATGTAATATAATAAAAGAAATGAACCTATAAAAAGGAATGGAAAATTAATAAAAAAGAGAAATGATTTGATGTTTTAATATAACAAATAACTGACTTATTAAATATTTCATCGAGAAAACTACTTTATTTGAAAAGATAAAAGGTATATGGTTATGATTTGAGGTTAGGCAATGGAATGTGCGGCAACACAAAATGAAAAATAATGGTGGCTCTGTTGCGACATATGTGTACCAGGAAGTCAAAGGTAATTTTATCTGTTTGTGTTTTAAGAAAAATAGGAACGTTAAAGAAGCCAAGAGAGACAGATTTAAAACTTTAAATAAACCTTTGCTAACATTTATAAATTGATAATACTAAAAAAATATATAAACAATTTAAAATCAACTTAAGGCTAAATGAAAATGTAATTTTAAATAATACTTGATTTCTGAAGAAAATTATCATTACTGTATAAAATTCTTCAATTTATTTCATGTGAATCAAAAATATGAAGATGCCTTTAATAAGTAAATAATAAAATTATGAACCCCAACAAACTGATACTATAGACTTTTGGTAGAGGTAGTCAATTTAATTTTCTTATCTGATTCAAACAATTTAATTCATCTTATTAACCGTCGAACCATACTACTACAATACGTAGGTAAGTTTTGTTCAAATAAAATAAGCACTAATTAATAATAATAATTTGTAACCTTTTCATTTTCTCTTATCGCTTCAACTAATGTTGTTATATAATTAATGCGATTTAACACCAATTTCATTTTTTTCAGGGCTTTAACGCAGGCGAACTCAATTTAACTGACAAAATCCATTGTTTTTGATACTTCCGCTATAAACCTCTTCTTCGATAATTATCAATGTGTTGTCGCTGATCCAACAAGTTAGCACATTTAGTTTGAAGTTTTTAAACAAGTTTCAAATTTTATTACAATTTACAACTACAGAACGAAGCACGCATGACGGAAATGTTTTAGTTATTGTTAGCGTCGTCGTCAAAGCAGAGAAATAATTCAATTAATATTATTTAAATACCTAATATGATTGTACACAATATCCACCAATTGTCTTAAGCAATGTATATTCACAATTCTCTTTTATTGTTTCCATAGAATGTGTTTGTTTTAAAATTTCTTTTCTCAAAGAAATAAAATTTTCCGAAAACATCGCCCTTTGGAGAGTTGCGCCCTCCCACGTCGCAGGGTCTGCGGGGGCGCTAGTTACGCTACTGATTTAACTGTGGTAAGAAAAAGTGAACACATAAGAAGAAAAATAAACTCGCCTAAAAAGAATTGCATAAAATGCGTCCATCATCAGATCATCACATCTTTTTACCGATTAATTCATTTCGTTGTAGATACACAGTAAGCAAGTTTTAATTTATTTCTTTGTAAAGAACATTTACAAAATCATTTTTGCGTTTGTGCTTTAAGAATATACAAAATATTAAATTTATACAGTACATTAATATTTTATTTATTATAAAGAAAGTAGGACCGGCAACAGTGTAAGAATTATAACCCATGAGTTTATTAGATATAGTCGTTATCCGCAGTAGGTATGCGTATCTGGGGTACCTCTTATGCAGTTTTACCCAAAGATGAATAATCTCAACGTAAATAAATGAGGAAAAAAATATATTAAAGGTTTCTTACAAGAAAATTATCGGAGCAAATTTAGTAGCTGGAGTTGATTGCGTACGTGCCTTGCTCCCAACCACGATACACCTACAACGGTATGCCAGCTTCACGACCAAAACTCGTTCTCCGCGCGCATGTGACGTCGCTGCGAAGCAACTTTCCAAGGACTCTAACTTTCCTCCCATTTGATCTCTTCCAGCTACACAGTACGGTGGGTGTATGTTAGGAAAAGCGGCTTTAAATAATTAATTTTGAAATTCCTTTTGTTTTGGTGAGTGTAAACTTGTGAAATATCGAAGATAACAAGGTGAAATTCTTACACAGGTATATATCGAACAGTATGCCTGGTTGTGCTGTTACTGACTGTGCAATTATAACAGGAATACAAAAGGAACTGGTATAAAATACTTTCGATTCCCAAAGAATGAAGAACTTTCAAAGCGTTGGGAAATTGCTTGTCGAAGAAATGATAAAATAAATCTAAAAAATGGTAAGAATTTTTAGAAAAATTATAAAATAACATGGCGGAGAGGATACTTCAATTATTAATCAAATTTTTATCACTATGATAAATTTATTGATATGGTAACTTTCGATTATTTAGTATCTACCTATATATTATTTTTCTAAGTACCTCCCTAACAAATTTTACTATTATATATATTTTATAGAAAGCATAACAATCCATATCGGCGGTACATGATTAGTAAATTGTTAAAATTTGGAATATTTCTGAATCAAAATAAAATAAATCGTTATATGCACCACGGGCAATACGGGCATAATTATAAATAATAACATTCCCTCATACTATAATTTATTAATTATGCCTTTAATATTAAGTGGCTAATATTAGAACGATTATCAAACGTCATACTTTACTAACCATTGTCATTATAAATGATAAAAACATGACATACATTATACATAAGAACGTAATGCGAAACAAGCCTGGTTTGCTTCGCACTGACGTCACAAACCAGAGGATAGACTATCGAGCTGCGCGTTGTCATACCGTTGTGGGTGTATCGTGCTCCCAACCAAAGATTCTTCGAACTTCCATTAATCGTAGACCGGATATGTGTTATTAGGACGCGCCAACGATTGATCTGCACTCTTGCGGGATTTTACTAAAAGAAATTATGCGGTAACTGTTGCAATATGTATAATCACCATTACTACAGTTAATAATAATATTATTGATCTATGAATGACGATTCCGTCAGGGCCGGTGTAAGCTTTTGCGGGGCCGGGTTTGCTTGGCCTAAAATCTTCTAAATAAATTCTTTAATACAAACACATTATTACGTATTACAATAGGAGCATAGAGTATTATTATAGTTATTTACGAAGTACGCGAAGTCTTTAGTAGTGCATTTTTTAAGCACGAGCGACGAAGGAACGAGTGATTCATTTGCGCGAATGCGTCAGAGACTACTTCGCGTATCGGAGTTTTGCACAAAAAAATTTTAAACGCACTTTAACAATAATATATATTATGTAATTAGGAGATCAAGCAATACTTTAAATCCGAGAAGATGTATTATAACGCCGAGGTGCCAGCCGAGGCGTTATAACATCTTCGAGGATTTAAAGAAGCTAGTTACGTAGAAATACTGCTTACTATCAGCAAGTAGATAAGTTCATATTACATTTCAAGATAAGAAGAAAGGATCATCTTTCGTGTGAAATGCTTAGTGTGCAGTATTAGTTTTCTCATGAGAATTGCTTATCATGCAGATAGTATTGCATTACCTTTCTCGTGGGAACTGCTGAGTAATATTTTATTTAGATAAGAGAATCATATATATAGTGTGTTAGACAGTAAATTCATTAAGTTTTGATCAGTTCATAGTTAAATTTACATCTAAGCTCTAATGAGCATTTATATTGTAATTGTCATTACTCCCGCTGGTTTCAAATAAAGATCCAGGGAAAACAAAAAATCTTTTTAAAAACTCGTTTCATTTGAACAAAAACGAAACTAGCGCAGTTAACGTCCGGATCTACAAAAATTAGAGGAACCAAGTACTCTAATTTTCCGTTTCAACGGTCAATTGAAGAAACCATCCGCTCCAAGTAGGCACCGCCGCTGACGTTGCATTGGGACCCCGAGAACTACATCGCCCCGGCCAAAGCATCTTTACGGCACCTACTTCAACAACAACCGCTTTATCCATTACGAGGACCCTGTTCATAGTGAACCCCCGTCAACTGCTGACGACTGATCATCGCGATCAATAATTCATCATTACAAGAAAATGTAAGTGAAATTTATAATCTTAAAGTGAAAAGTTTAAAGTTTTAAAAAATAAATTTAAATACTAACATAGTTTTTACAATTAATTTAAGCTAGTATTAAGAGCATTTAATTATACAATCTGTTTCAATTTATTTGCTTTCGATAGACGAAAGGAATAGTTGGACACTTTGGTAATTAATAATTGCATTTTAGTTTCTAATTTACGTACATGGTAGACGCCAAACCGATAGGTAGTGTCAACTAGTGACATTATAAAGCCTTTCATGCTTGCCATGTATGGGTAGGACCCTTAATTTTTAAGCCCACTAACATAAGAATAATAATTAAAAATCCTATATAATAATAAAAGTGTATTATTAATGCAAAGGAATCGCTCAAGATCTCCCAAGACGATCAAGAAGTGTAGAACGTTCAAATCTGAACAACCCTCCTTTGTTATTTTTAAATAACAATAATATTAATAGAAATATGGGTTTTCCTGCACATTTTCATGTTTTCCTTTTAAATGAAATTCCAAATTACGATGGTAATCCATCGACACTTTCTGAATTTATTAGAGCTGTTGATACAATCACAGGTCAATTTTGTACAGAAAACCCAGCAGATTACATTAATCAATTGATTATTTCAGCAATCAGAAATAGATTAAAAGGTCCAGCATTAGAAATAATTACTGGATACGAATATGCTACGTGGAATGCATTAAAGCAAGTATTAATAGAAAATTTTGGAGACCAAAGGTCAGAATTAAATTTATTAATCGATTTAACTAAATTAAAACAAGGAAAAGATTCTCCAATCGAATTTTATAATAAAATTAGAACACAATTAGCAATCTTTAATTCTAAAATTGCTTTAGGAAACGAAAACCAAGTCATTAAAAATTATAAACTTCAATAAAATAAAGATTAGCATTGAGAACATTCACTAGTGGACTCAATAACGATTTTGGAACTTTTATTCGTAGCCGTAACCCAAATTCATTAGAAGCAGCCCTTACTATGATTAAAGAAGAGCTCGATATCAGATACTCTCAAGCTCAAAATTCAAAATTATCTTCAAATTTAAATCAAAGAACATCTATTAATTTTTCACCAAATAATTTTAAACAAATTACAAATAATTCATTTAGGACCGCTTATCCACTAAGACAACCCCAACCTTTTATACAACCTCAACCTTTTATACAACCTCAACCTTCTGCACAATCATTTGTCCCTAGACAATTTAATCCTAATTTTAATAGGCAAAACAATCCAACCAGCCATCAACATCGAAATGTCTTCGCCCCAAAACAAAATTATAGGCCAACCAACAAACCTATACCTATGGAAGCAAACACAATAGTAAAAAGACCTCCCACTACACAATTAACCAACCATAATAAATTTCGAGCTAATTCTCAAAATATAAGGACTTTGCCTACTCCAGCTGGTCCACAACGAACTTTTATCTCCGAAGAATTATTCTATCATGATGATGATAAACCTGAAACTTCGACACACCCCCAATATGACTATCAAGATTCTATCACTAGGTCTGAACAGTTCCCTGAACAGTACCTTGAACAATCAACCGAAGAAGAAATATCCACTGAAGAATTGGAAAATTCTTATTATCAATACTCAAATAACGACAATGAAGATGCCGAAAATTTTCATTAACGGCCTCGGAAAATATTGAAAGCTTTAGTATTAACCCCAAATCTAATCTCCCATATATTATAATTCCTTCCACCGGACAAAAACTCCTAATAGACACTGGTAGCTCTAAAACCATAATTACCCCTAAATTTGTTAATGAACATTTCCCTAATTTCGTTTATAATTTTAACTTTGAAATTACCACTTCTCATGGAACCACCAAACATAATTTAGTTGCTAATTTGCCTATTCTAAACCTTTTTTCAGAAGATGGATTTCATCTTTGCTATTTATACCATTTTCATTCTGAATACGTAGGCTTAATTGGCTCAGATCTACTTAATAATTTATCAGCCAGAATTGATTATAAATGGATGCATATCCAAACCGATAGCACTACAATACCGTTTTATTATAATTCATCCATGATTAAACAGGAAACCCAAAGACGTAATGAATGTAATTTTTCCAAATTACAACATAACGAAATCCCAATAAAACAAATTGAAATACCCCCACGTACTGAAATGTTTGTGACTTTACCAGCCGTTGGTAAAAGCGGAATAAAAATAACCCCAAGATTAAATTTTAGTAAACATGTCATGATCCCTTCTGCATCAGTTAAATTACATAATAATTGGTTTCAAACTAGTGTAATAAACACTTCTAATGAAATACAAAAAATAAACATATACTCCCTATTAATTTTAGATGAATATGAGACTAATAATGAAGAATCAATACAAATCAACAACATAGACGTTCATAATTCCAAATTAAACATCAAAGCCATTCTTAATGAGAATTTACAAACAAATTTCAGAACTGACCATCTAAACGAAGAAGAACAAACATTATTAACCAATCTTTGTTATCAGTATAAAGATATTTTTTATTCTCCAAATATCCCTTTATCTTCCACCAATTTAACCAAACATCATATTAGAACCAAAACTGATGTTGCTATAACGTTGAAATTCACAACCCATTGTTTGTTTGATGGTCACTGTTTAAAACCAAGCTTCTCCGTTGTTTGGTTGTCACTGGTTTTCCCTTTCTTTCTGTCTATAGTAAAGTCGCACCGGCGCGTTTAAGTTCCTTCTCAATAGTAGAGTGAAGTAACAAAATGGCTGGTTTTGGTACGAGAAGTTGAATGTACGAGATATATTAGGAAATTGGTTTTATATATAATTCGCTTTAGCGGAATAAATCTCACATTCAACAGAACGATCGCTTGATTATTTATATGCGATCAATCGTCAAATTGACGGATTAAGTTCTAGTGCAAACCATTTTAGGTAAATTCTTTTCGTTTCCTTTCCATGCGCTTAAAATCTTACAAATGTCTTTTTATTTTAGGTAATATTATATCCCTAGCCGTCACCTTGAGGGAATTGTATTGTAAAAGACCTTTCAGTTTATAGAAAGGTAAAAATCTTCAAATATATAAAATTAATACAATATACAGGGTGATTTCTTTGTAGGTCTTTTTCTTTTTTTTTGTCGTTTGGGTTTTGTTGTTCGTTGTCGTATTCGTGTTCCTGCCCCTCTGACCGTGGGTTTTAATTAGAAGGTTCTTCCCCTTTGTGTCCGTACCTACATCTGTACATGTACCGCATCGGGACAAACCAATAGATATCGAAGGGTGAAACGGAAAACCCCTAAGCAAGGCTTTAAATAAAACAGCCGTGGGTTTTCGAATGGTGGGATGTTTGTCTAAATTTGTATGTATTATGTGTCATTTTATTTATGTATATGTATATATTTATTCAATGTGTTTACAATTTATTCATGCATGTTAATTTTAAGAATAACACAAGATCTCGAGTAGTGGAATTGTAGGGTAGTTTTAAGTACAACCAACTGTGATACAAATCACCATTCACCTTTTTTTTTATTTAAACATTACATTTTTTTTATCTGCACAATAGAAAATAGTTGCAAGTAAAATAAAGCCCTACTTAGAAAGTTTACATTTCACTACGTGTGTTTTATTTATTTATTATTTATTTATTTGTATGATTTTAATATTGCTTTCCAGTTCGTCATTTGTAAGTATATATGTACGGTACGACCAAAATATTGGAAGTTGCCCATATTTTAGTAGATCTATTTCTTCGTTTGTCTGATAAGCTTGAAGCTTTAGTAATAAGCATTGTTTTTAAACGAAGTGGCGCTTGTTTTTTTATCCTTTATATCTTGTATTACCCCGCCCCTCTCCGACTTATTGGGGGCTAACTGGCAAAAACTAAAGCAGTGTTATTTGGATCAAGCTGATACTTCCAGCACAGCTACATTTTGGTAGGTTAAGTATTTCTTTATATAAAAATAGCCTTTGTGTTTCTGTAGGTTATATTGCTATATTCACAAAAACATATAGATACCCACATGTGCATCGAGAAGAGGTAAAAAATCAAATTCGTAAAATGTTAGATGACAAAATTATAGAACCTTCGGAAAGTCCATATAATTATCCACTTTATGTCGTTGCTAAGAAATTAGACGCCTCAGGACATCAGAAATGGCGCATTGTTATCGATTATCGTAAATTAAACGAACAGACGATAGAAGACAAATACCCTTTACCACGAATCGAAACCGTTTTAGACCACCTTGGTCGAGCCAACTACTTCACGACTTTAGATCTCGCATCTGGTTTCCACCAGATTAAAATAAAAGAATCAGACCGAGAAAAAACAGCTTTTTCGACTGAAGAGGGCCACTTTCAATTTCGACGTATGCCCTTTGGATTAAAAAATGCTCCAGCCACATTTCAACGAGCTATAAATAATGCTCTCATAGGACTAATCCCCCAACAATGCCTCGTTTATCTTGACGATATTATTATTTAAATTCTTTACAAGAACACATAAACCCGCTTAAAAATGTTTTTAATCGATGTCGACAATCAAATATCAAAATTCAATTAGATAAATCCGAATTTTTACATAAATCCGTAAAATATCTTGGTCATATAATAACCTCGGAAGGAATAAAACCTGACCCTTCTAAAATTTTAGCCATTAAAAATTTCCCTGCCCCAAAAACCAAAACAGAAATAAAATCATTATCCGGATATTATAGAAAATTTGTTAAAGACTTTGCTAATAAATTTGAAATAACTAAATTCTTAACTGTTTGTCTCAAAAAGGATAGTAAAATTATACACACCCCTGAATTTCTTCAAAATAACTAAATTCTTAACTGTTTGTCTCAAAAAGGATAGTAAAATTATACACACCCCTGAATTTCTTCAAAATTTCGAACATTGCAAACAAATTTTAACTAATGAACCGTTACTTCAATATCCCGAGTTTAATAAAATTTTTGAATTAACCACTGATGCATCTAAATATGCCTTAGGTTTAGTATTATCACAACATGGAAAACCTATTTGTTATGCATCAAGAACCCTTAACAAAGCTGAACAAAGATATTCTACAATAGAACGAGAACTGCTCGCTATAGTGTGGGCAACTCAACAATTTCGCCCTTACTTATACGGTGTAAAATTCAAATTATACACAGACCATTAATTTGGCTTAGAAATTTAAAAAAATCAAATTCAAAATTAACCCGTTGGGTACTCAAACTAGAAGAGTATGACTTTGACGTAAACTATTTACCAGGAAAACTAAACAAGGTAGCTGATGCTTTATCACGCATTCAACTTTATCCTATGAATGTTGAAACCGATAGACTTGAAACCCCCGAAAAAGAAACCTTCACCAATATCGATAGCAGACTAGCAAGCAGAGCTAGCACCCCTGATATTACCGAATTATTCGATATACCAATCATAAATCCTCCTGTGTTAGATAAACCTCGTATTAAAATACTTTCTGATGTACAAGTAAAACCGCCCCAACATACCAAGTACTAAAAACAAAGACGAAGACAGTAAATCCCTTACAGATACAATACATACCCAATTATCATCAACCCCAGTAATAGATATCTCGGACCAACCAGTACAACATTTTAAACATCAAATTGAATTTATAAGAGCCCAAATTCCAAGAAAAATTCGTAGTACAAAATATGATGGAAACATTCATTACACTGTATTTATCAATGACCACTATAAAACTGATATGTTTAATAAAATACTAATCGAACATTGTGAACCTAAAACTCATTACTACTGTCACTTTCCTGATAATGAACTTTACCTTGATTTCTCAAATTTCATCGCAGAAATAACTAATGAAAACACACCCAAATTCCATCGCTGTACCATTCAAGTTACACATATTATAGACCCTGAAGAAAGACAAAATCAAATTCAAAGTTACCATTTAGGCAAAACCAATCATCACGGAATTAACGAAAGTTTAGAACATATTAAACGCAAGTATTATTGGAAATCTATCAATAAAGACATCACTGAATTTATTAATAAATGTCAAATTTGTAAAACTCAAAAATATAATCGTAATCCTATTAAACAACCTTTTCAACTTACACCGACTCTTAATAGACCATTTCATACCGTACATTTAGATATCTTTTGAATAGGCAATAAAAGTTATTTGACCATAATCGACGCCTTTTCCCGATTTGCTCAAGCTTATCCTATTAAATCTCAGAACCTGATAGATGTTATTGAACAATTACTAACTTATATATGCGTCTTCACAGCCCCAAATATAATTATTGCTGATGGAGAATTTAATAAAAACATATTTAAAGATTTCCTAATTCTTCACAAGATTCAATTACACACTAGAACCCCTGCTCACCACCAATCAAATTCGCTTGTAGAACGTCTGCATTCCACTATCATCGAACATTATCGTTTATTGACTAATATACCAGAACACCAACAAATTCAATACTGTATCTTGGCTTACAATCACACAATCCATTCAAACCTTAAGCTAACACCTTTTGAAATAATGTTCGGGCTCACAGAAAGCAAACATCCATTCGACTTAGATTATACAAAAACCTATTATCATGATCATATGTTGGAACATAAAGCAAGAATGCGCTATCTTTATGAATCATTACAAAAAGAACAAACGGACACCAAAGAAAAACGAAATATAAAATTAAACCAAAAGCGCGGCACAAAAAAACTTGAACCAGGAAGTAAAGTTTTCATTACGACTAACACTAGAAATAAAAAGAACCCGGAATTTTCTGGACCATACACTATTTCCCAAATTCTTGAACATGATACTTATGAATTAACACCCCCTAATGAAGGACCTCAAATTAAACGACATATAAACGAACTATTACCATTTTCAGGTTAACCATTATCGCCTGCTACATCCTCACAACCCAATTTGTGATCAGTGACGTAATTATCGAAAACTTAGATGACAATCCTGGACTTTATCCATTAAACTTAGGTAACGCTATCCTAAAAGAAAGCGAATTTACATTAATTAAGACTATAGATTATACACCTATTATTACTCAATATGGTATGCTTAAAGAGAATTTAATAAAAATCATTATTCTTTTGGAAAATCAACAATACCCCATCGAACATAGGCAGTTCACTAATATTACTGACATATTACTTAGTCATAATAACATATTATTAATCATTAAACAATATTTAGACAAAGCTGACAAACTTATCGATCAATTATTCCCTCAAACACAACATACAATCCAAAAACGAGGACTCGTAGATGGTTTAGGAACCATTTTTAAATTCTTAACTGGCAATCTGGATGCCAAAGATGGTCAAAGATATGAAACATTGATTTCCAAATTACAAAAAGTTAGTGAAACACAAACTAACGTCATATTAGAACAAGCTAAAATTCTTAATGACACTATTTCCACTATAAACAATCTAGCCAACAATCAAATGCTACTCAATGTAAACCTAAACAAAATTATTTTAGAAAGCGAACAGGAGTAGGTATTCCGTCAGTTGAGCTGACACCCACTCCTTTTATGCAAATGACCCGCGATCTAATTAATATTCAAATGAGGCGTGGTCTAATTAAATGCGCGAATTAAATGCGCGAATTAAATTAATTGATCTAATTAAATTAAATTAAATTAATTCACGGTATCATTTACATAACTCATCTCTCATTTGTACACCTCACATCTCTCATTTCTCATATGCATGCTCGAATTAAATTAATTCACGGTATCATTTGCATATCTCATCTCTCATTTGTACACCTCACCTCTCTCATTTCTCATATGCATGCTCGAATTAAATTAATTCACGGTATCATTTACATAACTCATCTCTCATTTGTACACCTCACCTCTCTCATTTCTCATATGCATGCTCGAATTAAATTAATTCACGGTATCGTTTGCATATCTCATCTCTCATTTGCATAACTCATATCTCACATGCATTCACGAATTAAATTAATTCACAGTATCATTAGCATATCTCATCTCTCATTTACATTTATCATTTCTCATATGGATGCTCGAATTAAATTAATTCATGGTATCATTAGCATAACTCATCTCTCATTTACATTTATCATTTCTCATATACATGCTCGAATTAAATTAATTCACGGTATCGTTTGCATATCTCATCTCTCATTTGCATAACTCATATCTCACATGCATTCACGAATTAAATTAATTCACAGTATCATTAGCATATCTCATCTCTCATTTACATTTATCATTTCTCATATGGATGCTCGAATTAAATTAATTCATGGTATCATTAGCATAACTCATCTCTCATTTACATTTATCATTTCTCATATACATGCTCGAATTAAATTAATTCACGGTATCGTTTGCATATCTCATCTCTCATTTGCATAACTCATATCTCACATGCATTCACGAATTAAATTAATTCACAGTATCATTAGCATATCTCATCTCTCATTTACATTTATCATTTCTCATACGGATGCTCGAATTAAATTAATCCACGGTATCATTAGCATATCTCATCTCTCACTTACATTTATTATTTCTTATACGGATGCTCGAATTAAATTAATTCACGGTATCATTAGCATATCTCATTTCTCACTTACATTTATCATTTCTCATATGGATGGTCGAATTAAATTAATTCACGGTATCGTTTGCATATCTCATCTCTCATTTACATTTATCATTTCTCATATGGATGCTCGAATTAAATTAATTCACGGTATCGTTTGCATATCTCATCTCTCATTTACAAATATCATTTCTCATATGCATGCTCGAATTAAATTAATTCATGGTATCATTAGCATATCTCATCTCTCTCTCATAAATTTATTTCAAAATAAATCTTATGTTGTCATTCCTAAATGATATTTAAATATAGATCTACACGTCATCATGTAATTATGCGAAAACAATTTAACATGTAGAAACGTAATAATAAAAATTTGCTTTCAAGTATACAAAGTATCTCTAAAGATTACTGTCAATCAACAGTCAGATTATCTCTATTGCATTCTGACATGTTTAAATATACGTCATAAACATTTAAAATATGGTTTACAAGTAAAGCAAATTCTAATTTGAAAGAAAACACTTAGGGTCGTTATGATTTCTTAAAAATTTATTTAAATAATTCCGATAAATATTTATAAATAAAACTTAGAAAAAGGAATATTGTGTAATACCATTTTAAAGTCAAAAAGCTTATACCGTTTTAAATTTTACGCTTTTCAACTGTTGCCGTTCTTAAAATGAAATTATACTTAATTAGAAATGTAAACGTCATACGGCTAACATTTAAAATACATCCGAGCAACATAATTGATAATTATCATATAGAATTTTGAATTTTCTCGTTACGAGTCATTAAGTTTTCAAAACAATTATCATTCTGTTATTACTAAGTTCAAAGGAATTTTAAGCCTTAGATTTTCTAACAAATAATTACAGTTGTATTATTCATCTTAAATACAATAAATGAATTTTAAAAACCGCAGTTTTCAAAAGATTGTTTCTTTAAATATTCTAATATTCAGGGCTATATGAACCAAAACGATTAAAAAATAAACATTCTTTCCCTGTTATGTGAATAGTATAATAGACAGGCATCGTAATCCCTAAAAGCAATCAAGCTTAAGCTATTTCGACGAAAACAATAGAATTTTTAAAAATAATTACAATCTCTTTAGTATGAACAATAACATTCAACATTCTAGTGTTGTATTAAAATCTAGACATTTCAGAAAAACGGTTTTAAAATAAATTGTACGTAGTTATACATTGTCAAATAAAAAATGCAAGAATAAGATACATACACGGATTAAACTAAACTATATATATTAAGAAATATTAATTACGGCTTTTATAGCATCTTACAGGAAAAAGATTACATTCAATCAAGATCACAACATATATCATTAACTAGATATCATAAATAAATATATTATATATTGAAGGTTAAAGACATGAGGATATCCATCGTCTGACTAATGTCTATTTATTAAAACAAATAAGGTATGAAATGTAACAGGGAGTCTATTCAATAAACATTGCCTAATACTTTTATGATTTTTCTAGCCTATAGATCAGCAGTTAGAAACACGGGCCTGCTAATTGCCTGCAATTAACCTACCCTATCAATATGTCGTACAATACATACATTTAATATTATTATTACAATTTTATAAATAAAAACGATAAAAGAAGTTTATAGTTTTCATTTATTTTTATGTTAAACATATACGGTAGCAAGATCTAGATCGATGTATACAAATTCATATATGAGAGAAATGTTATGTATCTCAATACATACCTAAAACGTATTCTTCGTATATTCAGTAAGAGCTACCCATTTTTTCTAGACATTCGAATTTTGAACAGCTTGATAACATGTTTTCTCATTTATTCATAATTAGGGTCAAGTTGAATAAAGTACATAAAAGTTAACAGGTTAAAATAGAAATTCATTTTGCTACTTTTATATGTGCTAAGTAAAATAATAACAGATATTTCGAAAATTGTATGCATTCTTGAGAGCACGGGGTATAATATTTAAAAACACACTGTAAAAAACATATCAGCAGAGAAAGGGAATACATAAATACAGTATGTTTTGTATGATGAGTTGTCAGTTTAAAAGAAATAAGTTCGTCGCCATATTTAAACGTTATTTTACAATACATCATACATTTTCAATAGCTTCGAAATACGCAGATATGTAATAATATACTATATACTCTTGTAGGTTATTCAACGTATTTATAGTAAACTCGTATGATTAATAATAATCTGTAACCATTTTCGATACCTTTGAAATATAGGTAGATATTTTCAAGTTTTAATTCGTTTTCATTAATTAGTAGACGTAACAAGGCATTAGTTTTACCACAAGAAGAAGGTACACTCAAAATTGCTCTACAGAAAACAGGTAAAAGCTTACCATGCTTCTTATCACCATCGGAATATTATCGAGAAACATGATCGTCTAAGTTAAATATATTTAGCGACTTCTTTTGCTTAATAATTTTTATTATGGTATATGTATATGTCTAGTCACAGTTTCAGCAAACGCATTGTATTCTATCAACGAATCATGTAAAATTAAGCAGCATGCTTTAGTTGTATCAGAAAGTGGGTTGACCGACTCAAGCTCTAATCTCTAAATTCATGAATACCTTATACACACGATATAACTACGATGTAAGATTACGAGAGGGTGCATAAAGAACAGGGTATGTTGTAAGTCGGTTCTGAATTTCTTAAAACATTACTCGAATATCAAAAATTCGTAACGGCGATAATAATAATAATAAAGACAATTTATGCTCTTACTGAATATACGAAGAATACGTTTTAGGTATGTATTGAGATACATAACATTTCTCTCATATATGAATTGGTATACATCGATCTAGATCTTGCTACCGTATATGTTTAACATAAAAATAAATCTTGTTTATTGTTTCCAGCCTTATTTTGTGGAACTCCATAATCATGAAATAAATAAAGATTATTAAAAGTTTCACAGTTTTATTAAAATATACCTGACAATATTGTTTCGACAGCTATGCTGTCATTATCAAAGGTAATATAATAATTATAAACAAACACGTCGCTAAGGTAGATACAAAATAGGTAACTAGATAAAATAATAATAATAATAATAAAAATTAATAATAAAAATCATAATTAAACATCTAATACTTCCAGTAACGGAGAATTACTGAGCTCAAGTTGTTCATTCATTAAAGGTACCCTGAGTTTGTGTTTGTATATCTCAAAGGCTTCTAAAATGTCTAATTTGCGTTTGTTATTACAAAAATGTAGGAATTTAATATTATTTTGAGGAGTCATTGTGTGATTTTGTTCTAAAAGGTGTTTGGCGTAATTCGATTTTTCAGGATGTTTATTTTTGTAATGACGTACGTGTTCTTTATATCTTATGTCAAAATTCCGAAGTGTTTGTCCAATATATACCGAACTACAAAAAGAACAATTTAAACGGTAAATGCCCGATTTCATGATATCATGTGTTCTGTCTTTAGCATTAAATAAAAATGAAAAAGTGTTAGTGTTGGTTTTAAATGTTATTTTATAATTGTTGGTTTTTCTTAGTATATGTGCAATTTTTTCTGATATTTTGCCAAAATATGGTATAGATATGTAATTTGTGTCTTCTGTTTGATTGTCAATGGGATATATTCTTTTGATAGCTAACCTATAATCTTTTTGTTTAATTAAAGTGTCAATCATGTTCGGATTATAATGATTTGCATGTGCTAGTTGTTTAATGGTTGATATCTCTTTGCTAAAATCTGATTTTGTTAGTGGAATAGTTAAAGCTCTGTGTACTAATGATCTGTATGCTGCTATTTTATGTGTATTGTGGTGACAAGATTCATTTGGTATTGTTATGTCTGTTTGTGTTGGTTTTCTGTATATGGAAAATTCAAAAAGATAAAGTCCTCTATTAGCTAACATATTTATGGACAAGTTTGAAGATCGAATATTTGAATTAAACCTCTCTAAACACATTATCGTCTGGTTTCGTTATGTTGATGACATTTTAGCTTGTTTTGACAGTTCTTTTGAGGTTATCAATGAATTTTTAATTCTTATAAACAATATCCATCCTAATATAAAATTTACACTAGAAACAGAACAAAACAGGGCTATAAACTTTCTTGATTTTGACGGTATAGATCTACAAAAAAGAGGTAATTTACGAATGTCTCAAAAGTTTTGGCACAATGTTTAGGACTTTGTAATTTATTTTTAACAGGTTGTTATCGGAAACGAAACAAGCTTGTTGTTGCGTCATTTCAGTTTTGGGGTTTAAATTTGTCATTAAATTTTTCCACTACACCATTCTGCATAAATTCTGTGACGCCCAAGTCGGATATTTCTATGACAATGACACGATTATTCAAGACAAAAAGATGCTTTAGAAAATAATTAAATTCAACAGAATCTCTGACAGGTACCTACTGGATGACTGCATGTGAATATAAATCTCAAAGGTATACAAGATATCCATACATAAGGTTGTGGGGAAAAATCTGCAAAATTTGGTTGCAACTCTAATTTGCTTGCATTCATCTAGAATGCTGATACTTTATGGGTTTTTTTTATTTAAAGTGTAGTTTACTTAGCTAGTAGAATTAATTTCTAATGCATAAATAATCAAGAATTTAAACAAGAATTAACTCGAAGATAAAATTGACAAATTTTATACTTGGCATGGAATTTTGAAAAACTTTTCTGCTGTAAACATGCAGCTTCTGGAAAGCTTGCTCAAACAATACAAATCCTCGGTCAAAGATTCAGTATTGCAATAAAGCATGGTAAGATTTACAACAAGAAAGGTTTGTCATTAGCAACTCCAAAATATATACCAAATTACAATCAAATACCTACTAAAAGGTTTGTAAAAATACTCTTATAAACCGGTACAACTTTTTGACAATTCCAGAAATCAACCAATAGCATGAATACTGTAAACGAGAAATTGGCAGTAAAGATTAGGAGACCACAAGACAGGGATTGTTAAAAAGAAAAAGTAACTAAAAACTCCGGCAAACTCCAAATTTGCCATTTGTAAATCTAGTGAATCAGCAAAGACAAAACATCGTATAGGAATTGACAATTTAAAATATAAAAGACTTACTAAGACTATTTAAGACTATTAACCCAGAAAAATAATGAAATGTGTGGAATTCACAAGTGATACTCTAGGACAGACTGTTTTGAGTTTGTTGCACTGTCATCAGCTGGAGCTAATCACTTGTGAAACCCACACACAGCATCCTGGCTTATATACAAGCTAATGACTAATATTAGTACCAAATGCTAACCGATGCGACACCTATAAAATTACGGTCTCTATAGGTTGTCAAAGAGAAGATAACCGAAAGTTTCTAAGGTGCTGATTCTGTTGTATGAACATCTCGTCATCTGTTTAAAAATGCAGCTTATCTAAACTCAATAGTAAAGGAATTATTCATATTTCAAATTTGTGCAGATTCTTTCTCCCCACACACTTAGAAAAAATATTATTGTACCCTACTAGATGCAACGACGATAGAAATATATTTCTAGTCGTATCTGTAGCGAATGTACATGTTTGGTAAGGTTTGTCATTAGCAACTCCAAAATATATACCAAATTACAATCAAATACCTACTAAAAGGTTTGTTACTCTTATAAACCGGTACAACTTTTTGACAATTCCATAAATAAACCAATAGCATGAATATTGTATACAAGAAAGGAGATCGCTGTACAGATAAGGAGACTACAAGACAGGGATTGTTAAAAAGAAAAAGTAGGGGAGAGTCTGGAACATTGGCCATGCAGGAACAGTGGCCACCTTCCCGCCATTTTCTTATTTATTAGGTGCTGCTCAAGATTAGGTGCTGTCATCTAGCACAGAATGTACCAATAGGACACTAAGTATATGAACAAAGTAATTCCATTTAAATCTCAAGATTTTTATTTTAAAACAAACTCAACCTGAAATTTTGTACTTGAAGTAAACTACAACAGGCAAGTGAAATAATAATTGTTAGTGGCTAAATAAATAAACGTCGAAAGGAACTAGCGTTGGCCGCTTATACCTACTTCATGTAAATATTTATTGGTATAATAATATTTTGATTGTGTTGGATAGTTTTTGTTTTTCCCTACTTTTTAAAAAACATGAAGTTGATGTTAAAAACATTTTATTAGATGCCTTGATTTTTAAATGGGTTTGCCACCCCGATCTCCCAGTTATAGGCCTGGTATGCCCCCGATAGAGCTTCGTTTCGAGGCTACTTTATAGGGCCCATCAAAGTAGCACCCCGGTGTGTGCCCGTTAAGGTGAAGTTGTCTTGAACGTGAGAGGCTATGTATCTTCGCATCAGCATCCTTTAAGTGTAGGTCTCTAGACGATTTCTCATTTTCAGTTTCTCATGGGTTAGCGAGCGAACTCCCTAACCGAGATAAACCTCACTTGAATCTCCTCCATTCGTCTAGGCCAGACATGAAATGTCAAGGTTGTTTTACGTGGGGTACCTGTGTGAACTTACCCCCACGTTCCTTCCAGAAGGAAGTGATTGGGATACGCCCAATCAGCGCGCAAGTTGCATAACCGGCAGTCGTGCAATTGCTACCAGATTGACTCACTGGTAGGAGCGAGGTTGCCTATCCACCCTCTACTAGCTAAGTCGAGCATAGTGACCGAGCAGTTGACTTAACACGCTGCTCACCCGCCAGCACACTCCCGTCCTATTTCATGCGGGGTGAAGTACCTCCTCCAGCAATAGGACTATTCCCCAACTTGACGCTGTTATCAAGAGGGACCACTGCCCGATCGAATCCAACCTCAAATGTGACAGGACTTGGTTTTTAAGCGGTTTTGCCACCCCGATCTACCAATTTTAGGCTTGGTGGGCCCTCGACAGAGCTTCTTTTAAGTCTACATGTTATAGACTCCCGGTGCGTACCCGAATTTGGTGAAGTTGTCTTGATAGTGAGAGGCTATGTATTCGCTTCAACTATTCTTAAGTGTAATGGCTTTCAGAGCTTCTCCCAATCACTGTACCCGGCTGCAGTCCGGATCATAGTGTGGTCAGGATAGCTCCTAAGCACATTTACCTGGCGGCTTGCAGTTTCCCATTGCCCAAAAGCGGGATAACCTCACTTCTAGTCACCGCACTAGAGATTCAGTCAAACAGCGGGTTCCTTTGGTGACCATACATGACCTCGGTCATGCAGCGGGGTCCTTGGTGACCATAAATGACCTCGGTCAAACAGTGGGTTCCATTGGTGACCATAAATGACCTTGTCCCTTAGGCGAGATTCTAATCCGCCCACACCGGTCTCATCTACCAGGGCTCCCCCTGATCGGTCAGAGTTACCGTCGAGAATTCTCACGAATTTCTCTACCACACGCTTTATTCTAACAGCTTCATCCGTTTCCCGTCAGCAGGATAGGGTAGAAGACAGCCAGTTCTAAGGGTGAACGTCGTGTGGTCTCCCGTTCACCCAATAGGCCAACGTCTAGGCCAGACAGATTATTATAATTTGTTTTACGTGGGGTACCCGTATCAACATACCCCCACGTTCCTTCCAGAAGGAAGTGATTGGGATACGCCCAATCAGCGCGCAATTGCATAGCAATTGCTCCCAGTCAGCTCACTGGTCGGAGCGAGGTTGCCTATCCACCCTCTACTAGCTACCCAGGCTAGTACCGGAGCGATTGACTTAACACGTGCTCACCCGCCGGCACCCTCCCGTCCTATTTCATACGGGGCTAAGTACCTCGTCCAGCAATAGGACTATTCCCCCAACTTAACTCAGTTGAATAGAGAGAGCCCTCCAGTCCTCTTTCATACCTTCATAAGCTCCTCCCCGAGACAGGGGTTGGGGCCACTGCCCGATCGAATCCAACCTCAATTGTGGCGGGACTTGGTTTTTTAATGGTTTTTCCACCCCGATCTACCAAATTATAGGCTTGGTGGGCCCTCGACAAAGCTTCGTTTAAGTCTACACGTTATAGACTCCCAGTGTGTACCCGTTAAGGTGAAGTTGTCTTGATTGTGAGAGGCTATGTATTCGCTTCAACTCTCCTTAAGTGTAATGGCTTTCAGAGCTTCTCCCAACCGCTGTAGAGAAACACTCCGGTGAAACGTAAACGCAACACCTCGGCATAACTCTTCCACACATTTGATTCTGATCGCGTCATCCGTTACCCAGACAAGCCTGGGATGGGGTAGACAACGACCAGTTCTAACGGTGAACGCCGTGTGGTCTGCCCTCAAGCTAGTCTCGAATCCTAGTGCTTCCCGACACCTCTAACAACTGCCCTCCCTCTGTCTTCGGGCTAGTCTCGGATACTAGGAATGAAGTCCGACATCTCAAACGACTGCTTGACCGTTCACCCAGATTTATCTGGATGCAGTCGAAACAAAGCATATACCACATTTTAAAAGAAAATCTGGAACATTGTCTGTACTAGTGTAGTGAGGCGACGTTACTTTTTAAACCTCGACTGTTTATCTGATTCTATCATTTTGCCAATTCGTGGGGGCATGCAATGTAAAATCTATTCTGTTTTGAAAACGCATTCGTTTGACATCATCATTCAGCGTAGATTCGTTAAAGATATGACTATAAATATATTTCTATTGTCGATATTTAGCAGGGTACAAGAATATTTTTTCATATTGTGTGTGGAGAGAAAGAAATCTGCACAAATTTGAAAGATTTCTTTACTATTGAGTTTAGACAAGTTGAAATTTTTAAACTGATGAGATGTTCATACAACAGAATGAACACCTTAGAAACTTTCGGTTATCGTCTTTTTCACAACCAAAAGAGACTGTAATTTTACTGCATGGTGCGGTTGGCTTTTTATTTATAGGTGTCGCATCGGGTACCATTTGGTGCTAATGTTAGTCATTGGTTTGTAAATAAGCCAGGATGATGTGCTTAGGTTTCACAGATGATTAGCTCTAGCTGATGAGAGTACAACAAACTTGAAACAGTCTACCCTGAAGTATCACTTGTGAATTCTAGATATTTTATTATTACTGTGGGTTAATGGTGTTATAAATCTTTTATAGTTTAAATTTTCAATTTCTTTGCGATGTTTTGTCTTTGCTCCCTACTAGTCTTACAAATGGCAAATTTGTTGAGTTTGTCGGAGTTTTTAGTTACTTTTTCTTTTTAGAAATCCCTGTCTTGAGGTCTTCTAATCTTTACAGCCAATTTTCGTTTGAGATTTTTATAATATTCACGCTATTGGTTGATTTATGGAATTGTCAAAAAGTTGTACCAGTTTATAAGAGTATTTTTACAAACCTTTTAGTAGGTATTTGATTGTAATTTAATATAAATCTTTAAGTTGCTAATGACAAACCTTTTTTGTAGTAAATGCTACCATACTTTATTGCAATATTGAATCTTTGACCTAGGATTTGTATTGTTTGATCGAGCTTCCCAGAAGCTGCATTCGCCAATACCTCATCTTTTTTTGGAAAGAGGTTATATGTCTTTCAAAATCTCATCTTTTCTAGTACGTATCTTTTTCTAATACAATACAAATATAACATAATAAATGTTGTTTCCAGAATTTCTATTTCAGAAAAATTTACAATAGAGAAGTCGCTGCAATAAATGAAGGTTCACTCCACTGGGTAATGAATAATTTTATATCCAGACGTAAAAAGTGTATTGAAGTTGGCGAGAGTCACTTAGATGGTCTAATCTTTAAAGATTAAGCAAATATCCACCCTGTTTGCCAAGTTTCAAAGATTAGGCTTAATTTCATCCAATAAATTTTAATAGTACTTATGGGTATAAGCTAATGCTCATGTATGTAGTATTTCGTACATTCGGAATAAATAGATGATAATGATTTATTATAGCGGAAAACAACTTGAGTTAGGTAACATTACTTGGTAGTGGCACTTCCAGAATCGCCTTTTTTTCGATTCCCCGTGAATTATGCTTTTATCGATACCTATTTTTTCCTAAAATTTCAAAAACTTTACACAGTCTTTCAATATGTAACTTTTTGTTTGGCGTAGATTTCAAAATACCATCCCAAAACAGATAACTCAGGGAATACTAACAAATAAATGATCAATATTACTTTGAAAGATTGAACCCTGGTATACTTTATGTGTTTGAAACGAGAATGTGTTTATCTATCTAGATTTAAAACCTTTTGAAACTTCGTCCATGTTTGTTTGTTTTTATTTTTAATATATGTATTTCAACGATAATGATTGATGTAATGGTAATGGTTGATGTAATTTTTCGGTTAAATTTGATTGTCGTTTTTAAAATTAAATTGCAACAGACTTTTTAATGCTGTAAACGCCTTAAAAAACCCTGACGCTACACTGTTTATGTTTTGGTTATTTACGAGCTGAATCTGTATTTTCAGACCAAATAGTTTTGGTTCAAACTTGACATTGATATTTGCAATAATTTCAAAACTTAACAGGTGTACAGACAAAGACAAAAACAACAGAATTTTTTTCCTCCAGGGATGTCTGTCGTGTTATTTAGGTCATTTAACGTCGAGAAATGAAAAAAGGTATTTTTTACAAAAACTCGTTCTCATTCTGTGGACTTGTACATATATTGTGAGAAAGCAAAAGCAAAGAAATGGGTTTAAAGAATAAACTTTAATTGTTTTCAACCACTTTGTTGTTAGAAATGTAGTTCTGAAATGATTCTAGCTACTTACCACATCGCACATACCTTATACAGTAAGGAATGTCATCCTTTGTTAATTATTTAAAAATACAAAAAAATTGTAGGCGTGACATTATATTATTTAATAAAATATTAAACATATATGATTTTCTTCCATTAGAATATAAACGAAACAAATTTACATTATTATAATCTGAAAATTCGTTTCTAACAGAACTATATCTCGAAATATGTATAAATTTAAAGGTCCGTTTTGTTTAACGGCATATTTTCAGCAGGTGTCCTCGAACTCAGCAATTATAGCAGACATAAACACGGACTTGATAAACAGAATCTGCTGAATAGTGATAAGTACCATAGTTTTATACCTTGTAAACTTGACAACGTTGATGGAGGCGTATTCGAACGCTTGATTTGCCAAAATTATATACACGGAGGTGAATACGAGCGGTCTATGTACGGAGGCTGACACGAACGCGCACTATACAGAAGCATGTATATCTAAAAAATTAAATAAAATTACCCCTCTTGGTGGATTTAGGAGTGTTAGTTCAAGAAAAAGTCTGTGACACTAGAATAATTAATATACAATCATTATTAATGGCGGAGTTGTGGTCGTCTGTTCAGTATACGGAGGCGAACACGATACAAAAGCACATATATATATATATATATATATATATATATATATATATATATATATATATATATATATATATATTGATGCATGTTAAGCTGTCACCTCCGTCATACAGAGGAGACGGCCTGACTTCCGGGTATTCCCGTGAATATATTGCTAAAAATTTGTTATATTTGTGATGAGGGGAACCTCTAGAATCCGAATCTCAAGAAAGGGGAAATTATTTCCCTTGTTTTATTTTGTCATATATAGAGTATACAGAAGATACGAACCGACCTCCAAAATGTATATATAAGAAGATACTTATAGTTCGCTGTTACCTCCAGCAGCGCTGCCAAGTTTTCGGAGGTCAGAAGATACCACCGTTATGTACAGTTATATATAGAGAGCGTTGACTCCACATTCCATAGATGCACATTTCATAAAAAGGTTCTCTTGTGGGTCTCCAGATGTTGAAATCGGGTGGTTTAAATTGCTCGCCGAGGGCATTTTAGTGGCCAGATAACAAAAGAAAACAAGCGAGCATTCTCGATTTACTTATTTTTATTTTTTGAGTTATAGTAAATTGTCGTTTTTGTATCTCTTATGAATTGTTATTAAAGATATTAAAAAGCCGTTTCGACATTATTACAGCTTTATGAGTAGCACTGACTAGTTGAATGAGGCTTTTCTAATTATAATCATTGATTTCTGGTTTACTTCATAAAGTTGTATTTTTTAAACGAAAACTTTAGTAATTTAATTAGAAATACTTAGATCGGTGATATTAGAAAGAAATTTCTTTCTATAATGAATTGAAAATATAACAAAACCAGAAAAAGGGAATTCTTTTGTTATTGTCAATAAAAGTCAATAAGAACGCAACCAGTACCTACCAATATTGCGTATAATTAGTATAGCACATTTTTGAAAATTAGGTGTATTACATAAATACACAAGACATAAATCAGTTATGTAACGTAGTATTTGTTTAAATATGATATTCTATAAAGTTTCTTTTAATCTCGGGAATAACGGTTAAATTGAATATGCTTTTATCCAGATTCCATTTCGATTGAAATAAAGGCAGATACTCTTTTAATTTTCACTAAACTCGATAAGAGTTTAATATAAACAAATTAAATATTGTGTTTTTTACAACAAATGCTTGTTGTTTCCGAAGTCACGCACGTATCATGTAGGAATATAAAATGAACTAGTGAGAATGCGCAGAGCTAGCATTGCCATGACGAACAAAAATAACTGTATACTTAATAAACTAATTTATTTTTGAAAACTAATGTTGACGTAACACATTAGTTGTCATAAAAACTAAAATTCTAATCCTAAAATTTTTCGAATTTTTTTTGTTGCTAAAAACGTTTATTTTTTCGTAAATTTTTAAAAAATACTTTTTCATTTTTCAAAAATTTACCGAGATTTTCGGTGGTCATTTTGACCACTTTCCCGAAGAGATACAAAAAAATGTTTCAACCAAAAGTTTCTTAAAATTCGATGTACTATAAGATTCCAAAAAGAAAAATTCAAAAAAGTCAACAGGGAAAAACGCGACAGACCGACAGCAGACAGACAGGCAGACTTCACGAATTTAGAGACGAACTTTTTGTTCGTGTATGTATTGTCGAATATGTTTAAAATGGGGGCACGCCCCCTCGGGGGGTTGAAACCCCCATTTTAAACTCCCAATTTAATGATTCTAGAAGTTTTCAAACAAGTTGAGCAAAAACTATGTTGGAGGGAGATTTGAGGTCGCTGATCAAGAATCAAATGAGAAAATTAGAAAATTCAAAATGGCGGACCCAAGATGGCGGTATTTTAGATTGAAAATGCGATTTACGCCGTTTCTATTGATTTTTGAGAAAAATGAGAAAAGCCAGAAAGTGTGATGTGATTCTGCATAGGAATACATAATTCCGGTTACCTTATTATGTAGCCCCTTCACTCCCACCTACTGAGAAGCCAACTAGGGAAGAGTGAAAGGGGTTACACATAATAAGGTTACGAAAATAGTGTATTCCTATGCAAGATTACATCCTAAACACTTTCTGGCTTTTCTCATTTTTCTCTAAAATCAATAGAAACGGCGTAAATCCCATTTCTAATCTAAAATACCGCCATCCTGGGTCCGCCATTTTGAATTTTCTGATTTTCTCATTTGATTCATAATCAGCGACCTCAAATTTCCCTCCAACATAGTTTTTGCTTAGCTTTGTTTGAAAACTTCCCGAGTTATTAAATTGAGAGTTTAAAATGGGAGTTTCAACCCCCCGAGTTTTTTTGAACATATTACATTTTATATTGGTCCAGTACTAAAGGCATTACAAAAGATTTCAAGTCTCTATCTTTAGATAGTAAAAAATAAGAATTTAATGCGAAAATTGACACTACTACTAGGGCAGAGCGATGGGGTTACATAATAAGGTAACCAAAATAGTGTATTCCTTTGCAAAATCACACTCTAAACACTTCTTGACTCTTTAAATTTCTCTCTAGAATCAATAGAAATGGCGTAAATCGCATTCTCAATCTCAAAGGCCGTTATTTTAGGACCGCCATCTTGGGTCTGCCATTTTGAATTTTTCAATTTTCGCATTGGATTCATAATCAGCGACTCCAAGAACTCTCCCAACATAAATTTCGCTTAATTTGGTTGCGTTATTAAATTCGGGGTACAAAATGGGGATCTCAACCACCAGGGGAGGCGTGCTCCCATTTTAAACATATTACGTTTTATATTAGTCCAGTACTAAAGGCATTAGAAAAGATTTCAAGTCTGTATCTTTAGATAGTAAAAAATAAGAACTTAATGCAAAAATTGGTTCTACTAATAATAAAAAGGCGACACTTTATGTTAAACTGAAGATTGTTTAAGCCTTTCAGTGCCGAAAGGCTTCCTGTCAGGCTTATGGCGTAAAGTTTTATTTTCCGCTACAATATGGAATTTAATAGAAAATATGTTTTAGTCGTAATTGTGTAAAAATATAATCAGTTAATATTTTTTACAAAATGAGTATTTCGGATTTATTCTTTCCTTCATCATCAAATGCAAACATAGTTAGAATGTCAATGAAAACTTTATTAACCGGGTTTGTGAAATTTGCAAACTACATACCAAATGTTACATTATTTTGCTTAGTAAAATTATTTTTCTTTGAAAATTTATTAATGGTAATACAAAAAATATTGTTGATTTTGAACATAAATCTTTCTTTGTGGATGTGAGAATGAATGTTTCATATGTTATATGACAATTCCTAAAATAATAATCAAATAATTATAATCCAATAAATCCGAAATGATCATTTTGTAAAAAGATGAACTTTTTATTTATAAATAATTACGACTAAAAAGTACTTCCTGTTTAATTTTTTCATATCGCAAAGACAGTCGTTTTCAATTCAAAATTTTTTTATGAAATAGAAATTATTATTTTATTGTTCTAAACTATCATTAACTATTTAAAAATGACGTACAATTCAAGCGATCCCTTAAATTTTCTGAGTAGTTGAGAAATATTAGTTTAAATGCAGCTACGATTGCCAAAAAAGTATGTGTAAATTTAGGTACCGTGAAATGCTCGAAACAACGCCAAGGGTACCGGTTTCGATGGAATTCTATATACCTGAATGGTTAAGGTCTTGTGCGCGACGTTGCCAATATGTGGAGGCTGTAACGTACCGTACATGATACAAAAAACAACATATACAGGCGGAGGTGACATCGTATTGGCAATTATACAACTAAGAGCGACGGCAACGCTAGCGATCTACAGCTGAACTAAAAATTAAATTTGTGAGTATAAGTGTGACGTTATCATCTCCAGACAAAAATTTGAATTTAGGCTTCTAACACCATCTATATGCTTATACAGTCGAAAACAGGGCAAAAAGTTGTCACCTCCGAAAACGGAGGTCACAACGTTATATATGAGGTGACAACGTACGCTGGGTATGTACTTTGGAGGTGACAAGGTACCCTTTATCAATATATATATATATATATATATATATATATATATATATATATATATATATATATATATATATATATATATATATATATATATATATATATATATATATATATATATATTGCTGTGGATTTTAGTGTCAAAATTTTGGAAATTTTGGAAAATTTTGGAAAATTCTAAAATCGTTGTTAAATACTAACACTTTTGAAATATTTTTATCAACTTTTCCTGTTAAAAATAAATTTAAGTTATTTAATAGAGTGTCATTGATTTTGAAATCAATGTGTATACTTTTTAATAAGGTTAAATAATACATGTTTCTATTTATTATCAAACAGCTTACTCACCGATTACTTAAGTATACGTAACATCCAGTTGTGCGCAAGTTATTGTTGTGATGTAATTCAATTATGTATAATTTCAAATGAGTATATCGACGGGTTATGTGATTCTTTAAGGTTTTGTTTTTGTATATAGTTCGTTATTATTGCGTAAAAGTACTGTATAATAACCTGTAATAGATGTGTCATTTTTATAAAGAATATTAATCTGCTATTATGTATTATATGAGTGTACAGTTTGTATTAGTTCGTAAGGTGACGTCAGATTGTGTAATATAATTATGTAAATAGTCAATTGTATATAAGCTTAGAAAATCATAATTTTAGGATAGTCAGTAATATAAAGCGACGCAGTAAAGTCGTGTTAAAGAGAATAGTAAAATGTAAATAGACACTTCATGGTAAACAACGACAGAGTAAAGTCGATATAAGAAATATAAATAAAATATGTAAGGGACTTACTGATAGAAAGCGACGGAGTAAAGTCGTGTAAGAAAGATAGTATTAATGTAATTAGGGACTTACTGTTAAACGACGAAAGAGTAAAGACAGTTCCTGAGATAAAGCGAAAGAGTAAGGTCATGTAAATAACATAGTACAAATGTAAATAGATAGTTAAGTTGGTTGGTGAATGGAATACAGCGAAAGTATTAAAAAGGTTATAGATTGTAAAAGTGTATGCGTTTATAAAGAACCTTTTAAAGTTAATTTACTTGCTAAGTAAGCAAGATAATAAATCTTCGATTAAAACCATCAATCGGTGTTTTATTTAATTAAACACAAAAAGCAAATACAAGTTCTTCGAAAAAGGGATATAGTACCCGTTATTAAAATAAAACAAAAGTGAGTTACCAAAACCAAGAGTGTGGATGGTGTTATGTGGGAAAACCATGCAAAAGGAAGGAAGTCAACCGGAATTGGAAATCGGCACTGAGACAACATAAGTGACTTGCTCTGCCAATTGGTTTTGGAAAGAGGACATCTATAGAAAAAGGAAGAAGCATCGCTTTATAAAAAGGTAGGAAGTTATTTCCTTTGGTATCTGATGAAGAAAAGACTATCGTTTGTGAGGTGTAATTAAGTGATTTGAACAATTTAGCCATTAAACTTAATTAAGATTTCAATTTTAAAAAGTGTTTTCAATTTCAATTTGTATAATTTTAAAACCTACAGGAATCCACATTCACCCTGAGATGAGTTATTTTTATAAAATTTAATTCTGTTATTTTAAGTTATTTAACTGGCGCCCAACTCTATTACGTAAACTTGATTTAGTCAGAATTCACGCAACATTGTTATGTAACTAGTGCATTATTTAAAACTATTAAAAAGTAATTTTGATTCATATAAGAATTTAAATAAAGAAAGTTGAAACGCATTTCCACAAAGTACACTGTTGTTTTTTTTTATTTTAATTTATTTATAAATCAATTATTTACAAGCTAACAGCAATTATTCGTTATTTGAATGTATTTTGAATATAAAAACAATATTTTATTTTTAATTAGCCAAATTCATCGCTTATATTTTTATTTGCTAGCCGAGGTGGGGCAAAATAAAATCAAAATATTTCTTCTTATGCGAAGTCATCGCATATAAATTTGTCGCTGTCAACGTGGGGCTTTTGAATATTAATAGGCTTTTGTAGGTTATAATAAATGATTTGGCATTTGATTATTAATAGGCTTTGATAGGTTATTTGGCTTTTATTAGCTTATTAGGCTTAGATTAGAATTTTTGCAATTATATTAGGGCCTTAATAGCATATTTAAATATTATTAGAGTAAATTTTGTTTAGTGATTAATGTATGACGTCGGTTAAAAATATTTATTCTGCCGCGGAAAGTAATTTAGTATTAAAAAATAAGTATACAGTTACATTTGTACTATGTTATTTACATGACCTTACTCTTTCGCTTTATCTCAGGAACTGTCTTTACTCTTTCGTCGTTTAACAGTAAGTCCCTAATTACATTAATACTATCTTTCTTACACGACTTTACTCCGTCGCTTTCTATCAGTAAGTCCCTTACATATTTTATTTATATTTCTTATATCGACTTTACTCTGTCGTTGTTTACCATGATAACCTAATAAATGTTGTTTCCAGAATTTCAATTTCAGAAAAATTTACAATAGAGAAGTCGCTCCAATAAATGAAGGTTCACTCCACTGGGTAATGAATAATTTTATATCCAGACGTAAAAAGTGTATTGAAGTTGGCGAGGGTCACTTAGATGGTCTAATCTTTAAAGATTAAGAAATATCCACCCTGTTTGCCAAGTTTCAAAGATTAGGCTTCATTTCATCCAATAAATTTTAATAGTACTTATGGGTATAAGCTAATGCTCATGTATGTAGTATTTCGTACATTCGGAATAAATAGATGATAATGATTTATTATAGCGGAAAACAACTTGAGTTAGGTAACATTACTTGGTAGTGGCACTTCCAGAATCGCCTTTTTTCTCGATTACCCGTGAATTATGCTTTTATCGATACCTATTTTTTCCTAAAATTTCAAAAACTTTACACAGTCTTTCAATATGTAACTTTTTGTTTGGCGTAGATTTCAAAATACCATCCCAAAACAGATAACTCAGGGAATACTAACAAATAAATGATCAATATTTCTTTGAAAGATTGAACCCTGGTATACTTTATGTGTTTGAAACGAGAATGTGTTTATCTATCTAGATTTAAAACCTTTTGAAACTTCGTCCATGTTTGTTTGTTTTTATTTTTAATATAGTATGTATTTCAACGATAATGATTGATGTAATGGTAATGGTTGATGTAATTTTTCGGTTAAATTTGATTGTCGTTTTTAAAATTAAATTGCAACAGACTTTTTAATGCTGTAAACGCCTTAAAAAACCCTGACGCTACGCTGTTTATATTTTGGTTATTTACGAGCTGGATCTGTATTTTCAGACCAAATAGTTTTGGTTCAAACTTGACATTGATATTTGCAATAATTTCAAAACTAAACAGGTGTACAGACAAAGACAAAAAGAACAGGATTTTTTTCCTCCAGGGATGTCGGGGTCATATAACGTCGAGAAATGAAAAAAGGTATGTTTTACAAAAACTCGTTCTCATTCTGTGGACTTGTACATATATTGTGAGAAAGCAAAAGCAAAGAAATGGGTTTAAAGAATAAACTTTAATTGTTTTCAACCACTTTGTTGTTAGAAATGTAGTTCTGAAATGATTCTAGCTACTTACCACATCGCACATACCTTATACAGTAAGGAATGTCATCCTTTGTTAATTATTTAAAAATACAAAAAAATTGTAGGCGTGACATTATATTATTTAATAAAATATTAAACATATATGATTTTCTTCCATTAGAATATAAACGAAACAAATTTACATTATTATAATCTGAAAATTCGTTTCTAACAGAACTATATCTCGAAATATGTATAAATTTAAAGGTCCGTTTTGTTTAACGGCATATTTTCAGCAGGTGTCCTCGAACTCAGCAATTATAGCAGACATAAACACGGACTTGATAAACAGAATCTGCTGAATAGTGATAAGTACCATAGTTTTATACCTTGTAAACTTGACAACGTTGATGGAGGCGTATTCGAACGCTTGATTTGCCAAAATTATATACACGGAGGTGAATACGAGCGGTCTATGTACGGAGGCTGACACGAACGCGCACTATACAGAAGCATGTATATCTAAAAAATTAAATAAAATTACCCCTCTTGGTGGATTTAGGAGTGTTAGTTCAAGAAAAAGTCTGTGACACTAGAATAATTAATATACAATCATTATTAATGGCGGAGTTGTGGTCGTCTGTTCAGTATACGGAGGCGAACACGATACAAAAGCACACATATATATATATATATATATATATATATATATATATATATATATATATATATATATATATATATATGTTACATTTTAAGTTTCCGCGGATATTATATGATACTTCACTACTTTTCCGGGTTTCACTCCGCGTATTCACTATTCACACATCGTGTAACCACGCGAAGCAGAAGGAAGTTAGAAGTGACGTGAAGATGGCAAGTGTGATCTTGCCGAAACGTCGTCAACCATTGTCTGGTTCCTCTAGGAGCCGAATAGTGAATACGCGGAGTGAAACCCGGAAAAGTAGTGAAGTATCATATATATATATATATATATATATATATATATATATATATATATATATATATATATATATATATATATATATATATATATAATATTTTGAATGCAAATTCATATAGAAAAACTTATCGACTCTGCTGGGATTCGAACCCAGGACCCTCCACTGTCTAGGTGGTATCTCTACCAACTGAGCTACAGAGAACGACTACCAGCATAGCGAGAAATTTTCCATATGAATTAGATATCAAGCAAACATGCAAGTAAAATGACTCTACTAGTTGGTAGAGATACCACCTAGACAGTGGAGGGTCCTGGGTTCGAATCCCAGCAGAGTCGATAAGTTTTTCTATATGAATTTGCATTCAAAATATTATTTAATGTAAAATCATTATCCAACTTGATAAAAATTAACTCTATCTAGTTGAAATTAATTTTTATTAAGTTGAATAATGATTTTACATTAAATAATATTTAGAATGCAAATTCATATAGAAAATTTATCATCGACTCTGCTGGGACTCGAAGCCAGGACCCTCCACTGTCTAGGTGGTATCTCTACCAACTGAGCTACAGAGTACGACTACCAGCATAGCGAGAAATTTTCCATATGAATTAGATGTTTAAGCAGACATACAAAGTAACTAGATATTTTTTTGAATATTATTAATGAAGATCAGCAAGTCGCATGACAACAATTCCCATTGTTCGAGTCCCAGCAGAGTCGATGATAAATTTTTCTATATGAATTTGCATTCTAAATATTATTTAATGTAAAATCATTATTCAACTTAATAAAAATTAATTTCAACTAAAATTTATATATAATTAATTTCCTTTCGGAATGATTAAAAATGATCTAGATACTTTGAATATTGATGTTGTTGTCATGCGACTTGCTGATCTTCATTAATAATATTCAAAAAAATATCTAGTTACTTTGTATGTCTGCTTAAACATCTAATTCATATGGAAAATTTCTCGCTATGCTGGTAGTCGTACTCTGTAGCTCAGTTGTTAGAGATACCACCTAGACAGTGGAGGGTCCTGGGTTCGAGTCCCAGCAGAGTCGATGATAAATTTTTCTATATGAATTTGCATTCTCAATATTATTTAATGTAAAATCATTATTCAACTTAATAAAAATTAATTTCAACTAAAATTTATATATAATTAATTTCCTTTCGGAATGATTAAAAATGATCTAGATACTTTGAATATTAATGTTGTTGTCATGCGACTTGCTGATCCTCATTAATAATATTCAAAAAAATATCTAGTTACTTTGTATGTCTGCTTAAACATCTAATTCATATGGAAAATTTCTCGCTATGCTGGTAGTCGTACTCTGTAGCTCAGTTGGTAGAGATACCACCTAGACAATGGAGAGTCCTGGGTTCGAGTCCCAGCAGAGTCGATGATAAATTTTTCTATATGAATTTGCATTCTAAATATTATATATATATATATATATATATATATATATATATATATATATATATATGTGCTTTTGTATCGTGTTCGCCTCCGTATACTGAACAGACGACCACAACTCCGCCATTAATAATGATTGTATATTAATTATTCTAGTGTCACAGACTTTTTCTTGAACTAACACTCCTAAATCCACCAAAAGGGGTAATTTTATTTAATTTTTTAGATATACATGCTTCTGTATAGTGCGCGTTCGTGTCAGCCTCCGTACATAGACCGCTCGTATTCACCTCCGTGTATATAATTTTGGCAAATCAAGCGTTCGAGTACGCCTCCATCAACGTTGTCAAGTTTACAAGGTATAAAACTATGGTACTTATCACAATTCAGCAGATTCTGTTTATCAAGTCCGTGTTTATGTCTGCTATAAGTACTGAGTTCGAGGACACCTGCTGAAAGTATGCCGTTAAACAAAACGGACCTTTAAATTTATACATATAAGATATTTCGAGATATAGTTCTGTTAGAAACGAATTTTCAGATTATAATAATGTAAATTTGTTTCGTTTATATTCTAATGGAAGAAAATCATATATGTTTAATATTTTATTAAATAATATAATGTCACGCCTACAATTTTTTTGTATTTTTAAATAATTAACAAAGGATTCCTTACTGTATAAGGTATGTGCGATGTGGTAAGTAGCTAGAATCATTTCAGAACTACATTTCTAACAACAAAGTGGTTGAAAACAATTAAAGTTTATTCTTTAAACCCATTTCTTTGCTTTTGCTTTCTCACAATATATGTACAAGTTCACAGAATGAGAACGAGTTTTTGTAAAAAATACCTTTTTTCATTTCTCGGCGTTATATGACCTAAATAACACGACAGACATCCCTGGAGGAAAAAAATCCTGTTGTTTTTGTCTTTGTCTGTACACCTGTTAAGTTTTGAAATTATTGCAAATATCAATGTCAAATTTGAACCAAAACTATTTGGTCTGAAAATACAAATCCAGCTCGTAAATAACCAAAATATAAACAGTGTAGCGTCAGGGTTTTTTAAGGCGTTTACAGCATTAAAAAGTCTGTTGCAATTTAATTTTAAAAACTACAATCAAATTTAACCGAAAAATTACATCAACCATTACCATTACATCAATCATTATCGTTGCAATACATATATTAAAAATAAAAACCAACAAACATGGACGAAGTTCCAAAAGGTTTTAAATCTAGATAGATAAACACATTCTCGAAAGGATAAAGTATAATAAATCATTATCATCTATTTATTCCGAATATACGAAATGCTACATACATGAGCATTAGCTTATACCCATAAGTACTATTAAAATTTATTGCATGAAATTAAGCCTAATCTTTGAAACTTGGCAAACAGGGTGGATATTTGCTTAATCTTTAAAGATTAGACCATCTAAGTGACCCTCGCCAACTTCAATACACTTTTTACGTCTGGATATAAAATTATTCATTACCCAGTGGAGTGAACCTTCATTTATTGCAGCGACTTCTCTATTGTAAATTTTTCTGAAATTGAAATTCTGGAAACAACATTTATTATGTTATAGTTGTATTGTATTAGAAAAAGATACGTACTAGAAAAGATGAGATTTTGAAAGACATATAACCTCTTTCCAAAAAAAGATGAGGTATAGGCGAATGCAGCTTCTGGGAAGCTCGATCAAACAATACAAATCCTAGGTCACAGATTCAATATTGCAATAAAGTATGGTAGGATTTACTACAAAAAAGGTTTGTCATTAGCAACTTAAAGATTTATATTAAATTACAATCAAATACCTACTAAAAGGTTTGTAAAAATACTCTTATAAACTGGTACAACTTTTTGGCAATTCCATAAATCAACCAATAGCGTGAATATTATAAAAATCTCAAACGAAAATTGGCTGTAAAGATTAGAAGACCTCAAGACAGGGATTTTTAAAAAGAAAAAGTAACTAAAAACTCCGACAAACTCAACAAATTTGCCATTTGTAAGACTAGTAGGGAGCAAAAACAAAACATCGTAAAGAAATTGAAAATTTAAACTATAAAAGATTTATAACACCATTAACCCACAGTAATAATAAAATATCTAGAATTCACAAGTGATACTTCAGAGTAGACTGTTTCAAGTTTGTTGTACTCTCATCAGCTGGAGCTAATCATCTGTGAAACCTAAGCACATCATCCTGGCTTATTTACAAACCAATGACTAACATTAGCACCAAATGGTACCCGATGCGACACCTATAAATAAAAAGCCAACCGCACCATGCAGTAAAATTACAGTCTCTTTTGGTTGTGAAAAAGACGATAACCGAAAGTTTCTAAGGTGTTCATTCTGTTGTATGAACATCTCATCAGTTTAAAAATTTCAACTTATCTAAACTCAATAGTAAAGAAATTAGTTATCTTTCAAATTTGTGCAGATTTCTTTCTCTCCACACACAATATGAAAAAATATTCTTGTACCCTGCTAAATGTATCGACAATAGAAATATATTTATAGTCATATCTTTAACGAATCTACGCTGAATGATGATGTCAAACGAATGCGTTTTCAAAACAGAATAGATTTTACATTGCATGCCCCCACGAATTGGCAAAATGATAGAATCAGATAAACAGTCGAGGTTTAAAAAGTAACGTCGCCTCACTACACTAGTACAGACAATGTTCCAGATTTTCTTTTAAAATGTGGTATATGCTTTGTTTCGACTGCATCCAGATAAATCTGGGTGAACGGTCAAGCAGTCGTTTGAGATGTCGTACTTCATTCCTAGTATCCGAGACTAGCCCGAAGACAGAGGGAGGGCAGTTGTTAGAGGTGTCGGGAAGCACTAGGATTCGAGACTAGCTTGAGGGCAGACCACACGGCGTTCACCCTTAGAACTGGTCGTTGTCTACCCCATCCCAGGCTTGTCTGGGTAACGGATGACGCGATCAGAATCAAATGTGTGGTAGAGTTACGCCGAGGTGTTGCGTTTACGTTTCACCGGAGTGTTTCTCGACGATGACCCTAAAACGTTGCAGGGGGAGCTCTGTTAACAAGGGGGTCCGGTGTGGGTGGATTGAATCTTACCTGACGTCAGGGTCTTTTAAGGAGCTAAGTATCCCGCTGTCTTCTACCCTTTGGGTGAACGGGAGACCACACGACGTTCACCCCTAGAACTGGCTGTCTTCTACCCTATCTCTATCAAGGGCAATGGACGAAGCTGTCAGATAAAGTGTGTGGTAGAGAAATTCGTGAGAATTCTCGACAGTTACTCATACCGATCAGGGGGAGCCCTGGTAGATGAGACCGGTGTGGGCGGATTCGAGTCTCGCCTAAGGGAGGAGGTCATTTATGGTCACCAAGGAACCCGCTGCATGACCTAGGTCATGTAAGGTCACCAAAGGAACCCGCTGTTGCCCGAGGTCATTTATGGTCACCAAAGGAACCCGCTGTTTGACGGAATCTCTAGTGCGGTGACTAGAAGTGAGGTTTATCCCATGTGCTGGGAAACTGCAAGCCGCCAGGTAAATGCGCTTAGGAGCTGTCCTGGCCACCCTTTGATCCGGACTGCAGCTGGGTACGGTGATTGGGAGAAGCTCTGAAAGCCATTACACTTAAGGATAGTTGAAGCGAATATATAGCCTCTCACTATTAGGACAACTTCACCAATATCGGGTACGCACCGGGAGTCTATAACGTGTAGACTTTAAAGAAGCTCTGTCGAGGGCCCACCAAGCCTAAAATTGGTAGATCGGGGTGGCAAAACTGCTTAAAAAGCAAGTCCTGCCACATTTGAGGTTGGATTCGATCGGGCAGTGGTCCCACTTTGCAAGAGGGCATAGCTGGGGAATAGTCCTATGCTGGACGAGGTACTTCTGTGCCGGCGGGTGAGCAGCGTGTCTTTTCAACTGCTCGGTCACTATGCGCGTCTTAGCTAGTAGAGGGTGGATAGGCAACCTCGCTCCTACCAGTGAGTTAATCTGGTAGCAATTGCACGACTGCCGGTTATGCAACTTGCGCGCTGATTGGGCGTATCCCAATCACTTCCTCATGGAAGGAACGTGGGGGTATGTTAACACGGGGACCCCACGTAAAACAATCTTGGCTTCTATGTCTTCTACCCTATCCTTGCTTCCTTGGAAACTGGGTAATGGATGAAGCTGTCAGGTCAAGTGTGTGGTAGAGAAATTCGTGAGAATTCTCGACGGTTACTCATACCGATCAGGGGGAGCCCTGGTATATGATACCGGTGTGGGCGGATTTGAATCTCGCCTTGGATAAGGTCATTTATGGTCACCAATGGAACCCGCTGTTTGACCGAGGTCATTTATGGTCTCCAACAGAACCCGCTGTTTGACCGAGGTCATTTATGGTCACCAAAGGAACCCGCTGTTTGACTGAATCCTAAGTGAGGAGAATCGAAGTGAGGTTAATCCCAGGGCAGATGAGAAACTGCATGCCGCCAGGTAAATGTACTTAGGAGCTATCCCGACCACCCTATGATCCGGACTGCAGCTGGGTACAGCGGTTGGGAGAAGCTCTGAAAGCCATTACACTTAAGGAGAGTTGAAGCGAATACATAGCCTCTCACAATCAAGACAACTTCACCTTAACGGGTACACACTGGTAGTCTATAACGTGTAGACTTAAACGAAGCTCTGTCGAGGGCCCACCAAGCCTATAATTTGGTAGATCGGGGTGGCAAAACCATTAAAAAACCAAGTCCCGCCACAATTGAGGTTGGATTCGATCGGGCAGTGGCCCCAACCCCTGTCTCGGGGAGGAGCTTATGAAGGTATGAAAGAGGACTGGAGGGCTCTCTATATTCAACTGAGTTAAGTTGGGGGATTGTCCTATTGCTGGACGAGGTACTTAGCCCCGTATGAAATAGGACGGGAGGGTGCCGGCGGGTGAGCACGTGTTAAGTCAATCGCTCCGGTACTAGCCTGGATAGCTAGTAGAGGGTGGATAGGCAACCTCGCTCCGACCAGTGAGCTGACTGGGAGCAATTGCTATGCAATTGCGCGCTGATTGGGCGTATCCCAATAATTTCCTTCTGGAAGGAACGTGGGGGTATTTTGATACGGGTACCCCACGTAAAACAAATTATAATAATCTGTCTGGCCTAGACGTTGGCCTATTGGGTGGACGGGAGACCACACGACGTTCACCCTTAGAACTGGCTGTCTTCTACCCTATCCTGCTGACGGGAAACGGATGAAGCTGTTAGAATAAAGCGTGTGGTAGAGAAATTCGTGAGAATTCTCGACGGTAACTCTGACCGATCAGTGGGAGCCCTGGTAGATGAGACCGGTGTGGGCGGATTCGAATCTCGCCTAAGCGACAAGGTCATTTATGGTCACCAATGGAACCCACTGTTTGACCGAGGTCATTTATGGTCACCAAGGACCCCGCTGCATGACCGAGGTCATGTATCGTCACCAAAGGAACCCGCTGTTTGACTGAATCTCTAGTGCGGTGACTAGAAGTGAGGTTATCCCGCTTTTGGGCAATGGGAAACTGCAAGCCGCCAGGTAAATGTGCTTAGGAGCTATCCTGACCACCCTATGATCCGGACTGCAGCCGGGTACAGTGATTGGGAGAAGCTCTGAAAGCCATTACACTTAAGAATAGTTGAAGCGAATACATAGCCTCTCACTATCAAGACAACTTCACCAAATTCGGGTACGCACCGGGAGTCTATAACGTGTAGACTTAAAAGAAGCTCTATCGGGGGCATACCAGGCCTATAACTGGGAGATCGGGGTGGCAAACCCATTTAAAAACCAAGTCATGCCACACTTGAGGTTGGATTCGATCGGGCAGTGGCCCCAGGCGACACTAAAAGTAACACCGGACTTTCTGTCTACGCATGCGCAACGGAAGAGATTTGAGCGCGGAACATTGTATGGTGTGATACAATAATAAAACATGTCATTCTTTTAGTAATAATGATGACGTAATAACGATAACCATATCAATAATAACATAAAAATGATAGTTGAGTTCGAGTGAAATCTCTTAAAGGCAGTGTTTACTCGCAAATCGCAATTTAATAATAAAAGAGTTAGGCATGTTTCATTAATGTTATATTAGATTATATTAAATTTTAGTTTATTGATAATAGATACAATAATCTAATATATAAAAATTAATTAAGCCATCAGCCATCAGCAATTTTTGTTTTCTCATTATCTCTTTAGCAGTCACAGGGTGATCTCTTGCCTCTTCCTAACTGCAATAATGCAAAATTACTCAATATATGATTATTATAAATAAAAATATTCCTTACATAATTAATGACGATGCGGTTTTTTAATGGATAATACGTTTGTTTTTCCATTTTCCTTTTAGTTGATAATGATGACTCATTTTTTTCTTCTACATCCTTTTTAATGGCAAGATATTTTCCCATAACCGTTTGATAATTATCTGGCTTTTCTCCAGTATGAGTTGACATGTGTTCTTTAAGACGATTCTTTTGTATACATTTATAACTACATATATTACATTCAAATGGCTTTTCTCCAGTATGAGTTGACATGTGTCGTTTAAGTTTGCTCTTTTGTGAACTTCTGTAATCACATATATTACATTCAAATGGCTTTTCTCCAGTATGAGTTGACATGTGTTCTTTAAGATGATTCTTTCGTATACATTTATAACTACACATATTACATTCAAATGGCTTTTCTCCACTATGAGTTGACATGTGTTGTTTAAGTTTGCTCTTTTGTGTACATTTATAATTACATATATTACAAGTAGAGCAACAAACTGTTTTCACATTGGAAGGGTTTTGGGATGAATCCATGATTCACAAAACACCATGTAAGTACAAATATAAAAACGTTCAGTTAAGGAACAGTCTTTTAATTTTTACACACATACACAACAAAAGACAAACAAATCAAAAGTTCGAAAGTGACAGCTGACACTGCTGACAGCACAGAAAGTGACAGAAAAAGCACTAGTTACTACTCGTTCCTAGCTCAGTGTAGCCAACTAACAGTTGGTATGTCTGAAAGTCCGGTGTTATTTTTAGTGTCGCCTCAGTGGCCCCAACTCTGGCTCCGTTGTACTGAACTGACTTAAGTTGGGCGAATAGTCCTATTGCTGGACTAGGTACTTAGCCCCGTATGAAAGGGGACGGGAAGACGCCGGCGCATGAGCACGTATATGTTAATCGCTCCGGTACTAGCCTGGTTAGCTAATAGAGGGTGGATAGGCAACCTCGCTCTGACCAGCGAGTAACTGGGAGCAATTGCTGTGCGATTGCGCGCTGATTGAGCGTATCTCAATTGCTTCCTCCTTTGGAAGGAACGTGGGGGTATGTTGATATGGGAACCCCACGTAAAACACATGCAAATCGTGCACCCAGATAAATCTTATTTTAGTTTTTGGATGGCAATTCATCGCATCGTCTTTACAAACTCAAATTATCTCAAAATTATTTTACTAGAACATTATCATAATTTTATTTCAGCCCAACATTGTATTAGAATTGCTATTAATTAAATGTGTATTGTAATTATGTAGACTTTTAAAATTATGCTTTAGCGTTAAATTTTAAATTGCATTGACGGTATAGGAAGCTCTAGATCTACAAAAAAGAGGTAATTTACGAATGTCTCAAAAGTTTTGGCACAATGTTTAGGACTTTGTAATTTATTTTTAACAGGTTGTTATCGGAAACGAAACAAGCTTGTTGTTACGTCATTTCAGTTTTGGGGTTTAAATTTGTCATTAAATTTTATAACTGTGATTTTATAAGATAGAAGTTTTATCTATAATCTTGTTGGACGGATGCCCAAACCTCAAACTATACTACTCTCTGCGAATTAATATATTACGAAGAACCTGTGGTAAACAGAATGATCAATAGAGCCAAAGGCAGGATCGTCATCTCAAGTCGTAAATGATTTCACCAATTCAATGTTTCAAGGTCAACAATTTGTCCAGATGTCCAGACATGGTCAAAAATACAGAAAAAGGAAAAATGTCCAAATAAGTACATCCAAATCCAGCTGCAACGGATACCTGTATTTTATTGTTCACTGAGCAGAAACTACTTTTCCGAAAATAGAGTCATTAGTAAGAATGATGAGACATTTTTTACTCTTGGTAATTCCTAAATAAAAGGAAATTAAGGTTTCTTTGATAACATCTGATAACATCAATGAACTACCAGATAATGTAAACTATAAGGCAAAAGCTATTCCGGATAAAATGTTGGTGTGGTGTGCGATATCCGAAGCAGGGATTTCTGGGCCGATGTCGGACAAGAAAGAAGAGAAACGGTAGCTACCACATACCTGGCGATTAGCTTATACCCATAAGTTTTCTTAAAATTTATTGGATGGAATTAAGCCTATTCTTTGAAACTTAGCATTCAGGGTGGATATTTGCCTAATCTCTAAAGATTAGATCATTTAAGTGACCCTCACCAACATTCGTTACCCAGTGGAGTGAACCTTCATTTATTACAGCGACTTCTCTATAAATGCATGCTGTTAGTTCCTCAATGGTTCTAAGACGACTCTTTCGCTTTCAAATAGATTAGATTCTAATTAGATCGATCGACCACACGTGCCACGGCAAATATTCAAAAGGTGAATTGATTTGGCCATTAACATATTGCCTGAGGATCTTCATTGAATTTCCAGCTGTATGAGTTGTCACATTCTGCTGGAACAACAGGCCATTATTTAGTAGTCCCCGGCATCTTAATCCGGGAACAGCATAGGTTTTTAACATATGTGAGTAGAGTTGGAAGGTTACTGTAACGGAATGTCATTTTCGTGTTTGAAAAAGTATTGACCTATAATTCCAAACGATCCTACACTGTACCAAACAATGACTTTCGGGCTATGTAGGTTTTTTGTTAACGCTTGCCAATATTTTCACCTGTCCAATGACTCAAATTTTGTTTGTTGATTACACCACTCTGCATAAATTCTGTGACGCCCAAGTCGGATATTTCTATGACAATGACTCGATTATTCAAGACAAAAGATGCTTTATAAAATAATTAAATTCAACAGAATCTCTGACAGGTACCTACTGGATGACTGCATGTGAATATAAATCTCAAAGGTATACAAGATATCCATACATAAGGTTGTGGGGAAAAAGTTTGCAAAATTTGGTTGCAACTCTAATTTGCTTGCATTCATCTAGAATGCTATGATACTTTCTGGTTTTTTTTAACTTAAAGTGTAGTTTACTTAGCAAGTAGAATTAATTTCCAATGCATAAATAATCAAGCATTTAAACAAGAATTAACTCGAAGATAAAATTGACAAATTTTATACTTGACATGGAATTTTGAAAAACTTTTCTGCTGTAAACATGCAGCTTCTGGAAAGCTTGCTCAAACAATACAAATCCTCGGTCAAAGATTCAGTATTGCAATAAAGCATGGTAGGATTTACAACAAGAAAGGTTTGTCATTAGCAACTCCAAAATATATACCAAATTACAATCAAATACCTACTAAAAGGTTTGTAAAAATACTCTTATAAACCGGTACAACTTTTTGACAATTCCAGAAATCAACCAATAGCATGAATACTGTAAACGAGAAATTGGCAGTAAAGATTAGGAGACCACAAGACAGGGATTGTTAAAAAGAAAAAGTAACTAAAAACTCCGGCAAACTCCAAATTTGCCATTTGTAAATCTAGTGAATCGGCAAAGACAAAACATCGTATAGGAATTGACAATTTAAAATATAAAATATTTACTAAGACTATTTAAGACTATTAACCCAGAAAAATAATGAAATGTGTGGAATTCACAAGTGATACTCTAGGACAGACTGTTTTGAGTTTGTTGCACTCTCATCAGCTGGAGATAATCACTTGTGAAACCCACACACAGCATCCTGGCTTATATACAAGCTAATGACTAATATTGTACCAAATGCTAACCGATGCGACACCTATAAAATTACGGTCTCTATAGGTTGTCAAAGAGAAGATAACCGAAAGTTTCTAAGGTGCTGATTCTGTTGTATGAACATCCCGTCATCTGTTTAAAAATGCAGCTTATCTAAACTCAATAGTAAAGGAATTATTCATATTTCAAACTTGTGCAGATTCTTTCTTCCCACACACTTAGAAAAAATATTCTTGTACCCTACTAGATGCAACGACGATAGAAATATATTTCTAGTCGTATCTGTAGCGAATGTGCATGTTTGGTAAGGTTTGTCATTAGCAACTCCAAAATATATACCAAATTACAATCAAATACCTACTACAAGGTTTGTTACTCTTATAAACCGGTACAACTTTTTCACAATTCCATAAATCAACCAATAGCATGAATATTGTAAACAAGAAATTCGCTGTACAGATAAGGAGACTACAAGACAGGGATTGTTAAAAAGAAAAAGTAGGGGAGAGTCTGGAACATTGGCCATGCAGGAACAGTGGCCACCTTCCCGCCATTTTCTTATTTATTAGGTGCTGCTCAAGATTAGGTGCTGTCATCTAGCACAGAATGTACCAATAGAACACTAAGTATATTAAAGTAATTCCATTTAAATCTCAAGATTTTTATTTTAAAACAAACTCAACCTGAAATTTTGTACTTGAAGTAAACTACAACAGGCAAGTGGAATAATAATTGTTAGTGGCTAAATAAATAAACGTCGAAAGGAACTAGCGTTGGCCGCTTATACCTACTTCATGTAAATATTTATTGGTATAATAATATTTTGATTGTGTTGGATAGTTTTTGTTTTTCCCTACTTTTTAAAAAACATGAAGTTGATGTAAAAAACATTTTATTATTAAATGATTAAAAACATGTAGTTGATTAGTGGCCATGTTAAATGTAGGTACAGTGGCCACTTCTTTGTTATGTAGGTCCCTGTACTATTATTTAGTACAATATTTTATTTATTTCAGATATTATTTCCTAGATGTTCCTGATGATTTGTACATTATTTATATCAACCTGTAAATATAGGCGGCACTACTAGAACAGCAAATCTGTTTTTTTTCATTAATTTATCTATGTATAATGTTTGTTAGCTTTTGCCTGGTTTTTTAAATTTAAGTTGCCTTTTTTTAATGCAAACTATTTTTTACAAAATAAATCATTATTCTGTAAATGGCTGTGTACTTGTCTTTACTATTCCCATCTTCCACACAGTAGTGGTCACAGTACCATACTCTAATGGCCACTGTACCATCACTGTAGGTACAGTGGCCACACTTTTATCTTAAATTCTTCCAACTCCAAAATCTTTGTTATAATTTTATTTTTTTCAGTTTTAGAATGCAATGGTGTAGAAGTAAAAATAGTATTTGTTATCTAATGGTAACAGATTCTATAAAAAAGGGTTAATTGTGGTTGTTGTTGATGTTATTAAAAAAGGTGGCCAATGTTCCAGACTCTCCCGGCTCCTGACTCTAACTAAAAACTCCGAAAAACTCCAAAATTGCCATTTATAAATCTAGTGAATCAGCAAAGACAAAACATCGTATGGGAATTGACAATTTAAAATATAAAAGATTTACTAAGACTATTTAAGACGATTAACCCAGAGTAAAAATGAAATGTGTGGAATTCACAAGTGATACTCTAGGACAGACTGTTTTGAGTTTGTTGCATTCTCATCAGCTGGAGCTAATCACCTGTGAACCCCACACACAGATTCCTGGCTTATATACAAGCTAATGACTAACATTAGTACCAAATGCTAACCGATGCGACACCTATAAAATTACGGTCTTTATAGGTTGCCAAAGAGAAGATAACCGAAAGTTTCTAAGGTGCTGATTCTGTTGTATGAACATCTAGTTATCTGTTTAAAAATCACAGCTTATCTAAACTCAATAGTAAAAGAATTATTCGTATTTCAAATTTGTGCAGATTTATTTCTCCCCAGACACTTAGAAAAAATATTCTTGTACCCTACTAGATGCAACGACGATAGAAATACATTTATAGTCATATCTGTAGCGAATGTACATGTTCAATGATGTCAAACGAATGCGTTTTCAAAACGAAATAGATTTTATAGTGCATGCTCCCACAAGTTGCAAAATAGCATAATCGGACAAACAGTCGAGGTTTAAAAAGTAACATCTCCCTACTACGCTTGTACAAACACCGAGTCAGGTTTTCTTTAAAAATTGTGGTATATGCTTTGTTTCCTGAAATGAACTGGTTTCTTGTAAATCTACAAGACAAGATTCAACAATGAAACTTTCATTAGACATTTACAACTTTTTCCGGAATGTGAACGACTGCACCTAGATAAATATTATTATAGTTTTTGGATAGCAATACATCGCATCGTTCTCGACAAGCTTAAAGGTTCTCATAATTAATTTATTAAAACGTTGTCCTAATTTTATTTCAGCCAAACATTGGCCTTCAAATTCGCCAGACCTTAATTCTTTTGATTACTAAGTTAAAGCTTTACAGAGAAAAGTGAGCAGTATCCTGAAACCGTTTAAAAATAGGGAAGAATTGAAAGGGAGAGATTTAGATTTTCAAGAAACTATTCCGTGAGCTATTGTGCAGTGGAAAGCACGATTGAGAATGATCATAACTGAAAATAGGGAAAATAGTGTCATTTTATTGGTGAAACTAGTATATATAAACTCTAATACAATATATCGTATTAGAATTGCTATTAATTAAATATGTATTGTAATTATGTAGACTTTTAAAATTATACTTTAACGAACGCGCAGCAATTTTGTGGTTGGTAACAATCGTCATTGAACTCCAAAGTATGAAGCGTTTTATCTAGGCCATCCGGTATATTTTTAAAAATTTTAAATTCTATTGATGGTATAGGAAGATATAGATCTACCAAAAAAGAAGTACTTAACGAATGTCTCAAGCTTTGACACAATCTTTAGGTCTTTGGAATTTATTATTAGCAAGTTATTATTGGAAACGAAACAAGCTTGTTGTTACGTCATTCTAATATCTTCTCAATTTTGGGATATAAATTTGTCATTATGTTTTATTAGATAGAAATTTTCAAGAGTTTCTTCAATCTTGTTGATCGGTTCCAAAACCTCAAATTGTACTATTCTTTGCGAATTAGTTTATTAAGTTTTTAAGTAGTAGTTTCAACAACTCTTGTATTATTCAAACAATTATTTAAAAAGTTAATAAAACTATACGTTGTTTTCTTGTAAATTGGAAAATCGCCAAAAAGTTTTATTTTGTTTTTTGTTAATTTTAATATTTGACAAAAATACCTACACCATTCAATATTATTAGAAAATATGCTCTGCAATTGTTGCCTTGCTACTCCTTTAAAGCATTTTTAATGATTTCAAAATAATCAGTAACGGGGGTGTATCAAAAAATGTTAAAAAAGGAATTTTTCATGTCGGGATATTTCTTCAAGCCCGGTTTGTGAACGTAAAATGTCATTAGGAATATTTTTTCTTAATAAGATTTTTCTATATTTTAACAAATAAGGGAATCTCGATTTAAACACCTATTGTCACTTGTAAACTTTGACATGGCGTATTTCAAGTATTTTTGGAAGCAGAAGTGATTGAACAACAAAGTTTTTTCCTTTAAACAAAGAATATTAAAATGTTTTCCCATATGGATCGAACTTTATGGCACACACTGTATAGTTGACCACCTGCAAAATCTGCCGTTTCTCTTCATAATAATCAATTTTCTTAATTTGTAAGAGAATCCTTTAAAATAAGATATTTTGTTAATTTTGTTTGCTGTAAAAATTTGTGTATCCTATTATTGTTTATAAAAATATCATATTTGATAAAAACATTTGCTTCGTATTGTATATTTCTTTATACAGAGATTTGCCGAAAAACATTGATTTTAATGTTTGAGTATCTTAAAAACGAATGTTTTCCTGAATCGTTGTGTAGAAACGTTACTGTTCATAACTCTCAATAAATCAATAATTTTATAAAATCACTAAGCATTAGCTGTTGTTAAATTGGGTCCACTTCACGAATTTTGTCCCAAATCTAAGATTTATGCATTAAAAATAAATTCTTATTACTGTAATAAGTCCTAATTTCGTAATAATTTGCAAGAATTTTAAATAAGAGTACAGTATTAATATAATATAATCATTCTTTCCATTTAAAAAGATGTAATTATATTTACTAAGAAATACAGACAGAAACGTGATACCTTAGATAAGTAAATGACGCGTTTTTAAACGGGCTTCAGCAAAACAAATCACTAATATAAACTAAAAATATGCTAGGCAGTGTTGCCGCGAATTCGGAGGCAAAAACATCCTTTGAATGCTTTTATACAAGCGGAGGTAAACACAACCGCGTGGCGTGTACATGTATATCTCGCAGCGACTCTGCGGCAATCGCTGGAACTAAAATGTATATAAGTATACGTAAATAGGTCCCGTTTGACTCCGGCAGAAAATAGGTGGAAAATGATCCTGGAGGTGTCCTGATGCCGAATAACATGGTTAGCGCGTTCGACTCCGATACCGACGAGTTGCCTCCGGATTTTGAGTCCGACTCGTACGCTGTATATAGCGTTCGGAGGTGTATAAGTACTAAAAGCATATATATATATATATATATATATATATATATATATATATATATATATATATATATATTGGTTTAATCGACGTTGTCGGAACCGCTATATGGTAGGGTCGTTAGTAGACCCGCATTTTTTAATTTTTAAAATGTGTATATTTTACATAATATTGATCTATTTCTGATAAGCAATATTTAAGATCCTCGAGGGGTAAAAATATATGAAAAAAAAATATTGGTGATATTTGACAGTCGTTCTTGAACCCGATACATATTACAGTGTTTACAGACCCATTTGTATAATTTTAAGCAAGCCTACCTACCCTACCGAACCCAGCAACGTTGCCGAATGTATCAGAGATAAAATTACGACTGACGTAACGATTTCGGGATGCTAAGCACATAAGTGATCTTTATTTTTGTTGATTTGTTCGTAAATTCCATAAATAACCTTAAACACAGTAAAGTTAACGTTTTCCGTAAAACGATGTAACTCTGAAAATTATTATTAACGTGAGAAAATAGCATTGAGCCTCTGTTGCTCTAAAATACATAAGGTTTATGCAAATAATTGTTTTTTAATAATTTGTTTTTAAATCATTTATTTTAACAGGATTATTTTTGTTTACAAGAATACAATTAAAAGTTTCGAAGACACGTCAAGTATATGTGTTTTGAAAAAATAAATGTTATAGGCAAATCTTTTGACCTCCTGAACATTTTACTGTTATGTTTCTATCACAAATGAACAGTTTCTAAGATATGTATATTTTAATGCCACGGTAACAATTCAGTCAAATTAGTAAAAATAGAGGGGAATTGAGGTATATCCAAGGATTTTTGATAGGCCTTCTTTGTGATATGTTAAATAACCCCTTAAAAGTTACTACTCAAAAGTGGTGAACCAGAGAAGCTGATGAGGGTAAGCCATGCCCCCAGATGATATTTACTGTTTTTTCCAGAAACTATTAGGTTTATCAAAATGGAGCCAGTTAGGTAAAATAGGATTTTATTTAACTTTCATACCAAAAAGCTAAGAAGACTTTGTGCATGTTGTCTTGTTTCTGTGTAATCGAAAAACGATCATATGTCACACAGACAAATAATTTGTATCGGTACATATTATACGAGAAGCTTCGAGCATAACTTTGTGTGATCTGATGTTCATCATGAAATAGCTATGGAAATCTCGTTGAGCATCGAACGCGATCCTGGTTCAGTCTTCTTTTATCTCAGCATCTCCAGCAAAATCTACGAGGCGATATTATCATTATTATTGGGGCTAGTCATATGGTAATTCTCGTATTGGCAAGATACATTTTAGGGGTATACCCTGTACTAATCAATCTTTTTAGTGAACCTAAAACGTACAGGGTACTTCAGGGTTTTTGGATCTCTCTTACTTCGTTCTTTATATTGATATTCGTATCGAGTAATTTTTTTCTTGAATGGTTTTTGTTTTGGAATTCTAAGTTCACTAAGTTCAACGACTTAATTCCATGCCTGCTTTAAATTGTAGCTAGATATTTAACATTAAATGGGACTTCACTCATTTTACATGTAGGATATCTCGAGCAGACGATGCCAATTCCTGAGGGTCAATGCCTTTGATCAAAATAGGCCATTAAGCACAACATATCTATGTTCAAAAATGAAATGTTACAAAGCTATAGACCTTCAAAATAAAAAAGTCAAAAATGCAATTTGGATAAAATTTTGTGTTCAAGGGCAGTTGTTATTAGAACATACATTAGTGTTATTTTATGCTTGTGGTAGCTGTAGCGTACCCGCTACCGCTAGATACGGAATTCTGTGCTAGTGATATGTTTAATGAATACACAATTGAATGCAAAATTTAATTCTTCACAAAACAGGTATACTTGACCCAAGTCGAATAGTGACAAGTCAAATAATGCTCTATAAAATGCAGAAAGAAGATAAAGGTAAAACGTCATGCAGTATGACGTACAAACGAAGTAAGAAAGATTTCAAAACAAGGTGAAATGCCCTATACATTTGGGTTTCTATTAAATAATTGTCCAGCACAGGGTATTCTCTTAAAGATATTCTTTTTACTGCAAAATTATCACAATACTACAACCAACAATAACAACAACATCGCTTCATGAATTTTGCAGAAGTGATGCTAAGGTTGCACTGCGAACTCAACATTTTTTTTCTTAGCTAAGTACTTGATGACGAATACAAGATCGCAATAAGTTATGTTCTAAAGTTGCGCCGCCAAATGTATTGGTAGAAATTGTTGGTCTACATACAGGGTGTTTTAATCAACTCTCATATAAATTGCATGTGTGATAGTATTCATCAATAGGAACAAAAAACTCTTTTTGTTTTTACGCAAATCGACAAAAATTTGCTAGAAATGTCAACTTTTGGGAACTGCTGGAAATTATAGTCAAAACAAACTGCGACATCACCTAGCAGCAGCTGCGTCAATGTATCAGATAGGCACATCCAGCTCCAAGTGTGATTCTTAGACCAGTGACCTGCTACCCACTCTTCAAAAACCATTCTTTTTTCGGTTATTATGAAAGATAGACACTAATGATTTTCAGCTTTTTTGTTGCATTTTATGTGTACTACCACCTATTCAGAGGATACGAATCTTAAGTGAAACATCCTGTATGATATATATTCATGCGCCAATTAAATAAGCTTTATTTTATCTAACCCACTTAACAACCAGTCCATAAACCTAACAGTTTTTGAAAATAAAACGACAAAATCCATCTGGGGGCGTGGTTTAATATTGATATTTTACAAAGTTCAGGATATTATCTACTCGTAAACATGAACAAATCAAGCATGAAGTCATTTTCAAGTTTAGCTGACCAAAATACACTACATTTGATGAGTTTAATCTAGATTTAAAAAAATAGCAGTTTCTACTGGGTGGAAATAAATGATTTTCATCAAGTTACCATTGCATTCCGCATGTAAAAGCACGACGTGCCGCTCTACGAAAATAGATAAGGCAGTACCATAACCTCAAAATAAATTAATTCAATAAATTCTATGAATTGTTTGACAGATTGATTTCATTTATTGACAGAACTAATTTCATACTAAATCAAAAAGAGTAGAGCGATACAGAATAATTTACATGTGAAAAAATTCCAAAGGGAACTTGATGAAAATCATTTATTTCCACGCTGTATTTTTACTGTGCGTTTGTACAGTTACAAGAAAATTATGGAATGTTCGATCCCTACTTTCTGTTTAATGAATTTGAAGGTACAAAACAGTATACACCATATGGTGGTTAAGTGCCTTTAACAGAAACGTCGAAAGGTAACGAAGAAGAGAAGAAGTTTTTCAAACCTTGCTCAATTCCGTTATATTGCACTTGTACTAAGTTAAAGATCAATTTTTATTGTATTCTGAAATAGCTATTTGTGAATTGGAATGTGTATTATATTCTTAATGACGAATTGTACACCAGAGATTTTCTGATTACATTTGAAATATATGTAGTTCTAAATATACCAGGCGCAAATCATATTAGTCCACCCTGTTTCATTTTTGTTAAAGAACGTCCCACAGAATTTATTCCATTTATCTTTTGTTCTATGAGGTGGCCGTTTCTTGTTGCTATAGTGAAGTGCTGCTACTGCATCTGCCCCATACAAATGTTCATGAAATTCAATTGGGAGTTGCAACATACACTGCCCCTCCGAACCTTTTGAGTGCCCTGTTTCCATTAAAAGTTCCATTAAGTAATCTTACAAATTACAGACGAGAAAGTTTTCCTTCAGTGTTTTAGCAAAAAAGTCACAAATGATGCTCAACTTAGTTCGCCCATTTTAATTTTTGATAAAGAACACCTCACGATTTTTACCCTGAATGGTCTACGACGTTGTTATTTATTGGTAGTATATAGTACATATCGTCGCCGTTTTTGCATATGTACTTAATTGTTTGAAATGTTGTAACTAGCAATGTTGCTACTTGCGATTTCAAAGAATTTATCATGCCATCTGTAACAAAGTTTTTATAAGCATTTAAACCGCGTTCCTGGAAAATTGCTAGAAAATAGTTCCGCTAGTATGCATTAACGTCGACGATATGTATGAGTGAGTACTGTGATCCAGTGATATGTATGTGGGCTTGTAGTATCCAATGCAACGAATATAAACAAGGAGTCAGGAAATAATTCAGAAACCAAATAGTTCAAGCATTCATTCTCTGATCTTAACAGTAAAAGAATAAAGCATTCATTAACCACAAACAGTCTTTCAAACAAACAAACACAGAGGATATTACATGTGGTGACCGCCGACTTTAATTGAACACGCAACAATCTGTCAAGAAACTTACTCTTGCTAGCATACCATTCAAGATACCAGGATCCTATTTATGAAGCAGATGTCGAGAAATCAATTAGCATAATTCCAGTAGAGGATCAATACTCTCTCAGCACCACCACTACCAGTACATGGAGAAGTTCCATCGCTGAAGTGATAATCTATCTGAAGTCACGGTTGTATGTTTTTTCTGTTCTAAATTTTTCTGCCATCAAAGCAGACTATCTACAGCATTTAAAGAAAGTATTTCAACGCCTATATCATTACGGTTAACTATCAAATTAAAAAAGAAACAATCTTTGAAGCCAAAGAACTAACTTGTCTCGACCACACAGTGAACAGTGATGGAGTTACGCCGCAAGTTTCAAAAGGAGAAGCTATTCATAACTTTCCAATCCTTAGAATGCAACAAGAATTATCCCAATTCGTTGGCATAGATTGTCGACTTAAACCTGAGCTAAACCTATTTATTTCAGAAAAAGTTTCAGAACCCTACAAGAAACCCACACAACAGTGTGTCGCAAAACGTATAATTACAAATCGGTTGTTGTGAACTTCAATAAACGGTCGTACCAAAAATTCGTTACTTCGTATGATCGGGCACACAGGGAATACATAGCAGATAAACTCGGATGCAGCCCATTACAAATCCTTCTTATCTTTTTTTGTACCGTTTATGTATAGAACGTTCGCAATTACTTTTTGTTACCTGTTAGACATATTTGTGTACATAAATTTACTATTTTCCTTTTATGTTGCATATACGATTATGATCCAACTAACAACCTACAAGTCCAACAGTATCCTCATACGTTCCTCTTAGGTTAAGTTTTGTAGTTTTTAGTTATTTACATTTTGCAACGAGCCCTAAAATTAAGAATCTGCTGCCTTAATTTTAACCGTTTTCAATTATCTCATTCGATTATTAGCTCATTTCTATAGGTTAAGTTCTTATCATTGTAACGAACATTAACATTAAGAGCCTTGTACTAACTTTAATCAATTGTAAAACCAGCCAAAGAAAAAAACGCGGTATTTTACGTATCTATCAAGTTACTTTACAATCACAACCGCATCTTATGCGTACATTCACTAGTTCTTTCCAATCCTGTCCTCAAGCAAACTGATGGAGACTTTTTCTGCTGGAAAAATTCTAAAAAACAAGGGAGCAATAAATGTGATGATCACCGTTGCCTTGGATACTTTGTAGTATCCAAGGAAACGAATGTAAACGAGGGATCAGAAAATAATTCAGAAACCAAATAGTTCAAGCATTCATTCTCTCATCTTAACAGTAAAAGAATAAAGCATTCATTAACCACAAACAATCCTTCAAACAAACATACAAAGAATATATTACAGTACTTTTATACTAAAAAATTTAATCAAGTTCTTGAAATTTATCGTTACTACGGAAAATGACATATGTACTTTTCCACCTTATTTGGAAACCATCCACTTTCCCCAGAAATTAACTTTTCCGTATTATGTTGCGTTGTCTCACTTGTTCGAAAATCCTGTTAACCTTACTCTACTCATTTATATAAAAAATGAATTCAGTTATAAAGTCCTACTTAAAGATACCATTGATATGAACACATGGATTGTAGGTAGTAATATATGCTTTCAATCATACAAATATAACTTTATAAATTTATATCACTCTCCAAACTCTAGTGATGCTCAATTTCTAATGAAACTTGAAAATTTGTTTGATGTATATGCTAGTAGATCAGAGACCTTACTAATTATCGGAGACTTTAATATTGACCTATTAAAGGATTCATATTATGAAAATAGGCTGAGAACTAATTAAAAATAATGGACTGCATCATATTATCGACCAACCTACAAGAATCACTAAGGATAGTGCTACACTCATAGATCTTCTTGTATCTAATGAAAAATCTATTGATGCCCAGGTACACCATGTTCCAAAAATAACCGATCACTCAATAATAACTATAAATGCAAAAGTGAAAGAAAAATATGAAGAATATACAATACAACACAGAGACATGAGCAACTTCAATGAAATGCAATTTCAATTAGATCTAATGGATCAACCATGGAATCCGGACTGTACAAACACCAATCAACTAGCAGAAACATTAGTTAAAACCATAATGAACACACTAAACAGGCATGCTCCAACTGTTAAAAAAACCATTAAATGTCAATGGAGTTGTAAGCGTTGGTGGACCCCAGAAATAGCCTTGGAAATTGAAGAAAGGGACAGATTATATAAAATAGCAATCTTTACACAAGAAGAAAGTGATATGAATAGGTATAAACAACAAAGAAATGGAATTGTTAGTTTGATCAGGAACCACAAGACAAATTATTATCAAGAAAACTAGATGATATGAAAAATAACTCAACAAAAATGTGTAAAACAGTTAAATAATTAATTAAAGGAGGCCATAACAGACAAAAAAAAGGAAGGTATTATTTTTGACAATGAGTTAGAAAAAAAGGAAATTCAAATTGCAGAAAAATTCAATATTTACTTTATTAACAGCATACAACAAATTATTACATTAACAAATTTAACCCAAATTGAAACTGATTTAAGCCACATTAATGTACATCAATGCAAGTTCGAGAAATCTTTACCAATAGAGTTTTTGGAGTTAAAAAAATTATAAACAATTTACCTAATAAGAATAGTAGTGTCGATGGTATTACAGTAAAGATTCTTAAATTAGCTTTCAATGTAATAGGACAGAGATTTTTGCATCTAATTCAAATGAGTCTAGAAAGGGGATCCTTCCCAGAAACCTTGAAGACATCCCATATTATCCGCTTAGAGAAGATAACCAACACTAACAAATGTGAAGAATACAGACCGATGAACATGGTGCCAACTTATGAAAAATTATTAGAGACCGTCGTAAATATCCAGTTTCGTGACTACATTGAAGTGAACAAACTGTTAACACCTTTTCAATCAGAGTTTCGTAAAAATAATTCATGTGAAAGTGCAATACAATCAGTTCTTTTGAAATAGAAAAATGCTATTTACAAGAAGAAGGTGATAGGTGTAGTTTTTCTAGACTTTAGACGTGCTTTTGAGACTATTAATAGAGATCCACTATTATTGAAATTAAAAAGATATGGGTTCGGCCCAATAGTTATAAAATGGTTTAGTGAATATCTCAAAAACAGATTTCAAAAAACTAGATACTTTAATAGTACATCTTCAGCTAAAAAAACTACCTTTGGCGTTCCACAAGGAACTGTATTAGGCCCTGATTTATTTGTACTATGCATAAATGATATTGTTAATGTGATTAAAAAATGTAACATTATTATTTGCAGATGATACTTTAATATATTTTATAGGAGATGATGTTGAAAAAGTAATAAATATCATCAATGATGAATTAGTAAATGTATATAACTGGTTAGGTAAAAATAGTCTTTCTTTAAATGTAAATAAAACAAATTCATGATAATAAAAAATAAGTTTAACGAAATTGATACATCTAGTCATGTGGGAATACAAATTAATAGTCAAAAAATAGAACAAGTTTATGAGTGGAAGTACTTAGGCGTAACAATAGTTTGTCACTTAACATTTTCTAGTCATTAAAACTATGTTATCAGTAAAGTTGCAAAAAAAGTAAATTTCATGGGTAGAATAAGCCAAAATCTTAGCAAGTGGTCTAAATTATTACTATATAAAACAATAATACTTCCCCATTTGAATTATTGTACTAGTATACTTTACCTCCTAAATAATACTGAAATTAGCAATCTTCGAAAAAAACAAAATTGAGCATTAAGAATAATATTAAAATGTAGTAGGTATACTAGCATAAGAAGAATGTTGCAACTTACATCTTCGTTAAGGGTTAAGCAAAATATATTTTATAATACGATGACATTAATATTTAAAATAAAAAACCGAATATATCCAGAGCACATTTTAAATGAATTACTATTCGTAGAAGATGTTCATGATCATAATACTAGAAGTAGAAATAATTTTTATGTTCATACAGTAACAACAAATATAGGACAAAATAATCTGTTTCATAAAGGTTTAGTTGAATATAATTCACTTCCAGCTAATGTAAAAAACTGTACATCTTTAACATTATTTAAAAAACAGTGTAAAAAATATGTAATAAATTACATTAATATTTAAGAAATTATAATGTATTATATGGAATTTATCTAGTTATATGCTATAAATAAAGTATATTATTATTATTAACAAATATTAAAACCTTCAATTTTTCAAAGCCAGAGAGTTATTTACAAATTTGAAAAGAACTCGAATACGAGCTGATGTAATTCTTACGTCACTTTTCTCCATCAAATATTAAATGCGAGCTATTATAACCAAACGTTTATAAAACAAAGCTTAACATATGCGTCATGGCAATGTTGCCAGATTCAGGGCTTAGGAAGACTGTAGAACATAGCGGGTTTGATAGCGTCTTGTATAAAAATATACGATATACACTTGAGAAAGGCGCGACGCCCCCTATAGTTCATTGTGATGAACTACGATTGTATAAAACTTTTTACAGACCCTACTTTTCCAAACCCAAATTGTATATTTTTTTATTGCAGTTTTAAGTAAACATTATCCTGTAGACCTCGAAAATATAGGAGAACGTTGCCAGACCCAAGCCCGGGTCTGAGAGCGGCGAAAATGGTCCGACAAGTCGGTAGAATATAGCGAAACGGGTGTGTATAAGCGGTTTGACAAATATATATATATATATATATATATATATATATATATATATATATATATATATATATATATATATATATATATATATATATATATATATATATATATATATCTATAAAGGCCTACCATGCTTCCGGTCCAAAAGCGTAGCGCCCAGCGTCCGGCGTATATAAGTGTATATAAATGATGGTATCAGTCAGCGTCTTTTGCAAGCTGTAGGTTTATTCAGCGTCTGTTTATTTTATGCAAGCTATAGGTTTATACAGCGTCTATTTATTTTTTCAGTATTGGCCAGCCTGCTTGAATTCCTTTGCCTGTCTGCGGTGTCGAGTTACTCTCTGCATTTCTTAGTAAAGATTGCGTCATTTAAACTGGCAAAAATAATTCTATTTTATTAACGCGATGTAATAAATGCTTTTACTTTCGTTTCTGTATGTGTATAAATTTTATTTAAAAGGCTTTTAGATTTAAAATACTATATGCATAAAAACATCTTAAAACTCGAAATATTATTTGATATGTATGAAATTTTCTACAAAGGGGTTTTTCAGGTCGCTGATTTCAAATTTGATGTCAACGTTTGCAAATTTTAAAGCGCGGATGAAATATGGCGGCCATAATAATTAAAATTTGATTTATTTGCATAAAACTTAACATCTGGGAGTATATTCGAAATTGCGGATATGATATAGCTCTCTGCGTTGCCAAAGTACTATGTGTGTTTCTCAGTAAGGATTGCGTCATTTAAAGTGACAAAAATAATTATGTTTTATTACAGCTACTTAATAAATCTTTTACTTCCATTCATTGGTGTCTGAATTTTATTTAAAATGTTTTAAATAAGTTTTAAGGTACCACAAACATAAAACTGTCGTAAAATTAGAAATTTTATAGGATTCATATGAGATTTTGTACAAAGGGGTTTCTAAGGTCGCTGATATCGAATTCGACGTTAAGATTTACAATATGACGATTATACTTGAGATTAACTCAAAAGGGGGTGGGAGGGTTGACATTTTAATATTTTTGATTTTTCTCTTTAGGAAAATTTTAAACACTATAACTATACTAAATTTCAAGTTTGTATGTCACATAGAAGTTTTACAACCCCCAATCTGGATGGGGGGTAGAAATTTTACCATTATTTATTTTTCTTTTGACAAGAATTTTAAAGTCTATAACTATGTCAAAATCTCAAGTTTGTACGTCATCTAGAAGTTTTATAACTCAAAAGGGGTTGGGAGGGTTGAAATTTTAATATTTTTGATTTTTCTCTTTAGGAAAATTTTAAACACTATAACTATACCAAATTTCAAGTTTTTATGTCATATAGAAGTTTTACAACCCCCAATGTGGGTGGGGGTTGGAGATTTTACCATTGTTTATTTTTCTTTTGACAAGAATTCTAAACTCTATAACTATGTCAAAATCTCAAGTTTGTACGTCATCTAGAAGTTTTATATCTCAAAAGGTGGGAGGGTTGACATTTTAATATTTTGATTTTTCTCTTTAGGAATAAGTACTATAACTATACCAAATTTCAAGTTTGTTTATCTTATAGAAGTTTTACAACCCCCAATGTGGGTGGGGGGTAGAAATTTTACCATTGTTTATTTTTCTTTTGACAAGAATTCTAAATTCTATAACTATGTTAAATTTCAAGTTTGTATGTCATCTAGAAGTTTTACAACCCCCAAATGGAGTGCGGGGGTGGACCTAATAATTTTCTTCACGAGAGTCCTAAATCCTATCACTATCTCAAATAACAAGTTTGTATGTCATCCAGAATTTTTACAACCCCCAAATAAAGTGCAGAGGTTGACTTAATAAATAAAATTATATTTTTCTTTAAGACAGTCTTAAACCCTATAACTATATCAAATTTCAAGTTCCTGTGTCATCTGCAAGTTTTACAATCCCATAAGAGGGTGCGGGGGATGATATAACAACATTTTTTTATATATTTTCTTTACAATAATCTTAAACTATAACTGTACCAAATTTCAAGTTTCTGTGTCATCTAGAAGCTTTACAAACCCTAAAGGTGTTGCGGAGGGTTAACATAATAACATTTTTCTATATCATTCTTTACGAGAACCCTAAACCCTATAACTAAACCAAATTTCAAGTTTTTAGGTCATCTAAAAGTCTTACAACCCCCGAACGAGATGCAGAGGTTGACATAACATTTTTTAAATATTTTTTTACAGGAATCTTAAATCCTATAATTACAACAAATTTCAAGTTTCTAAGTCATCTAAAAGCTTTACAACCCCTAAAACGGGGTACGGGGGTTGACATAATAACATTGTTTTATTTTTTCTTTACAAGAATCCTAATTCCTATAACTGTGCCAAATCTCAAGTATAATCGTCATATTGTAAATCTTAACGTCGAATTCGATATCAGCGACCTTAGAAACCCCTTTGTACAAAATCTCATATGAATCCTATAAAATTTCTAATTTTACGACAGTTTTATGTTTGTGGTACCTTAAAACTTATTTAAAACATTTTAAATAAAATTCAGACACCAATGAATGGAAGTAAAAGATTTATTAAGTAGCTGTAATAAAACATAATTATTTTTGTCACTTTAAATGACGCAATCCTTACTGAGAAACACACATAGTACTTTGGCAACGCAGAGAGCTATATCATATCCGCAATTTCGAATATACTCCCAGATGTTAAGTTTTATGCAAATAAATCAAATTTTAATTATTATGGCCGCCATATTTCATCCGCGCTTTAAAATTTGCAAACGTTGACATCAAATTTGAAATCAGCGACCTGAAAAACCCCTTTGTAGAAAATTTCATACATATCAAATAATATTTCGAGTTTTAAGATGTTTTTATGCATATAGTATTTTAAATCTGAAAGCCTTTTAAATAAAATTTATACACATACAGAAACGAAAGTAAAAGCATTTATTACATCGCGTTAATAAAATAGAATTATTTTTGCCAGTTTAAATGACGCAATCTTTACTAAGAAATGCAGAGAGTAACTCGACACCGCAGACAGGCAAAGGAATTCAAGCAGGCTGGCCAATACTGAAAAAATAAATAGACGCTGTATAAACCTATAGCTTGCATAAAATAAACAGACGCTGAATAAACCTACAGCTTGCAAAAGACGCTGACTGATACCATCATTTATATACACTTATATACGCCGGACGCTGGGCGCTACGCTTTTGGACCGGAAGCATGGTAGGCCTTTATAGATATATATATATATATATATATATATATATATATATATATATATATATATATATATATATATATATATAATATTTAGAATGCAAATTCATATAGAAAAATTTATCATCGACTCTGCTGGGACTCGAACCCAGGACTCTCCATTGTCTAGCAATAATTTCAAAACTTAACAGGTGTACAGACAAAGACAAAAACAACAGGATTTTTTTCCTCCAGGGATGTCTGTCGTGTTATTTAGGTCATATAACGTCGAGAAATGAAAAAAGGTATTTTTTACAAAAACTCGTTCTCATTCTGTGAACTTGTACATATATTGTGAGAAAGCAAAAGCAAAGAAATGGGTTTAAAGAATAAACTTTAATTGTTTTCAACCACTTTGTTGTTAGAAATGTAGTTCTGAAATGATTCTAGCTACTTACCACATCGCACATACCTTATACAGTAAGGAATCCTTTGTTAATTATTTAAAAATACAAAAAAATTGTAGGCGTGACATTATATTATTTAATAAAATATTAAACATATATGATTTTCTTCCATTAGAATATAAACGAAACAAATTTACATTATTATAATCTGAAAATTCGTTTCTAACAGAACTATATCTCGAAATATCTTATATGTATAAATTTAAAGGTCCGTTTTGTTTAACGGCATACTTTCAGCAGGTGTCCTCGAACTCAGTACTTATAGCAGACATAAACACGGACTTGATAAACAGAATCTGCTGAATTGTGATAAGTACCATAGTTTTATACCTTGTAAACTTGACAACGTTGATGGAGGCGTACTCGAACGCTTGATTTGCCAAAATTATATACACGGAGGTGAATACGAGCGGTCTATGTACGGAGGCTGACACGAACGCGCACTATACAGAAGCATGTATATCTAAAAAATTAAATAAAATTACCCCTTTTGGTGGATTGAGGAGTGTTAGTTCAAGAAAAAGTCTGTGACACTAGAATAATTAATATACAATCATTATTAATGGCGGAGTTGTGGTCGTCTGTTCAGTATACGGAGGCGAACACGATACAAAAGCACATATATATATATATATATATATATATATATATATATATATATATATATATACAGGGTGGGGCAAAAGTCCCGCAACGGCCAAATATCTCCCGAGGGGAAGGTTTTTTAAAAAAATGTTTCAGGCAAAAGTTGTATGGCTTTGAAAGAGGAATCATTTGCATACAAAACCATCTCCCACCCCTTCACCCCCTCCTGAGGGGTGGGGGTAACTTTTAAATTTTAAATGGCCAACCCTATTTTTTTTTGCTGATTAATATTCTCTAAGAAAAAACAAGAACTTTTGTCCGAAAAATTTTTTTTAAAAAGACGAATTTATTATTATTTAGGGCAGCGGAGGTTTGGAGTCGATAAATACCGGGGGAGTGACGAACCTCGGGGTCCTTCAATGCTTCCTGATTAAGAAAAACGGCCCTTTTCAGGGCCACTATGATGTGTGAAATCCTCCCTGGAACCTCCACGTGGTACACATTGGGTAACGCTAATCCAGGAGGTGAAATATGAACGTGTGCACATTTTCAAAAATCATGTTTTTTTTTTCAAAAATTGTTCAAAAATTTTTTTGTTTATTTTTTTTTCCTAGATTTTTTGCAAAATTCTAAGCCTTTTTTACCTCTTGTAATTTTTCTGAAAACCCCGTCATTTTCGCGTAAAAGAGTCGGAATATTTTGGAATATCCAAAGTTTGTTCGTTGGGTCAATCGCGAAATTCGTCTTTTTAAAAAAAAATTTTTCGGACAAAAGTTCTTGTTTTTTCTTAGAGAATATTAATCAGCAAAAAAAAATAGGGTTGGCCATTTAAAATTTAAAAGTTACCCCCACCCCTCAGGAGGGGGTGAAGGGGTGGGAGATGGTTTTGTATGCAAATGATTCCTCTTTCAAAGCCATACAACTTTTGCCTGAAACATTTTTTTAAAAAACCTTCCCCTCGGGAGATATTTGGCCGTTGCGGGACTTTTGCCCCACCCTGTATATAATATTTAGAATGCAAATTCATATAGAAAAATTTATCATCGACTCTGCTGGGACTCGAACCCAGGACTCTCCATTGTCTAGGTGGTATCTCTACCAACTGAGCTACAGAGTACGACTACCAGCATAGCGAGAAATTTTCCATATGAATTAGATGTTTAAGCAGACATACAAAGTAACTAGATATTTTTTTGAATATTATTAATGAGGATCAGCAAGTCGCATGACAACAACATTAATATTCAAAGTATCTAGATCATTTTTAATCATTCCGAAAGGAAATTAATTATATATAAATTTTAGTTGAAATTAATTTTTATTAAGTTGAATAATGATTTTACATTAAATAATATTGAGAATGCAAATTCATATAGAAAAATTTATCATCGACTCTGCTGGGACTCGAACCCAGGACCCTCCACTGTCTAGGTGGTATCTCTAACAACTGAGCTACAGAGTACGACTACCAGCATAGCGAGAAATTTTCCATATGAATTAGATGTTTAAGCAGACATACAAAGTAACTAGATATTTTTTTGAATATTATTAATGAAGATCAGCAAGTCGCATGACAACAACATCAATATTCAAAGTATCTAGATCATTTTTAATCATTCCGAAAGGAAATTAATTATATATAAATTTTAGTTGAAATTAATTTTTATTAAGTTGAATAATGATTTTACATTAAATAATATTTAGAATGCAAATTCATATAGAAAAATTTATCATCGACTCTGCTGGGACTCGAACAATGGGAATTGTTGTCATGCGACTTGCTGATCTTCATTAATAATATTCAAAAAAATATCTAGTTACTTTGTATGTCTGCTTAAACATCTAATTCATATGGAAAATTTCTCGCTATGCTGGTAGTCGTACTCTGTAGCTCAGTTGGTAGAGATACCACCTAGACAGTGGAGGGTCCTGGCTTCGAGTCCCAGCAGAGTCGATGATAAATTTTCTATATGAATTTGCATTCTAAATATTATTTAATGCAAAATCATTATTCAACTTAATAAAAATTAATTTCAACTAGATAGAGTTAATTTTTATCAAGTTGGATAATGATTTTACATTAAATAATATTTTGAATGCAAATTCATATAGAAAAACTTATCGACTCTGCTGGGATTCGAACCCAGGACCCTCCACTGTCTAGGTGGTATCTCTACCAACTAGTAGAGTCATTTTACTTGCATGTTTGCTTGATATCTAATTCATATGGAAAATTTCTCGCTATGCTGGTAGTCGTTCTCTGTAGCTCAGTTGGTAGAGATACCACCTAGACAGTGGAGGGTCCTGGGTTCGAATCCCAGCAGAGTCGATAAGTTTTTCTATATGAATTTGCATTCAAAATATTATATATATATATATATATATATATATATATATATATATATATATATATATATATATATATATATATATATATATATATATATATATATATATATATATATATATATATATATGATACTTCACTACTTTTCCGGGTTTCACTCCGCGTATTCACTATTCGGCTCCTAGAGGAACCAGACAATGGTTGACGACGTTTCGGCAAGATCACACTTGCCATCTTCACGTCACTTCTAACTTCCTTCTGCTTCGCGTGGTTACACGATGTGTAACCACGCGAAGCAGAAGGAAGTTAGAAGTGACGTGAAGATGGCAAGTGTGATCTTGCCGAAACGTCGTCAACCATTGTCTGGTTCCTCTAGGAGCCGAATAGTGAATACGCGGAGTGAAACCCGGAAAAGTAGTGAAGTATCATATAATATCCGCGGAAACTTAAAATGTAACATATATATATATACACGCCCAACTATCCATACCAAGCCCGCTATGTTACGCAGGCACTCAGAAGCCCGGGCTTTCCTGTAGAGTTTCAGCTGTATATTCTACCTCAATCGAACCGATAATTTCATATTATTAAGCGCAACCTGCGAGGGGTAAGTTATTTTTACATACAAATGAATATATACTGTACAGCTTTTACGAGACCGCATATATTATTGGTACTGTAGCAGTCCTGTTTGTATAAAAATAGATATTTCACGCATTATTCCAAGCCACGCAGGGTTGCCGCTACTGTTACCAGCAAAACGTAAGATTATTGATCGTGTAATTTGTCTCGCCGGCTGTGAATGTCGGACAAACCACGGTTAGTCACCGAGACTTCCCGAATGCTTTCGTTCATATGTGATGGTAATGCCGAGTTGGGAGTATCCTAGCGGAACTTTTGTTCTCGCCAACAGCCTGAGTCAAGGTCTTACATCTGGTTATTATCGATTTTATTTTAGCTTTCTCGCGGCATAGTAACACAGACAATTATATACAACGAACTTTATGAAAAGAAGATGGAATTTTAGATTTCAGATCATGTTCTACATGCATAATTAACTGAATATTAAGTTACCTCGGAATTCGCCTTTTGGCCACCGATTTTGATGATTTTTTTTTAAATTGTAGGTAATCGACTATATTTCAAATCTAAATGTTAGATTTGTCCTGTAATGCCCTGTTTAATTGTTAATAACAAATTATTACTTTTTTCATAAGGGACTAACATTTAAATAATTTCATCAAATTTGTATTATAATTGCATAAAGTTGGGTACTTATAGGTTTTTAGGGTCGTAGATTCAAAATTTTAATAAAAATTTGATGAAATTATTTAATTATTAATTAGCCCCTTATGGAAAAAGTAATAATTTGTTAATAACAATTAAACAGTAATTTTCAAACCTTTGACAGTACAGACTTTACCAATTAAATATTTTAGTTTGAAAGAAAATGGCAAGAACAAAATTACAGTTTTCAATTAAATTAATATAAATAAAAATATTATTTCTAAAAAAAGATAAATCAATATTAGACGGTTTCCTAGAAAAAAAATACCTCGGAATTCGCCTTTTGGGCACCGATTTTGATGATTTTTTTAAAATAGTAGGTAATCGAATATATTTCAAAGTCTAAATGTTCGATTTGTCCGCTAATGCCCTGTTTAATTGTTATTAACAAATTATTATTTTTTCCATAGGGGGTTAATTAATAATTAAATCATTTCATCAAATTTTTATTATAATTGAATAAAGTTGGGTACTTATAAGTTTTTAGGGTCGTAGATTACGAATCCAAATTGGTCTAAAATTCAAAATGGCCGCCGGTGTCAAAACTTTAATATATGAAATTTTGAATGAAAAATCGTACCAAGGGGTTTTTAAAGTAGCAAATTGTGCTGTTAAGCTAAAAAATGACCCAGATGTAAAATGCTTGTCACAAAATGGCCACCGAAACTAAATATGATTAAAATTCAAAATGTTTAATCTCTACTGTATGTTTGTTTAAGATGGATTAATATAGTATTTAACACAATTTTAAGATTGTTGCAATTATTATTTCTTTAAAATTCAAATTGATAGAATGGAGTTATTCCGTATGAATAGTGTTAAAATAAATTAATACTCCATAATTTAACCAGATTCCGTTTAAGTCTGAAACTTTATTTATCGTCAGATTTAAATAAAGGATATTGTGTTAATTATTATTTACTTGTGTTTCATGTAAAGCATTGTTAGTTTTTTCAGCTACTTCTGGCAACGTAGAAAAAGAATGTGCTCTTTACATTTTGAAAACTGATTAGTAAGCTTTTTTTTGGGAAGAATAAATTCTTTTTTACATGCTCTTACTGGTTGCGACACTTCAACAGCGTTTTTCGGCAAAGGGGAAAATAAATTTTTCAAAACTTTTGAATGCAAAATTTTATAGGTGTTTTTATAATTTTTAGAAATAGTTAGGGTTACTGAAGACAAGATAAGATATATAGAAAATAAATAAAATGGAACTTTTTTATTAGAAATTGCATGAAAATACAACTAAAAGAAATTGATTTAATTTTATTTTATTTGACAAATCCCATATTGTATAATATCATCTTCAGAGTCATTGCGTTCTGTTTCTTCTTCTTGTTATTTTGAAAAGCATTCTTCATCAGAGAAGTTTTCTTCTAAACTTCTTTTTCATTAATGTTTCCTACGTTTGGACATTTCCAAAACTTTAAAAGATTTGAAGATTTGAGTTTTGTTTTCGACTATGCTTAAAAATTGGCTATAAGTGGATTCGAAGATGCCAAAAATAAGTTGAGAATTTTCTCATTAGTTTCTTCTCTGGAAGATTTGCATGGATGACCTCTTCTAAATTAACTAATCAACTTTATTTATTTCTTCTAAATAGCTTGAAATCTTTTTTCTCGCTTCTTCGCTAGCCGTTCATCTGTATCTTTTTGATGGACCAGCATGCCTCGAAGGTTAGTTAGAGTACCGTAGGTACATTTTACTAAAACATTTTCTGCAGCTTTTATGGTTGAATGGTCTTGAACTTTTCAACATTTATTTCATATCCACATACAACTGTTTGCATAATATCAAATCTATTAATAAATTATCTCTGACTTAATTTCTGTAATTTCTGCAGAGGTCGCAAGCGCTTTGAAAAAGCACATTGCTTCATATTTTCTTTGTTTTTAAAACTGTAAACCATGTGGGAAAAAATCGTGAATCTGTGTATCAAACAATAAACAAGTAACTGTGATTCACTGGCAAACATTTTAAGAAAAAATGAATGAACTGGGTGTTTTGCAAACCTTACTGAGCTGAAAACATGTGAATACATGTCTGAGATACCTATTAGAGACCGCTAGTTTAGCCGTTTAATTCTTTCGACATTTTGTCAGCTTTTGAAGCAAAATCCCGTTACATGAGACGGTGGAATAGTCTAAATTTTTGACAGTATTGCCTTTTTGTCCGTTCCAAGTTTTGATGACTTTCGGATTTAGATTAATTTATTATGATATGAGCTTTCAATCAGTAAAGGTTTCATCTTGTAAATCCGTTTCCCCAAAAAGAACGACCTAAACAAATCCACAAACTGACAGAGGAACTAAGGGAAGACTGACAGATAGGTGCCCAGTTCGTGTTATGTTATTCACTAACCATGTACAGTGCCGCCCATTTGAAAGTGCACGACTCTTTATATGTAATATTCCAAAATGACATCGTGTAAGTCAGGATTCCATGGGCTGTGTTTATAACAGCTGCAGCGGAATGAAAGGTTTATTATTATTATTTTCAAATACTTGTTTAAAATAATTTATCAGCTTAGAGTAAGTTATAGAAAACATAACCGAGGTAAATCGGGTCTATCGTGTACTTTCAAATGGGCGGCAGTGTACCTCTAAGTTGCTATTTAATACTTCATAAAGAATTATGATATGACTTTTAAATTATTAGTCCAAGAGCAAGAGCAAAAAAGTAGGTTCATAATGCAATGAAATGTTTTCGTAGACAATAACATTTTCTACAACTTTTATTACAAACTTTTTTCTGTATAGTGCATAGCTTTATATTTAAAGCGCGCCAAACTTTCTCCAACATGGTTATTGCTAAATATATAGTTAACGGTTGATGATACATTAAAAATGGTAATAACCAAATTTGTAGAACACAAAATTTCTTATAGAATTTATTTGAAGTTTTTTTTCTATAAAATTGATACTTTAAGAGCTATAGCTTGGTAAACTATTGCACCGCGTGAATTATCAGTGGTAATGTTGGTCATAGTACACGGTAAACATTTCATAACACATAAAACGGCGAAAAGTGTTCAGAAAAATGACAGTACTGTGTAGTGTGTAGTGAATGTAATGTATTAATCTTATAAATAGTGCCAAGAAGTACTCATAATTTATACATCTTTCTTAAATTGCATGGGTAGAACGTATTATCATAAAAAACTGTCAATGTAGCAAAATATAATAGTTTGTACATCACGTACATCATAAAAAATAATAATAATCATGATGATAATAATAAGCATGAGAAGGGAAAGGTGGAGAAAAGGATAACAGAGTTCAAAGAATGCAAATTAATTTTTTGAAATAAAAAACGGATTAAAACATTTATTTATACAAAAAGTGGCAAGTTATTTTACGTCATAAGTCTCATCTGTTTCGATGATGAAGGAAGTCACTCATCGTCTTCCACATCCTTGTTTTCTGCCACCGATATATCCGTAAGAGGTGAATCGAAAATTTCATTTTCATCGACTTCGTCTTCGATGGCATCCAATGTATCTGACACATTGTCCCATGTGCATCCACCACAATTCGAACAAATAATGGAACATTTTAAGCCAGCTTTTCGGCATACACAGGCAGCCCCGCAATTTGTTGTGCATTTGCAAGATATTATTTTCAGCAAACTTGAGGGTGCTGGAGCCATAGTAGTTCGAATTGGTTGAAGTCCATTTGTAGTCCGCTTCCAATCCCATTCTTCAGGATCATGGTAAAATCCAAGCCAAGTTTGAACCTGGTGGTAGGTTCTAAAAGAATGGTAACGTGCCGTATCTTGGGTTGGAGGTAGAAGTGAGAGGTTTAGTTTGGTGTTACTCGCCAAATTTGCGAAGCATTTTTAGCGAAGAGAGTTAATGGACGCATTGAGAGGCGCATGATTTAATATATAGTGTATAATTTCGTGGCTATTGTGCGTAAACTCGGCATTTACAGCGTTATAAGTCTTAAAGTATCAATTTTATAGAAAAAAACTTCAAATAAATTTTATCGGAAATTTTGTGTTCTACAAATTTATCATCAACCGTTAACTATATATTTAGCAATAACCATATTGAAAAAAGTTTGGCGCGCTATAAATATAAACTTATGCACTATACAGAAAAAAGTTTCAAATAAAAGTTGTAAAAAATGTTATTATCTACGAAAACGATTTTTTTACTATTTTTGTGGCACGATGCACAGTCACGAGATATTTGATAAAACGTGTTTTCCAAGATGGCTGCTAACGTTCATCTCTCCCGTCCCGCCAACTAGACGTTACATTCAGGGGACACCTACGAACATTTTCCAACAAGAAAATCAATTCTGTAGAAGATTGCAGAAATAAATTACCCGGTTACTGCCCGATATTATTTATTTTCCAACTTGTTTACATGCAGGTTACTAACATTATTCCATTGTTATTTCTAAACTACTGCTATTTAGTAAGCATTAATCCTACAGTTCGGACAGCTTTTTTAAGGAATTCTCTCGTGTAAAACAGCCAGCCTTCGCATTCAAATGAGACAGTGTTAAGATCTGCAGATGAGAACAACTTTGTTCTATTTCTTTCACCTAATGTAACTGCTATCACTCAACCAACGGACCAAGAATATATAAGAAACACCTAAGAGATTTTACAGACGTACCGTTTCGATTAATTTCTTGGAAACATTTGATATGATGCTATTTTGAAAGTTCTCTAATATCAAAGATGCAATTTTTGCTTTCGCTATTGCATGGATCAATGTTAAACAACTGACAATCGAGAAAACGTTTTTTACAATTATGAATAATGGAAAAGAAGTTAAAGGCGAAGATGTTACTGAAGACGTGATTTGTTCTAAAGGTATTGGTAGTTTGGCAAATCAGAGCGAGGATATGAAAGAGATAGAAGAGTCCGACATTGAAGCTTAAATGCATTGTGATCGTAAAAAACAAGGTTACCAACTACTGACAGGAGATGCAATAATGGAGGAAGGGGAAATTCTACGCGACACCTCTCAAGTAGATCAAGAAATTCTAAGTGATGGTGATGATGATTTAAACATGAAGAAAGTACTTTATGGACAAACTGCTGAAGCCATAGGCGTGTCATTAAATTTTTTTGAACAACATAAGGATCCTGATGTAATACATATTTTACACTGACAAAATATAAAACAAATGATAAAAAATAACACGGTACGCACAGAAGAAATTTTCAGATTTTCATATAGCTTTTCTAGAACTTTTTGGTATGAAGATTACGAATCTGATGTTGGTTGTTTCCAATCAGGTCAAATGTTGTTGTTTCGAATTTCATTCGTACGCCATGCAGCCAACCCATACCTGCCTCATGAATTTAACTCAAACCGGGTTTCTCAGGAATTGCTTTTTACCTTACGAATGCAAAACGCCAATAGAAGAATAGCATGCATACACCACATAAACAGGGTTGACAATTTTGGCGTTTCTTAATTCTACAGCTTTTTTGCTTTGGCGCTTGGTGCGTAAATTTTGCTATTAGTTTTTAGCTTTGCATCGTGTTAGACTACTATTGCATAATAAGTAGCGTGCCCCAACTTCACCTAACGATAGAAAAAATGTCAGGCGAGGCATCTGTGACTCTCGTTCAGAATTGGACTGGTCTAGTGCCCTCATGTCTCTGTGATTTGTGACTGCGCATTAAGTCTGGTTCCGTTACGGGTAAACTAGCTAGACATATGTTTCCGAACTATCGTTCTCAGATAGTTACGTCAAGGAACTTCAACGCTTTCTTGGATTAATTACTTATTTATCTAAGTTCTTTTAAGAACTTATCAGAATTATTAGCTCCACTTAGAGTGCAGTTAGAAAAAGATGATGAATGGAGATGGGAGAATGAACAAAAAGAAGCATTCTGTAAATTAAAAGAAATATTAAAAAACCCCCCAGTACTTGGTAATTTTAACCCAAATTTACCTATTTTATTTTATTTTACTGCATATGGTGGGGCATTAATTCAGAATGGTCACCCAATAGCTTATTACTCCAAATCTTTAACTAAAACGCAGATCAATTATAGTCAAATTGAAAAAGAAGCATTGGCCATATTACTGGCTTGCAAGAAATTTCCTGTTTATATATGGGGAAACAAAAATCTGATAGTAGAATCAGATCATAAGCCGTTAGAAACCATATTCAGGAAGCCATTAACTGAAGCGCCTCCCAGACTACAGAGAATCCTATTTGAAATACTGCCATATCCCACAATTGTGTACAAAAAAGGAACCATGTTGTACATAGCTGATATACTGAGCAGAGACTGCGCAAAAAATGTTCATGATGACGAGGATGAAAACTCATTTGAGACATGTGTAATAATACCAATGAGTAAAACGAGATTGCAGCAGTTAAAACAAGAGACAAATACAGATATAGAATTGGTGGAATTAAAACAGCAAATACTTGTAGGATGGCCCGACAGAATAAGCGAAGTTCCGGTTTCTCTAAGAAAATACTGGTCTTACAGGCACGAACTAGCAACTTATGAAGATATCATATTCAAAAATGATAAAATAATGATACCTCCGAGACTACAAGAAGTTGTTCTCAAATGTTGTCACTTTAGTCACACAGGTATCACTGGTACTCTCTGATTGGCCAGAGATTTTGCGTATTTTGGCCAAGAATGTCTGTAGACATTATTAAATTGGTGCAAAACTGCAAGATTGGTACGAAGGAACAAAAAGAGAATCCTAAAGAAAAAATTTTACTTCAAGAGTATCCAGAACGGCCATGGCAAATATTCGCTTCTGATATTTATCATTTGAAGGACAAGGAATACTTGCTAATTTCAGATAGCTATTCAGGTTATTTTGACTTCGTGCAATTATCAAGCTTAACCAGCAGGTCAATAACTCGAGCATTTAGATGTTGGTTTGCTACATTTGGAATACCTGATATTCTTCGTACAGATGGAGGAAAACAATATGTATCTGAAGAATTTAAAGAATTTGCTAGAAGATGGAGGTTTGAACATAGAGTTTCCAGTCCACAGTTTCCCAGACCGAATGGTTTAGCAGAGCGATATGTACAAGAAGCAAGATCGATACTAGATAAATGTATAGAAGAAGGTTCAGATATCCAGTTAGCCCTTTTACATCACAGAAACACACCAAGAGACACCCTAGGTTCTCCAATGCAAAGATTAATGGGTCGAAGAACTAAAACGTTCATTCCCATTAATACAAAGTTATTATTACCTGAAACAGTTAAAAATGTTTCTGAAAAGTTGAAAAATATTAAACTAAAAGAGAAGAAATGTGCAGATAGAGCAAAAGCAAATTTACCAGAATTTTAAAATGATGAAAAAGTATTAATTAGAAAGAGACACAAGGAATGGACTCCTGCAACAGTTGTAAGGAAGGCAGAAGAACCAAGCTCGTGGATTGTACAATAGGGTGGTCCAACAAAAAAAGCAAAGTCGGAAATCTTATGTTCTCACCCCCTAGGATTATTGTATATCGAAAAAAAAAGTACCCCTATTTTTTATTTTGAAATCGGACGATGTTTAGGGGTGCCTCAAAGCCCTTAAAGGTTCCAATGTATTTTATATGGGAAAAAAAAACTCTTTCATAGGTTTGGTATAGAATTTTAGAAAATCAATATTTTTCAATGGGACTACTCTGTTTCTCTTCAGAAATGTTCAGAAAATGACATCCAATAATTTATTTATCAAAATATTTTATATTAAAAAATAGTAATAAATATTTTTTAACGATTTTTCTGTTTCTTTCATTTATGGGGTTTTTTGCGGGCCTGTAAAAAATAGTTAATATAAAAAATGTAACAAATAAATTATTGGATGTCATTCTCTAAACATTTCTGAAGAGAAACACAGTAGTCCGGTTGAAAAATATTGATTTTCTAGGATTCTATGCCAAATCTACGAAAACGTGTTTTTTTTCTCATATAAAATACATGGGAAACTTTAAGGGCTTTGAGGCACCCCTAAACATCGTTCGATTTCAAAATAAAAAATAGGGGTACTTCTTTTTTTGATATACAATAATCCTAGGGGGTGAGAGCATAGGATTTCCGACTTTGCTTTTTTGTTGGACCACCCTATTGTACAAACACCAGATGGTACACAATATCGAAGAAATTCATGGTTCATCAAAAGAAATCACCCAGAGCTACAATAAATAAATCATGGCGATGATGTTGACAGCAGTTGACAGTAGTGTGTCAAATCAAGAACCAAAAGCACAAGCAACGAATGATCAATTTCTTCAACAACAATATACTTATATCAAGATATGGTAGAGTAATTAAGAAACCAAACAGACTGAATTTATAACTGCAGAATTAGTTGATGTGTTGTGATTGATATATGTTATTTGTTAAATGAATGATGTGTAATTTATTTATTTTGTTAAATATTCTCAAATATTATGTTTTTATGTTATGTTGGTAAACTTGACAGGAAATGTGTTGACATAGCAACAAAAATAAACAAATATAATGTCAAAGAAGTTTCCATTAAGAAATGTCACAATGTAATTTTGTATTATTGTAAATGAAATAAACACCTTAAAATTAATCTATTGATAATCAATCCACTGATATAAACATTGGTTATGGGCCCAGCACGCTTCCACTGCGTTAATATCAGTGGATTGATTATCAATAGATTAATTTTAAGGTGTTTATTTCATTTACAATAATACAAAATTACATTGTGACATTTCTTAAAGGAAACTTCTTTGACATTATATTTGTTTATTTTTGTTGCTATGTCAACACATTTCCTGTCAAGTTTACCAACATAAAAACATAATATTTGAGAATATTTAACACCCTCCCTCAAACTTGACAGAATTATCTTCATCAAAAATTACGTTTCTACTGTGAATAATCTTATTTTCCTCTTCATTTAGTAACCTATAACCATTTTCTGCATATCCTATAAATCTACATTTTACTCCTTTATCGTCTAATTTTGTTCTAAGTGAATCAGGTATTCGTGCATAAGCTATACAACCAAAAATACGCATATTGGCCACATTTGGCTTTCTTTTTAACCATAATTCATAACGGGTTTTATTTTTAATTAAAACAGACTGTGTTCGATTTGTTATATAAGCAGCAGTGAGAACTGCTTCTTCCCAATAAATTTTACTCATACCGGCTTGCATAATCATTGCTCTTGCTTTATCCATTAAAGTTTGATTCATCCTTTCTGCAACACCGTTTAATTGAGGAGTATATGGTGGAGTATACGAAATTTGAATGCCTTTATCTGTACAAAAATCAGTAAATAGTTTTGAGCAATATTCCCTCCCGTTATCACATCTGACTTTTGATACTTTTCTACCACAGAATAATGCTGTTACCTTGGTTTCATAATGTTTGAAACATTGAAAAACTTTATCTTTAGATTGTACTACATATACCATTACGAACCTTGAATAATCGTCTACAAAGGTTACAAAATAACGGTTACCATTATGCGAAACAGGTGTAATAGGCTACTAAATGAAGAGGAAAATAAGATTATTCACAGTAGAAACGTAATTTTTTATGAAGATAATTTCTGTATGGTGAAAAGTAATCAAAAAGAAAATGAACTGTATGAAAGTGAAAATGATGAGGAAAATGAAGTTCAAGAAGAAAAAGTAGATTCAGAAGTTGAAATACCTGAAATTAAAAGTGATGAAGCAAGACCAACACGAAATAGAAAGTTACCCTTACATCTTCAGGATTATGAAGTTGATTTTGGTTGTCTAGCATTATTAAGTAACTTTTGTGATGTTCCTAAGTCATATGCAGAAGCAAAGAGAAGCTTAAAATGGGGTCACTGGGAAAAAGCTATTGAAGATGAGTTAGATGCTTTACAAGATAATCAGACATGGGAATTAGTCGATAAACCGTGTAATGAAGAAATCATAAGCAATAGATGGGTATTTAGAGTAAAAGAGAACGAAGAAGGGAAATTAATTTATAAAGCAAGATTGGTTGCTAGAGGTTTCGAACAGGATGTTAGTGATTTTTCTCAAATTCATGCACCAGTGGCAAGGTTGTCAACATTAAGAATTGTATTATCAATTTGTATGAATCAGAATTTACATTTGGAACAATTAGATGTTAAAAATGCTTTCTTAAATGGTGTTATAAAAGAAAAAGTTCATATGAAGATTCCCGAGGGTTTAGAGATTAATGAAAATGATAAAAACAAAGTATGCTTATTAAATAAAGCTATCTATGGTTTAAAACAAGCTCCTAAAGTGTGGAACGAAAGATTTAATAATTTTATGTTAAGTTTGAATTTCAAACGGTCAAAATCTGATTACTGTTTGTTCACTTTTCTTAAACAGAATATACAATGCTATTTACTGTTATATGTGGATGATATTTTGTTAGCATTTAATAATAAAGATTTTGCAGACTATGTAAGATTAAAATTGTGTGAAACTTTTAAAATGAAAAAGTTAGACCATGTTAACAATTTCTTAGGAATAAAAATTAGTAGGGATTCTAAACACAAAACTATAACTATCGATCAAGTATCAGCAATTAAGAATTTAGTAAAAAGATTTAATGTAGAAGATTGTAAGAGTTTTAAAACACCTATTGAAAATAATTTAATTCTGGAAAAAAACAGCGACGAAAATTTAAAAACAAAACTACCTTATAAAGAACTTTTAGGTTCACTGATGTATATGATGGGCACAAGACCAGATATCTGCTATTGTGTAAGTTATTTTGGCAGATTTCAAGATTGTGCAACAGATGTACATTTTAAGCATTTATTAAGAGTATTGAAATATTTAAAGTTTACAATAGAGTTAAAATTACTAACTTTCCATTCATCTGATAAAAATTTAATTGGGTATGCTGATGCAGATTGGGCAAATGAAACAACTGATCGAAAATCTATTAGTGGATACTGTTTTAAGTTGTTTGATAATCTTGTATCTTGGAGTTCAAAGAAACAATCAGTTGTGGCTTTGTCCAGTACTGAATCGGAATTTGTAGCTGTATGTATGGCTAGTTGTGAACTCTTATATTTGAAGAATTTGCTAGATGATTTACAGATTAATTATACATTACCATTTACTTTGTTTGAAGATAATCAAAGTACTATTAAACTTCTTCAAAATTTTGAAAATAACAAAAGATGTAAACATATTGATGTTAAGTTTAATTTTGTATTAGATTTGATAGTTAAAGGTATTGTAAAGGTAATCTATATTAATACACGTGATCAGTTAGCAGATATTTTTACCAAATCGTTATGTCATGTGAAATTTGTTAATCTAGTTAAAATGTTACGATTAAGTTAATTCTGTCAAGTTTGAGGGAGGGTGTTAAATATTCTCAAATATTATGTTTTTATGTTGGTAAACTTGACAGGAAATGTGTTGACATAGCAACAAAAATATACAAATTGTATGTCAAAGAAGTTTCCATTAAGAAATGTCACAATGTAATTTTGTATTATTGTAAATGAAATAAACACCTTAAAATTAATCTATTGATAATCAATCCACTGATATTAACATATTTTATTAGTAAAAGAGAGATGTAATACAGGGATCTAGTTACAGATAGATAAACAAACATTGTACTAGTTTGACATTAGTAAATCGAACACGTTAATAAATTAATTATTTAAATAACATGTTTTATAGGGTAATTATTATTATAAATAATAACATAAAACATGACATTATTTAATGTCAATTCTACTGCTATTGAGAGACATAGTACCAACGACAGTAATACTGCCAGGTGCTTTTTCAAAGCGCTTGCGACTTCTGCAGAAATTACAGAAATTAAGACAGAGATAATTTATTAATAGATTTGATATTATGCAAACAGTTGCATGTTGATATGAAATAAATGTTGAAAAGCTCAAGACCATTCAACCAAGGAAACTGCAGAAAATGTTTATGGTACTCTAACTAACCTTCGAGGCATAAAATGCTGGTCCATCAAAAAGATACAGATGAACAGTTAGCGAAGAAGCGAGAAAAAAGATTTCAAGCTATTTAGAAGAAATAAATAAAGCTGATTAGTTAATTTAGAACAGGTCATCCATGCAAATCTTCCAGATAAGAAACTAATGAGAAAATTCTCAACTTATGTTTGGCATCTTCGAATCCACTTATAGCCAATTTTGAAGCATAGTCGAAAACAAAACTGAAATCTTCAAATCTTTGGAAATATCCAAACGTAGGAAACATTAATGAAAAAGAAGATTTAGATGAAAATTTCTCTGATGAAGAATGCTTTTCAAAATAATAATAAGAAGAAACAGTTTTGCATTCAAAAAGTTTTTTTTTAGGGGCAAAGAGAAAAATTTATTTTTCCCTTTGCCGAAAAACGCTGATAAAGTGTCGCAACTAGTAAGAGCACGTAAAAAAGAATTTAGTCTTCCAAAAAAAAGCTTACTAATCAGTTTTCAAAAATTAAAGAGCACATTCTTTTTTTACGTTGCCAGAAGTAGATGAAGAAACTAACAGTGCTTTACACAAGAAACACAAGTAAATAATAATACAATATTCTTTATTTAAATCTGACGATAACTAAAGTTTCAGACTTAAACGGAATCTGGTTAAATTATGGAATTCCATTCCATCAATTTGACTTTTAACTAAATAATAATTGCAACAATCTTAAAATTGTAACTACTATATTAATCCATCTTAAACAAACTTGTGGTAGAGATTAAACATTTTGAATTTTATTCATATTTAGTTTCGGTGGCCATTTTGTGACAAGCATTTTGCATCTGGGTCAGTTTTTAGCTTAACAGCACAATTTGCTACTTTAAAAACCCCCTGGTACGATTTTTCATACGAAATTTCAAATATTAAGCTTTGACACCGGCGGCCATTTTATAGCCACCATTTTGCACTTTGAACCAATTTGGACCACGGATTCGTAATCTACGACCCTAAAAACCTATAAGTAGCCAACTTTATTCAATTATAATAAAAAATATTTAATTATTAATTAGCCCCTTATGGAAAAAATAAAAATTTGTTAACAACAATTAAACAATTAAAAATCTAACATTTAGACTTTGAAATATAGTCGATTTCCTACAATTTAAAAAAATCATCAAAATCGGTGCGCAAAAGGCGATTTCCTAGGTAACTTAATATTCATTTAATCACGCATGTAGAACATGATCTGAAATCTAAAATGTAATTAATGCGAATAAGATGTGGCAAAAGCTTTTATTTTACTATACATACATCTATTTTATTCTTAATAATTAAAAATCATAACTGTTATCTTTTATTAATAGTAAAAACACCTTACATTTTATTCACATGACCCATTATTTTGTAATCAATCTTTGAAACAAATTGCGTGTAGTTTCTTCAATTTTATTTCATAATTACCCATTTGCCAATTTTCATAAATTATCAGGTATTTTTTTCAAATAAAAACATTTCAATCTTCACTTTATTATTTAAAAAGTTAATTACAGCGAAAAATCTACGTAGCTAATTATAACTAATTATTGTAGAATTCTTACAAAAAGCCTACATCACCCTATTTTATGAGAGATATTGTTCAAGAAATAAAATATGTACCTAATATCACCAAAAAATCAACGAAAATAGAAAATGTATAATTAGAAATTTTAAAAATTCCCTATCTGCAACTACAAATACTATAGTGTGGGTTTTGTTTTTATAATAAATAGCTATACAAACTATCAAATTAATATAATAATAAATTAAACATTTTCATGAAGAAACGGAAACTTAGGAAATAATTTTAAAGAAAATACAAGTTTGTTACAAAAATCAATATTAAATGTGTGCAAATGTACAAATATGCAGGAAACGAATTTGCGCGGGAACCAGTCCCCTACATACGTTAACCACTCTTATGGTATAAAAATGTGTAAAGTTATAGAAAAATCAATAATCCAAACACTTGACTTTCAAGCCCCATTGCCAGATCGCTGGGACTCGTATAATGCGTGTAATTTGCATCACGCGTAAGGTCAGTTTGATGTCTACAGTATATATACAACACCGATCGTTGGCCCCCTATATTTATTTCCCTTGAACTAAACGTGTGTATTTTGAGATATATGACGGTCTTTACCCGCCATTTCGAAAATCGAGATTCCGCATCTCCTGATGATGCTTAATCAAGAAAACACTATTATACACATAAAATTTACGAAGCCCAGAACCGGGCTGCGTAAGTTGGTGCCGGGCTTCGTATAGATAGGAGAACACTCTGTTTTAGGCTTGGTAATGCCGCCTAATGTGTATATATATATATATATATATATATTGTAGACTTTTAATTAATGGCTTTTATAATTATATTTTAATCTATTCAAATCAATGGAATAAGCCTATACTTTATTTTTTATATCTCGTTTATTTTATTTGCCAATATTTCGAAGAATCTAAATTTTTTTTTCTTCATTTTCAAGGCGCTACAAAAACAAAATGGAAATGAGCAAATATATACAATTAACTTATCTAGAAATACTTACAAAAATTAATAAGATATTAACCGAAAACTAGTCCTAATAATTATACAAAATAAAAATTTTTTAAATTACAATATGTCTAATTCAAATTTTTTTTTGTGGGAAAATTTTTGTTTTAAAAATAAAGATAATTACTACTAGATAACTAGATAATATAATTTCTTTATGAACTGTGTGTGTGTGTGCGTGTGCGTGCGTGCGTGTGTGTGTGTGTGTGTCAGAGAGAGAGAGAGTGAGTGAAAGGTTGATGTGTTTGTGCGAATGCAATAATGTGTGTGTGTGAAATGTAAATGTGAATGGTGTTAAATTAAGTAAGTAATAGATGAGTGTGTATGTGTTAATGTGTGTGTATGCATGCATGGTTGTGTGTGGTTTTATTACTAGTGTGTGTGTTATGTGTGTGTGACAAATCTAAATAAATAATAAAAAGAAAACTTAACAATTTAAATATGATTATCAATTATTATTAAATTTAGGTTTAAAACTAATTTATTAATTATTATGCGGTATATAATTTATTAATTAGTTTTAAACCTAAATTTAATAATAATTGATAATCATATTTAAATTGTTAAGTTTTCTTTTTATTATTTATTTAGATTTGTCACACACACATAACACACACACTAGTAATAAAACCACACACAACCATGCATGCATACACACACATTAACACATACACACTCATCTATTACTTACTTAATTTAACACCATTCACATTTACATTTCACACACACACATTATTGCATTCGCACAAACACATCAACCTTTCACTCACTCTCTCTCTCTCTGACACACACACACACACACGCACGCACGCACACGCACACACACACACAGTTCATAAAGAAATTATATTATCTAGTTATCTAGTAGTAATTATCTTTATTTTTAAAACAAAAATTTTCCCACAAAAAAAAAAATTTGAATTAGACATATTGTAATTTAAAAAATTTTTATTTTGTATAATTATTAGGACTAGTTTTCGGTTAATATCTTATTAATTTTTGTAAGTATTTCTAGATAAGTTAATTGTATATATTTGCTCATTTCCATTTTGTTTTTGTAGCGCCTTGAAAATGAAGAAAAAAAAATTTAGATTCTTCGAAATATTGGCAAATAAAATAAACGAGATATAAAAAATAAAGTATAGGCTTATTCCATTGATTTGAATAGATTAAAATATATATATATATATATATATATATATATATATATATATATATATATGTGTGCTTTTGTATCGTGTTCGCCTCCGTATACTGAACAGACGACCACAACTCCGCCATTAATAATGATTGTATATTAATTATTCTAGTGTCACAGACTTTTTCTTGAACTAACACTCCTAAATCCACCAAGAGGGGTAATTTTATTTAATTTTTTAGATATACATGCTTCTGTATAGTGCGCGTTCGTTTCAGCCTCCGTACATAGACCGCTCGTATTCACCTCCGTGTATATAATTTTGGCAAATCAAGCGTTCAAATACGCCTCCATCAACGTTGTCAAGTTTACAAGGTATAAAACTATGGTACTTATCACTATTCAGCAGATTCTGTTTATCAAGTCCGTGTTTATGTCTGCTATAATTGCTGAGTTCGAGGACACCTGCTGAAAATATGCCGTTAAACAAAACGGACCTTTAAATTTATACATATTTCGAGATATAGTTCTGTTAGAAACGAATTTTCAGATTATAATAATGTAAATTTGTTTTGTTTATATTCTAATGGAAGAAAATCATATATGTTTAATATTTTATTAAATAATATAATGTCACGCCAACAATTTTTTTGTATTTTTAAATAATTAACAAAGGATGACATTCCTTACTGTATAAGGTATGTGCGATGTGGTAAGTAGCTAGAATCATTTCAGAACTACATTTCTAACAACAAAGTGGTTGAAAACAATTAAAGTTTATTCTTTAAACCCATTTCTTTGCTTTTGCTTTCTCACAATATATGTACAAGTCCACAGAATGAGAACGAGTTTTTGTAAAACATACCTTTTTTCATTTCTCGACGTTATATGACCCCGACATCCCTGGAGGAAAAAAATCCTGTTCTTTTTGTCTTTGTCTGTACACCTGTTAAGTTTTGAAATTATTGCAAATATCAATGTCAAGTTTGAACCAAAACTATTTGGTCTGAAAATACAGATCCAGCTCGTAAATAACCAAAATATAAACAGCGTAGCGTCAGGGTTTTTTAAGGCGTTTACAGCATTAAAAAGTCTGTTGCAATTTAATTTTAAAAACGACAATCAAATTTAACCGAAAAATTACATCAACCATTACCATTACATCAATCATTATCGTTGAAATACATACTATATTAAAAATAAAAACAAACAAACATGGACGAAGTTTCAAAAGGTTTTAAATCTAGATAGATAAACACATTCTCGTTTCAAACACATAAAGTATACCAGGGTTCAATCTTTCAAAGAAATATTGATCATTTATTTGTTAGTATTCCCTGAGTTATCTGTTTTGGGATGGTATTTTGAAATCTACGCCAAACAAAAAGTTACATATTGAAAGACTGTGTAAAGTTTTTGAAATTTTAGGAAAAAATAGGTATCGATAAAAGCATAATTCACGGGTAATCGAGAAAAAAGGCGATTCTGGAAGTGCCACTACCAAGTAATGTTACCTAACTCAAGTTGTTTTCCGCTATAATAAATCATTATCATCTATTTATTCCGAATGTACGAAATACTACATACATGAGCATTAGCTTATACCCATAAGTACTATTAAAATTTATTGGATGAAATTAAGCCTAATCTTTGAAACTTGGCAAACAGGGTGGATATTTGCTTAATCTTTAAAGATTAGACCATCTAAGTGACCCTCGCCAACTTCAATACACTTTTTACGTCTTGATATAAAATTATTCATTACCCAGTGGAGTGAACCTTCATTTATTGGAGCGACTTCTCTATTGTAAATTTTTCTGAAATTGAAATTCTGGAAACAACATTTATTATGTTATATTTGTATTGTATTAGAAAAAGATACGTACTAGAAAAGATGAGATTTTGAAAGACATATAACCTCTTTCCAAAAAAAGATGAGGTATTGGCGAATGCAGCTTCTGGGAAGCTCGATCAAACAATACAAATCCTAGATCAAAGATTCAATATTGCAATAAAGTATGGTAGCATTTACTACAAAAAAGGTTTGTCATTAGCAACTTAAAGATTTATATTAAATTACGATCAAATACCTACTAAAAGGTTTGTAAAAATACTCTTATAAACTGGTACAACTTTTTGGCAATTCCATAAATCAACCAATAGCGTGAATATTATAAAAATCTCAAACGAAAATTGGCTGTAAAGATTAGAAGACCTCAAGACAGGGATTTTTAAAAAGAAAAAGTAACTAAAAACTCCGACAAACTCAACAAATTTGCCATTTGTAAGACTAGTAGGGAGCAAAGACAAAACATCGCAAAGAAATTGAAAATTTAAACTAGAAAAGATTTATAACACCATTAACCCACAGTAATAATAAAATATCTAGAATTCACAAGTGATACTTCAGGGTAGACTGTTTCAAGTTTGTTGTACTCTCATCAGCTAGAGCTAATCATCTGTGAAACCTAAGCACATCATCCTGGCTTATTTACAAACCAATGACTAACATTAGCACCAAATGGTACCCGATGCGACACCTATAAATAGAAAGCCAACCGCACCATGCAGTAAAATTACAGTCTCTTTTGGTTATGAAAAAGACGATAACCGAAAGTTTCTAAGGTGTTCATTCTGTTGTATGAACATCTCATCAGTTTAAAAATTTCAACTTGTCTAAACTCAATAGTAAAGAAATCTTTCAAATTTGTGCAGATTTCTTTCTCTCCACACACAATATGAAAAAATATTCTTGTACCCTGCTAAATATCGACAATAGAAATATATTTATAGTCATATCTTTAACGAATCTACGCTGAATGATGATGTCAAACGAATGCGTTTTCAAAACAGAATAGATTTTACATTGCATGCCCCCACGAATTGGCAAAATGATAGAATCAGATAAACAGTCGAGGTTTAAAAAGTAACGTCGCCTCACTACACTAGTACAGACAATGTTCCAGATTTTCTTTTAAAATGTGGTATATGCTTTGTTTCGACTGCATCCAGATAAATCTGGGTGAACGGTCAAGCAGTCGTTTGAGATGTCGGACTTCATTCCTAGTATCCGAGACTAGCCCAAAGACAGAGGGAGGGCAGTTGTTAGAGGTGTCGGGAAGCACTAGGATTCGAGACTAGCTTGAGGGCAGACCACACGGCGTTCACCCTTAGAACTGGTCGTTGTCTACCCCATCCCAGGCTTGTCTGGGTAACGGATGACGCGATCAGAATCAAATGTGTGGAAGAGTTATGCCGATGTGTTGCGTTTACGTTTCACCGGAGTGTTTCTCGACGATGACCCTAAAACGTTGCAGGGGGAGCTCTGTTAACAAGGGGGTCCGGTGTGGGTGGATTGAATCTTACCTGACGTCAGGGTCTTTTAAGGAGCTAAGTATCCCGCTGTGTTCTACCCTATCCTTGCTTCCTTGGAAACTGGGTAATGGATGAAGCTGTCAGGTCAAGTGTGTGGTAGAGAAATTCGTGAGAATTCTCGACGGTTACTCATACCGATCAGGGGGAGCCCTGGTATATGATACCGGTGTGGGCGGATTCGAATCTCGCCTTGGATAAGGTCATTTATGGTCACCAATGGAACCCGCTGTTTGACCGAGGTCATTTATGGTCTCCAACGGAACCCGCTGTTTGACCGAGGTCATTTATGGTCACCAAAGGAACCCGCTGTTTGACTGAATCCTAAGTGAGGAGAATCGAAGTGAGGTTTATCGCGGGCAGATGGGAAACTGCATGCCGCCAGGTAAATGTGCTTAGGAGCTATCCCGACCACCCTATGATCCGGACTGCAGCCGGGTACAGCGGTTGGGAGAAGCTCTGAAAGCCATTACACTTAAGGAGAGTTGAAGCGAATACATAGCCTCTCACAATCAAGATAACTTCACCTTAACGGGTACACACTGGGAGTCTATAACGTGTAGACTTAAACGAAGCTTTGTCGAGGGCCCACCAAGCCTATAATTTGGTAGATCGGGGTGGCAAAACCATTAAAAAACCAAGTCCCGCCACAATTGAGGTTGGATTCGATCGGGCAGTGGCCCCAACCCCTGTCTCGGGGAGGAGCTTATGAAGGTATGAAAGAGGACTGGAGGGCTCTCTCTATTCAACTGAGTTAAGTTGGGGGAATAGTCCTATTGCTGGACGAGGTACTTAGCCCCGTATGAAATAGGACGGGAGGGTGCCGGCGGGTGAGCACCTGTTAAGTCAATCGCTCCGGTACTAGCCTGGGTAGCTAGTAGAGGGTGGATAGGCAACCTCGCTCCGACCAGTGAGCTGACTGGGAGCAATTGCTATGCAATTGCGCGCTGATTGGGCGTATCCCAATCACTTCCTTCTGGAAGAAACGTGGGGGTATGTTGATACGGGTACCCCACGTAAAACAAATTATAATAATCTGTCTGGCCTAGACGTTGGCCTATTGGGTGGACGGGAGACCACACGACGTTCACCCTTAGAACTGGCTGTCTTCTACCCTATCCTGCTGACGGGAAACGGATGAAGCTGTTAGAATAAAGCGTGTGGTAGAGAAATTCGTGAGAATTCTCGACGGTAACTCTGACCGATCAGGGGGAGCCCTGGTAGATGAGACTGGTGTGGGCGGATTCGAATCTCGCCTAAGGGACAAGGTCATTTATGGTCACCAATGGAACCCACTGTTTGACCGAGGTCATTTATGGTCACCAAGGACCCCGCTGCATGACCGAGGTCATGTATCGTCACCAAAGGAACCCGCTGTTTGACTGAATCTCTAGTGCGGTGACTAGAAGTGAGGTTATCCCGCTTTTGGGCAATGGGAAACTGCAAGCCGCCAGGTAAATGTGCTTAGGAGCTATCGTAACCACCCTATGATACGGACTGCAGCCGGGTACAGTGATTGGGAGAAGCTCTGAAAGCCATTACACTTAAGAATAGTTGAAGCGAATACATAGCCTCTCACTATCAAGACAACTTCACCAAATTCGGGTACGCACCGGGAGTCTATAACGTGTAGACTTAAAAGAAGCTCTGTCGAGGGCCCACCAAGCCTAAAATTGGTAGATCGGGGTGGCAAAACCGCTTAAAAACCAAGTCCTGTCACATTTGAGGTTGGATTCGATCGGGCAGTGGTCCCTCTTGATAACAGCGTCAAGTTGGGGAATAGTCCTATTGCTGGAGGAGGTACTTCACCCCGCATGAAAGAGGACGGGAGTGTGCTGGCGGGTGAGCAGCGTGTTAAGTCAACTGCTCGGTCACTATGCGCGACTTAGCTAGTAGAGGGTGGATAGGCAACCTCGTTTCTACTAGTGAGTCAATCTGGTAGCAATTGCACGACTGCCGGTTATGCAACTTGCGCGCTGATTGGGCGTATCCCAATCACTTCCTTCTGGAAGGAACGTGGGGGTAAGTTCACACAGGTACCCCACGTAAAACAACCTTGACATTTCATGTCTGGCCTAGACGAATGGAGGAGATTCAAGTGAGGTTTATCTCGGTTAGGGACTTCGCTCGCTAACCCATGAGAAACTGAAAATGAGAAATCGTCTAGAGACCTACACTTAAAGGATGCTGATGCGAAGATACATAGCCTCTCACGTTTAAGACAACTTCACCTTAACGGGCACACACCGGGGTGCTACTTTGATGGGCCCTATAAACTAGCCTCGAAACGAAGCTCTATCGGGGGCATACCAGGCCTATAACTGGGAGATCGAGGAGGCAAACCCATTTAAAAACCAAGTCATGCCACACTTGAGGTTGGATTCGATCGGGCAGTGGCCCCAACTCTGGCTCGGTTGTACTGAACTGACTTAAGTTGGGGGAATAGTCCTATTGCTGGACTATTACTTAGCTGTACTTAGCCCCGTATGAAAGGGGACGGGAAGATGCCGGCGCATGAGCACGTATATGTTAATCGCTCCGGTACTAGCCTGGTTAGCTAATAGAGGGTGGATAGGCAACCTTGCTCTGACCAGCGAGTAACTGGGAGCAATTGCTGTGCGATTGCGCGCTGATTGAGCGTATCTCAATTGCTTCCTCCTTTGGAAGGAACGTGGGGGGTATGTTGATATGGGAACCCCACGTAAAACACATGCAAATCATGCATCCAGATAAATCTTATTTTAGTTTTTGGATGGCAATTCATCGCATCGTCTTTACAAACTCAAAGTATCTCAAAATTATTTTACTAGAACATTATCATAATTTTATTTCAGCCCAACATTGTATTAGAATTGCTATTAATTAAATGTGTATTGTAATTATGTAGACTTTTAAAATTATGCTTTAGCGTTAAATTTTAAATTGCATTGACGGTATAGGAAGCTCTAGATCTACAAAAAAGAGGTAATTTACGAATGTCTCAAAAGTTTTAGCACAATGTTTAGGACTTTGTAATTTATTTTTAACAGGTTGTTATCGGAAACGAAACAAGCTTGTTGTTGCGTCATTTCAGTTTTGGGTTTTAAATTTGTCATTAAATTTTATAACTGTGATTTTATAAGATAGAAGTTTTATCTATAATCTTGTTGGACGAAAATTTTGTTTGTTGATTACACCATTCTGCATAAATTCTGTGACGCCCAAGTCGGATATTTCTATGACACTGACACGATTATTCAAGACAAAAAGGTGCTTTAGAAAATAATTAAATTCAACAGAATCTCTGACAGGTACCTACTGGATGACTGCATGTGAATATAAATCTCAAAGGTATACAAGATATCCATACATAAGGTTGTAGGGAAAAATCTGCAAAATTTGGTTGCAACTCTAATTTGCTTGCATTCATCTAGAATGCTATGATACTTTCTGGGTTTTTTTATTTAAAGTGTAGTTTACTTAGCTAGTAGAATTAATTTCTAATGCATAAATAATCCAGAATTTAAACAAGAATTAACTCGAAGATAAAATTGACAAATTTTATACTTGGCATGGAATTTTGAAAAACTTTTCTGCTGTAAACATGCAGCTTCTGGAAAGCTTGCTCAAACAATACAAATCCTCGGTCAAAGATTCAGTATTGCAATAAAGCATGGTAGGATTTACAACAAGAAAGGTTTGTCATTAGCAACTCCAAAATATATACCAAATTACAATCAAATACCTACTAAAAGGTTTGTAAAAATACTCTTATAAACCGGTACAACTTTTTGACAATTCCAGAAATCAACCAATAGCATGAATACTGTAAACGAGAAATTGGCAGTAAAGATTAGGAGACCACAAGACAGGGATTGTTAAAAAGAAAAAGTAACTAAAAACTCCGGCAAACTCCAAATTTGCCATTTGTAAATCTAGTGAATCAGCAAAGACAAAACATCGTATAGGAATTGACAATTTAAAATATAAAAGACTTACTAAGACTATTTAAGACTATTAACCCAGAAAAATAATGAAATGTGTGGAATTCACAAGTGATACTCTAGGACAGACTGTTTTGAGTTTGTTGCATTCTCATCAGCTAGAGCTAATCACCTGTGAACCCCACACACAGATTCCTGGCTTATATACAAGCTAATGACTAACATTAGTACCAAATGCTAACCGATGCGACACCTATAAAATTACGGTCTATATAGGTTGCCAAAGAGAAGATATCCGAAAGTTTCTAAGGTGCTGATTCTGTTGTATGAACATCTAGTTATCTGTTTAAAAATCGCAGCTTATCTAAACTCAATAGTAAAAGAATTATTCATATTTCAAATTTGTGCAGATTTCTTTCTCCCCAGACACTTAGAAAAAATATTCTTGTACCCTACTAGATGCAACGACGATAGAAATACATTTATAGTCATATCTGTAGCGAATGTACATGTTCAATGATGTCAAACGAATGCGTTTTCAAAACGAAAAAGATTTTATAGTGCATGCTCCCACAAGTTGCAAAATAGCATAATCGGACAAACAGTCGAGGTGTAAAAAGTAACATCTCCCTACTACGCTTGTACAAACACCGAGTCAGGTTTTCTTTAAAAATTGTGGTATATGCTTTGTTTCCTGAAATGAACTGGTTTCTTGTAAATCTACAAGACAAGATTCAACAATGAAACTTTCATTAGACATTTACAACTTTTTCCGGAATGTGAACGACTGCACCTAGATAAATATTATTATAGTTTTTGGATAGCAATCCATCGCATCGTTTTCGACAAGCTTAAAGGTTCTCATAATTAATTTACTAAAACGTTGTCCTAATTTTATTTCAGCCAAACATTGGCCTTCAAATTCGCCAGAACTTAATTCTTTTGATTACTAAGTTGGGACGCTTTACAGAGAAAAGTGAACAGTATCCTGAAACCGTTTAAAAATAGGGAAGAATTAAAAGGGAGAGATTTAGATTTTCAAGAAACTATCCCGTGAGCTATTGTGCAGTGGAAAGCACGATTGAAAATGATCATAACTGAAAATAGGAAAAATAGTGTCATTTTATTGGTGAAACTAGTATATATAAACTCTAATACAATATATTGTATTAGAAGTGCTATTAATTAAATATGTATTGTAATTATGTAGACTTTTAAAATTATACTTTAACGAACGCGCAGCTATTTTGAGGTTGGTAACAATCGTCATAGAACTCCAAAGTATGAAGCGTTTTATCTAGGCCATCCGGTATATTTTTAAAAATTTTAAATTTTATTGATGGTATAGGAAGATATAGATCTACCAAAAAAGAAATACTTAACAAATGTCTCAAAAGTTTTGACACAATCTTTAGGTCTTTGGAATTTATTATTAGCAAGTTATTATTGGAAACGAAACAAGCTTGTTGTTACGTCATTCTAATATCTTCTCAATTTTGGGATATAAATATGTCATTATGTTTTATTAGATAGAAATTTTCAAGAGTTTCTTCAATCTTGTTGATCGGTTCCAAAACCTCAAATTGTACTATTCTTTTCGAATTAGTTTATTAAGTTTTTAAGTAGTAGTTTCAACAACTCTTGTATTATTCAAACAATTATTTTAAAAAGTTAATAAAACTATACGTTGTTTTCTTGTAAATTGGAAAATCGCCAAAAAGTTTTATTTTGTTTTTTGATAATTTTAATATTTGTCAAAAATACCTACACCATTCAATATTATTAGAAAATATGCTCTGCAATTGTTGCCTTCCTACTCCTTTAAAGCATTTTTAATGATTTCAAAATAATCAGTAACGGGGGTGTATCAAAAAATGTTAAAAAAGGAATTTTTCATGTCGGGATATTTCTTCAAGCCCGGTTTGTGAACGTAAAATGTCATTAGGAATATTTTTTCTTAATAAGATTTTTCTATATTTTAACAAATAAGGTCATCTCGATTTAAACACCTATTGTCACTTGTAAACTTTGACATGGCGTATTTCAAGTATTTTTGGAAGCAGAAGTGATTGAACAACAAAGTTTGTTCCTTTAAACAAAGAATATTAAAATGTTTTCTCATATGGATCGAACTTTATGGCACACACTGTATAGTTGACCACCTGCAAAATCTGCCGTTTCTCTTCATAATCATCAATTTTCTTAATTTGTAAGAGAATCCTTTAAAATAAGATATTTTGTTAATTTTGTTTGCTGTAAAAATTTGTGTATCCTATTATTGTTTATAAAAATATTATATTTGATAAAAACATTTGCTTCGTATTGTATATTTCTTTATACAGAGATTTTCCGAAAAACATTGATTTTAATGTTTGAGTATCTTAAAAACGAATGTTTTCCTGAATCGTTGTGTAGAAACGTTACTGTTCATAACTCTCAATAAATCAATAATTTTATAAAATCACTAAGCATTAGCTGTTGTTAAATTGGGTTTACTTCACGAATTTTGTCCCAAATCTAAGATTTATGCATTAAAAATAAATTCTTATTACTGTAATAAGTCCTAATTTCGTAATAATTTGCAAGAATTTTAAATAAGAGTACAGTTTTAATATAATATAATCATTCTTTCCATTTAAAAAGATGTAATTATATTTACTAAGAAATACAGACAGAAACGTGATACCTTAGATAAGGAAATGACACGTTTTTAAACGGGCTTCAGCAAAACAAATCACGAATATAAACTAAAAATATGCTAGGCAGTGTTGCCGCGAATTCGGAGGCAAAAACATCCTTTGAATGCTTTTATACATGCGGAGGTAAACACAACCGCGTGGCGTATACATGTATATCTCGCAGCGACTCTGCGGCAATCGCTGGAACTAAAATGTATATAAGTATACGTAAATAGGTCCCGTTTGACTCCGGCTGAAAATAGGTGGAAAATGATCCTGGAGGTGTCCTGATGCCGAATAACATGGTTAGCGCGTTCGACTCCGATACCGACGAGTTGCCTCCGAATTTTGAGTCCGACTCGTACGCTGTATATAGCGCTCGGAGGTGTATAAGTACTAAAAGCATATATATATATATATATATATATATATATATATATATATATATATATATATATATATATATATATATTGGGCCTACATAATAATAATAATCGCCCCCTCCCTCCCGCACAAGCTTATAGCTTCTGGGGCCTTGGTTTAGGTTATGGGTTGTAGTAATTATTATTATTATTATTATATATGAAGACATAATTTGAATTATGAAAAATTATTATCTCTGACCAGGATTCGAACCCGAGCTTTCTGCTATCCGGGCAGATGCTCTACCGCTGAGCTATCGGAGATCGATTACTGGTGAAGTAATAATTCTTCATATAAGTTATAATAATGTGTAAACACATAAGAGAATACTAATTATATTTTGCTATGTTAAAGTAGGCTATCGCTGATTAGCGACAATTTAACCCACAATCACAGCTAAATTAGATTTTTGAATTATTACCATAAGGCATATAATATTAATAGTTTAATGATTTAGAAATATCGTGTTTTAGCACCAAGATTAATGTATATTAATGAAGACATAATTTGAATTATGAAAAATTATTATCTCTGACCAGGATTCGAACCCGGGCTTTCTGCTATCCGGGCAGATGCTCTACCGCTGAGCTATCGGAGATCGATTACTGGTGAAGTAATAATTCTTCATATAAGTTATAATAATGTGTAAACACATAAGAGAATACTAATTATATTTTGCTATGTTAAAGTAGGCTATCGCTGATTAGCGACAATTTAACCCACAATCACAGCTAAATTAGATTTTTGAATTATTACCATAAGGCATATAATATTAATAGTTTAATGATTTAGAAATATCGTGTTTTAGCACCAAGATTAATGTATATTAATGAAGACATAATTTGAATTATGAAAAATTATTATCTCTGACCAGGATTCGAACCCGGGCTTTCTGCTATCCGGGCAGATGCTCTACCGCTGAGCTATCGGAGATCGATTACTGGTGAAGTAATAATTCTTCATATAAGTTATAATAATGTGTAAACACATAAGAGAATACTAATTATATTTTGCTATGTTAAAGTAGGCTATCGCTGATTAGCGACAATTTAACCCACAATCACAGCTAAATTAGATTTTTGAATTATTACCATAAGGCATATAATATTAATAGTTTAATGATTTAGAAATATCGTGTTTTAGCACCAAGATTAATGTATATTAATGAAGACATAATTTGAATTATGAAAAATTATTATCTCTGACCAGGATTCGAACCCGGGCTTTCTGCTATCCGGGCAGATGCTCTACCGCTGAGCTATCGGAGATCGATTACTGGTGAAGTAATAATTCTTCATATAAGTTATAATAATGTGTAAACACATAAGAGAATACTAATTATATTTTGCTATGTTAAAGTAGGCTATCGCTGATTAGCGACAATTTAACCCACAATCACAGCTAAATTAGATTTTTGAATTATTACCATAAGGCATATAATATTAATAGTTTAATGATTTAGAAATATCGTGTTTTAGCACCAAGATTAATGTATATTAATGAAGACATAATTTGAATTATGAAAAATTATTATCTCTGACCAGGATTCGAACCCGGGCTTTCTGCTATCCGGGCAGATGCTCTACCGCTGAGCTATCGGAGATCGATTACTGGTGAAGTAATAATTCTTCATATAAGTTATAATAATGTGTAAACACATAAGAGAATACTAATTATATTTTGCTATGTTAAAGTAGGCTATCGCTGATTAGCGACAATTTAACCCACAATCACAGCTAAATTAGATTTTTGAATTATTACCATAAGGCATATAATATTAATAGTTTAATGATTTAGAAATATCGTGTTTTAGCACCAAGATTAATGTATATTAATGAAGACATAATTTGAATTATGAAAAATTATTATCTCTGACCAGGATTCGAACCCGGGCTTTCTGCTATCCGGGCAGATGCTCTACCGCTGAGCTATCGGAGATCGATTACTGGTGAAGTAATAATTCTTCATATAAGTTATAATAATGTGTAAACACATAAGAGAATACTAATTATATTTTGCTATGTTAAAGTAGGCTATCGCTGATTAGCGACAATTTAACCCACAATCACAGCTAAATTAGATTTTTGAATTATTACCATAAGGCATATAATATTAATAGTTTAATGATTTAGAAATATCGTGTTTTAGCACCAAGATTAATGTATATTAATGAAGACATAATTTGAATTATGAAAAATTATTATCTCTGACCAGGATTCGAACCCGGGCTTTCTGCTATCCGGGCAGATGCTCTACCGCTGAGCTATCGGAGATCGATTACTGGTGAAGTAATAATTCTTCATATAAGTTATAATAATGTGTAAACACATAAGAGAATACTAATTATATTTTGCTATGTTAAAGTAGGCTATCGCTGATTAGCGACAATTTAACCCACAATCACAGCTAAATTAGATTTTTGAATTATTACCATAAGGCATATAATATTAATAGTTTAATGATTTAGAAATATCGTGTTTTAGCACCAAGATTAATGTATATTAATGAAGACATAATTTGAATTATGAAAAATTATTATCTCTGACCAGGATTCGAACCCGGGCTTTCTGCTATCCGGGCAGATGCTCTACCGCTGAGCTATCGGAGATCGATTACTGGTGAAGTAATAATTCTTCATATAATAATAATAATATATATTTTCCAACAGGTGGGCACCCAATTACAGGAAAAAAATTTAAAAATTACAAAAACACAGTAGAGGTTCGACATAAATACGAAATACAAATATAAGCTACCTACAATTACTGTAAAAACATAAACATGCGTAATACAGTATATAAATAAATAATAACATAATTATTAAAACTAACATTATACACTAATTTTAGTTAGTGTGTATATAACAAACATCTCAAATCAAGGTATATATGTATCAAATTTGGTAATATGAATAACGTTGTAACAAACTTTCTTAATGTCTGAACATAGTATGTTCTTTAGTTAGACATTTATCTCAATAATACAACTTACAATATTATTAATCGAATCAAAGTGAATATCACACTTGCTACATATCTGATTAAAATTATTGCACATGCTTGTAATAGGTGATTTTTTTAGTAAGTTGGTTCTCCTTGCATCCAAGTAGAATGACATATTAGTACGTGCATTGAATCTTGGGACATGAAAGTTAATTTTGTTTAAGAGCCAAAGAGAATCAATTCTGTGATTTAAAAGATTATACAAAAACTTTACAGAGATAATAATGCGTCTAATACGCAGAGATATAAACTCAAATCTGTTAAGCAGCTCAATTTGACTAACCCCAATCTCAGGATAGATACCATCGCAAGAAAAAGCTAAAAACTTAAGAAAATATCTTTGAACTCGTTCAATCTCACGAATATGGCATTCATAAAGGGGAGACCAAATTACCGCGCCGTACTCCAGTATAGATCTCACCAAGGCTATGTATAAGGCTCGTAACGTCTGAGCATTTGAAAAGTGTTTACAATTTCGGTAGATAAAGCCATACATTTTAAAAGCTCGACTAACAATGTGATGTATATGTGCAGCAAAATCTAGCTTAGGATCAAAGATGACACCTAAATCTTTAAAGAAATCCGTCCTTTGTATAGCAGTGTCATTGGCGGTGTAGATATAACCATACCCGTTTAGTTTTTTTGTAAAAGACATAGTCTTACATTTAGTGATGTTTAGTGAAAGTCTATTATTGTGACACCAGTTATCTACCGTGTAAAGATTATTTTGTAATTGCATGGCATCATTATAATTGTTAACTTCACGATACAATTTTATGTCATCTGCAAAGAGAAGGCAGTGACAAGATATTTGATCTACTATGTCATTAATAAAAAGTAAGAAAAGTAAAGGTCCAAGATTCGAACCTTGAGGAATTCCCGAAGTAGGAGTAAAATCGCGGGAAATAAAGTTGCAGTATCTGACACAAGAACTCCTGTTAAAAAGATAACTTTCAAAAAATTTAATAAGATTCTCTGATAGGCCATATTGAGATAGTTTATTTAACAAGATGTATTGATCAATTTGATCAAACGCTTTTTGGAAGTCAAGGTAGATGACATCGACCTGATTGCCTTTATCCATGATCTCTACAGTGAACTGACTGAAACATGCGAGATTAGTTATAGTAGAACGACTTTCCATAAAGCCATGTTGATGTGGAGAGATAAGTGATCTTAAAGATGAATACAAATATTTATAAATAATAGACTCAAATGCTTTAACAAAGTTACTAAGGATAGAAATTGGTCTGTAGTTTTCAATGAGTGACGGATCGCCCTTCTTAAGAACCGGACATATACATGCATGTTTCCAAATCAACGGAAGATTAGCCGTAGACAAACATAAATTAAATAAGATGTATAGTGGTTTGACAAGAGCAGCAGCGCAATCCCTTAGAATAAAACTTGGTATTTGATCTATACCAGATGTAAAACAGTTTTTTGAGCGATGCAAAGCACATAAAATATCGTCCTCATTGATGAAGTCGATGGCAATAACATCTTGAGCTCGAGGTATGACATTAATTGCAATGTTATTCTGAGATTGGATGTATACACTATGAAAATAATTAGCAAATTGATTAACTATAGAATATCCATCATTATATTCAACATTGTTATGTGTCATTACGCTTGGAATACGTGAAAGCCCTCGCTTATTACTGATAAAAGACCACAACCTTTTTGGATCTGCAGCAAGTGAATTCTCAACTTCAGTAAGATATTCCTTATAACAAGTATTAATTAATCTATTACATTGCAATCTATAATCTTTAAAAATGTTGTAATAGTGTTCATTTTTAAATTGTTTATACTTTTTAAAAGCCAAAGATTTTTGTTTCAGTAGTAATAATATATCATTATTAAACCATGGGGGATAATGAGTTTTCTTTTTAAATTTTATAGAAGCCTTAGGCACTGAAGTATCAAATATATTATAAACAATTTTATAAAAACTATCACAAGCTTCATTAACATCTGTAAGACCATTAAGTTGCGACCAATCAGCATTTAGTAACATATCATACAACACGGGAAAATTAGCTTTTTTAAAATTGTAGTGAGGCTTATCGTTCATTATAAACCGATCACGTTTATTATGAATAACATTGATTTCAATATCAAGGGCCGGATGATAAACATCTTCAACGACCAAGGGTACTAGTGCATGTTGAACAAGACAATTAATATTAGAAAATATTAAATCAAGGAGACGGCCTTGGTTGTTGAGTATATTATTATATTGATGAAAATTATGTAAATATTGGAAATTCTTTAAAATTATATTAAGTTGGTTATCCAGATCAAAATTAAACGACGGGAGATTAAAATCGCCCATCAGTACGATGTTAAGCTCATTGAAAGGTTCTAAAGTAATGGTAAGTTCATCAATGAACTGTACATAAGTTTCAGTTGGTATAGATGGAGGTATATAAATTACAAGTATGATAAAGCAACATTTAGATGAATCAGATATCTTCACTCCAATTACATCAATGGAAGGAAATAAATTTGATAGTCTATCTAAATTAATTCTAATAGAGTAAAAACTATTTTTCAGAGAGATTAACACACCACCGCCACGGTTACAATTTAGTAACTCATATTTTCTATCTTGACGAAAAACACAAAAATCACTGCTAAATATTTCATTACTAGCTATTTCACTATTTAACCATGACTCACATAGACAAAAAATGTCATATTCAAAAAAAGTTGAAAAATTTAAATTATTAAGTTTAGACCGCAAACCTCTCACATTTTGGAATAAACAGCGGATAGGATATACATAATTGGGTGCCGATTTCAGTTTAAAGAAGAAGAAACAATCTTAGGTACTTCTCGTATGTATTTTATCTTTATGTTTGTTTCACCGTTAGCAATTCTGCTATCGAGCTCCTTTTTGAGATTTTTATACAATTCGATTTGTTTAGGTGTATTATCAAATGAAATATTTATGTTTCTGTATTTAATGTTATTATGCATATACTTGGCATTTCTAATTAGTTCCTTAACTTGGGATTCATCATCTAATTTAATCCGTATTGGACGAGGTTTTGCATTGGTCAGATTAAAGCGACCCAGTCTATGAACAAATTTTGGTTGAATCGAATTACCAGGTTTAAGCGTGGAAATTAAATCCTTTATAAAAGCATCATCCGTATCCTTGCGCTGTTGTAAATCATTTTCGTTTGATTCAGGAACACCAAAAACAATCACGTTAGATTTTCTTGATAAACGCTCTGTTACTTCCTGAACAACTTCTTCAAATTGAATCAAGGAGGAAGACGTCTTTAACGAACTTAATTGGACATCAATATCTTCTTTAAGTTGTTTAATGGCATTCATAAAATCATTTTGGAGAGTATTGAGCAAATCTCTAAAATCTTTTAGTTGTGACAAATCTTTATTGCAGGAGTTGCAAACAATTTTTAACGCTCGGTGTTTAGCACGCGTTAATTTAAAATCATTATCCGATAATCCCAGGCAGGCTGTGTGCAGGGAACCATGGCATCCGTCACAAGTAACAGATGTAGTAGAAGCAGTAATGTTATTATTGCATTGTATACACACCACCATTTCAAAATTGCTTTATAGGTTCAAAATTGCAAGATTGGTTGCATATATAGGTAAACAAAGTAAATAATCAATATCACAACGAAGGTCGAAGCTACAAATATAAACAAGTTAAAAAAAATTCAGAAGCTGAATGTATACAACATAAGTTTTATGATTACAGCACAGTACACCTTCTGAAGCTATAGATGCAAACACAAAGTAGTAAACCACGATAACACATCCACTCGAAATTGGAAAATAACAAGAATAACAAATTTATAATAATAAAGTTATAATAATGTGTAAACACATAAGAGAATACTAATTATATTTTGCTATGTTAAAGTAGGCTATCGCTGATTAGCGACAATTTAACCCACAATCACAGCTAAATTAGATTTTTGAATTATTACCATAAGGCATATAATATTAATAGTTTAATGATTTAGAAATATCGTGTTTTAGCACCAAGATTAATGTATATTAATGAAGACATAATTTGAATTATGAAAAATTATTATCTCTGACCAGGATTCGAACCCGGGCTTTCTGCTATCCGGGCAGATGCTCTACCGCTGAGCTATCGGAGATCGATTACTGGTGAAGTAATAATTCTTCATATAAGTTATAATAATGTGTAAACACATAAGAGAATACTAATTATATTTTGCTATGTTAAAGTAGGCTATCGCTGATTAGCGACAATTTAACCCACAATCACAGCTAAATTAGATTTTTGAATTATTACCATAAGGCATATAATATTAATAGTTTAATGATTTAGAAATATCGTGTTTTAGCACCAAGATTAATGTATATTAATGAAGACATAATTTGAATTATGAAAAATTATTATCTCTGACCAGGATTCGAACCCGGGCTTTCTGCTATCCGGGCAGATGCTCTACCGCTGAGCTATCGGAGATCGATTACTTTAACCTACTTTAACATAGCAAAATATAATTAGTATTCTCTTATGTGTTTACACATTATTATAACTTATATGAAGAATTATTACTTCACCAGTAATCGATCTCCGATAGCTCAGCGGTAGAGCATCTGCCCGGATAGCAGAAAGCCCGGGTTCGAATCCTGGTCAGAGATAATAATTTTTCATAATTCAAATTATGTCTTCATTAATATACATTAATCTTGGTGCTAAAACACGATATTTCTAAATCATTAAACTATTAATATTATATGCCTTATGGTAATAATTCAAAAATCTAATTTAGCTGTGATTGTGGGTTAAATTGTCGCTAATCAGCGATAGCCTACTTTAACATAGCAAAATATAATTAGTATTCTCTTATGTGTTTACACATTATTATAACTTATATGAAGAATTATTACTTCACCAGTAATCGATCTCCGATAGCTCAGCGGTAGAGCATCTGCCCGGATAGCAGAAAGCCCGGGTTCGAATCCTGGTCAGAGATAATAATTTTTCATAATTCAAATTATGTCTTCATTAATATACATTAATCTTGGTGCTAAAACACGATATTTCTAAATCATTAAACTATTAATATTATATGCCTTATGGTAATAATTCAAAAATCTAATTTAGCTGTGATTGTGGGTTAAATTGTCGCTAATCAGCGATAGCCTACTTTAACATAGCAAAATATAATTAGTATTCTCTTATGTGTTTACACATTATTATAACTTATATGAAGAATTATTACTTCACCAGTAATCGATCTCCGATAGCTCAGCGGTAGAGCATCTGCCCGGATAGCAGAAAGCCCGGGTTCGAATCCTGGTCAGAGATAATAATTTTTCATAATTCAAATTATGTCTTCATTAATATACATTAATCTTGGTGCTAAAACACGATATTTCTAAATCATTAAACTATTAATATTATATGCCTTATGGTAATAATTCAAAAATCTAATTTAGCTGTGATTGTGGGTTAAATTGTCGCTAATCAGCGATAGCCTACTTTAACATAGCAAAATATAATTAGTATTCTCTTATGTGTTTACACATTATTATAACTTATATGAAGAATTATTACTTCACCAGTAATCGATCTCCGATAGCTCAGCGGTAGAGCATCTGCCCGGATAGCAGAAAGCCCGGGTTCGAATCCTGGTCAGAGATAATAATTTTTCATAATTCAAATTATGTCTTCATTAATATACATTAATCTTGGTGCTAAAACACGATATTTCTAAATCATTAAACTATTAATATTATATGCCTTATGGTAATAATTCAAAAATCTAATTTAGCTGTGATTGTGGGTTAAATTGTCGCTAATCAGCGATAGCCTACTTTAACATAGCAAAATATAATTAGTATTCTCTTATGTGTTTACACATTATTATAACTTATATGAAGAATTATTACTTCACCAGTAATCGATCTCCGATAGCTCAGCGGTAGAGCATCTGCCCGGATAGCAGAAAGCCCGGGTTCTAATCCTGGTCAGAGATAATAATTTTTCATAATTCAAATTATGTCTTCATTAATATACATTAATCTTGGTGCTAAAACACGATATTTCTAAATCATTAAACTATTAATATTATATGCCTTATGGTAATAATTCAAAAATCTAATTTAGCTGTGATTGTGGGTTAAATTGTCGCTAATCAGCGATAGCCTACTTTAACATAGCAAAATATAATTAGTATTCTCTTATGTGTTTACACATTATTATAACTTATATGAAGAATTATTACTTCACCAGTAATCGATCTCCGATAGCTCAGCGGTAGAGCATCTGCCCGGATAGCAGAAAGCCCGGGTTCGAATCCTGGTCAGAGATAATAATTTTTCATAATTCAAATTATGTCTTCATTAATATACATTAATCTTGGTGCTAAAACACGATATTTCTAAATCATTAAACTATATATATATATATATATATATATATATATATATATATATATATATATATATATATATATATATATAAACATGAATAGAAAGATTAATGCGCGTATATAAACATATAACAAAGGGATAATAATGGGAATTCGCGCAAGAGATTTATAAGAGAAAGTTAGTTGCAGCCGTATACACGTGTTTCGCACTTATTAGTGCTCATCAGTACGGCATAGCAGATAGAAGAAATAAAATCTAAGCAACAAACTAGAAACAATGTATAACACAAGGTTTCACAGATAGTAGCCAACCACACATTTGTAGTTTCGGCTCGAAGACATTGAGTTTACAATGCAACAACAAACGTCACTACGGAGGTAGCTATAGCCACTACCGTGAGACAACCTAATCCCAAAACATATCAACATGAATAGAAAGATTAATGCGCGTATATAAACATATAACAAAGGGATAATAATGGGAATTCGCGCAAGAGATTTATAAGAGAAAGTTAGTTGCAGCCGTATACACGTGTTTCGCACTTATTGGTGCTCATCAGTACGGCATAGCAGATAGAAGAAATAAAATCTAAGCAACAAACTAGAAACAATGTATAACACAAGGTTTCACAGATAGTAGCCAACCACACATTTGTAGTTTCGGCTCGAAGACATTGAGTTTACAATGCAACAACAAACGTCACTACGGAGGTAGCTATAGCCACTACCTTATAAATCTCTTGCGCGAATTCCCATGATTATCTCTTTGTTATATGTTTATATACGCGCATTAATCTTTCTATTCATGTTGATATGTTTTGGGATTAGGTTGTCTCACGGTAGTGGCTATAGCTACCTCCGTAGTGACGTTTGTTGTTGCATTGTATACTCAATGTCTTCGAGCCTAAACTACAAATGTGTGGTTGGCTACTATCTGTGAAACCTTGTGTTATACATTGTTTCTAGTTTGTTGCTTAGATTTTATTTCTTCTATCTGCTATGCCGTACTGATGAGCACTAATAAGTGCGAAACACGTGTATACGGCTGCAACTAACTTTCTCTTATAAATCTCTTGCGCGAATTCCCATTATTATCCCTTTGTTATATGTTTATATACGCGCATTAATCTTTCTATTCATGTTGATATGTTTTGGGATTAGGTTGTCTCACGGTAGTGGCTATAGCTACCTCCGTAGTGACGTTTGTTGTTGCATTGTAAACTCAATGTCTTCGAGCCGAAACTACAAATGTGTGGTTGGCTACTATCTGTGAAACCTTGTGTTATACATTGTTTCTAGTTTGTTGCTTAGATTTTATTTCTTCTATCTGCTATGCCGTACTGATGAGCACCAATAAGTGCGAAACACGTGTATACGGCTGCAACTAACTTTCTCTTATAAATCTCTTGCGCGAATTCCCATTATTATCCCTTTGTTTTATATATATATATATATATATATATATATATATATATATATATATATATATATATATATATATATATATATATATATATATATATATATATATATTTTTTTTTTTTTCAGAAAGATAAAGTTTATTTTGAGTTTATTATTATTCGTATCTAGGCTTCTAACATAATTATGACGTAAAATATTAACATTATGACCCTAATAAATATCATATTACATAGGTCTTTTGTTATAATTTTCATTCTCGAATGAACTGCTGTAGAGAGTAGACGTATGTTAGTGGATGTTTTGACTCTGCTAATAGTTAGAATATTATAGTATTAAAAGTTAAAATACGGGCAAAACGTTTATCACTAACGATGGTATTTACACAAAATCAGAAAGATGACGTTGAAAACATTGCCACAACTGCAATCAAAGCTTACGTTAATGAAAAGGATAAGTTATTCATTAAAGAACTTGCTAAAGAAGTCGCAGTAATTGTAACTAAAGAATTGGATAAACGTTTTAATGACCTAATGGAAAACAACATCCAGTTAACTCAACGTATTATAAATTTAGAAAAGGAAAATGGACAATTAAATAAAAAACTAGACCAACAGGAACAATATTCTAGAAGAAACAACATAAGAATATTTGGTTTACCCGAGAAGAAAGAGGAAAATACGGATGAGTTAGCTTTAAAAGTGTTTAAGAAAAACATGGGACTGGAAATAACCGAAGATCTTATTGATAGAACCCACCGTGTTGGCTTTTACAATCCCACATCCAAAAAACCACGTGGAATAATTATAAAATTTACCAGTTACAGGTATCGTAATTTAATATTTAAAAATAAAAGGAAGCTCAAAGGGTCTCAAATAATAATCAAGGAGGACCTTACACATAATAGGGTCAAGGTATTAAATTATGCTTCAGATAAGTTTGGATATAAAAATGTCTGGTCAGGGGATGGTGTAATATTTGTGAATAAAAATAATAAAAAACACTCATGTCAAACTATGGATGATGTTAACAAATTATGCAATTAATATGTATATTTATATGTCAGGGACATCCGCTGTTCATATTACATATAAGTTTATATTTGGTTTTTCTATTTATTCCTTGAAATACATACAATTTAACTTTCATATAGTTTAGTTTGTTTTTGATTCATTGAATATTTCTTTTTTGTACAGCTTTGTTGTCAATCATATTTATTTAATTCATTTTTAGTATTTAAATTCAATTATCGGCTTATCGAGTTGAGGCCTACATTGTATATATTTATTTGCGTATTATCTTCTTGTGTATATCTACTTTACTTTAGTTTTTATTGAATAAATATAAATATTGAGAATATTTATTGGCGGAGTACATGAAAAATAAAACTGTTGAAATTTATTATCAGAATGTACGGGGGCTGCGAACAAAATTAAATACATTTTTATTAAATCTATCTTTAGTAAGTTATCCAATAATTATCTTGATCGAGACTTGGTTGGCTTCTGATATATATGATAACGAACTTTTTGACAATCGTTATGCAGTGTACAGGAAAGATCGTAATCGTGGTCGAGGTGGTGGAGTATTAATTGCTGTTCATAAAAAATATAAATCTGAGATTATAAACATTGATACTTCACTTGAATCTATCTTTGTTAAAGTGAATGTACATGGTGTAAATATGATTATCAGTGGATTTTATTTGCCACCTCGATCAAACATCGCAGATTATGAAGAGTACTTTAACATTCTCGAAAATTCAAATACATTTGTGTCAAATAATCTTATTATTATGGGCGATTTTAATATTTCATGTATCGACGGGGCAAATTCTAACCTTGCAGGTGGAAATCAGATTACCAGACGTTTACAACAATTTCTCAACACTCTACATCTTCACTTGCACAACAATGTAAGAAACGTGTTAGGTAAAACCCTTGATTTAGTGATTAGTAATTATAACCTTAGCGTACTTGAAAGTAAGGAAAATTTAGTGACAGAAGACGTATATCATCCGGCGATTGTATCAACATTAAATTATAATTGTAAAAAAAAACTATGTACAATCAATACATCCTGAAAACTACAATTTTAAAAAAGCTGATTTTCCATTGCTTTATAATTTATTAAGAAATATAAACTGGGATGCTTTAAAACAATCAAATGATGTGAATTTTGCAGTTGATATGTTTTACACTTTAATTTATATTGCTTTGGATCAATCAGTTCCTAAAGTTCGAAATAAATCTAGTTCATGTTATCCTGTTTGGTTTAATGCAGAAATTATTGCAAATATAAAATCTAAGAGATTCCATCATAAACGTAGGCATTTGTCTGATTTCCACTTGCAAGAGTTTCGCAGATTCCGGGCCAAGATTAAATATGATGTTAGGGTTGCCTATAACAACTACATTTTAACTATTGAAAATGATGTTCAACACAATGTAAATGGTTTTTGGAATTATATAAACAAAAAGCGAGGTAATAATTCTCAAAATAGTAAATATTATTATAAGAATAAAACTAGCAGTGATAGTAAAGACACAGCACAATTGTTTGCTGAATATTTTAAGTCGGTTTATGTTTCCAATTCGACCTATGATGTTGATCAATTAATATCAGAAGCCAATAATGAAGTCTATAACAACAGTATTATAAATTTATCTGAAGTCACTCAATTGGATGTTGAAGAGATTATGAGAAAGCTGAAACCGAAAAAATCTGTAGGACCAGATCTGATTCCTCCCTATGTATTTAAAGCCTGTAGGGAGATCCTTAGCTATCCATTAACTATTATATTTAATTTGGCATTGAGAACTAATGTATTCCCAGATAAATGGAAATTAGCAAAAATTGTATCAGTATTTAAATCAGGTGAAAAGTCAAATATTGAAAATTATCGCCCTATATCAATTTTATCTACCCCAGCTAAGATTTTTGAACAGTTATTATACAGTAAAATATTTCCCGTTGTTAGAAATCAAATATCTGATAAACAACATGGTTTCATGAATAAGAGATCCATCGAGACAAATCTATTAACTTTTGTTGAATATGCTAGTAAAATAATTGATAGAAAAGGACAGGTTGACGTTATCTATACTCACTTTGCCAAAGCCTTTGATAGTGTTTGTCATGATATTTTATTGAGTAAACTATATACATTTGGTTTTTCTATTAATCTGCTACTTTTCTTTAAGTCGTACCTACAAAATAGATTTCAGTATGTGCAAGTACATAGGGTGAAATCGGAGAGGTTTTCTGTGGCATCTGGTGTACCTCAGGGCAGTAATTTGGGCCCTTTGCTCTTCTTGTTATTTATAAATGATCTCCCTACCCATATATCAGACTGTGAGTGTCTTCTATTTGCAGATGATATTAAGATTTACAAAGAAATTATAAATGAAAGGGATTGTCAACATCTTCAAAATGATGTGAAGTCATTAGTACAGTGGAGTCATGTAAATAAATTAAGTCTTAATATAAAAAAATGTAAATATATGACAATCACAGCTACGAATTCTCATTACAACTATCAGTATACCATTGAAGCTGTAGACTTAGAATGAATATATAATATTCGCGATTTAGGTGTACATATTAGTTCAGACTTGAAATGGGATGTGCATATTGATAGTATAGTGAATGCAGCACATAGAAACCTTGGGTTTTTGATGAGAAACACTACGGATTTTAAAAATGCAATAGCAATACAACTTTTGTATAATTCTTTAGTAAGATCTAAATTAGAATTCGCGTCGGTTGTTTGGAATTCGGAATATATAATATATCAGAACAAAATAGAAACTGTACAAAACAAATTTCTAAAATATTTATATTACAAAGTGCACTATCGATATCCAGACTATGACGAATACAATAACGTCAGATCTAAATTCAAAATAACAAAATTAACAACAAGGCGTGAATTAGCTGATGCTTACTTCTTATATAAACTGATAAATAACAGAACAGACTGCCCCAATTTGCTGCCACTGGTTCAACTGCATGTACCAGCCTACAGATCGCGACCCCGGAACGTTCTTTATATTCCTCAATGCAGAACTCAGATGCGAATGAATTCACCAATGGTAAGAATTGCAATTACAGTAAATAAATTGATCAGGAACTTAGATGTAGATATATTTCATATGTCCCCCAATTTCTTCAAAAAAATCATATTCTTACAATAACAAGTTTATGTATGCATATTTATGTTTCAACTCGATCCAACCGTGTTCAAGTATATAACAATAAATTATTGTGAGAGATCTATACAAAACGCCCTATATATAAAATTAGAGCTAAAAATTAATCCTATATGGTGAAGACGCAAATATTCATGAAAATACGGCTAAAGTGTACAAAAAATGAGTGATTTTGTACATGTTGGCGTTTACGTTTTCCTTTATAACTTTTATTGTTCTTGCAATACTGAGCATAGACGTAGGCTAATAATAAACAAATAATACTTCTATGTGATAGTTAACGATAGCGCGTCGAACATCAAAGAAAACGTACCGACAAGTACAGCGAGAACGGTCAAGCGTGGAACAATGAAGAAGAACTAGGTAAGATGTTTAAAATTTTTGTATGTTTATGCTTATATTAATCAATTCTTGTATTATTGTTTTAGCGTTCCATGATCTGTCGCAGTTTAGAAATAGGTTACAAAATATTTGAACAAATTGCAAGTGTTACGTGATGATCTCAACTCATACTGTGTAATGAATAATTTGTCAAATAATATGTAACAATTGTCCAATAAATGTATAGCAAAATAAATAATATGTATATTTAAACATTGATGTTTCATTTAAATTATAGCAAAATTGACAGATTTAATAGGTTAGGTTAGAACACGTTATGTTTCATTTAAATTATACATGTATATTGCCTTCTCCTTAGTCATGCTAGCCTCTTCACCCTCCTTCACCCTTAGTCGTGCTAGTAAATGAAACATCACGTGTTCTAACCTAACCTATTAAATCTGTCAATTTTGCTATAATTTAAATGAAACATCACGTGTTCTAACCTAACCTATTAAATCTGTCAATTTTGCTATAATTTAAATGAAACATCACGTGTTCTAACCTAACCTATTAAATCTGTCAATTTTTCTATAATTTAAATGAAACATCAATGTTTAAATATACATATTATTTATTTTGCTATACATTTATTGGACAATTGTTACATATTATTTGACAAATTATTCATTACACAGTATTACAGAGTTGAGATCATCACGTAACACTTGCAATTTGTTCAAATATTTTTGTAACCTATTTCTAAGCTGCGACAGATCATGGAACGCTAAAACAATAATACAATAATTGATTAATATAAGCATAAACATACAAAAGTTTTAAACATCTTACCTAGTTCTTCTTCATTGTTCCACGCTTGACCGTTCTCGCTGTACTTGTCGGTACGTTTTCTTTGATGTTCGACACGCTATCGTTAACTATCTCATAGATGTATTATTTGTCATATTATTAGCCTACGTCTATGCTCAGTATTGCAAGAACAATAAAAGTTATAAAGGAAGACGTAAACGCCAACATGTTCAAAATCACACATTTTTTGTACACTTTAGCCGTATTTTCATGAATATTTGCGTTTTCACCATATATGATTAATTTTTAGCTCTAATTTTATATATAGGGCGTTTTGTATAGATCTCTCACGATAATTTATTGTCATATACTGTCTTTGAAATTACATATATACAGACTTATATAACACACACACACACACACAAGATATACATGTAAACTTAACTGTTTTTCTAAATTATCATCGTTAGAAATCCTACTATAATAATAATTTCTCCAGCGATGTAAAAATAATAACTTTTTTAAAATATATATACCTGACTTAGATGATACAAAATTCAATTCATTCTCTGTTTTATAAATTCGTTAGGGCTGTGGAACAGGTAAAAAACTTGCTTATAATAAATGTAATTTATTTCTCATAATAGGTATTAAATCTAGTGAATGAACATTATAACAAAAGACCCAAATAATATGATATTTATTAGGGTCATAATGTTAATATTTTACGTCATAATTATGTTAGAAGCCTAGATACGAATAATAATAAACTCAAAATAAACTATCTTTCTGAAAAAAAATATATATATATATATATATATATATATATATATATATATATATATATATATATATATATATATATATATATATATATAAATGCAGTGATATTGGTTAATTAAAAATAATAAATTATTTTTAAAAATTTTATTAAATATTTTGAAACTGTGAATAATTGCCGTTCGATCGTAGATAATTACTTTATAATTAAATTGATTTTTTAAAATGACTGTGAACTTTGGAAATGCTTTTCAACTTCCCTCTTTTATAAATTCTAATATGATTTGAAAATACCTTTTAATAGATTTAATAATGCAATGGTTATATAAAATTAATGTTACGTTAGTTCTTGACTAACTCAAGTTTACGTAAGAGAGTTGGGCGCCAGTTAAATAACTTAACATATCAAAATTAAATTTAATAAAGACTCATCTCAGGGTGAATGTGGATTCTTGTGGTATAAAAAAAATATACAAATTGAAATTTAAAATCACTTTTAACATTGAAATCTTAATTAATTTTAACTATTACTAAATTGTTCAAATCACTTTACTACACTTTACAAACGATAGTCTTTTCTTCAGCAAATGCCAATACAAAAAGGAAATAACTTCCTACCTTTTTATAATACTTCTTTTTTCCTTTTAGTATAGATGTCCTCTTTCCCAAACCATTGGCAGAGTAGATCACCTTATGTTGACACAGGGCTGGCTTCCAATTCAGGGTTGACTTTCTTCCTTTTGCATGGATTTTCCATATAATATCATCCACACACTTGACTTTGGAACTCACTTTTGTTTATTAACTGCGGGTACAATTTCCTTTTTCGTAGAATACTTATAGTTGTTTTTGTGTTTAATTAAATAAAACACCCGTTTATGGTTTTAACGTAGATTTATTATCTTGCTTAACTTTAGCAAGTAATTTTTCTTAAAGGTGGTTCTTTATCATCATATACACTTTTACAATTTATACTTTTTACACTTTCTCCGTATTCAAATCACCAACTAACTTAACTTGTCTATTTAATTCTAGACTATTTAAATTTTTACAATATTATCAGCCACGACTTTACTTTGTCGCTTAATTTACTATAATATCTTTACTCTTTCGTCGTTTAACAGTAAGTGTCTTTTAACTTACACGACTTTACACCGTCGCTTTCTATCAGTAAGTGTCTTTTATCTTACACGACTTTACACCGTCGCTTTCTATCAGTAAGTGTCTTTTATCTTACACGACTTTACACCGTCGCTTTCTATCAGTAAGTCCTTAAATTATTATTTTCTAAGCTTATATACAATTTGCTATTTACATAATTATATTACACAATTTGACGTCACCTTACGAACTAATACAAACTGTACACTCATATAATACATAATAACAGATTAATATTCTTTATAAAAGTAACACATCTCTTACAGATTAATTACACAATACTTTTACGCAATAATAGCGATCTATTTACATAAACAAAAAACCTTAAAGAATCACATAACCCGTCGATATACACATTTGGGATTATACATAATTGAATTACCTCATAACAAACTTGCGAACAACTGGATGTTACGTATACTTAAGTAATCGGTGAGTAAGCTATTTGATAATAAATAAAGAAACATGTATTATTTAACCTTATTAAAAAGTATACACATTGATTTCAAAATCAATGACACACCATTAAATAACTTAAATTTACTTTTAACTGGAAAAGTTGATAAAAATATTTCAAAAGTGTTAGTATTTAACAAAGATTTTAGGTTTTCACAAAATTTTCAAAATTTTCCAAAATTTTGAAACTACCATCCACAGCAATATATATATATATATATATATATATATATATATATATATATATATATATATATATATATATATATATATATTTGAAGAGGTTATATCAAGAATATTATATTATAATATTTCATTAATAAAGCATCACACCCAATTTTTATTTTAAATAATACCGTTCTTGAAATATAATATACCTACATTTAAAGATTCTGCATTTAATCTGCAGTTTAATTTAATGAAGTTAATTTACAGCGCAGGTGTTCCGCAAAATTTACATTTTTAGAATTCAAAAGTTTCAGCCGCTTAGGTAAAACGTCTTCTCTGGTGTACCTGGGGAAAACAGGAGGATATGCGGACTGCATGTTTGTTGAAACAAATAAGGTATTAATAATCATACCGCTAACTAAATACTGCTATGTGTTTATATTTGGGGTCGCTAAGAATCCCATCTTGCACTAATTTTATTCATACCCAAATGGTATGGAGTGAGCTTTTTCATTTGAAGTAAATCGTAAATCACGTTGAATTTTCTTTAAATATCAAAATTATTATTCTGAGCAAGTTGACTTAAGCCGTTGTTGATTGTATACGTGTTATTAGCAATCATGGATGGAAAACGAACGCATGAAGGTAAATTATTGTTTTAACAGAATGCGGGAAATTTAATATAAACATTGTGTCCCTTTGAATCAGTCCGAATCAGTCTAATGGAATGTTTAAAAATATTATATCAATGTTAATAGCAAGGGTATAATCTTCTTTAGTTAAAATCTCGCATTCAGTTTTGGCCTTTAGAAAAGGGTGTTTTTTACCTGGAATAGATAATCATCTGTTTTATGTAGAATAACGAGATACAATAAAGCCGTAAACTACATATAAGGCGTTTTATTTCTTTTAATTATATTTCTCTTCATATAGAATGCACCTATTGGTAAAGTCTATTAAATTAGAGACGGTGTCGGGTACGTCATTATCAAAGCATATGTTATTGTTACAAGAGCGTGCGCTATGACTCTACGTAAGCGTAGTATACTTGTAACCTTGTAAGTTCCAATGCACGTCACATCCTACGTCATGACCTCAATGGATGTCATTAATTTAGTATGTTTATATTCTTTAAATGAGCATTTATGCATATGCGACCAATTTATTATAAAATCTATTGTAGATTGACATGTAAACGAGAAACAGCAGTATTGCCAGCAGTCGAAAGAAAAATATGAAAGCCATACGCAGTTAATTCGCAGACAGTTTGCATTTCGACTATATAAATTCAAAATATATGAGAATAAATAAGATAATGTTTATACTGTATTGTTTATTGATGATATTGTTATTATTATTACTGTTATACTATATAATATTATACACTCTATTTTGTTTGTTATTTAAATGTAATTGTCCTGTAATTGGATCTAGGTCTGTTGGGCAATAAATATTATTATTATTATTATTACAGTAAAATCTACATGTAAAACCTACATGTAAAAATAATAATAGCTTTTTTAAAATATATATATACCTGACTTAGATGATACAAAGTTCAATTCATTCTCTGTTTTATAAATTCGTTAGGGCTGTGAAACAGGTAAAAACGCGCTGATTTCGATCTCCCTTACTGATGCATATTTCTAGCGATGATGTCAGCGGGCAGCTTTTCAAATTGCAGCATTTTGACGTCATTTGATGGTGATTTTAATATAAATTAAATGTAATATTTTTCTCAGGTAGAAAAAGTTTTAAGATAATACTTTTACAGAAAAGAACAATTCAAAATTTAAAAAAAGGGAAAAGCAATTATACCTGGTTTGGGTTCGGGGCAGGTAGAGAGATCCCTCATCTGATAAAACCGCATATTTCTAGCAATGACGGCAACGGGGCAGGTAGAATCTTGTTTTCACCCTCGAAATGTCTAAAAGAATGCATATAGCCTAAGGCAATATATTTTAAGCGACCAATGAAATGTTTCCCTTTTGTCGTAGAGAGAGCTAAATATTTGAAATAAGATTTTTCACGTTAGTCCCTTTCGATACGCTGTATGCGTGTGGTATATAACAGTGGATTGAAAGATTAATAATAACTGGTTTTAAATTTAAAAAGTGTGTGTTTATACTGCATATTCCTTCTTGGTGAGAGGTGGTTAAAAGTGTAAATATTTATTGTTTTTCCGTTTTTAATTTAAAGTGATACAAGGCGCCAAGGGTAAGTCTATACATTTTCTGCATTAGAACTAGTTTTTCTCTTTTGAATAGGTTTTCTCAGGTAGACAGAGTTTTAAGATGATATTGATTACAGCAAAATCCTTTAAAGAAGTTTGAAAAGATTATATTGAAGATGGCAAAGCATTGGAACAATTACGTTAAAAGGGAGAATTTTTTTACAGGAATCATTAAAATTACCTGTTTTGGGGTTCGAAGCAGGTATAAAACCGCAAAAGTTCTAGTGATTTACAGGTCAAATCATGCTTTTTTAAAAGAAAGCAGGCATAGCCTCAGGTGTTTGTTTCCCTTTTTTTTGTCGTCGAGGCCCAGATATTTGAGGGATATTTGATATTGAGGCCCAGTTTATCGCGGTACGTTATATCATATAGTTGTGTTAATAATGACCGGTTTTAAAATTTAAAAGATGATTAGTGTATATTCCTTCTTGGTGAGGTGAGGTGGTTAAGATTTTGTTACCCGTTTTAATTTAAAAGTCATACAATGCCTAAATGGTAAGTCTATATATATTTTCTGCATTAGAACTAGTTTTTCTCTTTTTAAATAGTTAATTCAGCCGTTGATACTAATACATATTAGTGTTAGAAACCATCCCGATCTCTGAACGTGATTCAAGAGCCTGTGTATTTATTAACGTAATTTTCTTAACATGGAGATCCGAAAGCCCTTCACGAAGGGTAGCTACTGACATAGATATGATGGTTAGACGAGCCTGCAAACATCGCAGTTGTATCAAGGATTGTCAGTTTCTTTAAATTTAATGATCTCTTTGGGTAGAAAGTTTCATTAGAATACAGCGGTCTTGATCACGTGGTTAGTCAGATGTGAAATATAAAATTCAAGGGCGGGAAATCCATGATGGTGACATCAAGAATGACAAATTCAAAATTTTAAACGTTTTATCGAGCTGTCGTCGTCGTCGTTGTAAGGACATCTGTTGGGTTAATTGAAACCGCGTGACCGGCTTCGATCCCTGTCGATAGCCAAAGTTACTAGAATAGAGAGGGATATATACGAAAAAGTATATACGAGAGAGAGATAGCTAAATAAATAATATTTTTAAACATTGGTCTCATTTACTAGCATGATTAAGGGAGAAGGGCGACTATATAAAAGGTAGATCGTTATCTGCGAGAGAGAGAGAGAGAGAGAGAGAGAGAGAGAGAGAGAGAGAGAGAGAGAGAGAGAGAGAGAGAGAGTGCACGAAAAGTAGAAACATATTTTAATTCCTATCTGGCATTATTATTTCTTCTAGAAAAGGTAGAAAGAGTACAGTATGTGCGTGAGAGAGAGAAAGGTAGCAGCAGAACTTGTAGGTAATAGTAGCGAGAAATAGAGAGAGATAACAAAGGTACACAAGACATTAAACGCTAGGGGTAGGGGTTTCAAGATGAGCGCCGAGTAGTAGTCGGGATAAAAGATGACCGAATCAACCAGAATGTGTTTCATAAATTATACAGTATCATAAAATAGGAATTTAATTAATTTGCGTAAATGAACTTTTATATATTCGTAGGGTACATAGTTGTGTTATGATCTAATGTAGCAGTATTCATACTAACTCGACATCTATTAGCAAATATCCGTAAATTGTTAGGTGATAATACAGATTTTTCTTACAATCATGACCTCTATTAGCATCGATAACACAGATTTCTTCTTTGCGTCCTCTACATGCGGTTAATACAGATTCCTTCATGACGCCTACTGTTGGCAGTTCATATTTTGTCGGCAATACAGATCCCTTCATGGCTTCATCTTTTAGAACTATTTCGTTTCATTGATCGGTTGTGAAAGAGAAAAATGTAGCTAATTAATATATCAACTATATAATCAAACAATCTCTCGACGTAAATATTATATTAGAAATTTTAAAAGGTATACAGTTTATATAATGGTAGAGATAGATAGAAAACTGGCGGTTCGTTTATATCACGTAGGTCCGTGATTTGCGTTAAAAACTGAATTTAGATTTTTAATGCTGAATTAATTATCTTAAATTATTATATGTAATTAAAGTATTAATGACGATAATTATTTTAAGAAATCGGTAAATTTATTAATATAAAATGATAAACCTTGGCTCCCTCTATATTAACAATTAGCAGAACGTCCGTAATCGGTAATACAGATTTCTTCATGAGAAGGCTCTTTAATGCGTCCTCTAATAGGTGATAAGGAGAGAGCAAGAGAGTGAGAGAGAGAGAGCAAGCAGGAAAGAGTGAGTGAGAAGGAGAGAGAGAGAAAGGTAGTCAATAACTTGTATGTATTAGTAGTGAGAAGGAGATAATACTATTAAATGTATGCATTGTACGACATATTGATAGGGTAGGTTAATTGCAGGCAATTAGCAGGCCCGTGTTTCTAACTGCTGATCTATAGGCTAGAAAAATCATAAAAGTATTAGGCAATGTTCATTGAATAGACTCCCTGTTACATTTCATACCTTATTTGTTTTAATAAATAGACATTAGTCAGACGATGGATATCCTCATGTCTTTACTCTACCTTCAATATATAATATATTTATTTATGATATCTAGTTAATGATATATGTTGTGATCTTGATTGAATGTAATCTTTTTCCTGTAAGATGCTATAAAAGCCGTAATTAATATTTCTTAATATATATAGTTTAGTTTAATCCGTGTATGTATTTTATTCTTGCATTTTTTATTTCACAATGTATAACTACATACAATTCATTTTAAAACAGTTTTTCTGAAATTTCTAGATTTTAATACAACACTAGAATGTTGAATGTTATTGTTCGTACTAAAGAGATTGTAATTATTTTTAAAAATTCTATTGTTTTCGTCGAAATGGCTTAAGCTTGATTGCTTTTAGGGATTACGATGCCTGTCTATTATACTATTCACATAACAGGGAAAGAATGTTTATTTTTTAATCGTTTTGGTTCATATAGCCCTGAATATTAAAATATTTAAAGAAACAATCTTTTGAAAACTGCGGTTTTTAAAATACATTTATTGTATTTAAGATGAATAATACAACTGTAATTATTTGTTAGAAAATCTAAGGCTTAAAATTCCTTTGAACTTAGTAATAACAGAATGATAATTGTTTTGAAAACTTAATTACTCGTAACGAGAAAATTCAAAATTCTATATGGTAATTATCAATTATGTTGCTCGGATGTATTTTAAATGTTAGCCGTATGACGTTTACATTTCTAATTAAATATAATTTCATTTAAGAACGGCAACAGTTGAAAAGCGTAAAATTTAAAACGGTATAAGCTTTTTGACTTTAAAATGGTACTACACAATATTCCTTTTTCTAAGTTTTATTTATAAATATTTATCGGAATTATTTAAATAAATTTTTAAGAAATCATAACGACCCTAAGTGTCTTCTTTCAAAGTAGAATTTGCTTTACTTGTAAACCGTATTTTAAATGTTTATGACGTATATTTAAACAAGTCAGAATTCAATAGAGATAATCTGACTGTTGATTGACAGTAATCTTTAGAGATACTTTGTATAATTGAAAGCAAATTTTTATTATTACGTTTCTACATGTTAAATTGTTTTCGCATAATTACATGATGACGTGAAGATCTATATTTAAATATCATTTAGGAATGACAACATAAGATTTATTTTGAAATAAATTTATGAGAGAGAGATGAGATATGCTAATGATACCATGAATTAATTTAATTCGAGCATGCATATGAGAAATGATATTTGTAAATGAGAGATGAGATATGCAAACGATACCGTGAATTAATTTAATTCGAGCATCCATATGAGAAATGATAAATGTAAATGAGAGATGAGATATGCAAACGATACCGTGAATTAATTTAATTCGACCATCCATATGAGAAATGATAAATGTAAGTGAGAAATGAGATATGCTAATGATACCGTGGATTAATTTAATTCGAGCATCCGTATGAGAAATGATAAATGTAAATGAGAGATGAGATATGCTAATGATACCGTGAATTAATTTAATTCGAGCATGTATATGAGAAATGATAAATGTAAATGAGAGATGAGATATGCTAATGATACCGTGAATTAATTTAATTCGTAAATGCATGTGAGATATGAGTTGTGCAAATGAGAGATGAGATATGCAAACGATACCGTGAATTAATTTAATTCGAGCATGCATATGAGAAATGAGAGAGGTGAGGTGTACAAATGAGAGATGAGTTATGTAAATGATACCGTGAATTAATTTAATTCGAGCATGCATATGAGAAATGAGAGAGGTGAGGTGTACAAATGCGAGATGAAATATGCAAATGATACCATGAATTAATTTAATTCGAGCATGCATATGAGAAATGAGAGATGTGAGGTGTACAAATGAGAGATGAGTTATGTAAATGATACCGTGAATTAATTTAATTTAATTTAATTAGATCAATTAATTTAATTCGCGCATGCATATGAGAAATAATATATGTAAATGAAGATGAGATATGTAAATGATACCGTGCATTAATTTAATTAGATCAATTAATTTAATTCGCGCATTTAATTAGACCATGCCTCATTTGAATATTAATTAGATTGCGGGTCTTTTGCATAAAAGGAGTGGGGGTCAGCTCCACTGACGGAATACCTACTAACAGGTGAAAAACATGTCGCCATAGTATCCCAAAAAACAGTTTTACTCGAAGCAGTGCAATCTTGTGCAATCAATGTGAATCCGACAACTTCTTATAAACACCTACTTTGAACTCGAAAACGCATTAACTTTCGCACAGAATCAACAAATGCATATGTCATTAATTGACAATATTGAACTAATTCAAAATCTAAAGGATATTTCTAAACACCTGTCCCACCAAACAACATTAACCATTCCCTATTCCGCAGATCAAAGTTATCTACATCTATATGAAAGTATCATTATTACCAAAACCTATCAAGTTGCGAATAGAATCACCTTTATCTTTGAAATTCCTCTAACCTCTAAAACTAACCAATATCAACTTATACAATTGGTACCTTTTCCAATATATATTAACACCCGTCATTTCCGTATGATTATTACAACCTACAATAATATATTGTTTAATACTAAAATGAGTATCCCTATCGAACTCGATCATTGCATATTAGTTACAATAGACACTTACTTTTGTAACCAAAATAATCACTTTGAAATTCCAAACGATAAATTATGTGAAACCCAATTACTTTCTTTTAATAGTAACCAAACATGTACCCCATATCTTTTTGATCTAAATCATATTAAAATTTCTCAAATATACTGCCACTTGGCTAGTAACTGTACCTTCCAAAGCAATTCTAGATATTAATTGTAAAAATCAAAATTTTCGAAAAGAACTTTATGGTTCTAATATTTTACATTTGAGCCCTGATTGTACAGCGTTAATTAATCACGAGAAAATGTTATTTGTAGCTAAAACTACGTCAAACAAAATTATCGACCTAAAATTACCAAATATTGACCAACTAGTAGTAGCTGAATCAAGTCATGTTGACATCTCAAGAGTCGACTTAATTCCGATCGATACACAAAAGTTAATTGATAATCAAATCAAAATTACCGATAACCGTTATCTACTAAAATCAATTGATCATGTGACTGATAATCATTTAAACATATCATCTATTATATTAACCATAATTGCTATAATTTTAGTTATAAGTATTTTTGTATATTTATACTGTAAACGTAATTCCTTAAAAATAAAATTCATTGAGTTTCTAAATAAAGATTTAGTTGTGATAAATAAAAACACAGAAAATTAAAGTTTTCATTTTCCTTTTGCTAATTTTAATATTGTTTTAAATAAAAACTATATTAAAACATTTTAGCGCTGAGGAGTTACGTAGAAATACTGCTTACAATCAGCTAGTAGATAAGTTCATATTACATTGAAGATAAGAAGAAAGGATCATCTTTTGTGTGAAATGCTTAGAGTGCAGCTTTCTCATGAGAATTGCTTATCATGCAGATAGTATTGCATTACCTTTCTCGTGGGAACTGCTGAGTAATATTTTATTTAGATAAGACAATCATATATATATATAGTGTGTTAGACAGTAAATTCATTAAGTTTTGATCAGTTCATAGTTAAGTTTACATCTAAGCTCTAATAAGCATTTATAATGTAATTGTCATTACTTCCGCTGGTTTAAAATAAAGATCCAGGGAAAACAAAAAATCTTTTTAAAAACTCGTTTCATTTGAACACAAACGAAACTAGCTTGATCTCCGTATTGCATAAGTTGTTTTATTTTATTTCGTATTTCAATTCTAATTTCTCCCTTTTAAAATTCATCCGAATTTATTGTATAAAGAAGCAAGTTGCCTTGTCTGTGTCATACGCGTAACCAAGGAGATAAAAAGCAGCATGTCACGTGTGGATGTTATGCAATATCAAATGATTTACGTTGCCAACAACAACGGAGATCAAGAACGTCTTGAACTCCGGTGTCATTGACAACGGTGATAAAGATCTACTTTATTTTACTAATTTTAGTATATAAACAATTGTTTGAAATACGAAATGAAATAAAAAACATAATTAACCAAACTCTGTAATACCGCTTCCAATTCAAAGTAAATATAAAACCAAGTAAGGCAATAAGCATTATCGTGTTGCCAATAGATGGCTGCACATTTGTCAATCAATAGGTCAATTATTAGCGATTACTAATCTTTCTTTTGTAGTTTCTAATACCCAAATAGGAAGAATGGCATTTTTAACTTCTAGGTATAATAATTATCAAATCATTAATTAAATCACTTTTGGGGCGAACGCCCCAAAGGCCCCATACCTGGGGATCAAAACTAAAATAAATGTTTAAACTCCATTGAAATTACATTAAGTATCTATGACTGCCAAATTGTGTAATTTACAATTACAGATTTTGGTTAGGTAGTGGCGTTTTTGTGGAGGTTAGGTTCGTAGCAACTAATTTTGTAGGCTTAGGAGCGTTTGTCCCGAAAATGCTAATTCTGAATACGTAAATCATATTTGGGGCGAACGCCCCAACGGTTCCAAATTTAGGGCCCAAAAGTAAAAAAAATACTTAATCTATATGGAAATGAATAATAATTATATTAAGTGTCTATGATTGCCAAATTGCGTAATTTACAATTACACAATTTAGTTAGGTTAGATTAGGTTTTGGTTAGGTTGGGTTTAGATTGGGTTAGGTTTAGGTTAAATTAGGTTGAAAAAAATTCAAATTTGTTTTTGAATGTTTTGGTTAGGTAGTGGCATTTTTGTGGAGGTTAGCTTGCTAGCAACCAATTTTGGAGGCTTAGGGGCCCCAAAATGATTTACATATTCGGAATCAGCATAAAATTCCAGTTAAAGTGACATCAATGTAGTCAAAAAATGTTTGGTAGAGGAATTCTTTAATTGTTCCAGATTTTATTATTGTCAAGTCAAATTATCTTTAGGGTGCCTAAGGGGCCAGTATTTTTTGCATCTTTGTGAAGCACGAGTGCGCGAACACTACGTTTGCGTTTAGCTGTTAATTCATTTTGAAAGTAGTGAAAATAAAAAATTGTTTCTCTGACCATTTTCGTTGCAAAGTTTTTATTAAATCAAAATTTACGTTGGTTGAATGGTAGGAGTTTGCTTTGCCAGTCGTTAAGTGACACGGAAACATCGGTGGATTACAGCAGCAGAGAAAGCGCACGTATTTGTAAGTTGTAACACGGTCTTATATAGCGCGGGGTCGGGTTCCGGGGAACGCGCTAAACCCGCCCCGCGCCGGCCCTGAATTCTGTTTTACTGAAAATTCTGTTTTATTTTAATAAAACTGTGAAACTTTTAATAATCTTTATTTATTTCTGTTTTACTGACATTTCAAAAAATATAAAATCTAAATATTCTACCTAAAATTATCATAAATATTATATTAACACGAATGTTAAATTCAATCTGTCAAAATTACAATCACCATTAAAATACATCACTGCAAAAAACCCGATAAAAACTACATCATCGACTACCGCATGGCGCATAATTGTTGAAGATATTTTGACGTTGTACCACGTACAACGCTATCTATATTTATTGGAGCGTCCCAATAGCAGGAAATTTGTTATTAATTTATACAAACAGCTAACGAGAAAATAACAGCATTTTGTGTACTATTTGGGCTTCAAATCTTAAACGATTGTTAATAAACAAATAAAACTACAAACTATTGTCATCATGTTAATTTAATACTTGCTTTGAAGAAAATAATATTAAATCTATTGCGTATATCAAATGGTTACGTACATCATAATGACAAAAAGTGATAATCAGCAACAGCCTAATTTTCTTCATATTGTAAGGTACTTTTTAAATGATACTAAAGATGCTGTTTTAATTGTTTATTAACCAGAAAAATATTAACACTAACACAGATTTAATCTTAACTAATTAAATACACAAATTATGAAACTATTAACGAACTTAAACTACTTTATTTACAGGCTATTTATTTACTACAATATTTATATTACACATATGTTTATTTATATTATTATTTTACACCTTGAGCTCAACTAATTAACTTGTTCATCTTCACGCGGTTGGCTTTATATGTCCTGTAGAAGTGTAGAAGATTCTACAATCGCTCTCAAATATTCTCGCTAGAGTGTATTCTGTGTTGCCGCCTTGAATATTTTAGTAGGCTCTCCAAGTGCCCAGAACTATCCCGTCTGATTTCGCCGCCAGCCTATAGGTGTATTTTTCCCGTTCATTACAATATTATTATCGGGACGCGCCAATAAATATTATTGATGGCGTTGTACAACATCAAAATGTCTTTGATATATGCGGTAGATGATAATATAGCTTTTAGCGGTTGGTTTTGCTGTGTTGTATTTTAATGGTCATTGTAATTTTGACAAATTAAATTTAATATTCGTATTAATATTTATGAGCATTTTAGGTAGAATGTTTGAATTTTATAATTTTTGAAATGCCAGTAAAATGGAATTGTCATTCATAGATTCCTGTCAATAATACGTTTATTCACAATCATATTGGAATATGTACATTTCTATCATTGTAAAAACCTTGAAAAGTAAGCTAACATATTGCTATAGCAACAGCAAAGTTGTTAACAATTTCCTTTGATGTCTGTAAAACTGACCAGTAAAGTCTTGGTCAACTTTTATTTGTAAATAATTTAAAACAAGATATACTACCCTTTAAATTTAAGTTTTTATAAATGTATTCAACGCTAAAAATATCTTTCATATTGTAGTGAACGTGGTCGGCCCTCTGGACACCGCTGTCGAATGTTCGAGAATTGCATGACTCATCAACATCTGCCGGTGTGGTTCGCCGGCGCCTGCATGTGTGATTCATCAGCGTGAGTCATAGACGGCGCGAAAAATCAATAGACCTTCTAGAAGAATCTAGTGTATTTTCTAGAAGATTGTACGGTATATAAACGCCGGCTGGCACGGAAGGGAATCAATTAGTCAACCGCGAGCAATTAGACGTGTTAGTAGTCGCAAATGGTAATAGATAAATATCTGAGTAGAATATAAATGTCTGTGTGATTAAATATAAATAATAGTTAATAGTTAGTTTATAATTGTGTTTTGTAAATTAGTGTGTGTTAAGTGTGAATGTTTTCTCTTTATTAATAGATGATTTAAACAGCATTTTGTTATTATTTTAAAAAGAACGTTGATATATGTAATATTAGTTTTATTTTTATTTTTCCGTATTTTATATTTAATAATACAATGGAAATAATTAATTTCGAATTTTAAAATACTAAAAGCATACATTGCCATCTACCGGCGAACAATGAAACCTTACTAATGTTTCTTTTGGTCGATAGATGGCTGATTGGAATTTATTGATTGTTTACAGAATATTTATTTTAAAATTTATAATTATTTTTCACTTTGATTATTTCAGTCTAATGATTGTGAATAAAATACTATACATATTTTGTTGGTAAAGTTTCCAAGCCTAGCGATATAATATAATATCGCTTGGCTTGTAAAGATGTCCTTTACCAACTCAACATGTAATATACTATTACAGTACTAGTGATTTTACATAATACGTTTGTTTATTTGTACCCGTAACGCGTAAACATAAGCTGATGGCGAATTCAAACACGTCGGAAACACACTGCAGAAAATAAACAAGCCATTCCCCACCCCACTTTTCGCCCACTACTACTTCACTCTGCAATAACATGTCGCAACTAGTAAGTCATAACTCGTGTTCTGCTTCTGCAAGATATACCTGACTGCTTGGCATTATGTCTCTCACTATCACTGGATTGGCGTGTTAGGGCTCCAGTCACTTAGTTGAGGTTGAACAAAGCTGGACTGCAAAATGAGAACTGCGTGGTTCTTACATAAGTAATCGAGGCGCTAATTTGAGCGTATATCAATTCGTTGACCCCTTAGGGGCCGTAGCAGTAAAGCTTAACGCATGTGAGCCACGTAAACCAAATTATTCCAGTTACACCCAACCATAATTATGTGGGTGTAAGTGCAGTGTATTGTGAAATACTGTACAAACACTACCAAAAAATAAATAACAGAAGAATTAGATGACGTAAAATAAAGGGTGTTTTTTGAATTTTAATAGAATCACTTGGACTCGAGGAAAATTCAGGAAATTCTTTGAGTCATTAAGTTATTGTTCTCAATGTATGATCTAATTTTAAAGTAGTCGGGATGAGAATGGGACTAATATGGAACTTGGATAGTAGGGGCCCGCTATATAGTTTTTACTCTACCTGTGTAAAAAATAGCATGATATTTGGCTTGCTGTTCTAGATCATTATAAAATCAACAGTACCTACATCATTTTTTTATAAAACGTTAGAAAATTCTTCGCATATACAGGGTGATTCAGAAATAAAGGTAATCCTTTAAATGGTAGGTAGAGGGGAGGCAGTAGAGCTAATTTACCTTGACAAGTATGTCAAAAACAAAGTTTTCCAGAAAATTAATTTTAAAGTTTTATTGAATTTTGAATCCGGTCCTGACCCTAGATCTTTTTGGATCCAAAATTCAATAAAACTTTAAAATTCATTTTCTGGACAAGTATTTGTTTTTGACATACTTGTCAAGGTAAATTAGCTCTACTGCTTCCCCTCTACCTACCATTTAAAAGATAACCTTTATTTCAGAATCACCCTGTATAATTCAGATTTACATTTACTGCTACGACTGACTGCAGATAATATTTTTTTTAAATGTTTATAATGAGTCGTATTTAGGTTTTGGGAAATAATAATACGATTTTTCAAATGATCATTTCGGATTTTTAATTTTATACCCTTCTTCAGTGAAATTAACTAAATTATAATTTTAGAGCTGCAATAAAATATCTCTGTTGTATGTCTTGATAAATTGCAGTTTTGCAGTTGTAATAAATACTTTTATTACATTTTCATCATTAAAACAAATTATCAAAACAAATCATATACTGCTGATAATGCTTCAATATATTTAAATAATAATTACTACAACCCATAACCTAAACCTAGGCCCCAGAAGCTATAAGCTTGTGCGGGAGGGAGGGAGCGATTATTATTATTATGTAGGCCCAATGTGCGGGTGCAGCCGACTTATAGATGGAACAGCGCAAATCCCACATTTGTGTTACAGCTAAGGAAAACTGCAGAAAACCTTAACCAGATCTGCCAGCTCCGGGAGTCGAACCCGGGCCGCTTGGGTGAAAGTCCGGCACGCCAGACATTACACTACCAAGGCTGTTTAAAGGGTGCTTCAAGTAAAGTGCCGCTATTTTGAAACAATTTAAATATTTCATAAAAAGAAATTTACCCAAACAGCTGTGATTATAAACGAAACTTGCGTTTTATAATAATTATAAATCTAGCGCATCCTACACTCGGACATGCTGGATGCTGTAGTACGTTTCTTTTTTAATGAATATCTATTTATCATACTTTTCTGTTTGTTTCTTTGTTATTATTAATTAGTTCTACTTTTTAATTATTTTTTACAATATTAACAGTACATTAACTTCCCCAGTAGCACACAATATTTCTTTAATATTTAAAAAATATAAATATAATATTATATGTGTTTTAAATATTTAAAAGATTAGGAAGATATTTATAAAATATTGAAAATGAAATATTTAGAAATATATTGATATACATATTAAATAAATATGTTATTTTTGTGTAATTTCTAATATTTTGAAACAAATATCAAATAAATATTGTATTATTATTACGTCGACAGAATGTCGTAGACAAATATAAATATTATATATAAATAATATTAAAATAATATGTATTAAAGAAATATTTTAAAAAATGTATTATCTAAATATTTAGGCGGATGTCGAAACATATATTTATTTAATATATGTGTGCTACTAGGGTTATCATTTGATTAGTATTAATTAATCATCAATTAATGTTAATTCATTTAAGCATGTAAAATATGCTCTGAAATCTAGAATTTCATGTGTTGCTGTGTTGGAAGTGTATAACAAAAAAGGGAAATCAGTGGGAAAGAGATGCATGATTCCCACTACTCTTGTGGACCTCCAATGTTATAAATAATTCACACAAATTCCAGAAGATTATTTCGAGTATGTCCAAAACGATGAACGCTCGTGCATACTATAGAGTATAGACCCTTAAATGAATATGCTCTTTTAGTAAACTTTTAAGAACAAACAAAATTTTGTTATCAATCTCCATGTCACATTTAAAGCAAAAATATAATAATTTTAATTCAGTTCTGATAACACATGTAAAATAATTATTGTTATTCAAGATTCTCTAACCAAAATTTAGCTTTTTGATTTTCAGGTGGTTCAGAACAAATCTCCGTCACGACTTTTACATTATGTTGTTTCAATTATTTGAATTTATCTTCGATTGTAGTAGGCTGGTGATTTATAATAAATAGGGATTATAATTACACGCAAACCTCTTTTACGGGATTCTATACCTGATAAAAATTTGGTATTGATTCCATTATGAATAACAAATATATAGGGGTGTCAAGCTGTAAAGTGAAACACCTTGTATAAACAATCCGAACATCAGAGGTGTTTGGTCATCAACGAAATGACTTTTATCCATTTTTAAATAGCTTATTAGTTTAATTAGGTATGCATTTAAAAAATGGAAGTCAAAGAATTTATCGATATTAAAAGATTTATTTGAATCAACTTTGTTGGGCTGTGGAATTGAAACAAGGGATGTTTTTTCCCAATTTAAACATAGTTTAGAATAATACAATCTACGTATATACCAACTTTCAACTTTTTTTAGACCATTTTAAATTTTTTCCATTATGGCCAAAATGGCTATAGATTTTGTACCTGATGGATTTGACAGCTAATTCTTCATATATAGACTACTAGTTACTATTGCTATCTCTTGATATACTTTTCGTCGATTTTCTCGGAGGTCAGTTCCAAACCCTTTCTTGTGAGAAATTTATCAGAGTCGCAATCGAAAAGCTACAGAACCTGTTAATAAAAGTATGCCGCTTCAGAGTTATATTGATTTTTAATTTTTTTTTATTTATTTTTTTTGAGGATGATAAAGTTTACATTTAACAACTAACAACTAACTATCATATATGATTATGATTATCTATTGACAATATAAAGAATGAACTTTCGTTCAAAATAATGAATAACTAGGTGGACCCGTGGGCTACGCTCCACGCTCTCATTATATTACTTTAAAAAAAAAGAACTTTTCATTATCCGTTTGTTGTAATATTTCACAATATTTCAATAAATAGCACTAATGAACCACCATGCGTATTATCTCGACTGAACCTGGAACGTTACCCAACAATCAACACAAATGCTGCTCTTCCAATTTCCTTATTTGAACGCACAACTGTAGTGGTCGACTGGACGGACAAATTTGTACCTTACGTCAAGACAGCATAGATACTACGCCGATAGCTTTTAGGCTACGCCCTCCAAAATCTTAGACGATTAGACGATGTGGAAGGGATCGGGAATTATAATATAGATTCTTTTATGTTATACTACGAGCCCAATCATATAATACTTCGTACATTTCTATTTTTGTTAAATAGTACGGTATGCGATGTTAAAAATGTTCATATCTGGCGAGATTATTGGGCCAAAATTGATTTTTTGGTACCAAAATTTTCCTGAGGATGTGTAGAATACGATTATTCTAGATACTATTTTTTACATTAGTAGTGAGGTCACTCAGTGAGTCAAAGCTCAGTTTAAGTAATTTGCAAATTTATTCTTAAAGAAAAGGTTACCTTTGATTAGTAGAATAACAGTATGCTACATAGATATCATCTATAAACATTATATTGAGGTCATCAGAGTGGTTCAAAAGTCAATTATTTGTATTTTTTAATTGATTCTTTAAAGGTGTTGTTAAGCGAATTTACAACTTCAGCTTAATAAATTAAACAAGAAATGTTGATGCCATTTTACAAGTAAAATTTATAAGTTCGTAGAAATAAGCCTGTAATTAAGTTGAAAGATCCGGAACGTGTGACGTCACACGTGCCCGCGCATAATATGCACGGCATACTAAACTGCTTTGGTAGTAGAAATCCGACCACAAATCAGTGCATTTCACGTGTTTGGAGGTAAATAAAAAGTGTTTATTACGTTATTTACTGGTTATTACTATTGTGCAGTTACTAGTGATGGGAACTTGGGTGTCGAGTGTCGTGATACTGTTCGTGGTCGTGACACTTGAAATGTCGCGACACTTCCTGTCGAACAGTATCGCTCTTATTAGAGTGTAATTCGAAGTTACTTGATCATTCTTACAAAGAAATTAAAGGCAGATTTGTTGAACTGGCCAACAATCATTGAATAAGACGTACATATAAAACTATTTTGTTGTAGATTTTTTAGTTAAAATTATAAATTCATGAATTATTTGCAAAACATTAATTTAAAAGCCGAAACCTGAAAAGTTGACGCAACGCCTCCGTGGTTCGATGGCAAACCGTGGCTTGCTAAACTGCACGGGCTGGTGGAATGCAAGATCGAACCCCGTTACAAGCATAACTTTTTTTTAAATTTTATTTGTTATTATTCTTTTATTCGAAAAACGTACAAGAAATAATACATTACAAATAAAAAATAAAGATACCCAATTAATAAGACATTGTCTTATTAATTGGGTATCTTTATTTTTTATTTGTAATGTATTATTTCTTGTACGTTTTTCGAATAAAAGAATAATAACAAATTATTTAAATTGTTTTGCAACTATTAATCTCACCGACTTTTATTCGAGAACGAACTATTTGGCATATTTCAGATTTCCCATACTAATTTTCTATAGCAAATGTTAGAACGAATGCGGTGTATAAATAATTTAATGTCTTTTAATGTACTTAATGCATAAATATATAACCATAACAGAATTTACTCATAAACCTAATTGTTTTTTAATCCCTAGTTTATGATTTACGTATTAGCTATGAATCTTGACTGCTCGTTTCAATTATATTATATGAACTAGCGCATGCATGATGTGTAAATGCGAAGTATCGTTAAAGAGTCGTGAAGGAGTCGACACTTCACACGGCTAATGGTTTCGACTCGCAAGTGTCGTGACACGCGGGTGGTATCGCGAACCCAACACTAGCAGTTACCCATTAAAGTAACATGCTTCAATGTTGTATATTCGGGTGCAAGAATACCGAAAAGGCTGGCGAATATAATTTTTCATTTCCAAATAAAGATAAAAATCTTAAAATTTACCGGCAGTGGTTACAAAGAGTGAAAAGGGTTGATTGTATCAAGAAATCTTTCCAAGAAAATCGAATGAATGACGAGAGAAAATAACTATTTGTAATAGAGAAGAACTTCGCAGATCCTATGTATTTAAATATTGAAAATAATAAATATGCAGCCATAATCTCTGCACATATAGCCACCGCAGAGCGTCCTTCGTTGGAGGAAGCAAAAAACTCATTATTCCAGATATAATCATTAGATGTCCTTATCATTATTACTAATAGAACGTATTTATAAATATAACACTTTAATTATACGTGAAAACTAGACCTGAGTACATGTTATTTTTAAAGTTATTTTTACTTTTTTATAACTTATGTAAATATTTAGTTAACACAAAATATTTAAAAAATTATTTCCTTAATCAAAATAATCTGGATCTTCCCCTTCTGCGGGACGAAACCGTGTATACACATTATTATCTTTGGAATATTCGCTTATTTTTGAAACGACACAAACAGGTATTACCTTCCTTTTATTTTTTCCCAAAGGCAACCAAGAATTTTCCCAATAAATAAATTGATTATATGATATATGCCGCCAGTACCGATGGCTTAATTCAGTAAGACGTTTTCTATTAGTTTGATCCGTTGGTAATAGCATCTGGTAGCGAGAAGCTTGCAAAGTGTCTAGATTTAACACACTATGAAAATATTCGTGCAAGATTGCACACTAACCCGCCTTTGAAATTGAAAATTTCATTTGTTTCCACGCTTTAATGTGATTCATAATTTGTACGCATAGGAGCACAAAATCCGCAATTACACCAAGCGACGTTTCCGATTCTAATATTGTCTTCGTCTTGTGATAAATCGTTAACCGATGCCTCCGAATAATTCAGAGTGTTTAAATGCATATGGTGTAATTTTATCCATTAATACACTGTATCAATAAAGATTGCAATAAACTCTTAAATAAACTAGAACTAAACCCTATACGTATAGCAAGTGCTTCTATCGCAGGCACGCGTGACGTCACACGGACGCGTTCGAGTCGAGCGACAACGGGTTTACAATACTTTTAAGAAATGGAAAAGTAAACTATTATTGTGCTGACATTGATGACGTCAACAATATTTTCTCAAGATACACATATAATAATAATTTACAGAATACAAAATTACATGTTCACAAATCAAAACCAAACTTGTCACTGGAATAGTAGTTTGAGCCACGACGACGAAGGCGAAGTGCCTCAATCGTTCGAGGGCGATATAGGCATTCCACCCAAGTTGTACAGTATCTTTTTTCTTCGACTAAGCAAAACAATTACAAAATAGATTGCATGTCTCCTTGAGAAATTGAATATAAGGATTAACCTATGCTTTTATCCATGCTAAAATATGGTTCGTAAAATTCCCCTGTCATTGTAGAATTTTTAAGAAAATTATTAAAACTTTGCAGAAATTAATATTTTCGAAAAGAAAATTATTATTTTAAATTTTGTTTTATAAAAAAAAATTAAAAAAGAATTATTCTCCAAGCTGAAATTGAACCTGCATCGGTCAGCTTCAGTTTATTTATACCTAGCTTCTACCCGACTGAGCTACCAAACTCCATCACCGACTGTGTCTGCTACACTTATTATAAAAGTAGGTTGTACTTATTTAAATGATTTAATATTTATGTATTTTTAATTATAAAAGTATAATTGTTAAAGCTACAATTTCACAAATCACGTTATTTTCAAATGCTTTCAGTGTTATTGAAAGAAGCAAACATTGATTTAACTTACTTTTACTTCTATATTTATGACAGGAGTTGTCAATAAATTAATTATAAATAAAGAAGTGTCAAATTGGACTACGTTGATTGGTTGTTTTCATATCCGTACACTGTACGGATATGAAATTATATCCGTACACCTTACTGGAATTGCATACAATTCCATTGTGCGAAACGTGAAGAAAACGGGTGCTTTACAGGTAGGAGTAGAAAATTAGTAGTTTGTGCAACAAGGGTGGATATGATGCCTATGTCACACGAGAACGAAGTTTGAGGCACGACGCCGAAGGCGAAGTGCCTCAGTCGTTCGAGGACGATATAGGCATTCCACCCAAGTTGTACAGTATCGTTTTTCTTCGACTAAGCAAAACAATTACAAAATAGATTGCATGTCTCCTTGAGAAATCGAGTATAAGGATTAACCCATGCTTTTATCCATGCTAAAATATGGTTTGTAAAATCCCTCTCTCATTGTAGAATTTTTAAGAGAATTATTAAAACTTTGCAGAAATTAACATTTCCGAAGAGAAAATTATTATTGTAAATTTTGTTTTATAAAAAAAAATTAAAAAAGAATTATTCTCCAAGCTGAAATTGAACCTGCATCGGTCAGCTTCAGTTTATTTATACCTAGCTTCTACCCGACTGAGCTACCAAACTCCATCACCGACTGTGTCTGCTACACTTATTATAAAAGTAGGTTGTACTTATTTAAATGATTTAATATTTATGTATTTTTAATTATAAAAGTATAATTGTTAAAGCTACAATTTCACAAATCACGTTATTTTCAAATGCTTTCAGTGTTATTGAAAGAAGCAAACATTGATTTAACTTACTTTTACTTCTATATTTATGACAGGAGTTGTCAATAAATTAATTATAAATACAGAAGTGTCAAATTGGACTACATTGATTGGTTGTTTTCATATCCGTACACTGTACGGATATGAAATTATATCCGTACACCTTACTGGAATTGCATACAATTCCATTGTGTGAAACGTGAAGAAAACGGGTGCTTTACAGGTAGGAGTAGAAAATTAGTAGTTTGTGCAACAAGGGTGGATATGATGCCTATGTCACACGAGAACGAAGTTTGAGGCACGACGCCGAAGGCGAAGTGCCTCAGTCGTTCGAGGACGATATAGGCATTCCACCCAAGTTGTACAGTATCTTTTTTCTTCGACTAAGCAAAACAATTACAAAATAGATTGCATGTCTCCTTGAGAAATCGAATATAAGGATTAACCCATGCTTTTATCCATGCTAAAATATGGTTTGTAAAATCCCTCTCTCATTGTAGAATTTTTAAGAGAATTATTAAAACTTTGCAGAAATTAACATTTTCGAAGAGAAAATTATTATTGTAAATTTTGTTTTATAAAAAAAAATTAAAAAAGAATTATTCTCCAAGCTGAAATTGAACCTGCATCGGTCAGCTTCAGTTTATTTATACCTAGCTTCTACCCGACTGAGCTACCAAACTCCATCACCGACTGTGTCTGCTACACTTATTATAAAAGTAGGTTGTACTTATTTAAATGATTTAATATTTATGTATTTTTAATTATAAAAGTATAATTGTTAAAGCTACAATTTCACAAATCACGTTATTTTCAAATGCTTTCAGTGTTATTGAAAGAAGCAAACATTGATTTAACTTACTTTTACTTCTATATTTATGACAGGAGTTGTCAATAAATTAATTACAAATAAAGAAGTGTCAAATTGGACTACGTTGATTGGTTGTTTTCATATCCGTACACTGTACGGATATGAAATTATATCCGTACACCTTACTGGAATTGCATACATTTCCATTGATTGAAACCTGAAGAAATCGGGTGATTTACAGGTAGGAGTAGAAAAAATATATTTCTAGTTCTCCAATATTGTAATTCCAGCCATATTATTCAATTGCACTCATAAAGGAGCTCTTATCACTTGGTATTAACAACAATCGATCCTGATCAAAAAGTAACCTAGGAATGACCGAAAACTCATATTTCCCAATTGTTTCTGCCAATCTGTTGCCAAACTCAGGTCTTGACTGTTTTACAACAAAAAGTCTTACCAATATTTGCCTAACCTCCCTTAACTTAATCACTTTATTATCAAAAATACATTTTTTCTTGGAGTTACATTTTGAGAATGTCTTGAGTGCCGTTTTCTGAATAGGATCTCACACAGACATTTAAGATGTATCATCAATAAGTCTGCTTGTAACAAATTCTTTGAATTATATTATTTCTATGGTTCATTTGTTTCACAATCGATGACTACTATGCCTTTCGAGCTTTTCGTGCAGTATTTAGCGAAAAACCAGTAGTATAGAGTACATAATAGTGTTCTGTTTCACTTCAACAAACAGGTATCTTCTTTATTTTTATGTTTTAAATGTTAGCATCTTTTTTTATAGTTAACTGTATGTGTGCGTTTGTTTTACGTGGAAAAATGAAATTTTTGAACGAGCTGACCTAGGCATCGGCAACTGGCAACCAAAAACCTGCCAGGAAATTGTGCAATTATAATTTGAAAGAAGGCTCCGAGATAATCAAATTCAAGATTGTCTTATGCTAGAACAAACGTAGGAGTGTGTTCATAGTAGCAGGTAAACACATTTACATTTTTGCCCAAACAATTCTGTGATAGGCTGACAGAAAAAAAAACTCTCAACCAGGAAATATCAGATAAAACCATAAGCCTCTCTAAGCCTGGTTTACCTAGAGAAGACGAAGACAGGCAAATAATTAAGATTTGAAATGCAACGAGTCTAATCAATAAACCCTGCCTAATGATTTGTTTCTTTCTTTTAGCCATTGGAACCATAGATAGAAAACAGTCCCTCAGAAAACAGACTGATCAGGCTAAGGATGTTATAGTAAAACAATACAACAGATTTCATTATTTCAAATTGAGTCTATTCTCTTATTTAGTTTTTAAAGTTTTACACTTTTTTTAAATTAATTTGTATGTTTAAAATCCTAAAAATGAATAATATCATCAAACAATCAACTACTAGACATATCTTTCTATTTTAGAAAAAGTACATTATCTTCATTCTAGAACTCAAATTTCTTTAAAACACATGAGCTCATCGTCAACTTTCAGATTGTAATTCAACTGAAAAAATGGTTCAATAGTATTCTTATTTCATATATGAAGTTACATTGTTTTAAAATTGTGTTCAAGTGGATATTTAATTATAATAGGTATTTGTGAGATGAATTCATTTACTGGACTTAAATTTCTTTTTCTCATGAATTAACATGTGTCTTCTAAGAGTAGCATTCAGTGGACATTTATAATTACATAAATTACATTCTAGTAATTTCATGTCATTATGAATTAGCATATGTCTCGTAAGCTGATTTCTTCGGGTACTTTTATAATCACATAAATTACATTGAAATGGTTTCTCATCATTATGAATTAGCAGATGTTTTGTGAGCCGTTGTTTCTGGGAACATTTATAATCACATACACAACATTCAAATGGCTTCTCACCACTGTGAGACAACATGTGATTTTTGAGGTTACGTTTTTGTGAACCTTTATAATTACATAATTTACATTGAAATGGTTTTTCATTACTGTGAGTGACCATGTGAGTTTTGAGATCACTTTTTTGCGAACATTTATACTCACATAAATTACATTCAAATGGCTTTTCTGCACTGTGAGTGAGCATGTGGTTTTTGAGAAGACGTTTTTGTAAACCTGTATAATCACATAACATACATTCAAATGTGTTCTCACTACTATGAGTGAGCATATGGGTTTTCAGATTACTCTTCCGTGAAAATTTATAATTACACACATTACATTCAAATGGTTTCTCACCACTGTGAGAGACCATGTGGTTTTTGAGACCACCTTTGTGCATACACTTATAATCACATAAATTACATTCAAATGTCTTCTCACCACTATGAATTAGCATATGCCTTTTGAGATTACTCTTCAGTGAAAATTTATAATTACACAGATTACATTCAAATGGTTTTTCACCACTGTGACTAAGCATGTGCCTTTTGAGACCATTTTTTTGGGAACATTTATGCTCACATAATTTACATTCAAATGGCTTCTCACCACTATGTGTAAGCAAGTGATTTCTGAGCTTACTTTTTAAAATGCATTTATAGTCACATAAATTACATTTGAATGGTTTTTCACCATGCTCCAGCATGTGCCTTTTGAGATACCCTTCATTTAAAAATTTATGATGACATAGATTGCATTCAAATTGTTTACCACTTCTATGAGTGAATATATGCTCCTGGTAACTAGCTTCGTCCAGAAATTTGAGCTGACATGAGTTACAGTTGAAGTTGCCATCAGTATTCATATGTTCGTGTTTTTCTGAAGTACTGGTGTTAGCAAACAGTTTCTGTTCATCATCAATGTATGTTTTAATTTCATTTGGGATACTGCAATCTTTTGTGACTTCTGGTTCCATTTTGATATCACATTCATTTTTGACTATAGTTACCTCATCGCTGTCCATTGTGTCTATTTATAGAACTATAACAACCTGTAACAAACAAAAAAAATAAGTAAGTATGAACAGTTAAATTGGTTACATTGAATTAATTAAACAAATTATTTACTTTAGAAACGTTCGGGTTAAAAGAATTAAAGATATAAGATTTCTTGTTTTTTAATAACACAAATAATAGCAATTTTATATTATTGTTACTCCTACACTAAGAGAGTTTTTACAAAATAATCTTTATAAGCTTATGTATGGATTATGATAGCAATAAAAGTTGTAATTTACTACTCAAAAAAAATGCAAGAAATACCCATCCACCAACAGAGAAAAATATACCTTAAGGATATATCCTAAAATGTATGTTATGGAGTATGTTCCACTTAGAGCTGAACTGATCTACTGATCCAGTTTTACAGATCGGATCAGTTCATAACAGAAAATAATAATAGTCCTATTCTTTTGCTCATTGTTATTAAATCCAATCATAAAAATTTTAGCATGATTTGAAAATGCTTCGTCACTAAAGAACGTTGGCAACAGTTACAAGTTTCGTTACAGCACTTATTTACGATTCAATCATGTAAATCACAGAATTCCTACGATTCAAAGCGATAAGGGGATTACCAATCATGCTAAGAAAATCTGACTAGGTGGTGGTTAATCAGTATTCAAAAGAACGAGATGTGCTAAAAAATACCAATCCAATTAATCATTATAAAGTAAAAGAATACTACTAATAATTTTCCAATAGGGCAATCCAGATTGCTGCCAAAGTATCAAGTTCCTGGACGAATAACCTCAAAAGATACCGATAGATATAGATAATAAGAGTTTATTAGATATAGTCGTTATCCGCAGTAGGTATGCGTATCTGGGGTACCTCTTATGCAGTTTTACCCAAAGATGAATAATCTCAACGTAAATAAATGAGGAAAAAATATATTATAGGTTTCTTACAGGAAAATTATCGGAGTAAATTTAGCAGCTGGAGTTGATTGCGCACGTGCCTTGCTCCCAACCAAACATTCTTCTAACTTCCATTAATCGTAGACCAAACATGTGTTATTAGGACGGGCCAACGATTGATCTGCACTCTCGCGGGATTTTACTAAAAGAAATTATGCGGTAACTGTTGCAATATGTATAATCATCAGTAGAGGAAAGTAGCCTATTATCGCATATGTTCCTAATATCGGACAGGTGCATATCTTAGAAAATACTAATTTCCATATATCGGTTTGTACGGTAATCAATAGTAAGCGGGATTTGTATGTATCTGTCAAAATTACAGAGCCCGGTGACTTTATGTAGTGCGTTACTCTAGAGTTTTCTTATTAACAGAAGTTCAAATATTTATAATCGTGTAGTTCTCGTCAGTATAGTTTTAAATGGTAAGACCAAATAACAACTAATTATACGCCATGAGATTAAGGTTGTTTCAGTCTTCTTCTTCTTCATATACATACATACATATTATTTAGTGTAATTTGTTTTCTCTTTTATAAAAATTTGAATGAATTTAATTAGGTTATGTGTCCTAATATCGAATAGTCGCGACAGCCTAATATCGCATATCCAATATTAGGAGACTCCTACTTACTTCTTTAACTGCTAGATATCATAAATCTAATTAATTATTGTGTATTTTTTCTTCAGATGGCAGAAGTAAAAAGACGAAAAACATGGGATGTAAATTCTATGCAACAAGCTGTAAATGCTGTGAAAAATAAAGAAATCGGTTATTTAAAACCCTCAAGAACATTTTATTTCGTTCTAGGTATCTATTTTAATTATTATTAATAAAGTTTTTACCTACTTTTATTGTTTCTTTTACTATGTATTCCCAATATCGGACAGTACGATATTAGGAACACTGACTATCCGATATTAGGAAACCAATTTCACAACGCGTTATGCACTGTTATGAATTCTTCAAGATTTTTAAAAATTTTGAAAAGTTAGAGATACGTATTTCAAGAGTATGGTATATTATCTATTCCACGAGCATTTTCCAGAAGCTAGATGTGATAGGTAGGAATTTAGTATTTTTGTAAACCGAAACAGAAAAGTATCCGATAATAGGCTACTTTCCTCTACTACAGTTAATAATAATATTATTGATCTATGAATGACGATTCCGTCAGGGCCAATGTAAGCTTTTGCGGGGCCGGGTTTGCCTGGCCTAAAAACTTCTAAATAAATTCTTTAATACAAACACATTATTACGTATTACAATAGGAGCATAGAGTATTATTATAGTTATTTACGAAGTACGCGAAGTCTTTAGTCGTACATTTTTTAAGCACGAGCGACGAAGGAACAAGTGATTCATTTGAACGCCCGAAAATCAAGAAATGACGTCTTAAAGACATATTTTCGAAGATGTCTTAAAACAACAAAAACTGGACATCCTTAAGACGTCTTTTAAATGTTATGTTTTTTAAAATAAAGTGAAATAATATACAGCGTGGGAATAAATGATTTTCATCAAGTTCCCTTTGGAATTTTTTCACATGTAAATTTTTCTGTACCGCTCTACTCTTTTTGATTTAGTACTAAATTAGTTCTGTCAATAAATGAAATCAATCTGTCAAACAATTCATAGAATTTATTTATTTTGAGGTTATGGTACTGCCTTCTCTATTTTCGTAGAGCGGCACGTCGTGCTTTTACATGGGGAATGCAATGGTAACTTGATGAAAATCATTTATTTCCACCCTGTATATCATTACCACAAATGTGTTTCCTAAAACCTATTATGTTTGTCACATTTGCTTATTTATAAAAAAAATAATATTAAATAACTACGCATCCTAATTTTAAGAATAATATAGGTACTTGTCTATTTTAAATATTTATATATATTTATAGTTACTTATTTCAGTTATCTAATAATAATATAATTATTCTTTACCTGTCATTCGTCGACAGTCTATAAAAATTTAAAAGTTAAAATTATCATTAGATTTGGATTTGTGCATGAAAGCACAACTAACAAACCAATAAATTTGAATTACGCGCCATGCTATCTACTAGAAGTTAATACCACATCCGTTTGATGGCGCAGAAGAAGAAAAAGTTTCAAATTCCTGAAGCCGCTACTTCAATTATTTATAATTTCCGTTTATTCCGAGTGTTCCCGTTTTAATTGTTTTAGATTGTGTATTTAGTTTTTAAAATTTTAATATTTTAAAGATGTTGATAATCAGGCATTGAACTAAGGTTTTTAAAGTGACCGCCGTTAATGTGTAGTATTTTCATACTTGTTGGTAATACAGAGAACTTGCATCTTTCATGTCTAAACTAAAGTGGTTTGTTTACTGTTTGTGATTTATCCAAGGGTTTATTGTATTTCTGCCGCTTAAGTATATAGAGGCGATGCACTATATTAAAATATAAAACATTTTTTGATTATTGTGAGTTTTGAGTTTTCGTGACATCCGAAGTTCAACATAATAGTAGGTTGTCTTTTAAGTTATCTTATAACCTCATTTTTTAGCATCGTTCATATTACCGGTTTCACAAAGTTCGATTAAGCTCTGATTAACTTAATTGTGATTACATTTGAAATCTAAAGATATAAAATTTAAATCTCAGCCAATGAAGTTTCTGAATTTCGAGTTTAATGACAATTAAGTTTATCAGAAGTTAATCAAGCTTTGTGAAACCGGCCAATAAACTTGTATATTTTTTGAGTAGATTGTTTTTTTAGGTTAAAGAATTACCTAAGAGGATCTTCTGCTTATGATCTGGTTAAACCCTAATCCTCACTAACGACCAAGCTCTACAATGCAACTGACTGGTGAGAAAACAAAAAAAGCGTTTCAGAAATTTAAATAAATAAAAGTTCTATAGTAATATGTGGCACCGAGTCTTGAGGATTGCTAGATTTTCTAATAATATAATAAATTAATGTAAATAATACATTAGTATATTGTACAACTAGCTATGAAAGTCATACTTTTTTTCATACAAATTTGCAGTATTGATAAACGAGGGCGAAGCTCAAGTTTATCAAACAAATGAGTGAAAAAAAAGAGAGTTTTATAGCGTGCTGTACACGACATTTTTTGAATATTGTAAGTTGAGATATTTGTCCTAAAATTTATGTATTTATGCAAAATTCTAGAAAAATCTGAAAAACACTTTTCTTTAGCAATATGCGAGGAGATTGAAGTTTGTTTTTTACAAACACAACTAAAAAATAATGTGCTACTTTCATTATGATTTTTCGTTAAAAAAAGCCAACTTTCATAATCAATATGCAAAAAAATAAATTAATGTACCTTGTTTTAAAGTTAGCAGAGCAATCGGAACTTCGGGGTCAAGATTCAAAAGGACATGGAAAATACCAAACAGACATGACTATGGAGCGCCTCGGCTAGATCATCTTTATTTAAAAAATGTAACTTTCTATTCTAAGAAAAATAGATAATATATTTTTTTGATTGATGTGAATTTTATTTCTATGCCTAGTATTAACATTTCCTTAATGAACATCTTCAAGCAGATGTCTTAAAGATATTTTGTTAAAGATATCTTTAAGATGTTGTGAGGAAGATGTCTTTAAGATGTTGTGATAAAGACATCTTAAAGACGTCTTTAAGATACAATAAGGCGAAAATAGACATCCATAAGACGTCTTGAATATCTAAACCCTACATCTTTTGGATGTCTTTAAGATGTATTTGTGCTGTTTGGGTGAAATCATTAATTAAATCATTCTTGGGGCGAACGGCCCAAAGGCCCCATACATGGGGATCAAAACTATAATAAACGTTTAAACTTCATGAAAATTATATTAAGTTTCTATGACTGCCAAATTGTGTAATTTACAATTACACAACTTAGTTACGTTAGGTTTAGGTTAGGTTAGGTTTAGGTTGGGTTAGGCTAGGTTTAGGTGAGGTTAGGTTGAGAAAAACCCGAATTTACTTTTGCATAGCGTTAGGTTGAAAAAAATTCAAATTTGCTTTTGCATGTTTTGGTTAGGTAGTGGCATTTTTGTGGAGGTTAGCTTGCTAGCAACCAATTTTGGAGGCTTAGGGGTCCCAAAATGATTTACATATTCGGAATCTGCATAAAATTCCCGTTAAAGTGACATCAATGTAGTCAAAAAATGTTTGGTAGAGGAATTTTTTAATTGTTCCAAATTTTATTATCAAGTCAAATTATTTTTAGGGTGCCTAAAGGGGCCAGTATTTTTTGCATCTTTGTGAAGCACGAGTGCGCGAACACTACGTTTGCGTTTAGCTGTTAATTCATTTTGAAAGTAGTTTAAATAAAAAATTGTTTCTATGACCTTTTTCGTTGCGTTTTTAATTATGTCAGAATTATTCCGGGGAACACGCTGAACCCGCCTCGCGCCAGCTCTGAATTCGGTTTTACTGACATTTCAAAAAATATAAAATCTAAATATTCTACCTAAAAATACCATAAATATTATATTAACAGTATAAACACGAATATTAAATTTAATCTGTCGTAATTACAATCACCATTAAAAATACATCCCTGCAAAAAAACCCGATAAAAACTACATCATCGACTACCGCATAGTTATTGAAGACATTTTGACGTTGTACAACGCCATCTATATTTATTGAAGCGTCCCAATAGCAGGAAATTTGTTATTAATTTATATAACAACTTACGAGAAAATAACAGCATTTTGTATACTATTTGGGCTTCAAAGCTTAAACGATTGTTAATAAACAAATAAAACTACAAACTATTGTCATCATGTTAATTTAATACTTGCTTTAATTTTGATTTAATCTTAACTAATTAAATACACAAATTATGAAACTATTAACGAACTTAAACTACTTTATTTACAGGCTATTTATGTACTACAATATTTATATTACACAGATGTTTATTTATATTATTATTTTACACCTTGAGCTCATCTAATTAACTTGTTCATCTTCACGCGGTTGGCTTTATATGTCCTGTAGAAGTGTAGAAGATTCTACAATCGCTCTCGAATATTCTCGCTGGAGTGTATTCTGTGTTGCCGCCTTAAATATTTTAGTAGGCTCTCCAAATGCCCAGAACTATTCCGTCTGATTTCGCCGCCAGCCTATAGGTGGGTTTTTTCCGTTCATTACAATATTATTATCGGGACGCGCCAATAAATATTATTGATGGCGTTGTACAACATCAAAATGTCTTTGATATATGCGGTAGATGATAATATAGCTTTTAGCGGTTGGTTTTGCTGTGTTGTATTTTAATGGTCATTGTAATTTTGACAAATTAAATTTCATATTCGTATTAATATTTATGAGCATTTTAGGTAGAATGTTTGAATTTTATAATTTTTGAAATGCCAGTAAAATAAAATTGTCATTCATAGATTCCTCTCAATAATACGTTTATTCACAATCATATTGGAATATGTACATTTCTATCATTGTAAAAACCTTGGAAAGTAAGCTATTGCTATAGCAACAGCAAAGTGGTTAACAATTTCCTTTATATGTCTGTAAAGTCTTGGTCAACTTTTATTTGTAAATAATTTAAAACAAGATGTTCTATCCTATTTAAATTTAAGTTTTTATAAATGTATTTAACGCTAAAAATATCTTTCATATGTACTATTACTTTTATCTTTATTTTTCCGTATTTTATATTTAATAATACAATGGAATTAATTAATTTCGAATTTTAAAATACTAAAAGCATACATTGCCATCTACCGGCGAACAATGAAACCTTACTAAAATTTCTTTTGGTCGATAGATGGCTGATTGGAATTTATTGATAGTTTACAGAATATTTATTTAAAAATTTATAATTATGTTTCACTTTGATTATTTCAGTCTAATGATTTTAAATAAAATAGTATACATATTTTGTTGGTAAAGTTTCCAAACCTCGCGATATAATATAATATTGCTTGGCTTGTAAAGATGTCCTTTACCAACTCAACATGTTATATACTATTACAGTACTAGTGATTTTACATTATGGGTTTGTTTATTTGCCGTACCCGTAACTCGTAAATATAAGCTGATGGTCAATTCGAACACGTCGGAAACACCGCAGAAAATAAACAAGTCATCCCCTACCCCACTCTTTTCCCATTACTACTACACTCTGCAGTCGCAATTAGCAAGTCATAACTCGCGTTCTGCTTCTGCAAGATATGCCTCACTGGCTGGCATTATGTCTCTCACTATTACTGGATTGGCATGTTAGGGCTCCAGTTCCTTAGTTGCGGTTGAACGAGGCTGGACTGCAAAAGTGAGAACGGCGTGGTTCTTACATAAGTAATAGAGGCGCCAATTCGAGCGTATATTAATTCGTTGACCCCTTAGGGGCCGTAGCAATAAAGCTTAACGCAAGTGAGCCATGTAAAACAAATCATTCCAGTTACACCCAACCATAATTATGTGGGTGTAAGTGCAGTGTTTTGTGAAATACTGTACAAACACTATCAAAAAAATAAATAACAGAAGAATTAGACGACGTAAAATAAATGGTGTTTTTTGAATTTTCATAGAATCACTTGGATTCGAGGAAAATTCAGGAAATTCTTTGAGTCATTAAGTTATTGTTCTCAATGTATGATCTAATTTTAAAGTAGTCGGGATGAGAATGGGACTAGTATGGAACTTGGATAGTAGTGGCCCGCTATATAGTTTATACCCTACCTGTGTAAAAAATAGCATGATATTTGGCTTGCTGTTCTAGATCATTATAAAACCAACAGTACCTACATCGTTTTCTTATAAAACGTTAGAAAATTCTTCGCATATACAGGGTGTTTCAGAAAGAAAGGTAATCCTTTAAATGGTAGGTAGAGGGGAGGCAGTAGAGCCAATTTACCTTGACAAGTATGTCAAAAACGAAGTTTTCCAGAAAATTAATTTTAAAGTTTTATTGAATTTTGAATCCCGTCCTGACCCTGGATCTTTTTGATCCAAAATTCAATTCAACTTTAAAATTCATTTTCTGGAAAAGTATTTGTTTTTGACATACTTGTCAAGGTAAATTAGCTCTACTGCCTCCCCTCTACCTACCATTTAAAGGATTTCCTTTATTTCTTAATCACCCTGTATAATTCACATTTACATTCACTGCTACGACTGACTGCTGATAATAATTTTTTTAAAATGTTTATAATGAGTCGTATTTAGGTTTTGGGAAATAATACTACAATTTTTCAAATGATCATTTCGGATTTTTAATTTTACATGCTTCTTCAGTGAAATTAACTAAATTATAATTTTAGAACTGCAATAAAATATCTCTGTTGTATGTCTTGATAAATTGCAGTTTTTCAGTTGTAATAAATACTTTTAACTGCTTACTGCTGAGAATGCTTCAATATATTTAAAGGGTGCTTCAAGTAAAGTGCCGCTATTTTGAAACAACTTAAATATTTCATTAAAAAAAATTACCCAAACAGCTGTGATTTAAACAAAACTTGCGTTTTATAATTATAAATCTAGCGCATCCTACACTCGGACATGCTGGATGCTGTAGTACGTTTCTTTTTTAATGAATATCTATTTATCATACTTATCTGTTTGTTTCTTTGTTGTTATTAATTTTTTCTACTTTTTAATTATTTTTTACAATATTAACAGTATATTAACTTATCATTTGATTAGTATTAATTAATCATCAATTAATGTTAATTCATTTAAGCATATAAAATATGCTCTGAAATCTAGAATTTCATGTGTTGCTGTGTTGGAATTGTATAACAAAAAAGGGAAATCATTGGGAAAGATATGCATGATTCCCACTACTCTTGTGGGCCTGCAATTTTATAAATAATCCACACAAATTCCAGAAGATTATTTCGAGTATGTCCAAAACGATGAATGCTCATGCATACTATAGTATAGACCCTTAAATGAATATGCTCTTTTAGAAAACTATTAAGAACAAACAAAATTTTGTTATCAATCTGCATGTCACTTTTAAAGCAAAAATATGATAATTTTAATTCAGTTCTAATAATACATTGCTGTGATTTTCAGCACTGGTAATTGGGTGTGTCATTTGGGTTGCCTATAAATTTAGGGGTTTAGATTGAACTTGCCCAAATATTATAAAAAATAAATTAATTGTTGCTTAATAGGTAAAGGATACACTTTACATCACTTGATAATAATAAGAAGTAGATCTTAAAAGGATTTTTCACTTAAAATTAAAAAATTATTTTGACAAGTTACGATTTGCATATCGTTAGATCGGTTGACTTGGTTTTTCATATTTGAAGCCATAGTAAGGTGTATTTTCACGTGGAAATTATAAAAGGCATACTTGGAAAGGTGTATGCAAGTAATCACCACAATACTTACAGTTTTTATTCTTAAATTTCAAGTAAACCCCATGTTGGTTTAACGATGCAACAAATTTCAGCATAATTGCATAATTTTCATTAATCTTTGAACTTGCAGCTAAAATGTTTTGCTGCAATATTCTTAATTAGATTCTAAAGCACCTTTAGCAATAGAATTTTCAAGTGGGCAGCTCTATATAGAGAAGGTTTAGCCTGTTGAAGTTTATAATTTGTATCGTTTCAACCTTACCTGGTAATATAATAAAATTCTGTTAATATTTAAAATGTTGGTGCCAAAATTGTCGTAAATATTGTGTGATGGAATATGTGGATTCAGTTAATTATTAAAAAAAGGAGGGAATAAGGTGTGAAAATGTAATTATCTATAATTTTATAAAAACATGTATTGTCAAGAAATTCAAGATGGTTGCCATTGAACCCTGGAGTAAAATTTCCTTTGTGTTAGACATGCAATATACCAAAATGTAGGGAAAATTATCCTCTTTCCGATTATGTAATTTGTTTAATCATTTAATTTAAATTTTTAACAACATTTTGGTTATGTAGTTCTTATTAGGTTAGATGTTCAATTGTTTCTAGTAACTTACCAAATTTTTGTTGGTGGAGAAATGACGATCGTCATTTGTTTTACAAGAAAACATAAAAGCAGATCGAAAATCTGGTTACTTGCTTGTTGATTTTCATATAAAGCAGAAGCCATGTTGGACTGTTAAGATTTTGAGGTTATGTGTGGCAGATTTTACGTCAAGGAGATGTCAAAAAGTGAGGTTATGACAAATGTCATACAAATTGAATTAATTTTTTTAAAGTGTTTAATAATGAAAATAACATTGAACAATTAAAGTGATTTAAATAAAAAGGTAAAGTGAAGTGTTAATTTGATGTTTGGACTATTTATTTATCAGAAGAAATTTTTTTTTGAAAATGTTTTATAACTTTATTTCTGGATGAAAGCAAATTTTATAACTGGATGTAATAAGAATTTTTGAAAAATAGACAATTGATGTATGTACTCACGTATTGGAGGAAAATTGTTCAATATTTAATAGTTGTAATAAATTACAAAAGAAGACCTACAAGAACAATTATGGAAATGCGTGTTCACCAATGCTACAAATAACCAGGTAAATTTACAGAGAACTGCCAAATAATAATAGTAATAATAATAATAATAATAATTACTACAACCCATAACCTAAACCAAGGCCCCAGAAGCTATAAGCTTGTGCGGGAGGGAGGGGGCGATTATTATTATTATGTAGGCCCAATGTGCGGCTGCAGCCGACTTATAGATGGAACAGCGCAAATCCCACATTTGTGTTACAGCTAAGGAAAACTGCAGAAAACCTTAACCAGATCTGCCAGCGCCGGGAGTCGAACCCGGGCCGCTTGGGTGAAAGTCCGGCACGCCAGACATTACACTACCAAGGCTGTTTAATAATGGCAGTGTGTGCAATAATACAAGAATGGACCAAAATTTTTGAATTTAACAATTTATTTTCAAAATTTAACTTTGTTTTTATTTCGTTTCCTTTTTTTTTATTTTATTATAATTTAAGATTGTGGGATTGATCGAGTAAAAATCAAGCAAGACAAAGAACATTAACACTGTCTTTTGATTTTTATTTTGTTAAATCAAATTGGCAACATTAATTAAATGAATCCATTTTAGATAATAAGGATTTTTTTTTGTTTTCGTTTATCTTTTCATTTTTTTTTTGTTTATTAATAAAATATTTAAATGTTTAAAAGCAGATTCATTTGTGTATTTTTCTTGTTTTGTGTCCATTAATAGAATTTCGCAGGTAAAAGTTGAACAATATTTCATTTTTTTGTCAAAGAGCGACCCGACTGAAATTTTCTCATGTAATTTTCTTGAGCTTGTCTTTGGATTTTAAAATCACAGCCGGAGCAAATTTTCTTTTTATCACAAAGGTAAGTGGTGTTTGTTTCTGTACAACTTTTCAGTTTGCCTTGCTACACTAAACATAAGTGAAGTAAATTGTTGGTCAAGTGTTGTAAGGTGTATACTAGTATAGCGCATGTCACCATAAAATTTAATGTGATGTTTATTTAAACATTAAAATATAATATACCATAGCAACATGTAAAACAATTATTATTATTCAAGATTCTCTAACCAAAATTTAGTTTTATGATTTTCAGGTGGTTCAGAACAAATCTCCGTCACGACTTTTACATTATATGTTTTTTCAATTATTTGAATTTATCTTCGATTGTAGTAGGCTGGTGATTTATAATAGGGATTACAATTACACGCAAACCTCTTTTACGGGATTCTATACCTGATAAAAATTTGGTATTGATTCCATTATGAATAACAAATATATAGGGGTGTCAAGCTGTAAAGTGAAACACCTTGTATAAAAAATCCGAACATCAGAGGTGTTTGGTCATCAACGAAATGACTTTTATCTATTTTTAAATGGCTTATTAGTAATTAATTATGCATTTAAAAAAACGAAGTCAAAGAATTTATCGATATTAAAAGATTTATTTGTATAAACTTTGTTGGCCTGTGGGATTGAAACAATTAAGGGGGTGTAGCTGTTTTTTCCCAATTTAAATATAGTTTAGAATAATACGATCTACGTGTATACCAACTTTCAACTTTTTTAGACCATTTTTAACTTTTTCCCATTATGGCCAAAATGGCCATAGATTTTGTCCCTGATGGATTTGGCAGCTAATTTCTTATATATAGACTACTAGTTATAGTTACTATTCCCAAGCAGCATTTTTAGTCGTCGCTACGTACCAGCAACTACCGGTGGAACTATTAAGTTTTAGCCACTAGTCACAAGCACGTAATTGCTACGGTTTTGTTACGTGCCTGGAACCAAAATGGGGAACAATTTTTGGGTAGCAGGTACGTGGCGGCGTAGTAATTGCTACTTTCGTGGAACTTCTTTTCTCTTTGACACATCGTGTCGCGTGGCTGCTCTCTCTTGCTCTTGCAACTTAACAAATATTCTATCATTTTCTATACTATATAATGCTGGATCGTGTCACAAAATGAATTACCAGTTTATTTGTAATACGTACTTAATACAAAGAACGATGAAATGTTTGATTATTTTGTCATTCCAGTACACCAAAATTATAAACCATTGCAAATTTTCTGTTAAATATGATGATGATAGATCGAAAAATAACAAATCGCCTTCTTTAAATATATTTTTTAGTAAAAAAATGTCTAATAAAATATGATAAATATACACGAAATACTTATAAGTTGATACACATGATAGAAACCATTTTTATATTATTCCTGTTATGTTCTTTTATGTGTTTAAATAAAAGATACTCAATTATTGTCATTAATTAACTTTATTAATATTGAGTGAGCAGGGCGAATTACATACACAATGCATAGACTGTAGAAAACGTGTATCCTCCAAGCCGGCTCAAGTGTTACTGACGCTCGCCCAGGGGACGGGCCAGAATTGGTTAGTTACATCACTACAAATAAATGTTGCCAATTTCAAGCTACATACATAAAAATCCCTAAGGCACAATTTCGCACCAATTGTTATTTTTATTGAAGGTTATATGGTAAAACATCTATTAACAATTATAACAAATTGCAAATTGATTAATGATTATTGTTTAATCCAACATTTTACAAGTAAATATTGAGATGGAGTAGTTTACCAAAAATTACTTTAATGTGATTCTCCTGGGTAGCAAAAACGTAAGTTTTACATTCAATACTACTGTAAGGTTTTAGAAACTTTAAAGTAGCTTCGGGCAAGTTACTGCTACAATCATAATACCACTTTGAAGTTGCAACGACTTTAAAGTAAGTATACTAAGTGGCAATACCGTTCCACATACTTTAATAGTTACTCAGAAGTAATGAAACTACATAGTTCCAATAAATAGTAGAAACAACTACACAATTACTAAAATATTCCGAATTGAAGAAATTAAACCTATAAAGTCATAAATTTAGTTGCAGTTACGTAATAACTACTCAATCAAAGTTCCGATCTCAGTTACCGCTACTTAGATGCTGTTTGGGTTGCTATCTCTTGATATACTTTTCGTCGATTTTCTCGGGGGTCAGTTCCAAACTCTTCCTTGTGAGAAATTTGTCAGAGTCGCAATCGAAAAGGCTACAGAACCTTAAAAGTACGTTGCTTCAAAGTTATATTGATTTATAATTTTTTATTTATTTTTTTTGAGGATGATAAAGCATCAGTTAAATGTTAAAAAACAGCTCTTAAGAGGACTACAATTTAACATCTGTTAAATATTTATTTTTACTGTTTACATTTAACAACTAACTTCCATATATGATTATGATTATCTATTGACAATTTAAAGAATGAACATTCGTTCAAAATAATGAATAATTATTTTATGTTATACTACGAGCCCAATCATATAATACTTCGTACATTTCTATTTTTGTTAAATAGTACGGTATGCGATGTTAAAAATGTTCATATCTGGCGAGATTATTGGGTCAAAATTGATTTTTTGGTACCAAAATCTTCCTGATGATGTGTAGAATACGATTATTCTAGATACCATTTTTTACATTAGTAGTGAGGTCACTACAGTGAGTTAAAGCTCGGTTTAAGTAATTTGCAAATTTATTCTTAAAGAAAAGGTTACCTTTGATTAGTAGAATAACAGTATGCTAGATATCATCTATAAAAATTATATTGAGGTCATCAGAGTGGTTCAAAAGTCAATTATTTGTATTTTTTAATTAATTCTTTAAAGGTGTTGTTAAGCGAATTTACAACTTCAGCTTAATAAATTAAACAAGAAATGTTGATGCCATTTTACAAGTAAAATTTATAAATTCGTAAAAATAAGCCTGTAATTAATTTTTGAAGTTGAAAGATCTGGAACGTGTGACGGTGCATAATATTCACGGCTCACTAAACTGCTTTGGTAGTAGAAATCCGACCACAAATCAGTGCATTTCACGTGTTTGGAGGTAAATAAAAAGTGTTTATTACGTTATTTAATTACTGGTTATTACTATTGTGTAGTTACCCATTAAAGTAACATGCTTCAATGTTGTATATTCGGGTGCAAGAATACCGAAAAGGCTGGCGAATATAATTTTTCATTTCCAAATAAAGATAAAAATCTTAAAATTTACCGGCAGTGGTTACAAAGTGTGAAAAGGGTTGATTGTATCAAGAAATCTTTCCAAAAAAATCGAATGAATGACGAGAGAAAATAACTATTTGTAATAGAGAAGAACTTCGCTGATCCTATGTATTTAAATATTGAAAATAATAAATATGCAGGCATAATCTCTGCAAATATAGCCAGAGCAGAGCGTCCTTCGTTGGAGGAAGCAAAAAACTCATTATTCCAGATATAATCATTAGATGTCCTTATCATTATTACTAATAGAACGTATTTATAAATATAACACTTTAATTATACGTGAAAACTACACCTGAGTACATATTATTTTTAAAGTTATTTTTACTTTTTTATAACTTATGTAAATATTTAGTTAACACAAAATATTTAAAAAATTATTTCCTTAATCAAAATAATCTGGATCTTCCCCTTCTGCAGGACGAAACCGTGTATACACATTATTATCTTTGGAATATTCGCTTATTTTTGAAACGACACAAAGAGGTATTACCTTCCTTTTATTTTTTCCCAAAGGCAACCAAGAATTTTCCCAATAAATAAATTGATTATATGATATATGCCACCAGTACCGATGGCTTAATTCAGTAAGACGTTTTCTATTAGTTTGATCCGTTGGTAATAGCATCTGGTAGCGAGAAGCTTGCAAAGTGTCTAGATTTAACACACTATGAAAATATTCGTGCAAGATTATACACTAACCCGCCTTTGAAATTGGAAATTTCATTTGTTTCCACGCTTTAATGTGATTCATAATTTGTACGCATAGGAGCACAAAATCCGCAATTACACCAAGCGACGTTTCCGAGTCTAATATTGTCTTCGTCTTGTGATAAATCGTTAACCGATGCCTCCGAATAATTCAGAGTGTTGAAATGCATATGGTGTAATTTTATCCATTAATACACTGTATCAATAAAGATTGCAATAAACTCTTAAATAAACTAGAACTAAACCCTATACGTATAGCAAGTGCTTCTGTCGCAGGCACGCGTGACGTCACACGGACGCGTTCGAGTCGAGCGACAACGGGTTTACAATACTTTTAAGAAATGGAAAAGTAAACTATTATTGTGCTGACATTGATGACGTCAACAATATTTTCTCAAGATACACATATAATAATAATTTACAGAATACAAAATTACATGTTCACAAATCAAAACCAAACTTGTCACTGGAATAGTAGTTTGTGCAACAAGGGTGGATATGATGCATATATCGCACGAGGACGAAGTTTGAGGCAGTGCCTCAATCGTTCGAGGGCGATATAGGCATTCCACCCAAGTTGTACAGTATCTTTTTTCTTCGACTAAGCAAAACAATTACAAAATAGACTGCATGTCTCCTTGAGAAATTGAATATAAGGATTAACCTATGCGTTTATCCATGCTAAAATATGGTTCGTAAAATCCCACTGTCATTGTAGAATTTTTAAGAAGATTATTAAAACTTTGCAGAAATTAATATTTTCGAAAAGAATATTATTATTATTTTTAATTTTGTTTTATAAAAAAAAATTAAAAAAGAATTATTCTCAAAGCTGAAATTGAACCTGCATCAGTCAGCTTGTTTATTTATACCTAGCTTCTACCCGACTGAGCTACCAAACTCCATCACCGACTGTGTCTACTACACTTATTATAAAAGTAGGTTGTACTTATTTAAATGATTTAATATTTATGTATTTTTAATTATAAAAGTATAATTGTTAAAGGGACTTCAGTCCCAAGTTCTTCCAGTCGAACTATTCATAGTTATTTCACTTTATTTAATAAATAATTACAGGTTGATTGGTATCAAAAATAAATTCTTTAGAAAATAAACTGGAATTAGACATTACAATTTTAATTCTAGTTTACTTACCATTCCTTCCAGACTGATCTCTTGCACCACTCTGGTTCATGCCTTGAGCCATATGTGGTTTGGGGAGTGAGACCTACATGGGGCGACTTTATGAAGGGACAAACATACTGACAAACAAATTTTGGATTTTAGTATATAGATTTTAGGTTTAGGTAATATTTTAAAAATTGAATAATTTTTCGATTTATCCAACTACGTTTTTTATCAGTATACATCCTTTTTTTTAGCTATGTTACAATATGTACTTAATAATAATAAAAAATTATAAAACTGTTAAAGGGCTTTAAGGACGGCTTTTGTTGGAAAAATCAAGTTTTGTAATTTCATTTAGAACACCAAAATCTACAAACTCTCAAAGTTGCAAAATTTCAGGTTGTTTCGAATTATATAGGAATCTAATTAATGGCAAGCTAATTATTGGTAAAAATCAATTTTTTAACAAATATAAATGCTTTTTCTACAATAATATAATTATTACATAGATTATATGATGTAAACATACAGCATAAAAACTTAAAATAAAAAGTAAATTCAACTGTTTGGAATCATTATCAAAATTTAAAAAATCCAAGTTCTATCTTCACTTTTAGCCACTTCAGAGGTTCTTTTCAAGTATCTTTTGAAAGTGTCTTCTATTTTCTTTTCGGTGCAACTTTTCAGCAACGGTTTTAAAGCAGCACCTAAAAATAAATGCAAATATAATTAATATATTGTGCACATAGCTTTTATCAATGCAATACCAGCATTCAAGATTGAAAAATGCCATATGCCTAAACCAGTGACGGTTTGTACACTTTTGGATGTTCTGCTAGCAGACGGCAAGTATATATTAACTGGTTGCTTAGCAGCCGATTACACGGGTTGCACCTGTGATGCTAACAGAATATCCAAAACAGTACATAGTAACCTCTGCTGGCATCGGGTCATACATGGATTTATTTAAAATCCAAAAATACAATATAAAACTCAGATGTTTTATTTGAAAAACATAAATCTTAGATCCGTAGCTTTTTTTGGCAACTTTGTTATTATTAAAAATATGAAATCCATTAAATTAGCAAATACTTTTATTTTTTCATGCTAGATTACGATAATAAAAAAAGATTGAGCAGTGTGCTACTGTTATATAACAGAGACTTGCACTTTAATGTTAATAAGTTACCCTGTATATTATTTTATTTTTGAATTCCTACTTTATGATCTTTGAACGACCACAAAGAGAAAACTGTTGAATCATCGGGAAATGAATGCCCCTCCCCTAGCTTTTCTAATCCTCTATCGGCAGGTGCCAATTTCCAGTCCGTCCAGAACTTTAAATTTTCATACTATATTTAGTTAAATTGAAAGGAGAGCAAGTGAATAGAAAATTGAGATAGGGAAGTAACATTCTTACCTCTACCTTGGATTTCTGAGAAAACTGAAAATTTTAAAAATTTAAATCTTTTAGGAATCAATAATATGCATATTCCCTATGTTAACAACTGCTTAGCATCTACTCTGTACATTTATTATCATCTTTGATCATAAACAGAGCGAGGCAGACCTTGCTAAAGGGCAGTTATCTACGCTATCCTGTGTAGCTGTGTCTATAAAATTATGATGTGATGGACGCTCTTCAAGATTTTATACGTGCGGCTGCACAAAATTGAACATCAACTATACATTTGGCAAGGTTACGCTTCCCTCTTATCATGATACATTAAAAATGTTACTTACCCTTAATTAGCGTGGCCATAAAAAGAGCAGAAAAGTTCTTATGTTTGAAGCTTATTCAGAAATATTTCATTTTTTATCATGATTTGTCAGCAATCTTTTCCAAGCTCTTTTTACAAATTCGTTCACATTGTCTCCTCCAACAACGATGAAAACAAATACCTAACAACCGAAAACCGAATGGCGGCTTATAATGGCTTTACGGGGATTTACTGTTGGCACTGAGTTTGCGTAGTACGTCTTTTATGATCCGTGCATACTGACGTCATACACATGCTGTCTCATTTTTATATTAGCGGAGAAATTTAAATAGCTGTATTAATTAAAAAGAAAATATTTTTAACGAGTTTATGATGGTATGAACGTATGAAATATATAATAATATAATAATAATTGCTACAACCCATAACCAGGAAACCAGGCCCCAGAAGCTATAAGCTTGTGCGGGAGGGAGGGGGGCGATTATTATTATTATATTAATATACTTTAGTATATTAAAGAGTATTCCATAAAGTACAGAAAATATAATTAATTTAAAACACGGGAGAAGCAATTTTCGGATATTCCATAATAGTTTTAATTCTTTGTTTAGAGAACTACATAATGTAGTATTTAATAACAATAAGAAAAATGTGTATTCATAGAGGTCCTTGTTAAGCTCTCAAAATTATATGTACATGTAACAGACTATTCTTAAAAAAAGATCCTTATCTGAAGTTCAGACCGGCTTTTTTATGACTTTGAAGTCACGGGCCTACCATGATCTAAACTGAACGTCCAGTGGACATCTTTTGTTAAAATAGATTTCTAGAATAATTGTTAATCTTAATCTACAAATTGTTTGTTTGTAATCATTTTGTAATTCCTATTAGAACGTATTATGGACCCAAATCGAACGTCTGCCGGACATGTTTTGTTGTAGGTACTTCTGTAAAACGTTCCCCTATGAACGTCCTTTTATGGACCCAAACCAATCGTTCGCTGAACGTCTTATGCTGTACTTCTGAAAAACGTTCTCATGTGCACGTCCGCCAGACGTCTGTACCATGTTCTGGAACTCAAGGGCCTGTTATGGGCCCAAAACAAACGTCCGTTGGACGTCTCTTGTTGTACTTCTGAAAAACGTCTGCGTGTGAACGTCCGCCAAATGTCCGTATCTTGTCCTGGGATTAAGGGCTTAACTGTGGACCCAAAACAAACGTCCGCTGGACATCTTATGCTGTACTTCTGAAAAACGTCCTCAAGTAAACGTCCCTATCATGTCCTGGGATTCAAGATCCTACTATGGGCCCAAAACGAACGTCCGCTGGACGTCTGTTGTTGTACTTCTGAAAAACGTCCGCCAGACGTCCTGGGATTTAAGGTTCTACTATGGACCCAAAACAAACCTCCGCTGGACGTCTTTTGTTGTACTTCTGAAAAACGTCCTCGTGCGAGTGTCCAGCAGACGTCCATTTTACATCCTCGGACCTACAGTACCTACAATGGACCTAAAAAGAACGTCCATCGGGCAATGTGTGCTATTAGGGTTATTTAGTTTTTAAAGTTTTACACTTTTTTTTTAAATTGATTTTGTATCTTTAAAATCCTAAAAATGAATAATATCATAAAACAATCAACTACTAGCCATATCTTTCTATTTTAGAAAAAGTACACTATCTTCATTCTAGAACTCAAATTTCTTTAAAACACATGAGTTCATCGTCAACTTTCAGATTGTAATTCAACTGAAAAAATGGTTCAATAGTATTCTTATTTCATATATGAAGTTACATTGTTTTAAAATTGTGTTCAAGTGGATATTTAATTATAATATGTATTTGTGAGATGAATTCATTTACTGGACTTAAATTTCTTTTTCTCATGAATTAACATGTGTCTTCTAAGAGTAGCATTCAGTGGACATTTATAATTACATAAATTACATTCGAGTAATTTCATGTCATTATGAATTAGCATATGTCTCGTAAGCTGAATTCTTCGGGAACTTTTATAATCACATAAATTACATTGAAATGGTTTCTCATCATTATGAATTAGCAGATGTTTTGTGAGCCGTTGTTTCTGGGAACATTTATAATCACATACACAACATTCAAATGGCTTCTCACCACTGTGAGACAACATGTGATTTTTGAGGTTACGTTTTTGTGAACCTTTATAATTACATAATTTACATTGAAATGGTTTCTCATTACTGTGAGTGACTATGTGAGTTTTGAGATAACTTTTTTGCGAACATTTATACTCACATAAATTACATTCAAATGGCTTTTCTGCACTGTGAGTGAGCATGTGCTTTTTGAGAAGATGTTTTTGTAAACCTGTATAATCACATAACATACATTCAAATGTCTTCTCACCACTATGAATAAGCATATGCCTTTTGAGATTACCCTTCAGTGAACATTTATAATTACACAGATTACATTCAAATGGTTTTTCACCACTGTGACTAAGCATGTGCCTTTTGAGACCATTTTTTTGTGAACATTTATGCTCACATAAATGGCATTCAAATGGCTTCTCACCACTGTGATTGAGCATGTGATTTTTGAGAAGACGTTTTTGTGAACTTGTATAATTACATAACATGCATTTAAATGGCTTCTCACCACTATGTCTAAGCATGTGATTTCTGAGCTTGCTTTTTAAAATACATTTATAATCACATAAATTACATTCGAATGGTTTTTCACCATGGGCTAGCATGTGCCTTTTGAGATACCCTTTATTAAAAAATTTATCATGAAGTAAATTGCATTCAAATTGTTTTCCACTTCTATGAGTGAACATATGCTCATGGTAATTAGCGCCATCCAAAAATTTGAGCTGACATGTGTTACAGTTGAATTTGCCATCAGTATTCAGTTGCTCGTGTTTTTCTAAATTGCTAGTGTTAATGAAAAGTTTCTGTTCATCATCAATGTATGTTTTAATTTCATTTGGCATACTGCAATCTTCTGTGACTTCTGGTTCTATTTTGATATCGATTTCATTTTTGACTATAATTGCCTCATCGTTGTCCATTGTGTCTATTTATAGAACTATAACAACCTGCAACAAACAAAAAAATAAGTAAGTATGAACAGCATCCAGAATCCAGATTGCTGTCAAAGTATCAAGTTCCTGGACGAATAACCTCAAATGATACAAAAAATTGCTTTCGATATTTCAAACATTTAATATTTTTAAAACTTCAGTTCTTCAAACTGTTTGACGTCCAGCTTCCCTTTAAACTAACCTATTTTGGATTGACCTATGGAACAACCTGAGGGAACAACTTTGGATCACAATTCTGACAAATCACAAAACCTAACCTGTAAATGCATCAAAACAAACAACTTTTTCATTGCTGAGAGTGAAATTTGAACTGAATGAAATGTTGATGCAATGATGAATAAATTTGACGTAAATTAATTGAGAAAAAAATACATTAAAGGTTTCTTACAGAAAAACATAATTTTTCACCGGAGCGAATTTAGTAGTCGGAATCTCGGAATTGATTGCGAACGGCTTTGCTCCCAACTTCCATTAATTGTAGAAATGACGTGCGGTATTGCGAGTGGAACGCGCCACAAGGTCCGTAAATGTATAAACAAGCTTAAAAATAGAGGTCGTCGCAATGCCGCCATTTTCGCGCTAGGTAACAGTTGCTATACGGCTGGTATTGAAGCCGACACGATTGCCATATGAGGCGCTTGACATTCTAAAACGTTGAATTAACGCTTAGTACCAAAAAGTATACAACTGCAAACAAGTCGAGTTGTCGATTATTCCTGTTTTCTGTTAATCAGCATGTTCCTCCATCTTCGCGCTAGCTGCATAGTGGAAAGTGTATGAGATGACCTATCTTTCTAAGCTTGCTTAGACATTTGCGGACCTTGGACGCGCCAAAGATTGATCTGCACTCTCGCGGGATTTTGTTAAAAAAAATTATGATTAAATGCGGTAACTCTGTTGCAATATGTAAAATTAACAGCTGACCTGTAAAAGTTTTACAAGTTAGTAGAATTTGACATTTATAGAACAATTGTCATAATAACATCCACACACTACGCACACTTCCACGGATCATAAAATTATTTAAAAAGTGTCACATTTTGTTGTCATTATTAGGACTAGGACCAGTTTTTATAGATACAATAATAAATGTTGTGTGTTGTTTACGAATAGATAACAAATAAAATATTATACATTAAACGCAAGGTAACGTTTTTACGGGCTCAAGAAGGTGACAGGCTCGCTTGTCGGTTTGCTAGTCATTTCTTTCTAGCACGAATATAAAAAAGGCTTACCTTGCTAATACTGTAATAGTATATTACATAACGAGAGTGGAAAGTGGCATTTTCCGTACGAGTGTGAAATTTACGCACGAGACTCGAATTTTTATTTTTCAATATAATCTCCCCTAATGGTAATACAATTATTACAACGTGGAATTAATAATTCAATGAGTAGGTATGGCGGCACCTGAGCCAGACGTTTTTGAGGGGGTAATTGAGGGGGTAATGGTAAGTACGGAATCTGTATTACCGACATTCTGTATTACCGGCATTTGGTTCGTCACTCGGTTAAATGGCAACGCTTTGCTAGGGGAAAACAGATGGCCCCAGTGTCGTTTTACGTCAAATCTGGGGATTTTTTATGTCGATCTCTCTCTAATCTAGGGACTTTTTATGTCGATCTCTCTCTAATCCAGGGACTTTTGTCTCGTTAAGTGTCGAAGTACGGTATCTGTATTACCGACATTCTATATTAGCGGCATTTGGTTCGGTGCTCGGCTAAATGGTGTTAGTGTTGCTATTGAAAAACAGAGGGCGCTAGTGTTTTATTATTTCCACGGCCTACTAGATTCATATAAGCTTGGCGAAGCTTATATGAATCTAGTAGGCCGTGATTATTTTTTTCGCGCTCTAACGGATTACAGATGTACTGCTAGTTGTTAATAGAGGGCGTCATGAAGAAATCCGTATTAGCGATTACGTATGTACCGGTGATGGAGAGCGCCAAGGTTTCATTTTATATTTTATGCAATAAATTTCACTGATTTTCTCAAATAATTATTTCATATTGCTATTAATAATTTAGAGTTAAATTCTGTATTATCGGCAGCATGTATACGTTTAAGAGATGGCGTCATGAAGGAATACCGACAAACTGTGTACTACTACAAGAGGGTGTCATGAAGAAATCTGTATTACCCGTATGTAGAGGTCGCTTAAAAGAGAACTGTATTAGAGACCCTTCAATTAGAGTCTGGCCATGGCAATCATTTTATATCACAACATGTGGCGCTAAATGTACCCGAGCTATCTTTATCATTATAAATTGTATACCTTTTAAAAGTTCTAATATAATATTACGTCAACTTGAGAGATTGATTGATCATATAGTTGATATATTAATTAGCTACATTTTTCTCTTTCACAACCAATCAATGAAACGAAATAGTTCTAAAAGATGAAGCCATGAAAGAATATGTATTGCCGACAAAATATGAACTGCCAACAGAAGGCGTCATGAAGGAATCTGTATTATCCGCATGTAGAGGACGCAAAGAAGAAATCTGTGTAATCGATGCTAATAGAGGTCATGATTGTAAAAAGAAATCTGTATTATCACCTAACAATTTAGGGATATTTGCTAATAGATGTCGAGTCTACCACATTAGATCTATAGCCCCTTTACTTTCAAATAGTAGCGACAACCATTGATCTCGCCGCTGGAGCAAAATCACGTTGGCGACATTGAATGTTACCAGATTTGACATTCTGTCGCAATAAATCTTAGGTTTAATGATAGTCATGAACAAAAATATGCACAGTTTAACATTAATTTGATAATGGGCATTCATGTTCTGTAAAAATGACCATATTAATATGACATATACTTCTGTAATTCTAATTTTTGAATAACTTTTTATTAAAATTCCGCAACACCATGCATGTAGTAATTTCTTGTTTATTAAAGTTTGTATCAGGTTTGCTCCACGATGTCGCTACTATATGAAATATAATAATAATAGTCCCCTTTCACAGGCCATGAAGGCCCATTGGGGTATAGCAGGGTAGGCTACTATTACTCGAGCCGTACGGTACTCAAGGGTGGTAAAGTGGCTAGCTTTACGCACCGACCGCCTATTATAACCCCAGGAAATGATTTCCCAGGTACTCATTTTCACAGGCTGAGTCGACCTGGAAGCCTTAGATATTTAAAAATTCCAATGTATCATTCCTGGGATTCGAACCCAGGACCTCAAGAATGGTAGTCAAGTGTCATACCCACTGAGCTACCAGGGCTACCACTATATGAAATAGAGGGGCTATAATTAGATCATAACGCAACTATATAAAATATATAAAAGCCTACAAATATATAAAAGTTCATTTACGCAAATTAATTAAATTCCTATTTTATGATACTGTACAATTTATGAAACACGTTCTGGTTGATTCGGCCATCTTTTATCCCGACTACTACTCGGCGACCATCTTTTATCCCTAGTTCTATATGCAGAATTTGTAATTCTGTCTATATGTCTATTAAATTTTAAATTATACTGAAAAGTTACACCCAAGTCTTTAATTTCGTTAATGTGTATCAGTACATGTTGATTCATTTTATATTTGAATTTTTGTATGTTCTTTTTCCTACTATATGACAGTATATCACATTTTGAATAATTGAAATATAGTTTATTAGTGTAGCTCCTTTGGGCTATACTATCTAAGTCATTCTGTAACTGCAATGAGTCATATTCATTATCAACTATCCGATACAGTTTGAAATCATCTGCAAATAGTAGATAATTCGAGTGTCGTATTGAGACAGGGAGATCATTTATAAATAACACAAAAAGGAGCGGACCCAGATTGCTACCTTGTGGTATACCTGACCTTGCCAAGAACTTTTTCTGAGTGAATACCTTTATATGTTACAATTTGCTGTCTATCTTTTAAATATGACATCATTAGGTTTACTAGTTCATTAGATAATCCGAGTGTTTGTAATTTGCTTATTAAAATATCGTGATTAACTCTTTCAAAAGCCTTAGCAAAGTCAGTATACAACACATCCACCTGACTATGATTATGTAAAGCATTTGATATGTACTCCGTAATAATACAGATATTTGTTTCTGTTGATCGATTGTTCACGAAGCCATGTTGTTCACAAATAATTGTATTTTTTTAAAAAGAATATAGTTTAGTGTATAATATTTGTTCATGATTTTAGCTATAGCATTTAGAATTGATATTGGTCTGTAATTTGCAAACAAACGACGATCTCCACTTTTGAAAATGGGACACACTTTAGAGATTTTATATTGCTTCGGAAAGGTACTTGTACGTAATGATAAATTAAATATTATACTTAATGGTTCAATAAAAAAATCAGCACAGGCTTTAAAGATATACGGTGGTATATCGTCCGGGCCAGCAGTCTTTTTTGGTTTTAATCTTTTTAGAGACTGTAAAATATCGTCAGGGGTTATTTCTTTTAATTGAAACAAGTCGGAGGCATTGTTGACATTTTTATCATCGTCGATCGTATAGCTGCTTTCGTCTAGATACACACTAGAAAAATAGTCTGCTAATTCTTGCGCTATTTCTGCACTTTCCGTTATTTCAACCCATTATTTAAAAATGAGTCCGCTGTGTGGAAATTTCTTTTTTTATTTTTTACAAATTGCCAAGATTGCTGTGGATTATTACATATAGATTCCTGAATATCTGAAAGATGTGCCCTATAAGCACGTTTTATTTCTATATTTACAGCAGCACGTAGTTCTTTGTATTTCTCAGCGTGAAAGGGTGAACGCGACTTTAATTTATAGAATTTATTTTTTTCCTTTAAGCTATTTATTATTTCTGGGCTAAACCAAGTTGGGTATGATTTAATATGATTAGTTTTATATTTTGGTACACATTGGTTTAGTAAATTGTATAAAATATTATAGAATCTTTCGACCGCTTCGTCAACCGATTCGCTATCTGCAATGTTATCCAATTTTGATTTTTAAGTAATGTATATAGACCATTCGGTCAAGCAGAGGGCTTACGTCATAATCTGTTACCAACGTAAATTAGCAACTATTCCAATACTTTTACGCCTAAGAAATGTCATTTATGTTGGTATTACGATTATTACGTTTATTTGCATCTTCCAAACGAAAACAATTATCCATTGTTGTATCACTGCAAATGTTTTATCAATTTGGCAAGTTGAAACGTCAGAGAGGTTATTAGACAGTTAAATACTATTTCTACCTTGTTCTTTAACCATGCCGAAACCATTTAGTTTGCAATTAGGAACCCATCCCTACACCACCGTTCAAGCTCGAGGCTTGAACATCTCATATATAGCATATGTATATATCATAAAATTGATACATCTCACGAATTATACCTTGTTGTTTTACGTTGTTTAAATATATAAGAAGAGACCAAGCAAATTTAAAAGGTATTAAAAAAACCAACGAAGAAAACGGTTTTGTTTTGATAAAATATGTTACGTTAGTTGTTAGTTACAAATTGGGTTTCCTATGGCTGATGTATATTAAAGTTTGTAAGAGAGAAATTACACAAATTTCAATTAAGAACTTTATTTTATTTTATTTCATTTCGTATTTCAAACAGTTGTTTATATACTACAATTGGTAAAATAAAGTATATCTTTATCTCCGTTGTCAATGACACCGGAGTTCAAGACGTTCTTGATCTCCGCTGTTGTTGGCAACGTAAAAATCATTTGATGTTGCATAACAGTCACACATGACATGCTGCTTTTTATCTCCTTGGTTACGCGCATGACAAAGCAACTTGCTTTTTCATACAATAAATTCGGATGAATTTTAAAAGGGAGAAATTAGGATTGAAATACGAAACAAAATAAAACAACTTATGCAATACGGAGATCAAGCTTCTTTAAATCGCTTGATCTCCTAATTACATAATATATGTTATTTTATTTTATAAAATTTATTTTATTTAGAACTTTATTTTATCAATTGCTGTAAAAATATACACTATTTATAATTCGATTTAAATATTTCAGTTTTATTTAATTGTAACTACAACCACTTTGCCGTTGTTTACATAACCAAAATAAACCAAAAAAGCCAAAATACACACCATTTCACAAACACTCCTAACCTAACCTAATTTTGAAAATGAAATGTCAGAAATTATTGGTATTTTTATCTTTAACATGTTTACAAAGTATGTCACGTGACTTATGACGTAAGCCTTCTGCTTGACCGAATAGTCTATATAATAAATGAAAATCAGCTTTTTTATATTGGTACTTATCTAGATTATTATTGCATTGAGGTTTCCATGTAACATTTAGTTTCATCTCAATATCTAGAGAAGGATGGTGATTATCTTCAGTTACTAACGGATTATAAGAATGTTCTATATTTAAATTTAAGGTTGAAAGAATTAAATCCAATGTTTTATTATTGGAATTTACAATAGAATTATAAGTTTGTAAGTTATGATATGACATAAAATTATATAAATTGCGGGATAAATTCGTATCACTTAAAAAGTCGTGATTTATCCCCTGTACACTAGAAATATTAAAATCCCCAGCAATAAATAGTTGATGTGTTAATAGTATATCTTCAAATTGATCGAAAAGTTCAAAATAAGAGTCATACAAAGAATTATTTGAAGCTGGTTTAAAGTAAACAACATTAAACAATATTTTATCCACAATTACCTTATAATTGAAGTTTTATCCACACTTACGAACCGTATAAAGTAACACTTTATCCACTAGTGGAATAATGAAATCACTTTATTCCACTAGTGGAATAATGAAAAAATACAATCTTAAATCAATCGCATTCTATTTATTATTAATATTGACATTAACATTTACATTAATAGACATTTCGTTTTTTGTTTTATCATATTTCACTTCGTTTCCATTAATAAGAAGCTTGTAGTTGTTATCGGTTCCAGAACGAATAGTAGTTGTAGGAACAATGGACGTCTCCTCTAGTAAGGAACGACTAGTACCAGGAGAACCTTGGATTTTTCTTGAGATATCAAGCTTATTATTAGATACAGAATCTTCGATATAAGTTTCTGCTATGGCGGAGCTCCTCCACCCACCATGTCGTTTAATTGTTGTAAGATTAGCACCTCGATTGGCCAGTAAAGTTGTTGAAGTGCGTCTCATGCAATGGCCGGTATAAGCTTCTGCGTTCGCCAGATTCAAAAACGAAGCAACTATTGAAGGAACTTTCGATAAAGTGTTAATTCCAACAGGTTGCGATGTACATTTTTGATTAACGTATCGTAAAAAGAATCTCTCAATGGATAACTTCTTCGGACGGAAGGACATGTATTTCCTACACTTCTCCACAGTGTTGATAGAGAATCCTTCTTCTAGAATTGTGAATTTTCGTGAAACGCCCGTCTTGGTATCTGGTATCGAAACAATCAGGTATGCGCCTCTGTCTTCTACTTCACTGATTTTCAAATTTGTCAGCTCACAGCATCGACAGGCACCAGACACCCCCATTATTAATGCAACCTAAAATATTCCAAAATTTATTATCTACAATGTCTATGTAATGACAGAGATTACCTTGATCATCAAATATTCTTTATCGCAAGCTCTTGTCAAAAACTCTTCCACGTGTGTTCTTTCCAATACTGCAGCTTTCTTCGGCCTGTATCCTTTTGACTGATTCTTCAGATAGGCCATGAGCTTACTATATTTTCCAATGTCTATGTTTTTATAGACCTTTATAGCGGCCTTCAGCATCGAGTACTTCGACCACATGGATGAAATTGCATACCTTTTCTTCAAATTTAAGAAATACGATAGCAGAACTTCCTCACTTATTGTCATTACCCCCCGTTCTTCCTTCCATTCATTAAATTCTGAAAATACCTTTTCATAATGTTCCCTGGACTTCGCAGGCAATAACTGGCGAGTCGCTTCTTCAGCTTCCTCAAGAATTGTCTCAGGAATAGTATCACTTTCTTCCATTTTCACCAACTTGCACGGCGTTTTGTACAAATGGAGTCGATAAACAATCGAAAATAAATAGCGACGATTCAACACCTCCCATGTTTTTTAGTTAATTTCAATGATTTTTGAGGTGACATCCGCTGTCAGAGTGTAATGTCAAATCATTTTTTGATGACATGAGATGAAATTTTGGCGATTCTGATTTTAAATCGCTGTAATTGTAGATAAAATGTTGTATTGCAATTCGTGTTTCACTCGCATTTTATCCACTTAAGAAAATTAAACGCTCGAGCAAGCTCTCGCGTTTAAACATTCTTGCATGGATAAAATGCTCTCTGAAACACTTATACAATAAATAACTATTATTACCTTTATACTTTAACTTTATGAATAAAGTTTCCAATTGTTCGCTTGAATATACCAGGGTCGATTCAATTTCTCTTTTAACAGCTAACAAAATGCCCCCTCCTCTTTCATTTCCACCCCTATCCCGTCTATAGACAACTTATCTATCATCAAAGTATTCACCGTCGTAGAAATCTTCGGTTAACCATGACTCGACAATCACTATTACGTCATATGAGCTACTTGATACCTCCTGAAAAAAATTATTTGATTTAGTTCGCAAACCCCGTACATTTTGATAAAATATTTCCATATTCATACATAGAATCTAAAAGATAAATTGAAAAAGATAGAACAAGATTAATAAAATAAGAAAATAATCAATATAAAAAAAATAATTTGATTAAGAATAATAAATTGATTTATGTAATAAACTAGCTCCCTAAAACACCCAAAACAAAAGAAAATCAATTCAAACAATATTCCATCTCACCTTAAAATAAATTCATATGAGAATTTTTACAAAGTAAAACCAATTTATTTCATACTGCAATTATTGGAATATTGGATTAATTTAAAAAAATTATATAAAATAAATTTCCATATGCAAAATATGGACATCTATGAAGAACGGGTATCCATAGTAACTGATTGCGTACTAAAACATTGTCCAGTTGATTGATTGTATTTGCGTCCGCTAAAATTTTTTACAGTCATACTAGACTGTAATAGTTATTTATGCACAAATGCATTATAATTAGACTATTATTGCAAGACTCATCTAAACATAAACGTCTTTTTTTGACCCAAGGGCCTCTTTATGGTCAGACGGGCAATAACGAAAAGTCAATTAAATGTCAGAAGTTTTTTTGTAGAACTTGATTGGTTCTTAATATAATTTGTAAACTTATCACCAATGAAAATAAACTAAAATTAAATATTTTGGAATAGTAACTATAGTAACGAACTTCGTATAATCACATAAGTATACGCACAGCTGCTTGATGTACCTATGTACTCATTTAATTATATTTTTACACAATAATAGATTTGACATTAAAAACTTAATCTGTGCATAAAATAGTGTATGTATAGTGGGCATAACTTGCTTTTAGGGCCCTACAGCCTTTTCCTAGCCCTCGGCTGACGCCTCGGGCTAGAAATAACGTTTCTGGTCATAAAAGCTTCATTATGCCCTTAACACATAAATAACTATTATGCAATAATAGTCTAATTATAATGCATCTGTGCATAAAATTTTTTACAATCATACTAGACCGTAAAATCGCATGTTCTGGACTAAAAAGTTTGACGTAAAACTGACAAATGTGACACAGTATGATATATATTATGTAATTATAACATCCTCGAAGATGTTATAACGCCTCGGCTGGCGCCTCGGCGTTATAATACATCTTCTCAGATTTAAAGTAGCTTGATCTCCGTATTGCATAAGTTGTTTTATTTTATTTCGTATTTCAATCCTAATTCCTCCCTTTTAAAATTCATCCGAATTTATTGTATAATGAAGCAAGTTGCCTTGTCTGTGTCATCATACGCGTAACCAAGGAGATAAAAAGCATCATGTCACGTGTGGCTGTTATGCAACATCAAATGATTTTTACGTTGCCAACAACAACGGAGATAAAGAACGTCTTGAACTCCGGTGTCATTGACAACGGAGATCAAGTTATACTTTATTTACTAATTGTTTATATACATAAACAATTGTTTGAAATACGAAATGAAATAAAAATTTTTATTTAATACTGTGTCACATTTGTCAGTTTTACGTCAAACTTTTTAGTCCAGAACATGCGATTTTACGGTCTAGTATACCTGTAAATTACTATTACAGTCTAGTATGACTGTAAGAAATATTACCGGACGCAAATACAATCAATCAACTGGACAATGATTTAGTACGTAATCAGTTACCATGGACACTCGTTCTTCATAGATGTCCATATGTTGCATTCGGTAATTTATTTTATATATGTTTTTTAAATTAAACCAATATTCCAATAATTGCAGTATGAAATAAAACGCATTACGTCATACGTCCTGGAAATGGTCTTACAGTCTCGTTTCGATGTTCCGGACTCGGCTCCTTCGTCGCCTTGTCCGTAACATCTTACTCTACTGTAAAATTCCATTTCCAGGACATATAACGTAAATTACTATTACACTAACGATAATGTGAAATAAAACAATAATTCATATCTATGCATAAATATTAACAGGCATAAACAAAAAGATAATAGTTTTGTTTTTATCTTACGTAATTAACGTTTTTTTGTGGTACGTGTTGTCACATTTTGACTTTTTATATTTATATTTATTTTCCCATCAGATGTCCAAACGTTTTCTTTTTTGAAAAAATCTACAGCCTGCTTATATAAATTTAACCGCTTTTGAGTAAGAGATTTGGTTATAATGCATTTTTTGTTTTTTAAAAGTTTTTTATTGGTGAAAATTATATTTCTAACCCTATAAGAACAAAATCTTACTATTATTGGCTTTTTATTTTGTAGGGTTTTTGATTTAGTATTTAATCTATGACATCTATCAATCATATTAACTTCAAAACTGAAATTTGGTACTTGCAGCGTATTATTAATAAAATTCACCACAACTTCTTCGACGTCTTCATCCTTTGTTTCCTGGACTCCGTGTATCACCAAACCGTGCCTCCTGGAATAGTTGTTCAAATCATCGACTTGATCCTCAACATCGACTATCAAATTTTTTAAATCCATTATATATCCCATAAACTCATTTCTGAATAGTTCAAATTCTTTATGGATTTGGTCCAGTTGTAGTGTCTCATCGTTATCTTCATTTCTCATTTTGGTAGCAGCATTAACAAGTTTTATTTCAAATTCTTTAATTTTATTTGTAAATGATTTCTCGAGATTATTTATCATTTTCATATCAATATTTGTTTGATTCATGTTTACAATTTTTGTTATCAACTTTGCATGTTTGTATTTTTATGATAAATACTTATATGTGTATTTTCACTTTATTAAGCTTATTGAAATACGTTTTTTAGGTTTGTTTAATTAATACAATATTTCTAGAGAGAAAATAAAACAACAAGCCTGTTTTATTTTGATCTGATCTTGCATCTGCGCATTATTCGAAGAAAGTGGTAGATTTCTTGAAAGCTAAAAATTGCAATTTGTAAGCAAAACCGATAAGCTATCAAATCTGCCTCATTATCGACATGTTGAGCACTATTGGGCTTTCGTAAAGCAAAGTATAAGCTTCTTAATAAACCAGCTTTCAGGTTTCAAGTCCAAGATGGATTCAACTTGGCGAAGAATATCAAACCAATCGTAACGCAATCGGGAAATAATCTGTTTAACAACTTCCGAAACAACTTGCTGATTGTGTCCAAAAAAGGACTACTGTCAGTATAATTTTTAATATTTATAAAAAGTCTTTTTGTTCAAGTTTTTCTTATTGGTCTATTTCTAAAAGTCATCAACTAGTGTCTCTAACCCAGGAAATTGTGCTCCGGGAATTCTCCAATTTTTTATTGTTTGGAGTCTCGGAAAATATATTCTCTTGAGTCTCTAGGGAGACAGGGGACTTTGTATACAAAATATTCAATTAAAATTCTTACTTTAGAATTAAGGTTTCATTTGTTTCAACTTTTTGAACAAATTATTAAAAATGGACAGTTTTGAACAAGAATGTCGCCTTACAGAATTGATTTTTTTAACCAGTCCTTTTTCAAGGAAACTAGTAAACAACCGTTTGAAAAACATACAAATTATTTACAACTTGTCTATGAACAATCAATAAAGGGAAAGGGATTAGTTTCAGTAACAAGCTTTCGTTAGGCCATTCATTAAGCAAACTATTCAATTATATCCAAAAAGAGTTTCATCCAGCGATTGCTATTTTATTTATAAACAGGTACTAATATTTTTAAATAGTAGTCTCCCTAAAGACCAAAACAGAATGTTTTAATTTTATTGTATTTATTATACATGCAAATAGGAATGTTAGTTTTCTCTCCATACAATTCTAGCTTTCTACGTACATAAAATAATTAATTTTTCTATATTGTTTTTTTGTATTTGTATTAGATTCAGTGTTATAGTATTAAAAATTATTTCATAACGTCTATTATTAAAAAAAAGAATCTTATGACAGGACAATTAATTTATGTACCTACTGCTGAGCTTTTCATTAAATATTATTTATTTAATTACTATTTATTAGTTATTTTCCTATAGACAATTTTGGGGGAAAGTGATTAACAGGATTAGTTAATATTTTTTTGAAATCGCCAGTCAAATAATTCATTATTGTACGTTTTTATGCATGTTGAAACTATTACATCAAACCAAACTTGTTTAATTACAATAAATATTAATAAGTAGTATGTTTATAATATAGAATTAATTAATTTTGTTGCAAATACATTTCCTAGATCCGTTTACCTACTCTACTTATTATAGTTAGTTACGTGAAGTGCTTTACAATTTCAGAAAAAAATCTTCTCTTCATGTGGCAATCTGATGAAAATGGTAAGTTATATCCACATTCGGGATAAAAATAATTCAAATTTTAGTGCTTTAATACAGAAATAACTAACTATTCTTTCTATTTTGAATTGATTTTTTGTCGACTATTTTAAGATTTTTATATTTTTTAAATATTGTAACTACTGAAATATAAAATTACAACAGATAGAAATAGCCACAACACATATCAACAGCTTCAGTCCTAGTGATAGACGTGGTCTGTCTATAAACGTAATTTCAAAAATTAACACGCTGGGAACTAAGAACTTTTCTTTAGGTATGAAAAGAATTGTACGTTTACTTTAAAAACTTTTACGTTACCTTAAGAACTTTTTTTATGTGGCATCTCCTACTGGCCGAACAGTTGGAAAACTGAGCGAGTATTATAATTCTTGGTAAGTGTACTATAATCTTACATGCCCCTGTACTACTTCCGTTTTTGTACAGGTTGGCAACGCAGATTTGAGAATATAATGGCAACGTTGGTACGGTTTTTTCCCGATTTTAGGTGCTCGTCACTTTTATTACCCATAAAAATTATTCAACTATAATAACTCTTTCAATTTATACATAACATTATTATTAATGAAATTACTATTGCTTGAGGTACTAAAAAACAGGAAACCTTCAACCTGAGGAGCAAACAACGTAAATAATTTGTTTAATTAACTCAATGTATCCAATTTGTCTGATTGTTATTACAGGTAGTAATCCTATAAATACACATAATGGATAATGATGAAGCAACTGTAGTCAAAAATGAAGTGGATATCAAAATAGAATCAAAAGTAATAGAAGATTACACTATCCGAAATGAAATTAAAACATACCTTGACGACGAGGAGAAAGAGTTCAGTAAGCCCACTACTCCACCTAAACACGAACAACCTATAACTGATAGCAAATACAAATGCAACACATGCCAGCTTAGATTTTTGCAGGAAACTAATTACTATAAACACATCCTCACTCATAGAAGTGAAAAACAATTTGAATGTAATCTATGTCATCATAAATATTTATATAAAGAGCATCTCAAAAGACACATGTTGACGCATAGCGGCGAAAAACCATTTAAATGTAATTTATGTGACTATAGATGTTGTGAAAAAGGTAATCTTAAAAAACACATATTCATACATACTGGTGAAAAACCATTTGAATGTAATTTATGTAATTATAAATGCTCACAAAGGGGTCATCTAAAGAACCACATGCATACTCATACTCGTAAGAAACCACTTGAATGTAATTTGTGTGATTATAAATGTTCGCAAAAAATTCAACTTAAAAACCACATTCTGACTCATAGTGGTGAGAAACCATTTGAATGTAATTTATGTAATTATAAATGTGTACAAAAGGTTCATCTCAAACATCACATTCTTACACATACTGGAGAAAAACCATTTGAATGTAATATATGTGATTATAAGTGTTCTGAAAAAGGTAATCTAAAAAAACATATGATTATACATACTGGTGAAAAACCATTTGATTGTAATTTATGTCGCCATAAATTTCTACATAAGGGAGATCTCAAAAGACACATGCTTACTCATAGCGGTGAGAAACCATACAAGTGTAATTTATGTGATTATAAATGTGCGCAAAAGGTTCATCTCAAAAACCACATGCTGACCCATACTTGTAAGAAATTACTTGAGTGTAATCTATGTGATTATAAATGTTCAGTGAAGCGTAGTCTTAAAGCACACATGCTCACCCACAGTGGTGAGAAACCATTTGAATGTAATTTATGTGATTATAAATGTTGTGAAAAAGGTAGACTCAAAGAACATATGCTCACTCATAGTAGTCAGAAATCATTTGAATGTAATTTATGTAATTATAAATGCTCAAAAAGGTCCAATTTGATAAGACACATGCTTACACATAGTGGTGAAAAACCATTTGCGTGTAATTTATGTGACTATAAATGTAGCCATAAAAGTAGTCTAAAAATACACATGCATACACATAGTGGTGAAAAACCATTCAAATGTAATTTATGTGATTATAAATGTTCTGAAACAAGTAACCTGAAAAGGCATAGGATCACACATAGTGGTGGGAAATCATACAAATGTAATATATGTGATTTTAAGTGTTTCAGAAAATATAGTCTCAAAACACATTTGGTTACTCATGATTGCGAATAACCATTTGAATGGAACATATTTGAGAAGTTTCACAAATAATTATCTTGAAACTCATATAGAGTTTATTGCCTCATAAAATGAAATAGAAATGAAATAATTAAAAGTTTAACAGTATTTATTAATAGCATTTTGGTTGGTTGCTCTAGTACTGCACTGAAGCGCACTAGAAGTCTTTGGCGTTTTAGATTTGAAATCGTTAGTTTCATTCGTATTGTGCCGAGTGTTTGATTGCACATCAATTTTGCTGCCAGAGCAAAGTTTCTGGAACTGAAAAATTTGTCAGAGTCGCAATCGAAGAGGCTATAGAACCTGTCAATAAAAGTATGTTGTTTCAAAGTTTTATTGATTTTTATTTTTTTGATGAGTTATTTTCCTCAGATAGAGGATGATCAGTCACGAATTGAGGATCAGTTAAATGTTAAGAAACATGCTCTATTAAGCGGACTACAATTTAACAACTGTTGTAATAATGCATGAATATCTATTACAATTTAAAGAATGAACTTTCGTTTAAAATAATGAATAATTCTTTTATGCAATATTACGACCAGTCACATAATAGTTCGTACATTTCTTTTTTTGTTAAATTGTATGGTATGATATGTTAAAATGTTCATATATGGCGAGATTATTGTGCAAAAATTGATTTTTTGGTACCAAGATTTTCCTCTTGATGTGTAGAATACGATTATTCTATAATAGGTACCATTTTTTTACATTGATAGTGAGGTCACTATGTTAAGTCAAATTTCAATTATAAGTAATTTTCAAATTTATTTTTAACCAAACGGTAAAATTATTCTCACATTAAATTATTTGGTACCAAAATGGTACCTTTGATTAGAAGAATAACAGTATGCTAGGTACCATCTATAAGAGTTAGTATTGAGGTTATCAGAGTGGGTCAAAGGTTAATTATTTGTTGCCAAACTCAGGTCTTGACTGTTTTACAAGAAGTCTTACCAATAGTTGCCTATCCTCCCTTAACTTAATGGCATTATTTCTAGAAATTACATTTTGAGAATGTTTTGAGTGTCATTTTATGAATAGGATACCACACAGACATTTAAGCTGTACCATCAATAAGTGTGCTTGTAACAAATTCTTTGAATCTTGCCACACCCTTTTCATCTCGCTCGAGAATATCGTTCATGAACTCTTCTGGAATAGTGTCGCAAGATGCAATGCTTATTAACTCATTGTTATTGATGAAAGGATTAGCGCAATAGTGTTTAACAATACTTTTTTTGATGTCTTCAGCATTCTTATACACACGCATAGACATTGACCCTGTAAACTAGTCTAAACTGATAATGCTCTCTTGATGTGCTGAAGCTATCTTGAAACGCATTGACAGTACTTGTAAGTTCAGGAGCAATTATGAAGAATCTCTCCAGTGCTGGTAAATTCTGTGTGATGCCTTTAATTCCACCTAAAACTTTCAATTCCCGGTATCCCGTATTCCCATAAATAAATTAGTGAATGGGATTCCAATCTTACATGTTTGAGTGAATTCCATGTAGCCAAATCTTTTATTTTTGAGAGATATACAGGAATTAATCTGGCATATCTGTACAGATCATGGGCACAAGTCTAAGTTCTTTTAAGGATCCCACATATAGCTCTCAATTACCTTGCCAGCATGCTCTAATTAAATGCAGAAGAGAGGAAACCTCTGTTTCATGTAGTTTTTTAAAAATAATCCAACTCCTGTGACATTGTTACACAATTTTACTTTTAATTCGTCATTAAAGAAAGAATAGATTTTGTTGTATTGTATTGCTGAGTCAGATTGTCTCTTGTTTAGTTCATCTTTAAAGTATCTGCACTTGAAGAAATGTTATCAAGCATATCATCTTCTAAAGTAGCATCAACAGCAACTCATAACATGCAAGGGCATTCATGTTATAATATTGCAGACCTTGTTTGTACCATTTTCTAGTGTAGATTGATGAAGTTTAGCTGGAGCATAAATGCCTTCTTCCATAGCTATGGTATCTAATCCTCTGCCTTCCACATACTTCCCCAAAGCATGGAGTGAAGCAAAGCAAATATGAAGCTCACCTGGCCTCAATAACCAACTTGTGTTATTTATCACCTGTTGAATGGCCCTTGTTGAATGGGTTTTATGGCCCTTTCGTATAGGTTGAAGTCTAGTGTCATCACAGTTTTCTGATTTGGGCTGACAACAATGGCAGATATTCTAGTTGCCATGCTGAGAATTGTATGTAAAGTACCAAATTCTGATGGAGGTGTACAAGGTAATGGTGTTATGATGCCACTACTTGTTTTATTTAAGTAAATGAGTTATATTATTTTTTTCCTGAATTATTAGAGAATTGGTAGCCGCCCAGTTTGGATGACATTAGCCTTAGCAATATTTAATTTGCTGGTATCTTGTAATTCGTCTGCAGTTGTATGCTGTGGCAAGCCTTCCAATTCAGTTGTTTTGTCTTTGAGCGTGGCATGACATGAACCAGGCTGTCTTGAGCCTCGTAAAACTATATAAAAGTACGGTATACAATGTTTAAATTATTATTACATCCGATGAGTTAATTGTGCCAAAGTTGATTTTTTGGCACCAAAATCTGGTACCTTCCTACCATAGTATTATTCTACTAATCAAAGGTAACATTTTGCTACCAAATAATTTAATTTGAGAATAATTTTACCTTTTGTTTAAGAATAAATTTGAAAATTACTTATAATTGACCTTTGACCCACCGTATTGGCCTCACCGCTAATGTAAAAAAATTGTACCTAGAATAATCATATTCTACACATCAAGAGGAATATCTCGGTACCAAAAAATCAATTTTGGCACAATAATCTCGCCAGAAAACATATCATACCGTACTAAAAAGTCACCCGAGAAGTTTATTAAGTAGACTACAATTTAACACTTGTTAAATATTTATTTTTACTGTTTACATTTAACAACTGTTGTCATGTATGATTATTATCGATTAACAATTTGAAGAATGAACTTTCGATCAAAATAATGAATAATTCTTTTGTGTTATACTACAAGCCCAAGTACCTACATAATAGTTTGTACATTTCTATTTTTGTTAAAGGAACTTTCAGTTTGAGAATCTTATTCTTGGTCCACGGGTATGACGGGTATGGTTTCTTGTTGCTAAAATGTAGTACTGCCCCTGCATCTACTCATTAACACAGTTAACAGTATAAAAATTGAACTTTTTTATGTTAGTGGAACATTATGCATTCACATTACTTAAACTAATAGGTATGTGGGATTGTTTATTGTTACCAATACGAAGATGGAATATATTCTATAGAAGTTTACTGTTAATTATTGTAACATAATTAAAATAAGATTTCTATTCATTTTTGATAGCAATAATTTAAGAAATTCCCAAGCCTTTCATAATAGTTACCCAACTAGCGATATTACATGAAAATTACGTAAATTTCGCATGCCAAAACTACATTCTCAAAATTCTAAGAAATAAAGGCACGTGAAAATGATGTACAAAAATGATCAGAAAAGCATGTGTCGTATACATTACCTGTACATGCCACTGGCATTGGTGGCGCTAATTGCCAGTATTTAATTGATTTTTAGAATTCTGAAACAATTTAAAAGTGGATTTATTCAAATCATATTTACGTAAGATACTGTGCAAATTAGTGCAGTAAAAATATTTCCTAAATAGAATTTCCCAAATTAAAGATGTTTTTAATTATATTATATTTTTTGCGCTACCGACCTTTTTTTATGTGTTTCCCGATTTGTTATTTGCCACAGTAAGTAAATGTTACCGATTCGTTGCCGGTTGCTATGACAAAACAGAACTGTTCTAATTCACAATATGTCTGGGTGCTGTTATGAAAATAAATGAGTATAAAATGATTAAAATAGCATATTGTGAACATACCGCAAGGCATACCTATCCATACTTTTGTAATTTGGCGACAGCTAATGCTTAGAATTTGACATTACAAAAGTAAGTAATGTAATTTTGCGGTATGTCCACAATGAAAGTTTCGACGGCACATTAGAAAATATCATTTTAAATACATTTTTCAACCAAACTTGTTTGGTTACTAGGATCTATATTTCTGTTCGATGTCCGTTGCAGAATCCAGAAGTGATACAAAGCAAGTGATATATGGATTTTATGTAGTTTTTAACGCTGATCACGAATATCAGCTTTTCGATATCTCAAATAATTATAAAAAAAATCGACTTTAAAATCTAATTTCTGATATATATATATATATATATATATATATATATATATATATATATATATATATATATATATATATATATATATATATATATATATATATATATATTGGATCACCACTGCAACTTCCAGCGAAATTCCTGGCCAAGCAACTGCAACCTTATGCCGAAGAAGCCGAATCTTACGTAAAGAACGCAAGCCACTTCATCGAGCGTATAAAAGACATAACAGTGGCACCTGGAAATCTGCTAGTAAGCTTTGATGTAACCTCTTTATTCACGAATGTTCCAGTAAAAGAAGCAGTAGACATGATACAACGGAAATACCAAGTCCCAAATGAAATCATCGAGTTAACAAGACACTGCCTAAACAACACCTACTTTATCTACAAAGATCAACGGTACAAACAAGTGGAAGGAGCACCTATGGGATCACCTTTATCGCCGGTAATAGCGAACCTATTCATGGAAGAATTAGAAGTCCGAGCAATAGAAACGGCAAGTGACAAACCTAAACTATGGCTAAGATACGTAGACGATACTTTTATTATATGGACCCATGGAGAAGAGAAACTGCAGACCTTCTTACAGCATCTAAACAACATACACCAGAAGATCAAATTCACAATGGAGGTGGAAAAGGACAATCAACTACCTTTCCTAGATGTATCTATAATCAAGAAGGAAGACGGCAGCCTGGGATACACAGTATACCGAAAATAAACCCACACAAATCGCTACCTGAACGCGCCGTCACATCACCACCCAGCGCAACTACAGTCAGTAGTCAAGACATTAATAACCAGATCACAACGTTTGACTGATGACGATAATAAACGTCAAGAACTAGAACAGGTGAAGTTGGCATTAAAACAAAATGGTTTCTCTTCCAGAAATATCAAGAAAGCGTTAACACCAAGGGACCCAAAGCCAAAAGAAGAAGAAACATCGGTATCCAAAGCACACTTACCGTACATCAAAGGGACCACGGACAAAATAAGTAGAGTGCTGAGAAAACACAACATCGATACCATCTTCAACACCGATAAAAAGATTGGAAACATGCTACCATCCGCCAAAACAAAGATACCACTAGAAAGCCAAGGAGTATACGAGATCCCATGTAAAGACTGCGGGGAATCCTACATAGGGCAGACCAACAGAAGAATTCAGGTAAGAAGAGAAGAACACCGAAATGCAGTCAACAAAAATGAGAGAACGTCTTCACTAGCACAACATGTAATTGGTACATCTCATAACATAGATTTCGAAAATACAAAAGTTTTAGCGAATATACAACACAAGACCCGACGAACCATAAGAGAAGCCATTGAGATCGAGAAACGTCCGAACAATCTTAATACCAGGGACGATACACAGCGACCACCATCAGCTTGGAAACCAGCTATAACCTAGTTATAGCTGGTTTCCAAGCTAGTATCACCGTCAAGAAGCGAAAACCAACACAGCAGAACGATAAAAGAGAAAGCGAGAAAAAGCCACCGGATCAAGCGAGACCAATGACACGCAGCCGCGCCAAAAACCAGCCGACCGCAACCATGCGCAACACCGTAACCGAATATAAAAACCAACCGCTGCAGCAAGACGTCAGTCTACATCGTGTAACCACGCGAAGCAGAAGGAAGTTAGAAGTGACCTGAAGATGGCAAGTGTGATCTTGCCGAAACGTCGTCAACCATTGTCTGGTTCCTCTAGGAGCCGAATAGTGAATACGCGGAGTGAAACCCGGAAAAGTGGTAAAGTATCATATATATATATATATATATATATATATATATATATATATATATATATATATATATATATATATATATATATATATATATATATATATATATATATATATATATATACAAGAAAGAGTTATAATAATGGGATATCGCGCAACAGAGAAGAAAGAAAAAATAAGTTGCAGCCGTCTACACGTGTTTCACACTTATTAGTGATCATCAGGACGGCATAGCAGATGGAATAAATAAAAAAGCAACTAACTCAGAAAGATGTAACAACACAAGGTTTCACTGATAGCAGCCAACCGCACATTTGCAGTATCGGCCTGAAGACACTGAGTTTTCAGCTGCAACTTATTTTTTCTTTCTTCTCTGTTGCGCGATATCCCATTATTATAACTCTTTCTTGTATATCTCTACGCGCATTATTACTTCTAATCATTGATATATATATATATATATATATATATATATATATATATATATATATATATATATATATATATATATATATATATAACACAACACAACACAACACAACACATCATATTGATCATTTAATATATCAATGTAACAAATTAAGAAGACAAAGAAGAAATTTAATAAACTCTATTATTTTAAATGGTGGCAACTGGCCTGTCACGAAAGAGGAATTGATAACTAAATATCTAAAGCCATTTATAAATTTTGTTAAAAAGATTAACTTTGATTTATTGTAAATATAATTATGGAAGCAAAAATTTAATTTAAAAAAAATATTGGGATATAAAATTTTTAATACAATTTAATTAAGTAGTTTACTTAGTTTATGAAATTATTTAATCTGTTATGTTAACTTATTTATGTTAAAATGTTATTATTAATGTTATTATGTTATTAGTGTTAAAATGTTATTGTTATTATTGATGTTAAAATGTTAAAAACCTATTTATAAATTATGTAAATTTAAAAATGCATGTAGTATTGCAATATTGCAATGGAGCATGCAGAATAAATGTATTAAATAATAAAAAATAAAAACAAAAAAACAACACAACACAACACAACACAACACAACACAATACAACACACCACAACACAACACAACACACCACAACACAACACAACACAACACAACACACCACAACACAACACAACACAACACATCACACCACACCACACCATCCACACTACACCACAACACACCACGGCACGGCACGGCACGGCACGGCACGGCACGGCACAGCACAGCACAGCACAGCACAACACAACACAACACACCACAACACAACTCAGCACAACACAACACACCACACCACACCACACCACACCACTGGACAAGTCAGAGCTGTATTTGTAGAACTTGATTGGTTCTTAATATAATTTGTAAACTTATCACCAATGAAAATAAGCTGAAATTAAGTATTTTAGATAGTAACTATAGTAACGTACTTCGTATATATGCACATAAGTATACGTACAGCGGCTTGATGTAACCTACGTACTCATTTAATTATATTGTAACGTTCTTTCTAAAAATAATAACACAAGTGCTGTTTAAATCGTCTATTCACAAACAAATATTTATTTCTATACACTAATGAATACACTATAAATTAACGCTATGATTATAAACCATTAAAACTATTATTTACAGACTATGAATTTCCAATATAATATTTATCTTTTACAGTTACTATTTATTTCGTTAAACACAGTTAATAACTCGCTGTTGACTACTACTCTTTTATCCGCGAATCCGCTTTTATACCCTCATATAATCGCACCAGAAGTCGCTGGAACCTTCTATGTATTCTAGAAAGCGCTAGAATAAACCGCGTCTGGTTTACATGCTTGTGCGATGCGTCATTCTCTCGAATGCGGTAGAACACACCATTTGTTGCTCGAAAAGAGGTTCTTTCTTTTTCTCTCTTGTTACACTGCCCCCCTCTTCAAGTCTGTTCTGTCCCAGAACAGGTTTTATGCTCTGGTTCCTGTAGAACGGGTCATGACGATATCGACAGTCTTCACCTCGACTACACGTTCCATTACGGTAGAAATAACAGTCTACACTCTTCGTTGGCCTTAATGCGGGTTGTGGGTCAAAATTGCAGACGAAGATCTTGACGTCCGTACCTCTAAAGACAACTTCCAGCATGTTTCTAACGATTCTCCAATCCAGCTGGTCCCGCCCACAGCCGAGTTTGGGAACTGCCAATTTGTTAATTCCCCTGGTAAGCAACTCGATCCTCAAATTCCATAATGCCCTCCACAAGTCGGCGTAACTCGGTTTCTGGTAGTAAAACTGCTTGGTTACCAAGTAGTAAATGGATCGGTCATGATCAGGCAAGCGTAAGGATTTACCAACAGAGGGATTTTGTTCTCGAAGTTCATTCAGCCGTCCAAATTTATTTCTAAACACTACTGCGATCCCCCTGGACATACGGAGATCCTCGGAGACACAGTGGGCAATGGAATAATCACCAGGGACCCGGAAGAGATCTTGTTGCATCTCAGTCGTGACTCCGAATCGCGCTTTTCTAGTTCCAGAAAACGCAGCCATAAATTCTCTAAAGGTTGGCTGATCGTCTCCAGGCCTTACGGTATTGATAGCCACCTCAGCCTCATCTTCCGGGACTGCGTCATTATTTCCCTCATAGTGCGCCAGACGATTGGAGTGTACCACCTTTGGTTTCCCTCTTGGCAATTTCTGGATGCGATAAATCAAGTCATTTATTCGTTTCTTCACCTGGTATGGGCCCTCCCAATTTCGCTGTAACTTTGGAGAATAGCCACGACGTCTTTGCGGGTTGTATAACCAGACAAGCTCTCCAGGTTGAAACCCTCCTTCTTGGGCTCTCACATCGTACGTAGCCTTCATCCGGTCACTCGCGATTCGACTATTGTTTCGGGTTCGGTGGTGAATATCCTCCAACTTCTTCTTTAAGTTGATGACATAATCATTCCCGGCTACCTCCTGCTCTATAGGTGGGGATCCAAATTCCAGATCACACGGTAACCGTAACTCGCGTCCAAACATCACAGACGCTGGTGACTGACCGGTTGTTTCGTGGACCGATGCACGATAAGCCATCAGGAACAGATGCAAGTATTGGTCCCAGTCTCGCTGATGATCGGAGACGACCTTGGCCAAATATTTGCCCATTGTCCGATTCATGCGTTCTACCATTCCATCGGACTGCGGATGTAACGGTGTGGTCCGAGTCTTGCGAATGCCCAACAATCGACAGACTTCTCCAAAGAGTACAGACTCAAAATTGCGGCCTTGATCCGAATGCAGCTCCATGGGCACTCCGAAGCGACTGAAAAACTCTTTGACTAGTACGTCAGCAACAGTCGCAGCTTCCTGGTTTGGTAGGGCATATGCTTCTGGCCATTTGGTAAAATAGTCCATTGCCACTAAGATGTATTTATTCCCATCGTCGGTTTCGGGAAATGGTCCGGCAATGTCTATAGCTATTCTCTCCAGAGGACTACCCACATTATACTGCCTCATAGGTGCTTTTCGTTTCCCCAAGGGTCCGTTGCCAGTGGCACATAGTTCACATTTCCGCCACCACTCCTTCACGTCTTCTTTACAGTTGACCCAATAAAAACGCTCCCTAACTTTCTCCAAAGTCTTTTTCACACCGAAGTGTCCTCCGGAGGCACCGTCATGGAGATGTCGCAATACTGTAGCCACTCGGCTTCTTGGAACCACGAACTGAGACCTAATGGTGGTGCCATCTTCACTCTCCAGTACTCGCTTCAGGAGATCGTCTTCCACCTTCAAGGACTCCCATTGGGCCCAATATGCTTTGAGCGTTCTGTTAAAAGGGCTGACGGCCTCCCAGGCAGGCCTTTCTCCCACGCGCTTCCATTCCAGTACCATTTTTAGTTCGGGATCAGCCTCCTGCTGTCGTTGCAATTCTTCCGGCAACCAATTGTCGTTGACGATGGTAGTCCTTAATACTTGGCAAACCCTCTCTTCCAAACGAGAGCAATGACGGCAATCCGTTGGACAGGGTCTTCTTGAAAGAGCATCGGCATTTCGATGACTAGTGCCCGCTCGATGTTCGGTGTCAAAGTCGTATCCTTGTAATCGTTCGATCCACCTTGCGACCTGGCCTTCAGGATTACGGAATTGTAGAAGCCATTTCAACGCTGCATGGTCCGTCCTCAATAAAAACTTCCGTCCGTACAAGTATTTGTAGAAGTGCTCAACGGACTTCACGACGGCGAATAGTTCTTTTCTGGTCACACAATAATTCCTTTCGGCTTTCGACAAAACCTTACTAAAATAGCCGATGACCTTTTCTTGTCCATCCTGTATCTGAGAAAGTACACCCCCAATGGCCAGATTACTTGCATCTGTGTCAAGTATGAATTTCCCTTCTGTCCGTGGATAGCTCAATATTGGTGCGGTTGTCAGGGCACGCTTCAACTGTTGGAAAGCTGTTTCACACTCTCCGCTCCAAACATACTCGCATCCATCTTCAGTTAGCCTTGTCAGAGGCTTCGCTATATTGGCAAACCCAGGAACGAAACGCCTATAGTAGGTACATAACCCAAGAAAACTACGAACTTGGTGTTTATCTTTCGGTGTTGGCCACTCTTGAACTGCACGAATCTTATCGGGGTCGGCTGCCACTCCATTTTGTGATACGACGTGCCCGAGATATTTCACTTCCTTTCTGAATATGTGGCACTTTTTCGGACTCAGTTTCAGATTGGCTCCACGTAGTCTTCGGAACACTTCCTCTAGGTTTTTCAAATGTTCGTTGAATGATTTTCCGACTACAATCACATCATCTAGGTATACCAGGCAGGTCTTCCACGATAGCCCTCTCAGGATGGTCTCCATTAGACGCTCAAAGGTGGCCGGAGCGTTACATAGACCAAAAGGCATAACCGTAAACTGCCATAGTCCGGAATCAATAGTGAACGCGGTCTTCTCCCGGTCTTCAGGTTCCATTTCAACTTGCCAATAACCACTCTTCAAGTCCAAAGTCGAAAACCATCGTGAACCAGACAGGGTATCTAACGTGTCGTCGATGCGTGGTAAGGGATAGCTGTCTTTCTTGGTCACGTCATTAAGCTGCCGATAGTCCACACAAAATCTCGTTGACCCGTCCTTCTTACTGACGAGGACCACCGGTGATGCCCATGGACTACTGGATGGCTCGATGACCCCTTGTTCTTCCATATCAGTAATAATCTTTTCGGCTTCTGCTCGCCTTGCTAGAGGTAGACGCCTCGGCTGCTGACGGACAGGCATAGAGTTGCCTGTATTGATTTTATGTTTTACTATATTTGTTCGTCCCTTCTGGCTATCGTCAAGAGCGAAGATATCTTGGTATCGGTGAACCAAACCCTGTACCTCTTTCACTTCCGTTCTGTTAAGGTCTTCGCACGAACTAGTAACCATACCCACTAATTTTCCACCCTGGTCTTTGGGCACTGGTTTTGGAACATCAGCCATACACCAGGCTACTCGAAATACTGGCACACACTGTCCCACAAGGGTACTCTTCTTCAATGTCACCGGATCCACATTAACATTCATAATTCTCACCGGTACTCTCTTTCCAACCTTGATCAGCGCTTTTCCCACCAGTATGCCACTATGGATCTTCTTATCACAAACAGGCTCCATCATTCGCACACATCCTACCCGAAGATCTCCATCCAAACCCGCCTCGACAACCATCTCGCTTTGACCCGGCAATATCACATCTTCAGTCAGCAAAACCCTTACAACCGGATCTTCTCGTGGGTGCAACGGAAGTTCTTCGTTACCGACCTTCAAAACACCCTCTTTCAAATCCAACGTAAAACCAAATTTTCTCAGGAGGTCCATTCCCAAGATGAAGTCATCAGTGATATCGGCTACCAGCACCTCATGATCACGTTCTTCACTTCCAATGCCAATCTTCATCTTCACCACTCCGCGTGTTGGTATCACTTCACCTGTTGCTGTACGGAGTTGAGTAGTTGTGGGTAACAACTTAATACTTGATCGTAGAACATCAGGGCGTACGATGGATTTTGTCGCCCCCGTATCAATAAGTAGTGGAACAGTTCGGTTAGCAATCTTCCCATCTACGAACAAACTGCTGGTACTGTTCTTCGATGTTACGGCATGGATGGTGATCTCCGGGGCATCTCCACTCAAGGTCAACGTTCGCCCCCTCTCGTCGACCCCCTTTAGTTTTCCGACGGCTGAACTTGTTTGGATTTAGGGCAGCGGCGTCATATGTGCCCTTGTTCACCGCAGTTCCAGCAACGGGGTCCTCGAACTTCTTGAGGATTCTTTTTACGGTTCTCTTCCTTCTGAAGAACTCTCATTAATAATTCTTCTAGGCGATCTTTAGAACCTTCATCTTCTTCCAAAACGGTCCGAACACGTCCGTGACCTCGGGACGCTTGTTTTGCAGCTTCAAATTCTAAGGCGTGAGCAAGCGCATTATCAGTTGTTCTTGGTCGTGCCAGCCTCAATGATTGTTGTGTTTCTCCGTCTCTTAACCCATCAATGAAGGTCTGCACAGCCAGTTGTCCCAGAAATGAATCGGGTGCCGTAGGGTACGCCAATCGGACAAGCCGCGCAACATCGGCTTCAAACTCCTGCAGGCTTTCTCCATTCTTCTGGATACGATTCTTCACTTGCGCGTGATACACTTGTTGAAGATGCGCGTCTCCATATCTCATTTCCAATCTAGACACTAACAATTGGTAATCGTTTTCCTGTCCTGCTGGGATTGTTTGCAGGACGTTCAACGCGTCTCCACGCAAAGCCACAGTTAAAGAAACGGCCTTTTCCTTGCCTGTCCATCCATTGGCCCCAGAAGCCGCCTCAAACTGTTTGTAGTAAGTGGACCAAGGTATCTTTCCATCGAACGTGGGTGGTTTTACTTTTATCCCTACGACAGGACCCTTTTCTTCTTTAAACTGTTTCTTTACTTCATTAAACGGCCTCTCAGAAGTTGAGGGAAACCGTAGTTGCCTCATTCTATCTTCCAGCATTTCGGCCATATCGTCTTTCTTAGTTGTTGGTGGTAATTGCATTTGGGCTATTTTCTCTTCTACCATCTTTATTACCCTATCTTGTTCCGCCAATCTACCTTCCAATAGTCCTAACGCACTGGCATTCTCCAAAAATTCTTCGAAAACTTTATCTTCCAACGCTTTGACATTTTCCAACAATTCTCCTTTAAGCCTTCTAGAACTTTCTTCAGACTTTTCTAGTAATTCTTCTTTAAGCGTTCTAGAGTTTTCCAGTAAATCGTCTTTAAGCATTTTAACATTTTCTTCCAGTGCTTTAGTATTTTCAAGTAATTCTTGTTTTAAAATTCTAGAATTCTCTTCGGACTTTCTAGAATTTTCTTCGGCTTTTCTAGAACTTTCTTCCATTTTACTTAACAACAAACTAGTATCAATTGCGGGTCCAGGTATTTCGAAGAGGAAACTTTCAGGATCTTCTTGCTGTTCTAAAAGCCATTCTTTTAGCCGATTTATTAACACGTTTTTAAGGCCCGTTGTTTCCAAATCTCGTTCTTCCAGTTCATGTTTCAAGTCTATTACTTTGAGATCTTTTAACAGTTTCATCACCATTTTAATTGTTTGTTGAAATTATGTTTTAACACCAAAAATTTTGTTCTCACAGCACTTTAATTAATTATTACGCGATTTTATTTATTTTAAAACCCCACACCTGACACCACTGTAACGTTCTTTTTCAAATAATAATACAAGTGCTGTTTAAATCGTCTATTCACAAACAAATATTTATTTCTATACACTAATGAATACACTATAAATTAACGCTATGATTATAAACCATTAAAACTATTATTTACAGACTATGAATTTCCAATATAATATTTATCTTTTACAGTTACTATTTATTTCGTTAAACACAGTTAATAACTCGCTGTTGACTACTACTCTTTTATCCGCGAATCCGCTTTTATACCCTCATATAATCGCACCAGAAGTCGCTGGAACCTTCTATGTATTCTAGAAAGCGCTAGAATAAACCGCGTCTGGTTTACATGCTTGTGCGATGCGTCATTCTCTCGAATGCGGTAGAACACACCATTTGTTGCTCGAAAAGAGGTTCTTTCTTTTTCTCTCTTGTTACAATATTTTTTACACAATAATAGATTTGAGATAAAAACAATCTGTGCATAAAATAGTGTATGCATTTCGGGCAGAACTTGCTTTTATGGCCCTACAGCCTTTTCCTAGCCCTCGGCTGACGCCTCGGGCTAGAAATAACGCTTCTGGCCATAAAAGCTTCTTTATGCCCTTAATACATAAATAACTATTAAAATTCCGTGTGAGAGATAAGATAATGCAAGTACTTCAACGAACGTTGTCGCTGTCGGTCGAGTGTGGCCGAAGTTAGCTCGACGTGAGCATGGCAGGAGATACCGCAGTGAAACTGGCAGCCAAAAAGTAGCAGCCGATAGCTCATAGAATTCGTTGTGAACCATCCTTATCCCACGGGCTATACCATTATAGCGCGACTACTACAAGATATGATAATTATATATTATTATTAATTATAATATATCCATTCGACTCCCATTGTTAAAAATATCTTTACAAGGGTCGCTGTTGGTTAATATGTTCATGCAAACTGCAGGTAACTAAAATTCCAAATACACGCTGTGTTTGTTAGCAGAATATACTGGAGCAGCCGCCTACTGATGCGTAGGGGTAGCCAAATAGGGCTGTAAAACGATTAATCTGCTTTGTGCGAAATTTGAATATGCAGAATTCTAATAAAGAGGATGTGTATTAACAGAGTGTAGTACAGCAGCCGATTACTGAGGCGTAGGGGTGACGAGAGAGGGCTGTAAAAAGGTTAATCTGCTTTGTGCGAAATTGAATTATGCAAAATTCTAATAAAGAGGGTGTGTATTAACAGAGTATACTACAGCAGCCGGTTACTGAGGCGAAGGGGTGACAAGAGAGGGCCGTAAAAAGATGAATCTGCTTTGTGCAAAATTTAACTATGCAAAATTCGAATAAAGGGTGTGCCTATTAACAGTTTATACTACAGCAGCCGGTTACTGAGGCGAAGGGGTGACGAGAGAGGGCTGTAAAAGGGTTAATATGCTTAGTGCGGAATTGAATTATGCAAAATCCTAATAAAGAGAATATGTATTAACTACAGTATACTACAGCAGCCGGTCACTGAGGCGTAGGGGTGACGAGAGAGGGCTGTAAAAGGGTTAATATGCTTTGTGCGAAATTGAATTAAGCAAAATTCTAATAAAGAGGGTATGTATTAATAGTTTATACTTCTGTTTATTTAATGATATTTGTCAAACGTCTACACATACTACTACTTGCAGAGAAGTTCATGGTTATCGTAAAAAACTACGCGTGCAATTTTTATTATTTGGGGGTTCTTTTATCCACCTATAGGTAAAATAGCAACACAACCAAATTTTTGATATGTAAGTTTCTGCAGATATTTAAAATTGTCCCGAACTGCATTATAGAACGCCCCAAAGTGTAAAGTATAATTATTATCAGATTAACGCGGATTAACTCTTTTACAGCCCTCTCTTGTCACCCTTACGCCTCATTAACCAGCTGCTGTAGTATAAAATGGTAATACACACCCTCTTTATTAGAATTTTGCGTAGTTCAATTTCGCACAAAGCAGATTAACCCTTTTACAGCCCTCTCTCGTCACCCCTACGCCTCATTAACCAGCTGCTGTAGTATAAACTGTTAATACACACCCACTTTATTAGAATTTTGCATAGTTCAATTTCGCACAAAGCAGATTAATCGTTTTACAGCCCTATTTGGCTACCCCTACGCATCAGTAGGCGGCTGCTCCAGTATATTCTGCTAACAAACACAGCGTGTATTTGGAATGTTATTTAGCTGCAGTTTGCATAAACATATTGACCAACAGCGACCCTTGTAAAAATATTTTTAACATTGTGAGTCGAATGGATATCTTATAATTAATAATAATATATAAGTATTATATCTTGTAGTAGTCGCGCTATAATAGAATAGCCCGTCGGATAAGGATAGTTCACAACGAATTCAATGAGCTATCGGCTGCTACTTTTTGGCTGCCATTTCACTGTGGTCAGGAGGTACAGCTGATTAGGGAAAGGAACAACAGCGGCTTGATTTTTACATCAATGGCTACTCTAGTGTGGATTTTCTCTTCTTTCTGTCTGAGGTCATTTCACTTGCCATAAAAACAATTATTACTGCTGTACTGTGAAAACTCTAATGTATGTATAATAACATTTGACTAATATTATCACAGAAGTTACTATTATATGTGTTATCAAATAACAAAAAACCTTAATATCACCAATTCTTTAGACCTACGGAACAATCTTCTAATGTAAATAATTTGTTTAATTAATTTATTTAATGCATCCAATTTGACTATTTGTTACAGGTTTTTATAATTATATAACTAGACACAATGGATAATAATAAGGCAATCATAATCAAAAACGAAGTAGATATCAAAATAGAATCAGAAGTCATAGAAGATTACAATATAATAAATGAAGTTAAAACATACATTGATGATGAAAAGAAACGTTTGACTAACACCAGTACTCTACAAAAATATGAAGAAGCTACTGCTGATAGCAAATACAAGTGCGACACATGCCAGGTTAGATTTTTGCAGAAAACTAATTACTACAAACACATGCTCACGCATAGTAGTGAAAAGCAATTTGAATGTAACGTATGTCATAAATTCTTTTTTAGAAGGAATCTCAAAAGACACATGTTAACACATAGTGGTGAAAAACCATTTGAATGCAATATATGTAATTATAAATGTTCTGAAAAAGGTAATCTTAAAAAGCACATATTAATACATACCGGTGAAAAACCATTCGAGTGTAATTTGTGTAACTATAAATGTTCACAAAAATGTCATCTAAAGTATCACATGCGCACTCACACTGATCAGAAACCGCTTGAATGCAATTTATATGATTATAAATGTGCATGGAATGTTCAACACAAAAACCAGGAAAGGCCATTTAAGTGTAATATATGTAATTATAAATCTGGACAAAAGGTTCATCTCAAAAACCACATGCTCACTCATACTGGTGAAAAACCATTTGAGTGCAATTTATGTGATTATAAGTGCTCTGAAAGAGGTAATCTAAAAAAACACTTGGTTATACATACTGGTGAAAAGCCATTTGATTGTAATTTATGCCGCCATAAATTTTTACATAAGTGCGATCTCAAAAGACACATGCTTACTCATAGCAGTGAGAAACAATTTAAATGTAATCTATGTGATTATAAATGTGCTCAAAAGGTTCATCTAAAAAGACACATGCTCATTCATAGTGGTGAGAAACCGTTTGAATGTAATTTCTGTGATTATAAATGTGCCCAAAAGGTTAACCTAATAAAACACATGCTCATTCATAGTGGCAAGAAATCATCTGAATGTAGTTTATGTGATTATAAATGTGAAAAAGCTAGTCTTAAAGAACATATACTCACTCAATCATTTGAATACAAATTTGAGAAATTATAAATGCTCAAAAAAGTCCTGATAAGATATATGCTTACTTATAGTGGTGAAAACCTATTGGATGTTATGTAAGTCTAGTGCCCGGTTTCATAAAACCGTCATTAACTATTAGTTAGTAAGCAGATATGCTAAACTAACAGTCGATTAAATTTTATAATTATTTCTGTAAAATAACAGAATGATTTTAAACATTAGCTAGTAAGCAGTTATTTTAAAAATTAATAGTGTGTTTCCATCTTAAGTTGGCAATAAAATGCAATGTGATACAACTTCATTTGTATTTTGGCAGTAAAATTACCGCCAAATAAACACCTTTTTTGGTGCATTTTTTGTGTTACTTCTGTGTTTACCCTAGTTTTCAAAGTTTGTAAGTATTTAAAATTTATTATTTGCATCTAAAACGTTTACAAAATGCTTATATTATTTTTTCGGTTTGTTTAAGTTAAAATGTGAAAGAAACCGGCTAGGAATTATAATTATACACAACACGAAAAAGAACAACTTACTAATTGAATTAGTAGAGCTAGAGAAGTACAAGCATATCATACAAAATAAAAAAATAGAGGGCGTTACAAAAAATAAAGAAAAGCAAGAATGTTGGAGAAATATAGCCATTGATTATAGCAGTATTGTTGAAAGGAGCAGAAATCCAGACCAACTGAAAGGCTGCTACACAAACAAAAAGAGTTGGGAACGAAAAAGTTGCATGTCACAGAGTAAGATCTACAGAATTTCCACTTCAATCATTGTTCGTAACTCTGGTTAAGGCTTTCTGCAGTTTTTCTTAGCTGTAACATAAATGTGGGCTTTGTGCTATACCATCTGTTAAGTCGGCTGCAGCCGCACGTTGGGCTGCGTAATAGTAATAATCGCCCCTCCCTGCCGCACAAGCTTCATAGCTTCTGGGGCCTGAAAGGCCAGATAATGGGCTGCAGTATTATAATTATAATAATTATTACTATATAAAACAGAATGCGAAAAGGAATGTTACTACACATAATGTTAAAGTTTTGTAATTAAAATAAATAATGACAACTTTTTAGTTTTACCATCTATTTATATATTTGACAACTCAACACAACAACAGAACATAGAACAGCAATAGAGGGGGTGATTTCTATGTATCTACTTCTTAAATCAAGTGGCACATTCTAGTGTGCACATAATATAATAATTCCGACACCCGCCCTCAAATATTAATTTACATATTATTATTTGACAACAAATTATATTCAGAACAGATTAAGAAATAAATTAATTAATTTTTAAAAAATTAAATACACATCAAATGATAAATCAGTTTATACCCATTAAATTTCTGAATTTTGAGAATTTAATATTACACAATGGTTTTGTAAAAATGTCTGCGAGATTGTCTTCAGACGGAACATAGTTAACTTGCACGTCACCTTTTCAACATGATCACGTATGAAGTGAAATTTAATGTCTATATGTTTGGTTCGTCGTGTATTTTCGTTGTTTTTTATCATGGATATAGCACTCTGGTTGTCCATATAAATTATTGATAATGGAATTTCTTTAATAAAGTCAGCTGCTAAATTCTGTAGATAAATTAATTCAGCAACACCAGTCGCGGCTGCCACGTACTCACTCTCAGCAGAAGAAAGAGCAATTGTTTGTTGTTTCTTTGAGCTCCAAGATAATAAGTTTCCATGGTGTAAAACAGCCATGCCGCTTACACTCTTTCTGTCTTTCTTATCTGATGCCCAGTCGGCATCCGTAAATGCAATAATACCATTTTTAATATTTTTCTTGAAAGTGAGATTCAGATTTTTAGTTTGTTTAATATACTTAAGGATTCGTTTTGCTGCTTTCCACATAGTGTTGGTTGGTTTGTCTAAAAATCGTCCTAGGTAAGCCGTGCTAAAAGCTATATCTGGGCGAGTTGTAGTTGATAGGTATGTAAGAGATCCAATGATTTCACGGTAGGGAACATTTTTAATAATTTCTTCTTCTTCAATGTGTATGTTTGTTTCCATAGGAGTGTTGACACCTCTACAATCTTGCATGTTAAAACGTTTAAGAATCTTATTTATCATTTCTTCATTACTAAACTTTATTTCATTTGCACTCCTTGTAATTTTCATTCCCAAAAAACTCTGTAGTTCTCCCAAATTCTTTGCTCTAAACTCTCTTTGTAATAACTTTATCATTTCATCAACCTTTTCCTTATCTCCCATAGTTAGTATATCATCTACCCAGATTACCATGTATATACCATTTCCTATGTAGAGACAGGCATCATTTAGGGATCTTTTAAGTCCATTTTTTGTCGCAAAGTTATGAAAACAGTCGTTCCAAACTCGTAGAGCTTCCTTCAAACCATATAAGGATTTATTAAGTTTGAGTACTTTTCGTTTGTCGTAATTAATACCTTCAGGGATCTTTATAAATATATCTGATTTTAGTTTTCCGTTTAAAAAAGCCGTTGGCAAGTCTAGTTGGGTTATTCTTAAATTATTTTGCAGCGCATGATTAATGAACATTTTGATTGTTGGCATTTTCGCCACAGGCGAATATAGGTCCTCATAAGAGTCCTCTTGATACCCCTTTGCCACTAGGCGAGCTTTCTTTACTCCATCTTGTTTTATTTTAAAAATCCATTTAGTGTCAATGGCCTTATGTCCTTCTGGTAACTCAGTAATTCTCCAAGTCTCCATCTTCTCGAGTGCAGTAACTTCATTTTGTATTGCTTCTTGCCATTCAGTTGACTCTAATGCTTCCTTGTATGTAGAGGGGCCGATAGTTTCTCCTAATAGGCAATAAGCTGCATATACTTCATAATTCTCTAAATATTTTGGTTTTTTGATAATACGTTTGTGTGTGTTGTATGATCTGTCCTCTTGTACTCTCTCGGCTCCCTCCTCCGTCATGTCATGTGCCCGTTCTATCTCATCTTCCTTTTCACTTTGTACCTCCTCTGTTTCGTTTTCTGATGTATATTCTACTTGTTGAATTACCTTTGTGGGTGAATAACGAAATTGCGTCTCATCAAATGAGACGTCGCGTGATATAACTATTTTATCTGTCTTGGGATCCCATAATCTGTACCCTGCACTAGCGTAGCCTACCATTCTAGCTTCTCGAGCTCTAGGTTCTAATTTGTCAGCCGTGGGTAGTACACAAAACCATACTTTAGCACCAAATACTTTTAATTTCGACAGATCTAATTTACCCAGGTAAATTTCAGCAGGTACTTTACAATTTATAGCTCTGCAAGGTGTTCGATTCAACTGATAGACAGCAGTACGAACCGCCTCGCCCCATAGATATTTAGGGAGGTTAGAATCGATAAACATGGCTCGTACTTTATTTAGTATAGTGAGATTGAGCCTCTCAGAGAATCCATTTTGTTGAGGTGAATAGCTGCATGTAAATTCTTGACGTATCTCATTTTCAATACAGTATATTTTAAAGTTATTTGATAGGAATTCGCCACCACGGTCCATGCGTATTCTTGCCACATGAATCGATTCCGATTTTAATTTTTGTACATGAGCTTTTAGAATAGATTCACATTCACTTTTTTCTTTCAGTAAATATATGGAACTGAAATGTGAAAAATCGTCTGTTATAGATATATAATATTTTTCACCTGCAAGAGTTGATGTCTTTGTTAGCCCCCACACGTCACAATGTAAAAGTTCTCCTATACGCCGAGAACGAGGATACTCTACTTCCTTAAAAGGTTTTCTGGTTGCCTTAGCTTCTTTACAGGAGTCGCAGACCTTGTTACTATAAGGTAGCCCCAATAACTGTAATCCTCTTCTATTGGCATGGCCGAGTCTTAAATGCCATAAATCATCTTCTGTTTTGGCCACAAAACTGTTCTCTTGCTTATTTACATGGAACACAGCAACAAATAAATTATTAACATTATTACAAACAAGTTTAAATTGTTTTCTTCTGATCTCGGCACACTCATTTTTAAATAATACTGTAAAATTTGCTTGAATAATTTTTTGTACAGATAGTAAGTTGAATTGTAATTCATCAAGCAAGAGTACTTTAATTTTTATTGGTGTATGACCAGCATATAATTGTAATATTCCTTTTTCATGTGCTTTCATAACGGTACCATTAGCAATTTTAATACTCACGGGTTCAATTGTTTCAATCTTAGTAATAAAATTTCTCATTTTTGAAGTTACATAGTTATTTGTAGCTCCAGAGTCTAAGATAAACGACACTTCATTTAGATCTGTGCACCGTAATTCAGCAGTTAGTGCCACAAAACAAATATCATCGATTTCTTCTTTTGTTACTTTGGCATGGTTACTGTTTTGGCTTTTATTTTGATATTGAAAATTAGTATTATTATTGTAATTACCTCTTGAAAAATTTGTACCTCGCCTAAAATATCCAGCTCTTCCGCGACTTCTGTTATTATTGTAGGCCCCTCTTTGATTTGAATTTCTGTATGATTCATATGAGAATAATTTTGAGGGTAATTATTTTTATTGTAATAGTTAGGATATTTTCCATATTCAAAATTGACAAACGAACACTCACCATCCTGTGGCAGTGATTCAGCTTTTTTACCGCTTTTAAGTTTGACTTCAGCATCTAAAAGTCTGGCTTTTACAAAGTCTAGTGTTAAGTTATCTTTAGTTTCCAGAACAGTAATAACAGTTTCATATTGTTTGGAAATCGTAAGTAATAAATGGCATACCTTGTCATCTTCATCCATTTTTGTTCCACTGGATTCTAATTCACTTATTAGTTTATCAAAAGTACAGAAATGTTCTTGTAGATCATTTCTTTCTTGCTTCAATTGCAACAGTTTTCTACGAATGTGTAGCTTAGTAAGCACACTTTTTCTTTCAAATATTTTTTCTAAATTACTTATCATGTCATGTGCTGTAGTAGCATTTTTTACATATTCCAGATGTAAATCAGGAATGCACATAACGATTGTAGACCTTGCGGTAGCATCCTTTCTTTTGAAATCTTTTAGTTCTTTTTCTGTTAATTTGGTCGTATCAATTTTTATTGTTATTTCTCTGACATCTTTTTCATCAAGTAAGTTCATTACTCTAAATTTCCATGATGAAAAATTTTTTGGATCTAGTTGAGGATACTGTAAAAACTTCGCCATACTAACCTTTTATTATTACTGATTTTAATTAACTAAATAAGTCTCATAATCTGTTAAAGTTTTGTAATTAAAATAAATAATGACAACTTTTTAGTTTTACCATCTATTTATATATTTGACAACTCAACACAACAACAGAACATAGAACAGCAATAGAGGGGGTGATTTCTATGTATCTACTTCTTAAATCAAGTGGCACATTCTAGTGTGCACATAATATAATAATTCCGACACATAAGACCCCTACACAAGGTAAATATTTCCAATAACTTAATTTTATGTAAAGTACCTTGATTTACTGATACAACAGAAATTAAGCAGACTGGAGGTGGTTACGTTTGTGGAGAGCACTACAAGAAAGGTGTTATGTTATAAATCTTGTTTATATTATTATTTAACAATGTTTTATATTTAAGTATTGCAAAATTTTCTAGTTATAATTTTTTTATAACGTTTCGCATTGACAATAAAGTATATTAAATAAAAATTACTTCTACAAACAAAATGAAATTTTGCTGCTTTTTATTTGTCTATAGAAGTTTTAACTGTGTGTTAAGATTTAACCTGTGCTCTAAGCACCTGCTATTTTAACAAGATGTTTATCGCATTGTTAAACTTAGCAATGATTTGTGAAACAAACATTTCGATATAATGTCCTGTTAAAAATATAACACTGTGTTAAATTATAACAAAGCTTTTATGAAACCGGCCATAAATGTAGCTGTAATAGTAATCTAAACATATACACATGCATACATGTAGTGGTGAAAAACCAATCAAATGTAATTTACGTGATTATAAACGTTCTGAAACAAGTAGTCTCAAATGAAATATACTCACACATAGCAGTGAGAAACCATATAAATGTAATATATGTAATTTTAAACATTTCAGAAAGTATAGTCTCTAAATACATTTGGTTACTCACAGTATCAAATAATTATTTGAATGGAACGTATTTGCGTATGAAAGTTCTACAAATAGCGATTTCAAAACCTATCTCGGAGTTTATTGTCTTAAGCCTTACTTTATGAAATTCAATAATCTTGAATTGACAGAAATTACATAATAAAAGTTTCATAGTATTTATTATGATCATTTATATACTTACTTAAGAAATTTATTGTCCTGCATATAAATCTTAATAAATGTCTTAACTAAAACCCATTACAATTTTACATGGCACGATAAATGTTACTAGTTCTTTAAATTGTAAGTAAGCTATTTTTATTCAAACATACTGTTTAATAACAAACGTCTAGATGCAGGATAAAAATCGCTAATCAGATTGTATAAACTCGAAAACCAATAAAAATATCAGTAATATCTGGACCAAATTTAAATTCATATGTGGTACCTACAGCTATATTTTATTCAATGTGGAATATTTTAAAACTCTTTACTCAATTTATGCACTTCTACTAATGTATTGTACTTTGAAACAGCGATGTAGTCTATAATTATTTTGTTACAATATTTACATAAAGTTTTCTAGTAAATTGCGGGATGGAAGATTTGTTTTAATCTGTGGCATTACTAAGTATTATAAATACATAAAAACATTAATGGTTTTTTCTGCTTCCAGTACAACAGTGCATACTAAAACTAGAAAAGTTCAAGCTGCACTTTCATGGAGCATCTAGCTGCTCAATGAATGTTACATTAATTTTACATGCCACAATTTACTTCCTCAAAACTTCAAGAAAAGAAAGGCACGTGAAATGGATGTAATTTTCATGTGCCATACAGATGAAATTTGCATTCTTATTACATGATTTATTTAATATTCTTGTAACATCACTACTTGGGCAGTGTACACTTTTATTGTACTTTCTACTATATCAAGTATGTTATCCTTCCCCCCCTCCCAGAAGTTATTATTTACACAACATTTACTTACACCTATTAGCTCAAATACAATTGAACTGAATTCTTAAAAAACCAGTTGCATCTAGTATTTAGACCTGTGCCTCGGGTTAAGAGACAAGATCTCTATCGTTTATTGAAGGAGGACCTTACCCTTTCAAGAATAATGTATTACTGCAAATTAAATAACATCTAATAGACAGAACTAATCTAATATTTAATTAAACCTAATATACAGTTACAATAACATGACATAACTCTTAAGATATAAGTTGTACATTTAATGGAACATAATGTATAATATCACATATAAAATCGTACCAAATTAGTGCATTTTGAGTGGCATAGTAGTATTAACTATTCTTAAATACAAAAATAATTGTTATTATACTTTATACACTATTATAAAATAATATCGTTTGCACATCCTATATATAAGGCTCTACTTTAGTCCCCCAAAAGAGGGAGTAAAGTAGTATTTTTACTCCCTCAGGGAGTAAAGTGTTTCCATGACAACAACAACAAGAAAACAACAAAAATCGCGGTACATGTTTTTATGGATTCAGGATTTATTATCCTGAAATTCCGTGAATTTTTGCGATTAAGTCCTTTAGGACGTGCAAAGAATAACGTATATACTATTGTACAGTGGATGTATATTTTTGACTGAACTGAGTGGTAATAAACTACATAAAGAATTATAAATTATTTGTATCCTATTTTTAAAGAATTACGCTTAGGCCCTAGTTTTATTATATTCTGTGGCCGAAGGGTTTTTTCAAAAACTTTGATTTATTTAATATAATAAAACAAATTTATTTATTTCGTTTGCAGTCGTAGAATATAATTTATTATTTTTAATGAAGAGAAAACTTTATCCCTTTTTTACATTTACAATGCAAATGTTATAATATTACTTTGTCAGTAATTATTTAAATGACATTAAACAAAACAATTAATTAAGACTCGAATGAGTCTTTATGTTTTACTAGCAGGACAATTTTAAAGTCCACACCTAGATTATCTGAGACTGATTAACACTTATTAAAGATTAATTAAACTCACCAAAGATTGTTAACGGCTGGATAAAGACTTAAGATTAAAACAAAGGTATTTATACAGTGTTACAATCTTATCTGCCTACACAATTCTCATGGTCATGAGAGAGTTAATGCTAAAGAAGTTCTCATAGAGATAACGTAGACTTATCAGGAAAATGTAATTTAATATCGTGTGCTCACAATCCTAAACAATTCTCATGTAATATGATCTTATCTATAGTGTGATTATAAGGTACGTTACTCCTCCACCTTTAGTATTTTCAATGTTATTAAAATAATTTGAAAATAAAATTTGAAATAATATGAATTTTAATAGTAGGTTGCAATCTACAACTCTGGGAGAATTTTTCAAAATAAAAATTAACCTTCTAAGGGTCAAGGCCATTCCAAATAAACGGGCGCCCTCCGGATTCGGATTCAGCAGGGAAATCTACATACAAACCAGTATTCAAAACGCGTGTGTCATCGAGTCCGGACTCAGTTGTGTCACTCATTTTCTCAGTAGTGTAAATTCGAGCATTGGCAAAGTTTATAATCAAATTTGACAGTTTTCAAAGACAGTTTTCTTGTCTGTTTTCTTACAGCCACAGATTGTTTTTCGTTCCTTTTAGGTTTTTGAATCATTCCTATTGATGGTTCTGCTTTTTTGACAACATTGACTTACTTTTAAAAATCTTCAACACTTTACCTTCTAATCCTGGATTAGAGAGTGGATTATGATGGCAATTAAGGTAATTGAAAAAGATAGTCGATTTGAAAAACCCGTTTGCACATCGCTGCTAGGAAAAACCAACTCTCCTAAAGTCATTCTAGATTGCTTATAGGAATCGGGCCCAATTAGGTAAAATATTTGTACTTGCCCTATACCAGAGTTGTTCACACGATAAAATGACAGAATATTAAGCGGGCGGAATTATTTATCGCTCGTAGTACAGCGTAGTAACCGTAAGCAACCGCAGAGTTGTTCACACGATAAAATGGCAGATTATTAAGCTGGCGGAATTATTTATCGCTCGTAGTACAGTGTAGTAACCGCAGAAATTGCGAAACAAACAAAGCCACTTTAAATCACTTAAATACATACTATTTTTTTCTACTAGGTCTAAAAGTACCTCTCAATTAGAAGTTTTGTTTAGCAATACGTACAATTTTCTGTTATAAGAAAAACGTCAACTTTAATGACAAATGGTAATGTTAAAACAAAGATCTTTAAATAAGCCCCAGCATGGCTGAATACTGGACAGTCGTTTTCTCACGACATTGACCCAAGTCTAATCTTTCAAATATCGAATCTTGGTTCTCTAATTTCTACTCAAGCGTAAATTGACGTTTACTTCAGCCTTGGTAGTGTAATGCCTGGCGTGCCGGACTTTCACCCAAGCTGCCCGAAATCGACTCCCGGAGCCGATCTGGTTAAGGTTTTCTGAAGTTTTCCTGAGCTGCGACAACACAAATGTGGGATTTGCGCTGTTCCATCTGTAAGTCGGCTGCAGCCGCACGTAGGGCCTACGTAATAATGATAATCGTCCCCTCCCTCCCGCACAAGCTTATAGCTTCTGGGGCCTGGTTTCCAGGTTATGGGTTGTAGCAATTATTATTATCATTATTACTTACTAGTACTCGGTTCTCTCATTTCACCCAAGTTTCAAGCAATTTTTATTTCTCGAGTATTGGCTGTTTGATTATTGTCGCTTAAGGGTTAACCAACACCCTGGTATTAATTCTCGGCTCATTAAACTTTGTCCAAGTCCGAGCCAATGTTTAGAAACCTTACGATTTGCTTTCACGAAAATAACCATTAGACTTGAAAGATTCTTAAGTATTATTTTCGTGAAAAGTTATCACATTTGGTCTGAACTTAACTGAGAAAATGCTTTTCATTTCAAGAAATAAGGGGTTCCATTTAAAAAAAGTCCATGACGTCCTAGACCCCATAGTAGTAAACTAAAAAATTAAAATTGACGACCATAACATCCACAAGAAGCAAATAAAATTGATGTGTCCGAGCTTTTATTCCAAACAGTGGTAATACAAAAATGTAATAAAAAAAAAACTGCAAACAGTTCGTTTAGTTAAGGTGAAACAATAATGGTTGACTGCTTTGCTTGTTAGCACTGGCATTCATTAGAGGGAGATTGGGCACCAGTTATTTTGTTTCTCAATTGCCAGCCTTGATACTATATTAACATTCAAGATTGGTTCAAGACTCAACCTACAGTTTTATTGTGATATTGGTGCCATTTATTGGGCCAAAATATTGATTAACAACAATAATCAATATTGTTCAACACCGATCCATCCATGACTAGGTACCACGTTTGGTACCAAATTATCATTCCGATTTTAGCGTAGAAGTGGGCCATTTCGGATTTTAGTGTTGTATCAGGGCTAATAAATGAAATAAATAAAGATTATTAAAAGTTTCACAGTTTTATTAAAATATACCTGACAATATTGTTTCGACAGCTACGCTGTCATTATCAAAGGTAATATAATTATAAACAAACACGTCGCTAAGGTAGATACAAAATAGGTAACTAGATAAAATAATAATAATAATAATAAAAATTAATAATAAAAATCATAATTAAACATCTAATACTTCCAGTAACGGAGAATTACTGAGCTCAAGTTGTTCATTCATTAAAGGTACCCTGAGTTTGTGTTTGTATATCTCAAAGGCTTCTAAAATGTCTAATTTGCGTTTGTTATTACAAAAATGTAGGAATTTAATATTATTTTGAGGAGTCATTGTGTGATTTTGTTCTAAAAGGTGTTTGGCGTAATTCGATTTTTCAGGATGTTTATTTTTGTAATGACGTACGTGTTCTTTATATCTTATGTCAAAATTTCGAAGTGTTTGTCCAATATATACCGAACTACAAAAAGAACAATTTAAACGGTAAATGCCCGATTTCATGATATCATGTGTTCTGTCTTTAGCATTAAATAAAAATGAAAAAGTGTTAGTGTTGGTTTTAAATGTTATTTTATAATTGTTGGTTTTTCTTAGTATATGTGCAATTTTTTCTGATATTTTGCCAAAATATGGTATAGATATGTAATTTGTGTCTTCTGTTTGATTGTCAATGGGATATATTCTTTTGATAGCTAACCTATAATCTTTTTGTTTAATTAAAGTGTCAATCATGTTCGGATTATAATGATTTGCATGTGCTAGTTGTTTAATGGTTGATATCTCTTTGCTAAAATCTGATTTTGTTAGTGGAATAGTTAAAGCTCTGTGTACTAATGATCTGTATGCTGCTATTTTATGTGTATTGTGGTGACAAGATTCATTTGGTATTGTTATGTCTGTTTGTGTTTGTTTTCTGTATATGGAAAATTCAAAAAGATTGTCTGCGTTAATCTTGATATTTAAGTCTAGAAAGTTTATAGCCCTGTTTTGTTCTGTTTCTAGTGTAAATTTTATATTAGAATGGATATTGTTTATAAGAATTAAAAATTCATTGATAACCTCAAAAGAACTGTCAAAACAAGCTAAAATGTCATCAACATAACGAAACCAGAAGATAATGTGTTTAGAGAGGTTTAATTCAAATATTCGATCTTCAAACTTGTCCTTAAATATGTTAGCTAATAGAGGACTTAGAGAATTACCCATAGGTAAACCATCCTTTTGTAAATAAATTATGTTATTAAAAGTGAAATAATTTTGACTTATACAAAGGTCAAATAATTGAATTAACTCTAACCTTTTAACTAATTCTATATTACTATTGATCAAGAAACTATCTAATAAAGGAATACATTCTTGTGGAGGTATTCTGGAGAACATGTTGCAAATATCAAAACTAACAAGTTTTGAATGTGGTGGAAGATGTATGTTTTGCAGCTTATCTACTAATTCTAATGAATTTCTAACAGAGTATTTCGATTTGTAACCTATCGTGTTAATAATCTGGTTCAGTTTTTTGGATAAAATGTGATTAGGTGCATTGATGTATGATACAACTGGTCTTATTGGCATATTCTGTTTGTGGGTCTTCACTAATCCATACAGTTTAGGTATTTGTGGGTTTTTATTAATGATTTGTTGCTTTTCTAATTCTGAAAAGCAGATATTGCAGTTTTCTAAACCTTGTTTTATTTCTTTTTGGAATTTTGTGGTTGGGTTTTTGTTTAACGTTTCAAAATTTTCTTTATTAATAAATTCATTAACTTTTTGTATGTAAATATCTTTTGAAAGAATTACCAAAGTGCTACCCTTATCTGCTTTAACAGAAATTAGATTGTTCTCTGTGATTTTCTGTTTTATAGATTGAAGAAGTGATATGTTAGATGTGTTGTATGTTTGTCCTGTTTCAAAGACATCTCTTTTAACAAATTCGAAATTTGGAATTTTGCATAGTTATTATGATCTTTCTTAAGTATAGTTTCGCATTCAACGGCCAAAATTTCTTTAATTTTGTTGGTAAATTTTGGAAAAGGACAAAATTTGAAACCTTTGTTAAGAAATCGTGTTTCTCTGTCATTGAATGTTATATTATAGGTTAGCTATCAAAAGAATATATCCCATTGACAATCAAACAGAAGACACAAATTACATATCTATACCATATTTTGGCAAAATATCAGAAAAAATTGCACATATACTAAGAAAAACCAACAATTATAAAATAACATTTAAAGCCAACACTAACACTTTTTCATTTTTATTTAATGCTAAAGACAGAACACATGATATCATGAAATCGGGCATTTACCGTTTAAATTGTTCTTTCTGTAGTTCGGTATATATTGGACAAACACTTCGAAATTTTGACATAAGATATAAAGAACACGTACGTCATTACAAAAATAAACATCCTGAAAAATCGAATTACGCCAAACACCTTTTAGAACAAAATCACACAATGACTCCTCAAAATAATATTAAATTCCTACATTTTTGTAATAACAAACGCAAATTAGACATTTTAGAAGCCTTTGAGATATACAAACACAAACTCAGGGTACCTTTAATGAATGAACAACTTGAGCTCAGTAATTCTCCGTTACTGGAAGTATTAGATGTTTAATTATGATTTTTATTATTAATTTTTATTATTATTATTATTTTATCTAGTTACCTATTTTGTATCTACCTTAGCGACGTGTTTGTTTATAATTATATTACCTTTGATAATGACAGCATAGCTGTCGAAACAATATTGTCAGGTATATTTTAATAAAACTGTGAAACTTTTAATAATCTTTATTTATTTCATGATTATGGAGTTCCACAAAATAAGGCTGGAAACAATAAACAAGATTATTTCGTCTTCGTTAGAAGAACAAGCCAAGTTATACAAGAAACTTATGATCAAACACGGAATCGCAAGTCAGAATGTTTGGTTTAACCAAGAATGTCTGAAACGTCAGGTTATTCCTAACTACATAAACATCACTACCAGAACCAAGAATTCGATTACTGAAAAAGTGATTAGGAATGCCAAAAGAAGATGGCTCAAAGAAGAATCGAAGAAATGGTTTAGTATAAGAGACAATATGCACGTTTATATAAAGGTACTCTATACAGAACTTACTCATAAATTACACAATATCCAATTTGACATCTTAGATTTTGACATTAGAGACACCGTCAGTCACATTAAATTCAAAAAATATACCACACAGAAAAATAAACTTCATCGACTTGTACAACAAAAACGTACACTACAAAATAACCATAATTGTCAGAACACTGCAAACTTTTATCCTCGTTTCATAAACTTGTCGAATATAACATTCAATGACAGAGAAACACGATTTCTTAACAAAGGTTTCAAATTTTGTCCTTTTCCAAAATTTACCAACAAAATTAAAGAAATTTTGGCCGTTGAATGCGAAACTATACTTAAGAAAGATCATAATAACTATGCAAAATTCCAAATTTCGAATTTGTTAAAAGAGATGTCTTTGAAACAGGACAAACATACAACACATCTAACATATCACTTCTTCAATCTATAAAACAATCAATCAAGAAAATCACAGAGAACAATCTAATTTCTGTTAAAGCAGATAAGGGTAGCACTTTGGTAATTCTTTCAAAAGATATTTACATACAAAAAGTTAATGAATTTATTAATAAAGAAAATTTTGAAACGTTAAACAAAAACCCAACCACAAAATTCCAAAAAGAAATAAAACAAGGTTTAGAAAACTGCAATATCTGCTTTTCAGAATTAGAAAAGCAACAAATCATTAATAAAAACCCACAAATACCTAAACTGTATGGATTAGTGAAGACCCACAAACAGAATATGCCAATAAGACCAGTTGTATCATACATCAATGCACCTAATCACATTTTATCCAAAAAACTGAACCAGATTATTAACACGATAGGTTACAAATCGAAATACTCTGTTAGAAATTCATTAGAATTAGTAGATAAGCTGCAAAACATACATCTTCCACCACATTCAAAACTTGTTAGTTTTGATATTTGCAACATGTTCTCCAGAATACCTCCACAAGAATGTATTCCTTTATTAGATAGTTTCTTGATCAATAGTAATATAGAATTAGTTAAAAGGTTAGAGTTAATTCAATTATTTGACCTTTGTATAAGTCAAAATTATTTCACTTTTAATAACATAATTTATTTACAAAAGGATGGTTTACCTATGGGTAATTCTCTAAGTCCTCTATTAGCTAACATATTTATGGACAAGTTTGAAGATCGAATATTTGAATTAAACCTCTCTAAACACATTATCTTCTGGTTTCGTTATGTTGATGACATTTTAGCTTGTTTTGACAGTTCTTTTGAGGTTATCAATGAATTTTTAATTCTTATAAACAATATCCATTCTAATATAAAATTTACACTAGAAACAGAACAAAACAGGGCTATAAACTTTCTAGACTTAAATATCAAGATTAACGCAGACAATCTTTTTGAATTTTCCATATACAGAAAACCAACACAAACAGACATAACAATACCAAATGAATCTTGTCACCACAATACACATAAAATAGCAGCATACAGATCATTAGTACACAGAGCTTTAACTATTCCACTAACAAAATCAGATTTTAGCAAAGAGATATCAACCATTAAACAACTAGCACATGCAAATCATTATAATCCGAACATGATTGACACTTTAATTAAACAAAAAGATTATAGGTTAGCTATCAAAAGAATATATCCCATTGACAATCAAACAGAAGACACAAATTACATATCTATACCATATTTTGGCAAAATATCAGAAAAAATTGCACATATACTAAGAAAAACCAACAATTATAAAATAACATTTAAAACCAACACTAACACTTTTTCATTTTTATTTAATGCTAAAGACAGAACACATGATATCATGAAATCGGGCATTTACCGTTTAAATTGTTCTTTTTGTAGTTCGGTATATATTGGACAAACACTTCGAAATTTTGACATAAGATATAAAGAACACGTACGTCATTACAAAAATAAACATCCTGAAAAATCGAATTACGCCAAACACCTTTTAGAACAAAATCACACAATGACTCCTCAAAATAATATTAAATTCCTACATTTTTGTAATAACAAACGCAAATTAGACATTTTAGAAGCCTTTGAGATATACAAACACAAACTCAGGGTACCTTTAATGAATGAACAACTTGAGCTCAGTAATTCTCCGTTACTGGAAGTATTAGATGTTTAATTATGATTTTTATTATTAATTTTTATTATTATTATTATTATTTTATCTAGTTACCTATTTTGTATCTACCTTAGCGACGTGTTTGTTAATAATTATATTACCTTTGATAATGACAGCATAGCTGTCGAAACAATATTGTCAGGTATATTTTAATAAAACTGTGAAACTTTTAATAATCTTTATTTATTTCATTTATTAGCCCTGATACAACACTAAAATCCGAAATGGCCCACTTCTACGCTAAAATCGGAATGATAATTTGGTACCAAACGTGGTACCTAGTCATGGATGGATCGGTGTTGAACAATATTGATTATTGTTGTTAATCAATATTTTGGCCCAATAAATGGCACCAATATCACAATAAAACTGTAGGTTGAGTCTTGAACCAATCTTGAATGTTAATATAGTATCAAGGCTGGCAATTGAGAAACAAAATAACTGGTGCCCAATCTCCCTCTAATGAATGCCAGTGCTAACAAGCAAAGCAGTCAACCATTATTGTTTCACCTTAACTAAACGAACTGTTTGCAGTTTTTTTTTATTACATTTTTGTATTACCACTGTTTGGAATAAAAGCTCGGACACATCAATTTTATTTGCTTCTTGTGGATGTTATGGTCGTCAATTTTAATTTTTTAGTTTACTACTATGGGGTCAAGGACGTCATGGACTTTTTTTTAAATGGAACCCCTTATTTCTTGAAATGAAAAGCATATTTTTCTCAGTTAAGTTCAGACCAAATGTGATAACTTTTCACGAAAATAATACTTAAGAATCTTTCAAGTCTAATGGTTATTTTCGTGAAAGCAAATCGTAAGGTTTCTAAACATTGGCTCGGACTTGGACAAAGTTTAATGAGCCGAGAATTAATACCAGGGTGTTGGTTAACCCTTAAGCGACAATAATCAAACAGCCAAGACTCGAGAAATAAAAATTGCTTGAAACTTGGGTGAAATGAGAGAACCGAGTACTAGTAAGTAATAATGATAATAATAATTGCTACAACCCATAACCTGGAAACCAGGCCCCAGAAGCTATAAGCTTGTGCGGGAGGGAGGGGGCGATTATCATTATTACGTAGGCCCTACGTGCGGCTGCAGCCGACTTACAAATGGAACAGCGCAAATCCCACATTTGTGTTGTCGCAGCTCAGGAAAACTTCAGAAAACCTTAACCAGATCTGCCGGCTCCGGGAGTCGATTTCGGGCAGCTTGGGTGAAAGTCCGGCACGCCAGGCATTACACTACCAAGGCTGAAGTAAACGTCAATTTACGCTTGAGTAGAAATTAGAGAACCAAGATTCGATATTTGAAAGACTAGACTTGGGTCAATGGTAGACAGGGTTTTTCTTATAACAGAAAATTGTACGTATTGCTAAGCAAAACTTCTAATTGAGAGGTACTTTTAGACCTAGTAGAAAAAAATAGTATGTATTTTTCGGATTTAAAGTGGCTTTGTTTGTTTCGCAATTTCTGCGGTTACTTACGGTTACTACACTCGTAGTACGAGCGATAAATAATTCCGCCAGCTTAATAATCTGCCATTTTATCGTGTGAACAACTCTGCGGTTGCTTACGGTTACTACGCTGTACTACGAGCGATAAATAATTCCGCCCGCTTAATATTCTGTCATTTTATCGTGTGAACAACTCATAGGGCAATATGGTATAGGGCAAGGTGGTATAGGGCAAGTACAAATATTTTACCTAATTGGGCCCGATTCCTATAAGCAATCTAGAATGACTTTAGGAGAGTTGGTTTTTCCTAGCAGCGATGTGCAAACGGGTTTTTCAAATCGACTATCTTTTTCAATTACCTTAATTGCCATCATAATCCACTCTCTAATCCAGGATTAGAAAGTAAAGTGTTGAAGATTTTTAAAAGTAAGTCAATGTTGTCAAAAAAGCAGAACCATCAATAGGAATGATTCAAAAACCTAAAAGGAACGAAAAACAATCTGTGGCTGTAAGAAAACAGACAAGAAAACTGTCAAATTTGATTATAAACTTTGCCAGTGCTCGAATTTACACTACTGAGAAAATGAGTGACACAACTGAGTCCGGACTCGATGACACGCGTTTTGAATACTGGTTTGTATGTAGATTTCCCTGCTGAATCCGAATCCGGAGGGCGCCCGTTTATTTGGAATGGCCTTGACCCTTAGAAGGTTAATTTTTATTTTGAAAAATTCTCCCAGAGTTGTAGATTGCAACGTACTATTAAAATTCAGTTTTGACAAAAAAGAATCTGAGAAAATTACTATTTTGTTATACTATGTCATATTTGTGCATTAAAATTTTCACCAATCGAAAACCTTTTGTATTACAAGAGATATAGGCCTATATAGTCGAGACTATAATTAAAAAAAAGCCCAAAAAAGTTTTTGGTAAAAAAATTATATCGCTGTCTGTAATACAGACGAAATTATTGCAATTACAATATCTTGTACGCGGGCGACTAGTGATATATAAATCTTATTATTTGATCGTATGACATTTGCCTTCGCATAGACAAGATATTCTACGCTGTAAACCTTTCTAAAAACATCTGTACGCTCTTGTGCATATACTTGATTTGCATTTTCAAAATATCTGCATTTTAAGAAAATCTGGTTGAGATACTAAAGACGTAATAGGTGCTATTGTTCCATCTGCATCCATAGCCCATCCAAATTCTAATATTTCGGGGAAATTAGCATTAACATTCACAGCAGTCTTATAAATAGATGTTTTATAATATGCCCTTTGAATGTGGTATAAAAAAGCATCTTCTGTTGGTGGCAAATAACGGTAAATATAAGTAAAATTGGTTATGAATGTTATGATGTTTATAAAAACGTAGATCAACATTCTTACCGAATGTCTGTTTTACAATTCGGGAACAAATGAGCACGGACTTCATCTAGTGAACCAGTGAACTCTAAACTTCTGTATAAAGCCTTAAAGAATAGCCGACATGTCGAAAACATTTCGTCCCCATCTTCCAAACAGTATTTTCCACTAATAGGTTCTCCAAGCCAGTTTTACCATATTTTTCATTATAACTTTCAGGGCAGTTCTTTTTCCTTTTCGAAAAGGATAGCTGACACAGTTCTTGCCAGAGAAGCAGTAAGCCGCTAAAAGAATGCAAGCAAGATCTTTTGGATCGTCCCGAATTTTGCCTGCCAGTTCTTCAATGTGGGGCTGACACGGAACAAAGCCTTCTTTGCGATGTAACCATATGGGAATTAACAAAGCTACTGAATAATACCTTGATAGTAGGAAAACATCAGTATCATTGGAATAAATCAGAACCATTCTATTTTCTCTTAAAAAAAACTGAAGCAATGCAAACATTCTGGTGTCTGCTTCCTCATTTTCTGTAAAACGCTGATTTTTCAAAATATCCACTTCATTATTTGTGCATACCATTGTTTTATCTTCTACATGCATGCCAGAGAGAACTATTTTTATATCTCTTGTATTTTGCAAACTATGGAATCAAGCAAGCTACTCTTATTAAGTTGATTATTTATCAATAAGTGATTTCCATTGTGGTATTGTTACCGTATCACTGACCTCGTAAATATTTTCCGTAAATCTGGATCATCCTTTCCGTTCCGCACCCTTAGCACTTTTAGGAAAATTGTACCTGTCCCCCACAAGAATAACATAGGTGCAATTAAAAGGCTTCATTTGAAAAATCGAGTTAAAATATTTCTTAAATAATTCACTGAATGTGATACAACCGTAGTTTTGAAACCGTTGTACAAAACACATCATATCAATGACGTAGATAGTATTGAAATTATCCCGCGGAAAAGTGTTGCATTCTGAGATATTAAAATATATTTCTATATTTATTGCACTGAAAAAATAACATTTATCTACGACCACCATAGAAAGTTACACATTCCGCACAATCTAGTAACCGTGAAAACGACCAATTGCAAACAATCTCCAAACTCAATGGTAAAGACCGTGAGGAATGATTTCTCACGATCAGTAGTTGTATTAAAACGCCATAGATGTCACCACTTGCAATATTATTAATTATTTGAAATATAAAATGTTATAAATTTTAGATAAAGGTTAATTTATTTTGTTTAATTAATATTTTACATTAAATTATATTTCGAATGGAAATCCATCTAGAAAAAAAACTAAGGTCAGACCCGGGGAATTGAACCCGGATCGCTCGGTTAGTAGCTAGAGCGTAAGCATTGAGCTATCGAGATGCCTTTAAATGATTTTTTTTCTGATTATATAAAGTTACAATGATTGTTATTCAATTAAAACGTAAAATTAATTAATGTTTTACATTATTATATAATTTTTAATGTAATTTTATTTATTATTATTGCTAAATTACAATAAAAACATTGAAAACATTTATAATTTGCTGCATAATGCGAGAATATTTGACATTTTGCGCAGAGATTAATAACCTTGACAATTGAATGGTGATTTTTGTACATATATTATTTTTTAAAACGAGTACATAATTATTTAGCTGTAAGTACTAAATAGTAGATTGACTGAAATTATACAAATTGTAAACGTATTATTACTATTGTCTTTACAAATTTAATGTTTACTTTTATCGTTTTTAAAATTCTATATGTATCATAAGTGAATCTGATGAAGGAAAATTGGAGTGTACACTCGTACACCTCCAAACATCGTGGAAGCGGCTCATATTACATCTCTTAATTTATTGCCAAATATTTCACGTAAAAAATATGAATGCGAGTGTAAATTCTAGGTTAAAAAACTTTCTTAGCTGTTGATTGTTTATTACTTTTTTTGTTGTCGTAGATAAAGTATAGTGTGTAACGCGTGCAAAAACACCAATTTCTCACTCGTGTGTTTGCGGCATGAGACGTAGTCGAATGCCGCAAATCTTCAAACTCGTGAGAAATTGGCACTTTTCTGCACTTGTAACACAATATACTATTATTTCCTTTTCTCATTATACATCCCCCAGGTGTTAATGGATCCGATTCAAAAAGTGATGATGGATAATCGGTCCATGCATACGAAAAGGCCCGGATTTTAGTTTGTTCATCCATCTCTCTTGTGTCATCTCTCAAGAGCCTTTGCGTCAATGGAACTGAGTTAATTTGTTTGCAGTTTCATTTGTTGCCGAAAAATTGTAGTTTTACTGGTAAAATTTTATCTAATTTGTTTATTTTGGCATTTCCAATGGCTGCTACACCTTTGCTTCTTGCTAAGTGTAAATCTTTTAAAAGATTTATTTTAGTTTTTATAATGTTCTTAATCTGACATGCAACCTGAAAATATAACATAATATAACGAAATTGTAATTGTCTCAGATTTCTTTTCTCAAAGCTGTTAGAATCTATATAAATCGCTTAATGTTATTTTCTCCGAAATACTAGAATTTGGATAGGTTAGGAATGCAGATGGAACAATAACGGCTAAGTATTACAACGTCATTAGCATCTCAACCAGAGTTGCAGTCTACAACTCTAGGAGAATTTTTCAAAATAAAAATGAACTTTCTAGCTCCATCCAGGATGAAGTTATGACGATGCAACCAGAAAAGAAGCGCGTTTTTGATTTTTCAAAATTTTACGTAAAAATGACTTTTAAAGGGTCAAGTTTCAAATCATCGACGGGCGCTTTCGGGATTCGGATTCAGCGGGAAAATTTACATACAAATCAGTTTTCAAAAAGCGTGTGTCATCGAGTCCGGACCAACTCTTTAAATAAGCGCTTTTTGAGATGCCTGCTCCCCGACTATTATGTGAGCAAAAAGGACAATTCGATTTTTGTGGGAAAATATGGAAGAAAGGTCTTAGTATGGCAAGCTATATGCAAATGCGGAAATCTAGAAATGAAATGAAATCTAGCCCCTTATTTACTCAAGAAAATTTGAATGTCAATTCATATCGAAAAGTATGTTTCCAGAAAGACTGGCGCCAATGATTAAAAAGCATACAGCGCCTACTTTATTTTGGCCGGATCTAGCTGCATGCCACTATGCAGCGTCCACTAGGGAATGGTATAAACAGCATAAAATCAATTTTAACGAGAAAGAGCCTAATACCCCAAACTTCCCTGAAGCACGTTCTATTGAAGATATTGGACTATTATTAAATGACATCTTCAGAAAAACGTTGAAGCTGCAACTAGCCTAGAAGATTTAAAACAAATTGAATAAGGCCACCAAAGCAGTAACAAACGAAGTCATCCAAAACTTAATACCTAACCTAAAAAACAAAGTGGGAAAACGGGCAAAATAATAATAATTTTTTGTTTCTGTAAATTATTAAATTTTCTAGACATTAAAGCGTTGTTTTATTATAAAATTGTTGAAAGTATTAGATAATTATAAAAGGTATAGGAGTCTGAAGGTGTCAACTTTCTTTTCGATACAGTCCTTACGTTGTACTCTGTAGATTGTTCCATTACCATCCATAAATTGTCGATATAGAATAAATGATTAGTGAACGTGTCAATGAACACTGTTACTAGACAATTTAGAATTTTTTAAAGCACAAGATATTGTAACGAAGTATAAAATAAAAGAAAAAACTCATAACAAAATTAAATCAATTCATTATTCTAAAAATTTATGATTCCAAAAATATGTTACAACAATTATTACAAAACTCATTTGTAAATTATTTGACCCAGTAATAAAGATAAACAAATTGATTTCAAGTATGACATGAAGCTACTCTGCAATTTGTAAAGTGTGTCATAATACTAGCACAACATTATTGCTCACAAAAGTAAGCAATGCTGACTCTAGCATTATGACACTGCCCTGATTAATAGGGACAAGTGGCCATCCTTGATTTGCAAGAATAAATTAGAGTAGGGATTAAGAGTCAAGATGGGAAGTGACAATCGAAAAGGATAGTCAGTTACATAGTTACATGGTGAGATACAAGTAGAAAAGTCCTTCTCGATTGTCATACCCAGTGTGAGGGAAATGGCCCTAAAAGTTATAATTAGTTGGTAAGTAAAAATTGTGTTAATTATATTTAGAATTAGTCTTAGTCATGAGTTAAGCAAATTTAAGAAATAAAATCAATATATTAGATAAAGAGTAAGTGCATTTATTTTTATTCGTAACATGGTGGAGGCAAGAAAAAACGAAGAAAGACTAACTTCGTAACAATATGGATGGCTATAGGAGAAGTTATTACTATAAATCATAAAATTTACAATCCAAAATCTATCTGGCCATTCATCTATAGCAGCACGTACTTTTTCTATAGGAAAGTTTTAAACCGCTTTGTACAAACTGCGTTGCAAGGATTCCATTGATGCATGTCGTTTTCTGCAAACCATTGCCTTTAATTCAACCCAAAGTTTATAATCCAAAGGATTTAAATTTAGCCCTTCAGGAGGCCAATCTCCATTCTTAATAAACTTAGGCACATTCTCTGCAAGCCACAATTGTGAACTTCCTGTTGTGTGGGCTGCGTCTTGCTGGAGAATCCAGTGTTGTTTTTAAAATGAAAGTCTGATCTAAGCGGAAAAACCACCTTCTCAAGAGTTTCTGTTCGATTCACTTTGACAGTGGTTTTAACACCTTGCTTGCAAAAATAAAGTTTTTTATCACACCATGCCAACTTACTCCCCACCAAACCATCAACCTTAATGAATGATGACCACGCAGAACATGGCCAACTGCAGCAGTAGCTTCTTTAGAGCTTTTAGCATATATTTGTCCTTTTGACTATCAGATTTTTCTATAATGGTAAAAATTATCTCATCCGTAAACAAGATACAGCGATGAAAATTTTTCGTGTATTTCTGCCAATGAGACTTGGTTCCGATTTTTCTTATTTCTTTAAGTCGAGCTGTTACTAAGTGCCAGTATTTCTACGGCAAGCCCTCATACCAAGGTCTCCCCTGATCAGTCGCGACATAGATCTGGAGCTCATATCTATTTATTTCGCTAACAAACTTTTTACCAACAGGATTTCTTAAAAAGACACTCCTAACCTGGGTAATACAGACACATAATAACCTGGTTATAATAACCAGATCACAACGATTGACTGATGACGATAATAAACATCAAGAACTAGAACAGGTGAAGTTGGCATTAAAACAAAATGGTTTCTCGTCCCGAAATATCAAGAAAGCGTTAACACCAAGGGACCCAAAGCCAAAAGAAGAAGAAACATCGGTATCCAAAGCACACTTACCGTATATCAAAGGGACCACGGACAAAATAAGTAGAGTGCTGAGAAAACACAACATCGATACCATCTTCAACACCGATAAAAAAATTGGAAACATGCTACCATCCGCAAAAACAAAAATACCACTAGAAAGCCTAGGAGTATACGAGATCCCATGTAAAGACTGCGGGGAATCCTACATAGGGCAGACCAACAGAAGAATTCAAGTAAGAAGAGAAGAACACCGAAATGCAGTCAACAAAAATGAGAGAACGTCTTCACTAGCACAACATGTAAGTGGTACATCTCATAACATAGATTTCGAAAATACAAAAGTTTTAGCGAATATACAACACCCGACGATATCATATCCGGTGCCAGTAAAAGTACCAAGATGAGTTCTAACACTGATTTCGTAAACTAGAGGTCGAATTATGCAAAGTTCTTTTAATTTCATTGCTGTAGCCAGTAGCCAGTCCGAATGATTGAGTGTAGACTGTTAAACAGGACACCCTGTATATATATATATATATATATATATATATATATATATATATATATATATATATATATATATATATATATATATATAATAATAATAATAATTACTACAACCCATAACCTAAACCAAGGCCCCAGAAGCTATAAGCTTGTGCGGGAGGGAGGGGGCGATTATTATTATTATGTAGGCCCAATGTGCGGATATATATATATATATATATATATATATATATATATATATATATATATACATATATATATATATGCTTTTAGTACTTATACACCTCCGAACGCTATATACAGCGTACGAGTCGGACTCAAAATCCGGAGGCAACTCGTCGGTATCGGAGTCGAACGCGCTAACCATGTTATTCGACATCAGGACACCTCCAGGATCATTTTCCACCTATTTTCAGCCGGAGTCAAACGGGACCTATTTACGTATACTTATATACATTTTAGTTCCAGCGATTGCCGCAGAGTCGCTGCGAGATATACATGTATACGCCACGCGGTTGTGTTTACCTCCGCATGTATAAAAGCATTCAAAGGATGTTTTTGCCTCCGAATTCGCGGCAACACTGCCTAGCATATTTTTAGTTTATATTCGTGATTTGTTTTGCTGAAGCCCGTTTAAAAACGCGTCATTTCCTTATCTAAGGTATCACGTTTCTGTCTGTATTTCTTAGTAAATATAATTACATCTTTTTAAATGGAAAGAATGATTATATTATATTAAAACTGTACTCTTATTTTAAAATTCTTGCAAATTATTACGAAATTAGGACTTATTACAGTAATAAGAATTTATTTTTAATGCATAAATCTTAGATTTGGGACAAAATTCGTGAAGTGGACCCAATTTAACAACAGCTAATGCTTAGTGATTTTATAAAATTATTGATTTATTTAGAGTTATGAACAGTAACGTTTCTACACAACGATTCAGGAAAACATTCGTTTTTAAGATACTCAAACATTAAAATCAATGTTTTTCGGCAAATCTCTGTATAAAGAAATATACAATACGAAGCAAATGTTTTTATCAAATATAATATTTTTATAAACAATAATAGGATACACAAATTTTTACAGCAAACAAAATATCTTATTTTAAAGGATTCTCTTACAAATTAAGAAAATTGATGATTATGAAGAGAAACGGCAGATTTTGCAGGTGGTCAACTATACAGTGTGTGCCATAAAGTTCGATCCATATGGGAAAACATTTTAATATTCTTTGTTTAAAGGAAAAAACTTTGTTGTTCAATCACTGCTTCCAAAAATACTTGAAATACGCCATGTCAAACTTTACAAGTGACAATAGGTGTTTAAATCGAGATGACCTTATTTGTTAAAATATAGAAAAATCTTATTAAGAAAAAATATTCCTAATGACATTTTACGTTCACAAACCGGGCTTGAAGAAATATCCCGACATGAAAAATTCCTTTTTTAACATTTTTTGATACACCCCCGTTACTGATTATTTTGAAATCATTAAAAATGCTTTAAAGGAGTAGGAAGGCAACAATTGCAGAGCATATTTTCTAATAATATTGAATGGTGTAGGTATTTTTGACAAATATTAAAATTATAAAAAAACAAAATAAAACTTTTTGGCGATTTTCCAATTTACAAGAAAACAACGTATAGTTTTATTAACTTTTTAAAATAATTGTTTGAATAATACAAGAGTTGTTGAAACTACTACTTAAAAACTTAATAAACTAATTCGAAAAGAATAGTACAATTTGAGGTTTTGGAACCGATCAACAAGATTGAAGAAACTCTTGAAAATTTCTATCTAATAAAACATAATGACAAATTTATATCCCAAAATTGAGAAGATATTAGAATGACGTAACAACAAGCTTGTTTCGTTTCCAATAATAACTTGCTAATAATAAATTCCAAAGACCTAAAGATTGTGTCAAAACTTGAGACATTCGTTAAGTACTTCTTTTTTGGTAGATCTATATCTTCCTATACCATCAATAGAATTTAAAATTTTTAAAAATATACCGGATGGCCTAGATAAAACGCTTCATACTTTGGAGTTCAATGACGATTGTTACCAACCTCAAAATAGCTGCGCGTTCGTTAAAGTATAATTTTAAAAGTCTACATAATCACAATACATATTTCATTAATAGCACTTCTAATACGATATATTGTATTAGAGTTTATATATACTAGTTTCACCAATAAAATGACACTATTTTCCCTATTTTCAGTTATGATCATTCTCAATCGTGCTTTCCACTGCACAATAGCACACGGAATAGTTTCTTGAAAATCTAAATCTCTCCCTTTCAATTCTTCCCTATTTTTAAACGGTTTCAGGATACTGCTCACTTTTCTCTGTAAAGCTTTAACTTAGTAATCAAAAGAATTAAGGTCTGGCGAATTTGAAGGCCAATGTTTGGCTGAAATAAAATTAGGACAACGTTTTAGTAAATTAATTATGAGAACCTTTAAGCTTGTCGAGAACGATGCGATGTATTGCTATCCAAAAACTATAATAATATTTATCTAGGTGCAGTCGTTCACATTCCGGAAAAAGTTGTAAATGTCTAATGAAAGTTTCATTGTTGAATCTTGTCTTGTAGATTTACAAGAAACCAGTTCATTTCAGGAAACAAAGCATATACCACAATTTTTAAAGAAAACCTGACTCGGTGTTTGTACAAGCGTAGTAGGGAGATGTTACTTTTTAAACCTCGACTGTTTGTCCGATTATGCTATTTTGCAACTAGTGGGAGCATGCACTATAAAATCTTTTTCGTTTTGAAAACGCATTCGTTTGACATCATTGAACATGTACATTCGCTACAGATATGACTATAAATGTATTTCTATCGTCGTTGCATCTAGTAGGGTACAAGAATATTTTTTCTAAGTGTCTGGGGAGAAATAAATCTGCACAAATTTGAAATATGAATAATTCTTTTACTATTGAGTTTAGATAAGCTGCGATTTTTAAACAGATAACTAGATGTTCATACAACAGAATCAGCACCTTAGAAACTTTCGGTTATCTTCTCTTTGGCAACCTATAAAGACCGTAATTTTATAGGTGTCGCATCGGTTAGCATTTGGTACTAATGTTAGTCATTAGCTTGTATATAAGCCAGGAATCTGTGTGTGGAGTTCACAGGTGATTAGCTCCAGCTGATGAGAATGCAACAAACTCAAAACAGTCTGTCCTAGAGTATCACTTGTGAATTCCACACATTTCATTTTTACTCTGGGTTAATCGTCTTAAATAGTATTAGTAAATCTTTTATATTTTAAATTGTCAATTCCTATACGATGTTTTGTCTTTGCTGATTCACTAGATTTATAAATGGCAATTTTGGAGTTTTTCGGAGTTTTTAGTTAGAGTCAGGAGCCGGGAGAGTCTGGAACATTGGCCACCTTTTTTAATAACATCAACAACAATCAAAATTAACCCTTTTTTATAGAATCTGTTACCATTAGATAACAAATACTATTTTTACTTCTACACCATTGCATTCTAAAACTGAAAAAAATAAAATTATAACAAAGATTTTGGAGTTGGAAGAATTTAAGATAAAAGTGGCCACTGTACCTACAGTGATGGTACAGTGGCCATTAGGATATGGTACTGTGGCCACTACTGTGTGGAAGATGGGAATAGTAAAGACAAGTACACAGCCATTTACAGAATAATGATTTATTTTGTAAAAAATAGTTTGCATTAAAAAAAGGCAACTTAAATTTAAAAAACCAGGCAAAAGCTAACAAACATTATACGTAGATAAATTAATGAAAAAAACAGATTTGCTGTTCTAGTAGTGCCGCCTATATTTACAGGTTGATATAAATAATGTACAAATCATCAGGAACATCTAGGAAATAATATCTGAAATAAATAAAATATTGTACTAAATAATAGTACAGGGAACTACATAACAAAGAAGTGGCCAATGTACCTACATTTAACATGGCCACTAATCAACTACATGTTTTTAATCATTTAATAATAAAATGTTTTTAACATCAACTTCATGTTTTTTAAAAAGTATGGGAAAAACAAAAACTATCCAACACAATCAAAATATTATTATACCAATAAATATTTACATGAAGTAGGTTTAAGCGGCCAACGCTAGTTCCTTTCGACGTTTATTTATTTAGTCACTAACAATTATTATTTCACTTGCCTGTTGTAGTTTACTTCAAGTACAAAATTTCAGGTTGAGTTTGTTTTAAAATAAAAATCTTGAGATTTAAATGGAATTACTTTGTTAATATACTTAGTGTCCTATTGGTACATTCTGTGCTAGATGACAGCACCTAATCTTGAGCAGCACCTAATAAATAAGAAAATGGCGGGAAGGTGGCCACTGTTCCTGCATGGTCAATGTTCCAGACTCTCCCCTACTTTTTCTTTTTAACAATCCCTGTCTTGTAGTCTCCTTATCTGTACAGCGAATTTCTTGTTTACAATATTCATGCTATTGGTTGATTTATGGAATTGTCAAAAAGTTGTACCGGTTTATAAGAGTAACAAACCTTGTAGTAGGTATTTGATTGTAATTTGGTATATATTTTGGAGTTGCTAATGACAAACCTTACCAAACATGTACATTCGCTACAGATACGACTAGAAATATATTTCTATCGTCGTTGCATCTAGTAGGGTACAAGAATATTTTTTCTAAGTGTGTGGGGAGAAAGAATCTGCACAAATTTGAAATATGAATAATTCCTTTACTATTGAGTTTAGATAAGCTGTATTTTTAAACAGATGACGAGATGTTCATACAACAGAATCAGCACCTTAGAAACTTTCGGTTATCTTCTCTTTGACAACCTATAGAGACCGTAATTTTATAGGTGTCGCATCGGTTAGCATTTGGTACTAATATTAGTCATTAGCTTGTATATAAGCCAGGATGCTGTGTGTGGGTTTCACAAGTGATTAGCTCCAGCTGATGAGAGTGCAACAAACTCAAAACAGTCTGTCCTCGAGTATCACTTGTGAATTCCACACATTTCATTATGTTTCTGGGTTAATAGACTTAAATAGTCTTAGTAAATCTTTTATATTTTAAATTGTCAATTCCTATACGATGTTTTGTCTTTGCTGATTCACTAGATTTACAAATGGCAAATTTGGAGTTTGCCGGAGTTTTTAGTTACTTTTTCTTTTTAACAATCCCTGTCTTGTGGTCTCCTAATCTTTACTGCCAATTTCTCGTTTACAGTATTCATGCTATTGGTTGATTTCTGGAATTGTCAAAAAGTTGTACCGGTTTATAAGAGTATTTTTACAAACCTTTTAGTAGGTATTTGATTGTAATTTGGTATATATTTTGGAGTTGCTAATGACAAACCTTTCTTGTTGTAAATCCTACCATGCTTTATTGCAATACTGAATCTTTGACCGAGGATTTGTATTGTTTGAGCAAGCTTTCCAGAAGCTGCATGTTTACAGCAGAAAAGTTTTTCAAAATTCCATGCCAAGTATAAAATTTGTCAATTTTATGTTCGAGTTAATTCTTGTTTAAATTCTTGATTATTTATGCATTAGAAATTAATTCTACTAGCTAAGTAAACTACACTTTAAATAAAAAAACCCAGAAAGTATCATAGCATTCTAGATGAATGCAAGCAAATTAGAGTTGCAACCAAATTTTGCAGATTTTTCCCCACAACCTTATGTATGGATATCTTGTATACCTTTGAGATTTATATTCACATGCAGTCATCCAGTAGGTACCTGTCAGAGATTCTGTTGAATTTAATTATTTTCTAAAGCACCTTTTTGTCTTGAATAATCGTGTCATTGTCATAGAAATATCCGACTTGGGCGTCACAGAATTTATGCAGAATGGTGTAATCAACAAACAAAATTTGAGTCATTGGACAGGTGAAAATATTGGCAAGCGTTAACAAAAAACCTACATAGCCCGAAAGTCATTGTTTGGTACAGTGTAGGATCGTTTGGAATTATAGGTCAATACTTTTTCAAACACGAAAATGACATTCCGTTACAGTAACCTTCCAACTCTACTCACATATGTTAAAAACCTATGCTGTTCCCGGATTAAGATGCCGGGGACTACTAAATAATGGCCTGTTGTTCCAGCAGAATGTGACAACTCATACAACTGGAAATTCAATGAAGATCCTCAGGCAATATTTTAATGGCCAAATCAATTCACCTTTTGAATATTTACCGTGGCACGTGTGGTCAATCGATCTAATTAGAATCTAATCTATTTGAATGCGAAAGAGTCGTCTTAGAACCATTGAGGAACTAACAGCATTCTTTCTTGTCCGACATCGGCCCAGAAATCCCTGCTTCGGATATCGCACACCACACCAACATTTTATCCGGAATAGCTTTTGCCTTATAGTTTACATTATCTGGTAGTTCATTGATGTTATCAGATGTTATCAAAGAAACCTTAATTTCCTTTTATTCAGGAATTACCAAGAGTAAAAAATGTCATCATTCTTAATAATGACTCTATTTTCGGAAAAGTAGTTTCTGCTCAGTGAACAATAACATACAGGTATCCGTTGCAGCTGGATTTGGATGTACTTATTTGGACATTTTTCCTTTTTCTGTATTTTTGACCATGTCTGGACATCTGGACAAATTGTTGACCTTGAAACATTGAATTGGTGAAATCATTTACGACTTGAGACGACGATCCTGCCTTTGGCTCTATTCATCATTCTGTTTACCACAGGTTCTTCGTAATATATTAATTCGCAGAGAGTAGTATAGTTTGAGGTTTGGGCATCCGTCCAACAAGATTATAGATAAAACTTCTATCTTATAAAATCACAGTTATAAAATTTAATGACAAATTTAAACCCCAAAACTGAAACGACGTAACAACAAGCTTGTTTCGTTTCCGATAACAACCTGTTAAAAATAAATTACAAATTCCTAAACATTGTGCCAAAACTTTTGAGACATTAGTAAATTACCTCTTTTTTGTAGATCTAGAGCTTCCTATACCGTCAATGCAATTTAAAATTTAACGCTGAAGCATAATTTTAAAAGTCTACATAATTACAATACACATTTAATTAATAGCAATTCTAATACAATGTTGGGCTGAAATAAAATTATGATAATGTTCTAGTAAAATAATTTTGAGATAATTTGAGTTTGTAAAGACGAGCGATGAATTGCCATCCAAAAACTAAAATAAGATTTATCTGGATGCACGATTTGCATGTGTTTTACGTGGGGTTCCCATATCAACATACCCCCACGTTCCTTCCAAAGGAGGAAGCAATTGAGATACGCTCAATCAGCGCGCAATCGCACAGCAATTGCTCCCAGTTACTCGCTGGGCAGAGCGAGGTTGCCTATCCACCCTCTATTAGCTAACCAGGCTAGTACCGGAGCGATTAACATATAAGTGCTCATGCGCCGGCATCTTCCCGTCCCCTTTCATACGGGGCTAAGTACCTAGTCCAGCAATAGGACTATTCCCCAACTTGACGCTGTTATCAAGAGGGACCACTGCCCGATCGAATCCAACCTCAAATGTGACAGGACTTGGTTTTTAAGCGGTTTTGCCACCCCGATCTACCAATTTTAGGCTTGGTGAGCCCTCGACAGAGCTTCTTTTAAGTCTACACGTTATAGACCTCCGGTGCGTACCCGAATTTGGTGAAGTTGTCTTGATAGTGAGAGGCTATGTATTCGCTTCAACTATTCTTAAGTGTAATGGCTTTCAGAGCTTCTCCCAATCACTGTACCCGGCTGCAGTCCGGATCATAGGGTGGTCAGGATAGCTCCTAAGCACATTTACCTGGCGGCTTGCAGTTTCCCATTGCCCAAAAGCGGGATAACCTCACTTCTAGTCACCGCACTAGAGATTCAGTCAAACAGCGGGTTCCTTTGGTGACCATACATGACCTCGGTCATGCAGCGGGGTCCTTGGTGACCATAAATGACCTCGGTCAAACAGTGGGTTCCGTTGGTGACCATAAATGACCTTGTCCCTTAAGCGAGATTCGAATCCGCCCCCTGATCGGTCAGAGTTACCGTCGAGAATTCTCACGAATTTCTCTACCACACGCTTTATTCTAACAGCTTCATCCGTTTCCCGTCAGCAGGATAGGGTAGAAGACAGCCAGTTCTAAGGGTGAACGTCGTGTGGTCTCCCGTCCACCCAATAGGCCAACGTCTAGGCCAGACAGATTATTATATTTTGTTTTACGTGGGGTACCCGTATCAACATACCCCCACGTTCCTTCCAGAAGGAAGTGATTGGGATACGTCCAATCAGCGCGCAATTGCATAGCAATTGCTCCCAGTCAGCTCACTGGTCGGAGCGAGGTTGCCTATCCACCCTCTACTAGCTATGCAGGCTAGTACCGGAGCGATTGACTTAACACGTGCTCACCCGCCGGCACCCTCCCGTCCTATTTCATACGGGGCTAAGTACCTCGTCCAGCAATAGGACAATCCCCCCAACTTAACTCAGTTGAATAGAGAGAGCCCTCCAGTCCTCTTTCATACCTTTATAAGCTCCTCTCCGAGACAGGGCTTGGGGCCACTGCCCGATCGAATCCAACCTCAATTGTGGCGGGACTTGGTTTTTTAATGGTTTTGCCACCCCGATCTACCAAATTATAGGCTTGGTGGGCTCTCGACAGAGCTTCGTTTAAGTCTACACGTTATAGACTCCCAGTGTGTACCCGTTAAGGTGAAGTTGTCTTGATTGTGAGAGGCTATGTATTTGCTTCAACTCTCCTTAAGTGTAATGGCTTTCAGAGCTTCTCCCAACCGCAGTACCCGGCTGCAGTCCGGATCATAGGATGGTCGGGATAGCTCCTAAGCACATTTACCTGGCGGCATGCAGTTTCTCATCTGCCCTGGGATAAACCTCACTTCGATTCTCCTCACTTAGGATTCAGTCAAACAGCGGGTTCCTTTGGTGACCATAAATGACCTCGGTCAAACAGCGGGTTCTGTTGGAGACCATAAATGACCTCGGTCAAACAGCGGGTTCCATTGGTGACCATAAATGACCTTATCCAAGGCGAGATTCGAATCCGCCCACACCGGTATCATATACCAGAGCTCCCCCTGATCGGTATGAGTAACCGTCGAGAATTCTCACGAATTTCTCTACCACATACTTGACCTGACAGCTTCATCCATTACCCAGTTTACAAGGAAGCAAGGATAGGGTAGAAGACATAGAAGCCAAGATTGTTTTACGTGGGGTCCCCGTGTTAACATACCCCCACGTTCCTTCCATGAGGAAATGATTGAGATACGCCCAATCAGCGCGCAAGTTGCATAACCGTCGTGCAATTGCTACCAGATTAACTCACTGGTAGGAGCGAGGTTGCCTATCCACCCTCTACTAGCTAAGACGCGCATAGTGACCGAGCAGTTGAAAAGACACGCTGCTCACCCGCCGGCACCGAAGTACCTCGTCCAGCATAGGACTATTCCCCAGCTATGCCCTCTTGCAAAGTGGGACCACTGCCCGATCGAATCCAACCTCAAATGTGGCAGGACTTGGTTTTTAAGCGGTTTTGCCACCCCGATCTACCAATTTTATTCTTGGTGGGCCCTCGACAGAGCTTCTTTAAAGTCTACACGTTATAGACTCCCGGTGCGTACCCGATATTGGTGAAGTTGTCTTAATAGTGAGAGGCTATATATTCGCTTCAACTATCCTTAAGTGTAATGGCTTTCAGAGCTTCTCCCAATCACCGTACCCAGCTGCAGTCCGGATCAAAGGGTGGCCAGGACAGCTCCTAAGCTCATTTACCTGGCGGTTTGCAGTTTCCCAGCACATGGGATAAACCTCACTTCTAGTCACCGCACTAGAGATTCCGTCAAACAGCGGGTTCCTTTGGTGACCATAAATGACCTCGGGCAACAGCGGGTTCCTTTGGTGACCTTACATGACCTAGGTCATGCAGCGGGTTCCTTGGTGACCATGATTGCCCTCGGCCAAGCAGCGGGTTCCTTGGTGACCATAAATGACCTCCTCCCTTAGGCGAGATTCGAATCCGCCCACACCGGTCTCATCTACCAGGGCTCCCCCTGATCGGTATGAGTAACCGTCGAGAATTCTCACGAATTTCTCTACCACACACTTTATCTGACAGCTTCGTCCATTGCCCTTGATAGAGATAGGGTAGAAGACAGCCAGTTCTAGGGGTGAACGTCGTGTGGTCTCCCGTTCACCCAAAGGGTAGAAGACAGCGGGATGCTTAGCTCCTTAAAAGACCCTGACGTCAGGTAAGATTCAATCCACCCACACCGGACCCCCTTGTTAACAGAGCTCCCCCTGCAACGTTTTAGGGTCATCGTCGAGAAACACTCCGGTGAAACGTAAACGCAACACCTCGGCATAACTCTACCACACATTTGATTCTGATCGCGTCATCCGTTACCCAGACAAGCCTGGGATTGGGTAGACAACGACCAGTTCTAAGGGTAAACGCCGTGTGGTCTGCCCTCAAGCTAGTCTCGAATCCTAGTGCTTCCCGACACCTCTAACAACTGCCCTCCCTCTGTCTTCGGGTTAGTCTCGGATACTAGGAATGAAGTCCGACATCTCAAACGACTGCTTGACCGTTCACCCAGATTTATCTGGATGCAGTCGAAACAAAGCATATACCACATTTTAAAGGAAAATCTGGAACATTGTCTGTACTAGTGTAGTGAGGCGACGTTACTTTTTAAACCTCGACTGTTTATCTGATTCTATCATTTTGCCAATTCGTGGGGGCATGCAATGTAAAATCTATTCTGTTTTGAAAACGCATTCGTTTGACATCATCATTCAGCGTAGATTCGTTAAAGATATGACTATAAATATATTTCTATTGTCGATACATTTAGCAGGCTACAAGAATATTTTTTCATATTGTGTGTGGAGAGAAAGAAATCTGCACAAATTTGAAAGATAACTAATTTCTTTACTATTGAGTTTAGATAAGTTGAAATTTTTAAACTGATGAGATGTTCATACAACAGAATGAACACCTTAGAAACTTTCGTTATCGTCTTAGGTTATCGTCTTTTTCACAACCAAAAGAGACTGTAATTTTACTGCATGGTGCGGTTGGCTTTTTATTTATAGGTGTCGCATCTGGTACAATTTGGTGCTAATGTTAGTCATTGGTTTGTAAATAAGCCAGGATGATGTGCTTAGGTTTCACAGATGATTAGCTCCAGCTGATGAGAGTACAACAAACTTGAAACAGTCTACCCTGAAGTATCACTTGTGAATTCTAGATATTTTATTATTACTATGGGTTAATGGTGTTATAAATCTTTTATAGTTTAAATTTTCAATTTCTTTACGATGTTTTGTCTTTGCTCCCTACTAGTCTTACAAATGGCAAATTTGTTGAGTTTGTCGGAGTTTTTAGTTACTTTTTCTTTTTAAAAATCCCTGTCTTGAGGTCTTCTAATCTTTACAGCCAATTTTCGTTTGAGATTTTTATAATATTCACGCTATTGGTTGATTTATGGAATTGTCAAAAAGTTGTACCAGTTTATAAGAGTATTTTTACAAACCTTTTAGTAGGTATTTGATTGTAATTTAATATAAATCTTTAAGTTGCTAATGACAAACCTTTTTTGTAGTAAATGCTACCATACTTTATTGCAATATTGAATCTTTGACCTAGGATTTGTATTGTTTGATCGAGCTTCCCAGAAGCTGCATTCGCCAATACCTCATCTTTTTTTGGAAAGAGGTTATATGTCTTTCAAAATCTCATCTTTTCTAGTACGTATCTTTTTCTAATACAACACAAATATAACATAATAAATGTTGTTTCCAGAATTTCAATTTCAGAAAAATTTACAATAGAGAAGTCGCTGCAATAAATGAAGGTTCACTCCACTGGGTAATGAATAATTTTATATCCAGACGTAAAAAGTGTATTGAAGTTGGCGAGGGTCACTTAGAATGTGTAATCTTTAAAGATTAAGCAAATATCCACCCTGTTTGCCAAGTTTCAAAGATTAGGCTTAATTTCAACCAATAAATTTTAATAGTAATATTAATAGTACTGGGTATAAGCTAATGCTCATGTATGTAGTATTTCGTACATTCGGAATAAATAGATGATAATGATTTATTATAGCGGAAAACAACTTGAGTTAGGTAACATTACTGGGTAGTGGCACTTCCAGAATCGCCTTTTTTCTCGATTCCCCGTGAATTATGCTTTTATCGATACCTATTTTTTCCTAAAATTTCAAAAACTTTACACAGTCTTTCAATATGTAACTTTTTGTTTGGCGTAGATTTCAAAATACCATCCCAAAACAGATAACTCAGGGAATATTAACAAATAAATGATCAATATTTCTTTGAAAGATTGAACCCTGGTATACTTTATGTGTTTGAAACGAGAATGTGTTTATCTATCTAGATTTAAAAACTTTTGGAACTTCGTCCATGTTTGTTTGTTTTTATTTTTAATATATGTATTTCAACGATAATGATTGATGTAATGGTAATGGTTGATGTAATTTTTCGGTTAAATTTGATTGTCGTTTTTAAAATTAAATTGCAACAGACTTTTTAATGCTGTAAACGCCTTAAAAAACCCTGACGCTACACTGTTTATATTTTGGTTATTTACGAGCTGGATTTGTATTTTCAGACCAAATAGTTTTGGTTCAAATTTGACATTGATATTTGCAATAATTTCAAAACTTAACAGGTGTACAGACAAAGACAAAAACAACAGGATTTTTTTCCCCCAGGGATGTCTGTCGTGTTATTTAGGTCATATAACGTCGAGAAATAAAAAAAAGGTATTTTTTACAAAAACTCGTTCTCATTCTGTGGACTTGTACATATATTGTGAGAAAGCAAAAGCAAAGAAATGGGTTTAAAGAATAAACTTTAATTGTTTTCAACCACTTTGTTGTTAGAAATGTAGTTCTGAAATGATTCTAGCTACTTACCACATCGCACATACCTTATACAGTAAGGAATGTCATCCTTTGTTAATTATTTAAAAATACAAAAAAATTGTAGGCGTGACATTATATTATTTAATAAAATATTAAACATATATGATTTTATTCTATTAGAATATAAACGAAACAAATTTACATTATTATAATCTGAAAATTCGTTTCTAACAGAACTATATCTCGAAATATCTTATATGTATAAATTTAAAGGTCCGTTTTGTTTAACGGCATACTTTCAGCAGGTGTCCTCGAACTCAGCACTTATAGCAGACATAAACACGGACTTGATAAACAGAATATGCTGAATAGTGATAAGTACCATAGTTTTATACCTTGTAAACTTGACAACGTTGATGGAGGCGTACTCGAACGCTTGATTTGCCAAAATTATATACACGGAGGTGAATACGAGCGGTCTATGTACGGAGGCTGACACGAACGCGCACTATACAGAAGCATGTATATCTAAAAAATTAAATAAAATTACCCCTCTTGGTGGATTTAGGAGTGTTAGTTCAAGAAAAAGTCTGTGACACTAGAATAATTAATATACAATCATTATTAATGGCGGAGTTGTGGTCGTCTGTTCAGTATACGGAGGCGAACACGATACAAAAGCACATATATATATATATATATATATATATATATATATATATATATATATATATATGTGTGTGCTTTTGTATCGTGTTCGCCTCCGTATACTGAACAGACGACCACAACTCCGCCATTAATAACGATTGTATATTAATTATTTTAGTGTCACAGACTTTTTCTTGAACTAACACTCCTAAATCCACCAAGAGGGGTAATTTTATTTAATTTTTTAGATATACATGCTTCTGTATAGTGCGCGTTCGTGTCAGCCTCCGTACATAGACCGCTCGTATTCACCTCCGTGTATATAATTTTGGCAAATCAAGCGTTCGAGTACGCCTCCATCAACGTTGTCAAGTTTACAAGGTATAAAACTATGGTACTTATCACTATTCAGCAGATTCTGTTTATCAAGTCCGTGTTTATGTCTGCTATAACTGCCGAGTTCGAGGACACCTGCTGAAAGTATGCCGTTAAACAAAACGGACCTTTAAATTTATACATATAAGATATTTCGAGATATAGTTCTGTTAGAAACGAATTTTCAGATTATAATAATGTAAATTTGTTTCGTTTATATTCTAATGGAAGAAAATCATATATGTTTAATATTTTATTAAATAATATAATGTCACGCCTACAATTTTTTTGTATTTTTAAATAATTAACAAAGGATGACATTCCTTACTGTATAAGGTATCTGCGATGTGGTAAGTAGCTAGAATCATTTCAGAACTACATTTCTAACAACAAAGTGGTTGAAAACAATTAAAGTTTATTCTTTAAACCCATTTCATGCTTTTGCTTTCTCACAATATATGTACAAGTCCACAGAATGAGAACGAGTTTTTGTAAAAAATACCTTTTTTCATTTCTCGACGTTATATGACCTAAATAACACGACAGACATCCCTGGAGGAAAAAAATCCTGTTGTTTTTGTCTTTGTCTGTACACCTGTTAAGTTTTGAAATTATTGCAAATATCAATGTCAAATTTGAACCAAAACTATTTGGTCTGAAAATACAGATCTAGCTCGTAAATAACCAAAATATAAACAGTGTGCGTCAGGATTTTTTAAGGCGTTTACAGCATTAAAAAGTCTGTTGCAATTTAATTTTAAAAACGACTATCAAATTTAACCGAAAAATTACATCAACCATTACCATTACATCAATCATTATCGTTGAAATACATATATTAAAAATAAAAACAAACAAACATGGACGAAGTTCCAAAAGGTTTTAAATCTAGATAGATAAACACATTCTCGTTTCAAACACATAAAGTATACCAGGGTTCAATCTTTCAAAGAAATATTGATCATTTATTTGTTAATATTCCCTGAGTTATCTGTTTTGGGATGGTATTTTGAAATCTACGCCAAACAAAAAGTTACATATTGAAAGACTGTGTAAAGTTTTTGAAATTTTAGGAAAAAATAGGTATCGATAAAAGCATAATTCACGGGGAATCGAGAAAAAAGGCGATTCTGGAAGTGCCACTACCAAGTAATGTTACCTAACTCAAGTTGTTTTCCGCTATAATAAATCATTATCATCTATTTATTCCGAATGTACGAAATACTACATACATGAGCATTAGCTTATACCCATAAGTTATTAAAATTTATTGGATGAAATTAAGCCTAATCTTTGAAACTTGGCAAACAGGGTGGATATTTGCTTAATCTTTAAAGATTAGACCATCTAAGTGACCCTCGCCAACTTCAATACACTTTTTACGTCTGGATATAAAATTATTCATTACCCAGTGGAGTGAACCTTCATTTATTGCAGCGACTTCTCTATTGTAAATTTTTCTGAAATTGAAATTCTGGAAACAACATTTATTATGTTATATTTGTGTTGTATTAGAAAAAGATACGTACTAGAAAAGATGAGATTTTGAAAGACATAACCTCTTTCCAAAAAAAGATGAGGTATTGGCGAATGCAGCTTCTGGGAAGCTCGATCAAACAATACAAATCCTAGGTCAAAGATTCAATATTGCAATAAAGTATGGTAGCATTTACTACAAAAAAGGTTTGTCATTAGCAACTTAAAGATTTATATTAAATTACAATCAAATACCTACTAAAAGGTTTGTAAAAATACTCTTATAAACTGGTACAACTTTTTGACAATTCCATAAATCAACCAATAGCGTGAATATTATAAAAATCTCAAACGAAAATTGGCTGTAAAGATTAGAAGACCTCAAGACAGGGATTTTTAAAAAGAAAAAGTAACTAAAAACTCCGACAAACTCAACAAATTTGCCATTTGTAAGACTAGTAGGGAGCAAAGACAAAACATCGCAAAGAAATTGAAAATTTAAACTATAAAAGATTTATAACACCATTAACCCACAGTAATAATAAAATATCTAGAATTCACAAGTGATACTTCAGGGTAGACTGTTTCAAGTTTGTTGTACTCTCATCAGCTGGAGCTAATCATCTGTGAAACCTAAGCACATCATCCTGGCTTATTTACAAACCAATGACTAACATTAGCACCAAATGGTACCCGATGCGACACCTATAAATAAAAAGCCAACCGCACCATGCAGTAAAATTACAGTCTCTTTTGGTTGTGAAAAAGACGATAACCGAAAATTTCTAAGGTGTTCATTCTGTTGTATGAACATCTCATCAGTTTAAAAATTTCAACTTATCTAAACTCAATAGTAAAGAAATTAGTTATCTTTCAAATTTGTGCAGATTTCTTTCTCTCCACACACAATATGAAAAAATATTCTTGTACCCTGCTAAATGTATCGACAATAGAAATATATTTATAGTCATATCTTTAACGAATCTACGCTGAATGATGATGTCAAACGAATGCGTTTTCAAAACAGAATAGATTTTACATTGCATGCCCCCACGAATTGGCAAAATGATAGAATCAGATAAACAGTCGAGGTTTAAAAAGTAACGTCGCCTCACTACACTAGTACAGACAATGTTCCAGATTTTCTTTTAAAATGTGGTATATGCTTTGTTTCGACTGCATCCAGATAAATCTGGGTGAACGGTCAAGCAGTCGTTTGAGATGTCGGACTTCATTCCTAGTATCCGAGACTAGCCCGAAGACAGAGGGAGGGCAGTTGTTAGAGGTGTCGGGAAGCACTAGGATTCGAGACTAGCTTGAGGGCAGACCACACGGCGTTCACCCTTAGAACTGATCGTTGTCTACCCCATCCCAGGCTTGTCTGGGTAACGGATGACGCGATCAGAATCAAATGTGTGGAAGAGTTATGCCGAGGTGTTGCGTTTACGTTTCACCGGAGTGTTTCTCGACGATGACCCTAAAACGTTGCAGGGGGAGCTCTGTTAACAAGGGGGTCCGGTGTGGGTGGATTGAATCTTACCTGACGTCAGGGTCTTTTAAGGAGCTAAGTATCCCGCTGTCTTCTACCCTATCCTTGCTTCCTTGGAAACTGGGTAATGGATGAAGCTGTCAGGTCAAGTGTGTGGTAGAGAAATTCGTGAGAATTCTCGACGGTTACTCATACCGATCAGGGGGAGCCCTGGTATATGATACCGGTGTGGGCGGATTCGAATCTCGCCTTGGATAAGGTCATTTATGGTCACCAATGGAACCCGCTGTTTGACCGAGGTCATTTATGGTCTCCAACGGAACCCGCTGTTTGACCGAGGTCATTTATGGTCACCAAAGGAACCCGCTGTTTGACTGAATCCTAAGTGAGGAGAATCGAAGTGAGGTTTATCCCGGGCAGATGGGAAACTGCATGCCGCCAGGTAAATGTGCTTAGGAGCTATCCCGATCACCCTATGATCAGGACTGCAGCCGGGTACAGCGGTTGGGAGAAGCTCTGAAAGCCATTACACTTAAGGAGAGTTGAAGCGAATACATAACCTCTCACAATCAAGACAACTTCACCTTAACGGGTACACACTGGGAGTCTATAATTCGTTGGATTCGATCGGGCAGTGGCCCCAACCCCTGTCTCGGGGAGGAGCTTATGAAGGTATGGAAGAGGACTGGAGGGCTCTCTCTATTCAACTAAGTTAAGTTGGGGGAATAGTCCTATTGCTGGACGAGGTACTTAGCTCCGTATGAAATAGGACGGGAGGGTGCCGGCGGGTGAGCACGTGTTAAGTCAATCGCTCCGGTACTAGCCTGGATAGCTAGTAGAGGGTGGATAGGCAACCTCGCTCCGACCAGTGAGCTGACTGGGAGCAATTTCTATGCAATTGCGCGCTGATTGGGCGTATCCCAATCACTTCCATCTGGAAGGAACGTGGGGGTATGTTGATACGGGTACCCCACGTAAAACAAATTATAATAATCTGTCTGGCCTAGACGTTGGCCTATTGGGTGGACGGGAGACCACACGACGTTCACCCTTAGAACTGGCTGTCTTCTACCCTATCCTGCTGACGGGAAACGGATGAAGCTGTTAGAATAAAGCGTGTAGTAGAGAAATTCGTGAGAATTCTCGACGGTAACTCTGACCGATCAGGGGGAGCCCTGGTAGATGAGACCGGTGTGGGCGGATTCGAATCTTGCCTAAGGGACAAGGTCATTTATGGTCACCAATGGAACCCACTGTTTGACCGAGGTCATTTATGGTCACCAAGGACCCCGCTGCATGACCGAGGTCATGTATGATCACTAAAGGAACCCGCTGTTTGACTGAATCTCTAGTGCGGTGACTAGAAGTGAGGTTATCCCGCTTTTGGGCAATGGGAAACTGCAAGCCGCCAGGTAAATGTGCTTAGGAGCTATCCTGACCACCCTATGATCCGGACTGCAGCCGGGTACAGTGATTGGGAGAAGCTCTGAATGCCATTACACTTAAGAATAGTTGAAGCGAATACATAGCCTCTCACTATCAAGACAACTTCACCAAATTCGGGTACGCACCGGGAGTCTATAACGTGTAGACTTAAAAGAAGCTCTGTCGAGGGCCCACCAAGCCTAAAATTGGTAGATCGGGGTGGCAAAACCGCTTAAAAACCAAGTCCTGTCACATTTGAGGTTGGATTCGATCGGGCAGTGGTCCCTCTTGATAACAGCGTCAAGTTGGGGAATAGTCCTATTGCTGGACGAGGTACTTCACCCCGCATGAAAGAGGACGGGAGTGTGCTGGCGGGTGAGCAGCGTGTTAAGTCAACTGCTCGGTCACTATGCGCGACTTATCTAGTAGAGGGTGGATAGGCAACCTCGCTCCTACCAGTGAGTCAATCTGGTAGCAATTGCACGACTGCCGGTTATGCAACTTGCGCGCTGATTGGGCGTATCCCAATCACTTCCTTCTGGAAGGAACGTGGGGGTAAGTTCACACAGGTACCCCACGTAAAACAACCTTGACATTTCATGTCTGGCCTAGACGAACGGAGGAGATTCAAGTGAGGTTTATCTCGGTTAGGGAGTTCGCTCGCTAACCCATGAGAAACTGAAAATGAGAAATCGTCTAGAGACCTACACTTAAAGGATGCTGATGCGAAGATACATAGCCTCTCACGTTCAAGACAACTTCACCTTAACGGGCACACACCGGGGTGCTACTTTGATGGGCCCTATAAAGTAGCCTCGAAACGAAGCTCTATCGGGGGCATACCAGGCCTATAACTGGGAGATCGGGGTGGCAAACATTTAAAAACCAAGTCATGCCACACTTGAGGTTGGATTCGATCGGGCAGTGGGCCCAACTCTGGCTCGGTTGTACTGAACTGACTTAAGTTGGGGGAATAGTCCTATTGCTGGACTAGGTATTTAGCCCCGTATGAAAGGGGACGGGAAGATGCCGGCGCATGAGCACGTATATGTTAATCGCTCCGGTACTAGCCTGGTTAGCTAATAGAGGGTGGATAGGCAACCTCGCTCTGACCAGCGAGTAACTGGGAGCAATTGCTGTGTGATTGCGCGCTGATTGAGCGTATCTCAATTGCTTTCTCCTTTGGAAGGAACGTGGGGGTATGTTGATATGGGAACCCCACGTAGAACACATGCAAATCATGCATCCAGATAAATCTTATTTTAGTTTTTGGATGGCAATTCATCGCATCGTCTTTACAAACTCAAATTATCTCAAAATTATTTTACTAGAACATTATCATAATTTTATTTCAGCCCAACATTGTATTAGAATTGCTATTAATTAAATGTGTATTGTAATTATGTAGACTTTTAAAATTATGCTTTAGCGTTAAATTTTAAATTGCATTGACGGTATAGGAAGCTCTAGATCTACAAAAAAGAGGTAATTTACGAATGTCTCAAAAGTTTCTAATATTCTAGTATTTTTAACAGGTTGTTATCGGAAACGAAACAAGCTTGTTGTTGCGTCATTTCAGTTTTGGGGTTTAAATTTGTCATTAAATTTTATAACTGTGATTTTATAAGATAGAAGTTTTATCTATAATCTTGTTGGACGAAAATTTTGTTTGTTGATTACACCATTCTGCATAAATTCTGTGACGCCCAAGTCGGATATTGCTATGACAATGACACGATTATTCAAGACAAAAAGATGCTTTAGAAAATAATTAAATTCAACAGAATCTCTGACAGGTACCTACCGGATGACTGCATGTGAATATAAATCTCAAAGGTATACAAGATATCCATACATAAGGTTGTGGGGAAAAATCTGCAAAATTTGGTTGCAACTCTAATTTGCTTGCATTCATCTAGAATGCTATGATACTTTCTGGGTTTTTTTAATTAAAGTGTAGTTTACTTAGCTAGTAGAATTAATTTCTAATGCATAAATAATCAAGAATTTAAACAAGAATTAACTCGAAGATAAAATTGACAAATTTTATACTTGGCATGGAATTTTGAAAAACTTTTCTGCTGTAAACATGCAGCTTCTGGAAAGCTTGCTCAAACAATACAAATCCTCGGTCAAAGATTCAGTATTGCAATAAAGCATGGTAGGATTTACAACAAGAAAGGTTTGTCATTAGCAACTCCAAAATATATACCAAATTACAATCAAATACCTACTAAAAGTTTGTAAAAATACTCTTATAAACCGGTACAACTTTTTGACAATTCCAGAAATCAACCAATAGCATGAATACTGTAAACGAGAAATTGGCAGTAAAGATTAGGAGACCACAAGACAGGGATTGTTAAAAAGAAAAAGTAACTAAAAACTCCGGCAAACTCCAAATTTGCCATTTATAAATCTAGTGAATCAGCAAAGACAAAACATCGTATAGGAATTGACAATTTAAAATATAAAAGATTTACTAAGACTATTTAAGACTATTAACCCAGGAAAATAATGAAATGTGTGGAATTCACAAGTGATACTCTAGGACAGACTGTTTTGAGTTTGTTGCACTCTCATCAGCTGGAGCTAATCACTTGTGAAACCCACACACAGCATCCTGGCTTATATACAGCCTTGGTAGTGTAATGTCTAGAGTGCTGGACTTGCACCCAAGCGGCCCGAGGTCGATCCCCGGTACCGGCAGATCTGGTTAAGGTTTTCTGCAGTTTCCCTTAGCTGTAACACAAATGTGGGATTTGCGCTGTTCCATCTGTAAGTCGGCTGCAGACGCACTTGCAGATTGTTAAAAAGAAAAAGTAGGGGAGAGTCTGGAACATTGGCCATGCAGGAACAGTGGCCACCTTCCCGCCATTTTCTTGTTTATTAGGTGCTGCTCAAGATTAGGTGCTGTCATCTAGCACAGAATGTACCAATAGGACACTAAGTATATTAACAAAGTAATTCCATTTAAATCTCAAGATTTTTCTTTTAAAACAAACTCAACCTGAAATTTTGTACTTGAAGTAAACTACAACAGGCAAGTGAAATAATAATTGTTAGTGGCTAAATAAATAAACGTCGAAAGGAACTAGCGTTGGCCGCTTATACCTACTTCATGTAAATATTTATTGGTATAATAATATTTTGATTGTGTTGGATAGTTTTTGTTTTTCCCTACTTTTTAAAAAACATGAAGTTGATGTTAAAAACATTTTATTATTAAATGATTAAAAACATGTAGTTGATTAGTGGCCATGTTAAATGAAGGTACAGTGGCCACTTCTTTGTTATGTAGGTCCCTGTACTATTATTTAGTACAATATTTTATTTATTTCAGATATTATTTCCTAGATGTTCCTGATGATTTGTACATTATTTATATCAACCTGTAAAAATAGGCACTACTAGAACAGAAAATCTGTTTTTTTCCATTAATTTATCTATGTATAATGTTTGTTAGCTTTTGTCTGATTTTTAAATTTAAGTTGCCTTTTTTAATACAAACTATTTTTTACAAAATAAATCATTATTCTGTAAATGGCTGTGTATTTGTCTTGTGTGTTTACTATTCCCATCTTCCACACAGTAGTGACCACAGTACCATACTCTAATGGCCACTGTACCATCACTGTAGGTACAGTGGCCACTTTTATCTTAAATTTTTCCAACTCCAAAATCTTTGTTATAATTTTATTTTTTTCAGTTTTAGAATGCAATGGTGTAGAAGTAAAAATAGTATTTGTTATCTAATGGTAACAGATTCTATAAAAAAGGGTTAATTTTGATTGTTGTTGATGTTATTAAAAAAGGTGGCCAATGTTCCAGACTCTCCCGGCTCCTGACTCTAACTAAAAACTCCGGAAAACTCCAAAATTGCCATTTATAAATCTAGTGAATCAGCAAAGACAAAACATCGTATAGGAATTGACAATTTAAAATATAAAAGATTTACTAAGACTATTTAAGACGATTAACCCAGAGTAAAAATGAAATGTGTGGAATTCACAAGTGATACTCTAGGACAGACCGTTTTGAGTTTGTTGCATTCTCATCAGCTGGAGCTAATCACCTGTGAACCCCACACACAGATTCCTGGCTTATATACAAGCTAATGACTAACATTAGTACCAAATGCTAACCGATGCGACACCTATAAAATTACGGTCTTTATAGGTTGCCAAAGAGAAGATAACCGAAAGTCTCTAAGGTGCTGATTCTGTTGTATGAACATCTAGTTATCTGTTTAAAAATCGCAGCTTATCTAAACTCAATAGTAAAAGAATTATTCATATTTCAAATTTGTGCAGATTTCTTTCTCCCCAGACACTTAGAAAAAATATTCTTGTACCCTACTAGATGCAACGACGATAGAAATATATTTATAGTCATATCTGTAGCGAATGTACATGTTCAATGATGTCATACGAATGCGTTTTCAAAACGAAAAAGATTTTATAGTGCATGCTCCCACAAGTTGCAAAATAGCATAATCGGACAAACAGTCGAGGTTTAAAAAGTAACATCTCCCTACTACGCTTGTACAAACACCGAGTCAGGTTTTCTTTAAAAATTGTGGTATATGCTTTGTTTCCTGAAATGAACTGGTTTCTTGTAAATCTACAAGACAAGATTCAACAATGAAACTTTCATTAGACATTTACAACTTTTTCCGGAATGTGAACGACTGCACCTAGATAAATATTATTATAGTTTTTGGATAGCAATACATCGCATCGTTCTCGACAAGCTTAAAGGTTCTCATAATTAATTTACTAAAACGTTGTCCTAATTTTATTTCAGCCAAACATTGGCCTTCAAATTCGCCAGACCTTAATTCTTTTGATTACTAAGTTAAGATTTACAGAGAAAAGTGAGCAGTATCCTGAAACCGTTTAAAAATAGGGAAGAATTGAAAGGGAGAGATTTAGATTTTCAAGAAACTATTTCGTGAGCTATTGTGCAGTGGAAAGCACGATTGAGAATGATCATAACTGAAAATAGGGAAAATAGTGTCATTTTATTGGTGAAACTAGTATATATAAACTCTAATACAATATATCGTATTAGAAGTGCTATTAATTAAATATGTATTGTAATTATGTAGACTTTTAAAATTATACTTTAACGAACGCGCAGCTATTTTGAGGTTGGTAACAATGGTCATTGAACTCCAAAGTATGAAGCGTTTTATCTAGGCCATCCGGTATATTTTTAAAAATTTTAAATTCTATTGATGGTATAGGAAGATATAGATCTACCAAAAAAGAAGTACTTAACGAATGTCTCAAGTTTTGACACAATCTTTAGGTCTTTGGAATTTATTATTAGCAAGTTATTATTGGAAACGAAACAAGCTTGTTGTTACGTCATTCTAATATCTTCTCAATTTTGGGATATAAATTTGTCATTATGTTTTATTAGATAGAAATTTTCAAGAGTTTCTTCAATCTTGTTGATCGGTTCCAAAACCTCAAATTGTAAAAAAGTTAATAAAACTATACGTTGTTTTCTTGCAAATTGGAAAATCGCCAAAAAGTTTTATTTTGTTTTTTGATAATTTTAATATTTGTCAAAAATACCTACACCATTCAATATTATTAGAAAATATGCTCTGCAATTCTTGCCTTCCTACTCCTTTAAAGCATTTTTAATGATTTCAAAATAATCAGTAACGGGGGTGTATCAAAAAATGTTAAAAAAGGAATTTTTCATGTCGGGATATTTCTTCAAGCCCGGTTTGTGAACGTAAAATGTCATTAGGAATATTTTTTCTTAATAAGATTTTTCTATATTTTAACAAATAAGGTCATCTCGATTTAAACACCTATTATCACTTGTAAACTTTGACATGGCGTATATCAAGTATTTTCGGAAGCAAAAGTGATTGAACAACAAAGTTTTTTCCTTTAAACAAAGAATATTAAAAGGTTTTTCCCATATGGATCGAACTTTATGGCACACACTGTATAGTTGACCACCTGCAAAATCTGCCGTTTCTCTTCATAATCATCAATTTTCTTAATTTGTAAGAGAATCCTTTAAAATAAGATATTTTGTTAATTTTGTTTGCTGTAAAAATTTGTGTATCCTATTATTGTTTATAAAAATATCATATTTGATAAAAACATTTGCTTCGTATTGTATATTTCTTTATACAGAGATTTGCCGAAAAACATTGATTTTGTTTTTTCTCACGACTGTTGAATGTAATAGAAATAAAACTTCATGGGTTTCAGTCTTTATACTATTTACTTGTCTAATTCACCACTTCATCGACGTTTCGACAATAGGTTCATTGTCTTTATCAAGTCTTTATCGAAACGTCGATGAAGTGGTGAATTAGACAAGTAAATAGTATAAAGACTGAAACCCATGAAGTTTTATTTCTATTGATTTTAATGTTTGAGTATCTTAAAAACGAATGTTTTCCTGAATCGTTGTGTAGAAACGTTACTGTTCATAACTCTCAATAAATCAATAATTTTATAAAATCACTAAGCATTAGCTGTTGTTAAATTGGGTCCACTTCACGAATTTTGTCCCAAATCTAAGATTTATGCATTAAAAATAAATTCTTATTACTGTAATAAGTCCTAATTACGTAATAATTTGCAAGAATTTTAAATAAGAGTACAGTTTTAATATAATATAATCATTCTTTCCATTTAAAAAGATGTAAGTATATTTACTAAGAAATACAGACAGAAACGTGATACCTTAGATAAGGAAATGACGCGTTTTTAAACGGGCTTCAGCAAAACAAATCACGAATATAAACTAAAAATATGCTAGGCAGTGTTGCCGCGAATTCGGAGGCAAAAACATCCTTTGAATGCTTTTATACATGCGGAGGTAAACACAACCGCGTGGCGTATACATGTATATCTCGCAGCGACTCTGCGGCAATCGCTGGAACTAAAATGTATATAAGTATACGTAAATAGGTCCCGTTTGACTCCGGCTGAAAATAGGTGGAAAATGATCCTGGAGGTGTCCTGATGCCGAATAACATGGTTAGCGCGTTCGACTCCGATACCGACTAGTTGCCTCCGGATTTTGAGTCCGACTCGTACGCTGCATATAGCGTTCGGAGGTGTATAAGTACTAAAAGCATATATATATATATATATATATATATATATATATATATATATATATATATATATATATATATATATATATATATATATATATATATATATATATATATATATATGTTACATTTTAAGTTTCCGCGGATATTATATGATACTTTACCACTTTTCCGGGTTTCACTCCGCGTATTCACTATTCGGCTCCTAGAGGAACCAGACAATGGTTGACGACGTTTCGGCAAGATCACACTTGCCATCTTCAGGTCACTTCTAACTTCCTTCTGCTTCGCGTGGTTACACGATGTAGACTGACGTCTTGCTGCAGCGGTTGGTCTTTATATACGGTTACGGTGTAGCGCATGGCTGCGGTCGGCTGGTTTTTGGCGCGGCTGCGTGTCATTGGTCTCGCTTGATCCGGTGGCTTTCTCTCGCTTTCTCTTTTATCGTTCTGCTGTGCTGGTTTTCGCTTCTTGACGGTGATACTGGTTATAGCTGGTTTCCAAGCTGATGGTAGTCGCTGTGTATTACCTCAAGTCGATGACTCTGGATAAGTTCGGTAAACATCTTCACAAAACTCCTGTCCGAGGTAAACTCGACGCTTGTGCAAAAGTATTCCTATTAGAAGATATACAAAATGTAAGGTACACAACAACGATGTATATGTGGGCGGACCCCGAACCTGCGTCGAACGAACCTACTATTTCAGACCTATCGAACTATTACAATTTGAAAGGTAGCAACAGTAAACGGGAATGCACAATACCGTTTACAGAAGGGATTGTACAAGAAGTTCGCAGCTCACCACCATGCTATATGTATGTAAACGATATTGGTATTGGTGCTGCTGCCAACTTAATTGGGAAACGATTGAGAAAGGCGATACGATTAAGGCGGAAGGTTTGCTATATCCGTCTACAACCGTCCCATTTTACTTCGAAGCTGTTATTAGTCAGCCATATCATCATATATCATCATTACCTCACGACGATGACTCTGGATAAGTTCGGTAAACATCTTCACAAAACTCCTGTCCGATTTAAACACGACGCTCGTGCAAAAGTATTCTTTTTAGAAGACGTGTCTAATTTGCACTACGAGACAATGTTGTATATGTTGGGAATATACAACCATGAAAACGGTTATGCACTTTTGAACTCCACCAACTTCGAGTATGTCGTTCCTCTAACAAAAGGTAGCATTAAACAAATCAAATACTATCCCACAGATGCGCAAATCTTTTTAAACGATACGTTATACGATGCCGAATCACTCATCGGAGTGTCATTGAAGAAAGGGGATAAGTTTAAGGCGAAGAAGCCTGGATCAAAGGACATATTTATTTTTGAAGCTGTTATTAGTGTTCCAGCATTTTCTAAATGAGTATAAAACGTCAAATAATTGAAGAATTGCATAAACCTGCTCGTAAACGATTTCGAAGAAGACGCGTAATCGTAAAAGGCTTGAACGATTTGTACATGGCAGATCTTGTGGAAATGATTCCCTATGCTAAAATAAATAAAGGTTTTTGATATATTTTAGTATTGTTGCATATGTTTAGCAAGCGTGTTTGGGCGTGTCCACTTAAACGAAAAACCGGTGAAGACGTCACGAAAGCAATGAAAAAATGATTATCATCAACAGTAGGTACTCCTGACAATTTACAAACGGATATGGGGCAGGAATTTTACAACCAGCATTTTCGTAAGCTAATGCAAACTTTCAACATTAATCATTACAGCAGTATGAAAGCAAGCCCCGTGGAACGTGTAAATCGAACCCTCAAAAATAAGATGTGGAAAGAATTTCCAATGCAAGGGTCATACAAGTGGTTACAGTTATTACCTCAAGTAGTTGCGAAGTATAACTCAACAGCACATGGAACCACTGGATTTAAACCTATTGATGTTAGTCGGAAAAACGCTAAGAAAATTTTACAGACAGTCTTTAAATTTCCAAAGACCATAGATCCGCGAAGTCCTAAATTTAAAGTTGGTGATCACGTGCGAATCAGTAAGCACCGGGAAGCTTTCGCAAAAGGCTACACTCCAAGCTAGAGTACAGAAATTTTTAAGATTAAAAAGGTTCGACTAACAAACCCTACAACGTATACTTTGGAAGACGTTACAGGTGAAGAAATTCGCGGCGGATTCTACACGGAGGAATTACAGATAGCTAAACATCCAGATATATTTTTAGTGGAACAGGTCTTAAAAAAAAGTCGGGATCGCGTTCTGGTCAAGTGGTTGGGCTTTGATAACACCCATAACTCGTATATAGCAGCACGTAATATAGTGAATTAAGTAGTATAGATGCATTACTTTACCTGTGCACGAAAATGCTTCAATTATTCTAAATATCCTTGTATGTTTTATGTTTATTTTTATAATAAGTTATATAATATACGTTTTTTTCACAATATTTTATTTATAGTATATAAGATACAAAAAACCAGCTTATAATATGCATTACAATCAAATCTTACTAAAGCGATCAATATAAATTCTATTTCTATGTTCTATATCTAAAATTCTATTTAACACTACACCACATTTCTCGATACGTCTTTGAAACTGACACCGATCTACACTTTCCATCCACAATGATATTCGTGCTTGTCTGTAGGCGTAATTCCACGTAAATAAATAATGTATTTTATTATTCTCCTCCTTGATCGTAACGCGTTTCTTTTGGTTGTTCATTTTTGTTGTCTACAAACTCTTCTATTGTAGACGTAAATGATTCCAAACCTTCCTTGTTTAATTTATCCAACAAGCAATCTATACAGATATTTCCTTCTAAATGCGATTCACACAAGTCTACCCCTTTCTGAAACTTTAGAACTCTTTCTTTACACTTTTCATCGGTATAATATTTGCCCAATCCATAGACTGCTTCGTGATCGGCATCAAAGCGTAGATCGCGTAACTCTTCCTGCACTCTCTGTACTGCACTTTTAAGATCAATAGCCTTATTAATAGGCCACGATTGCGAACTATAACACATCCACATCTTTATACAAGAACGTTTTTCAAGTCGATGTCACACTGAATTCTTTCCGGGTACAATGCCACCAGTTCCAAAGCACACACAACGTTCTCGGACGGTGGTAAAGCAGATAACACTTGTTTAACGTTTTCGGTGGAATCCCCGCTTAATACACTCGATCCTTTTAATAAAGCTTGATAAAATTGAACAAAATCTTGCTCTACAAGGATTTTCAAACGGATTTCTAGCAGAGGAAGTAGTTCTAGAAGCTGAATGACGCTTTCAAATCCCAACCACACTTCCGACCCATCAATACGTTCGCGAAATCTCAACACATTCTTTCCTTCGATATTTTGGACGATAATAGTCTTACACGTTGATACACTTACTGGATTGGTCGGTATTTCACTGCTGTACAACAAACTTTTTATAAGCGATTGTTGTTGAACTACATCAAGCCATTCCTCGAGCGTAAAAGTAACTAAACCAGTCCTGATTCCGAAGATTCTCACTCGTGGTAAAAGGTCTACGGGACACAATCCAATAGTTACCGCTTTACATTTAGATTTATTCAAATAGTAAAGTCGCCCTTCTAATAAAGGTAGGATCTGTGACAATTTTGCTTTGCTGTCCGATGATGACGATGAACTTGAAGATGCATTTGATACTCGTCCACTCGCAACGTTCTTGACGACTTCAAACGCTTTAACCAAATTTTCCATTTTACAGAGGTAGTAATATAATTTACAATGCACTTACTTATGTAAATAGTGACGCACTTCTTGAATGCTTACTGATAGATTAAGCTCACTTAATGTTGCAGTTGGTAAGATCCTATTTTTATATGGATCAATTCATGGTGGGGAGAATTAAAGGGCGGGGTTTAAACGTAGTGGGGGAAGTCTATCAAGAGTTCTTTTAGTCTACTTCCTGCTGCGAACATGGGTGCTTTATCTATAAAACTCTTAATAGTGCTAACCGCCGTTTATGATGGTGTTATGTACATCGTACGACCGTCGGAGTCCATTTCCGGGTCAATAGTGTTCTCCCAAGACCCAACGCGTTACAACTTAAAAAGTTATGTTCTGCATGGACTAAACGTTTACAGTGTTTCATTAAGTAATGTTACATGTGTACCTTCATCATTCAAAGTGAAATTTCATTATCCGTCACATGACATCGAGACCAGCTGGCAAACAATTGGTAATGATCCGCACATTTGCAAACTACCTGATTCACCAACGCCTGTTAGCTGTATAGTTGTCGTCTCAGTGGCGATCTTTGTATTGGTTATATTTGCCATATTTTTGATTGTTTACGTGGCTATTTATTTGCTTAACCTTAAAGTTTAATAATGTGCATAATACAACATATTGTATTAAACTTTGTATTTGTATTGCAACCGTTTTTTAATAAAACCAATTGTTAATAAAAGTCTTTTATTTTTTTGTTATAACATTGTATACAATCTAAACATTTATAATAAACCTTTTTGTAATTTGTCAGTAATTTATCAGATTTCTTTTTATATGCTCACGTTTAATGTAGTTAAGTACATAACAGTTATTCGGATTACAGTCCGCAGGAATATACGTCTCCGGAACTTTAAAATCACTATTATGCACCTCAGGTATATGTGGGTTACGTTCTTTTGAATATCTAGTAAAGTTGAGAGTTTGTGAAATTTCCTTTCCTTTCCTTGTGAAATTCTTCTTCAGTCATCCACTTAAACGGTCTATGTTCACTATTATGCAACCATGATCTATTAAACCAAATGTTGCGTTCTATATTATCCATCCACACATCAGAAATTTCGCTATCCCACGTGCGACATACACATTTGAAAAGTACGAACGGACAAGTGTCCCCCAAAAGATATATTTCGTGAATATGTTCTCTACCCAATTTCGTGCATTCTATTTATTTCTATATATGAACATACAGTGTGACCTATATCTTCTATGCTTCTTAATTCTACAATATTGGGCAGTTTATATGATTCAATTAACAACCAGGTATTGTGAGTTTTAAAACGAGAAAACTTAATTGCGCCAGTCTTTCGTTCAATCGACCATTGATGTTCCCAACACATTTTATACTAGATAAATAACTAGTGGACACAGATATTGAAGTTATGTAGAGATTGAGGTGCGGTTTGAGGACAAGAATGGCAAGTAGAGAGAGGCGTGGTTGTAACTGTCTAGAGGTAAGGGGGTGTAGTTATGAAACAAGTGAGGTAAGTAGAGATGGGTGTGGTTATGTAATGGGGCACTTGAGCCAGACAGTTCTAGGGACCCTAGATTTTCTGTCTCTCTCCAATCTAGTGACTTTTTGTCTATCTCTCTAGGTGGTTAAGTATGGAACCTGTATTACCGACATGATTGTCTATGAGACAAGTGGTCTATAAAGGGGTGTAGCTTACCAAGTGGGAGGGGTCTTGAAAACAAGTGAGGCAAGTAGAGAGAGGGAAAGCAGAGAAAGGCGTGGCTTATAAATGGGAGGGGCCTGGAGAGGGAGGCGTGGCTTATAAAAAGGTTTGGCTTGGAGAGGGGGAAGTGGCTTATAAAAGGGTGGGTCTTGAAAAGTGAAAGGTCAAATGAGAGTTCAAGGTTGTGTGGATCCACTAAGCCCATTTGTTATCTACTTATGGAGAACTGATGAGTAAAGATAACGAAGACGACCATTGTCTTTTATCTGATGATAAAAGTGGTAGCAATAAAAGTGACGCAGAATACGAAGAATGTAGCGATCGAAATGACGAAATAATCGATTCTGAGATTACACGAATTGAAGGGGGTTGAGTCCACTGAAAATGAAGATGGACGCCCTTGCAAATACATAAGCCCTACTATATCAAAAACAAAACACCATAATATCTTCAAAAAGAAGAAGGGCTTGACTGAAATAATATTAAATTCCTAAATTTTTGTAATTCCAAAAAAGTGTGAGATATTTATTTTCATAATTTCTATCTTTTTATCTAGTTATCTATTTTTTGTATTTTCATTACCTTTGATAAGACAGCTTAGCTGCCAAAACAATTGTCATGTATACGAGGGTGGTCCCAGAAGTACCCGACCTGACCAAGAGGTGCCGGTAATTGTTTGAAAATATCACTATTGGAACGTACGCAGTCTATAAAGCATATGTTTCAAGTTTGAAAGCGCCACGTTGTTCAGTATTTGTTTGGCAGCCATCAATAGTGAACGTTGTCAGTGAATTTGTGAAAATGGAGAAAATTGGTCATCGTTATGTGATACAATACTTTTATTTGAAAGGCCTCAGCCCAACCAATATAAAATCTGAACTGGATTCTACTCTGGGTGAGTCTGCTCCTTCGTTTACAACAGTTAAATTTTGGATAGCTGAGTTTAAACGAGGCCGTACGAGCTGCCAAGACGAGCATCGCAGTGGTCGACCAAATGAGGTGACGACTCCAGAAATGGTGAAGAAAATCCACAAAGCGTACTTGATGATCGTCGACTGAAAGTGCGCGAGCTAGCAGACATTACGGGCATTTATAATTACATATTGTTACGATTGTTATTACTGTATATAATTAGGATGGCCCCAGGTTCGGGCAACACGTTATTATTAACTCGTTGCCCGAACCTGGGGCAACAGTAGCACGGTGATGATAGATACAAAATATAAACCACCTACCTCTAGCATAAAAAAATTCTGTTCCGGCTAATTACAAACGTAGTGAAGCTTTAAAAACACTACCACACTCAGACCTAAAAGCGGGTCGCTTGAATAGGGCACTAAATAAATATAGATTATAGGAAACACAAGTAATGTACACAATATAAACCAAATTTTATTTAAATTGAAATAACAAAAAAATGTATTTACCAATGAACACAAACAACAAAAGAATTAAAATATAAAAAAATTATTTTGGATACCATGAACAAATGAAAAATCAATTCTAAGATAGTTTAATGGCTTTTATCCGAGGAGTAATATTTCTGGCATCATCATAATCTTAATTACTAAATTTTTATTTGAAATTAATTAACTACCTTAAATTTTTAAATCAAACCAATATTTGGTGTTAACAGTTTGCCAACTGAAATTGTTACAAAACAGCAAACCTCTGTTTTCCATATGGTTTAAATACTAAAATGGCGGAAGAACAACCACCTACCTCTCTTTCAAATAACATACAAATAAATAGTATTAATAAATAAAATTAAAATCCAGCTGTTTGTTTTAAATACGGTAAGTCCATTTAAAGATTATTTTTTTATAAATTCCCTTCCAACATCCAAATTATAACGAAGGTTTAAAGTTCTATTGCCCAAATAAAATTTTCTTCTCGTAATTAAATATTATTCCACAAATAAATTCACAGCGCTGATTATTATATTAATTAAATGTAATTATTATTAAAGAAATAGTCAAATTCAAAGATTTTAATTTTTATTTTAACGTGGCGCAATTAATAATTTAATCACCACGGTCCCACTTTCGGAGACACGGTCATTTAGAGCGGTAATACTATTGCAGAAGCTACCAGTACACACTGCTGGGAGAGAGGTATACCTATCTAGACCTCTACTAGCTCTCCAGGCTAGTACCGGAGTTATAAACGTACTCACTCGTTGAGACCCTTTCTCCCGTCATAGGAGACGGCCTCTAGACCAGCTTCGGACTTTCCCCACAATGTAGGACCTGCTTCACTTGCTTAAAATCGGCAAACCACTTGCCGAAACTTACGCTTACTTGGACAAACGACGCCACCCAATCCTAAGGCTTATCGATGAAGGTCTCTCAACTTCGAGATAAAGGGAAGTAAAAGCAGTCGCTACTATGCTATCAGTAGCGCTCGGACCCTGCAGCAGCTGAGCTTACCCGTGCAGTCCATCGCTGCCCGAGATATGAGAACGAAATGGAAACACCTAAATCGCGTGAATGTGGAGAATTACGAAGACGCTAAGCCTACGATTCTCATCGAACAAGATAATATAGACCTAATCGTTGCTCGTGAGCTCCGTGAGCTCCCCTAACGCCCCAATAGCTTCTCGAACAAAGCTTGGTTGGATTATCTATGGTAATGGATATCTGGGTAAGCCCTTGTATCGTATAGACAGGCATATTACTTGTAGTACACAAGATGAACTCCTGCATCAACTGATAAAAGAGTCTTTTGCCATTGCGTCTATATGGATAAAAGTAGTGGAAACTATAACTTGAAGTCCAAAGAAGAGATTCGAACAGAACGACTAATGGACACCTGTACGCGAAGAAGGGGTGAAAGATTCGAGACGGGCCTGCTCTGGAAGGAGGATGACAACTACCATTCTGTTCTGAAATGCTTATATCAGATTGAAAGAAAAATGGATGCAAATTCAGAGTTTGCCGAAGAACACTGCAAAAAGATAAAGGCTACACTAAAAAAAGATGTCGCACTTTTTCGCATATCATCCTAACAAGCCTTAGTCTTTAGTGCTGCAGCTGAGTTTCAAGGAAACAGCCTAAACAAGAGCTTACTATCTGGACCCGATATCTTGAAGTCCCTAGAACTAAGAAGAAACTAATCGCCTTCACAGCCGACATAAGGGAGATGTAAAACCAGATGTGTTTTAACGAAGACGACCAGCATGCCCAAACGTTCCTGTGGAGAGAAGCTGATCGGAGTAAGCCCCCGGACACATACGTCATGGAGGTAATTATAGTCGTTGTTATCTGTTCGTCATATGCAGCACAGTATGTAAAAAACAAAAAATCTGCGAAATTTGAGTCTGAATTTCCAGAAGCCCTAAACTTCATGCTGAATCATCATTATGTAGACGATCTTACAGACGGAGCCGACGATAAAGACACTACCATAAAAGTAATAAAAATATAGTCATAGTCCACCGCTGGTGTGGCCATCACGAAATGGTGCTAAAGTTCAAAAGTAGTGCTTAAGCAAATTCCGCCAGAACTCTGAGCTACAGATATCCTAAACATAGACTGCTAATCGGATTTGTCAGTGGAACAGGTACTTGGATTGCGATGGTATCTGTAATAGATGTTAATATTTATGTACGCTACAACACTGTAATACATATAGGTTAAGTTGGTTGCATATACTACAATATGCATGATGTATATTCTTTGTAAGAATTGACAATAAAACCTGTTTAAAGACGACTCTCTTGTTGATATGACATGCCGATGGCGCTGCGACGACAGCAAACAATGTAAAGTGAAAACAGAGAAATACAACAAAATTAAATAAGAAATTACTGTGCAAGTGAAATAATAATAATTGAGAAAAAGAAAAATAGACAGAAGCTCTTTAAAACCATTAAACTTTAGTGGAAATGCGGCCGAGAAGATTTAAAAGTTGCCAAGGCAACACCACCTACATAACAAGGCTTACCAACCACATAGTGACGTCACGACAGAGGCACTCATCGAATCTTTCATTTCTCATTTTACATTCAAATTTTAGCTATTAGGCTGTCTTATTCTACCAAAATAAAAATTTTCCCAAAGTATTGTAACATTCTTTTTAAAATAATAACAAAAATGCTGTTTAAATGAGAGATATTATTTAAATACACTAATTAAAACACTATAATTATAAACTATCTAATAAACTTAAATGCTAGATATTTAAAAACTTAAAGTAAATTATAAAAGAACTATTTATGTATTAACAATTATTAAATATTTATTTATTCACTAATATATTTGATTACTAATTACACAGAGCACACTTCGATACGCCGGCTAAAAACTTACTAACTCTCTTCTATCCGGGATGTCGTTTTTATACCTCCATGTAAATATTCTAGTAATTGCTCGAACATACTCGTATATCGAATACACTAGAAGGTTCTCGCAGGTGTATAACGCTGTCGCTCTGGAATGTTCTATCGCCTGTGCATGGGGAATCCCCATTTGTTACAGTATTAATTAAGAATGGGTTTTTATTTGGCAAGAACATATTTTCGTATGAAAATCCTACCATCAATATAAAATATCAACTTGTTTTTATTATGTATTTGCAATTAATTATCTTTAAAATATTTTTTTGTAGTAGTTATGCTAAGTCGATGGTAATGGGATGTTCAAAATAACTCAAAGAATAGGAATCTTAAATCAAATGATGGTGACTACGCATAAATAATAATTAGAAAATCAACGCTAAAGTTGCTGTTTTGAGGTTAGATTGTTAGGTTACATACTTGAAGAAAGATTTTATAATTCTTGTGTTTTTGCGAAGCTTTTCTAAAGAAAACTCCTTGGTCGCGAGGATCTTGGGCGTTTGAAATTTACTAAACCTTCTTTGATAGGTATACTGTTAGGATACCAGATCAGTTATACCAAACAATTATTACATTCTTTAATAAAACTTCTCTTTAATAAAACTTCTACAATTTTCTCGGTGAATTATATGATTCCACTTTATTTGTGATTCGCCGACTGTAGGAAACTAGAACACGTGCATTTTTTGCTCTTCGTTGTAATTAACGTTGCACTAGTACACAATAACACAATACTTGTTTACCATTTTGAAAAACTTTATTAGAACTACATTATATTAATTATACAAGCTAATAATATGCTGCACATATAAAAATTACAATACACCAGCCAACACAATTACACAATTGACATAGTACTATTATAGTTTATTAGACATACTGTCTTTTGTTTTCCTTTTGTATGTGACGTCACTATGAGGTTTACAATATGTTATGAGGCTCAGTTATATAGGTGGTGTTGACCAAGGCCATTGAATGCTGCGTCATTACCGAAGTATCAAGAAAATAGCTATTTGACTTGAAAGAGAATAAGAACGATTCTGCAGCAGCGATTTCTATCATCGGACGGAAGAAACACATGACAATCAAATTCGTATTCAAGATCAGATCCAGCGGAATCAAAATCAGGTCCATTTAGCGGAAAAAATCATAGGAGAATCCGTGAATGCACAAAATGCGGTAAGGCATCATGAAATAAATAAATGTCCAGCTTATAGGCTAAGAAATGTAAACGCTGTAATAAAATAAATCACTTTGCATGTGAATGTAAAATGCGAAATAAAAATGTAAATTAAATAATTGATGAAAATGATAGTGATGTAGAAAGTTTGACAGTAAATGCAATAAATAAAAATCGCAATTATAGTTATAGTGTGATTGAGTTATGTATAAATTCAAGATCAAATGTACTCACTAGATTTAAAATTGACACAGGCACAAATGCCAATATTATTTCATTAAACAATTTAAAATGGTCAGAACTTAATAAAATTCAAAAAACAAATGAAATTTTATTGACATTTACCAATCAGAAAATTTCTGTAATAGGAAAATGCTATTTAGATTTAGAATTAAACAACAAAATAACAAAAAAATATTGTGTTTTATGTAGTAGATAATAATTACCACCCCATAATAGGTCTAAATACTGCTTTAGATTTAAACATTATAAACTTTAAAGATAGTAATAACATAAAGAAAATTAACACGATAAATCAAAACAATATAAATTTAGCTTATAAAAAATTAATTGAAGAAAATAAAGTAGAGTTATTTAAAGGTATAGGGAAAGTAGGTAAACCTTATCATATTAAGCTAGAGGATAACGCTAAACCAATCAGAAAAGTGCCTTTTGCTTTGCAAGAACAATTTAAAAAATGTCTTGATAAATTAATCGAAACCAAAAGAATAGAGAAGGTTGATGGTAGCTCAGATTGGGTAAACACATATGTTTTGGTGCGCAAAAATGATAACAACTTAAGAATCTGTTTAGATCCGAAAAAATTAAATAAAGCCATAAAACCAGATAAATATAAATTACCTAACGTAGACGAAATAATCTCAGACCTAAATGACTCAACAGTATTTACTATTCTCAATGCTGCCAGTGGTTTCTGGAATAATCCTATAGATGAACAATCGAGTACATTATGCACATTTGCAACCATGTTTGATAGATACAAATTTCTATGACTCCCTTTTGGCATAAAATCTGTAAGCGAAGTATTTCAAGAACGTTTTCAAGAAATATTTTCAGGGGATGGAGTAAAAGTATATGTAGATGATATTCTAATTTACGAAAAAAATAAAGAAAACTATGATAAAAAAACAATATCAAATTTAATTTAAAAAAATTTAAATTTGATTTAGAAGAGGTGACTTACTTGGTCATAAATTTTCAAAACACGGCATCTCACTTGACGAAGAAAAGATAAATGCAATAAAAACATGACAGAGATTCCTAGGCTTCATAACGTATGTAGGGAAATTTATTCAAAATTTATCAGAACATACAAAACCTTAAAGAGATTTTATAAAAGAAGGAAATATGTTTGAATGGGGAACTAACAAAAGAAAGCATTTGAAAAACTCAAATCATTGGTTATGAGAGAACCTACTTTACCATATTTTGACCCGAGAGAACCTACTTTACCATATTTTGACCTAAATATACCAATAACACTATCAGTAGACGCCTCAAAATCTGGTTTGGGGCAGTATTAGGCAAAAATAAACTTACAAAATTTGATAAGACACTAAATGAAAACTACTTGACAGACTCGGACAAAATTTTAATGTCAAACTGTGACAGGATGTTACTAGATGCAAACAAAAAATTAAAAAGAAAAACCATGGCCTACTATGGTAGGCCGCGAATTAATCAACCCATCCTCGTATACGTTTTGGTGTTTCACCAATATGTTTTTGGAAAGAAATTCACAGTAGAAACCGATCATAAACCTCTAATTTCTATTTATAAAAAACCATTAAACATATGCCCCGCACGGTTACGATATGAGATAGAATTACTTTATAAACCAGGAAAACATTTAATACTTAACTTTTAGTCTATCATGAGCTAGCTCTCCTCACCATCAACAGTCCAATGGACAAGTGGAAAGAACAATTCAGTCAGTAAAGAAATTAATTAAAAAAGCAAAAGAGAATAATGAGGACATATATCTATCATTATTAGCTCTTCGAAATACACCTGTGTATCATATGTATACACCATCCCAAATTTTAATGTCAAGATACGTGACAATTTTCCTTTACACGAAATTAACTTAAAACCCAAAATGATTAATAAACAACAATTTAATCAAAAAATTAATCTAACTAAAGGAATTAAACAAAAAATATTATAATCGTGGTACAAAAAGCAGAGACAATTATCACGTGAGTACAAATGTATGGTGTTAAAGCCATCCTAAATGCATTTGGAAAAAAGGAACTATAATTGCAGAAGTCAGAGAAAAAACTTATAAGATAAAAAAGCAGGATAGAGCATGTATCATAAGAAATAAATTATACATCAGAAAAGGATATAATTCTGAACAAATGATACAAACTCCACACTCTGAATATGTATATGATGTGGGCATAAAAGATAATGCAACTGATAGATTAAACGAAAATGTTAATAGCAATGAGGTGATTACTGATAATAATTATAAAAATCAGAACAATACTGCAAGTGAAACAAGTGCAAACACTAGTGCAAGTGAAACCTTAAACAATCAACATGCACGTGGTCGATTTATAAAACAACCAGTTGCATTAAGAGACTGTTTTATATTAATAAAAAAAAAGAGAGATGTAATAGATGTTAATATTTATGTACGCTACAACACACACTATAATACATATAGGTTGTTGGTTGCGTATGCTACAATATGCATGATGTATGTTCTTTGTAAGAATTGAAAATAAAACCAGTTTAAAGATGACTCTCTTGTTGATATGACAGGACCCTAACTCAGACTGTTCATGTTTGCAGCCAACTTCATCCGTGTTGACCCAGCTGTAGTAAAAGGAGAGAAGACTCCCACTAAACAGAAGGTACTGAAAACTCTGACAAGCATCATCGACCCATTATTGATTCTCCAGCCATTTAGACATCAAAGCAAATATGCTTTATCAGTCCATATGGAAAAAAATGTAAGCTGGGATAACGCCATAAAACATGAGCTACAGCAACAGTGAGAAAATGGATGCACCTACTTCCAGCCATCGGACTAGTAAAACTTCCACGCTACTACTTTGAAAACACGAAGGCAGAAGAGTCGGGTAATTTTGTTCCGCAATAGATATGACAACATAAATGACATTAAAATGATTTTCTATCATTATGAATTAGCATATGTTTTGTGAGAGAAGTCTTTTGGGAACATTTGTAATCACATAAATTACAATCAAATGGTTTTTCACCGCTATGAGTCAGCATGTGTTTTTTGAGAGACCTTTTTTCAATACATTTATAATCACATAAACTACACATAAATGGTTTCTTATCACTGTGAGTGAGACAATGTCTCTTGAGACGACTTTTTTCAGAACATCTATAATGACATATATTACATTCAAAAGGTTTTTCACCATTGTGTATAAGTATGTGATTTTTGAGGTGCTCTTTTCGAGAACATTTATAATCACACAAATTACATTCAAATGGTTTCTCACCACTATGTGTATACATGTGTTTCCTAAGAGTACTTTTTACACTACATTTATAACCACATACATTACATTCAAATGGCTTCTCACCAGAATGTGTAAGTAAATGAATTTTTAGACGACTTTTTCGTGGACATTTATAACCACATAAATTACACTTAAATGGCTTTTCCCCACTATGAGAGAGCATGTGGTACTTGAGATGACCTTTTTGTGAACACTTGTAATTACATAAACTACATTCAAATGGTTTCTCACCAGTATGAATGCGTATGTGATTTTCAAGATGAATTTTTTTAGAACATTTATACTCACATAAATTACATTCAAATGGCTTCTTACCACTGTGAGTATGCATGTGTATTTTTAGACTACCCTTTTCATAACACTTATACTCACATACATTACATCCAAATGGCTTCTCACTGCTATGAATGAGCCTGTGTTTTGTGAGATAATATTTTTGTAAACATTTGTAATCACATAAATGACACTTAAACGATTTCTCACTGCTGTGAATATGAATGTGTCTTTTTAAACTACCTTTTTCAGAACACTTATAATCACATAAATTACATGCAAATGCTTTCTCGCCGCTATGAGTGGTCATGTGTTTTGTGAGATTACCTTTTTGAATACATTTATAATCACATAAAGTACATTCAAATGGCTTCTCTCCACTATGTGTGCGCATGTGTTGTTTGAGACAACTTGTTTGTGAACATTTATAATCACATAAATTACATTCAAATGGTTTTTCACCACTATGAGTGAGCAAGTGTATTTTTCAAATTATATTTTTTCAAGCACCTATAATCACAGAAATTACACTGAAATGGTTTCTCCCCACTATGTGTAAACATGTGATTTGCAAGACGCCCTTTTACATTACATTTATAATCACATAAATTACAAACAAATTGTTTCACAACACTATGAGTAAGCCTGTGAATTTTGAGATCCTCCTTTCGTGAACTTTTATAATCACATAAATTACACTTAGATCGTTTCTCGTCACTATTAGTGACCATGTGTTGACTGAGATTCCTTGTTGTTGAACATTTATAGTCAAATAAGCTACAATCAAATTGATTTTCTTCTTTATAAATCAACACCTGTTCGTCTGCTGTGATCTTAAAGCCATATAATGACACTTCGTCTTTACTTTCAGTGCTGGTTTCATTATCATTTATTGTGTTGCAATCTTCCAGTAATTCTTCAATTTTTATTGCATTTCCCTCAGTATCATCCATTGTGCCAATAGGACAATCCAAAACAGGTTAGTTCAAAGGTAAGCTGGACGACATACCAATTGTTTGAAGCACTGCAATTTTGAAAGTATTAAGTATCTGTTTCAAGTGTTAGTAATTTAAATATTTAATTTTTGCTTTAGCATATATTTTATGTAACATAGAGAGCAGTTTTAGGTAGCATTTGAGGTTATACCTTATATTATAGTCTATATATAGGTCTAATGCTGGGTTTGGTATTTCAACTCTTTTTGCTCTGAAAGCTCTATTGCTATGGTTACAATTATTTACAACAATGGGTACTTTAGGAACAGCGCTCTTCGAGTAAACAGATAGCGCTGTTCTCGGATAACCATGATAGAACATTAATCTTTTATTCTATGACATTCTTTCTCAAAATTATTAAACAACTAAACAATAATTAAATAACTAAACAATTATTATTAGGGTTGAAATCTGTTCTCGGATAACCTTGAAGACATACTCATAACACATTTTTCATGAAACGGCCTATTGAATGCTTTGTACGCTTTGTTATACCAAATATTCTTTTCAACAATGTCTTCATCTACTACTACTACTACTTTTTTTTTTTTTTTTTTATATATATAAGGCCGCCCATCTCCCCTCCGAGCAACTCGTCAGAGAATAGCACTGACCAGTTGCTCGAGCCTTTCCCTTACCTCCATACGCCCATCCTACGAAGCCTTGAAGACTTATTTGTGGAAAAGTTTGATTTATAACTAATTTCTGACGGAAAGCTAGGAGAACATTTAACATGCGGTAGATCGCATACAGGCGGACTAAGCCAACAAGGATCAGTTCCCGGCAGCGATCAACGAGTAATCAAAGCCGTCTAGGAACTATGATCCCAGTCCAAACCCATCCACCTCCATGCAACCCACTCACAATATAATACTATATAAACATAATCTAGAACACACGTTATGTAGTTGGATTCCAGCTTTTAATTTTATTTTTAATTTCAGAAACCGAAGTAAGTTCTTTAAACGGAAGTTTATTTAAGACGTTGGGGATGTAATAACTAGACTGAGCCATACCGTAATGATTTTTTATACGAGGAGTTAAATACAATCTTGTTTGAGGTCTATTGTGATAACCATGTTGAGAATGAATTAAATAATTTCTATCAAAATAAAATTGTAGAATAACTATTGAGTTTCTAAGTTTAAAGAACGGTAGTACATCTACTGTACTATAGCAGTTCTCTATAGTTAGATTAAATGATTCAGGATTTTTAACATCAATTACGATAGACTTCAAAATATTATTTTGGACCCTCAATAAACTATCAAAGTGGTAGTTGAATGTGAATCCATAGCATGTCATTGCATACCTTATAACACTTTCAGCAAGAGACTGATAAATTCTTTTTTTTATGTATACTGGGAGCATAAATCTAAGGTGATAGAGCTTTGCCGACACAACTCGCAGTCGTTTTGTAACGTTCTCAATATGCGATTTCCATTTCATATTTGAATCTAAAACTAAGCCCAAATACTTGACTTTACAAACGTCGTGTATGTGTTTACATGAACAACTGATATGGTTTCTATATAAACAACTACTATCATGAATAAAAATTGGATATATCGGGTAATTAATGTGTTTCATAGGACTTTTAAATATAGTAAATTCAGTTTTCTTTGCATTTAGGAAAATTGCATTATTGTGAAACCACGTACAAAGCTTATTGATATCTGTTTGCAAATCATTGACAGCTACATCGGCGTTTTCATTGATATTAATAATAGCTGTATCATCTGCATATTGAAATATAAAGGAATTATTATTGAGAGTTATATTATTAATATCATTTATATAAATATTAAATAGCAATGGGCCCAGAATTGATCCTTGAGGAACGCCATAGATAATATTCATAGGTTCACTCAAATTATTTCCAAGTTTGACAATTTGTTTTCTTTCCCTGAGAAAATCACCAAACCATTTTAGGAGACCTCCTCTGATACCAAATTTTTCTAATTTTTCTAACAAGATACTATGCTCAAGTGTATCGAATGCCTTGAATAAATCAAGAAAAACAGCCGCTACTACTGTTTCATTGTCCAAAGCATTATTTATTTTATCACAAAATTTATTTAAAAGAGTTGTTGTACTTTTATATTTTTGAAAACCGTATTGATTCTTTGACAATAAATTAAACGTATTAAGGTAGTTTGTAAGTTTAGTATGAATGTATCTTTCAATGATTTTATCAAATGTACAAAGAATCGAAATAGGCCTGTAATTATTAAATTCTTTGACTTTCCCACTTTTATATAACGGTATTACTAGTGCAGTTTTTAAATCTTTTGGAATTATACCTGTCGAGAGTATTAGATTCAGAAGTGTTAAGATAATACTACCAATTTTACGAAAATTAATTTTGATATCTTTAATTCGGATTTTATCGATACCAGGGGATTTTTTGGTGTCCATATGGCTAATGATCTCCGCAAGTTCAGAAATAGTCATTTCAGGAAAGTATACAGATTGAGATGCGCTTACAGACTGTTGTTGTAGGCCCAGAATTTCTGGAACCGCAGTCACCTGTTGTTTCAAAGCAAAAACCCTAGTCACAAAAGATTCATTGAACTTGTTTGATAACTGATCATTTATACCTTGAAAATTTCTTTCAACTACTTCAACTGGATTTGATTTAGGTTTCTTATTTAACATTTCATTTATTAATAACCAAGTTTGTCGCATACTACCTTTTGCTTTTTCGAATTCTCCATGAATAAATGTGTTTTTTAAAGATTTTGATAATTTAGAGACTTTATTACGAACTGCACGATATTCTAATCGAATACGTACGTTATTCGGCGAACATTTAATTTGTTTCCAAAGACTATTTTTCAACACAATTAATTCCTTTAGTTCAGCTGTAATCCACGATTTATGACGATTATTGAATTTAATTGTTTTCTTTGATTTATTGTAAATTTCGTGAAAAATATTTGTAATAATATTATATAATAATTCGGGATCTCGAATATTATTGCATTTAGTTTCCCAATCATACATTTGTATTTCTGAATTTATTTTTATTTGATCCAAAATTTCAATAGAATTAATATTTAATTGATTAGTAATTTTCTGTTGAGAGTATAAACACATAGCAACTAAGTAATGATCAGCTATCTTGGTATGAATAACTGCGGATTCCACTTCAACACCGGCAATCCTTCGGAGATTGATGTGGTCGATACAGGATGCAGATAAATTGTTAAGTCTAAGTTCTTGTCTGGTAACTGATTTAATTAAGGATTCAATACCAAATTCCGATAAGAGATCAATGTATGCTAAATTATCAGGTTTTCTCGTATTCAGAGTATCGATATTGATGTCACCGACTATACATACATTAGATTCCGATGTTTCAAGAAGCCAATTTTTTAATTCTGTTATGAAACTTTTTTTATTATTTTTAGGTGGTCGATAAATACAATTTACAAGTAATGAATGTTCAACATGTAGCTTATTAAATGCCACCGATATGATTATATTTTCTGCAGAATCAAATAACTTTCTATTCATAATATTAACTTTTAAGTGATTTCTATACAAAATTAAAATCCCTCCCCCTTTTTGGTTGTTTCGACACCAAAAAATTGATTCATAGCCCTTGATTGCATATGTCTCCACTTCAGCATCGGACACACCAATCTCCGGTAAAACCAACATATCGATAGATATTGAGGACGCAGTTAAATGAGTCAGAAATTCTTCCCAATTACGCCTCAAACTTCTTATATTTATGCTTAATAGACTAATTTTAATATCGTGCGTTTTTATACTGTCACTCCATTGTTTAACAGTTTCAAAATTACTTTCTTTTACGTTAAATTCATCCCAATTAATAGTATTGTTATCCATCAAAACAAAGAGAATCCAACTACTGAACTACACAAAAGAAGAAGAAAAAATGAGAAAGAGAACAAAACGCAAAACGACAGCTTAACAGACATAATTGAAAAGAACAAAATCGCGTTTATAAGTAAGAACTATATTTCATGAGTATGTTCCCCAGAGTATCCTCTTGTGATCTACATTCAATCATTCCCAAGTTTCACCATCTTTTGATAATTAATTACAATTACGGTACATAAGGTATAACTCTCGTCAGCTTCACTTATTATTATTATAACTACACTATACTGACAAAAGATGATTGAACAACTTACAACAGCTAATTACCTAATTATTACATTCTTAAATAATTTCGAATATAGTATACACAAAATATAAACCTAGACATCATCATCACTTATAATAATAATTACACCAAGCCGAAGGTCGATCTCTTGCGATTAACATACCCCCGACTACTACTATTACTACGATTGAACTGTACAATAATTATATACATTATGATAATCAATGAAAACATCGACCTTCATATGATGTTGTTGTTGTTGTACTTATTACTATACAAATATTTTGCTACTTAAGAGTTAGATATGATACTACCTATACAAATGATATACAAAATTTACAAAACTTAAAAATACAACTATACTACTATACACAAGCAACTTTCTCAGAAAGATGTAACAACACAAGGTTTCACTGATAGCAGCCAACCGCACATTTGCAGTATCGGCCTGAAGACACTGAGTTTTCAGTGCAACAACAAGCGTCCCTACGGAGGCAGCTAAATAGTGACGCTTGTGACAATGGTTGACGACGTTTCGGCAAGATCACACTTGCCATCTTCAGGTCACTTCTAACTTCCTTCTGCTTCACGTGGTTACACGATGTAGACTGACGTCTTGCTGTAGCGGTTGGTCTTTATATACGGTTACGGTGTTGCGCATGGTTGCGGTCGGCTGGTTTTTGGCGCGGCTGCGTGTCATTGGTCTCGCTTGATCCGGTGGCTTTCTCTCGCTTTCCCTTTTATCGTTCTGCTGTGCTGGTTTTCGCTTCTTGACGGTGATGCTGGTTATAGCTGGTTTCCAAGCTGATGGTAGTCGCTGTGTATCGTCCCTGGTATTAAGATTGTTTGGACGTTTCTCGATCTCAATGGCTTCTCTTATGGTTCGTCGGGCTTTATGTTGTATATTCGCTAAAACTTTTGTATTTTCGAAATCTATGTTATGAGATGTACCACTTACATGTTGTGCTAGTGAAGACGTTCTCTCATTTTTGTTGACTGCATTTCGGTGTTCTTCTCTTCTTACTTAAATTCTTCTGTTGGTCTGCCCTATGTAGGATTCCCCGCAGTCTTTACATGGGATCTCGTATACTCCTTGGCTTTCTAGTGGTATTTTTCTTTTTGCGGATGGTAGCATGTTTCCAATCTTTTTGTCGGTGTTGAAGATGGTGTCGATGTTGTGTTTTCTCAGCACTCTACTTATTTTGTCCGTGGTCCCTTTGATGTACGGTAAGTGCGCTTTGGATACCGATGTTTCTTCTTCCTTTGGCTTTGGGTCCCTTGGTGTTAACGCTTTCTTGATATTTCTGGACGAGAAACCATTTTGTTTTAATGCCAACTTCACCTGTTCTAGTTCTTGATGTTTATTATCGTCATCAGTCAATCGTTGTGATCTGGTTATTAATGTCTTGACTACTGACTGTAGTTGCGCTGGGTGGTGATGTGACTGCGCGTTCAGGTAGCGATTTGTGTGGGTTGATTTTTGGTATACTGTGTATCCCAGGCTGCCGTCTTCCTTCTTGATTATAGATACATCTAGGAAAGGTAGTTGATTGTCCTTTTCCACCTCCATTGTGAATTTGATCTTCTGGTGTATGTTGTTTAGATGCTGTAAGAAGGTCTGCAGTTTTTCTTCTCCATGGGTCCATATAATAAAAGTATCGTCTACGTATCTTAGCCATAGTTTAGGTTTGTCACTTGCCGTTTCTATTGCTCGGACTTCTAATTCTTCCATGAATAGGTTTGCTATTACCGGCGATAAAGGTGATCCCATAGGTGCTCCTTCCACTTGTTTGTACCGTTGATCTTTGTAGATGAAGTAGGTGTTGTTTAGGCAGTGTCTTGTTAACTCGATGATTTTATTTTGGACTTGGTATTTCCGTTGTATCATATCTACTGCTTCTTTTACTGGAACATTCGTGAATAAAGAGGTTACATCAAAGCTTACTAGCAGATCTCCTGGTGCCACTGTTATGTTTTTTATACGCTCGATGAAGTGGCTTGCGTTCTTTACGTAAGATTCGGCTTCTTCGGCATAAGGTTGCAGTTGCTTGGCCAGGAATTTCGCTAGAGGTTGCAGTGGTGATCCAATGGAGCTTACGATGGGTCTTAGTGGTACACCTTCCTTGTGGACTTTTGGTAATCCGTACAGCTTAGGGCATGATGACGACTTCTCTCTCGGAATTAGTTGTAACTGTTGTTCTTGACTGAAACTGCAGGCTTTTATTTTGGCTTTAGTGGTCTTTTCCAAGTATGTTGTAGGATCCGTTGAGATTGTTTGGTATCCAGGATCATTTAGTAAGGTTTCTATTTTGCTTTCATATTCACCCTTATCCATGACTACGGTTGCGTTGCCTTTGTCTGCTGGTAACACGATTACGCTAGTATTCGCCCGTAGGTCGCGTAACGCTTGGATTTCTTCGTGGGATAAGTTCTTCTTCGGTGGCTTGGCTGTTCTCAGTATACGTGACACGTCTTGACGTATAATTTCGGCGGTATTTCCTGGGATCCTTGTTATTGATGCTTCGACTCCGCAAATAATGTTTATATATATATATATATATATATATATATATATATATATATATATATATATATATATATATATATATACAGGGTCTTCATTAAGTTTGGAACCGGCTTAATATCTTCAAAACTATTAACTGGATTAAATTGAAAAATTTGGGGTGTGCATTTTATAAATTAATATCTATTGTACCTAATTATTTCACCTGCTTTGCATCGTTATTTTACGAGATACACAGCCAACTTGATTTTTTTTAAATAGCAATGGGGGTCAAATTTGACATCATTTGAAAGCTTATTTTTTTCTGAGTACCATTATGTAATACACGTGTTGTATCATTTTGACAAAAATCGCCAAAAAATTTAAAATCAACGAAACATGTTTTATCCACAAAATTAAATTTATTACTTAATTTAATAATTTATTAAATTTAAGCATATTTGACAATTTCTTTACTGTCAATGTGTAACTTTTGACATTTCTATGAATTTTGTAAGATCACTAGATATTTTAATTTTTAATTTATTCACTTTTGATTTTGTGGATAAAACATGTTTCGTTGATTTTAATTTTTTTGGCGATTTTTGTCAAAATGATACAACACGTGTATTACATAATGGTACTTAGAAAAAAATAAGCTTTCAAATGATGTCAAATTTGACCCCCATTGCTATTTAAAAAAAATCAAGTTGGCTGTGTATCTAGTAAAGTAACGATGCAAAGCAGGTAAAAAAATAAGGTACAATAGATATTAATTTATAAAATGCACACCCCAAATTTCAATTTAATCCAGTTAATAGTTTTGAAGATATTAAGCATATATATATATATATATATATATATATATATATATATATATATATATATATATATATATATATATATATATACAAGAGGTTTAAAATGTTTATACACGTGGTCGCTTGTTGTTGTTATAGCCGAACGGAACGGAATCAAAATCTTCTATACGTCGTCTCTTCGCGAACGTTATCTTATAGACTTTTGATTCCGCTCGCGTTACAAGCTGATGGTCAGCCGTACGCCGGATGTTGCTGGACTCTACAATAATCTTCTCGTCCATGCCTTCCAGCAGCCTCAACATTGACTCAAAGTTTATTCTTTGAGTCGCGGCGTGATTTAGGGTGATGCCCTTTACCTTGACGACCACGTGTATCTGTCCTGTGATCGGGGAATACACTTTGTAGGCGTAGTTCATTGGCCCGCCTGACACAAACTCTATAATATACGATCCGGGACCGTACTCTTCGAGCTCGTCGGTGAGATCACCTAGGAAGCTTCCTGTTGGTAGATCGAAGTCACGCGGCTTCGAAACGTATATTACAGAATCTGAAAAAACGAAAAAAAATAACTCTAATATAACCGGTGTTGATGTTTGATAGTACGACTTACCTGTGTCATAGTATAAGACTCTCTCGCCTAGCTGATCCAAATAGGAATACAGCTTAAGATGGGCCTGTGCAGTGACAAATGCAGCGATGACCACGTTGACCGACGACAGAGGATCTGCTGCTTCCTCTTTATGTTGCCAGTTAACCGCAATCACCTCGTCATTTATTTCCTGCACGTGATCCACGTCTACGCCTGGGCTGGACAATAGGTCGAAGAACTTCTTGGACTCGCTGATTATGGCCGTTTTTGCCTGGTTCTCGCGCTGACCAAATTTCCCTATAACAATAATAATAATAAATAAAACTATGTACTAATTGTGTGTGTGTGTTACTGTTATTGTAACTTACCCCAGAAGGAATTCAGCATCAGTTTGGCCAACGATCTCAAACCAGGGTTCTTGATGATCTTCATCGAATCCAAGGAGACTCCCTCGTTCTCGAGGTAGTTATCAACGTACTGTTTCCGGGCTCCATCGATATCATCCTCGCTGTTGTTGGCAGTTATTGAAGATGGCCAACCGCTGGCTTCCTGTTTCATCTTCAAAAACTTGTCGATGAAGCCCGAAAACAAGCCCCCAGACTTGGACGATTTATTGTACTGGGTTACATCGTAGGCCCAGATCTCTAGTATGTCCTGTACGATGTAACCCTTACGAATGGCCATTATCACTTCGTCCAAGACCCAGGTTCCGTTGATGACTCGATCCTCGACGCCATGCTGACATTCGGCCTGGTTCAAATCTTCAGCGCAAGTACGACATAGAGGGAACAGCAGCTTTTGGTGCATTTTGACGTGTAAGACCGGATGATACAGATCTTGCGGCGGTAACACTGTACATTTTATTACGCCGTTGATGTTTTCCAGGCCCCCTTTATCCCTGATTAGCTTTTCACAAGCCGCCTTGCCTACGTAAACTTCTGGATGGCCAACTGGGAATTTTGCGTACTTTCATACCCAGGGGTAAAGGGAGCACACGTCTACATACCGGATCTTTTCCCCGTCTTTTGCAACCCGCTTTAATTTTGCTTCCCCTGTACGGCCGCCGTAAAATGCCTCTCTCGGGTTTAACGGTGTGTTTAGTAGCAAGGGATGTTTCTCTACCAGCTGACTGAGTTCGGGTGTTAACTGCCTGCGGAAGCGACATTCCCACTGCTCAACAACCTCATATCCTAGTGACTTTAACTTCTCCGTTGTGGCTCGGGTCTTCTCGAGCCTCATATCCATGGTGTCGCTAGGATCGTCGTGTAGAGGTTCATTGCGACGGGTGGTGAAACAGGTGGGACATCCGTGGAGGTAACACCCGTGAAATTGAAATATGGAATTACCATACAGCCCGTCCACCTTTAACCCGCCCACGATAGCTTCTCTCTGCCTGCCGGCATGTTGAATCTCAACACCTCTTTGATGTTCTTCCAGCAACAGCCATTGAAGAGCTACCTTAGACTGGTTATCAGCCCGTCTATAACCACCCTTTGGTACCAGTCCAGTGGTGCTTTCTTTGAGGAATTTCCTCCGGAACATGAGATTGCAGGCAGAGGCGATGGTGATGGCTTCAGTGAACGGGTCAACGTCGCATTCCTCAATAAAGAGATTCCTAAAGTGGATACAGGCTCTCTTCAAAATATCGACGTCTGTTCGACAATATTCGACCAGGTCACGTTGCATGTCGAACTCCGTGATGTCCCTGTTCGCCTCGTACCACTTTAGGAACTCTTTACGAGCCTGGGGCTTCATGGTGTCGGGGCTGTAGAATTTTATGTCCGGAAGAGGACCCACGTAGTGGGCGTTGGCCTCGGTGTTAAAGAGGTGCGGGAAGTATCCTTTGGGAGCCGGTAGATCGAACGCTTTCGGTAAGTCAGCCAGAGCCATGGGGAAAAAGTTTAAAGAGTCGATAATCTTTAGATTATCTAGCTGTAGCAGCAGAATTTTTGAACCGCACATAATGAGGTCCGGTTTCAAAGAGGTGTTTGTAATAACATGGTTCAGAAGGAATTGTGTATCGAAAGCCTACCCGTTATGGGCAACTGCAACAACCTTTTTGAATTTTTTACGTATTTCCAGCAGGTGTGTAAGAAAACCATCTATACATTTTCCTCGCAAGATCTTTTCTCGTAAACCACATCTTACACAAGTGGTAGCCGCTGATGAATCGTTGTAACATTCAGAACAGACTTGCTGGAAAACGGATAGATTCGGTTCGTGGAGTTTGACGCCGGGCGCAATTTCTTTCTCTTGCCGGGTCTCCAGGTCGAAGAACACAAACAAGATGTCTTGCTTTGCGTTCCTCGGCCCGGCCGGCTGTATATGACAAAAATGGTTTTCGGGTTTATGGCTCTGACAGATCTTACAATAGATCTCCCCGCACACGTGGGCCTGCTTCCGGGTCTTGAGGTTCACTGTCTTAAAACATCCCTCGCATTTCTGTACTTCCCGGCACATTTTACCCTCCTGATGGTTGTTAAAGCAGGCTTGACTTCTAAAATCTCGCCTGCAGTCCGGACACCTAATCAGCTGCGCTGTTCTTTCGCAGGGCGGAGAGCTACCGCAACCTACGCAGGACTTTTCACACCGATGATCTCCCTTGTTGTTATAGGGTACGTGGTAGTGCTCACAGAAATAACTGCAGGCAAAGGCCGCGGTCAATGATGTTATGACGTTGTAATGATGCTCGTGATACAGCAGATTGATGTTCTTTGTTGCGGCATCATAAGCACCATTAGCAACGACCCCCTCAAAGGTAAGTGAACGTCCTTTCGAGCAGTGGCTATACACGGTTATCTTATAGTTGGGGGCCAGGAGCTGCTGAAACAACCTTAATTCGTTGACCCGGGCTCCCTCCGGTGGAATGAAGGCTACACCTGCTTCCTGCATCATTTCCTCGGCCTTTATCTTTTGCACTGTCTGGTTTCGGCGTGTCTTCACTTAATCAGCACTGTTATCTGCGTGAGCCCTGCCTACGACCAAAGCCCTGGGTAGGCATAGATTGTCACTGGTGTTGTTAATCGTGACAATCCCTCTGCGTCGGCTACACTCTTCGGCAAAGGTGCTGTACGTACGGTTACGACAGCGACCTTGGCCGGCAGGTGGTGTTACGATTGTAGCTATTAGCCTGAAGATGTCCGAACTCAGGGCTTCAGGATCGCTCTGTAAAATCGATTCTAGAATGCCCCAAACATCGTTGAAGGTGATTTCGTCTGCTCGTTTGAGGCTCATGTAGCCGGGAAGTTTTTGCTTGAAGCTATCGAATTCAAACGTAGCTCCAATTTTATCTGAAGACTGCGTGCGATTTAACAAATTCGATAAAATTTGATTAACGGCTGATTTAAAAAAGTCCAAATGATCTTCGCCGTTTGGTGCATCGTTGACTTTAAATACCACTCTCCGTTTCTGTGTACCAAACTTCTTTATTGTGGACACGTTCTCATCGATAATTTCGTAGAGAGAAGACATTTTGTACAGGGGTAACAACAATAACAAAAATATCGCACTTGCACACTTAACAACTGCTAAAAACAACAAAGATTATATGTTGTTAATTTTAAATAAACATCAACTAATTATTATTAAAGTTTAAATTGTTGATAAAACCCTATGGCAAATTATTTATTATTATTTTAAATAAACAACAACAAACCAATCTAGTTTACTAGGCATTAAACAAAGGCAGGTAGACTACTTTATTATTAAATGACATAGGGAAATATTACTGCTGGCAAAATAAATCAGATTACAAGAAATTCGTTAAATTAGTAGACATAAGCAATAAAATCTGAATGCAAAACAAGCTAAGCAGCTAGTACGTTAAACATAAGACGAAAAATCAAAGTTAATAAATTGTTAGCAACATTATTCGTAAAAATACACACTTATACGCTTAATAACAGATAAACCCCAATTCTAGCAATAACGTATACAAGGTATTTATAATTTAGGAAAAGTCAATCTTGCTTGAAAAGTGTACAATTATTATTAAAACACAAAAGGGTAAAAGCAACCATGCCATAGTTAATACTCAAAATCCTACCTTTTGGTCGATTAACGTTGTAGATTTCAAACAGCAACGGCAGCAATTGTTAATAACAAATACGATTCACAAACATACACACGTACAGAGCACTCCAATCACAAAACGTAATGAGTAGAAATTAACGTAAAATGCATAAATGCAGCGAGCAATCACACACACACAAGTGACGATTTTTTAACTTCGAGGCTGCTTTTATAGGGCTCGAGCTGTATTGCACAATATTACGCAAGACTATAAAATAAACAGGATTCAACCCGTTCGTTCAACAAAGGAACCGCGCGCACGCGCCCAGATGATATCTATCGAACACTCGCTAAGGGTCATAAACCATTTGAAATGTTATGCGAGTCGTTGCGCGTTTTTCCCCTTTACTACGCCGCATTTGATGGTACAGACATACATAGTCGTTTAGATTAACCCTAGATAAGTGTTAATTGACAGCGCAGGTGTTTAACTAAATGCAGTAAATACTCAACCCTTTTATTTCCGTATAACGTCTAAACTTTTAATTAAGGTATTGATCGACCTATCGATAAAGATTTACAATTTTAAAAGAATTTTACCTGCGTTTTTTGCACTCGATACGATTCCCTTTTAAGGGAGTGCTTATCATTCAAACAATCCCCGTGCTATTACAATAGACTAAAGTGCGCGTTTCATCTCACTTTGAACAATCAACATAAAAATAGGGTGTGTATTATGTTCCTACCGGTAGGTGATAAATTTCTGGAAAAAAACTGTTCCTTTCGGCAGACGTTTTGTGTTTCTTTAACATTCACCTAAAATAAAATATTTGAACGAAAGAACAATAAGTCGTGGCATATATAATTGCGGAAAGAACGCCTTTTATTTAACTAAATGTAGTAAATAATTTTTAAAAGAATTTTACCTGCGTTTTTTTAGCACTCGATACGGTTCCCTTTTAAGGGTGTGCTTATCATTCAAACAATCCCCGTGGTATTTTAAACCTTACGAAACTCTATTGCCCGATTTCACCAACGAGGTTCAAACGAGGGGTTAGTCAGCGCTGACTCGCGATTTAATTCCGGATTCAACCCGTCCTACATTTCACCAAAATAATCCCGGTGTCAAACACGATGGATTAATGAATCCTGCACTGGCTGTAGTGTAAGGGAATAATTTTGGTGCACGAAGAAAATTCCCTAAAAAGCTAGTAACTTCTACGCGCTAACAGTTGCCAAACTTTAAACACCAAACACGTGTGAAGTATTTATTTAGGTTATGTTGTTGTTGTTGTTGTTGGATGTTATTTAATTGCGGTTTTAGAATGCGGTTGGGAATTTGTACCTCATTTAAATGCTATATCATCATACATATCCATTAGGTTGCTTCGGATTCTTAGTTGTCTTTCGGAATTTCTTGTCGGAAGTTGAAGACTTTATTATTACTTGAAATATACCCATCATACATAACAAAAAGATAGCAGAAACAATGTAATGTACAATATATTCTAAACGAAAATAATAAATCTTCAAGAACTTGTACCCTTTTATTTAGTATGCACAACTCAAAAATCAAGTAACGAATGCTTGTCGTAAAGCAAAAAAACAATATTTTAATAATCTCTCGAATAATAACCAGATTAATATACTTTGGAAAGACCTTAAAAAAAACAACATTATAGGCAATAATTCAAATCAAAATTCCGATCTACCTGAGCATTTATCTAATGTAAATGAAATTAATAATTTTTTTATAAACTCTCTTCCAAAACTACAACGTTCTAACAATAACCTAAATAATTTTTATAACAGTAACGTAAAAGCAAACCAGGCGTTGTATTTCCATCCTGTATCGGAAGCAGAGATATCAAAATGTATTCATACTATAAAAACTAATGCTGCTGGTCATGATGGAATTACAAAGTACATGTTGGACCTGTGTTTACCTCGTCTTCTCCCAATTGTGTGTCATATAATTAACACATGTATACTTAATTCAGTTTTTCCTTCCAACTGGAAGAAAGCGTACATCATTCCCTTGAATAAAATAAACAACCCCGAGAATTTTAAAGACTTACGTCCAATCTCTATTTTACCGATCTTATCAAAAGTTCTAGAAAAAGTTATCGAAAATCAGTTACGCAATTTCGTAGAAGGGAATAATATTCTCCCTGACACACAGTCTGGGTTTAGACGTGGTCACAGTTGCACCACCGCTTTGACTAAAATCACAGATGATATTATTACGGCTTACGATGGAAAATTAGCAACTGTTCTTGTAATGTTAGATTTCTCTAAAGCATTCGACACAGTCAACCACAATTTATTATTGTCTATTTTGCATTTTATAGGTCTTTCTGCAGAAGCCATTGAATTTTTTAGAAGTTATTTAAAAGATCGCCAACAAGCGGTAATATATAAAAATAATACGTCGGAATTTTTATCTTTAAAATCTGGAGTTCCTCAAGGCTCGATATTAAGTCCATTGTTATTTGCTATTTACACTTCCAATTTTTGTACACAACTTCTACATGTCAACTCTCACTTTTACGCTGATGATACACAGCTGTATTACTCTTTTCAGTGGTCAGATGCCAAACAGGCTAGTGAAAGGATAAATCAGGATCTACAGTTAATGTCAGATATCTCAGCCAATCATTTACTAAAATTAAATCCAGATAAATCTAAAGCAATTTTAATTTGCAGTTCATATGTATATGATAAGTTGATAAATGACATTAATCTAAAAATAGATGGCGTAAAAGTGGGAATTCATGATGAAGTTAAAAGTTTAGGTTTAATTGTAGATAAAAATTTACGATTTAAGTCTCATATCAACAATGTGATTAAAAAAGGTTTTTATAATCTTCGTATTATTTATCAAAGTCGGGAATTCTTAAACTCCAACATTAAAAAGATGCTATGTAACACTCTGGTATTATCACAATTAAATTATTGCGATGTTGTTTATGGACCGTGTATAGACAAAAATGATACGTGTAGAATTCAGCGATTACAGAATGCTTGCTTGCGTCTGATCTATGGAATACCCAGGACAGTGTATCAGATCTCGGACAAATTGACAACTGCAAACTGGTTAAACATGTCTAACAGACGCCGCTTTCATGCAGTTATATTTTACTATAAAATTCTGATCAAAAAGAGTCCTCAATATCTATATAATAAAATTACATATCGTACAGATATCCATCATTTGAATTTACGCTTCAGAGGGCTGCTGTCCGTCCCACCCCATAGAACCAGCATGTTTAAGAGATCCTTTTCATATACACTACCGAATTACTTAAATCAAATGGCTAACCACCACAAGACTATGACAATTCCCACGTTAAAAATGAAATTATTTTCTGATCTTATGTCATCACAAAATGGGTGATTCGCAGTGCTTGCGCAGGACTTACTCTGTTTTTTTTTACCTACTTTTTCTTTTTTTTAATTAATTGCGTTTGAAATCATTTTTTTGTTTCACAATTAGAATATGTACTTAGGTCTACTTCAATTTTTTTATTTTTTCTTACATTATTGAGGTTAAGTGGCAGAGCAGAGCCTGCCTCAAACAGGCTCTGAACTTCGCCTCATGTATTATTTTATTTAAGAATATATATGTTTAGTTTTGTTTTTTTTGGGAGTATAAATAAAGGCATTTATTATTATTATTATTATTATTATTATTATTTTTTCACATTAATACAAATGATTTAATGAAATAAAAAACGGCAACGGTTCGTATAATCAACATTAGGCTTTTTCAAATCAAAAATTTATTAATAATAAAAACATTTTTATAATTGCTTGTAATACAAATAGATGTAAGATTAAATAACTGAGAGCATGGAAATTCAATAAGCCTTAACAATAATAAACAAATTAAGCTTCTTTTTAAGAAATTTTTGAAAATTTTTACTTACCTATATGTTAATACTATAAAAAAAATAAAAGGCTGCAAGTCCTGGAAGATTTATTATTTTCGTTTAGAATATATTTTATTTCTACAACCTAATTACAAATAATCAGATGTATAATAATCTAAAGTACTATTTTATTTATTAAAGTGTCATAACCTTTCTTTTGTCTAAAGAGAGTGTTATTCAAATAATCCATCAAAATCCTAGAGTTGAATCCTTGATCTGAGCGTTAACACCAACTTCAGTTTGATCCACAATGGTGAAATGCTATGCAGGTGTTAACACTGGGATTAAACCTGGTGGCAGTGTCAATCCACGTTGGTGAAATTGGGCATAAGAGGTTTAAAATGTTTATACATGTGGTCGCTTGTTGTTGTTATAGCCGAACTGACTTGATTCTATACCTTTGCATAAATTATCATGCAGAAGAATTATCTCTAAATGACAATAATATAACAATTATTGAATCAAATTCATTTATTGATCTGAAAAGGCTAACTTTGCTGTCGTTATATAATATCCACCAAATGACCCGCTGAGAAGAGCAGTCAGTGAGAGGATTCTTTAATTCGCTGATATTTTCTTAATATCGCATTCTCTATACTCGATGCATAAAATTCCTCTTTCTGTTTTTAACACAGACAAAATTATATTGACATAAATAAATGCAAACTTTTGTTAAACTTTATAAGTGACACTAAATTCTGTTACGCTTTGTAATGTATTTATCTTGTTAGAACTCGTACAATCAAGATTATATATATAATTACGCAATATTGTGTAATCTTTATTTCTTTTAGAGATACTTGCATTTCGAAAGATTTTAATTTACAGATTTAGTCATAAGTACTTTGTACATATAACATTTTCGTACGTAATATCTCTAGGTCTTCAAAAAAAAATTCTTTCTTCTTGCGGCAGATGGGACGATCAGATAACGTTTTCAAGAAAGTCATAAACAAAAGGGTTTACCTGACCGCTAGCTATAAAGCTTTACACAGGACGCATTTTAACAAACAAAATAATAATTAAGTTGATTGGCCAATATATCTAATTTAAATTACTAATCACGAATGCATCCCTAAATGTAATACCTTTTTTATTCTAATAAATGGATGTTATTTTTTAAAATTATGAACTGATCAGAATGGCCCACATTTGCACCTTTGTTTTTTTCTATCTCATTTACGAACTCTGATGCATGAACTAAAATTAAATCTGTTATAAGCAAACAATTTGTTTTTTTTTAGTTTCAATATATATATAACACAATAAGATATGGCCTTCTGTCGTTTATACGTATTCTCACATTTTGGCAACCTCGAGCAAGTCCTTGCATGATTTTCACGGCTCGGCAATACATAGTCGGTTAGTTTGACCGTTAACGAGGCTGAACACCCCTTTTGCTCAGATGTAGTAAATTAGATTTTTATCTTACGAACAGCTGTACGCGTGTTCATTCCTGCAGATTAGACGGTTATAAAAGGGCCGAGCCCTTCCGGTTTTTAGTTTTAGTTTTGTTCTAGCCGGCTACGTTACGGTGATAGTGATAATTATTATTGTTTGCTTCAACTAAACAGGTATGTTAAAACTAATTATTATTATTATTCTTGTGCGTGTTAAAATCTTGCTACTATTTAAATTCTAACATGTGTGTATCTTTGTTTTTACGTAGAAAAATGGATTTGTTAAAACAATTGAACAAACCCTACACCAGCAGCCGGAAACCTATCAAGAAATTGTGCGACTACGGGGTCAAAGAGGTCATCAAAATACTACAATTCCAAAGAGTCGTTTGTCGTGATAAACGTCAAAGCGTGATTGTTGTTGGTGAAAACTACGTTACATTTCTACCTAAGCGAATCAGCGACAAGTTAACAGATGAAAGGGTTAAGGAAGTTAATGAGCAGATTGCAGCTAAAACGATTTCTCTGGCCATAGTGTACTTGGGAAAAACAGGCTGCGGCTATGATGACTGCATGTTTGTGGAAACAGATAAGGTATGTGATGGGGAAACATCAAGTTTACAATAAACCCCTTTTTTAATTTTCTATTGTTGTTGTTGTTGTTACAGCCCCTGGAACAGCAAATATAAAACAGAGGTCAGTCCTGAAGTCCTCAAGCTATCATCATCACCAGCAATCTATCAACATTTTATTATAAATTAAATGTAGTCATAACAATATTGTTACGTTCTTTTTAAAATAATAACAAAAGTGCTGGTTAAATCGTCTATTAATAAGAAATATTTATTTACAGACTATGAATTTCTAATACAACATTTATCTTTACATTCACTATTTATTTTGTGATACACAGTTAATGACTTGCTGTTGACTCCTCTTTTTCTCGGCGAAGTCGGTTATATACCCTCCTACAAACGTACTAGAAGCCGCTAGAAACTACTATATATTTCTAGAATAAACGCGTCTCGTTCACATGCTTGGTGCGATGAGTCATTCTCTCGAATGCCGTAGAATATTCCATTTGTTGTTCGAGAAAAGGTTCTTTCTTTTTCTTTCTTGTTACACTGCCCCCCTCTTCAAGTCTGTTCTGTCCCAGAACAGGTTTTATGCTCTGGTTCCTGTAGAACGGGTCATGACGATATCGACAGTCTTCACCTCGACTACACGTTCCATTACGGTAGAAATAACAGTCTACACTCTTCGTTGGCCTTAATGCGGGTTGTGGGTCAAAACTGCAGACGAAGATCTTGACGTCCATACCTCTAAAGACAACTTCCAGCATGTTTCTAACGATTCTCCAATCCAGCTGGTCCCGCCCACAGCCGAGTTTGGGAACTGCCAATTTGTTAATACCCTTGGTAAGCAACTCGATCCTCAAATTCCATAATGTCCTCCACAAGTCGGCGTAACTCGGTTTCTGGTAGTAAAACTGCTTGGTTACCAAGTAGTAAATGGATCGGTCATGATCAGGCAAGCGTAAGGATTTACCAACAGAGGGATATTGTTCTCGAAGTTCATTCAGCCGTCCAAATTTATTTCTAAACACTACTGCGATCCCCCTGGACATTCGGAAATCCTCGGAGACACAGTGGGCAATGGAATAATCACCAGGGACCCGGAAGAGATCTTGTTGCATCTCAGTCGTGACTCCGAATCGCGCTTTTCTAGTTCCAGAGAACGCAGCCATAAATTCTCTAAAGGTTGGCTGATCATCTTCAAGCCTTACGGTATTGATAGCCACCTCAGCCTCATCTTCTCGATCCGGGACTGCGTCATTATTTCCCTCATAGTGCGCCAGACGATTGGAGTGTACCACCTTTGGTTTCCCCCTTGGCAATTTCTGGATGCGATAAATCAAGTCATTTATTCGTTTCTTCACCTGGTATGGGCCCTCCCAATTCCGCTGTAACTTTGGAGAATAGCCACGACGTCTTTGAGGGTTGTATAACCAGACAAGCTCTCCAGGTTGAAACCCTCCTTCTTGGCCTCTCACATCGTACGTAGCCTTCATCCGGTCACTCGCGATTCGACTATTATTTCGGGTTCGGTCGTGAATATCCTCCAACTTCTTCTTTAAGTTGATGACATAATCATTCCCGGCTACCTCCTGCTCTATAGGTGGAGACCCAAATTCCAGATCACACGGTAACCGTAACTCGCGTCCAAACATCACAGACGCTGGTGACCGGTTGTTTCGTGGACCGATGCACGATAAGCCATTAGGAATAAATGCAGGTATTGGTCCCAGTCTCGTTGCTGATCGGAGACAACCTTGGCCAAATATTTGCCCATTGTCCGATTCATGCGTTCTACCATTCCATCGGACTGCGGATGTAACGGTGTGGTCCGAGTCTTGCGAATGCCCAACAATCGACAGACTTCTCCAAAGAGTACAGACTCAAAATTGCGGCCTTGATCCGAATTCAGCTCCATTGGCACTCCGAAGCGACTGAAGAACTCTTTGACTAGTACGTCAGCAACAGTCGCAGCTTCCTGGTTTGGTAGGGCATATGCTTCTGGCGATTTGGTAAAATAGTTCATTGCCACTAAGATGTATTTATTCCCATCGTCGGTTTCGGGAAATGGTCCGGCAATATCTATAGCTATTCTTTCCAGAGGACTACCCACATTGTACTGCCTCATAGGTGCTCTTCGCTTCCCCAAGGGTCCGTTACCCGTGGCACATAGTTCGCATTTACGGCACCACTCTTTCACGTCTTCTTTACGATTGACCCAGTAAAAACGCTCTCTAACTTTCTCCAAAGTCTTCTTCACACCGAAGTGTCCTCCTGAGGCACCGTCATGGAGATGTCGCAATACTGTAGCCACTCGGCTTCTTGGAACCACGAACTGAGACCTAATGGTGGTGCCATCTTCACTCTCCAGTACTCGCTTCAGGAGATCGTCTTCCACCTTCAAGGACTCCCATTGGGCCCAATAAGCTTTAAGCGTTTTGTTGAAAAGGCTGACGGCCTCCCAGGCAGGCCTTTCTCCCACGCGCTTCCATTCCAGTACCATTTTTAGTTCGGGATCAGCCTTCTGCTGTCGTTGCAATTCTTCCGGCAACCAATTGTCGTTGACGATGGTAGTTCTTAATACTTGGCCAACCCTCTCTTCCAAGCGAGAGCAATGACGGCAATCCGTTGGACAGGGTCTTCTTGAAAGAGCATCGGCATTTCGATGACTAGTGCCCGCTCGATGTTCTGTGTCAAAGTCGTATCCTTGTAGTCGCTCGATCCACCTTGCGACCTGGCCTTCAGGATTACGGAATTGTAGAAGCCATTTCAACGCTGCATGGTCCGTCCTCAATAAAAACTTCCGTCCGTACAAGTATTTGTAGAAGTGCTCAACGGACTTCACGACGGCCAATAGTTCTTTTCTGGTCACACAATAATTCCTTTCGGCTTTCGACAAAACCTTACTAAAATAGCCGATGACCTTTTCTTGTCCATCCTGTACCTGAGAAAGTACACCCCCAATGGCCAGATTACTTGCATCTGTGTCAAGTATGAATTTCCCTTCTGTCCGTGGATAGCTCAATATTGGTGCTGTTGTCAAAGCACGCTTCAACTGTTGGAAAGCCGTTTCGCACTCTCCGCTCCAAACATACTCGCGCCCATCTTCAGTTAACCTTGTTAGAGGCTTCGCTATATTGGCAAACCCAGGAACGAAACGCCTGTAGTAGGTACACAATCCAAGAAAACTACGAACTTGGTGTTTATCTTTTGGGGTTGGCCACTCTTGGACTGCACGGATTTTATCGGGGTCGGCTGCCACTCCATTTTGTGATACGACATGCCCGAGATATTTCACCTCCCTCCGGAATATGTGGCACTTTTTCGGACTCAATTTCAGATTAGCTGTACGCAGTCTCCGGAACACTTCCTCCAGATTTTTCAGATGTTCACTGAATGATCTTCCAACTACGATCACGTCATCCAGATAGACCAGGCAAGTCTTCCACGACAGCCCCCTCAGGATGGTCTCCATTAGACGCTCAAAGGTGGCCGGAGCGTTACATAGACCGAATGGCATAACTGTAAACTGCCATAGTCCGGAACCAATAGTGAACTCAGTCTTCTCTCGGTCTTCAGGTTCCATTTCAACTTGCCAATAACCACTCTTTAAGTCCAAAGTCGAAAACCATCGTGAACCAGACAGGGTATCTAACGTGTCGTCGATGCGTGGTAAGGGATAGCTGTCTTTCTTGGTCACGTTATTGAGCTGCCGATAGTCCACACAAAATCTCGTTGACCCGTCCTTCTTACTGACCAGGACCACCGGTGATGCCCATGGACTGCTGGATGGCTCGATGACCCCTTGTTCTTCCATATCGGTAATAATCTTCTCGGCTTCTGCTCGCCTTGCTAGAGGTAGAAGCCTCGGCTGCTGACGGACAGGCATAGAGTTGCCTGTATTGATTTTATGTTTTACTATATCTGTTCGTCCCTTCTGGCTATCGTCAAGAGCGAAGATATCTTGGTATCAGTGAACCAAACCCTGTACCTCTTTCACTTCCGTTCTATTTAGGTCTTCGCACGAACTGACAACCATACCCACTAATTTTTCACCATGGTCTTTGGGCACTGGTTTTGGAACATCAGCCATACACCTGGCTACTCGGAATACTGGCACACACTGTCCCACAAGGGTACTCTTCTTCAATGTCACCGGATCCACATTAACGTTCATAATTCTCACCGGTACTATCTTTCCAACCTTGATCAGCGCTTTTCCCACCAGTATGCCACTATGGATCTTCTTATCACAGACAGGCTCCATCATTCGCACACATCCTACCCGAAGATCTCCATCCAAACCTGCCTCGACAACCATCTCGCTTTGACCCGGCAATATCACATCTTCAGTCAGCAAAACCCTTACAACCGGGTCTTCTCGTGGGTGCAACGGAAGTTCTTCGTTACCGACCTTCAAAACACCTTCTTTCAAATCCAACGTAAAACCAAATTTTCTCAGGAGATCCATTCCCAAGATGAAGTCATCAGTGATATCGGCTACCAGCACCTCATGATCACGTTCTTCACTTCCAATGCCAATCTTCATCTTCACCACTCCGCGTGTTGGTATCACTTCACCTGTTGCTGTACGGAGTTGAGTAGTTGTCTGTAACAACTTCATACTTGTTCGTAGAACGTCAGGGCGTATAATTGATTTTGTCGCCCCCGTATCAATAAGTAGTGGAACAGTTCGATTAGCAATTTTTCCATCTACGAACAAACTACTGGTACTATTCTTTGATATTACGGCATGAATAGTGATCTTCGGGGCATCTCTACTCAAGGTCAACGTTCGCCCCCTCTCGTCGACCTTCTTTAGTTTTCCGACTGCTGAACCTGTTTTGGTTTAGGGCAACGATGTCGTATGTGACCTTGTTCGCCGCAATTCCAACAACGAGGCCCTCGAACTTCTTGATGATTCTTCTTACGGCTTTCTTCCTTCCGAAGAACTCTCAGTACTAACTCCTCTAGGTGATCTTTAGAACCTTCGTCTTCCTCCACAACGGCCCGAACACGCCCGTGACCTCGGGACGCTTGTTTTGCAGCTTCAAATTCTAAGGCGTGAGCAAGCGCATCATCAGTTGTTCTTGGTCGTGCCAGCCTCAATGATTGTTGTGCTTCCCCGTCTCTTAACCCATCAATGAAGGTCTGCACAGCGAGCTGTCCCAGAAATTAATCGGGTGCCGTAGGGTACGCCAATCGGACAAGCCGCGCAACATCGGATTCAAACTCCTGCAGGCTTTCTCCATTCTTCTGGATACGATTCTTCACTTGCGCGTGATACACTTGTTGAAGATGCGCGTTTCCATATCTCATCTCCAATCTAGACACTAACAATTGATAATCATTTTCCTGTCCTGCTGGGATTGTTTGCAGGACGTTCAACGCGTCTCCACGCAAAGCCACAGTTAAAGAAACGGCCTTTTCCTTGCCTGTCCATCCGTTGGCCCCAGCCGCCGCCTCAAATTGTTTGTAGTAGGTGGACCAAGGTATCTTTCCATCGAACGTGGGTGGTTTTACTTTTATCCCTACGGCAGGAACCTTTTCTTCTTTAAATTGTTTCTTTACTTCATTAAACGGCCACTCAGAAGTTGAGGGAAACCGTAGTTGCCTCATTCTATCTTCCAGCATTTCGGTCATATCGTCTTTCTTAGTTGTTGGTGGTAATTGCATTTGGGATATTTTCTCTTCTACCATCTTTATTACCCTATCATGTTCCGCCAATCTACCTTCCAACAGTCCTAACGCGCTGGCATTCTCAAAAAATTCTTCGAAAACTTTGTCTTCCAACGCTTTGACATTTTCCAGCAATTCTCCTTTAAGCCTTCTAGAACTTTCTTCAGACTTTTCTAGTAATTCTTCTTTAAGCGTTCTAGAGTTTTCCAGTAAATCTTCTTTAAGCATTTTAGAATTTTCAAAAACTTTTTCTTCCAGTGCTTTAGTATTTTTAAGTAATTCTTTTAAAATTCTAGAATTCTCTTCGGACTTTCTAGCATTTTCTTCGGACTTTTGCAGTAATTCTTCTTTTAAAATTCTAGAATTCTCTTCGGACTTTCTAGCATTTTCTTCCATTTTACTTAATAACAAATTATTATCAATTGCGGGTCCAGGTATTTCAAAGAGGAAACTTTCAGGGTCTTCTTGCTGCTCCAAAAGCCATTCTCTTAGCCGATTTATTAACACACTTTTAAGGCCCGTTGTGTCTAGTTCTCGTTCTTCAAGTTCGTATTTTAAGTCTATTACTTTGAGATCTTTTAATAGTTTCATCACCATTTTAATTGTTTGTTGAAATTATGTTTTAACACCAAAAATTTTATTCTCACAGCACTTCAATTAATTATTACGCGATTTTATTTATTTTAAAACCCACACCTGACACCACTGTTACGTTCTTTTTAAAATAATAACAAAAGTGCTGGTTAAATCGTCTATTAATAAGAAATATTTATTTACAGACTATGAATTTCTAATACAACATTTATCTTTACATTCACTATTTATTTTGTGATACACAGTTAATGACTTGCTGTTGACTCCTCTTTTTCTCGGCGAAGTCGGTTATATACCCTCCTACAAACGTACTAGAAGCCGCTAGAAACTACTATATATTTCTAGAATAAACGCGTCTCGTTCACATGCTTGGTGCGATGAGTCATTCTCTCGAATGCCGTAGAATATTCCATTTGTTGTTCGAGAAGAGGTTCTTTCTTTTTCTCTCTTGTTACAATATATTAATAATAATAAGCATAATTTTAATTCCTATCTGGTTTTATTATTTCTTCTAGAAAAGGTGGTGGTGGAAAGAGTACACGGTGCGTGAGAGAGAGAAAGGTAGCAGCACAACTTGTAAGTCGTAGGAGAAACAAATTCAAATCTGGGGAAATCCAAGATAGCTGCTTTAAGAATGACAGATTCAAAATGACGGATGCAAAAATGACAGATTAAAATTGACAGACGTATAAATGACAGCTGTAAAATTGACAGATGCAAAATGACAGATGCAAAAATGACAGCTTTAAAATGACAGATGCAAGAATGACAGCTTTAAAACGACAGATGCAAAAATTTCAAATTTAAATTTGACAGATTCAGTACAGATTCAAATTTAGCGCCACCTGTTATTAGGATGATGGGAGAGAAGGAGAAAGTGAGAGAGTGAGAGAGGAGACTTTATTGCGACCTCTAATAGCATCAGTACATACAGGTAATACAGGTTTCTTTAATGCGACCTCTATTGGTAGTACATAGGTCGTCGTCGATAATACAGATTTCTTCATGACGCCCTCTATTAGCATTACCTAGGTCGCCGATAATACAGACTTCTTCATGACGCCCTCTCTTAGCAATACACACTAATTGTAGCATGACGCTCTCTATTGGCAGCACACAGATTGCCGGTAATACAGATTCCCGTAATGTCGGACGGGCGTGGTCAAAATGGCGCCCAAAGTTCCAAAATGGCGCTCGTCCAATCAGAGAACAGCAGGCGTGTCATCCAAAATGGCGCTCGTCCAATCAGAGAACAGCAGGCGTGTCATCCAAGATGGCGTCGACCAATCAGAAGCAAGGGGAGGAGCTACAGGAGTGGGGGTAACCAATCAGAGCGCAGCAGGCGTGACCAGAAAAAAAGTGGAGGGGCAGGTCTCAAGTACCCCAATACCTACTATAAGGTACTTTTATAAGGTATTCACGGGAACATGTGGGTATATTAGTGAAAAAGTCGGGGATTTTAAGGTAGAAAGTCGCCCAAATCTAAAGTCAAGCTAGCTGCTGTATATGAATAAAATCAACAAATTTTAATTCACATATGAACATTATAGAAAATTAAAAAATTATTTATTTGTTGTTTAGCACACCAAACTTGTCATTTTAAATCAGAAAACAAATTAATAATGATAACATCGTTGTTCGCTTTACTAACGTAGTATACATTGATGCGTAAGATTTGGCAACGCAATGTACGATCAGTATTTGACGTAAAACCAAAGTGAGGTTAGAGTTTGGTAAAAATTATTGACTGTTGCACGTTAAATAGTTTTATGCGGTGTTATGAATATGATTGTGACCAAAAATTATTTTTTGATGACATCATAAAAGAACAAGTGTGTGGTATAGCTTCAATTTGGTCGATTCGCTGCCCTTCTTGCCAAGTTGTCAAATACGTTCACAGATCAGAAATATACTCCCCCAATGATGATTCTACAAAACGTCATGTTTTGAATATAAAACTTGCAGCAGGTAGAAGATTCTTAATACTATTTCCTATTTTCATTATAATTTTTTGTGTATAACATTAATTAATCAAAAACTGATCTTCAACGATGATCGATGCCGGTATTGGGGCAAGTCAAATCAACGCGATTCTCACATCACTTGACATGTCTGCTGTGAGCAAAACAACGTTGAAGCAAGCAGGGGATATTATAGAGAAGTCAAGTAGCGAGAAAAAGTTGCGAGAAAGCTTTGCTTCAAGAGCGGGAACTAACAATAAAAAGGCCTTTGTAAGTTTATCACTGTTTTTCAATATTGCAGTACATAACTTCGATCCTTTTTATACACATATAAACGGTTACTAATGAACTTCATATTTACTCACTTATTAATCAAAAATTAGACTGATTTGTCCACCCAAAGTGTCTCTTTAATATAGAGCACGCACTCAGTAGTCCGCGACCACATCGCCGAACCACGTCTGGGATCACGTACAAGTAATGAGAAAAATCAATGTTAATACAATTTTCATTTTATTTCATTCAATTTTATTTATTATATTTGATTTCATCTATTTAATTTATTTACGTATATCATTATTTTCAAGTAATATAAAAAAATACCAACATAAATTCATCTAACATATCAAATTTGAATTTCCGCGCGAAGCAACGTTGCCAGATCATATAATAGGGTTTTGCATGTGCAGGGACTTCAGTCATCAGTTTCCGGTTACAGCTGGAATACAAGTTTATAATTGAAATATCTCAATAACTAAGAGGTAAACTGCAGTTTTTTTAACGTCAATATAAAATACAATTTCTAAACTATTGTTACATAGTTTTTCATATACATGGTGAGTTGTTTAAATATAAAACTTGCAAGTTGTTCTTGGGCATACTGTGTAAACCCATATACATCAATGTATTTGACTGCAACTTTGTTAATCGTTTTCTCGGTATATACGTGGTGAAATGCCGTTTTAAGGGTATCAATCGAAAGAGCAACATTGAATTTACCAAATATACTTAAATTATGTAATTCTTGAGTTGTAAGGTTTGGGTGACTTTCTACCTTAATTAAACACTAGTAATAATTTTTTGTTTAGATGCAAGGAAATGATCCACAATATGATCGCGCGAAGAGTTTACTACAAACATCATTTTTAAGGCGTAATGAAATAGAACAGCAACACATTTTAGAGCAACGTGCGACGCCAAAAATCGATGTTTTATGTCTGCTGACAAATTACAAAATCGGGCTTTTCATAATCTTTGGTATGCAATTCATAAGTGACTCTGTGGCAGTAATTACTGACAACACTGTTAAAAATGTATGGTTAAAACAGTACAGGTTATAATGATTAAAAACATTTTCCATAGGCGTAAAAAATATTAGGATTCAAAAGAACGTATTCAAAATTTTCTAGGTTTCATACCTACAATGAGAATTTAAAAAAACCGGCAACTTATGTGTTATTTAATTGACGTTACAATTTTATTGGGCAGTCAGAAATTACCATTTCGGGGCTATGATGAATCGACTACTTTAGATAATCGTGGCAATTTTAAATAAATATTTGAGTGCTTGATTAAGCGCAATGTAGAAATTAGCGATCATGCTGAAGAAGTTAAAAACATTTTTACTGGTCAAAAACTATTTAAAATAAATTAATTTCTTGTTGCGAGAATCTATTGACAGTGAAATTAATAATGCAAATTATTTTGCGATAATTGCTGATGATACAACAGACATTAATGAAAAATCACAATGCCCCATTACTATCCGGTTTGTAAATAATGGAAATTTAAAAGAACGAATTTTAGGGTTTTTGACGTAAGTGCTGATAGAACTGCAAATGCATTATTTGATCTAATAGAGTTTTATAACCCTTTAATTTTAAACAAAAATTAGTTGCTCAATGTTACGTTATGGCCGGAGAGTTAAACTGCCTGAAATTGGATCTGGTCATCTGGTGCACCTTCAACATTATTCACACATTGCATCGCCCACAGATTAAATTGGGTTTTGCAGCAGGAGTTTTTTTTCGAGCCTCACCTTGCTAGGAAGGCACGAACCCCCACTGAGCCAGACGTGCAGAACAGAAGGTACAGTTTGGGATTGTAGTAATGATTCGGTCTAAATCTAACGATTATACAGTGCTATTTATTTAACATGCAATATATGTAAAGTGTATAATATATCGAGCTGTATAATTGGTTACCTGTGTGTGCAGAATGGTTTGACTCGATTATTTTCAAATGCAACATAGGGCAATGCACATATTGCAATTTAATTTAATAGCACTGTATATGGAAAACAATTTACAAATTTAGAAAGACTAAATAACTTTACTATGTTATAAAGCATATAAATAATATAAAACTTACATATGAAAGCAATAATTGGTGTCAAATAAAGGACTCCTCACAAAACGAAAAGAAACGCCATGTGGAATTATTGAAATTAGAATCAAGTTCTTTGATTTGCCAAGATTTGGCAACCAATTATTATCAAAAAGAGCTAAAGTTGGTATTTACTAGGTTTAATTAGCATCTGCTTACATTCAGAATAAACGAGTACGCGATGGTTTTGAAATGCTTGAGCTCATATGTACCAACTTTTCAATATTCTAACGAGGGCTGTCATAGTTTTACGGTACTTATACCACAAAAATAAAAAAAATAAAAACATTTATTCCCTTTTTTTAAAGAAAATCATTTAAATTAGTGCAACTTACAATACGTGTGAGGCGTTCAAGAGCCGACATGATTCCATAGTTTAATTAGCCGGAGCGGGGTGACACTATCCCCAAGTCGCTGTCGTCCCAGGTTCGATTCCAGCTAGCAGATAGATAACTTCTCCTTTTTATTTTATTTTTTACACAACATAAAATTTAAAATAACAATTTTTCTTTTCTATAATATTCATTTTGGACATAATCTTAATAAATTGCATTTCAAAATTGTAATTCAAGACTAAAAACAGGTTAAGTAAAAATTGTGAGTTTTTTTTTAATTTGAGCATTTATCTTATCAAATCAAGCAGGTCAGTAAAATTACATGAGAAAATGCGAAACATTGTACTAAGCAGTAAAACAAAACATTTAGCAAAACTATCAGTACATATAACTGTACATATGTATTTATGTATACACTCTTTATCTCTCAGTTATTACATATTTATTCGGTTAATTTAATTAATATTATTGAACAATATAACAGCCTTGGTAGTGTACTGTCTAGAGTGCTGGACTTTCACCCAAGCGGCCCGCGTTCGATTCCCGGTGCCGGCAGATCTGGTTAAGGTTTTCTGCAGTTTTCCTTAGCTGTGACACAAATGTGGGATTTGCGCTGTTCCATCTGTAAGTCGTCTGCAGCCGCATTTAGGGCCTACGTAATAATAATAATCGCCCCCTCCCTCCCGCACAAGCTTATAGCTTCTGGGGCCTGGCTTCCAGGCTATGGGTTGTAGCAATTATTATTATTATTATTATTATTAATAGGTAAATGATCACTTTATTTTTGATAACAGAGGCACACGACACAAAATCAAACAATAACAATTAGTAATTTTAAGTTAGGATTCATCCGATCCGCGGCATATTTAAAATCTTAGTTACAATAGCGCTAGTAATGTTGGCCTGACAAAGACCGGATAGTTATGTACTGGTACAGGTGTACATACACTGGCGTGATACTGGTTCGTTAATACTCCGCCGTTGCCAACATTCGTTCTAGCAGTGCCAGCATATAACTACCCAGCAAACACAGCAAGATATTATTTACGTAACTGATGAGAGTAACAATGCCTACATTAATATATAGCAGCTAAGTAAAATTCAACTCATCTGGAGAGCGTTATGTCCGCCTCATTATGCATCTGTTTTACATAAATTCTATGTCACTGTTAATACATATGAAATACGTAAAATACAATCTGTATTACAAATATATACAAAGCGCCGTATATTTTACGATTATTTAATTATGGGCATGTTCTATCATATATAAAATCGATACATTGCAGTTCCACGCAAATTCTTAGGCGGCGATCCACTTTTTTGAGGCTCACTCGAACGCGCTCTAAAGCTTTACCCGCCACCAAAAGCACGTTCAAATAAACCCAAAAAAGTGGCGTCACGGCCAGACTTACCTGTAATCCCTTTGCAACATGATCTTTTTTTCAATTTTCAACAATTTTCAAATTTTCCACTTTGTGTAGGATAACTTATTTCTGTAAAATAGTAATAGATTCCTGTAATACCTAGTAAGAAGAAGAAAAAAAAGAAAAAGTCACAACAACATTTTTATTTATTTTGTTTATTAAAAAAGATATATAAGATATTTAGTTATTAATTAATAACTTATTATAGAAGAAAATCTGTATTATTACATAGCATGCAATATAACAAAATATAAAAAAATCAAAAGCTATGTATAAACAACATTGATGAAAATGCCAACTGATCACGATTATTCCTGGTTTTTAACAAATTATGCCATTCGGCTTAGGTATTCAATTTCTCGATTCCTAGTAAATGATATGACGCGTACCTACATTGCTGAAATTTGCTGAATCTACTTTTTATGGTATTAATTTACAGTGGCCTAATATATCTTGCCTTGAAACGTTTTAATAAACAATACGTTTATAATCAGTTATCACCATTTTAAAAATACGTTTCACTTCATAATAAAATATGAATTCACTGGAAATTAAATTTGTAGCGGCTGTTTATTCCACTTCCAAAATGCTTCCGTCACAGAAATAAAACTGGTTATTGTATTTTAATATTTATATTCAACATACACATAAAACAAACAATGGGCGACCACAATTTAACACACGTCAGCACGATCAGGTGATACACGCGCTACTAATATTTTCCCCAGCACTTTGCAAACAAATTAGTAGTTAAATAGTTATATACGAGGATGGCCTGAAAAGTTTTCGACCTTACCGTGAAGATGGCAGCACTCGTCAATAAAAGCTACGGAATGTAGTTGTGCATCTTTTGACAGGTACTCACCAAAATTTTAGCCATTTTGGACGCGCAGTTGTTATTTGACAATCGTTTGAGTGAGTCGATGTGAGTGTTTTTGTGAAAATGGAAAAAATCGAGTATCGAGCTGTCATTAAATTTTTTTTTGAAAGGCAATACGCCTACGCAAATCAAAGATGAGTTGGACTCTGTGTATGGGGACTCTGCGCCATCATTTACCACAGTGAAATTTTGGGCAGCTAAATTTAAACGTTGCCGTACCAGCTTGGGAGACGATGAACGTTCGGGACGTCCAAAAACTGCAACTACTGACGATAACATCGCTAAAGTTCACCAAATGGTGCTAAACGACCGTCGAATTAGTGAGAGAGATAGCAGAGGCTATGAATATGGCCAAAGAACGCGTTTGTCACATATTGAATCAAGATTTCGGCATGAGAAAGCTGTCCGCGGGTTGGGTGCCGCGTTTGCTCACGTTAGACCAAAAACGTGTTCGAATGAACATTTCCAACGCTCTGTTGGCGCAGTTTAGGCGCAATAAATCAGAGTTTTGGCGCCGATTAATTACTGTCGATGAAACTTGGATACACCATTATACGCCCGAAACAAAAATACAGTCAAAACAGTGGACTGAGAAGGGGGAATCGGCTCCAAAAAAAGCAAAAACTGTTATGTCGGCTGGGAAAGTAATGGCGACTGTTTTTTGGGATAGTCATGGACTTATCTTAATCGATTATCTTCAAACAGGAAAAACCATTACAGGAGCATACTACGCATCATTACTTGACAAGCTGAAGGCAGAAATTGCGGAAAAACGGCCACATTTGCAGAAAAAGAAAATTCTGTTTCACCAAGACAATGCGCCGTCTCACACCTCCGCGGTTGCCATGGCGAAAATCCACGAATTACGGTTTGAACTGCTTAACCATCCTCCTTACTCACCAGATCTAGCCCCAAGCGACTTCTGTTTGTTCCCTCATCTAAAGATTGCGCTCGGAGGACAGAGATTTTTGTTAAATGAGTAGGCAATCACCTTCGTGAACAATTATTTTGCAGAGAAAAACGCCGAGTACTATTTGGACGGGTTAAAGAGATGGGAGCATCGCTGGGAGAAGTTTGTAGACTTACAAGGAGACTATGTAGAAAAATAAAAATAAATTTAAAGAAAAAATGTCTTGTATCTTTGTTAGGTCGGAAACTTTTCAGACCACCATCGTATTTATATAACTAGTAAAAAGTGTGACGTAAAATACAAATCACATTATTAATGTCGCATGTATGTAAATCTGATGACATAAGACTTTATATTAAGCATTTCATATAGGAAATATATAACAAATGTTATATCACCAAATTTACATGTAGGGTATGTAAATGTGTTTATATAACTCATTTTACTTGATTCTTATATAGCAGACAAGTAAATGTCACAGTTTTGTTTACTGGGTAGATTCTGGCCGGAATCTCGGTATTTGCTGCGTGGAAAGAATGATTAACTTTATTTACTCTTCTGAAATGAACGACAATAATTAGCACACACTTGAGGGTTCAAATGATGTGTACTCCCTATGAATATTTCTATCTTTGGTTAAGACTGATTTATCTCTATAGTACAGTCAAATAAGGTGAAATAAGGGGTAAACCTCGGAATGAAAGTAGGAAAGCTGTATTTTTTCATGAACCTTTGTCTTGACGTTCTGAAGACTGGCTGAAAAGTCTTCTATAATCTCGTGTCCGCGTCATAAGATATTAAAGGTCAAAGGTCACAAAAATCGGTTTTTCGCAATTATCTCGTTTTCTATGCGTCATATGTCATTTAAGGTTAGTATATAACTTGTAGATCATAAAACTATCTACAGTTTTTATTTGATGCATTTTGTCGTATAATCAACCGTTCTCGAGATATAGCGCGGAGAGTGGCACGCGCGCATGTTAACTGCGGGGTCAGGTAGGTATGTATATAGTCGCTATACAAAGTTAATTATTGAATAAAATGGCACAATATTGAAATTATTATTTTTTATTCTTTTATTATTAATTAAAAACTGTTAACATCGAATAAAAAATAATAATTTGGGTGATAAGCTTATAAATATATTTATTATCTTACCTTATGCTAGCTTTTGCCTGCTTTTTATCAACAATATCTTTGTAATCTATTGCAGGCCTGTGCAACCCACGGGCCAGTTATTTATTTACAACCTTCCAAAGTTGTTTGTGTTATAACTTTTTTTGTTAACAACTTTTAAATTAATAAATAAGGTTTTTTAAAGTTTCAATTATAGCGCTCATTTGGATCAAGTATTAATTATTACTCATTGAATTTTGGCAGAGAAAAGGTATAGATAAGGATCTGTAGTATAGTATGGGAATAGCGTCTCAATGTCACCTTCAGTAAAGTGGTGTGCTGATTTGCAGATTGGGTAATTCTTTTGTTATAATAATTAAACCAGGTTAATATATTCACTTTTGATATTTTCTATTGACATTAATACAATGACTATTAAAATATCACACTTAATTAATAATTATCTTAAATATTTTTATTACAAGCCTTTTCAATTGCTCTCCTGTAAAGTTGTAAAAAATGAGACACTTAATTACACTCAAAAAGTTTTCCACTGCTATGACTCAGCATGTATTTTTCTGAGAGGAATTTTCTTCGAAACATTTATTTTCATATAAAGTACTTTTAAATGATTTCTCATCACTATGAATGAGCATGTGACTTTTGAGATGAACTTTTTGTGAACATTTATAATTGCATAAATTACATGCAAATGGTTTCTCACCACTATGAGTGAGCATGTGTTGTTTGAGATTACTTTTCCATGAAAATTTATAACCACATAAATTACACTCAAATGGTTTCTCCCCGCTATGAGTTAGTGTGTGTATTTTGAGAGTACCTTTTATAGAACATATGTAATCACATAAATTACATTTAAATGGCTTCTCACCGCTATGAGTAAGCATGTGTTTTTCAAGACTTTGCTTCATTGAACATTTATAACCGCATAAATTACATTCAAATGGTTTCTCGCCACTATGAGTTAAAATGTGTTTTTTCAGATTACCTTTTTCAGAACATTTATAATCACATATATTACATTCAAAGGGCTTCTTACCACTATGAATGAGCACATGGTTTTTTAGATTACTTTTTTGGGAACATTTATAATTACATAATTTACATACAAATGGCTTCTCACCACTGTGAGTGAGCATATGTTTTTCGAGGCCGTGCTTCAGTGAACATTTAAAACCGCATAAATGACATGCAAATGGTTTCTCACCGCTATGAGTTAGCATGTGCTTTTTGAGATTACTCTTTAATGAAAATTTATAGTTACATAAATTACATTCAAAAGGCTTCTCACCACTATGAGTGAGCATGTGTCTTTTGAGATGACTGGTCTGTGAACATTTATAATTACATAAATAACATTCAAATGGCTTCTCGCCACTGTGAGAACGTATGTGTTGTTTGAGATTTTGCTTCATTGAAAATGTACAACCACATAAATTACATTTAAATGGCTTCTCACCACTATGAATTATCATGTGTTTTTTGAGATTACCTTTTTCAGAGCATTTATAATCACATAAATTACATTCAAATGGTTTATCACCACTATGAGTAAGGATGTGACTTTTTAGATGACCCTTTTGTGAACACTTATAATTACATATATGACATTCAAATGGTCTTTCACCGCTATGAGCGAGCATGTGTTTTTCAAGACTTTGCTTCATTGAACATTTATAGCCACATAAATGACATGCAAATGGTTTCTCACCGCTATGAGTTAGGTTGTGTCTTTTGAGATTAGGTTTTCTAGAACATTTATAATCACATAAATTACAATTAAATGGTTTCAGACAACTATGAGTGATCATGTGTTTTTTGAGACCAACTTTTTGAGAACATCTATAATTACATAAAACACATACAAATGGTTTTTCACCTTTATGGGTCAACATGTGTTTTTTGAGATAACCTTTTTCAGCACATTTATAATCACATAAATTACATTTATGTGGCTTCTCACCACTGTGAGTGAGCATGTGTCTTTTGAGATGGCCTTTTTGAGAACATTTATAATAACATAAATTACATTCAAATGGCTTTTCACCACTATGCGTGAGTATATGTTTGACAAGACTTTGCTTCGTTGAACATTTATAACCACATAAATTACACTCAAATGGTTTTACACCACTATGGGTATGCATGTGTTGTTTGAGGTTTCCCTTCTGAGAACATTTATAATTACATACATTACATTGGAATGGCTTTTTAGCATTATGAATCAACATATGTTTTTTGAGATCCTTTTTACATAAAAATTTGTGGTGACATACATTACACTGAAATTGCTTTTCACTCTTATCAGTGTGCTCGTGTTTGTAGTAATTGATCTCCTTGAATAATCTACCCTGAGTACAGTTGTATGCTTTGCTATCAGTATTCGGTTGTTCGTGTTTTTCTAGGATACTGGTGTTATTGAGCAGTATTTCACTCTCAATGTGCATTTTAATTTCATTTTGTATGCTACTATCTTCCATGGCTTTTGTGTCCATTTTGATATCCGTTTCGTTTTTGACTGCGATTGCGTCATCACCGTCCATTGTATCTATTTGTAAAATCAGTCTGTAAATAACAAAAATAAATGAGCATCAAAGGCATGAATGCAATTTGATCTGTTTAGAATAGAGACGATTTAATAGGTAATAATGAATCTAACAAAGAATGTATGTAATTATTGGAACATATTACATTAGAACACTGATCCTTAACGACTTGGCAATAATTAAGTTCCTATCTTACTATAATACAAATTATGATAAGTGATATTTTAATACATTGAAAAATCGTTTACAATAAGAAATCTTTGAGATTATTATTATTGTAATGTTAGTAAACTGCCGTGTCATCATGTCAAAATTCCTTCTGACAGTGTTGTCAGTTCCTATGCTTTTCTAATACATATATTGCTAAGTTCAGTAAATACATCTGAGCAGTTAGGTTATTCAAAAAGATGTCTAGTCGTTTATTACTTATCAGAACATCTTGACATGCCTCTAACTCTTGACTTTCTTTCTTGCTCGAGACCATGAATGGACATGCACAATTTGTATTAATGGTGTTGTAAAGCGGATTTACAACTTCAGCTTAATAAATTAAACAAAAAAAATGTAAATAGCCATTTCACAAGTAAAATTTCTAAGTTCTTAAAAATAAGCCTGTAATTAATTTTTGAAGTTGAAAGAATCGAAGCGTGTGACGTCACGTGTGCCCATGCCTAATATGCACAGTGTACCAAACTGCTTTGGCAGTAGAAATCCGACCACAAATCAGTGCATTTCACGTGTTTGGAGGTAAATAAAAATTGTTTTTTTATTAGGTTATTTATTGGTTATTACTATTGTGTAGTTACCCATTAAAACAACATGCCTCGATGTTGTATATACGGATGCAAGAATTCCGAAAAGGCTGGCAAATATAATCTTTCTTATCCAAATAAAGATAAAAATCTTAAAATTAACCGACCGTGGTTGCAAAACGTGAAAAGGGTTGATTGTATCAAGAAATTTTTCCAAAAAATCGAATGAATGGCGAGAGAAGATAATAACTATTTGTAATAGAGAAAAACTTCGCTGATCCTACGTATTTGAATATTGAAAATGATCAATACGCAGCCATAATCTCTACAAATATAGCCACAGCAGAGCGTCCTTTATTATTCCAGATATAATCATGAGATATCTTTATCATTATTACTAACAGAACGTATTTATAAATGCAACAGTTTAATTATACGTGAAAACTAGGAGTACATGCTATTTTTAAAGTTATTTTTATTTTTTTATAACTTAAGTAAATATTTAGTTAACACAAAATATTTAAAAAATTATTCCTTTTTCTTAATCAAAATAATGTGAATCTTCTCCTTCTACAGGACGAAACCGTGTATACCTATCATTATCTTCGGGATATTCGCTTATTTTTGAAACGACACAAGCAGGTATTACCTTCCTTTTATTTTTTTCCAAAGGCAACCAGGAATTTTCCCAATAAATATATTGTTTATATGATATAGACCGCCACTAACGATTGCTTAATTCTGTAAGACATTTACTATTAGTTAGATGTGCTCGTAATTGCATCTGGTAGCGAGAAGCTTGCAAAGTGTCTAGATTTAACATTACACTATGAAAAGATTCGTGCAAAACTATACCCTAACCCGCCTTTGAAATTAAAAATTTCATTTGTTTCCACGTATCAATGTGATTCATAATTTGTACTCGTAGGAGCAGAAAATTCGCAATTACACCAGGCGACGTTTCCGATTCTAATATTGTCTTCGTCTTGTAATAAATCGTTAACCGATGCCTCCGAATCATTCAAAGCGTTTGAATGCATATAGTGTAATTTTATCCATATTATATATTAATACACTGTATCAATAAAAATTGCAATAAACCCTTAAATAAACTAGAATTAAACCCTATACGTATAGCACGTGCTTTTGTCGCGGGCACACGTGACGTCACACGGCCGCGTTCGAGTCAAGCAACAACGGGTTTACAACACCTTTAACACCCTACAACTTTACGTTCTGTGGGTTATTCGTTGGTGTTTAAAATAGTAACTTCTTAAATTTTTATTTAAACTTTGGCCTAGTTTTTTATTTATTTTAAAAGGTTTTTTTCTTCGAATTCGTCAGCAAAGATGTCATTTGCAAAATTGATTATATACTTATAAGAGTGTTATTATGCATGATTAACACTGTAAATAACTATTAAGTTAAATAAAGTACGTTTCAATTCATTAAAAGATTGTGTTCAACTTAGATTAGGTAGAAGAGAAGATGCGTAATCACTTACACGCGCCTGTTACCAAGTGCCATCAAAGCAAACACACCATAGGGCCTGGTAAATGCGATAATAGAGTTTATAATAAAAGTCGCATTTTTATTTAAATTTTTGTTCTAAAACAACACAAAATCTTCAAAAATAAAAAATATTTTTGTACGACCATGCTATTTCGAATTGTTTACCATACTTGGTTTTAGAACAGTAGGTTATATTTACTGGTTGCTAAGCAAAAACGCGTCGGTAAGTAATTACTTACCGTTCAGTTCTGTCAAAAACAGAACGGTAAGTAAATTAAATGTAATTTATAGAATAAATGCATGATATTTAGATGATTCTTTCGCGATCGCGAAAAAATCATTATTTTCTAAATAATTGGACTATTAAAAAATGTATGTTTTTTATTTAAATTTGCTTAGGCATTTTCAATATCCTAATTATATTCGTTTTCAGATTCACTCCTTCTCACAAATTTGACAAATATCGTAACATTAAAAAATAATAGTAATTACAAACGTATCCATAGTAACGACAAAAATATCGTGACATTCAAAAATAAAATTACAAACGTATCCATGGTAACGACAAAACCTACTTAATATTTGGTGGATATACAGGGCAAAAATAAATTATCTTAAATCTATTTTTTTACCATCTTCGGGATATTTCCTTAGTTAATACCTTTGTATTCATAGTGATCGTACAAAAAATAGTATAAGCATCTCGAACAGTAAGGAGTTTACCGATCTCCTCCAATATTGGCGACTTCGCTTCGCTCAGTCGCCAAACATTGTCGTCGATCGGTAAACTGTCCTTACTGTTCTTGATACTTAATATACTATTACGTATTTATTATTTTAATTATTATTGTGCTTGAAATAAAATCAGTTTCGTTCATTTATTCCGGATTCGCACTGTAGATTAATTATGCATTTTGCAAATAAAATGTAATCCCATGTCTAAATATTTTTATGGCATACTGACTTGTAAACATCTATTTATTGAGCTTTGTCTCTATATAATCTATGATTATTTTTACGGGCTAGCCCATTGTGAAGCCCATAATAGTTATTTACGTTACAATATTCGATTTTCCGGACTGTAACCGCTACCGTAAACATTGATAATACTTTACAGTGTAGAATAATAGTATATTATGTATTAAAAGTCTTAATTGAGTGTGTTAGAACCCATAGAGTCAGTTTACGATAAAGAGCATACGTTAGTTTATGTCCGGCCTAAGTTTAAATTGATATTTAATTTTAAAATAAAAATAATTTAAAAAGTGCAAAAGTAGGTAGGTGCAGTGATAAAACTTCAAGTAGGTAGGTGCAATGGTATATAATTACTGTTGTTACTATGGAGACGGCGTAAACAAGGGTAACTATTTTTCTAGCAGATAAGTTGAACATGAGCTAAGAACGTGTTGGAGAGATCTTACACCAGGGTATTAGAAGTAAACGGGTAGTACAGAGAAACAGAAACCAAAACCCACGTGGTGTGTGACGTGTGAAGCACACTCGCATCCGCACGCTGTACAAACAAACTCTAGGCGATGCGGTGTGCATTATACATTCTGAATACACACACTCTCATTTCACATCATTCCGAAGCTCGACTCATTAAGAAATCTATTATAAATACACACGAAACAATCCCTTTGTCAATTGTTAAAGAGTACGTTAAGCCTCGAATCAAAATAAGAATTAATTACCACAACAAACTGAAGACATCTGAATCTGTTCGCTATAACTCCAACAACAAAAATTCAAAAAAAGCAAAACAGTTTGTGAAAAGTAAGCTTTGATTTGCTTGTATTATGTAAACAGTAAGATTTGTTAAAAGTAAACTTTTTGCTAATTTGTAGTGTATTATGTAACCAGTAAGATTTCATTCTATTAAATGCGAATGTACTATTAAATATTCTTTGATGTATGTACATATATTCGTTGATTTATTCAAATAATTAGTATTTAAACTTCGTTATAGCAAATTATCAGGAGTACCGCACCGATAGTCTGTAGCCATCAGTGTTGGGCAAAATTAAATCTTACTGGCAATTAATAATTGACAATTAAAATTTTAATTGTTAATTGCAATTGACAATTAAATTAATTAATTGTGAATATTTCTTATTTTGCATGATTACAATTAATTAATTGTTAGTTGTTCTGGGAATTAACAATTGATTAATTGTTAGTTGCTCCGACGATTCACAATTTATTAATTGTTAGTTAAATTATTAATTGTAATTGTCATTACAATTAACCTGATATTTATTAAAAAGACGGGATATTGCTGTATAATGATAGTACATCCCTTAAGAAACCAGATGTTTTTTATTTGTAATTACAGCTGGGACTTATTTACTACGATTTATATTTTTATAGGGATTGTGCAGATAATACATTGTTAAAATAGTTTACAATAAGTTTATTTGTGCACCCAATGTTACAATACACGCATAAAGATATTTCAATTGCTATTTTTATTTATTAGGGTTTGTTTAAAAGTCTGGGGCAAGATTGAAATGTGATCTGCTGTTATTACAAAATACTAGAATGATCTTCACAGTATTTTTTTAATTTAAATTAAAACTTTCATAAATAGTATTTAGTTAACAATTTTAGTTGTGATTTTTAATTGCAATTGACGTATTAATTGAAACTAAGGTTAATTGCAGTTAAATTTAGTTGCAGTCTGCAATTAAGAGGTTAATTGCAATTACATATAATTGCAATTGAAATAATAATAATAATAATCTTTATTTAGCATTCGCTATAACTTTACATATAGGTACTACAGTGGTCCCTTTCATTACACTTTCTTACAATAATTACCAACAGCACAAGTTACAAGAAATGTCACAATTAAATCTTCAATCAACTAATTAATTGATTAAAAATTTAATTGATTGATGCCCAACGCTGGTAGCCATCAATGCAGAGATAAGCACACAATGAATACCTATGCAGAAGATAGGAGCTTGAGTAGTGTGCTTGTGACGTCAAAATAGAGGGAAAAAAGCGAAGAGATAAGGAAAAGAGAATGGCATGGAGCTCTAGACTACCCGTTTACTTCTAATACCCTGATCTTACACAACCATTACATATAAACAAGGTAATCGTTAACCAGAATGTTAACAGAAAACGATCGACTTCGACCAGTGGAATGTTCACGCCATTCAATTCATTTGTTCAAGTTTATAGCAACCATCTTCTGGAACTGCAATGACATATTACTTAGTTTAAGTTTAAGTTTAAATTACGAGCGGCACTAAAAAAAAAGAAGAAGAAGAGGAAAATTGAGACACGGTTAATGTTGCTTCTGCTGTGAACGATGCAGGGTTTAAGGACACCAACAAACTACCATACAGCCCAGACCTTTTCCCAAACGGTTTCTGTGTTTCCCAATTTGAAAAAAGAGTTACGTGGTAGGAAATTTCAAGATTTACAGGCAAATCTTCTGACTATTTTTTACACGGGTTAGAATTGCTGTATAAACACTGCCAATTTTGCATTGATATTCAAGGGAGCTATATTGAAATCTTAAAAAGATTATTATTATGTCCGAAAATTATTATAACTACATATTAGAAAAGGTAGCTGCATCTGTTACAGAGAAAATATCTAAACTGACAACACTGTCACAAGATCTGACGCTATTGGTGGGATATGTCTGTACAATAATAATTATAATATTATTATTGACTACGCCTTTGCTAAAAATGTATCTCAGAAATTTATTATTGTAAAAAGTTTACCAAGTTTTTCAATGTTTTTAATATAAATCAACAATCAAGTTTAATTATTTGTGCTTTTTAAGGACAGGAAATCTTAAAATCTCCAATTCGATAAATCTAAGGAGCAGTGTTCCATTGTAATACATCTTTTGTTATTAGATTAATTCAATTTTCCCCATTTAATTTTATATTAAATTTCCTCAATTCTGAACAGTTAAATTGCATTAATTATACCTTTCATACTAACGTATCTTTGTCCGTTTGCAGATTACTTTAACTCTACACACAGATGCAATGGATGGTGATGAAGCAATCACAGTCGAAAACAACATGGATATCAAAACAGAACCAAAAGTTATGGAAGATAGTAGCATCCAAAATGAAATTAAACTGTACAGTGAGAGTGAGACACTGTTTAATAACATGAATACCACAGTGAAACAGGAACAAGTGACTACTGATAGCAAAGTATACAACTGTAACACATGCCATCTTAACTTTTTAAAGGAAAGTGATTACTATAAACACAAGTGCACTAATTTCATAAAGCACATCTTGATCTATAACGACAAAAAATCATTTGAATGTAATTTATGTAATTATAAATGTTCTCAAAAAGGTAGTCTCAAACAACACACGCTCACTCATAGTCGTGTTAAACAATTTGAGTGTAATTTATGTAGTTATAAATGCTCGCAGAAGCAAAGTTTCGAAAAACATGAGCTCACTCATAGTGGTGAGAAGCCATTTGAATGTAGTTTATGTATATATAAATGTTCACAAAAATCCCATCTTAAAAGACACATGTTCACTCACAGTGGTGAGAAGCCATTTAAATGTAGTTTATGTGATTATAAATGTTCTGAAAAAGGTAGTCTCAAAAAGCACATGCTAAATCATAGTGGAGTGATGCCATTTGAATGTAATTTATGTAATTATAAATGCTCACAAAAAGGCCACCTCAGACACCACATGCTAATTCACAGTGGTGATAAACCATTTCAATGTAATTTATGTGACTATAAATGTTCTGAAAAAGGTAATCTCAAAAAACACATGTTAAATCATACTGGTGAGATGCCATTTAAATGCAATGTATGCAATTATAAATGTTCACAAAAAGGCTATCTCAAAAACCATATACTCACTCACAGTGGAGAAAAACCATTTGAATGTAATTTATGTAATTATAAATGTTGTGAAAAAGGTAATCTCAAAAAACACATGCTAACTCATAGCGGTGAGAAACCATTTGAATGTCAATTATGTGGTTATAAATGTTCAATGAAGCAAAGACTGATGAAACATATACTTAGTCATAGTGCCGAGAAGCCATTTGAATGCAATGTGTGTGGTTACAAATGTTCAAAGCAGCCAGATCTTGAAAAACACATGCTTACTCATAGTGGTGTGAAGCCATTTGGATGTAACATATGTAATTATAAATGTTCACAAAAAGGTCATCTCAAAAGACACATATTCACTCACAGTGGAGAGAAACCATTTAAATGTGATTTATGTAATTATAAATGTTCGCAAAAAGGCCACCTCAAATACCACATGCTTACACACAGTGGTGAGAGGCCATTTAAATGTGATTTATGTGATTATAAATGTTCCAAAAAAGGCAATCTTAAGCAACACATGCTAACTCATAGCAGTACGAAACCATTTGAATGTAAATTATGCAGTTATAAATGTTCAATGAAGCAAAGTTTTGAAAAACATATAGCCACTCATAGTGGTGAGAAGCAATTTGAATGTAATTTATGTGATTTTAAATGTATTTCAATAGGTAGACTCAAACAAGAGACTTCACTGTTCACTATAGGTGGTGAAAAACCATTGTGAGAAATAATTTAAATGTAATTCATAGTGGTGAGAAGCTAATCAAATGTAATTTATGTGATATATAAATGTATAAAAGGTAAATCTGAAACAACACATGCATATTCATAGTGGTGAGAAGCTATTTGAATGTAATAAATGTTCTATAAAAGGTAGTCTCAAAAGACACATATGCTAACTTATAACAGTGCGAAACCATTTGAATGTAATTTATATGGTTATAAATGAATCGATGAGTGGAAGAAGGTTTTAAGTCCAAAGTTTATAATTTCCAGGAAATAAATACAACTGTTTAATTTGCAACTAATTTGAATACGACTTTACTATTCACAGATAGGTTATACCTATGGGTCTAACTAATGACGTGAGCATAACCAAATTTTTGTACCATTTAGTAAGCACCATAAGTACCAAGTACCATTAAAAACAATTTCTGGACTTACACCTTTCTTTCACTGATTTTATATATTTTGTCATTTTGATTTTAAACTTAATTTTGCAAAGTTCTTATTAACCTAACACGACGTATTAATTGTGTTTATTTAAATAAAAATACAAAAAAAAAATGCTACAAGTGAGGAAAATAGAAAATTATGTTTTGTAAAAAGTACTTTAAAGTCTTCTTCAGGTCTTCCATTTTTGTTAACATAACTTAAACATTTAACTTAACTTAATTATGGACGTGTGTGTCTATGTGTTATACAAGCTAAACTGTATGCATCACTAAACCATTCTTTAGCTCAACATATAGAGCTTGTAATTTAGGGAATAACGTATATTTTAACTAAACTTCGTCGTTTTTGGACTTGCACCGTTCTTCCATTCATCGATTCAAATGTTCAGTGTAGGAAAGTAACACGGCCACTCATAGTGGTTAAAAGCCATTTAAATGTAATTTATGTAATTATAAATGTTTATAAAATGGGCCCGGGTTCGACTCCCGGTGCTGGCAGATCTGGTTAAGGTTTTCTGCAGTTTTCCTTAGCTGTAACACAAATGTGGGATTTGCGGTGTTTCATCTATAAGTCGGCTGCAGCCTCACATTGGGCCTACATAATAATAATAATCGCCCCCTCCCTCCCGCACAAGCTTATAGCTTCTGGGGCCTTGGTTTAGGTTATGGGTTGCAGTAATTATTATTATTATTATTATAAACATAATTACCTATTGAAAGAAACAAGCCAATTATTCAGCAAAAAGTATCCCAGCTAAATGATTCAGTGTAAGGACAATCTTGGAAGTATCTTCTTAACAAAAAATGCGAGTAAAACTAAAATAAAACTTGTAAGTAAAACTATGTTGGGCTACAAAATGTACTCCAGGCGGCCACTACATTATGTAACCAACACTTCGTCTTCCAAAGATTATAAAATGATTAATCATTTTGAACAAAAAATAAGCTATAGCATATCTAGTAAAAAATGTCTGTTATTCTGAAGTTTTAATATTGTTTGTTGTTTATAGCCTTATATGGTGAAACTCATGAAATAAATAAAAGATTAGTAAAAGTTTTACAAGTTTATTATAATCTACCTTTGATAATGACAGCTTAGCTGTCGAAACAATTCTCAGGTAGATTATAATAAACTTGTGAAACTTTTACTAATCTTTTATTTATTGAATAATTTTTAATACATAACGTTGAATAGGGAATATAATAAAATGTATAAAAGATATATAAAAGAAATACAATATACTTAGATTTAAATTAAAAGCTTGTTTTTATTAAGGTACATTCAAAATAATATAGAACTGTATAAATAGCTATAACCTAAATAGAAATTAATCCATCCCATAGAACCAAAAGCTGCGTTTTCCCTGCTGGTATGATTATGTTCATGAATTTCAGCGATCTCTGGAAAACATATTTTCTCGCAAACGAGTTAAGCAATTCGGTCCCCAACACATCACAAAGGGTGTATTTGAATGATTAGCCAGAAGAACTATATGGTGGAGGCTCAAGCCTAAACGTGGGATAAGTGCAACAATAGCATCTTTGATTCCAAACTTTTCATGTTATCCTGCGTTATCAAGTTTTTAAGTTTTTAGGAAAGATAAGAATAATAAATCTTATCTAATAAAGCTGATGGTGAAAATGCTTTATGGGTCATTAGATCGTCATTTGTAGTAAAGAGGCTCAACGAATTAGAAACTAATTTAGAAGATTTATTGCAATATTTATAATATTATTATCATAATAAATTACTATATGGATGTGTTGTATATTTCTCCCCTACTCCCAACTATTCGCTATGTGCATGATGGCTCATGGCGACCTCTGCTGTTGTAGACTGAGAAATAAGGACGGAAACCATAACATTGGCGTTTATGGACAGATATCGAAAGTGTGAAATAAATCAAATATAATAGCTATTTTTGTAACAAGTACATAATGTAGGACTTTATAGACAAGCATTATAATTATCAAAAAAAGATCCAGTTTATAAATTTGACATCTATACAAGAAAAAAAATAGCATGTAATATACAGTTTTCCATACTTTATTTTACTACTACCACTTTATCTTACGAGTACAATAATAAGCCAGTTTACTGCCGCAAAACAATACAATAAACAGTACTTTATAATGGAATCGGACATAAAGACTATTTTTTGTTTACTTTCTACATGAGTGTGTACAGTATTTATTTTTATGCGATTGAGAAGAATAAGCATGTAAGTAAATTGTATTTAATATACATATATTCATGTTATTATTTGACTTTTTGGGGTTATATCCATATATCTATATGCACATTTGAAAATAAATATTTCTTCATTGTAGTAACACAGCATGGATTTTATAATAAAAACTGGTTTCAAAAAGTGAACCATAATATACCATTTCAAACCCAAACAACTTTAAAAGGGAAAAAACTGGTTAATGCAGAGCATGTCCGTAACGTCAAAGAGCACAGAAATAATGGACTGAGTCAATTTATACAGGCACAAATTACAAGGCAAACAAATGTGTTGTCTCCACCGTATAACATGAAGCTAAATGTAGGTTTTTTTAAATTGTTGTTTTAATACTAGAACTGCCATTGGTCATTTTGATCACTATCGATATTCGGCGGTTCTAGTGTTAATTAACATCTTGTAAAAGTAGATAAATAATTTATTTTTGAAGATTGATGCTGCTCGAAAAGTGACAAGTGCTTCATGTACGTGTGACTACAATCAAAGTGGAAAATGTAAACACATATCAACTTTAATTAATTATATCAACATTGAAGATAGCTTATCGAAAACAAATTATGAGCAGCAATGGGGAAAACCAAGTGTCCGTCAGTTCGCACAAGAAAAATGTTCAAAAGGAAAATATTTCTTTGAACTTTTTGCACCTGCCGAAGAAATAGAAATAAAACGGTACAGATTAGACATTTGTGAATTAGAAGAACCCTCCGCTTTAAAAGCAGTAAAGCTTCAAGCTGCCAAAAATGAAAGTGATGTCGCTGTCGCAAATGTTACGGATTGGATACTCAGAGAAGTAGAAGTTCAGAAAGAGTACACTGATTTTGAATACTTTCTTCGCATTATCAAAAAACTATCCTATCCTATCCTCATAAAACTATTTATGGGAATAGCGAAATAACAGAGAAAGAAGAGAGAGAATTTTATAATAAATTTCTTGTGATAACAAAAGACGAAATAGTGAATTTGTGCTGTGAAACATTACAACAATCTAAATGTAAAAAATGGTTTGAAGCTACATATTTGAGATTGTCTGCTAAAGTTCGATCGCCGAGACCTGTCGCAAGACGTAAATACACTTGAAGTTAGCTGACCCTTGAAGCTTCATTTACGATGATGCCCGTTTGGGTACCGTGTACGCTTAACTCGCTTTTACGGTTGCAGTGTAATATGGAATGGAAAGTGATTGCATTGTACGTGTTTCCGTATTTATGTAAAGTAGTTTAAGCGTAATGAGACCACGTGCGCGCCGACCAATAGCATCGCTTATAGTTTGTTTACTTAAAGTTAAGGTTAAAACTTAAAGTGTATTTACGTCTTGCGACAGATCTCGGCGAAAGGACCTTAGTACAAGTGTACATAAGATTAAAACAAGATCAAAAAACCTATGATATCATTAGTTGCAGACATGCTGTACCCCAAGAATTTAAATACAGTGTCTACGCGATACGGGACTGGCCATGAAAAAGATGCTATAATTGAATATGAAAGATTGTATAACGTTCATGTAAAAAGAGTTGGTGTCATTGTGAGTGAAAACCAATCATGGCTGTGTGCTAGTCTTGATGGAGTTGTTGTTAATAATGATCATAATATTATTAAGATAGTAGAGTTTAAATGTCCAAAAACATGTAAAAAACAAGCTGCGATTGACTATAATTTAAAAAAGTGTATTGTTAATTACCTTAAATTTGAAGATGAAAAAATAGTATTAAGAGAGAGTGGATCGTACTGCACACAGTGTCAAGTACAGATGTACGTATCTGGTCAACATACTTGTGATTTATTCGTATATTCACCACTAACAAATGGCAGTATTTGTGTTGCAGTTACTCGAAATGAAGAATTCTTAAAAACTGTTGTTACAAAAAGTGAGAACTTCTATTTCGCAGAGTATTTTCCAAAATTACTTACGAAAATAATGAATGACAAGGCTGAAGCAAATATTAAGAGAGAAGACAATTCTCGTCGCTTTACTGGACTAAATATTGGCAATGAAATCTAAGTGTTTGTTGTATTTTGTTTTATAATTACTTTATTAGAAATTTGTTTAATAAGCTGTATTAGTATTAATAATGGTAGTGAAATAAATAAAGATTAGTTTAAAGTTTAATATAACCTGACAATATTGTTTCGACAGCTAAGCTGTCATTATCAAAGGTAATATAAATATAAACAAACACGTCGCTAAGGTAAATACAAACAATAGGTAACTAGATAAAAAGATAAAAATAATAATAAGAATTAAATATCTAACACTTCTAGTAACGGAGAATTGCTGAGTTCAAGTTGTTCATTCATTAAAGGTACCCTGAGTTTGTATATCTCACAGGCTTCTAAAACGTCTAATTTGCGTTTGTTATTACAAAAATGTAGAAATTTAATATTACTTTGAGGAATCATTGTGTGATTTTGTTCTAAAAGGTATTTGGCATAATTAGATTTTTCAGGATGTTTATTTTTGTAATGCTGTACGTGTTCTTTATATCTTATGTCAAAATGTCGAAGTGTTTGTCCAATATATACCGAACTACCAAAAGAACAATTTAAATGGTAAATGCCCGATTTCATAATATCATGTGTTCTGTCTTTAGCATTAAATAAAAATGAAAAGGTGTTAGTGTTGGTTTTAAATGTCATTTTATAATTGTTGGTTTTTCTTAGTATGTGTGCAATTTTTTCTGATATTTTGCCAAAATATGGTATAGATAGGTAATTTGTGTCTTCTGTTCGATTGTCAATGGGATATATTCTTTTGATAGCTAACCTATAATCTTTTTGTTTAATTAAAGTGTCAATCATGTTCGGATTGTAATAATTTGCATGTGCTAGTTGTTTAATGGTTGTTATCTCTTTGCTAAAATATGGCTTTGTTAGTGGAATAGTTAAAGCTCTGTGTAATGATCTGTAGGCTGCTATTTTATGTGCTTTATGGTTACAAGATTCATTTGGTATTGCTATGTCCGTCTGTGTTGGTTTTCTGTATATGGAAAATTCAAATAGATTGTGTGCATTAATCTTGATAATTAAGTGTAGGAAGTTTATACCCGTTTTGTTCTGTTTCTAGTGTAAAATTTATGTTTTGGTTGATACTATTAATATGAATTAAAAATTCATTGATAACCTCAAATGAACTGTCAAAACAAGCTAAAATGTCATCAACATAACGAAACCAGAAGATAATGTGTTTAGAGGTTTAATTCAAACATCTGATCTTCTAACTTGTCCACAAATATGTTAGCTAATAGAGGACTTAGAGAATTACCCATAGGTAAACCATCTTTTTGTAAATACATTATGTTATTAAAAGTTAAATAATTGAATTAACTCTAACCTTTTAACTAATTCTATATTAGTATTAATCAAGAAACTATCTAATAAAGGAATACATTCTTGTGGGGGTATTCTGGATAGCATGTTACAAATATCAAAACTAACAAGTTTTGAATGTGGTGGAAGATGTAGGCTTTGTAGCTGATCTACTAATTCTAATGAATTTCTAACAGAGTATTTCAATTTCTAACCTATTGTTTTTTCGATAAAATGTGATTAGTTGCATTGATGTATGATACAACTGGCCTTATAGGCATATTCTGTTTATGTGTTTTGACGAGTCCATACAGTTTAGGTGGTTGTGGGTTTTTATTTATGATTTGTTGCTTTTCTAATTCTGAAAACCAGATATTGCAATTTTCTAAAGCTTGTTTTATTTCTTTTTGGAATTTTAGAACAAAATCACTCAATGATTCCTCAAAATAATATTAAATTCCTACATTTTTGTAATAACAAACGCAAATTAGACATTCTAGAAGCCTTTGATATATACAAACACAAACTCAGGGTACCTTTAATGAATGAACAACTTGAGTCCAGTAATTCTCCGTTACTGGAAGTCTTAGATATTTAATTGATTATTATTTTTATCTAGTTACCTATTTTTGTATCTACCTTAGCGACGTGTTTGTTTATATTTATATTATCTTTGATAATGACAGTGTAGCTGTCGAAACAATATTCTCAGGTTATATTTTAATAAATACTGTAAAACTTTAAACTAATCTTTATTTATTTCATGATTATGGAGTTCCACAAAGTAATGCTGGAAACAATAAACAATAATGGTAGTGGTTAATAATTTGATATACTATAATATTTAATGAGTTTCAGTTAATGAGATTACAAGATTAATTATTTTATGAAAATCTTATGTTTTATATGTTTAAAAAAATATGTTGAAATGTATTTCATTGAAATGTGCTAGAATTCAATGTGATAAAAGATCAGCACAAAATGTTATATTGAGGAAGGTTTGAAATAAAGGAATAGTTTGTATAATGTTTGTACAATGATGTTCATTTATTTGTATCATCGTTTGTATCTGAGATAATAGGTTGTAGGTTTACAAGACACAACATATATGTACTATATTATCGATATGATGAAACAAATATTGAGGTATTTTATTTTAAATTAGATACGTCCTTAACCGCTGCATGTTATAAGTATCTTCAGTTTCTTCTTTTGTAAATTCAGATTTTTTCTCCGAAAATGGTGGCATTACTAGTACAACTTTTTTACCACTGTCATTAATGTTAATGTTCCCACGGATTTGAGGAAAACCTTTATCAGCTAACACAACATCTCCATCTTCTAACAAATCAATCAACCAATCCAGATTCAATTGTCATTTGTGAATCACTTTTTCTTCCACCCCCACCCCCCTATTGATCTTAAACTAATAAATCCTCCTGGTCTGATAACTGTTCATTTTTCACTGATGTAATGCCACAAAAGTTTCTTTTAGTATCGAATTCATTGCTATTGTTATCGGGTCCAACTAATTTATCTACAAAACTTTTCTCTTGTGTATCGCACTGCTCATCTTTACAATTTTTTGGACTAGGCACTATTACAATATTAGAATTTTCAATTATATTTGTTTGAATTTCAACATCATTATGAAAGCTTAAGCTATCGATATATCTATTACAAATAAACGTTTTTTCTCGTTCAATACAGTCGACAAGAAAGTCTACTTGGCATTCCTTATCATTATTTTTATGATCTATTTCAATGTAACTATTTCTTAAATCATTGAAATCTGTTTCACATTCCATGTCACTTTTCTGATTTCTTTGAACATCACTGTTTACTACATCGCCATCGACTATGTTTAATTGTATGTCTTTTTTGATGATTTGTTTTTCTCCCAATACATTTTGTTTTACGTTTCTTCGTTTCATAAAACGATTATGTCTGAAATGTAAATATTATTAATTATTACCTTTATAATTATTTTTAGAAGAAATTTATTTTATTTAATACCTATTAATTGCTGCTGTTTTGTTCACTACTTGTGCTTTCTGTACAGACGTAAATATTGTTGGAACGTAACTTGGACTTAATTGTTCTTCTGCTTTTCTATTGCCGATAAAATGATCACTGCAGATTACATCATGTGGCCTTGGAGACCATGATGATCCATCAGGACTAAGAATATTTCGATAAATATTAAATAAACATTATAAATACGTTCTTATATACAGAAAATGAGGTTATGTATCTTACTTTATTTTTCTTACAGCTGCTATCCATTTACGCCTCTGCTCCAATTTATATTGAGCTATCGGAAATTTATAAAACTTGCAATTGCTATTTGAACCATTATTTTTGCAATTCACTACGCAACAACTATTCCCACCCATTACTTTTTTTTAAGTTTTTCACCACTCCAATTACTAATAAAATTATTAAACTACAATTAATAAATATTAATTGAAGTTGTGAAAAATCTTTTAAGCAGCAACTAATGTCGTGCACACTTATGCTATCAGAAGGTTATTTATTAATAGTAGTTTCATAATTAACAATAAATAATCAATAATAAACTTTGACAGACTGCAAGGACTATTTTTTTATTTCAAACTGTCTAAATTTTACAATTTGGGAGCAAGGCTCGTTCACAATCAACTCCGACTGATAGTCTGCGGCTGCTAGCTTCACTCCGGTTCATTTTCTTCATTTTTTTGATAGTACTATAGATGATTATCTTCTTTTTATTAATCATTTAAATCAGTTTGCATATATTTTTGATTCAAATTGTATAATTATAGGCAACTTTAATTTAATTAAAATCCAAATTTCAAGCTGAACTTAAAATCAGGGATTGGAACCCTTTACAAATATAGGTTCCGGTTCTTGGAAATTCAAAATAAGGGTTTCGGTTCCGGTTCCAATTTTTATTTTCTAAACATTAAGGTTCCGGTTTCAAGATTTTTTAGGTTCCATAAGGGTTCCGGAAGCAAAAGTAATGACGTCACATTTTATGTTGGTATATAGCTTCGAATATTTACAAATAAATATGACCTTGATAACTGACAGTCGATGCATGTTATGTTAAAGTATTGTTTATAACATGGGTGATAAATATATTTGCTGGGTTTGGTATTTCAACTCTTTTTACTCTGAAAGCTCTATTGTGGATACCAAAGAAACTGAGCTCTTGGAGTAACCAGATGTGAAATATCGAACGCGAGAGAGAAAAGATAATCCAGGGAACTGCTGGGGTTGTTGAGGCCGGCCCACTCTGGATCACTCCTATCACTAAAGCTTATAGGAAACAAAAAGGTATTAATGCTAATAAATAAAACACACAATCTACAAACCAAACAAAATTTATTATCACTAAAACTTTACCCTCAAATATGCCCCAAATCTAAACCTAAAAACAAAAGAAAGCATACGGTTACCAGCGTTAGCCATAGCAAGCGGGGTGCAATATAGCGTGCGGTATCAAGCAAGCGTGCGGGTTGCAGAAGGCAAAATGACAGGGAAGGCTTCTAATTTAGGATAGCGGGTGGAAATTAGGATGGGACCCCCAGGCACACGCACAGTGAGGTCCCGGACATGGTACAGTAAAGAGGGTGGAGACAGGATGAAACCCCCAGGCACACGCACAGTGAGGTTTCGGATAAGTGGGTGAAAATAGGATGAGACCCCCAGGCACATGCACAGTGAGGTCTCGGGTAAGGTAAGGGTGGAAGTAGGATGAAACCCCCAGGCACACGCACAGTGAGATTTCGGGTAAGGTAAGGGTGGAAGTAGGATGAAACCCCCAGGCACACGCACAGTGAGGTTTCGGATAAGTGGGTGGAAATAGGATGAGACCCCCAGGCACACTCACAGTGAGGTCTCGGGTAAGGTAAGGGTGGAAGTAAGATGAGACCCCCAGGCACACGCACAGTGAGGTCTCGGATAAGACGGGTGGAAACAGGATGAAACCCCCAGGCACACGCACAGTGAGGTTTCGGGTAAGGTACGGTAAAGGGGGTGGAGGTACAGCGGGCGGAAAGGAGAGCGGTTTTATCGGTCAGAGATCTTACTCTTATATATCCCCAGGTACGGTCTGGTCGGTCGGCTCTGGCTGGCTGGTCTAGCTGGCTGATCCTGCTGGGAGTCCTGGATGCGGACTGACTAAATTGTTGCCCGGTGCCTGTTTATATAGGCGCTCTCGGAGCGTGGGATAAATGGCAGGAGTGGAACGGAGCGGCGCACGCATCTGTAGCATCTGTAGGGATAGCAGAGAGTCCTGGGTTCGAATCCCAGTTAGAGATGATAATTTTTCATTGTGTTTAAAAGTTCTTAAACTAATTTGCAGTATTTCTGTGATTATCACAATTAATTTTCATTTACTATTATTAATTGTCCTATGGAAGAATATTTCTAAAAATCTAATTCAGCTGTGATAGTTGGTAAAAACGAGTCGCGGATTAGCGAACAACCAATTTATACATAGCAAACAATTAGTATACTTCATTTGTTAACATTATTTCCATCTTATATGAAAAATTGTCGCTTCAATTGGGAGTCGTCTAAGGTAGCTCAGTTGGTAGAGCATCTGCCTGGATAGCAGAGAGTCCTGGGTTCGAATCCCAGTCAGAGATGATAATTTTTCATTGTGTTTATAAGTTCTTAAACTAACTCGTTCTATGTTTTGAATTCGACTAATAGTTGCCATAGATGATCGTTGTTCATAGATGTTCACATTTTAAATTCGGAAATTTATTTTATATAATTTTTTAAATTAAACCAATAATCCAATAATTGTATGAAATAAAACGCATTACGTCATACGTTCTGAAAATGTTCTTACAGTCTCGTTTCGATGTTCGACTTTTAACGTAAATAACTATTCAAGATGAAATTTATTTGTTTAGAATATTTAGGGCTACCAATATAAAATGTGACGTAATACTTTTGGAATCAATTCACATACATCAATTCAATCAATTAGTAGTGGAAGTGGATCTAGTATCAACATCAACTCAGTAAGAAATGGTTATGGTAGCGCTGTTATTAGGAGAATGTCTGGAGAATGTGCAACTATTTTTTTTTAGAACCGAATGTGGAACCGAAAAATACCGGTTCCTTCAAAAATGTATAACAGTTCGGTTTCTCATCTTAACATTAACACGGATTTTAGTAAGGGTTCCGATTCCGGTTTTGGTTCCTTAAAAGTAATCGGTTCCGATTCCGGTTCTTTTGGGTTCCTGTTCCAGTCCCTGCTTAAAATAGAGAGCTTTGTTAATTTTAAGAACCTTCTTCAACATAATCATTTTACCAATTTACAATACTAACAATCGTTTATTAGATCTTATACTAACGAACGTTAATAATATTACTGTTACGGAACAAAGCAATGTATTTGTACCTGTTGACAACACCATCTCTGTCACTCTACAACAATTGTATTTGTCCATGGTACAATTACACTTATTTGTGCATTTCTTAACCAAGATAAGATAGATTTTTACATTTCAATTTTAAACAAGGAGATTATGATTTAGTGTAAATCATATTTTTAATAAACATAATTAAAATGTTTTGTCTGAGACCAAAGATGTAGAAGCAGCCGTGAGAAATTCTTACATACCAAATTTATTTCGAAATTTTATCTCGATGTATTCCTAAGAAAAGACAATTTAAACAACGATATCCATGATTTAAATCTTTTTAAGGTCAGTGTCAAGGTCTTCTTGACACTGAGCACAATATAAATATAGCCACCTTTATCAGGTTACGTTCGCTATGCATTTCTGCTAAGAACCGTTTAGCATGCTAATGGCTCATTTGCACCCACGGACCTTACTGGAATAGTTTGAAAGTCAAACGAAGGGCAGCATGAAACAAACAAACCCACAAGTAGATATGCTAGGCGGGTTCTAGCTCAAAATCCCATGTATTTTCTTATGAAGGTTCGTTTTACCATTCAAGGTCATCCGCGGTTCCGAGGAATTCCTCCGATTACGAGGTAATCTATTAAAGCACTGTAAACGGCTTATAAAAAAAAAATTGTTGACTAGCGACTACGTACTCATAACATAATGCATGTTAGTAATTTATAGTATTATATCATACGGCTCCCTCTTCCTCCTGCATGTGTCATGATTGATTGATTAAGTAGATGATTATTCCTGTGCTGTGATTGATTAAAGGGTCAACATATAAAATAAGTATAAATTATCATATCTAGAAAAAACAAGTTAAAAATTCAATTAAAGAATCATTAGATCTTTTACAGCCAAATATGTTTCAATCTTGATCTCAATGCCTAAGACTTTCATTAATTAAACTTTTACTGACGTTTTGTAAAATTGTATATAAAAAAATTGTTGACTAGCGAGCACGTACTCATAACATAATACATGTTAGTAATTTCATATTATCAGATATGATATCCATTATCTCAACAAAATCATTAGCAAAGACGTGTTTTAGTTATAAGTTTAAGCGATAACAAAATGATTGTAATTTCTTATTGTCAATACATATATCAGGGTTAGATTTAATAATTCGATATACATTTCACCATTCAAATATAAATTTCATAACAAAAGAATTAGCTTTTCTTGGAAGCGAATTTAAAAAAAACAAACATGTAAAAGACAATTTTAAAATATCAATATTTGAAACTCTGATTTCTTGTCTAACAGGGTGGACTCAACCATTTTTTTTTGTTTCAAGACTGTTTCTAGCCTAAGGATGTATAGCCCCAGGGTTAATTAATTGAGTTTGACCTGTAGAGCATTATACCTAAAATAAGATACAATATATTTAAAGCAATTTAAAACATTCGATTACACAATAAACAGAATTTGTTTGCTAAAGAATCAATTACAATAAAATTAATTTGTTTAGTTATAAATATTAAAAATTGTTATATTTAGGAATAATAATTTAAAAATTCGATAAAAGAATCATTAGGGTTTTTCTGAACCAGATAATTAAAAAGTTTGTTATTTCTAATAATCAACTAGATTGATTTTATTATTTTTAAACTTTCAACATATAAGCTTATACCTAAAATATTTAGATCTGTTCAGTTCAACTGAAGCTCTCATCATCGATTAATATATGTTTCTTGTTTTATTCTGAAATCCAATTTGGTTCTTTTAAATTACTGCATACGAGTTATTTATAAAAATGCTTTCACGTATATTTGATTAAAACCAATTTATTTAAAAATAATTCCCGGAAAATATTTATAAATATTGTACATTAATAATATTAAATCTTTAGGATTCAAAAATTATGTACTAAATTATCTAAAAGATTACATATGTACAACTAAGTTAAAATCTCATAAAATAAATACACAAATTAAAACTAAAATTACTTCTTTAAATTTTAGAGTTAATTCCATTTTATCTAATAGAGCAGTATCACTTTGTGCAAAACATTCAATTTCATCATCGCTGTCACTGTCGTAATTGACTTGATATTTTACAGTAGACATCTTTCATTTCCCACCATTAGATTTGAATTCCTAATGCCTCAACTGCCATCTATCGGTAACGTCCTGTGATCGGTATAGTAGACTTCTATACGCCTGTAGATAGGCAACCTGTTACACTTTTTATAAAAATCAATTTTGGAGTAACCAGGGTTCGAACGCTCAACCATCTGATTAGAACTCCATAGCTTAGCCCCGAGACTACGGAGCTTGTCTTTTAAATTACTGCATACGAGTTATTTATAAAAATGCTTTCACGTATATTTGATTAAAACCAATTTATTTAAAAATAATTCCCAGAAAATATTTATAAATATTGTACATTAATAATATTAAATCTTTAGGATTCAAAAATTATAAGCCAATTATGATTATCATCATGAGTCATTGAGATGAGACAATTATTAACCTTATATGAGCCAATCGTGAAGAAACTCAAGAAATATTTCTTGATACATCTTAAATATAACAATTTGAAAACTATATACAGATATTATTATTACATGAGGCCCGTAACATCAATCTTTCAAACTGTTTTGAAGAACTGATAATATTTAAAAAAAAATGATTGACTTTATATAGTATTTTTCAGGAAAACCTTCTTCAGAAAAACCTAATAATTCTTAATTGAAATGTTTTCAAAATATGATTACATTTATTTATTTTAAATATAGTCATATACATAGTAAGGATTGTGGTTTTTCCTCTATTGTTAATGGTAATAACCGTACTGAGGTCAAGCTTTCACTAGATGAATTAAACATTTTTTATGAGAATACAAAATACAGTGATCTTTTCATGTATCATTCGTTTCCTCGCATAACTTTTAGATTATCTGTGAGAAATTCTATTTTATTTATTTAGTACATGATATGATTTTGTTATTTTTAAACTTTCAACATATAAAATAGGTATAAATTATCATATCTAGAAAAAACTGATTTTATTATTTTTAAGAAATTTTTCTTGATACATCTTAAATATAACAATTTGAAAACTATATACAGATATTATTACTACATGAGGCCCGTAACATCAGTAGATCCGCGGCTTTTTATATCAGTATAAAATAATTAGATATAGTTATATTTACTATATATTCTTTTAAACAGCTGTTATACTTTCCATCAGTCTTGCATGGTTTTCAATTTACAAAACCTAATTGAGTTTGACCTGTTAGACAAGAAATCAGAGTTTCAGATATTGATATTTTAAAATTGTCTTTTACATGTTTCCATAGAGATACATTTCAACAGTAGATGATGAATGATAGGTAATCGCTATCTACATGGGGCAAAATTATACACAGAAATTCTTTTAGCTACAAAATCTACGGTTTCCTTTCCTTCGAACATGAAGCAGAACATAATGATAATTGTTTGTAAGCTACGCTTAGATAAATGTTTACTTCAATCATTATTACTAATGTGTGAATTACGTACAAGACAATTATAAGCCAATTATGATTATTATCATGAGTCATTGAGATGAGACAATTAGTCAGTCTTATATGAGCTAATCGTGAAGAAAGTCCAATTTTTCTTAATGCATCTCAAATCACTTTGAAACAATTATTACGTATGACTAGAGTCAGTTTAAATTAATTATAAATCTAAAAAATACATTTTTAAAATTAGGATGTAACCCCGAGCTGTTAATGAAAAGCAATTAACTCGTTTATACTGTTCCCCAAACTAGATTATTAGAAAAACAACCTTTCTAATTGCTCGGAAATTAACTAAAAATGACATATAAACTGAACGGTTTTTAAAAATAAATCATTGTGAAAGAGTTTTAGGAATCATCAAGACGCTATCCTACCTTCTCGTGTAAGTGTTTTAATTTTTAATTAGCTTATATATTAAAATACTATCTCATTTACGATATGTAATATGTAAATGTTTTAGATTGACTTTATTACAAAACTTTAATATTATAGCAGTATAATCAAAATGGATATCGTGAAACTTTTCAACAGTATAGTAGAAGATAAACCAATTGTATCCACAGAGGTGTTAGAAATCAATAAGGCTTATAAGATTTTAAGTCTGAAGGACATGGACACCAGATATGGAAGATCGATTTTAGTCGAGTTAAATAATTGTAAAATATTTCTACCAAAGAGATATAGCGAAAAAGTCGATAAGACTCTTATAGACGAGATCAATAGATTAGGTAATTTTTCAGTAACTATAACATCATTCAAAACATATGGCAGACATCATCAGAAGACGCCGGTGCTTGAGATGAAACAATTAGAAAACGGTAATTTTTTTTTTAAATAATTTGATAAAAATATCTAAAAAGTATAAGACTCTAATTACATATTTTATTCTTTTACAGACTAAACAAGCAACCACCTGTAGTAGGATGAACTGGAAGTAGATGACTTTTTAATATTTTTCTATATTTATGTATATTTAAAAAATAAATAAATAAATAAACTTTTTATTGAATCGATGTTTAATTTCTTTGTTTGTAGTTGGAGGTTGAAACTTTTTTTCATCCTATATATCATGCATCTGATCTCTTTAAATTGATTTTTCTCATGTTGATTTGATAATTAATATTTAAATAACTTTTAATTTATAAACAAATCCGCAGTCAAAGGTTCAGATGAAAATAAAAAACAAATATTTTATACAAGAACTTCTATTGAAAGAAGAAGAAAATACATTTCATAGAGATATATTTCAACAGTAGATGATGAATGATAGGTAATCGCTATCTACATGGGGTAAAATTATATACAGTAAGAAGGTATATATAGAAATCGTTTACAAGGGTAGTAGATATAATGAAAAAAGGTTAAAAATCTGTTCAAAATTACATTACTAACGCTGATCAATACCTACATATTACTATTTTTCTGTGTTTCTGTAAGAATTTATTTTCTGTTTTTAATACCGTATGTCTCATTCACCTGTTTCAAAACGTTAATGCCCAGACGCTTGTAAACAATGAAATTAAGCAACATCAACTCAATAAATTAGTTTATTTTTAAATATAATCATATTATATTTTATTTAAAATTAATCGCCTCCTTTTCTATAATAAAAAAAAAAATGAAATTTACATTAATTCATACGTATTGCCTTCGATTAACTAAACTTACCTGTACAATCCAGACTTCTCTATGATCCAGACGGACGAATAAGTATACATCCCTATACTTATAACCCTCTATATGTATTAAGTCTTCAGCTACAAGACACGCTGTAGCAGCTGGGTAGGGAGGCAGCTTTCCATCACATTTTAGTACATGTATCAAAAACTGCGGCTGATGACATGATGAATGTGGTTGATAGCGTAATTAATGTGGCTGATAGCGTGATGAATGTGGCTGATAGCATGATGAATGTGGCTGATAGCGTAATTAATGTGGCTGATAGCATGCTGAATGTGGCTGATAGCATAATGAATGTGGCTGATAGAATGATGAATGTGGCTGATAACGTAATTAATGTGGCTGATAGCATGCTGAATGTGGCTGATAGCATAATTAATGTGGCTGATAGCATAATTAATGTGGTTGATAGCGTAATTAATATGTCTGTGAAATATAAATAGAAGTTGTGTTATAATGATGCTAATAGTTGTCTACGGCTATTAAAGATGGACAGACTTGCTTGTAATCTCTGCAACAAAAGAATTCGACAATCTGATTTTGCACGTCATATGAGAATTCATCAGGGATATAAAGTGCAATGTCAGAAATGTTCCAGGGGATTCTCACGGACTGACAGTTATAAGAGACATTTGAAAGCAATGCATAATATGGAAGATGGGGAAGACGATATAATAAATGCTCGTAATGCGAAACATAGAAAAGTTCATCGTGATAAAACAGAATGTAGTTGTGATGACAAACTAAAAGAGATTATATCTCTATTAGAATCTATTGCTAAATCCAATAACAACTCATTAAAAGTTAAAAAACTACCTTCTTATACATCAACTACGTCGACATCATCGGAGTATGAAGAAGAAGAATATAATCAAGGGTCAGAGAAATATCATGATATTTCTGAGTATTACGATACGTTGATAGGAAGAAATATAGATAGAACGAGATATGGTCTCCATAAGGATAACGACGAATTGAGATTTGCTTCAGTTTCGGTAGGAATACAAGGAAAAGATATTCTAATTAAAAACAAACTTTTCAAGGGAACACCTGGACTATTTGATTTACTAACACTTAAACATCTAGGTTCTACACCTACGGAGGAAGATGTTGAAAATTACATGCAGATTATCTCACTAACCAATGCATACAGAAAAAATTATAGGCCAGAGGGTAAAATAATAAGCGTAAAACATTGGAAATATGAGCATATTATTAAACCTAATTTATACAGAATAACAGATTTTAGTCTTCCCAAATTTAAAAAGTTAAACAAAATGAAGCCTGATTGGATGCGTCAGAGCACACCTGACCAACTAGTGGATCGACTTCGTTTGCTGTACGCCGAAAAGAAAGAGGGTATGAGCAGTCACAAAACCGAAATAATTTCGATTATTTCTGAACTTAAACAGAGAAATATTATAGAATAAAAGAAGATTACGCAATATCACTAACCTTATATTAGGGTATGAACCCTCTAGAGGCCGAATACAGGCGTATATATTCAGTATATTACCTCGTAGTTAACATAGTATTTTATAAAATAATTAGATATAGTTATATTCCTCCTATATTTATTATTGTTTATTGTTTCTAGCCTTATTTTGTGGAACTCCATAATCATGAAATAAATAAAGATTATTAAAAGTTTCACAGTTTTATTAAAATATACCTGACAATATTGTTTCGACAGCTATGCTGTCATTATCAAAGGTAATATAATTATAAACAAACACGTCGCTAAGGTAGATACAAAATAGGTAACTAGATAAAATAATAATAATAATAATAAAAATTAATTATAAAAATCATAATTAAACATCTAATACTTCCAGTAACGGAGAATTACTGAGCTCAAGTTGTTCATTCATTAAAGGTACCCTGAGTTTGTGTTTGTATATTTCAAAGGCTTCTAAAATGTCTAATTTGCGTTTGTTATTACAAAAATGTAGGAATTTAATATTATTTTGAGGAGTCATTGTGTGATTTTGTTCTAAAAGGTGTTTGGCGTAATTCGATTTTTCAGGATGTTTATTTTTGTAATGACGTACGTGTTCTTTATATCTTATGTCAAAATTTCGAAGTGTTTGTCCAATATATACCGAACTACAAAAAGAACAATTTAAACGGTAAATGCCCGATTTCATGATATCATGTGTTCTGTCTTTAGCATTAAATAAAAATGAAAAAGTGTTAGTGTTGGTTTTAAATGTTATTTTATAATTGTTGGTTTTTCTTAGTATATGTGCAATTTTTTCTGATATTTTGCCAAAATATGGTATAGATATGTAATTTGTGTCTTCTGTTTGATTGTCAATGGGATATATTCTTTTGATAGCTAACCTATAATCTTTTTGTTTAATTAAAGTGTCAATCATGTTCGGATTATAATGATTAATCTCATCATTCTATCAACCACATTCATTATGCTATCAGCCACATTCAGCATGCTATCAGCCACATTAATTACGCTATCAGCCACATTCATCATGCTATCAGCCACATTCATCACGCTATCAGCCACATTAATTACGCTATCAACCACATTCATCATGTCATCAGCCGCAGTTTTTGATACATGTACTAAAATGTGATGGAAAGCTGCCTCCCTACCCAGCTGCTACAGCGTGTCTTGTAGCTGAAGACTTAATACATATAGAGGGTTATAAGTATAGGGATGTATACTTATTCGTCCGTCTGGATCATAGAGAAGTCTGGATTGTACAGGTAAGTTTAGTTAATCGAAGGCAATACGTATGAATTAATGTAAATTTCATTTTTTTTTATTATAGAAAAGGAGGCGATTAATTTTAAATAAAATATAATATGATTATATTTAAAAATAAACTAATTTATTGAGTTGATGTTGCTTAATTTCATTGTTTACAAGCGTCTGGGCATTAACGTTTTGAAACAGGTGAATGAGACATACGGTATTAAAAACAGAAAATAAATTCTTACAGAAACACAGAAAAATAGTAATATGTAGGTATTGATCAGCGTTAGTAATGTAATTTTGAACAGATTTTTAACCTTTTTTCATTATATCTACTACCCTTGTAAACGATTTCTATATATACCTTCTTACTGTATATAATTTTACCCCATGTAGATAGCGATTACCTATCATTCATCATCTACTGTTGAAATATATCTCTATGAAATGTATTTTCTTCTTCTTTCAATAGAAGTTCTTGTATAAAATATTTGTTTTTTATTTTCATCTGAACCTTTGACTGCGGATTTGTTTATAAATTAAAAGTTATTTAAATATTAATTATCAAATCAACATGAGAAAAATCAATTTAAAGAGATCAGATGCATTATATATAGGATGAAAAAAAGTTTCAACCTCCAACTACAAACAAAGAAATTAAACATCGATTCAATAAAAAGTTTATTTATTTATTTATTTTTTAAATATACATAAATATAGAAAAATATTAAAAAGTCATCTACTTCCAGTTCATCCTACTACAGGTGGTTGCTTGTTTAGTCTGTAAAAGAATAAAATATGTAATTAGAGTCTTATACTTTTTAGATATTTTTATCAAATTATTTAAAAAAAAATTACCGTTTTCTAATTGTTTCATCTCAAGCACCGGCGTCTTCTGATGATGTCTGCCATATGTTTTGAATGATGTTATAGTTACTGAAAAATTACCTAATCTATTGATCTCGTCTATAAGAGTCTTATCGACTTTTTCGCTATATCTCTTTGGTAGAAATATTTTACAATTATTTAACTCGACTAAAATCGATCTTCCATATCTGGTGTCCATGTCCTTCAGACTTAAAATCTTATAAGCCTTATTGATTTCTAACACCTCTGTGGATACAATTGGTTTATCTTCTACTATACTGTTGAAAAGTTTCACGATATCCATTTTGATTATACTGCTATAATATTAAAGTTTTGTAATAAAGTCAATCTAAAACATTTACATATTACATATCGTAAATGGGATAGTATTTTAATATATAAGCTAATTAAAAATTAAAACACTTACACGAGAAGGTAGGATAGCGTCTTGATGATTCCTAAAACTCTTTCACAATGATTTATTTTTAAAAACTGTTCAGTTTATATGTCATTTTTAGTTAATTTCCGAGCAATTAGAAAGGTTGTTTTTCTAATAATCTAGTTTGGGGAACAGTATAAACGAGTTAATTGCTTTTCATTAACAGCTCGGGGTTACATCCTAATTTTAAAAATGTATTTTTTAGATTTATAATTAATTTAAACTGACTCTAGTCATACGTAATAATTGTTTCAAAGTGATTTGAGATGCATTAAGAAAAATTGGACTTTCTTCACGATTAGCTCATATAAGACTGACTAATTGTCTCATCTCAATGACTCATGATAATAATCATAATTGGCTTATAATTGTCTTGTACGTAATTCACACATTAGTAATAATGATTGAAGTAAACATTTATCTAAGCGTAGCTTACAAACAATTATCATTATGTTCTGCTTCATGTTCGAAGGAAAGGAAACCGTAGATTTTGTAGCTAAAAGAATTTCTGTGTATAATTTTGCCCCATGTAGATAGCGATTACCTATCATTCATCATCTACTGTTGAAATGTATCTCTATGGAAACATGTAAAAGACAATTTTAAAATATCAATATCTGAAACTCTGATTTCTTGTCTAACAGGTCAAACTCAATTAGGTTTTGTAAATTGAAAACCATGCAAGACTGATGGAAAGTATAACAGCTGTTTAAAAGAATATATAGTAAATATAACTATATCTAATTATTTTATACTGATATAAAAAGCCGCGGATCTACTGATGTTACGGGCCTCATGTAGTAATAATATCTGTATATAGTTTTCAAATTGTTATATTTAAGATGTATCAAGAAAAATTTCTTAAAAATAATAAAATCAGTTTTTTCTAGATATGATAATTTATACCTATTTTATATGTTGAAAGTTTAAAAATAACAAAATCATATCATGTACTAAATAAATAAAATAGAATTTCTCACAGATAATCTAAAAGTTATGCGAGGAAACGAATGATACATGAAAAGATCACTGTATTTTGTATTCTCATAAAAAATGTTTAATTCATCTAGTGAAAGCTTGACCTCAGTACGGTTATTACCATTAACAATAGAGGAAAAACCACAATCCTTACTATGTATATGACTATATTTAAAATAAATAAATGTAATCATATTTTGAAAACATTTCAATTAAGAATTATTAGGTTTTTCTGAAGAAGGTTTTCCTGAAAAATACTATATAAAGTCAATCATTTTTTTTTAAATATTATCAGTTCTTCAAAACAGTTTGAAAGATGTCTACTGTAAAATATCAAGTCAATTACGACAGTGACAGCGAAGATGAAATTGAATGTTTTGCACAAAGTGATCCTGCTCTATTAGATAAAATGGAATTAACTCTAAAATTTAAAGAAGTAATTAACAGATGTAGTAGCAGTACTAATTATGAAGTAGGTGCAATTATTTCATACGAGGAAGAGATAGAACTCCCTGGGGGTGGTATTCTAATCGATAACCGAAGATACGTCACGTCACCAAGCAGCATCCAACTAAATAATTTCTGTGTAGCATTCGAAAAATGCTATACAGAAATTAAAAATATTAAATATATGTCAGGTGTTTGCATAACATCTATTAATTTTTATGTAAATAAGATTTAGTTTTAATTTGTGTATTTATTTTATGAGATTTTAACTTAGTTGTACATATGTAATCTTTTAGATAATTTAGTACCGCAATAGTGCAATTTATTTTTATTTTATCACATTGATGTTACGGGCCTCATGTAATAATAATATCTGTATATAGTTTTCAAATTGTTATATTTAAGATGTATCAAGAAATATTTCTTGAGTTTCTTCACGATTGGCTCATATAAGGTTAATAATTGTCTCATCTCAATGACTCATGATGATAATCATAATTGGCTTATAATTTTTGAATCCTAAAGATTTAATATTATTAATGTACAATATTTATAAATATTTTCTGGGAATTATTTTTAAATAAATTGGTTTTAATCAAATATACGTGAAAGCATTTTTATAAATAACTCGTATGCAGTAATTTAAAAGACAAGCTCCGTAGTCTCGGGGCTAAGCTATGGAGTTCTAATCAGATGGTTGAGCGTTCGAACCCTGGTTACTCCAAAATTGATTTTTATAAAAAGTGTAACAGGTTGCCTATCTACAGGCGTATAGAAGTCTACTATACCGATCACAGGACGTTACCGATAGATGGCAGTTGAGGCATTAGGAATTCAAATCTAATGGTGGGAAATGAAAGATGTCTACTGTAAAATATCAAGTCAATTACGACAGTGACAGCGATGATGAAATTGAATGTTTTGCACAAAGTGATACTGCTCTATTAGATAAAATGGAATTAACTCTAAAATTTAAAGAAGTAATTTTAGTTTTAATTTGTGTATTTATTTTATGAGATTTTAACTTAGTTGTACATATGTAATCTTTTAGATAATTTAGTACATAATTTTTGAATCCTAAAGATTTAATATTATTAATGTACAATATTTATAAATATTTTCCGGGAATTATTTTTAAATAAATTGGTTTTAATCAAATATACGTGAAAGCATTTTTATAAATAACTCGTATGCAGTAATTTAAAAGAACCAAATTGGATTTCAGAATAAAACAAGAAACATATATTAATCGATGATGAGAGCTTCAGTTGAACTGAACAGATCTAAATATTTTAGGTATAAGCTTATATGTTGAAAGTTTAAAAATAATAAAATCAATCTAGTTGATTATTAGAAATAACAAACTTTTTAATTATCTGGTTCAGAAAAACCCTAATGATTCTTTTATCGAATTTTTAAATTATTATTCCTAAATATAACAATTTTTAATATTTATAACTAAACAAATTAATTTTATTGTAATTGATTCTTTAGCAAACAAATTCTGTTTATTGTGTAATCGAATGTTTTAAATTGCTTTAAATATATTGTATCTTATTTTAGGTATAATGCTCTACAGGTCAAACTCAATTAATTAACCCTGGGGCTATACATCCTTAGGCTAGAAACAGTCTTGAAACAAAAAAAAATGGTTGAGTCCACCCTGTTAGACAAGAAATCAGAGTTTCAAATATTGATATTTTAAAATTGTCTTTTACATGTTTGTTTTTTTTAAATTCGCTTCCAAGAAAAGCTAATTCTTTTGTTATGAAATTTATATTTGAATGGTGAAATGTATATCGAATTATTAAATCTAACCCTGATATATGTATTGACAATAAGAAATTACAATCATTTTGTTATCGCTTAAACTTATAACTAAAACACGTCTTTGCTAATGATTTTGTTGAGATAATGGATATCATATCTGATAATATGAAATTACTAACATGTATTATGTTATGAGTACGTGCTCGCTAGTCAACAATTTTTTTATATACAATTTTACAAAACGTCAGTAAAAGTTTAATTAATGAAAGTCTTAGGCATTGAGATCAAGATTGAAACATATTTGGCTGTAAAAGATCTAATGATTCTTTAATTGAATTTTTAACTTGTTTTTTCTAGATATGATAATTTATACTTATTTTATATGTTGACCCTTTAATCAATCACAGCACAGGAATAATCATCTACTTAATCAATCAATCATGACACATGCAGGAGGAAGAGGGAGCCGTATGATATAATACTATAAATTACTAACATGCATTATGTTATGAGTACGTAGTCGCTAGTCAACAATTTTTTTTTATAAGCCGTTTACAGTGCTTTAATAGATTACCTCGTTGGTGTAGTGGATGCATTGGCTGGCTACCATTCGAGCGGTCCCCGGTTTAAACCCTGTTGGCTCCATTGATTTTTATAAAAAAATATAGTGGGTTGCCTATCTACAGGCGTATAGAAATCTACTATACCGATCATATGACGTCACCGATAGATGGCATTAGCAGCGCTAGGAATTCAAATCTTTCAGCGGGAAATGATGACAAGTTGGAAATGACAGATACAAAATGGTGGATATGTAAATGACATTCAAAATGGTGATTCAAAATGGCGATCCAAGATGGCGATTCAAAATGGCTATTCAAAATGGCCGCTGAGTAGGGATAGGAGTGGGGCTTAAGTGGGGGGCCTAAGTAGGGGGCTAAGTAGGGGGCTAAGTGGGGGGCCTAAGTAGGGGGCTAAGTAGGGGGTAGTGGGGATAGGAGTGGGGAACCGCGGATGACCTTGAATGGTAAAACGAACCTTCATAAGAAAATACATGGGATTTTGAGCTAGAACCCGCCTAGCATATCTACTCCCACACCCTGGAAGTACCAGCTATAAATGCAGGTTCGAGCTGCAACCTTGCTAGAGCTAATCCGCCAGCGAGTAGTAACGTACTAGACCACCGAGCAACGATAGTGTAGTGTTTTTTTGTAATACGTAGTAGTCAGTCAGATTTGTTGACTTGGCAAATTTGTGTATTTACCAATAAATACTTTTTTGTACGACCAAGCTATTTCGGATTGTTTACCATACTTGGTTTTAGAACAGTAGGTTATATTTACTGGTTGCTGAGCAAAAACGCGTCGGTAAGTAATTACTTACCGTTCAGTTCTGTCAAAAACAGAACGGTAAGTAAATTATATGTAATTTATAAAATAAATGCATGATCTTTAGATGTCTCTTTCGCGAGAAATCATTTATTTTCTAAATAATTGGACTATTTAAAAAAATGTATGTTGTTTATTTAAATTTGCTCAGGCCTCTTCAATATCCCAATTATATTCGTTTTCAGATTCACTCATTCTCACGAGTTTGACAAATATCGTGACATTCAAAAATAATAGTAATTACAAACGTATTCATGGTAACGACAAAACCTACTTATTAATGTTTGGCGGATATACAGGGCAAAAATAAATTATCTTAAATCTATTTTTTTCGGGGATATTTCCTTAGTTAATACCTTTGTATTCATAATGGTCGTACAAAAAATAGTATAAGCATCTCAAACAGTGAGCAGTTACCGATCTCCTCCAATATTGGCGACTGAGCGAAGCGAAAACATTGTCGTCGATCGGTATACTGTTCTTGATACTTAATATACTATATGAAATTCTGGTCTTAACATTTTTAAATATTTCTTGCGTAAATACGTTATTGCAAATTTTGCACCCAAATCCTAAGCCTGGTAATCACTAATTAGTATGCATTATTTTACTGGATTTAAGGTAGTGAGCCGTTTTTCTTTGTGATAAATGTAGGTAGTTGTAGTTTTATTTTAAAATACCTAAGGTATCAATAAGAACATGTTTTTCTTATCTTAGTGAATTTTTAATTTTGTTTACACAATGTATCTTGTATTTATTTTTTTAAGATGGAATACGTTTTCTTTATAATTAATTATAAGAAAGCATATTTTTGAAATTTATTCTGATTGCTTTTTAAATGATTTAATTTATTAAAAGATCTAAAATCTTCAAAAAGCATAAATTATGGAAAAATGGATAAACTATTTTTTAATATAATAATTACAAATATTTGATTTTCATCATAAAATGTTATTCTTGTCATAGATCAGTGATGGCGAACTTTTTTGAGAAGTGGGTCAAATTTTGTTCATTATTATTTGTTTTAATACCAGCCCGTGGGTCACTAAGTCAATGGCGTCACTTAGAGGGGGGTGAAAAGGGTACCAATAATTTGGAAATACTGAAGATTTGTTAATAGAAAAACTTGACAGTTGGTTTTTTTGGTTCTCATTTTTAAAATTCTCTAAAAAGGTTTACGTTACCTTTTTGTTTAACAACTTTTACTTTTGTAAGTCAAGAGCAAAAAATAAAGGTCGACATCAAAAATTTATATCAATGAGGTGATACCATGATGATACCATATAAAAAATAAGTTTATAAAAATCAACGCGTGGATCATTTAAAAATCCGTCGTGGGTCAGTGTCTGACCCGCGGGTCTTAGGTTCGCCTTCACTGTCATAGATTCTTAAATATATGTATCTTTACATAATTGTATAAAACAAATTAATCAAACCAAAGTTTTCTTTACATTAGCACACGACGAAGCGAGCACTGTAAGTAGACAGGGCACACAAATGCATCAATGGCAAATAATGCTTTTAAAAATATAATTTATTAAGAAAATCGCAAAACTAAGGCAAGCTGTCAAGTCTACAGTGTAATAAATCCTTTAATTTAAAAAAAACTCCGTAAATTTAAGTCATCACCACATCACAAATTACGTGCTGAAAATGGCTAAAGCTATCCGGTATCACGTGGATACCATTCGCTGCAAGTGTGTCATGCAAAGGTCGTGCATCATTCATTGGCGTCCCCGACTCCTTTTTATGCAATTGTATGAAGAGTAACTATCCTAAACATGAGTACAGATTGCGATGCGCCACTGACATGTGGTGATAGATTCCAGATGAACGTGTATTCAATTCGTATTGTTTATTCAGGTGGATATGAATGGGTTGTGGGTGACTCATTTATTGTATTTTTGCTTGAACCTATATAGTAGCTAAAATAATTTAAAATCTTTTTTAGATTTAAAATCTTTGTTAATATTTAAAATAATTTTACAAAAGAAATACTTTTTGATTTGATTTAAATCATTTTTAGGATTTTAAATCTTTACCAAATGATTTAATCATACTCAATTGATTTTAAATCTATAAAAAGTATTCAAGTCTTTTGTAAAATGATTTTAAATATTAAAAAAGAGTTAAATCTTAAAATATTTATGATTTAAACTTTACAGACAAAAGTATTTATGATTTAAATCATTTCGTAAAAAGATCAAGTATCTTTGATTTATATCATTGATTCGTCGCTACAGCTCTGCAGAAGATAAAGAAAGATTTAAGTCAAGCCTACATCATTTATTCTGAATCTTGCTTCTCAGACACAAAAGTTTTGGATGTATGCGAAGATGAAGCAAGAATGCAAGGATGTAGTTACTACATGGTGAAAAAAGTCTTACAAACCAGACATATATTTGTAATGCATTTATGAATTATTTTAAATCGGTTTACAGACAAGATCAACCTGCACTTTAGTACAGTCAATGAAGATCTTTTTGCAGATAAATTCATAATGTTTTGCACACTTGTTAGTGGGTGTCTAGTGAAAAATATATCAAAACCCCAATGACTCCGAGGTGAGCTAAAGTTGCTAAGCCGAAAAAACTATCACATCGGCTGGGAATCAAACTTGGATCTTTCGCTTTCGCTTCTGAGCTACTGAGGTGATTACCAGCATGTAAAGTTATTATAAGATTGTTATGAATTAACGTAAAATTGATTATTTTTAACAATATTATGTAATTGTTAATATCTATTAATAGTATTCATTATTATTGCTAGATTACAATAAAAACAATGAGAGCATTTATAATTTGCTACATTCCGTATAGCTTGAAACGTACAATTTATTATTTCAAATGAAGCATTAGGTATTCAATGTATTTGAAGGGTACAGAGGAAAACGATCTAAGTCGCATTTAAACACAAAATGAGTTGTACATTGTAATATTTTATTATGAGGGAAATAATACACATCTTACCAACACGACTACCATTATAAGAATGCTTTATTTTCTAACATTTACAAGTAACAACAACATGTATTGCCAACTTAAATTACTAACTATTCTTAAACCCCTAACATCCTTTTTCCTAAAATTTAAAGATCTAATCTTTCAGGCTTCTTTACTATTCTGCCTTTTCTAGTTTTTGGTCTTTCTTCTTCTGTTTCAACTTTATCAGGGGCTTTATTACTACTACTTAAATTACTTAATCTATTGTACATGTTACTATTAATTAGATTGTCTACATGTGGAACCTCTGACGACAATGGAGGACAATCATGTGGTATAACGGTAGTGGTTCCAAATATAACCCGTTTACCTTCTTTTACCTGAATATTTTCTTTTGTTTTTACAGAGTTATTAGTCCCTACTTCTCTGATAAACCTTCTATTCCTTATCAATACAGAGTTATTTCTTAACTTAACCTTATACCTACGGATATCTAATTTTTCTAAAATAATTCCTGGAAACCACTCCATGTTTGGTTTAACTTGAACATATACATTTATTCCTGTATTTAAAGGTTTCAGTTGTTTTACGTTTCTATTGTAATATTTTTCCTGCCTTACCCTATTCTTATTTAAATGTTCATTGTATCTGTTATTATTAATTAATCTTGGTTTATAATTCTTTGCAGCAATAGGTATGTTTGATCTGGTAGTTCTCGACATAAGCAATTGATTAGGTGAATATGGACCGACTGGGGTGTTCCTGTATTGAAGTAGTGCCATGTACACATCTTTTCCCTCAGAAATGACTTTAGTTAATAATCCTTTGACCGTTGGGATATGTGTTTCTACCATGCCATTAGATTGTGCGTAAGTGGGGGATGATACTACATGCCTAAAGTCCCATTCTACGGTGAATGATTTAAATTGATGGAAAGTGAATTGTGGTCCTCCATCAGTTACTAAAGTGTTTGGAACTCCATGCCTAGCAAAAATAGACTTCATTGTCTCTATTACCTTTTCACTTTGTGTGTTTGACTTTAAATTCTCTACTTCTACATATTTAGAGTAGTAATCCACTAATATTAAATATTTATTTCCATTTATCTCAAAAATATCAGACCCTACCTTATACCATGGCATTCTTGGTACTTGATGAGAAATTAGTGGTTCTTTAACTTGTGAATTTGAATTTTGTAAGCATAGATGGCAATTGTTAATTAATTGTTCTATTTCATTGTTCATTGTTGGCCAAAATATGCAATCTCTTGCTAAACTTTTACATTTATTGATACCCAGGTGATTGTAGTGAATTCTACCTAACATTTCTTTTCTTAATGGCTGCGGAATAACTATACAATTTCCTTTAAATATAATATCGTCTTGAACAGTTAAGTCTTCCTTAAACCTAGCAAAAATCTTGATTAAATTGGATTGATTTTTATTATTTTTATTACACCCATTAAGTATTACCTTTTTTAACTCAACCAATTGAGGATCACTATTTGTCTTTTCTTTAATCTACTCCAATTTATGATCAGTTACATTAATATTAGACATTATTAAACAGATTTGTGCTTTTAATTCCTCATCAAATTCCTTGTTTATTATCTCATCTTGAATACTAGCTCTCGATAAAGCATCAGATATTATTTGTTGTTCCCCTGGCTTGTACCTAACTATTATATCATACTTTTGTATTTGTAATAACATTCGTTGGAGTCTAGCAGGACATTTATCCAACGGTTTATTAAATATCGTCACTAATGGCTGATGGTCTGTTTCTACTATAACCTTTTTCCCGTAAACATACTGGTGGAATTTCTCAACCCCGAAACATATAGCAACCATTTCTTTTTCAATGACTGCGTATCTTTTTTGAACCTCCGTAAAAGCTTTAGATGCATATGCACACGGTAAGTTATTTTGCAAGAGTACGGCACCTACCCCTTCTTGACTTGCATCTACCGATAAAATAGTTTCTTTATTTACATCGTAAAATTGTAAAACTGGACTAGAAGTAAGTTTTTCTTTCAAATTTTTTAGTGCTCTATCTTGTTCTACATTCCACTCAAATAACACATCTTTCCTCAATAATTCCCTAAGAGGTGCAGTATCTGAAGTAAACCCTGGAATAAATTTACTTACATATGTTAGTATTCCTAATAATCTTTGAATTTCTACTTTATCTGTTGGAGTGGGTAGTTCCATTATTGCTTTAATATTCTCATAATGTGGAGCAATTCCCTGTTCACTAATAACATGACCATATAAACTATTTGCCTTTGCCCTAACTTACTTTTATTAATATTGAATTTCACCTCATTCTCTCTAACTGCTTTTAATACCCCCAGAAGTCTCCTATCGTGTTCCTTTTTAGTATTTCCCCACACTAATACATCATCAATATAAACTTCTGTTCCTTCTGCCCTAAATATTTTGCTAAATCTTTCATGAAATACTTCAGGAGCACAAGATACCCCATATGGAAGCCTACAAAATTTATATCTGCCATGAGGGGTTCCGAAAGTACATAAATCTGAGCTAGGGTCATCAAGTTTTATTTGGTAAAAGCCATTGGTGGCATCTAATGTGCTAAAGTATTGTGCTCCAGAAAGTGCACTGGTTATTTGTTCTAGCGTTGGTAATTGACAAATTTCCCTTCTTATGTTTTTAAGTAGGTATTAGGTCTATTGAGTCCATCCCCACCCTTTCTATGCAAATGATCCGCGATCTAATTAATATTCAAATGGGGCGTGGTCTAATTAAATATTAATATTAAGATAAGCATAATTTCAACAGTATATTTGTATAACAACGTAAATGCAAACGAAAGGATGAAGAAAAAATACACCACATGACTGTAAAACAGTCGTGCGTGGTTTTGCAAAATAAAATTCTTTTAAATAGCATATATGGATATCTAAGCATCAGTTACTTTATGCCATCTAATTTTGTATATACAGTTTTCAAAGTTACGAATATTTATAGTTAATTTACTTTTTTACGTAGTAAGAGTAAAATTACTGATTGCTAAGTTAAATTGTAAAATGAATTGTTTATAAATCTTTCTATAATTGTGTTGTCTAATTATTAAATTATTATCACTAATATATTTTTGAAGGTGGTTATTTAATTTAGGTATATAATACAACAAACTTCTTTGACCTACTGTTTTTTTTACTTTTAAAAGTTCAGCGTTGTTTTTATTTCTAGTATTGTATGGATGAGACAATGTTCTCAACATTAAAGGATTATTTTTGGTATACCTCAGTAAAGACATATAAAACAACTGCGTTATATCAAGGACACTAACCTCACCATACAATAGCTCTGTGGGATATCTATTTGATTTACGTAGTATAGCTTTTAAAATGTAATTTTGTATTATTTTTACTTTTTCTAAGTAAATATTAGCCGCACCGCCCCATCCTATGATTCCATAAGTTAATAGTGATTGAACAAGGGCGTAGTACATGCCTAGAAGTTGTTTTATGGTTAGGATCTCCCTCAGTCTCTTAAACAAATAGATCATTTTTCTGAGATTACTGCTGAGATATGCTGTTTGCGCATCCCATCTCATATGTTGATCAATAATAATTCCTAAATATTTTACATTTTTACTTTTTTTAATAACAACGTTGCATTTACAATTTATTTGGCAATTGTTTTTATTATGTACTAAGATTTCTTGTATTATCGGTTGAGTATTATCATAGCTTGTGAATGTAATGAAAGAGCTTTTAGTATAATTTAATGTCAGCACATTCGAATGCGCGAATTAATATTCAAATAAGGCGTGGTCTAATTAAATGCGCGAATTAAATTACTTGATCTAATTAAATTAATTCACGGTATCATTTACATATCTCATCTCTCATTTATATATATCATTTCTCATATGCATGCGCGAATTAAATTAATTCACGGTATCATTTACATAACTCATCTCTCATTTGTACACCTCACCTCTCTCATTTCTCATATGCATGCTCGAATTAAATTAATTCACCGTATCATTAGCGTATCTCATCTCTCACTTACATTAATCATTTCTCATATGGATGTTCGAATTAAATTAATTCACGGTATCATTAGCATATCTCATATCTCTCTCTCATAAATTTATTTCAAAATAAATCTTATGTTGTCATTGCTAAATGATATTTAAATATAGATCTACACGTCATCATGTAATTATGCGAAAACAATTTAACATGTAGAAACGTAATAATAAAAATTTGCTTTCAAGTATACAAAGTATCTCTAAAAATTACTGTCAATCAACAGTCAGATTATCTCTATTGCATTCTGACATGTTTAAATATACGTCATAAACATTTAAAATACGGTTTACAAGTAAAGCAAATTCTAATTTGAAAGAAAACACTTAGGGTCGTTATGATTTCTTAAAAATTTATTTAAATAATTCCGATAAATATTTATAAATAAAACTTAGAAAAAGGAATATTGTGTAGTACCATTTTAAAGTAAAAAAGCTTATACCGTTTTAAATTTTACGCTTTTCAACTGTTGCCGCTCTTAAATGAAATTATACTTAATTAGAAATGTAAACGTCATACGGCTGACATTTAAAATACATCCGAGCAACATAATTGATAATTTTATCATTTCTCATATGGATGCTTGAATTAAATTAATTCACGGTATCATTAGCATATCTCATCTCTCTATCATAAATTTATTTCAAAATAAATCTTATGTTGTCATCCCTAAATGATATTTAAATATAGGCTACTTTGGCATGTTTAAATCCAAACGTCATAAACATTTAAAATACAGTCTACAAGTAAATCGATAATGGTCATGTAATTATTATCTAAGCATCTTTTCATTTACAATTATCTAGTAAAAATGTATTGTTTCATACGACCAACAAAAGAATTTAGTGAGTTAGTCATAAAGAAACTTCAATGTAGACAGATTTGATGTACGCTTCATTAACTTTTTAACCAAGAAACATTTTTATTATTATTTAGTTAGACAAAGTGTTTTTATAATAACAGCTCTCAAAAGAGTCATTCCTTTAAAAATAATAATAATGTTCATGACGTACTAATTACGTAGACGCTAAAAATGATATAAAACCGAACGCTTTTTTAAAATAAACCATCCAGAAAGTGTTCCTCGAATCATTAAGATACTTACATCTAGTGCAATATTAAAATCAGGTATGTTTATTTTCATTTGCTTATATTTAAAAAACTATATGTAAATGATTTACGATTGTTTTTAGATTAACTTCCATTTAGATCATCAGTTCCTAAGAAATATAAATTGTTTATTTGAAATCAATCATGTAAGTGCTTTAGTTTTTAATTATTTTATGCAAACTAATCATTTTGAACTTTTTAGATCGTCTACAATTCCGTATCATTAAGAAATATTAATTTTCCTTATTTGAAGTTCGTCAAAGTGAGTGTTGGTATATAACTATATGTATGTATATATATTTATATTAATTATTTCACTTCTTACAGCCTCCGACTAACATCTGACCAAAACAATGTCTTCTTCTTCGGCATCCAATTATGATAGCGACTATATTGATGATTATGAAGATGCTGATACAGCATTTTGGTCAAACGACGATCAAGAATTGCAGCAGCAATTTCATAGTTGTATCTTAGATGGTGGAGCGTATAATACAATCTCGATCTCAGCTATTGTATGTTATGATACAGAGTTATTTTTACCGAATGGTGAAATATTGATAAATACTCAACGGTATACCACGGAGGCGGTCCACATTCACGGAAGCAATAACGAAGAAAATGTGACACAGGCATATGACGAACTTTTACAGTTAATCAAAACAAAAAAAATAGACAATTAGGGATAAATTATGTTACGTTTTTAAAGTTCATTCGTGTATAGTGTGTGTGCGCGCGTGTGTGTAACAGTTTAGATATGCAATGTATACGTTTTGTTTCTTACTTAAGTCTATTTTGTTTGTATGTTTGTAATATTTAGACATTTACGAAAATTAAATCAAGTTGAACAGCAGATTACTATTTTAAATTTAATAGATCATACGAATTATCTTACCATGTTCTGAATGACTGCTTTGTATAAATTGTGCATTGTTTGTAAATGCTCTCTAAACTAAAATATTCATATATGAGAGAAATGTTATATAAGTCAATATAGCCCTATAACTATCATTTATTGAGCTATACAAAGAGATTTATATCTACGCTAAACTAAAGATTGATAGAAGTATTGCATTCCTGATATCATAAGATAACGATAAAACACATGATTATTCTTAGACTAAGGTCTAATTTAGGTAGTCAAATTGTAGGTAATCGAATTGTAGGTACATATCATGATATGATATCATACAATTATATTCTAGTAAGAAATGTAATAAAGTCGTTGCTATAAATAACAACATTCTTTATCACGATCATCTATCATTATCATAATCATTTAATGTCATGCAGAGTCAGCAGCTAGCTCCTAAGTTCGTATATACGAGAATCGGTATTATATAACACACACATCAGTCTACATTCATTGTTCTAATATTGATAGGAACTTTCTAGAATCTATATAGTTGTACTACATATATTCAACTAATTTGAATATACGATAACGGGTACTCATTATACTTCTATGCACACAATCGAGGTATCAGTACACTCCAACCACGTGATCAAGATTGTAGTATTCAAATCAAGCTTCCTAGCCCCTATACAAGTATTCTAGAACACAGAGTATTCATCACCAAACGTATTCTTCATATATGAAATCATAAAGTTCGAGTCTAACTAATGACGAGGTGAAAGAATAGGTGCAATCGGTTTATCCCCATACCAGGCTCCCTATGATTATTATAAATGTCTTAACAGAATAAAAAAGGGTAAAATGAATATAACTTATAGGATTTAATCAAACTAGAAAAATATCGATATATCCTACGTTGAGAAAATAATTATACTATGTAAGCATCGATACGCTACTTATGATTGCGAGCCTGAGTATAAGCATAAACCCTATACTACAGATTTTTATCCTTTTTTCATTATATCTACTACAGACGAGGTAAAAGAATAGGTACATTTAACATGCGTATGCTACAATTATCTAATTTTTTAGTTTTCTATACGTAATGTAATTTTGAACAGATTTTAACCCTTTTCCTTATATCTACTACCCTTGTAAGCGATTTCTACATATACGTTCTTATTGTTTATACACCATATAGATATTCGTAGCATCTAAAGTAAACTCTTATTTAAACGATATTTTACAATATATCATACATTTCAGCAACTCGTATGATTATCCCTCTCTATCGTAACCCAGTATGTAAGGACATTATGTTAAATACTATCTCATACATGTAAATAAACATTTCTTTAAAGAGTTTGTTAGGTCACCTACTAATCTGTTATAATATTACTATGATAATAGATCTCGTCAATTAAAGCTTTACCATTAGGACATACTTAGTAGGTTATATGTGCTAAGTAAAATAACAAACAGATATTTCGAAAATTTTATGCATTCTTGAGAGAACGGGGTATAATATTTAAAAACACACTGTAGAAAACATATCAGCAGAGAAAGGGAATACATAAATACAGTATGTTTTGTATGATGAGTTGTCGTCAGTTTAAAAGAAATAAGTTCGTCGCCATATTTAAACGTTATTTTACAATACATCATACATTTTCAATAGCTTCGAAATACGCAGATATGTAATAATATACTATACACTCTTGTAGGTTATTCAACGTATCTATAGTAAACTCGTATGATTAATAATACTCTGTAACCATTTTCGATACCCTCGAAATATAAATCTATAACATATGTTTGTAATACGTCTTTATAACTTTTGAAACACAAGGTAGTTACCTCTTGTAATATCTACAGTTATGAGAACCCTGAAGACTTAACCTGGAGAAATAAATCAGATAAATATTTTACTTTTATTGAAACGATAACTTTGCATACTAATATATGAAAATAATATAATGTATATCGCCTGATAAATAAAATTGAAATTATTCTTATTCTTTTACAATAAAATTTGTTTTGAAAAAACACGATGAAACGTTATGTATATTTTTTCACTACTAGCTTTAAAACATACTATTATCTAGTCTGTTGTCACCTTGTGAAGTTAGCCTTCTTGCCTAGTGGTAAATAATTTTTTATTATTGACTACTAGTCAATAATCCAGATTTTAGTGTAACACGGGGCAAAAATTCATCCCATTATACACTGGCATCCAGGAAAAAATCCGTGATCGCGATAGTACGTTTTTTATGTGAGAAGAATAAAAGGAATAAAAGTACTAGTAGTGAAAAAAATTATATATACACCACGGTTGTGAAGTGTTTTCTAGAGCCTCTCATCTTATATCCCTCGATGCTGCGCATCTCGGGATCTAATAATGCTCGGCTCTAGAAAAAACTCTTCACAACCTTGGTATATAATATACTATAATGTATGAGTACTGTTAACGCATTCATTATTTAGAGATTCACTTATAAGTACACTATCTATTTAGCTGATTCAAAAAAAAAATTCGTTATTTAAAAATTCCTAACATGGATAGCTTTATCTGTTTTAGAATATTCAAAGGCAGTATATGACAATAAATTATCGTGAGACTCCTGATCTATACAAAACGCCTTATATAAAATTAGAGATAAAAAAATTAAACCTATGATATATGGTGAAAATGCAAATATTCAACAATTCTAACCCCAATTATTTCTACTTTTCTAGACGTAATGTAATTTTGAACTGATTTTTAACCTTTTTTCGTTATATCTACTACCCTTGTAAACGATTTCTACATATGCCTTATTACTGTGTATAATTTTGCCCCATGTAGATATTCTTCGTATCTATAGTAAACTCATATTTTAACGTTTTTTACAATATATCATCCATTTTCAATAGTTTCGAAATACGTAGATATGTAATAATATACTATATACTCTTGTAGGATATTCATCGTTGAATATAGTAAACTCGTATGATTAATATTAATTTGTAATTATTTTCAGCACCTCCGAAATATATATCTATAACATATGTCATATGTTTTGTAATACGTCTTTATAACTTTGAAACTCTACGTGATTTCCTCTTACAATATCTCTAGTTATGAGAACCTTGAAGAATTAACCTGGAGAAATAAAACAAATAAATATTTTACTTTTTATTGAAACTAGTTAACTTATATTCTAACATACATATTTGAAACTAGACAACTTATATTCTAACATACAAATATACAACAACAAAATAGAAAAGTATACTTGAGGTTAACATTTTGTATAACCATTATCTTTTATTCTATAATACCTTCTTCTTTAAGCTCAGAAATAATTGAAATAATCTCATCCTAGTTTTCTAAAGTACTGCTACCCCTCTGTTTTAAGGTATACAGTAGACGAAGCTTATCGACAACTTGATTCCAATACGGCGTTTTGTTTTTGGAATTTGAAATTGGTAGCTTGAGGTTAGAGCCTACGAATACATTTTTAGGACAGAACGTAGGGAGCAGAGGAAGTACAAAACAACATACTTTCATACAAGAACGTTTATTGATACGAGTAGTTTCGACGTTACTTAAAACATAATACATAACTTATATATAATATCTATTAAAATAGTACATTTCGTATACACTAATAATGGTACTACATACCCGACTATAAAGTAAACATGGTAAGTATAACAGCAGTTTAAAAGAATAGATAGTAAATATAACTATATCTAATTATTTTGTACTGATATAAAAAGCCGCGGATCGACTGATGTTACGGGCCTCATGTAGTAATAATATCTGTATATAGTTTTCAAATTGTTATATCTTTTACACGTTTCACTGTGTTATCAATTATTTTGTAATGTTATAACATGTATTATATTATTCGTAAATAATAGATGTAATATGATTTATTTCTTGTCTTATTATTTCTGTAATTTAAGGTAAAAATAAAAATGTAAATAAAACGTATCAAGATGATGCAGGAACTCAAAAGGATCATCTACCAGAACGTTTGCTGCGCGAGAGAGGTAAAGAAATAAGAAACATATATAGAATGTATATTGTTTATTTTATCATATTACATATAAATAGCAATACAATAAGATCATCTTACATAGTACAAATTAAATATTTACTTATTTTATGATTTTTCTCGCTTTAAGCTCTGCGATGACTGAAATTATTTCATTTTCGTTTTCGTTTTCGAGACTGCTGCTAAGAGCTTTCTTTACAGCATACAACAGAGGAAGTCTGTCCACTAGTTGATCGGGTGTACTCTGACGTATACAATCCGATTTCATCTTGTTTAACTTTTTGGGAAGACTAATCCCAAAGTCTGTTATTCTGTATAAATTTGGCCTGATTACATTTTTGTATTTCCAATGTTTAACGCATATTAGTCGACCATTGCGCCTATAGTCTTTCTTATGAGCATTAGTAAGTGAGATTATTTTCATATAGTTGTCGATATCTTCCTCTGTTGGACTAGGAGAGCTTATTCGTTTAAGGGTGTACTACATACCTGACTATAAAGTAAACAAGGTAAGTATAACACCAGTTTAAAAGAATATATAGTAAATATAACTATATTTAATTATTTTATAAAATACTATGTTAACTAAGTGGTAATATACAGAATATATACGCCTGTATTCGGCCTCTAGAGGGTTCATACCCTAATATAAGTTAGTGCGAGAGATTAACGATCACTGACCGAAGGGTTAAGGTTAAGGTTAAGGGTTAAGGGTGAAGGGAGAAGGGAGAAGGGTGAAGGGTTAAGGGTGAAGGGTTAAGGGTGAAGGGTGAAGGGTGAAGGGAGAAGGGTGAAGGGAGAAGGGAAAAGGGAGAAGGGTGACTAGCCAGGGTTAATTAAGTTAAACGAAACGTGATATATAAATAGGAGTTCATGTTCAATCATTAGTCAAGATGGAACGGCGACGTGAGTGTGATGTGTGTCGTACGAGCGTTTTACAATCAGGGTTTGCACGTCATATGAATATACACCGTGGACACAAAGTTCAGTGTTCTATTTGTTTAAAGTATTTTACACGTCTCGATAACTACAGAAATCATTTGAATCTTGTTCATAGTACCCTAGATGATGATAATAAGACTTCACCTAGCAATAATGTAATAATTAAAGACGTGAATCTGAAACGTTGACACAGTGACACCACCGTTCATGAAACCGTTATGACAACTACAGAAGTCAATAAAGGAGAAAATAATAATAAAATACTAAACGCCCGTAATGCTATACGTAAGAAATTAGCCTACCTTCACGATGATAAAGCAGAACCTCGTGTAAAGAAAGCTCTTAGCAGCAGTCTCGAAAACGAAAACGAAAATGAAATAATTTCAGTCATCGCAGAGCTTAAAGCGAGAAAAATCATAAAATAAGTAAATATTTAATTTGTACTATGTAAGATGATCTTATTGTATTGCTATTTATATGTAATATGATAAAATAAACAATATACATTCTATATATGTTTCTTATTTCTTTACCTCTCTCGCGCAGCAAACGTTCTGGTAGATGATCCTTTTGAGTTCCTGCATCATCTTGATACGTTTTATTTACATTTTTATTTTTACCTTAAATTACAGAAATAATAAGACAAGAAATAAATCATATTACATCTATTATTTACGAATAATATAATACATGTTATAACATTACAAAATAATTGATAACACAGTGAAACGTGTAAAAGATATAACAATTTGAAAACTATATACAGATATTATTACTACATGAGGCCCGTAACATCAGTCGATCCGCGGCTTTTTATATCAGTACAAAATAATTAGATATAGTTATATTTACTATCTATTCTTTTAAACTGCTGTTATACTTACCATGTTTACTTTATAGTCGGGTATGTAGTACCATTATTAGTGTATACGAAATGTACTATTTTAATAGATATTATATATAAGTTATGTATTATGTTTTAAGTAACGTCGAAACTACTCGTATCAATAAACGTTCTTGTATGAAAGTATGTTGTTTTGTACTTCCTCTGCTCCCTACGTTCTGTCCTAAAAATGTATTCGTAGGCTCTAACCTCAAGCTACCAATTTCAAATTCCAAAAACAAAACGCCGTATTGGAATCAAGTTGTCGATAAGCTTCGTCTACTGTATACCTTAAAACAGAGGGGTAGCAGCAGTTTAGAAAACTAGGATGAGATTATTTCAATTATTTCTGAGCTTAAAGAAGAAGGTATTATAGAATAAAAGATAATGGTTATACAAAATGTTACCCTCAAGTATACTTTTCTATTTTGTTGTTGTATATTTGTATGTTAGAATATAAGTTGTCTAGTTTCAAATATGTATGTTAGAATATAAGTTAACTAGTTTCAATAAAAAGTAAAATATTTATTTGTTTTATTTCTCCAGGTTAATTCTTCAAGGTTCTCATAACTAGAGATATTGTAAGAGGAAATCACGTAGAGTTTCAAAGTTATAAAGACGTATTACAAAACATATGACATATGTTATAGATATATATTTCGGAGGTGCTGAAAATAATTACAAATTAATATTAATCATACGAGTTTACTATATTCAACGATGAATATCCTACAAGAGTATATAGTATATTATTACATATCTACGTATTTCGAAACTATTGAAAATGGATGATATATTGTAAAAAACGTTAAAATATGAGTTTACTATAGATACGAAGAATATCTACATGGGGCAAAATTATACACAGTAAGAAGGCATATGTAGAAATCGTTTACAAGGGTAGTAGATATAACGAAAAAAGGTTAAACATCAGTTCAAAATTACATTACGTCTAGAAAAGTAGAAATAATTGGGGTTAGAATTGTTGAATATTTGCATTTTCACCATATATCATAGGTTTAATTTTTTTATCTCTAATTTTATATAAGGCGTTTTGTATAGATCAGGAGTCTCACGATAATTTATTGTCATATACTGCCTTTGAATATTCTAAAACAGATAAAGCTATCCATGTTAGGAATTTTTAAATAACGAATTTTTTTTTGAATCAGCTAAATAGATAGTGTACTTATAAGTGAATCTCTAAATAATGAATGCGTTAACAGTACTCATACATTATAGTATATTATATACCAAGGTTGTGAAGAGTTTTTTCTAGAGCCGAGCATTATTAGATCCCGAGATGCGCAGCATCGAGGGATATAAGATGAGAGGCTCTAGAAAACACTTCACAACCGTGGTGTATATATAATTTTTTTCACTACTAGTACTTTTATTCCTTTTATTCTTCTCACATAAAAAACGTACTATCGCGATCACGGATTTTTTCCTGGATGCCAGTGTATAATGGGATGAATTTTTGCCCCGTGTTACACTAAAATCTGGATTATTGACTAGTAGTCAATAATAAAAAATTATTTACCACTAGGCAAGAAGGCTAACTTCACAAGGTGACAACAGACTAGATAATAGTATGTTTTAAAGCTAGTAGTGAAAAAATATACATAACGTTTCATCGTGTTTTTTCAAAACAAATTTTATTGTAAAAGAATAAGAATAATTTCAATTTTATTTATCAGGCGATATACATTATATTATTTTCATATATTAGTATGCAAAGTTATCGTTTCAATAAAAGTAAAATATTTATCTGATTTATTTCTCCAGGTTAAGTCTTCAGGGTTCTCATAACTGTAGATATTACAAGAGGTAACTACCTTGTGTTTCAAAAGTTATAAAGACGTATTACAAACATATGTTATAGATTTATATTTCGAGGGTATCGAAAATGGTTACAGAGTATTATTAATCATACGAGTTTACTATAGATACGTTGAATAACCTACAAGAGTGTATAGTATATTATTACATATCTGCGTATTTCGAAGCTATTGAAAATGTATGATGTATTGTAAAATAACGTTTAAATATGGCGACGAACTTATTTCTTTTAAACTGACGACAACTCATCATACAAAACATACTGTATTTATGTATTCCCTTTCTCTGCTGATATGTTTTCTACAGTGTGTTTTTAAATATTATACCCCGTTCTCTCAAGAATGCATAAAATTTTCGAAATATCTGTTTGTTATTTTACTTAGCACATATAACCTACTAAGTATGTCCTAATGGTAAAGCTTTAATTGACGAGATCTATTATCATAGTAATATTATAACAGATTAGTAGGTGACCTAACAAACTCTTTAAAGAAATGTTTATTTACATGTATGAGATAGTATTTAACATAATGTCCTTACATACTGGGTTACGATAGAGAGGGATAATCATACGAGTTGCTGAAATGTATGATATATTGTAAAATATCGTTTAAATAAGAGTTTACTTTAGATGCTACGAATATCTATATGGTGTATAAACAATAAGAACGTATATGTAGAAATCGCTTACAAGGGTAGTAGATATAAGGAAAAGGGTTAAAATCTGTTCAAAATTACATTACGTATAGAAAACTAAAAAATTAGATAATTGTAGCATACGCATGTTAAATGTACCTATTCTTTTACCTCGTCTGTAGTAGATATAATGAAAAAAGGATAAAAATCTGTAGTATAGGGTTTATGCTTATACTCAGGCTCGCAATCATAAGTAGCGTATCGATGCTTACATAGTATAATTATTTTCTCAACGTAGGATATATCGATATTTTTCTAGTTTGATTAAATCCTATAAGTTATATTCATTTTACCCTTTTTTATTCTGTTAAGACATTTATAATAATCATAGGGAGCCTGGTATGGGGATAAACCGATTGCACCTATTCTTTCACCTCGTCATTAGTTAGACTCGAACTTTATGATTTCATATATGAAGAATACGTTTGGTGATGAATACTCTGTGTTCTAGAATACTTGTATAGGGGCTAGGAAGCTTGATTTGAATACTACAATCTTGATCACGTGGTTGGAGTGTACTGATACCTCGATTGTGTGCATAGAAGTATAATGAGTACCCGTTATCGTATATTCAAATTAGTTGAATATATGTAGTACAACTATATAGATTCTAGAAAGTTCCTATCAATATTAGAACAATGAATGTAGACTGATGTGTGTGTTATATAATACCGATTCTCGTATATACGAACTTAGGAGCTAGCTGCTGACTCTGCATGACATTAAATGATTATGATAATGATAGATGATCGTGATAAAGAATGTTGTTATTTATAGCAACGACTTTATTACATTTCTTACTAGAATATAATTGTATGATATCATATCATGATATGTACCTACAATTCGATTACCTACAATTTGACTACCTAAATTAGACCTTAGTCTAAGAATAATCATGTGTTTTATCGTTATCTTATGATATCAGGAATGCAATACTTCTATCAATCTTTAGTTTAGCGTAGATATAAATCTCTTTGTATAGCTCAATAAATGATAGTTATAGGGCTATATTGACTTATATAACATTTCTCTCATATATGAATATTTTAGTTTAGAGAGCATTTACAAACAATGCACAATTTATACAAAGCAGTCATTCAGAACATGGTAAGATAATTCGTATGATCTATTAAATTTAAAATAGTAATCTGCTGTTCAACTTGATTTAATTTTCGTAAATGTCTAAATATTACAAACATACAAACAAAATAGACTTAAGTAAGAAACAAAACGTATACATTGCATATCTAAACTGTTACACACACGCGCGCACACACACTATACACGAATGAACTTTAAAAACGTAACATAATTTATCCCTAATTGTCTATTTTTTTTGTTTTGATTAACTGTAAAAGTTCGTCATATGCCTGTGTCACATTTTCTTCGTTATTGCTTCCGTGAATGTGGACCGCCTCCGTGGTATACCGTTGAGTATTTATCAATATTTCACCATTCGGTAAAAATAACTCTGTATCATAACATACAATAGCTGAGATCGAGATTGTATTATACGCTCCACCATCTAAGATACAACTATGAAATTGCTGCTGCAATTCTTGATCGTCGTTTGACCAAAATGCTGTATCAGCATCTTCATAATCATCAATATAGTCGCTATCATAATTGGATGCCGAAGAAGAAGACATTGTTTTGGTCAGATGTTAGTCGGAGGCTGTAAGAAGTGAAATAATTAATATAAATATATATACATACATATAGTTATATACCAACACTCACTTTGACGAATTTCAAATAAGGAAAATTAATATTTCTTAATGATACGGAATTGTAGACGATCTAAAAAGTTCAAAATGATTAGTTTGCATAAAATAATTAAAAACTAAAGCACTTACATGATTGATTTCAAATAAACAATTTATATTTCTTAGGAACTGTAGATGATCTAAATGGAAGTTAATCTAAAAACAATCGTAAATCATTTACATATAGTTTTTTAAATATAAGCAAATGAAAATAAACATACCTGATTTTAATATTGCACTAGATGTAAGTATCTTAATGATTCGAGGAACACTTTCTGGATGGTTTATTTTAAAAAAGCGTTCGGTTTTATATCATTTTTAGCGTCTACGTAATTAGTACGTCATGAACATTATTATTATTTTTAAAGGAATGACTCTTTTGAGAGCTGTTATTATAAAAACACTTTGTCTAACTAAATAATAATAAAAATGTTTCTTGGTTAAAAAGTTAATGAAGCGTACATCAAATCTGTCTACATTGAAGTTTCTTTATGACTAACTCACTAAATTCCTTTGTTGGTCGTATGAAACAATACATTTTTACTAGATAATTGTAAATGAAAAGATGCTTAGATAATAATTACATGACCATTATCGATTTACTTGTAGACTGTATTTTAAATGTTTATGACGTTTGGATTTAAACATGCCAAAGTAGCTTATATTTAAATATCATTTAGGGATGACAACATAAGATTTATTTTGAAATAAATTTATGATAGAGAGATGAGATATGCTAATGATACCGTGAATTAATTTAATTCAAGCATCCATATGAGAAATGATAAAATTATCAATTATGTTGCTCGGATGTATTTTAAATGTCAGCCGTATGACGTTTACATTTCTAATTAAGTATAATTTCATTTAAGAGCGGCAACAGTTGAAAAGCGTAAAATTTAAAACGGTATAAGCTTTTTTACTTTAAAATGGTACTACACAATATTCCTTTTTCTAAGTTTTATTTATAAATATTTATCGGAATTATTTAAATAAATTTTTAAGAAATCATAACGACCCTAAGTGTTTTCTTTCAAATTAGAATTTGCTTTACTTGTAAACCGTATTTTAAATGTTTATGACGTATATTTAAACATGTCAGAATGCAATAGAGATAATCTGACTGTTGATTGACAGTAATTTTTAGAGATACTTTGTATACTTGAAAGCAAATTTTTATTATTACGTTTCTACATGTTAAATTGTTTTCGCATAATTACATGATGACGTGTAGATCTATATTTAAATATCATTTAGCAATGACAACATAAGATTTATTTTGAAATAAATTTATGAGAGAGAGATATGAGATATGCTAATGATACCGTGAATTAATTTAATTCGAACATCCATATGAGAAATGATTAATGTAAGTGAGAGATGAGATACGCTAATGATACGGTGAATTAATTTAATTCGAGCATGCATATGAGAAATGAGAGAGGTGAGGTGTACAAATGAGAGATGAGTTATGTAAATGATACCGTGAATTAATTTAATTCGCGCATGCATATGAGAAATGATATATATAAATGAGAGATGAGATATGTAAATGATACCGTGAATTAATTTAATTAGATCAAGTAATTTAATTCGCGCATTTAATTAGACCACGCCTTATTTGAATATTAATTCGCGCATTCGAATGTGCTGACATTAAATTATACTAAAAGCTCTTTCATTACATTCACAAGCTATGATAATACTCAACCGATAATACAAGAAATCTTAGTACATAATAAAAACAATTGCCAAATAAATTGTAAATGCAACGTTGTTATTAAAAAAAGTAAAAATGTAAAATATTTAGGAATTATTATTGATCAACATATGAGATGGGATGCGCAAACAGCATATCTCAGCAGTAATCTCAGAAAAATGATCTATTTGTTTAAGAGACTGAGGGAGATCCTAACCATAAAACAACTTCTAGGCATGTACTACGCCCTTGTTCAATCACTATTAACTTATGGAATCATAGGATGGGGCGGTGCGGCTAATATTTACTTAGAAAAAGTAAAAATAATACAAAATTACATTTTAAAAGCTATACTACGTAAATCAAATAGATATCCCACAGAGCTATTGTATGGTGAGGTTAGTGTCCTTGATATAACGCAGTTGTTTTATATGTCTTTACTGAGGTATACCAAAAATAATCCTTTAATGTTGAGAACATTGTCTCATCCATACAATACTAGAAATAAAAACAACGCTGAACTTTTAAAAGTAAAAAAAACAGTAGGTCAAAGAAGTTTGTTGTATTATATACCTAAATTAAATAACCACCTTCAAAAATATATTAGTGATAATAATTTAATAATTAGACAACACAATTATAGAAAGATTTATAAACAATTCATTTTACAATTTAACTTAGCAATCAGTAATTTTACTCTTACTACGTAAAAAAGTAAATTAACTATAAATATTCGTAACTTTGAAAACTGTATATACAAAATTAGATGGCATAAAGTAACTGATGCTTAGATATCCATATATGCTATTTAAAAGAATTTTATTTTGCAAAACCACGCACGACTGTTTTACAGTCATGTGGTGTATTTTTTCTTCATCCTTTCGTTTGCATTTACGTTGTTATACAAATATACTGTTGAAATTATGCTTATCTTAATATTAATATTTAATTAGACCACGCCCCATTTGAATATTAATTAGATCGCGGATCATTTGCATAGAAAGGGTGGGGATGGACTCAATAGACCTAATACCTACTTAAAAACATAAGAAGGGAAATTTGTCAATTACCAACGCTAGAACAAATAACCAGTGCACTTTCTGGAGCACAATACTTTAGCACATTAGATGCCACCAATGGCTTTTACCAAATAAAACTTGATGACCCTAGCTCAGATTTATGTACTTTCGGAACCCCTCATGGCAGATATAAATTTTGTAGGCTTCCATATGGGGTATCTTGTGCTCCTGAAGTATTTCATGAAAGATTTAGCAAAATATTTAGGGCAGAAGGAACAGAAGTTTATATTGATGATGTATTAGTGTGGGGAAATACTAAAAAGGAACACGATAGGAGACTTCTGGGGGTATTAAAAGCAGTTAGAGAGAATGAGGTGAAATTCAATATTAATAAAAGTAAGTTAGGGCAAAGGCAAATAGTTTATATGGTCATGTTATTAGTGAACAGGGAATTGCTCCACATTATGAGAAGATTAAAGCAATAATGGAACTACCCACTCCAACAGATAAAGTAGAAATTCAAAGATTATTAGGAATACTAACATATGTAAGTAAATTTATTCCAGGGTTTACTTCAGATACTGCACCTCTTAGGGAATTATTGAGGAAAGATGTGTTATTTGAGTGGAATGTAGAACAAGATAGAGCACTAAAAAATTTGAAAGAAAAACTTACTTCTAGTCCAGTTTTACAATTTTACGATGTAAATAAAGAAACTATTTTATCGGTAGATGCAAGTCAAGAAGGGGTAGGTGCCGTACTCTTGCAAAATAACTTACCGTGTGCATATGCATCTAAAGCTTTTACGGAGGTTCAAAAAAGATACGCAGTCATTGAAAAAGAAATGGTTGCTATATGTTTCGGGGTTGAGAAATTCCACCAGTATGTTTACGGGAAAAAGGTTATAGTAGAAACAGACCATCAGCCATTAGTGACGATATTTAATAAACCGTTGGATAAATGTCCTGCTAGACTCCAACGAATGTTATTACAAATACAAAAGTATGATATAATAGTTAGGTACAAGCCAGGGGAACAACAAATAATATCTGATGCTTTATCGAGAGCTAGTATTCAAGATGAGATAATAAACAAGGAATTTGATGAGGAATTAAAAGCACAAATCTGTTTAATAATGTCTAATATTAATGTAACTGATCATAAATTGGAGTAGATTAAAGAAAAGACAAATAGTGATCCTCAATTGGTTGAGTTAAAAAAGGTAATACTTAATGGGTGTAATAAAAATAATAAAAATCAATCCAATTTAATCAAGATTTTTGCTAGGTTTAAGGAAGACTTAACTGTTCAAGACGATATTATATTTAAAGGAAATTGTATAGTTATTCCGCAGCCATTAAGAAAAGAAATGTTAGGTAGAATTCACTACAATCACCTGGGTATCAATAAATGTAAAAGTTTAGCAAGAGATTGCATATTTTGGCCAACAATGAACAATGAAATAGAACAATTAATTAACAATTGCCATCTATGCTTACAAAATTCAAATTCACAAGTTAAAGAACCACTAATTTCTCATCAAGTACCAAGAATGCCATGGTATAAGGTAGGGTCTGATATTTTTGAGATAAATGGAAATAAATATTTAATATTAGTGGATTACCACTCTAAATATGTAGAAGTAGAGAATTTAAAGTCAAACACACAAAGTGAAAAGGTAATAGAGACAATGAAGTCTATTTTTGCTAGGCATGGAGTTCCAAACACTTTAGTAACTGATGGGAGGACCACAATTCACTTTCCATCAATTTAAATCATTCACCGTAGAATGGGACTTTAGGCATGTAGTATCATCCCCCACTTACGCACAATCTAATGGCATGGTAGAAACACATATCCCAACGGTCAAAGGATTATTAACTAAAGTCATTTCTGAGGGAAAAGATGTGTACATGGCACTACTTCAATACAGGAACACCCCAGTCGGTCCATATTCACCTAATCAATTGCTTATGTCGAGAACTACCAGATCAAACATACCTATTGCTGCAAAGAATTATAAACCAAGATTAATTAATAATAACAGATACAATGAACATTTAAATAAGAATAGGGTAAGGCAGGAAAAATATTACAATAGAAACGTAAAACAACTGAAACCTTTAAATACAGGAATAAATGTATATGTTCAAGTTAAACCAAACATGGAGTGGTTTCCAGGAATTATTTTAGAAAAATTAGATATCCGTAGGTATAAGGTTAAGTTAAGAAATAACTCTGTATTGATAAGGAATAGAAGGTTTATCAGAGAAGTAGGGACTAATAACTCTGTAAAAACAAAAGAAAATATTCAGGTAAAAGAAGGTAAACGGGTTATATTTGGAACCACTACCGTTATACCACATGATTGTCCTCCATTGTCGTCAGAGGTTCCACATGTAGACAATCTAATTAATAGTAACATGTACAATAGATTAAGTAATTTAAGTAGTAATAATAAAGCCCCTGATAAAGTTGAAACAGAAGAAGAAAGACCAAAAACTAGAAAAGGCAGAATAGTAAAGAAGCCTGAAAGATTAGATCTTTAAATTTTAGGAAAAAGGATGTTAGGGGTTTAAGAATAGTTAGTAATTTAAGTTGGCAATACATGTTGTTGTTACTTGTAAATGTTAGAAAATAAAGCATTCTTATAATGGTAGTCGTGTTGGTAAGATGTGTATTATTTCCCTCATAATAAAATATTACAATGTACAACTCATTTTGTGTTTAAATGCGACTTAGATCGTTTTCCTCTGTACCCTTCAAATACATTGAATACCTAATGCTTCATTTGAAATAATAAATTGTACGTTTCAAGCTATACGGAATGTAGCAAATTATAAATGCTCTCATTGTTTTTATTGTAATCTAGCAATAATAATGAATACTATTAATAGATATTAACAATTACATAATATTGTTAAAAATAATCAATTTTACGTTAATTCATAACAATCTTATAATAACTTTACATGCTGGTAATCACCTCAGTAGCTCAGAAGCGAAAGCGAAAGATCCAAGTTTGATTCCCAGCCGATGTGATAGTTTTTTCGGCTTAGCAACTTTAGCTCACCTCGGAGTCATTGGGGTTTTGATATATTTTTCACTAGACACCCACTAACAAGTGTGCAAAACATTATGAATTTATCTGCAAAAAGATCTTCATTGACTGTACTAAAGTGCAGGTTGATCTTGTCTGTAAACCTATTTAAAATAATTCATAAATGCATTACAAATATATGTCTGGTTTGTAAGACTTTTTTCACCATGTAGTAACTACATCCTTGCATTCTTGCTTCATCTTCGCATACATCCAAAACTTTTGTGTCTGAGAAGCAAGATTCAGAATAAATGATGTAGGCTTGACTTAAATCTTTCTTTATCTTCTGCAGAGCTGTAGCGACGAATCAATGATATAAATCAAAGATACTTGATCTTTTTACGAAATGATTTAAATCATAAATACTTTTGTCTGTAAAGTTTAAATCATAAATATTTTAAGATTTAACTCTTTTTTAATATTTAAAATCATTTTACAAAAGACTTGAATACTTTTTATAGATTTAAAATCAATTGAGTATGATTAAATCATTTGGTAAAGATTTAAAATCCTAAAAATGATTTAAATCAAATCAAAAAGTATTTCTTTTGTAAAATTATTTTAAATATTAACAAAGATTTTAAATCTAAAAAAGATTTTAAATTATTTTAGCTACTATATAGGTTCAAGCAAAAATACAATAAATGAGTCACCCACAACCCATTCATATCCACCTGAATAAACAATACGAATTGAATACACGTTCATCTGGAATCTATCACCACATGTCAGTGGCGCATCGCAATCTGTACTCATGTTTAGGATAGTTACTCTTCATACAATTGCATAAAAAGGAGTCGGGGACGCCAATGAATGATGCACGACCTTTGCATGACACACTTGCAGCGAATGGTATCCACGTGATACCGGATAGCTTTAGCCATTTTCAGCACGTAATTTGTGATGTGGTGATGACTTAAATTTACGGAGTTTTTTTTAAATTAAAGGATTTATTACACTGTAGACTTGACAGCTTGCCTTAGTTTTGCGATTTTCTTAATAAATTATATTTTTAAAAGCATTATTTGCCATTGATGCATTTGTGTGCCCTGTCTACTTACAGTGCTCGCTTCGTCGTGTGCTAATGTAAAGAAAACTTTGGTTTGATTAATTTGTTTTATACAATTATGTAAAGATACATATATTTAAGAATCTATGACAGTGAAGGCGAACCTAAGACCCGCGGGTCAGACACTGACCCACGACGGATTTTTAAATGATCCACGCGTTGATTTTTATAAACTTATTTTTTATATGGTATCATCATGGTATCACCTCATTGATATAAATTTTTGATGTCGACCTTTATTTTTTGCTCTTGACTTACAAAAGTAAAAGTTGTTAAACAAAAAGGTAACGTAAACCTTTTTAGAGAATTTTAAAAATGAGAACCAAAAAAACCAACTGTCAAGTTTTTCTATTAACAAATCTTCAGTATTTCCAAATTATTGGTACCCTTTTCACCCCCCTCTAAGTGACGCCATTGACTTAGTGACCCACGGGCTGGTATTAAAACAAATAATAATGAACAAAATTTGACCCACTTCTCAAAAAAGTTCGCCATCACTGATCTATGACAAGAATAACATTTTATGATGAAAATCAAATATTTGTAATTATTATATTAAAAAATAGTTTATCCATTTTTCCATAATTTATGCTTTTTGAAGATTTTAGATCTTTTAATAAATTAAATCATTTAAAAAGCAATCAGAATAAATTTCAAAAATATGCTTTCTTATAATTAATTATAAAGAAAACGTATTCCATCTTAAAAAAATAAATACAAGATACATTGTGTAAACAAAATTAAAAATTCACTAAGATAAGAAAAACATGTTCTTATTGATACCTTAGGTATTTTAAAATAAAACTACAACTACCTACATTTATCACAAAGAAAAACGGCTCACTACCTTAAATCCAGTAAAATAATGCATACTAATTAGTGATTACCAGGCTTAGGATTTGGGTGCAAAATTTGCAATAACGTATTTACGCAAGAAATATTTAAAAATGTTAAGACCAGAATTTCATATAGTATATTAAGTATCAAGAACAGTATACCGATCGACGACAATGTTTGGCGACTGAGCGAAGCGAAGTCGCCAATATTGGAGGAGATCGGTAACTGCTCACTGTTTGAGATGCTTATACTATTTTTTGTACGACCATTATGAATACAAAGGTATTAACTAAGGAAATATCCCCGAAAAAAATAGATTTAAGATAATTTATTTTTGCCCTGTATATCCGCCAAACATTAATAAGTAGGTTTTGTCGTTACCATGAATACGTTTGTAATTACTATTATTTTTGAATGTCACGATATTTGTCAAACTCGTGAGAATGAGTGAATCTGAAAACGAATATAATTGGGATATTGAAGAGGCCTGAGCAAATTTAAATAAACAACTTACATTTTTTTAAATAGTCCAATTATTTAGAAAATAAATGATTTCCCGCGAAAGAGACATCTAAAGATCATGCATTTATTTTATAAATTACATATAATTTACTTACCGTTCTGTTTTTGACAGAACTGAACGGTAAGTAATTACTTACCGACGCGTTTTTGCTCAGCAACCAGTAAATATAACCTACTGTTCTAAAACCAAGTATGGTAAACAATCCGAAATAGCTTGGTCGTACAAAAAAGTATTTATTGGTAAATACACAAATTTGCCAAGTCAACAAATCTGACTGACTACTACGTATTACAAAAAAACACTACACTATCGTTGCTCGGTGGTCTAGTACGTTACTACTCGCTGGCGGATTAGCTCTAGCAAGGTTGCAGCTCGAACCTGCATTTATAGCTGGTACTTCCAGGGTGTGGGTTTGTTTGTTTCATGCTGCCCTTTGTTTGACTTTCAAACTATTCCAGTAAGGTCCGTGGGTGCAAATGAGCCATTAGCATGCTAAACGGTTCTTAGCAGAAATGCATAGCGAACGTAACCTGATAAAGGTGGCTATATTTATATTGTGCTCAGTGTCAAGAAGACCTTGACACTGACCTTAAAAAGATTTAAATCATGGATATCGTTGTTTAAATTGTCTTTTCTTAGGAATACATCGAGATAAAATTTCGAAATAAATTTGGTATGTAAGAATTTCTCACGGCTGCTTCTACATCTTTGGTCTCAGACAAAACATTTTAATTATGTTTATTAAAAATATGATTTACACTAAATCATAATCTCCTTGTTTAAAATTGAAATGTAAAAATCTATCTTATCTTGGTTAAGAAATGCACAAATAAGTGTAATTGTACCATGGACAAATACAATTGTTGTAGAGTGACAGAGATGGTGTTGTCAACAGGTACAAATACATTGCTTTGTTCCGTAACAGTAATATTATTAACGTTCGTTAGTATAAGATCTAATAAACGATTGTTAGTATTGTAAATTGGTAAAATGATTATGTTGAAGAAGGTTCTTAAAATTAACAAAGCTCTCTATTTTAAGCAGGGACTGGAACAGGAACCCAAAAGAACCGGAATCGGAACCGATTACTTTTAAGGAACCAAAACCGGAATCGGAACCCTTACTAAAATCCGTGTTAATGTTAAGATGAGAAACCGAACTGTTATAAATTTTTGAAGGAACCGGTATTTTTCGGTTCCACATTCGGTTCTAAAAAAAATAGTTGCACATTCTCCAGACATTCTCCTAATAACAGCGCTACCATAACCATTTCTTACTGAGTTGATGTTGATACTAGATCCACTTCCACTACTAATTGATTGAATTGATGTATGTGAATTGATTCCAAAAGTATTACGTCACATTTTATATTGGTAGCCCTAAATATTCTAAACAAATAAATTTCATCTTGAATAGTTATTTACGTTAAAAGTCGAACATCGAAACGAGACTGTAAGAACATTTTCAGAACGTATGACGTAATGCGTTTTATTTCATACAATTATTGGATTATTGGTTTAATTTAAAAAATTATATAAAATAAATTTCCGAATTTAAAATGTGAACATCTATGAACAACGATCATCTATGGCAACTATTAGTCGAATTCAAAACATAGAACGAGTTAGTTTAAGAACTTATAAACACAATGAAAAATTATCATCTCTGACTGGGATTCGAACCCAGGACTCTCTGCTATCCAGGCAGATGCTCTACCAACTGAGCTACCTTAGACGACTCCCAATTGAAGCGACAATTTTTCATATAAGATGGAAATAATGTTAACAAATGAAGTATACTAATTGTTTGCTATGTATAAATTGGTTGTTCGCTAATCCGCGACTCGTTTTTACCAACTATCACAGCTGAATTAGATTTTTAGAAATATTCTTCCATAGGACAATTAATAATAGTAAATGAAAATTAATTGTGATAATCACAGAAATACTGCAAATTAGTTTAAGAACTGTTAAACACAATGAAAAATTATCATCTCTAACTGGGATTCGAACCCAGGACTCTCTGCTATCCCTACAGATGCTACAGATGCGTGCGCCGCTCCGTTCCACTCCTGCCATTTATCCCACGCTCCGAGAGCGCCTATATAAACAGGCACCGGGCAACAATTTAGTCAGTCCGCATCCAGGACTCCCAGCAGGATCAGCCAGCTAGACCAGCCAGCCAGAGCCGACCGACCAGACCGTACCTGGGGATATATAAGAGTAAGATCTCTGACCGATAAAACCGCTCTCCTTTCCGCCCGCTGTACCTCCACCCCCTTTACCGTACCTTACCCGAAACCTCACTGTGCGTGTGCCTGGGGGTTTCATCCTGTTTCCACCCGTCTTATCCGAGACCTCACTGTGCGTGTGCCTGGGGGTCTCATCTTACTTCCACCCTTACCTTACCCGAGACCTCACTGTGAGTGTGCCTGGGGGTCTCATCCTATTTCCACCCACTTATCCGAAACCTCACTGTGCGTGTGCCTGGGGGTTTCATCCTACTTCCACCCTTACCTGACGACACTTGTTTAATACCTGTACAATTGGTGGAAGAGTGGGTGACGGTAAAAAGACAACAACAAAATAATCCATTATAATTAGGTGTATTTTATACGCAAAATACAGACATTTCTTTATTTCTATTTACAGTAGTCTTAATTTTATATAATTTAATTTTTATCTTATAATTAATATCTATTTTAAGATGCTCTATTTCTTTTTCTAAAAAGTAATTTGACATATATAATGGTTCTAAATTTTCGAACTTTAAAATATAACGTTTTTTATTTCTATAATATATTTCTTTAATGGCAATAATTATTAACTCTGTCCCTTCTTGCAATTCTTCTAACCTTCGACACTGGGATGGTTTAACACTCCCGCTAATCGATTGCATTGTAACAATATTTATTTGTTCTATATCTTCCTGTGTGCAAGATAAGTTATCCAAGTTTTGCGGTGTTTTGATACAAAATTTAAATTCCTCCGCCTTAACGAATGTGTTCCTATTGTAAGATGTAAGTCCATTCGTTTTAAATGTTATAAATGGTTCTCCAGTTTCCAAACGTATTATATCCATACCATTAACAGGAATGACCATGACGCCTTCCTTTTCTTCTTTAAAGTTTTCTCGAGATTGATAAACTTTTATAAGGGTACTTTTATCAAATCCTTTTAAGTAGTAAACTCTTTTAATTCCATCTTTTTCGGCCAGTACTCAAACATGTGGATATTTTCCTTTGGTATTAACAGTAAATGCAAATACTTTGTAGAATCCAGTTATGTCTAAATTTATCCATTTTCTGTCAAAATAACTTGCCAACATATCTTTAAGTTCTTCTATCTCTTGCTCTATATCCAGTAAATGTTTATATTCTTCCTTTACAGCTATGGTTTTTTCTAAATACTCGATCTTTCTTCTTTTTGCATCTGTTTCTTCCAGGTCCATTTTTCGTTTCTTTATACTTAATAGATAAACAGATGAGAGAGGTTTTATTTCCTTAATTGGATATGGAGACAACCTATTAGTTATGTTGGTTCTCTTCCTTAAAACTTGTGGAATTACATTATTCGTTTTGATCCGGTGTTTTCGATACTTATATCTTCCGAGATTGTGGAGAAATGGCGCTGTTCCGAGAAAAAAAGGTCTCGCCAGCTTTAATATAACATTTGTGTATAACATTTATAATATCTTTATTTACAACATCCTCCACAATTTCTACATAATTAATAGGTAAATAGTAAAAAGCTAAAAGCGGAAAGTACGTAATTAACCATCTTTTCTCGTAATTTTAGATAACCAGGCAGTTTAATTTGTAATCCAGTCAGCTTCCGTGTATTTAAATTTGCCCAAAATACAAACTGTAAAAGATTATTATAGAGTACTAAACAACTGTTCTGTAAACTTTCGGTTAATTTCGACCACATTTTAGAAATCGACACAGAGTAAAATGGAGCATTTCGAAAGTAACTTTTATTATTTTCTAATAAACTTAAACAATCTTCTAGGGGATCAAATGCACTAGATGGTTTACAGTAATTTCCAATTGTATAGTTATAGATTGTTGCTTCCAATCTGGTTATTCCATGTTCCTTAGCTAAAGTAGATGAAAAAGTTTCCTTTAATCGCACATCTGGACAAGAAATAAAATCGATTATATGGTTTCCAAGTTGTTTGTTTACCCCTGCGCTTGTTATCTGACAGATAAACTTGTTGTATATTTTAATTCTTGCATTCGAATTTATCCATGTTAGACAATCTATTCCCACTGTTTTATTATTTTCTACAATGGTATTACTTAGTATTTTCTACAATGGTATTACTTCTTTCCGATTGGTTCACGTGGTATTGGCCGCCATATTGACGCGAAACTTTGCAAAACCGGCATTTAGTGTTTACATATTACATCCGTGTGAACTGTGTTGTTCCACGTTGTGTGTTGAACCGAGTAAAAAGGTGAAATCAGAGCGATCATAGCAAAACGTTTAACTATAGACAATTATTATTAAAGTGACATTTTTTTATTGTATGAACTGAGCCAGTTATTAAGGTAAAAATTACCAAGTATAACCTTAAAGAGTACCATCATTGATGGAGTTTATGTCGTTTTCAGATAACAAGATGCCTGGTTGTGCTGCAGTGGGATGCACGAATTCCGCAAAAAAAGTGTTCTTAATGAAACGATTTCCAAAAGACCCAAATAGACGGGAGGAATGGGCTATTAAAATGCGACGAGACGAATGGACGCCAACCGATGGCTCTTCGTTGTGTGAGGTAGGCCTTCGTTTTTGTTATATCATTAAGTATTGTAATTTTTACCGCACGTCTCTAGGATCAACCGTTCTTGAGATATCAAGAGTTACGTTTACATCCAAAAACTGCAAGGAACGTTGTGCACCACGAAACAAATATGGCTGCCATATTTCAATCAAATGGAATAAAAATAAAATGACAGTGGTTTTGATCTACCAATACTTAGGGGTGATAACACACAAAAAATTATCTTTTTTTGAAATGATCGAGCGACCAGTACTGCACTACTTCATATGGATTGATCCTAATTGCTAGGATGGGGAATGATGAAAAATGGCCATTAATCTAATCCGGCAACCTCTATAATATCAAAGCGTAGATATTTCTCGACTTATATTAACAATCAGAATGAGTCCGACGGCTTTTTTTATACGGAAAGCCTCTGGGCGTCCGGTCTGACGGAAAATCGAAAATTTGTAAAATTGTCGTTTCTCGACCGTCGAATTCGACCATACCACTGAACCAATTTTAAAGTGTTGGATACTCATCCGACGTAGACTTTAATGCTCTTTAATTCTTGTAATAGTGAAGTTTTCGTTGGAAAGCGAAAAGAAAAATTACCAAAGATAAGGGGTATTTTGATAAAAGGAAAACATAACAGACAAAATAGTTGAAAAAAGGGGGTCTCTCGGGGAGATGAATATAATAATATAATGTTTTTATTGAGAGAATCTAAAAAAATTTGTACTGAAGAGAAAATTTGTATAAATAATAGTAAATAAAATAAATGTGTTAATAGAATTTGTAAAATAATAAAGCTCAAGAAGTAAAATTGTTAAATTAATAAACATAAAAAGAAAGTCCAGCGTTTTATTGATTAAAGGAAGAGTCTCAGTGTATTAGTTACAGGAAGCAATATTAAAGGGCATTACGATACAGTAAGAGCAATTGAGAAAAGAAAATAAATTAAAAAACCGTCTTCGAGCTGGGTTTGTTACTTACCCAGGTGTTGAAAAGTCGAATTCTTCATTATATTCCTGTAAAAGAAAAGTATCATTAAGGTGACTTCATCAGAAGAAAAAGATTTTGAAGATACTGAGGTGTTGGGGAGCTTGCAGTCTTCATTCGAACCCTAGTCAAGAAGAAAACCATAAAGGGTAAAAGGAATTTAAAAGAAATATCGAATTTACTAACCTGACCTGGGAAGGATGGCATTCTTGTAGCAGTCTAGAGGCAGTCCAGTGGTCCAGTGACGAGGTCTTTGATGGTGCGAGGTCTGCAGATTTAGCAGCAGTGACCACGGTTCCTGGCAGAAAGTGCATATTGTGGAAGTTGTAGGTTTAGTGAAAGTAAAGGTAATTGTTGGAAAATGATTGGAAGATACATATGTCAAAATAACAAGAAACTATTGGAGAGACATACGAGGAAGACTTACCTGAAGGAAAAGTTAATGTGTAAGTTGGCAGGGTAATATTTCTTTCCATTTTAACATCCTAAAAATAAAGATTTATAAGGTAGAGAATTAAATAAAAATATATGCTATACTTACTTGTTCATTCTTGGGAAAATTTAATTGATAACTGTCAGATTTGACATTCCAGATATATGTGTCAATCACTATTAGTAATAACCAAACTTTATTTATTGAGAGATACTAACCACCGTGTGAGAGTGGCAAATTTTAAATGATTTATTTGTAAAGTTTAATCTTTAATAATTGAACCCAATATTAAAAGATCATCATTAGAATCCCATATTAAGGTAAATAAAAAAGGTTTATTGACGATTTGCAATATACAAAATAATACCACAATATATTCAAGTTTACATGACTTCCTTTGGTATGCTACACTTGCAAGAGTGCAAGGGTACAAGACTTAATACCCTTGCGAGAAAATCTAGTCAATATTACTTATAGGGTTCCCTGACAGGAAATCTAATCGGCCCTCTCGCTTGCGCCGGTTATTGTTTCCCCTATACCGAATTAGAAGTTCGGGTTATAAATAATAACTTATACACCATTTATTAGATACTAGATACCAGTAGTGACTAGGTGTTCCACCAGTTACCATATCTTGAGATACTGGCTAAGGCTATTATGTTTGTTATATATGTATATATGTTTATCTAAATTTTAATTAAACTGGGATTTTGTTTTAAAGCTATTTATTCTTTTATTGGGTCACCCACTCTAGAAATCGAAGGTTTCAGGTAGCCGCTTTTGTGTAGGCTACACTTTCTCAAAAACAAACTTCGTCTACCGTAACCCTAGTAGCGCTGGATTGGAAATTCAGAAAAAAATTACGTGCCTCTAATTCTTTTTGCATGCCATAATGATCATCCCAAAGTGCTGTTCACTGGTATGTAATAATTATGTGCCCCGCGGTATTCTTTGACACGTTAAAATTGCTTAATACCTGAAAAATACATCTTTTTCATGTCTTCGTCATTACCGTAATATTACATGCTTTTGATGAGTAAGTGAATTGAACAATACAATAATAGTATAAAATCGCCACACATAGTGTCACTGACAACACGTCTACTCTCGTCTTTATTGTAATGGAAAGATGCAGAAAAATGTATACTTCTCGTCATTTAAGACGAATTCAGATAAATAAAACTTGATAAATTCTAATGCTCCAGTCAAAGGTTTTTGTGTAGTAACTAATCAATTTAACTATAATCCAAGCAGATATAGTAATTAAAACCGCCTACAATTACCCCTCTTTTTAACAAAACCTTTCTATTGGTAGCATTCAAATATACCGCTCAAATTGAAAGACATCTTTAATTGTACCAAAAAGATATTAATTCGTTTACTGTCAAACTGTCTTACTCACGAACTTTTAATGGCATTTTTATTAAATTAATAAAACCAGAATTCTCCAACAATTTTTCTTTAAAACGTTTACTAGAGTTTTCTTCGAACTTTTCCAACAATTCTTCCTTGATCTTTCTAGAATTTTCTTCGGACTTTTTGGAACTTTCTAGTAATTCTTTCTTAAACATTCTAGAATTGTCTTTGAACTTTTCCAATAATTCCAAAATCCATATCCAATATTTCTTAAGTATTCTAGAATGTTCTTCGAATTTCTTCCACTTTATTTAAGAACACGTTAAGATCGATTCCAACACCAGGTACTTCAAAACGGAAAGTCTCTGGATTGTCATTTTGTATCATCCCCTCTCTAAGCCGGGCTATCTACGCGCTTTTATTACGTCTTATTTCTTTTAATAAATCTGCCACTTTTAATTCGTTCAACGATTTAGTTGCTGTTCTTTGGTTAAATTTGTTTGAAATTGTCTTTTCTTAACACTAATAAATCTGTCTTCGCAGCACTTTATTTATTTATTTTAAATCCACTCCTGACGATACGGTAACGTTCTTTTAAATAAATTACCCTCTCCAAATACCTAGTTTGTTCTCTTCTGCTATTAGACCAAAGAAACTTGAATGTAGCTTCTTCGTCAAAATGTTTTGGTTTGATATCTTTGTGTGGAAGCTTCGTGAGAACCCTTCATTTTTAATTTTTAAATCCCGTTTGACATTACACAAATAGACATTGTTGCTAAATTTACGCAAAAATTTAAGAATGAATTAATGTAATAAATTTTTTGATAAAATTTCACAAAAATCGACAAGTGCTTGTTTGTAACGAATCGTATTTTTAATGCAAATTTTGTAAGTCGCGCATGCGTATCTACGATTTTATTTGTGCTTGCAGTGTTTGTAGTCTTGATATAACCAAGAATTGACTTCATGTTTGTTTATATTTTTAATACTACATGTTAAGGTTAATTATTTTTGGATTTAGTTCTGTCTACTTATTATTACGTTAGTTGGAAAAAGTCTGCTACTACTGACGACGAAATCTCAAAACAGACACGTCTCATTGCCGTTCACGATCGCAGCGAGCTGTAGTAATAACCACCTCCAAAATATATTCTTTCGAGGTTTCGAGTTGCTGGTGATTGTTAATGTTGTTGGTAATATTTTATTGATCGAATCAATATTTATCTTTGAAATAACCAAATCAAACCTTTTTGGAAAAACCTTATCTTAATGACTCACCACAATGCAGTAAGTATTATATTTAAATTCTTGAACTTTATTTTTCGTATTACCTCACTTTTGTTCGTGAAATATTATTGTAACGTTAATTTTTATAGTCCGGAAGAAATACAACCGTCCCTTTTCACGAGTTCTAGAGACTACTGATTGTGTTTTATTTTAGATTCTAATTAAAAACATATGAAAGCAAAGGAATATTGTAAACATCAAAGCAACCCAAGGATTGGATATGATATTTACAATTTACAAAAATTATACAAGATTCTACATTTAACTACATGAAAGAAGAGTCGACCACTTCCTGAATCCAAAAACATATAACACCTAGGTACTGTTGTGAACGACTAACAACTCATATATTTTTGCATAGATACGAAATGGTACTAGGCAACGCGTATCAAAAAAACTTTGAGAGTCAAATAAATAATTCATAGAAGTAAATCTGCGTTTTATTTCCTTCTACAAGAATTAATAATGAATATAGCCCTAACACTTCACCCCACAGTGTTAAACCGCTATATATGGTGATCCCCACGTTCCTGAAAAAGAATTTGGCAGTATTGGTCTTTACCTGCTGCATTGAATTCTCCAGGTGAACCACATCTAGTTATCTCTGTGTCATCTGTCATCGGCTGCTACTTCTGTCGTCGGGAGATCCTGCTACTGCATCGCTCAAGTGACTTGTCGTGGCTGGCTGAAGGTGACCGTTGGAACCGGAACTAGTGCTCTTTCTGATCCGATAAGTTCAAATCATTTATTTACTGATTTAATATTTCAAATGGCGACTGTCAAAGTTCCATTTCCAGTTTTTACGAGTAACGATATCGACCTGTATTTTATTTTAGTAGAGAGATACTTTGCTAGTATGCTGATCAACGATGAACTCGACAAATATAACTTATTAACACTAAACTTACCTTTCGACGTTTTAAGCGCTCATCGCAACTTGACCATTAAAACTCCTAGACAAGAACCATACGCTACCTTGAAACGGGCAGTAATAAAATCTATTATAGGCCCAAGAGAATTTCGCATTAATAATCTTTTGGAGACTCTTCAATTCTCTGGTAGTGTTAAGGAATTGCTTTTTAACATTCAGAAGTTATCTATCGACCTTGATCTGACTGAAGAGTTGACCAAGGACTTTTTAATAGCTAAACTACCACCAGAACTTAAACTTCAATCTTTCAATTTCAATGACTTACCATTAATATCCTTTGTAGAGAGATTAGATTTAATTTATTCTATGCAACAAGCACCAAAACCTTTAACTATTCCTGCATTAGAAGCTAAGCTGGACAGTTTGACGACCAATCTTACAACCATTTCCAAAGAGCTTTCTGCTATGAACAAGCGACAATTCCCTGTAGCTCCCACCATCTCTTCGGACCACCAAAATCCTCGGCATTTCAATAAGCGCAGTTCCATGCCTTCGGGAAATGCCAATTCCCCATTTCCCAGGGTTAATTCAATACCTCCAACTTCTAATTTAATATTTTTACAAGACCTAACCTACAAAATTAATTTTGTGGTTGACAGTGGTGCAGATTTTTCCATTTTACCAACCCACATTGCAGTTTCCTGTAACCAAAACATCACGCCTGCCAACCTTTCATTTATGGCAGTAAACAATACGTCAATTCCTGTGACAGGTATTGTAACTTTGAGGTTATATTTCCCAATTCCTGGCCTACCGCCATGCCCCTGGAAATTTTATGTTGCTGACATATCTACAGCCATTCTAGGCCTGGATTTTTTACAGCAGCACAACCTAACCATTGACTGCTTTTCTCGACGAGTCATTTGCACGGCAGATGTCAAGCTCGCCCGAAACTGCAGCCAAGGTTGTCAATTTCCAGCTCCAACAGTGAATCCTCTCACTAACTGCTCTTCTCAGCGGGTCATTTGCACGGCAGATGTCCAGCCCGCCCGAACTCGCGGTCGAGGTTCCACAACCACCCAGTTAAGACTGACTGCTCTTCTCAACGGGTCATTTGCACAGCAGATGTTCAGCCCGCCCGAATTAGCAGTCGAGGTTCAACGACCCACCAAGTTAAGACTGGCACTAAACGAAAAATATTTTCCGCACAGGCTAATGTTTTGATTCCTCCTTCCGAGTCAATCATTACTCCTGCGATTTCTTCCCCTCTTCTTTCGTTACCATCAAACATTAACGTACACTCTTCAGGTACTGTTAACAACATGTCTAGCAATCTTGATGTTTATAGCAAGATGCTAAACACACACTTCCCAGAACTTTTACGTAAGTTCGACTACCATCAACCCGTAAAACATACTGTAGTCCATCACATTGACACGACCGGACCTCCAGTTAAAGCACGCTGTCGCAAACTGAACCCTAATCATCTTTCTTTTCTAGAAGATCATCTTAATGAGCTCTTGGACGCTGATGTAGTACAGCGGTCATCGTCTAGCTACGCCACGCCAATTCACATCGTCGTAAAGCGAGCAGTAGGCGCAGCAGAGGCACTACCACCTGGTGACGACCAAGACATCTCAGCCCCTATCGCCCCAACAGACAGTTATCGCTTGGTTGGCGATTATAGAAAACTTAATTCAGTGACAGTACAAGACCGTTACCCTATTCCTTTTTTAACGGACTTTACAAGAAAACTTGCTGGTGCAACCATATTCTCGAAGCTAGACCTCAAAAAGGCCTACTTCGCAATACCAGTAGCGGCAGAGGACATTCACAAGACTGCTATTATCACACCTCTGGGGCTCTTTGAGTTCAAACGGATGTGTTTCGGACTACGGAATGCAGCCAGCACTTGGAGTCGTTTCATGGACACTGTGTTATCAGGGCTCCCATTTTGTTGTTCTTATCTAGATGATATACTAGTTTTTAGTGCAGATTCGCAGCAACATATTGAACATTTATACCAAGTGTTTTCCCGATTAAAAGACAATGGCCTAATTATAAACCTACCAAAGTGTCTCTTTGGAGTCAATGAGCTCGATTTTTTAGGACATCACGTTAATACACGCGGTATCAGACCAATGGCTTCCAAAGTCCAAGCTATAATTGATTACCCATTGCCTTCAAGTCAGAAAGCACTCCGCAATTTTATTGGATTAATTTCGTATTACCATAAATTTGTACCAAACTGTGCGAAGATTTTGGCACCGTTAAACTCTATTGTTATTCCTGGTAAAGCTTCGCTAAAGCCTGTCCAGTTAAATCATGAACAATTAGAAGCCTTTAGGTACGCGAAGAATGCTTTGATTACCGCTACTTTATTGGTACATCCGCGAATTAATAACCCTATCAGTATAGCTGCAGTAGAACCAGATGAACGTTTTACTAAGGTCCATCTCGACCTAGTACACCTTCCTTCTTCGGGAGGTTATAAATTCTACCTTACCATTATTGACCGCTACAGTCGGTGGCCGGAAGTCATTCCTCTGAAGGATTCTTCCGTGGAGTCAGTAATCACTGCATTTGTCGACACGTGGGTGTCCCACTTTGGAATTCCCAAGTACCTCACCACGGACAATGCAAGAATTTTCCTTTCGCATGCATGGATCAACTTCATGGCCATGTTAGGAATTAAACACGTCAAATGCACGGCCTTCCATCCGATTAGTCAAGGCGTTATCGAACGTTTTAATCGGACACTCAAGCAATCCATTCAAACCACAGGAACTTCCTCCTGGTTAACGAATCTCCCTTGGATTCTCTTGAGCTTACGTGCAACCCTGAAATCACAAGTTAATGTTTCTCCTGCAAAAATCTTGTATGCTACACCTTTACGACTACCTGGTGATTTCTTCGAAGAAGAACAACTGGTTAACGACATGAACCTCCCTAATTTCATAGCCAATCTCAAACGTCGTATGAGGAAGCAGAAGTATTTTTTTACAAAAACGTATTCCAGTCAGTCCTTCGTCCCCAGAGACTTGACCAACTGCACACACGTATACGTTCGTAATGACACGCACACCCTGGGCATGAAAGACAGTTATTTAGGCCCCTATAAAGTGTTAGAACGGACAGTTAAATACGCCACTCTAGAAAATCACACTGGCCCTATCTCTTTAGATAGGCTAAAGCCTGCATATTTTTTAAATTAGTTACTTTATAATGTTAAGACAACAATAAACTGATTTCAAATGCTACGCGAGGGCATCTTTTGAAAACCTTTTACCTGTTGACTTTGAAAATTTGAACACTTTTCTGTTTTTTTTTCTTTCTGTTTACAGGTTCCAAGAGTTGCCGTCGCAAGTTCCGTAGTGTTAGTTAGCTTAAGTTTTTTATTGTACCTACCTATAGTAACTAGTGGAGTTTTTGTAGCTGGAGAATTTTAAAACTTTGTTCAAGTTACCTTAAAATACTCCATTTTTTCTCCAAAATACCATTCCGTATTTTTTCTTTTTCATGTGTGTAATACCCACGTTTCAGATCGGGCGGGGTAATGTTGTGAACGACTCACAACTCATATATTTTTGCATAGATACGAAATGGTACTAGGCAACGCGTATCAAAAAAACTTTGAGAGTCAAATAAATAATTCATAGAAGTAAATCTGCGTTTTATTTCCTTCTACAAGAATTAATAATGAATATAGCCCTAACACTTCACCCCACAGTGTTAAACCGCTATAGTACTTAATACATTAATAAACGTACGACTATGTTCCGACGAACAAATGACCAGACTTTACTAAACATCGTAATAATTATATTCAAAGATGCCCCCACATCAATTTAACCTATAGAATTTTTAGATTACATGTTTAATCAACTTTGGCAATGCAGGTATGTAAAGATGTTTGAATAAAATTTAAATGATAAACTCTTCCTAAACTAAGAAAACTTTATACAGCTTTGTATTGCCAGAATGCTGTTTTAACGAAGCTCCACTAAAACTTCCAACGTCATTGAAATGAGTTTAAAGATACCTTAACGAACAACATCGGAAAACGTAACTGACGTCATAATGTCGCCATTTTCGGCAGTAACGATGTCAAACTGTTGTTAAACTGAAATCATTATGTCACAGCCCAAAGACGTCATTAAAACGTCCTGTACTAGGACTAAGACAGGAATTATAAATAAATAGTTGAATATTGGAAATAACATTTATTATATATTACAGTCAAAACATGTCTTTATTGTAACCACCTGCTTAATATGACCAGTATTTCTTGGCCCCTGCTAAAAATATCGTTTTAATGAAACGTATTGTATTGTACGTCTACGTACGTCCCATTATATGACGTCTTATGGAAATCATTTATTAGTCATATGACGTCGTCGACCAATAATGACTTAAAAATAACGTCATTATAACCTCAGTGTTCTGGCTGGGAACACTCGAACATCGGAGTTTGAAACGTGTGCAACCACATCTGTTCACTTTATTTATAAAAATGGTTATTTTCGTTGTAAATAAAGTAAAATTTTTAAACATTTCAGCGCAAATGTGCAAGATATTTTTAGGTTTATTTTATTTATTCAAGTTCAACGAAGATATTGTTTATAAGTTTATTGTAAAGATTTGTCGAAAATTTCCAGCAAAATTATGATTAAAATAGTCGCAATTCATGCGTGTAAAAAGTAAGAAATATAATTTAAAAAAAAGTATATGAAGATGGGGCTGGAACTAAAATAAATCTATAGCCCCTTTATTTCATATAGTAGCGACATCGTGGAGCAAACTTGATACAAACTTTAATAAACAAAAAATTACTACATACATGGTGTCGCGGAATTTTAATAAAAAGTTGTTAAAAAATTAGAATTACAGAAATATATGTCATATTAATATGGTCGTTTTTACCGAACGTGAATGTCCATTATCAAATTAATATCAAACTGTGAATGTTTTTGTACATACATGATTATTATTAAACCTAAGATTTATTGTGACAGAATGTCAAATCTGGTAATATTCAATATCGCCAACGTGATTTTGCTCCAGCGGCGAGATCAATGGTTGTCGCTACTATATGAAATAGAGGGGCTATAAATAAATCGAAACACAACAATCATAAATAAATAAGGCAAAAATGTTTAATAAAAGCTTCCAAATCTGTCATTTACATTCAGCAAAGTAATAATAAAAATTGTTCACGCACAACATACTTTATAAAATTGACTAGATACGTAAATATCATTGCTTTAAACTACAAGTGCAGATTTATAACTGGGACTCTTGGATATCCAATCGCTTAACAAAAAAAGATATTTAAATTTCCTTTCATATCATGGTAGTATTTTATACAAGATACACCATAAAGCATTGATTTCTTGGTTTTGCAATTGATTGATGTGAATTTAACCTGATGGAAATAGGTACAACTTGACTTTTTAAGCTTAAAATTATCATCTAGTTTCAAACAAAATTAAATAATGTTAAAAGTTTTTCTACATAAAAATAGTTTTCTCTGTGCTGGCTGGGTTCTAGCATCACTTGACCAGTGTCGGTTAAGATCGTGAAAAAGGACGCAGCGAAGAAATAAGCAAATACATTAAAAATGTTTGTTATATTTTATTTCTGGACATTTCTTGCAATTTTTGTGCCGGTAAAATAAATCAGGGCGGCGAAAATATAGCGCTCGTTAACCCATGTTGGCTGACAACAAAAAATATTTTATGGTCGTCATATAAAAATGTAAAACATTGAAGAGCTCATTTAAATACGCAGTTTCGTCATAATTTGACGTTTTCTTTTCGTCAAAAAATGACGTCATTCGGCTGTAACATTTATCCGTCTTATTAACATTATTATAACGTCACTTCAAAGGTGAAATGACATTATGATTGAACAAGAATAGACGTTAAAATGACGTCACTCTGCTTACTGGCCCATATGCTTTTTACATTTATATTTACATCAATTACATTCAAATGGTTTCGCACTGCTATGAGTTAGCATGTGTCTTTTGAGATTACCTTTTCTAGAATATTTATAATTACATAAATTACATTTAAATGGCTTCTCACCACTGTGGGTGAACCTGTGGTTTTTGAGATGACTTATTTGTGAACATTTATAACTACATAAATTACATTCAAATGGCTTCTCACCAGTGTGAGTGAGCATATGTCTTTCAAAATGACTTTTTTGTGAACATATATAATTACATAAAATACATTCAAATAGCTTTACACCACTATGAATGAGCATGTGTTTTTCAAGATTTTGCTTCTTTAAACCTTTATAAGAGCATAAATTACATTTAAATGTTTTCTCACTGCTATGAGTTAGCATGTGTCTTTTGAGATTACTTTTTTTATAACATTTATAATCACATAAAATACATTTGAGTGGCTTCTCACTGCTGTGAGTGAACATGTGGACTGTGATATAACCTTTCTGTGCACATTTATAATTACATAAACTACATTCAAATGGCAACTCACCACTATGCTTTATCATGTGCTTTTTGAGATTACATTTCATAGAACATTTATAATCACATAAATTACATTCAAATGGCTTCTCACCACTGTGAGTATACATGTGGCTTTTAATACCACCCTTTTGAGAACATTTATAATTACATAAATTACATTTAAATGGTTTTTCATCAGTATGGATCAAGATGTGTCTTTTGAGATCGCTCTTATGTAAAAATTGATAGTGACATACATTACATTTAAATTGCTTTCCACTATTATGTTTGCGTTCGTGTTTATAGTAATCACTTTCCTTCAAAAAGTTAAGATGGCATGTGTTACAGTTGTATACTTTGCTATAAGTATTCACTTGTTCCTGTTTCACTGTGGTATTGGTGTTATTGAACAGTATCTCACTTTCAGTGTATATCTTAATTTCATTTTGGATGCTACTATCTTCCATGACTTTCGGTTCCGTTTTGATATCCATGTTGTTTTCGAATGTGATTGCTTCACCATAATCACCATCCATTGTATCTATTTGTAGAATTAAAGCAATCTGTAACCAACCAAAATACTACGTTAGTATGAATAAAGGCATGCAATTTAATCTATCCAAAATTGAGGAAATTTAATATAAAATTAAATATTTTAAATTTAAAAAAGGATGTAATACAACATTGGAACATGTTACATTAGAATACTGTTCCTTACGTTAAACGAATTGGAGATTTGAAGAGTTAGTTAATATATTAAAAACATTGAAAAATCTTTTACAATAATAATATTAGAATAAATTTCAGAGATATTTTTAGCAAAAGCTAGTCATCTTACAAAAACAATTCGGACAGCGTTGTCAATTAAACATTTTTTCTGTAACAGCTGCAATAAGTTTTCCTAACTAACCCCTTTATTCTGTAATTTAAGACTTCGCTGACGACATAACGAACGTTATAATATCGAAGTTCGTTATAATATAGAAATTCGTTATTTTTGTATTCTATAAGACAAATTCTTACGAAATCGTTATCACGCAATCGATATTTTAACGAAAGCTTCTGAGGTACCGTTACGCGGGAGCTGACTGTTATAATTTGTATGAATTCAAACACGGTTCGATTAGAAATCAGATTTTAAATTAAATTTCAGAAAAATAGTTGGTTTATGTATAAAGCTCTTATCTTAAATTCTTGTAATTTTCATTCGGTATTGTTAGACATGTGGTTTTCTATTTGCTAGAATATCCAGTCAGCACACTGACGTCATAATGTTGCCGTTTTCTCGGCAGTAACGACGTCAAATGACGTATTAAAATGACGTCAAATTGTCGTAAACTGACAGCATTATGTCACAGCCCAACGACGTCAATATAAGACGTCATCAAAACGTAGTTCAACGACGTCATTAAAACGTTGTTCAATGACACCATTAAAACGTCCTATACTAGGTCTAGGACAAAAATGATAAATAAATAGTTGAATATTGGAAATAATATTTAATATAATACTTAATCTTTCAAGTCTAATGATTATTTTCATGAAAGTTATCTCATTCGGTCCTCCATATTTAAAAAAATACTAATTTTAAATACCACATATGCTGAACTCAGAAAAAATATACTTTTCATTCCTAGCCTAAAAATAAGGGGGCTCCATTTAAAAAAAATGTCGATGACGTCATAGGCCCCACAGTAGTAAACTAAAAAATTAAAATTGACGTGTCCGAGCTTTTTTTCCAAACAGTGATAATACAAAAAATATGAATTTTATTCCTTACTTTATTTACACACTGTATAATCTACGTTGTTATTAAATTTTAATTGCCTACCTATAACTACATTGAGATATTTAAATTCATTTTTGTGTCCTACAATTTCGTTAATATTATTTCCAGAAACTGATAGCAAGGTATCGTCTGCAAAAATATTTAATTTAAATGATTTTATAACATGATACATATCGTTTTCATAGATTATAAAAAGCAGGGGTCCGATAACTGTTCCCTGCGGCACCCCGTACAACCAAGCAGTAGGCTTAGATGTTAGAGAGTAAATTCGACAATTTGAAATCTATTAATGAAATATTCAGAAAACCACTGTAGGGTCCTCTGATACCATAATAGTACAGTCTTTTAAGTAGAATAGCTCTATCGATGGTCAGGAAAGCACAGCGCAGATCTACAAATACAGCAATGGCTTTTTAGTTTCAAAGTTAAATATAATTTGTTTTAAATCAAGCAGTATTATTACTTTTAAGTGTTACAAATCGACTAGAGATAGAGGGAAAATCAGCACTGGACCATCTAGCAGTCTTTATTGGTATACTTTCAACAAATTGCTTCGATGCTTTTGATAAAGTAAGAATTAAAAGAGTCGATCTATTAATCTTAATCGTCTTATTAATCTTAGTAAATATTAGTCTTAGAATATAAGTTTTATATTTAATAGTTTAATCAAACAAATACTTATAGTCCAGTCAATTTAGAACAAATTTTCATGAATAGCGGAAAGTTGAGGAAAATCGGTGGATTTTTGCATAGGCCTTCCTGGAGGGCTGTTAAATAACCCCCTAAACGCCCCCTAAAAGTGACCGTCTGTAGGTGGCGAGCTCGAGGAGATAATAAGGGTAAACCACGCCCCCTAACGGTTTTTGTCGTTTTTCTCGGAAACTATTAGGTTTATCGAGATGAAGGAGCTTAGGTAAATTAAAGTTTATTTAAATCCCTACCAGAAATGTCCAAATGTTTTTTTCGTACGTCGCCTTCTTTTTGTGTTATCGAAGAAAGAAGATATGTCATACATAAATGAGCAATTTGCTCCAGTAAATTTGCTCAAGGAACTTTCGGACGTAACTTTTTGTGGTCTCATATTCGTCATGAAATATTATTTACGTACAAAATCAGTTGTTACGACCCAACGTTCGTTGCTTCGTCAATTTAATCGTCGTGATGCACCATCCTGCAATGCCATTTTGACATGGTATCAGAAGTGGCTTACTGAAGGTAATATTGCGAACAAAGAATCGACTGGGAGACACGTAAGTGCTATAACTGTTGAAAATATTGAGCGTGCAAGGGTTTCCTTTACGAGAAGTCCACAACGCTCAATTGCACAACATGCAGGTGCCTTAAATCTAAAAAAAACAGCGTTCATAGAATACTTAGGCGATACTATGGCGAGTTAGGTTAGGCAACGAGACACATTTGTATCTAAATGGCGTCGTTAACAAAATTGTAGATATTGGGCAACAGCAACCCCACGTCACGAATGACCACTTCACGCAGCGGAAGAAAGCTTTGCAAGAAAGCAGTATCTACCAGAACTGCTGTGTAGAAATATACTGCGTGGTATACTAATGAATGATAATAAAAAATGTACATTTATTAAATTGCTACTGTGGAGATACTGCTTTCTGGCAGTATTGGCCAATGCTTTTTTTAAAGAGAACAGGCATACCGTAACAGTAACATCAGGAAGATATTGTCACACGGCGAGAATCAGTATTAATATGCTGCGTGATATGTTTCTCGACCGTTTATTTCTCGCAACGGGGGCATAATCTGGCCAGCTCGGTCGCCTGACAGCGCCAGACTTTTTTCAGTGGGGATATCTAAAAAGTCGTGTGTATAATAATAGACCCCGTAATCTTTGACACTTTAAACAAAACATCGTAAACGAAATTGAAACGAAGACGCCCCCCTCCCAGAGTTATAGATTAAGATGTTGTCTTTGTAAATTTTTTATGTTCAACTAATAAAAATTTATTCCATATCAAAAACCGGTAAAGCATTTTGGAATTCCCTGTATAAATCCAATAATCAAGCAGTTCAATCTAACCATAAAAATAACATTTATGTAGCAAATATTTTCCCTTCATCGTTTCAAAGTTTGTTTAATTTGTTTTCTATATTGGTCAGAAATCATTGTAAACATAATACTTCTTAAATACTTTAACGTAAAGTTAGACTAAACGGTGTATATAAGATGTATAAATCTCATAAAATCAGTGCCATTTTTAGGCATGGGCCACCTGGGTCCCGAGGTCCTGGGTGACCCCCAAAAGTTTGTGTGAATGAAAAAATCTTTATTCAATACCTGCATTCAAAGTGCAACTTTTCGTCCCAATTAGTAGAAAGAAAAGTAAGACTTTTTCACCCGCACCTACTTTTTTCCCCTAGGAAAAAAAACTTTTACTTGCCTTAGGGGAAAAAAGTCCTTTTCCCCGCTTTTGCGAAATTCAAATCTCTGAGTTCCGGATGTTTCTAAGAGGCCCGGAAGTGGATCCTAGATGCTCCGGGGGCATCTATCTAATAATTAAAACGATTAGGGACTCGCAGAAAAAGTTTAAAGATTGGCCTAAGTAATAAACTCATGTAATGTTAAAACTAACATATACGGATGTTTTTGGGGGGCTTTTACCTAATTTTTTAGAAAGGATTTAAGTGATGTATACCATGACCCTCCAGGGGCCCCCCTTTTGTAATATCCACTGCAAGATTCAGGATTTTCTTATTCTTGATGATTACCAACGAACGACCATTTTCGAAAATCAAACTGATAAAAAATGAACTGAGAAACAGTATGAGTCAGGAGAGCTTAAAATATTTATCTCGGATGAGCATAGAAAATGAAGTTCTTCAAGAAATTGATTTTCAGGAGATTATCGAAGATTTTGCGTCAAAAAAGCCCGAAAAAACCCTTTGTAATAACTATCTATAATATGTAGAAAATAAATTTGTTAAATATCTGTGTTTGTCTAATTTTTTTTTATTGAGAGGGGGGCCCCCACGAACGACTGTCCCAGGGCCCCGAAAAACTTAAAAACGGCACTGCATAAAATATTCCTTTTGTTTCAAAAAGATAATAATAATAGAGTCATCTCGTCTCGGTAGCCTAAACTACCTGCAAGCTAGCTGTACCGCCGTAGAAGTGCGATAAACTTCTAAAAAAATTCGGGAATTATTTGCTTAGAATCCCTTAAAATTATAGCCCCTCTATTTGAAAATAAAGGTACTTAAAATAACGGCCTACTAGATTCATATAAGCTTGGCTTATACAGTGTCTATCATAAGATCGGATCTATATGAGAAAAGTTCTTAATATTCCAATTTGAAAAAACTTTGTGGGGCAATAGGGAGAAGAAGTGCATACGTCATACCGTGCCTGACGTCATAATTCTTTCCTCGCAACGCGCATGTACTTCAATAAGGCACATTATATTTTCATTTCTGATTATTGATAGTGTTAAAAAGGATGTTTACAAGCTATAAAAACACTTACCCAATGGCTTTCACCCATTGTTGTTTCAATATTTTATTTGTGATAGTACCTATCTATTATTTTAACCTCACAAAGTAGCGTCACGTTTTCTCTTCCAACTGTCAACAGTGTCAAACAAACGGTTTACAGCGAAGTAGAGCGATGCGAACATGCGCGTTGCGAGGAAAGAATTATGACGTCAGGCACGGTATGACGTATGCACTTCTTCTCCCTATATACGCCATGTCAAAGTTGACAGGTGAAATTAGACATCTGTCAAAATCGCTATTAAAAAAAATCGGCGAAAGCTGACCTTATTTGTTAAAATATGGAAAAATTTTATTCAGAAAAAATATTTCTAATGGCATTTTAAGTTCACATACCGAGTTTGAACGAGATATTCCGACATAAGGAAAATTGTTTTTAAACATTTTTTGATACACCCGTAACAAATAACGTTAGTTTTCGCCGATTTCTTTTTAAATAGCGATTTTGACAGACACCTAACATCACCTATCAACTTTGACATGACGTATTTCAGTATTTTTGGAACTCCACAAACTTTTTTCCAATCAGAATATTAAAAAAATTTCCCAAATTAGAAACTCCTTAAAATCTTCAATAACTTGCTCTTATATATTGACTTTTGATTTCGGAAAGACTTATAGAGTGGGACAACAATAAGTAGAAAAAGAAAATTAAGTGTATTCCTTTTACTAACTTTCCAAGAAATCTTCATTGTTTAAACATATTATGTTATAAACTGATCTCGGATATCTTTCAACATTCCGTTCTGTGCCGTCCATGTAATAATATATTAGTAGGTTGCTTCAAAACTGGGAACATGCGTTAGTAATTTTATAGATTTACGCGGCAAATTTACAAACTTTAATAATTATTTTCTCTTAAACCCAAATTCATTCGGCATTTAGGAAAAGAGCATAGTATAGAGATTTGCTCATAGTTTCATTAGGTAAAAAAACTTCGTCAACGTTTAATTGACTTTCAAGATTCATTCAAAAAACATTTTGGAACATATTTTAATTTATTATTATTATTATATATTACATTATATATGTATTTTTCTTCGAGACGTGATGTTTCTAACAAAATGTAAATAAAGATGCAAAAATCAATTATTAAAAAAATATTTTTAAGATGGTCGAAACAATCTTATTAATAACATAACTGTTTAGTCAACATAACCTCAAACTCAAAATTAAATCAACTGTTTATTATAATAATAATAATAACAGTTTCCTTTTATTAATTATTTGAATTCGGCTTCAAAACCCCACAAAATAAAACTCTCTCAAGAAAATCCGATGTAATTGAGTTGCCTACATTTGCTCCGAATATTCATGAAGAATGTGAGCAAATGTTATCTGTTTGCTATAGATGTGAATAAAGAAACACGAGCGGGCAAAGACGTAAAAGATGTAATTCAGGAACGTAATGATAACATAAATGACGTTAAAAAGATTTCACACCACTATGAACGAATTTGTATTGTTTAAGATTACTTTTTACAGAACATTTATAACACCCTAAATTACACTTAAATGGTTTCTCATCACGATGAGTAAGTATGTTTTTTGAAGACGACATTATGGATGACATTTATAATCGCATAAATTACACTAAAATGGTTTCTCACCACTACGAGTGAGCATGTGTTTTTTAAAGATGAATTTGTAGAGAACATTTATCATAGCATAAATTACACTGAAATAGTTTCTCACCACTATGATTAAACATGTGTTGTTTAGACTACTTTTTACAGAATATTTATAGGTAGGCTCTTATAAGAAAAAAGCTGCGAAGTAGTCTTCATCGTCAGTTTCCGTAACAACCCAAGTGGTAGGTCTTACACTTAAATGTGTTACTAGCCATTCAGTCAACGTTACGAATATAAAATCGGCTTGCGCTGTAACTTTTTTCTTATAAGAACCGAACTGTATAATCGCATAAATTAAACTCAAATGGTTTCTCATGGTTTTTTAAGATAAATTTACACAGAACATAATAGCATAAATTTCACTGAAATGGTTTCTCACCGCTATGATTAAACATGTGTTGTTTAAGACTACTTTTTACAGAACATTTATAATCACAAACATTACACTCAAATGATTTCTCACCACTGTGAGTGAGCATGTGGTTTTGAAGATGACTTTTTTGAGAACATTTATAATCGCATAAATTACACTCAAACGGTTTCACACCACTATGAGTGAGCATGTGTCTTTGAAGATGAGCTTTTCGAGTACATTTATAATCGCATATATTACACTTAAATGGCTCCTCACCACTATGATTGAGCATGTGTTGTATAAGACTACTTTTTACAGAACATTTATAATCGCATAAATTACACTCAAATGGTTTGTCACCACTATGAGTGAGCATGTGTTGTTTAAGATTACATTTTACAGAACATTTATAATCGCATAAATTACACTCAAATGGTTTCTCACCACTATGAGTGAGCCTGTGTTGTTGGAGATAACTTTTTCGAGAACATTTATAATCGCATAAATTACACGCAAATGGTTTCACACCACTATGATTGAGCATGTGTTGTATAAGACTACTTTTTACAGAACATTTATAATCGCAGACATTACACTCAAATGATTTCTCGCTACTGTGAGTGAGCATGTGGGTTTGAAGATTACTTTTTTGAGAACATTTGTAATCACATAAATTACACTCAAATGGTTTCTCACCGCTATGAGTGAGTATGTGTTTTGTAAGACTATATTTCACAGAACATTTATAATCGCATAAATTACACTCAAATGGTTTCACACCACTATGAGTGCGCATGTGTTGTTTAAGATTAGTTTTTAGAGAACATTTATAATCGCATATATTACACTTAAATGGCTTCTCACTATTATGATTGAACATGTGTTGTTGAAGACTACTTTTTACAGAACATTTATAATCACATAAATTACACCTAAATGGTTTCTCGCCACTATGAATGATCATGTGTTGTATAAGATTACTTTTTAGAGAACATTTATAATTACATAAATTACATAAAAATGATTTTTCACTAGTATGGATCAACATGTGTCTTTTGAGTTTCGCTTTATAAAAAAACATATGATGACATAAATTACATTCAAATTGTTCTCCAATTTTGTGAGTGCACATGTGTTCATGATAATCAGTTTTCTGTGAAAATTTAATCTTACAAGTTTTACAGAATATTTTTCTAAAGCTATTGACTTCATATTTTTGTGGAATACTGGTATTATTGAAAAGTTCCCCCGCACACTCGGTGTTCGTTTTAATTTCATTTTGGATAGTGCAATCTTCCATGACTTCAAATTCCATTTTGATATCTGCTTCGTTTTTTATTAGTTCAATTGCCTCATCATCCTCCATTGTCTGTTTATGGAATTGGAACAACCTGTAATAAACAAAAATAAGTTTGTATGAAAAGTTTAAAGTTTTAATGCGAAAATCAACACCACCTCTCACTCCTGAATTGAAAAAAAAATATAAGAGAATTGGACGCACTAAATTAATTAAACAAAATCATTTATTTATGTTAAATTTTTATTGTGTAATGAGACCAATGACGCGTTGAGTATATAGAGCAGATATAATAGAGAGCTATGTAGAGCAGTGTTGCCAGGTAGGAAATAAGTATATCCCCATTCCCCAGATAGAGTCTCTAGAATTTCACCTGTATTCCTATAGGTAGCAGGGGCTGAACCCTTAACCTGATATAGGTTCCGAACGCTACAATTGTAAATTTTTTTCGAGATGAAATTTGTTTGTAAATATTCAGTGCTACCAAAATGTGACCTAACACTTTTTTAGTCAATTTACAGACTATTGGCCAAATTCTAGTTTTATAGTAGGTATTCATTCAAAGGCAAAATTAGTAGTAAAAGTAGATACTCACAGCAGCGGATCCACAGACGGATGTCATACGATTGGTCGGTTTGAGTCAAATCGACCAATCCGCTGCTGTGAGTACTTACCTTAAAAGTAGATCTAGTATCAACTTTAACTCATTAAGAAATGGGTATGGTAGCGCTGTTGGGAAATGGATGGAGAATGTTGAACTATTTTTTTTTATTTACCAGTAAAACCGAAATGTGGAACCGAAAAATACCGGTTCCTTCGAAAATTTATAACGGTTCGGGTCCTCATCTTAACTTTAACACGAATTTTAGTAAGGGTTCCGATTTCGGTTTCGGTTCTTTAAAAGTAATCGATTCCGGTTCCGGTTCCGATTCCGGTTCTTTTGGGTTCCTGTTCCAGTCCCTGATAGATAGTAAAATCGTCCCAATTTTACCAAAAAAATCTGTAAGTACAAACGCGGTTAAAAATGGCAACATCAGCATTAAGCAAGTTAACGCTTTTTTATAATTTTACACACTCTCATGTTATGAATGAGTAACTTAATAATATATATTATGTAATTAGGAGATCAAGCGATACTTTAAATCCAAGAAGATGTATTATAACGCCGAGGCGCCAGCCGTGGCGTTATATTATCTTCGAGGATTTAAAGAAGCTTGATCTCCGTATTGCATAAGTTGTTTTATTTTATTTCGTATTTCAATCTTAATTTCTCCCTTTTAAAATCCATCCGAATTTATCGCATAAAGAAGCAAGTTGTGTCATCATACGCGTAACCAAGGAGATAAAAAGCAGCATGCCACGTGTGGCTATAATGCAACATCAAATTATTTACGTTGCCAACAACAACGGAGATCAAGAACGTCTTGAACTCCGGTGTCATTGACAACGGAGATCAAGATATACTTTATATTACTAATTGTGGTATATAAACAATTGTTTGAAATTGAATTGTTGAAATGAAATAAAGGTTATTTAAACGTCAGAAACTTTGAAAACAACTGTCAAATATATCAAAAAATATTATGACATTAGCAATCTCGACTTTTAACACAATACACCCATTTACAACAGCAAAAAACTGGCGTTTCCGTTTTTTTGCCGCTGTAGTACCTAGTTTTATCTTATATTCGTGAGCCTTGAGTGCTAAAAAGTTAAATGAATTTTTGGGAAACCTGTACTTAAGTGTTACAAAAAACCAACAATTACAAAATAGCATTTAAAGCCAACATGAATGCTTTCTCATTCTTATTTAATGCTAAAGACAGAACACAGGATACCATGAAATCGGGCATTTACAGTTTGAATTGTTCTTTTATAGTTCAGTATATATTGGATAAACACTCGAAATTTTGACAAAAGCTATAAAGAGCACGTGCGTTATTACAGAAATAAACATTCCGAAAAATCTAATTACTCCAAACACCTTTTAAAAGTGAATAACATAATGACTCCCCAAGCTTTTGAAATATACAAACACAAACTCTGTGTTGTGAAAACTATATTTTATTTTTATCTTTTTATCTAGTTATCGACGTGTTTGTTTAAATTCATATTACTTTTGATAATGACAGCTTAGCTGTCGAAACAATATTGTCAGGTTATATTTTAATAAATATTGCGAAACTTTTTATTAATCTTTATTTATTTTATCATTAAGTGCAATAATTTTACCAGTGGTGTGCGGTGAGAATTTAGGCTAGGGAAGCAACCACGATTTTAATTATAATACACCTAGGTACAGGCGCGGATTAATGGGGAGAGAATAATTCCCCCCTCCCCAATTTAGAAATAAGTATACATAGAATAGAAACAAATAATGTTTGTTTAATTATTATTTATTAAAATAATTATTTTTCCAAAAATTTTCCCCTCAAAATACTTCTCTGGATCCGCCCCTGCTAGGTACAGTAAAAAACAGTGTTATAATTATTAAACTTAAAAGTTTTTCAAAGAACAACTTTTACACTTTATACTTATGGAATTTGTCGACTATTATTCTTTATTTTAAAAAACTACTAAACTATGTATTTATACTGCAACTCGATTTTCCGGTCTTTCTTAGCAAAATACTAGTGCAGATTTTAATCTTTGTTGTTAAATTTGAAAGTTCTGGTTTTGATCTGCCTTTCTTAATAATTTGTAATTTCTCCCCAAAACTCTATGCGGAAAATTCTTTATTAATAATTTACAAACTGAACAAAAAAATCGACCCGTTCAGATGTATCGAATCTACTCGAACCTTCCACCGAAGCAGCTGAATTTGCAGTCGTGACGATAATGCAATTTTAAATTTGCATACAGGCAAACTAAATAGAATTATTTGTCTTTAAAAAAATCCAACTTATATAAATTGAAATAATAAAATGCGATAAAATACAGTCTCATTCGCAGATTTACATTACTTAAGTAACATTAAACGTAATAACAAACACTAAATAGAACAAAGAACCAAATTATAATAAATAAACATTTGGGCATGAAGCACACTAACAATAACGGCCAAGCAATGCTAAGCGCATCGTCTACTATACGACCACGCCAGCTGATACACGCCAAGGCTATTTAAGAGAAGAGCAGTTATAATAAGCAGTGCTTATATGCAGTGTATGTAAAACACATTTGAATCGGTATTACCTTTCCGTGCAAGGTTAATGAGCCTAATTTAAAATAGTACTCTAAATAATTATACTTTTTGCTGTACGTAATTGATATTAATATTAATTGATATTAAATATTACAAATTTAAATAAACGATAACCATAATTTTATAAAAATATTTTTGTTAGCATTGGTTATTATTTTTAATAAATTCTCAGTTTTAATACCACGAGAGCAAACGAAAATAATCGATTATACCTACCGAGCGACGAGACGTATTCTGCGAAACACCACGACAGCGTAGCTGGAGTGGTGTTTTAAGGAATACGTCGTGTCGCGAGGTAGGTATAAGATTATTTTCGGTTGCTCTAGTGGTATTCGATACGATTATATAACAAATAAAATTTAGAATCAACTATTATTTTTATTGGTATTAATATGCTTTTTTGATGCTTTTTTGACAGATTAATTTAATTTATTGCATGCACAGGTATGTCGATGACTTCAAAATAATTGTTACTCTGACAACGATTGCTTGAACCAATAGTGTTGCAGGCTTGGAAATATCGAAACGATTATACAACGTCGTGAAGCGTATATTCACTTATCTATATGTGGTAACTAGGATAATTCGCAACTACTATTGGCTAATTTTATTATGAGTTGTATAATCAAGGGAATCTTCGCTTCCATTGCTTCCATGCACCGCACGCCACTGAATTTTACATTGCAATAGAAGCTGATTACTTATATATTGATTCATGAATATAAAATAAATTCATATGTACTTTTTAACATTAAATTGTAATAACGTTTCTTGAAATATTTTCTCCTTGCTTGGTTCTTTTAATTTTTTTAGAAACTGGACAAATTTCATATTGTATAATTTGTATAACCTCTCGTCCAAGTGTGGAATGTGATCTAACTTAAAATGATTCTTAAGTCACACAGTATGTATAATTTCAGTTCCAGCAGAACGTACAAAACAGATCCCAGCAAACATTGGTGAATTTAAAATGGTAATTTAGATTTCTTTTAAAGTTGATTTAATTTTAATTTTGTTTAAGTTAGTTTAAAATCAATTTAGTCATAATATATAATAAATTAAAAAAAACGAAAATAACGTTAATTTAATGTAAAGCCTTATTCACGTTAAATTGGTCAAAAATGTTTATTTTTGCACATCTGACAGCTGTAGGTTTTAAAAGCGTCGGTAAGTTCGTATTTTAGTTTTCAGTTCAATGTTGCACTATAACCTACAAATTATAGATTGTCCATTTGGAAAGAAAACAGTTACACAAAACTCTCTTGTTAAACGCGAAAGTGGTTCCAGTTGAAGAAGTAAGAAGTTTTTTAATGATGCTTATTTTAAACCATAGAAAAAATCACAAAAACATATTTTGAAGCCAACAGATGTTAATATTGATATCAAATCAATACTATATAAAGTTACAATGATTCTATTGAAGAAATCAAAACAATTTGGCATAAGTACTTAACAGTACTTGTTCTTGCTTTGCCGCTACAGGCTGGCCAGCAGCATGTAAACATATTGGAGCATTGTGTTATTCTCTTGACTATTCAACTCACATGTCATTTATTAAAAATTGACCAATTAAAATGCAGCATTTGATATTTTTAATCCAATGAAAATGAATTGTATCGATAATTCTCACTAGTGAAAATTAGGTTTTCATCAAATATAGTTCTACTATGAAAATTAGGTTTTGATATGTAATACTGAGCGCCATAACGACCTTTAAATTTAGTTACTAGGTGAACTTCCCTTCTTGTACGTACGTTTTCCCAAAATTTGCATTCACCATTAGCTTATACAGGTTAGATTCAAAATCGTTAGTTGCTTTAGCACGTAAATCTGTATTTAAATCGATGTAAGGTTTAAGCCACGCTGACTGATTGAATTCTAGAATTCTATGTATTTTTGTAAGTACTAAACCTTCTCTTATGCATTGCTTCAAGTTACGGTAATGTAGGACGTATTTTTCTTTCGGATATAAAGTTGTCATTAATTTTGGATATTTTCCATTTTCCGGGATACGGTTTTCCGGGCAAAATGGCAAATCTTTGTGAGCATCGTGAATAGCCTCAGGATAATCCAAATTAACCTCAAGGACATAACCTACTTTATTGTTATCAGCTATAAAACAAACATCAAAATTTTCTATCTTCATCAGTCAACCACCTAAAATTACCTGAGGGTAAATACTCGCTTTGTGCATGTCCGTAAAGATTATTTTTGTCTAGGTAAAATAAAAAAGTTTCAGGTAAATTGGGATTATAGTTTGACATATACCTATTATTAGCTTGACTAAAACGTTTAACTACCTGACAAAGACCGACACGTATTCCTTTTTCAAAGAAAAGAAGCATGTCCACGTCAGTTAATAACTCTAAAGTAATGTTTGTATACTTTAGCATGCAATCCCAGGTATAGCCAGGTAGTGTGTAATAGTGTGCAGGATCAAGTCCATAGGTTTTAATACAATTTTTTCTAAAATTTTCAAACACATCCGCCAATAACAGAACATCGGTTTTTAGGTAAAGGTCACTGTATTCGCCTAAATTTTGACAATTAAAAGAACTCCACACATTTTTCGCATGTTTGTATTGGTCTTCTGTAACAGATTCTTCATTTAAACTGCTATAAAAATCTTGTATTATAGGTAAAGACGAGTTATTTAATTTCTCCTCACTATCTAGATATTCATAAGGAAAAACACCCTTTTTCATTAATAATTTTAATTTTTCTCTATCTAAATGACTATTTTCTTTTTTTAAAGTTACAAAATCTTGTTCCTGCAAATAACTAGCTAATTGATCTAAGGAGGAATTTAGAAATCGGAATGAATCGATAAATTTAAATGTAATACCGCTATCTTTATAGTTTTTCCTAACTGAAATATACTTTTCTTTATTTAAAGGTATCACCCCTATTTTACCGGGAAATATACTACAAATATCTTTTATTACAAAATGACAAATCATAATTAGTAAAATTATGAAATATAATAGGAATCACAGGTTTGATTTGAAAATTAAGATTGCAAATATTGTGGGCTATACCTCGAAAAGCGCCAGTAATATGACAATGATGACGCACTTTTTTATCTGTAGGTGAAAAAGGTTTTTTGCCAATGTGGCAAGTGTCAGAATCGTACGAGGAAGAAGAGAAATCTTGCTGATGCTGCATAGATTTATTAGCAAAAAATAATTGCCTTTGATTATTAGCAATATTCTCTAACTCCTGAGCGAACCATTTTGCACAATCCTCCCCTCTAAACTGTCTATAATAGGATAAATTATCATCAAATGAGCAATGAAAATAATAAGCTATGCTAAAAGCCTCATGATGATTGTATTTATATGTATTAGTATTTTTCTCAGGATCAATTTTTTAAAGAAAAGATTCAATGTCAGCGTAAATAGTAAACGGAACCTTTTGTTGATTACAATAATTTTTAAAGTACAGCCATTTTCCACGTTCATTGGGAAGTACAACTTTACACTTATTTTGATTTTGACAATCTTCATAATGCGCTTTCATTTGCACTTCACAATTAAAGTAACATAAACATCTATCATAAATAATTTGTTTTCCATTATGTTTCGATATTTGTTTGCTGACTTGTCACAATCATACAATCATATTTAATTGTCCTTTTATTTGTATTCTTTTTATTTGTGTTTAACTCTCTTTCTCCGTCCGTATGAAGTAGATCAATCGTTATCTCCATTAATAAACAAGAACGCATAGTTCGCTATTTTTTCATATATATCTTAAATAAAACACTTTTTTGTCCGAAAATTAATAGGATAACAACCGTAAGGTTTCTTTCTAATTCCTACAAAAATCTCATAGATATACGAGATATACTTTCTGAGAAAAAAAATATTTAACTCACTCTCATTGAAATTCTCCCTAAAAATGGGTACCTCTTATAATGTATCGTCCGATAAAAACAAAAGTTTACCAGTTAGAAATATGATATTCTACTGTTACATGTAGAAATAAATTTACTATTTGCTCGTGTTTAAAATATCTAAATCGGTTCAGTAGTTCCCGAGCAATACGCTTTCAAAGTCAGAAGACTCTAGAAAAAAAATGGATAGTAGTCCAGTAGCTTTAAATATCTTTTAAAAGAATATCTAATAAATAAATGTGTTTATTCGACTAATGAGTTTCTTGAATAGAACCTATGACTTTAGTTTTATATAACAATGTTCCACTGCGATTTTGACGAGCGTCTCGCGCCACATACGATCAGACGTTTATTTGACATCGCAGGATTTGACAATAGGGCAATCCAACCAGCTGTCAAATAAAATTCAATATGGCTGCTGGATGACAAACAAAGGTTTGTTGTGTATGGCGTTGAAGTAACTTATAAATAATTTTAGTTATATTTGTAGAACAATAGTTATTTATGGTAGAAGTGAGTTAAGTAAGATATTATCCACGAACGAAAAATTTACCCTCCAGGGCCGGCAGGCCCGAGAGGGTTAATTTTTCTGAGCGTGCCAACTCACGCGTGCCATACAAAATTTTATCCAACACCTCTTTATTTAAGTTTAAACATCGAATTTGCAATGTATAGTTAGTCTGTAGTTTTATCTAACACCTCTATATAAATACCATGTTTACTATGGTCATTTTAAATAAGGAAAGTGATTGTTTACTTTTATGTTACATTATAACCTACGTTGCCCTTAAGCAACGTGGGTTATTTTTAAAAAACTCACTCCTTCAAAGATAACAACCAATCCCCAGCTTACATTGCATAATATTATTAAAATCCAGTCATCGTGCTAGAGTATTAAATTTATTACTGTCAAGACTTCAGACTAACTATAAATTGCAAATTCGATGTTTAAACTTAAATAAAGAGGGGTTGGATAAAATTTTGTATGGCACGCTTGAGTTAAGGATATTATCCACTCAGAAAAATTAACCCTCTCGGGCCTGCCGGCCCTCGAGGGTAAATTTTTCGTTCGTGGATAATATCTTACTTAACTCACTTGTACCATAAATAACTATTAAAATGCCTTAATTTTGTGCAGTAGTTGGGTGTACCAATAGATCAAACAGAGATGTAGTTAGATTTTTTAGAATTTCCGCTGTTACTGCATATAGTTAAACATAAACAACATCTAAACGATTTAGCTGTTGAAGGAAGAAGACAATGGCTAAATGCTATTAAACTGGTAGATGTAGCTGATTTGACTAGCTCTGTAGAGTGTAGAATACGGAGTGGCCAACCTTACAAATAAATTCTTAGATCAAATTAACATATTGCCACAAAAAAACAAAAAAGTAACTACATTTATTGGCAAAATTATCGTGGAAAAATTGAATGTCGTCACTACAGATAAAGTTGATCAATTTTAGGGATTCTTTAAGGTATTTCACAGATTTCTGAAAGAAAATGCCAAAATTATAGACAATGCTGTATGCGGTTATGAACATGTCACTTTATTGTAAAACGTCACAGGTATCTCTGATACCTGTAGACTGTAGATTTGATTGGCACAGGTGACATTTGCTGAAGTTATTTCTTATTTACATGTTTTTCGTGAGTGTTATAGTGTTTCGATAATAATAAGCAACAGTTAATAATAATAATGATCAATAATAACTGGCAGAAAATCGCAATTTTACCTAATATAATACATATTAATATTATGTCAGTATAAGGGAAGACACTGCATTCGCAGTCTCATCAGTTATTCCTGAATTTACTAAACTAGTTCGAGAGGGAAAAAGGAAATCGTGAAAATTTACTTCCTTTATCTTGTGTACAAGAGGTAAGAAACGTTAATTATTATTTATGATCATATTGTACTATAATTGTTTATTTATTGCAGCGAGCAGCTGAGGCTTTAAAAATTTGTATTTCAACTGTTAAAAGGGCCCGTAGTAGAAACCAGCGAGTTTTATCGAGTCCTGGTAAAAAAAAGACAACGCAAGAAGTTGAAAACTGCAGGCCTAGCAAGTTCTTCTAAAATGATCGCCAGAGAAACTGTATATATAAGTGAAAGTAAGACGTTTGATATTTTTTTATTTTATAAAGTCTGTTTTGTATAGTTTCAGAAAAAGCGAACATACAGAACGACAGACAGATAGACGCTGCGTTTTATGTATTAATGTATAATAAATATGCAAGAGAAGAGATGGATAAGCAAAAATAGTGTTAATTCTATTATAATTAAGTACTTTAATAGCATTTAAGTTGATTAAAATATTGAATAGCAGAGTTTTGTTAAATGTAAAACTGTATTTGAAAAGAATATATTTCTCCATATTGAAGGTGTTATAGTGTTACAAAGGTTATTATCAGAAGGAAAATAGGGGAAAGAAGATGGCGAGCAACAGTGCGGACGTGTCAAGTTTGTCTCCTCAAATCTGTGAAACTAATACGTTAAAAAAGCGTGTGATTTGTGAAAAATGTGGTACTTTTTACCATAATAGTTGCACTACCAGATTAAAAAAGTGTAAAACGACAGAAAACAAAGGTGTTATAATTTGTTGCGATAACGGTGGAGATAACCTTGATATAGAAGCGCTTGGTGCTGACGAAATATCTATCGGCGCAGGCTTCGACGAAGCAAAGATAATTGACAAACTACGAAGTGCGTAGTAATGCACAAATTTGTGAAAATAATAGTGAATTTAGATTGCTTAAGGTAATCATAAATAACAAAAATATATTAATTAAGGAATTATATGATAAAATACAATTACTAAAGGACAAAATAAATCTTTTAGAAATCATAAATTCAACGAAGCAAACATGCGGAGGTGCGAAAGAGGTTATAATTAAAAACAATGTAAAATGCCTGGTTTATACAGTCATTAATGCCTGGTTTATACAGTCATTAACAACTAAGACATTATCACTGGTCATTATCATTATGTAACTAAAGAAAAGTAGACCGGTTTATACAGCAATTATAAATTAATATTTACGCGTGCGCATACTGCCATGAGTTCGCATTACCGCCATAAATATTTGAATTTTTCGAGGGCAACTGCATGATAATGTAGTGGCTAACCTGTTTCGTTTCCCAGCAGGCATGCGCACTTGCGATTGTCATTATATCATTATCAGAAAAATTAAAATTGTACCAATTCTTAATTCGTAGTTAATTATAGTTAATGATATTAATTTCTTAGTGAGTTGTATAAACCGATCTGAGTAAACACCATCTTTTAATTCTCAGCTGTTTAGTGACAGTGATAATTTCTTAGTTGTTAATGACTGTATAAACCAGGCATAACAACTAAGAAATTATCACTGTCACTAAACAGCTGAGAATTAAAAGATGGTGTTTACTCAGATCGGTTTATACAACTCACTAAGAAATTACTGTCATTAACGGTAATTAACTACGAATTAAGAATTGGTTCAATTTTAATTTTTCTGATAATTATACAAGGTCAATCGCAAGTGCGCATGCCTGCTGGAAAACGAAACAGGTTAGCCACTACATTATCATGCAGTTGCCCTCGAAAAATTCAAATATTTATGGCGGTAATGCTAACTCTTAGCAGTATGCGCACGCGTTAATATTAATTTATAATTGCTGTATAAACCGGTCTACTTTTCTTTAGTTACATAATGACAATGACCAGTGATAATGTCTTAGTTGTTAATGACTGTATAAACCAGGCATTAGTTGTTAATGACTGGATAAACCAGGCAAAAAAGACTACTCAAAAAAATGAATTAGTACAAAATGAAATAACAAATCACGCATTAACTATTAATAAAAAGACGGAAGTTAGAAACGAAATGGGTAAAACCAAAGTGATAACACAGAAAGAATTAAATATGGCTTGCGAGGCAGCAAAAACACAGCAAGTAGGTATTAAAAAATGTTCTTTCTCTAAAAGATTCAAGGCGGACGAATCAAACATTCATAAATCTGCAGATAAGGTAAAGCCAGATAAAATAAATAAGTCTAACGAAAGAAAACAAAATGTAATTATCGGTCACAAACCGATTACAAATGAAGAAGACAAATTAATTGGTGCACCAAAAAAAGTATGGCTACATTTAGGAAGGATAAAAAACAGGGACAATTCGGAGGTTACGCAAGATAGCATAAAAACTTATTTACAAACAAATGGTGCAAGCAACATAGAAGTATATAAGCTTAATACAAAGGGCAAACATAATACTTTTAAACTTGGAGTACAATGGGAAATGTATCCAACTTTAACGAATCCAAACTACTGGCCAAAAGGTGTGGTCATCCGAAAGTTTATTTTTAAAGAGAAAGCTCAACACAGGGCCGAAGCCCAACCTGAGTTTTTTCGAAGCAAATAATAAACTTAAACTCTCCGACAGTGCCTTTTTAAGTGCTATACATATAAATATCCAGAGTTTAAATAATAAAGTGGACCAGTTAAATTTATATTTGGACAAATTTAACTATAATGTAATTTGTTTGACGGAACATTGGTTGTCGGAAAGTAATATAAAATCTGTTAACATTTTAGGTTATAAAATTGCTTCTTTCTCTTGCAGATCTGATTATGTTCATGGAGGAGTAGCTATATTCATTAAAGAAAATATACTCTATAAACCAATTGATTTAAACCTGTATAATATAGAAATGCAAATTGAAGTTTGTGGTATCTTTCTTCAATCTTTAAAAGTAATTTTCATATGTATTTATCGTCGAGGTAAAGGTAACTTTAATACTTTTTTAGCTTCACTGGAAGGTATCTTGTCAGAGGCCTATAGCGAATGTCAACAGATTGTGATTCTCGGCGATTTCAATCTAGAATTCAGGACGGAGTCATCTAAGCTGTCCGATCTTCATTGCATCCTAAAACAATATGGAATGGAGGTAACGATCACTGATCCTACGAGACCAAATCATAGAAGTAACCCCTCTTGCATAGATAATATTATTACGAATTTAAATCCAGACCTTTACAAGTCGGTTGTTGTAGATCCATGTCTGTCGGATCATTTTGCCCAAATCATTGAAATCAAGGCAGTTTTACCTGTTCCTAATCAAACTCTGCACAGATGTATTACATTATCTGGATTAGGGAAGTTAAAAGAACAGCTCTGCCTGGTAAATTGGGGTATATTTTCAAACCCAAACCATGATGTTAATTACTTAGCAAATTTTCTTATTCTAGTTTTTGAATTCCTTATACCAAAGTGCTTTCCATTAAAAAAAGCAAAGCAAAATGGGCAAAGTCCAGTTAATTGGTTCAACGAGTCACTCAAAATTATGAGAGAAAAGCTATTAACTCTAAGTACAATTTACAAATGTACAAATTCCCCCATGGATCTTAGAAATTTCCAATCATACAGAAATTCCTACAAGAGCGAACTTAGCAAAGCAAAGAGCGAAGCTTATGGTTCATTCATTTCCAATTCTTCAAATAAACCCAGAGATAGCTGGAAGTTAATAAATCACATAAGAAATAAAACAAACTCAACATATCCAGGTATTGACTTAAATCCCGATGACTTCAATGATTATTTTTTAAATATTGCAGATCAGGTCATCAGTACAAATCGACAATCTTCATTGTCATATGAGGACTGTATAAAAGATGCACCTATAGTAAGAAGTTCCTTTCTTCTGGCTCCAGTAACAGTAAATGAAGTCTTCTACTCGGTAAAACAACTAAATACCTCCAACTGTTTTGATATTTATAACATAAATAGCAAAATCATTAAAGAGGTTATATCTGAAATAGTTTCACCTCTAACAACTATCTTTAACTTAGCTTTTAGTTGTGGAATATTTCCCGATGCTTTCAAGATTTCTAAAGTACTTCCTCTTTTTAAAAAAGGGGATCCAAATAATCTGACAAATTATCGTCCTATTTCCATCATCCCAGTCTTTGGAAAACTTATGGAGATTATCCTAAAAAATAGATTAGTAGACTATCTGGAAGAAAACTCTTTACTTAATGCAAGTCAATTTGGTTTTAGAAGAAACCATAGTACTATTCAAGCCGTAAGTGGGGTTGTGCGGAGCATAGTCGAGAGCTTCGAAAATGGTGAGATTGCGGAACTTACAATGTGTGACCTTACCAAGGCGTTCGATTGTGTCTCACATAACATCCTGATTGAGAAATTAAAATATTATGGACTAAGTAATTTAACTATTTGTCTTTTAGGCTCATACCTGACCAATAGGAAACAAACCGTGTATACAAGCAAACGTTATTCTATTTCAAGGGACATTAAACACGAAGTTTTTCAAGGTTCTGTTTTAGGGCCCCTGCTATTCATTATGTACATAAACAATTTTCATCATTTTACGCTGCCAGTCAGTTGCATTCAATTTGCAGACGACACCAGCATAATAGTTAGTCACACCGATATTGACCAATTAGCTAAACTATCAACATCTACATTCAAGCGAGCAGAGTCCTGGTTTAATGCTAATAAATTAAGCTGTAACCAAAATAAAACCAAGAAACTTGTCTTCTCAACAAATCATATATACTCAAAGGGTGAAAATGCCACTTTATTGGGTATCATCCTGGATGATAGCTTAAATTGGGCATCACATATCTCCCATGTAAGTAAAAAATTGGCTAGCTCCATATTTTTATTAAAAAACCTAAAAAAATGTTTAAACTTTGATTCATTGATGACTTCTTATTTCTCCCTATTTCAGTCTCACATCAACTATGGTGTAATTCTATGGGGAAATTCTTCAAATGCTCATAAGATATTTATACTTCAGAAACAAGCCATCCGTACCTTAGTTAATGCTGGAAACAGGGAATCCTGTAGAACGCACTTTACAATCCTGGGTATTTTACCTGTCCCTTGCCTATTCATAAAAGCCACACTTTTAGAAATACAAAGAAATCAAAATCTATTTGAAATGGCATCAGAAGTTCATAAGTATGGAACCAGATCTGCTAGTCTTCTTAGAAAACTACAATTACACTTTGACAAATCTATCAAAAATACAATCAATATCGATCTATATAACAAGATCCCACAAGAAGTAAAAAAGCTAAATTTCAAGAAATTTAAAACATGTATTGATAGATACTTGCTCAAATTTTGTTTTTATAGTATTGATGAATATAGCAACTCTGCTTTCATTGTACAAGATTTTATGTGATAATACTATTGTGATTTTTTTTCTCTTTGATTGTTATATGTATACATTGATATGTTCTTATATATTGTTACTTACTTTATTATGACTTGCTATAAACACTATTGTGTAACATAGTTAAATAAAAATATTATTATTATTATAAATGAGTTAATTTCTTAAATATAAGTAAAAGTGATTTCTTGTTTTTTAGTACTTGGTAGTTCTGTAAAACTAGAGAACGTACAGTACTAATAGGTATTCGCGAAAATCTAATTCTTAGTTTCCTACTGAAAATGTTTTAAAACTTTCCAAAACAAGTATCTATGTTAAAAATCTAAAAGAAGGTTACAAACGTCCAACATTCCTTATCCCTAACCTCAAAAAATTACCTGCTATGACATTTTCGTAAACACGGTAAAAATCAATAATTGTCAAACTATGGATGCTGATTTGACTAGGAATTTTTTTATCTTATACCACACAGAGAGCATCGATGACCAGCGTTCATCTTTAGTTGGACGGATAATACAGATATGATATCGAGGGATATTTGCTTTTTGGAAGTTATACGTATGTGTTGTATATATGACTAGATGACAGATATAAAGAATTCTTTCACTTTTCTTTTAAACATTTTTAATTAACCCTTTGATGTGTTCAGGCAATTGATTATAAAGAATAATTCCATTATAAAAACTTGAATTTTTTGCTTTTGATGGATTTCTTTGACTTAAAGAAAAATTATTGTTAAACCTAGTATTGTGATTGTGAATATCATTTACTAATATTAAATTATCAGTCAAATATTGTAATAACCCTAATTTCATTTTATGTACAAAAACAACATGAATTTTAATAAAAGTTTCAATGTTAACCCTGATGTACTCATGTATTCCACTCTAGTATATCTATTGCAATTAAGTATTACTCTCATTGCTTTATTTTGTAGAAGTTATAACTTATTCAAGTCTCCTTTATTCCCCATAAATAAAATAGTAGCATCAAAACAAAAATGTATTAGTATTATAGTATTAAAAACCAATCTTTTTGATCAAGTTGTCAAATAATCACTACATCTTCCCAAAACCCCATTTCTTTGAAAAAATCTTTTTACAAATGTAATTAATGTGTTCATCAAATTTTAATTTTTTATCAATAATACCCAAATATTTGACTTTACTGTTTCTACGATCTCAACATTAACTCCAAAATTATTAAAAACTTCTAGATATGCACTTCCTTTACCAATAATTAACAATTTAGTTTTATTTCACTTTGAATACCAATATTATCCCTCCCACTAATGTACTCAACCATGTTGTCAGCAAATAAAATTTACATTTATAATGACATTACTAACATCGTTAATATATAGACTAAACAAAAGGGGTCCTAAAATACTCCGTTGCGGTACCCGGTATATTAATGTTAAGTGAAAACTGTGTAAATATATCTTTTACAATAAAAAAGATGAACTAGAAATTGTACTTGTTTATTTAAAAATGTTTAAAACTACACTTCAACTTAAAATTATATTTAAATGTTCATATTCATCATTGTATAATTCCTTGTAAGGATTTACAGGAATATATCTTAGAAGTGATTCTACGATCTCACTTGCAAAAGGTTCCGTAACACGTTCCAGATCGGCACTACTTCAAGCATTGCGTATGTCCAAAAGTAGATTTATTGTTTGGCTTTCATTAAGAAGCGCAATGTCTCCCACATTAACTGTAGCACTAGCAATACTTCTGCCGAAGGTCAAACACAAAATGAATAAATCAGAAATATGTTTAAGAAAACAGGATAGGTAATATTAAATATAAATATAATGAGAATTCAACAATAACAATTCAGACAAAAACAATAATTACATTTACATAAATATTAAATATCTAATTAAAAATATTAAAACTAATATAGCATCCTGTTAATAGGAAAAATCAAATTACGAAGTGTATGTATGGTCGAACCTTGTATGAATGTTTATAGTAACATCTGTTTTATTTAAAAGACTAGCCAAAATAATATTTTTTAGCAGGATTCGTTGTAATTCTTCTTTTATTAAACCAGCATCCCGAATATCATCTAATATGTGTACAAAAGTTGCGCCTTTTAATTTATCTAGAACTCAATAAATTGTTTACTAAATTATGGTTTTTAAATAAGGGCATGTATACATACTTGCAATTTTAGCTCTTGTTTCTTTGTTTTAAAAAACAGACAATGTCAAGTGAGCGACCTACATGGGTTATCCAAAACTTCACCAGAATAAGTCCCTCGCTTTTAGTCAAAACTTCCATCCTTGAAGGACAAGCTTTTCCAATTTTATTTATTCCTTCGCTTTTAAAATGTCTTACACCTTTCCCCTTGTTTATGTAATTATAGGAGCAATGACAGTTGTAAAATTCTTTCTTACTGCCATCGGCTAATAATTTAAATGAAGTATGAAGAACATACAACGACAAATTGCTTTCCTGGATTTGGTCTTTCCTTCGATGAAATGCTAGAAAATTGATTGAAATTAATGGTTATATACATTGATATGTTCTTATATACTGTTACTTTTTTTATGACTTGCTATAAACACTATTGCGTAAGATAGTTAAATAAAACATTATTATTAAATCCAGGAGCTTACCTGAAGAAGATTCAAACTGAAACTCATTATACCCAATTTCCACTTTATGTACAGTGATCATATGTTTTCTCAAATCTTATAAATAAAACGAAAACGAAACTTTCCTTTTAAATAGGTTAGGTACAAGTACTACATTGTCAAATCCTGCGATGTCAAATCCAGCGATATCAAATCCTGCGATGTCAAATTAACACCGGATCACATGTGGCACGAGACGCTCATCGATTTTGTTACATTCATTTAAGTGTAGATCATTGCTTCTCATTAACTGTTCTTTTTGTGTTTTTTTTCACAACTTTAATATGTTGTATATTTATATGTAGATCGTTGCTTCTTATTATTTGTTTTAGCCTATGTTTGTATCTACCATTTCAATATGTTACCTATTATATATATAGTCGGCAGTACGGCAGAGTGGTTATAGTGGATTTCTATCGCTTAACGTAGTTAAGTCGAGTTTGTGGCGGTCAGTAGTTGGATGGGTAAACCACAAGCGCAGTGTACTTGCCTATATGGCTCCGCTGCCTCGTCTCACATACACATATCCACTCTGCAGCTCGGTGCGTCCGGCTCTTCGACACCGAAAGGTAAAAGAAGTTACAGATTATTTATGTACCTATTATATATCTTACACTTGTTGACAAGTGTAAGATATATATCAGTGTCTATGGAAATAAAACTATTAAAAAAAAATACGAGAGAATAACTAATATAAAATTGTAATTTTATTATTTTTTTATTATTAGTATAACAAATAGTAAAAATGTTCCATCAACACCAATAAGTAATCTATGTACAGCTGCCTGAAGATGACCTTGTAAATTTATTACTATTAATAAGGCTGAAACAATTGTAGTGAATGAAAAATAAATAAACTTGTTTTGGATGGACTTTGGGCTAAAGTTTATTATTAATTATATTAGTTTAATAGACTCATTCTTCTCAGTGAAACGTTTTCTCACCACTATGAGTGAGTATGTGTTTTTTAAGATAATCTTTTCGAGAACATTTATAATCGCATAAATTACACTCAAATGGTTTCTCATCACTATGCTTGAACATGTGTTGTTTAAGACTACTTTTTGTAGAACATTTATAATCCCATAAATTACACTCAAATGGTTTTGCACCACTATGCTTGAACATGTGTTGTTTAAGACTACTTTTTGCAGAACATTTATTATCACATACATTACACTTAAATGGTTTTGCACCACTATGAGTGAGCATGTGATTTATAAGACTATTTTTTTGAAAACATTTATAATCGCATAAATTACACTCAAATGGTTTGTCACCACTATTAGTAAGAATGTGACTTTGAAGATGACTTTTTTGAGAACATTTATAACCACATAAATTACACTCAAATGGTTTCTCACCACTATGATTGAACATGTGTTGTTTAACGCTACTTTTACCAGAACATTTATAATCGCATAAATTACACCCAAATGGTTTCCCATCACCATGCTTGAACATGTGTTGTTTAAGGCTACTTTTTGCAGAACATTTATAATCGCATAAATTACACTCAAATGGTTTTGTACCACTATGCTTGAACATGTGTTGTTTAAGACTACTTTTTGCAGAACATTTATAGTCACATAAATTACACTCAAATGGTTTCGCACCACTATGAGTGAGCATGTGATTTATAAGGTTATTTTTTTGGGAACATTTATAATCGCATAAATTACACTCAAATGGTTTTTCACCACTATGAGTGAGAATGTGACTTTGAAGATGACTTTTTTGAGAACATTTATAACCGCATAAATTACACCCAAATGGTTTTTCACCACTATGATTGAACATGTGCTGTTTAAGGCTACTTTTACCAGAACATTTATAATCACATAAATTACACTCAAATGGTCTTACACCACTATGCTTGAACATGTGCCTATGAAGATGGCTTTTTCGAGAACATTTATAATCGCATAAATTACATTCAAATGGTTTCTCACCACTATGTTTGAACATGTGTTGTTTGAGATCATGTTTTACAGAACATTTATAATTGCATAAATTACACTCAAATGGTTTCTCATCACTATGATTGAACATGTGTCGTTTAAAGCTACTTTTACCAGAACATTTATAATCACATAAATTGCACTCAAATGGTTTTGCACCACTATGCTTGAACATGTGTTGTTTAAGTCTACTTTTTACAGAACATTTATAATCACATAAGTTACACTCAAATGGTTTGTCACCACTATGAGTGAGAATGTGATGTTGAAGACTGCTTTTTTGAGAACTTTTATAATCGCATAAATTACACTCAAATGGTTTCTCACCACTATGATTTAACATGTGTTGTTTAAGATTACTCTTTCTAGAACATTTATAATCACATAAATCACACTCATATGGTTTCACACCACTATGAGTGAAGATGTGTTTTTTAAGACTATTTTTTTGACATTTATAATCGCATAAGTTACACTAAAACGGTTTCTCCCCACTATGAATCAAAATGTGTGTTTTGAGGCTACTTTTTTTACAACTTTTATAATTGCATAAATTACATTCAAATTGTTTTCCACTTTTGTGAGTGTGCATGTGTTTATGATAATTAATTTTTAGTGAAAATTTAAGCTGACGTGTTACAGTAAAATATTTTTCCATCAGTCTTCTCTCCTTCATATTTTTGTGGAATACTGATCTCATTGACGAATTTCCCCTCACACTCGGGGTATGTTTTAATTTGATTTTGGATATTGAAATGTTCCATGACTTCAGATTCTATTTTGATATCCACTACGTGTTGTACCTAAATTGCCTCATCATCGTTCATTTGGTATGTTTACAGAATAACAACCTGTAACAAGCAAAAATAGTTTAATAAAGCTGTTTTTATTTTAAGGCCTTTTGGAGATGGAAAGATAAACAAATAGTTCTTAACTCTTTTGTGGACCAACATTTTGATCAATTTTGTATGAAAGGTAAAAGCGATAATACGATTTCAATTTCAAAATTGAGTGTATTATGTTCCTACCGGTAGGTAATGAATTTCTGGAAAAAACTGTTCCTACTGGTAGGTGCTTTGTGTTTCTTTAAAAATTCACCTTTCGGTAGGTGAATTCTTTTTAAATAATTTTTCACCTACCAAAACTTAACCTAATTCAACAACAAAACCTAACCGCGGACACATAATATTATATATAAAATATTAATATTTTTGTATAACATATTACACATAACGACATAACTACATACATGAGTGATTTTGACATTTATATTTAAATTGGTAAAAATACTTAAAAGACCAGAGTATACACATATCTACTGGGCATAACGACTATATCAAACAAACTCATGGGAATAATTCTGACACTGTTGCCGCTCCTACTTTCTTTATAATAAAATATTAATACACTGATACATTTAATATTTTGTATATTCTTAAAGCACGAACGCGAAAATGATTTTGAAGTTGTTCTTTACAAAAAAACAAATTAAAGCTTGCTTACTGTTTACCTACCATGAAATGAATTAACCGCTAAATAGATGTGATATATATCCGGGATATATATATACCGGGAAACTCCCGGTATCCCGGTGGGCCAGCACGCGCCTGCGTGTACGTACTGAATTCTGTTTTATCACGACCAGTTGCAACTCGATTAAAATAATGGGTATAGAGCCATATTGTTCTTATCAGATTATTCCAGTTAACTAGCTTAATAGCTACGTATGTATCAAAGCAGGGAAAATGCAGTATTTCAACGTTAATAGTATGTATAAGTAACTCCTAGCTACGATATTTACACATATCTTCGACCAAAGTTTTAACAGCGAGTTCACCATACTTCCAGCGCAAACATAGTTTACACCCAGGACATTAACAATCCATTGAGAACAGCTTTTAACCTTCCGTCAAACACCAGTAAAAAATTAAATTCGAAATCTTCAAATAAATGCACATAATTTGAGAACACATAAGTTGAATATACACGCATATTCATTCATACTCAACCAGTGTCGGACTGGGACGCCGGGCATCCGGGAAAGTGCCCGGTGGGCCCTCCTGGAAACCTAAAAGTGGGCTCCCAAGACCCAAAGAGCAATTTGCAAAATTCAGATTTTATTAATTTTTGACGAATTGCCAGACATCGTGAATACAAGAATATAACTATCTGTTAAAAATTAAAATTAAATTAAAAGTTAAATAATTAGTAATAGTTGTTGAAATTGAATAAAACTTCATGGGATTCAGTCCTCAAATTTATTTTTTACAAATTCATTAAGACGTTTCGATAACGATTGGTTTTCTTTATCAAGACCTAGAATATACAAATTACAAAGAATTAGGCCATCAGTTCTTCTTCTTCCTAATTCTATGCCTTTCTATCGTTAAGTGTAAGACCATATGCACTTTACTGTTCTTTTGTGCACTTTTCTCTCCATCCTTTTCTATCTACGTCATTTGTCTGATTTCTTCAATCAGATCGATTCTTTCTCTGTCTGTCTCTTCTTTGATTCCCTCATTTCAGTCTTCCCTTTCAGTTCTCACCATCCATATTTACTCCATATATTATTCTTCTGGTGACCAAACCATCTCAATTGTCGTTCTACTAAGTTCATATATTGGTTTGATGTCCATTGCATAGATTCTTGATTCCTATTTGTTATTGTCCCTATTTCGTTGCTATATAGTATTGTCGATCTTTTTATTTTCTTGATAACTTCTGTTTTTATATGTTTTGGCACTTGTTCACCCAAAACTGTTGTTTTCATTATCTTATATACTTTCACTGCTTTTCCCAGTTTTTCACTTGTTTCTTTGTCCATCTTACCATTTTCTCCTATTACTGATCCTAAATACTTGTAGCTTTCGACTTATTCAATTCTTTTTCCCTGTATTTGTACGTTATGCGTTTTCTTTATACTTGATATTATCGTATTGTTTGTTTTGCCCACGTTTATTTCCACACTATACTTTTGTAATTTCTGGTTTAATACGTTTAAGTTAAATTGTAGGTTTTGTTCTGAATCAGCTAAAATGATCATGTCATCTGCGAATATTAATTCTGTCAATTTCACTACCTCCATCTTCCAGTATCCTATTTTAAATTTTTTCATCTTGTTTCTTATCTCTTTAATTAACTCATCCATCACTAAGGTGAACAATAGGGGGCTGAGGACACATCCCTGCTTCACTCTTTTTTTCTGTTGTAAAATTCTTTGATTCTTCATTGTTTGTTTTTAATATATTTCTTATTTTGAACTTGCGACTTTTGACTCTTTTCTTGTATGTCCGGTCTGTTTTGTACTTAGGTATTTTATAATTCTTTTCACTTCTTTATTCCACGATTCCGTTCTTTTCACATTTGTCTTTAATATTTTTGATATCCCACGGCACTCTTTGGCCGACTCTAGCACATTTTCTTACAATTCTTCCCATTTCTCTTCTATTTTTTTTTCGAATTGTTCTTTCAATTTCTTATCTTCTGTTTCCTGGCATTTCTTTCTAATTTCTTCGTTTTTCAATTTATAACTCCTTATCTTTTCTTTTACTATTTTCCTTCTTTTGTCGCTTTGTATCTTTTTATGTTTTTATTAGTTAATTAATTACAGTTAGTTAATTTACAAATGGTTTAATTTTTTGTAATTTGTTTTTGCATATTTTATTGGGCAAAAGTAAGACGGGAATGTTGTTGAATGTTAGCGGTGTTAATGAGTTGATGATTGAATAGGGACCGGGGTCTTTTTAATATCTGAAAACTATAAACTAATAAATAAAGATCATAGAAAACCGACAAAACACAATTCTTAAATAATAGGCAATACCAAACCACAATAAAAATTATTTAACATATGTTATTATTTTTCAAAATTCTTCATCTACAGGAACCTTGTCTGGAACTGCACTTTCCAGAATGCACTAGGTATCACTCTTTTTGCTAAATCTTGATAATTTCGCAAAAATAACCGTAATATTTATTAAGTTATTGAAGCGATTTGGCATATGTTCAAGTTACTAACAAAAACAAGTAGGGCCCCCTTCGCTGTTTGCCCGGTGGGCCCCAATGTCGCCAATCCGACGCTGTACTCAACTCATACCCACTCAGATGTGTACACACCTTTCGATGTAAATGGTAGCCATTTTGAACATTTGCTGTGCTTTTTGTTGCATTGAATTTACTTATTAAGATAGTTTTTACTTTATTAACTTTTTTGAACGCCAACACGCTTTACATTAGATACTTTATGGCTGCAGTGTATGGCATGCAAATAAAATTAATTATTTTTTGTCCAAACTATAGCAAATACCAAAATCGAACAAAAGACAAGCCATCGTTAGAAATTAGAATATGTATCTATAGAAAAAGTTTAAAAAATATTGACTAAACCGTTAAATAGACTTGAGCTTCTTTACACATGGATGATCAAATTTTGACCACTTATGTAACACCCACTATTAAAAAAATATGCCAAAAAACTATTCTTTTCAGTGCAGACGCATATCTCAAATTTCATCCCCATTGCTAAAAGCATCTTTTTTTTATTTAAAAAAAACAAGAAATTTTCTGAAGATCTTTTATGTTCAATAGCGCCTTAACGAAACACTTTTGGATAGAGATAAATTTGGTTAAATCGTCTTATTTTGGTCTCAGGAATGTGTGATAGAGTCTTGTACAGACCTTGTAGAGACACCCTGTATTGATACTGAGACACCAAATATATAGTATTGGAATAACTTCGTCTAGAAGAAGAAATATATTATGGCATACTTGCCAAATCTTAAATAGAGTAACTTTTTTGTAATGTTGGGGTGGTATAGATAAGAATTTTTAAATATAATTGACGTTTGTCGTTTTGACATAATAACCTAAATTGTTTGAAACAATATTGTTGACTTATGTTTGTACGTTTAGTAATTAAAGATAAACAACGGATAATTCCGCTGCCGTGTTAAAACATACTTCATTATGACAAAACAAAACGAACAATCATTTTAAAAAGTAGAATGAACTTAACTATATTTAATAAAATAAACTATTGTGTCAAAATGACAAACGTCAATTATATTTAAAAATTCTTAGCTATAGTACCAACAATATAAAAAAGTTACTATATTTAAGACTTGGCAAATATGTCATAATATCTATCTTTCTCAGATGTACTGCTAGTCGCTATTTTTCTTTTGCTCACACATGAAAATCCAATCCTTAGATGAAGTTTTTCCAATACTGTATATTATTTTTGTATTAGGTACAGTCTACAAAATATATTTACACATCTTTGAGAAAAAGAATCTGTTTTTGTTTTTTTTATATATCAGACAGTGTCATTCCTATTATGTGGGTAGTTAATACAACAAATTAGTAAATAGGTAGGTGAAAATTATTTGAAAAGGATTCACCTACTTATTTACCTACCTATTTAGGATAGGTGGAATTTTAAAAAAGCTCAAAAGCACTTACCGGTAGGAACTGTTTTTTCCAGGAATATTTGCAACTGCATTGTTTCGCCTTCAAACAAGGGCTCATGTTTGCACGTCCGACAAGCTACAACAGGGCTACGGTATTGTATTGTTTATGTTGCGTAGATTCAGTGGGGGCCTATTGACTGCTAGTATTTCGGGCCTCGAAACAATTTGGAAACGACATTAATAAGACCTATATGTTGCACAAAATGAAACTTTTAATTTTTATTATTTTCTTTTTGAGTAAAACAGTTGTTCGAAAATGTTTGTGGCAATATTACTTTTCTTGAGTATTTACGCTTTATAGGCGGATGTAAATGAGGTTACTGGGCCTATTGTAATGTATGATTTATGTAGTACAACTGTACTTATATGGGAACTTTGGCTTTACTGATTAAATTTATGTTCGATAAGTTGAACTATTATTTATGATTATCAATTGCATCTTAAGGAAGTTATGGTGGGATAGTCTAAGCCAAAAGTTATGGAGCTGTGCTATTTTGACAAATAGAAATAATTACATAGTCTTGCTTCAAATAATGGCTCAAACGATACTAGTTTTATTAAAATGCATGTGAAAGCAATTTAGTTATTATTTATATATATTTTTAATTAATTATTAGTTTTTTTAAAGTCAGAGATTAACTTTTGACTGTTTAGTCCAAACTTAAGAACGTGAAAAACTGGCGAGAAAAACAATTGTTCTAACCAGAAATTTCATTCAAGTTTACTTTTTTATTAGTAAATATAAAATAATATTACTATGTAAATACTAAAAACTAAAGAAATTTTTCGAGAATATAAATAAATTATACGCTTCTAGAGTAGTGAAAAAGTGACAACGTTTCCTTCAGTTGGCACCAGTATTTCGTTTATTGTTCTGATAAAATCAAATTAATGCACTAAATGACGTTGACTCATGTTTTGAGGTTATCTCTGCAAATATATGTATATAAAACACCATTTATTCAGATTCATTTAAAACGTAGCAGTAAGAAAAATCAGTCACCCTGTATACAATTATACGTAGGTAACTTTTGTTAAAATAAAATATACAATAATTAATAATAGTTCATTACCGTAGAATAGTTCATAGGATGTTTTTTACCTCCCATGCTTGTTTTAAAATTTCTGTTCCTAACAAACTAGTTTCACGAAAGCAGCCGGCGTCCTTCGGATGGTTGCGCCCGCCCGCGTCGCAGGGTCTGCGGGGGCGGTAGTTACGCCACTGTGTCCAGTGCGGTCCTTGGCAGGAGGCCTCTGCGGGGCCCCCTGACTTGTGGGGCCTGAAGCGGCCGCTTCCAACGCTTGTGCCTAAATCCGCCACTGCCCTGTATATAATTCGTATGTATGTAAACAATTATATACTTCTTCAAACAATGTCGTAAAAAATTGCTCCGTTATTTGTTGTTCCTCCTTGAATTTGTTTTGTTAATTTTTCGCTGGAAGTTTCCGATCACAAAATTTATAATAACTCTTTCCATAGTATTCTCTACTACATTTTTTATACATTATATACTCTTCTCGATATTTTTTAATAGCGGTTAAGAACTTCCCTCTCTAGTTGTGTAAACGTGCCTCATATTTTAGACAATCAACGCGAAGATCAAACTTGCCCTATACCTTCCTTCGCTTTATTCTTAGCTGAATTCTACTATAGATTCACTTGCTTTGGTAAATCATCTAAAAGTATATGGAGAAATATAACTCGACTGCAGTTCGTATGACATATAATATGGGGAAAACACACAAATTTAATATTTAAATATTTAATTAAAGTTATTTTCATTATTAATATTTTTTTTATATGTACTATTTGTTTTATATTATTTCATCGAATATATATACATTAAAATTATATGAATTTTCGAAGTCTGAGTATTTTGTTTCTTAGCATCTGGCAACACTGAAGGTAAGGAAGTTTACATGATAATAATAATAATAATAATAATATTATATGATGGGGGATTTCTGTACAATGCCTTTGCTAGAAATTTATTATTATAAAAAATTTTCAATGTTCTTAATATAAATCAACTTACTTTTAGTTATAATTATTTGTGGTACTTAAAGACAGGAAATCTTAAACTCCCCACTTAGTTTAACCTAAGGAGCAGTTTTCTAATGTAATATGTTTCAATGTTGTACATACACCATAGACAATAAAAGATTTAGAATGAGTATACCGTATGCGAGATATGGGAAACACGGGCGCGGCCATTTTGATATAACTTTATGGCGCAAAATTTGAATGTTACTTTTAAGATTGCAATAGTGAGTTTTCAGTCTTTTTTGCATAATATTAATAACTGTAATGATATTTTAAACATAAAAAATAATTAAGGATATAAAATAATTTTAATATAAATTTCATTTAATTTAACTAAATTATCATCAACCATAAAATTATAACCTAAAGGCAATTAAAATTTTTCTTATTTTGTTTCCAATGCCGAGATTGCTGTGTTACATATCTTGCATAAAATATGGTTACAATATTGTTTAGTAAGATATTTCTAAAATGAACTCTTAAAAGCCTAGAAAAACTATTAGTACTAGGTTAATTAGGGAAACAAGAAAGTAACATAAACTAATAATTTAAAATTGTACTATTGTCTTTATTAATTAATAATAATATGTTTTATTTTGTAACAGAATTAAAATTCAATTTACACGAAACAAAATACAAAAGAAACATATAGTTTTAGGTGACACAGCACTGACTGATAGAGTTATGAATTTTAAAATTAGCGACTATAATATAGGAAAAATAACATGAACTAATAATGTAATAGGTAGTTAAGTAATAAAGTATTGTTAACAAAATTTGTTTTAATTGATGCGTTTATTATATGCGCAATTATTTATAATAATTCTTTATTGATAATTAAACAATATTAATTTGTTCAACTGGTGTCTTACATATTAGAACCTTGTAGATCACTAATGATAGTTTTATATTTTCAATGTTATATATTTTAAATGTTCAATAGATTTTCAAGCTGCATACAGTTTCTTAAATATAATGTTAGTTTCGCTTGGTTTCCATGTATCGTTTCTTGACTATTCCACGGTTTATACTATAATAGGAATGTTTCAATATATTTACATTACATAAATTATTTGTGTTATTTACCTTTAATTATGAAGTCTGTTAATAAATTTTACCCATTTCCTTTTAGTGGAATAGATGGTGAGCTTGACGATTTGATTTCATTTGGCATCACGTCAGTTTTGCTGTTATTTAGTCAGAATTAGAAAATTATTTCAAGTATGTAATTATAATTACCTTTTTATTTTCTTTGGGGCTAGAAGCTGCTAAAATGCTGCTACTACTTAATCATCTTTTCAAAATACCTGATGGTCCTTGTGAATCATTGGTAACACCTTATTTTATGTGGTCTTGTCATAGAAAATACATCGTCAGTTTCTTTTGTGAATTTTATTGTTGTTAATTCCTTTGCTGTGTTCATTATCAGATAAGGAATTTGATGCTGATGTAACTTCCGATTCAAATGATACAATAATCGTGGGTAAAGCATCTTTTTTTAATTTTAAAATCATCATATAGGTACTGAATTGGTCTCGTGGTATTCTGCAATTATTTCTTTATTTATTCTATTAATAATGCATAAGTTTTATTGATATCAAACCTGTGAAAAGTTATTGCTAATCTAATTATTGGGCATTATTTTTATTGTTAACCTTTACAAAGTTAAATGTATACACAAACACTATTATATAAACTATCTATCCAAATACTAAATAAACACTAGAACTAAGCGAAAAAATATTATAGAGTTCGCGAAACTGGTAAACACCATGAAAACCCTACGTTCTGTTTACTAAACTGGAGTAAAAGTTAGGTTAAGTACCTCAACATCTGTTGTTTGCTAACAATAATAATTTGTTTTGGTTGTTTCTCACTCTTACTCATTGCATGACGGCAAAGTTGCATCAAAATGGCCGCGCACACCATTCCAATAAAAATTTGAATGCGCAGTGAACCAAGCGCATTCTAAATCTTTTATTGTCTATGACAAACACCCCCTTTTAAATTAATCCAATATACCTAGTCAATTTTCTATTAAACTTCCTCAATTCTGAATAGTTCAAATTGCGTTCATGCCTTTCATACTAATGTAGGTATTTTGGTTGGTTGCAGATTATTTTAATTCTACAAATAAACATAATGGATGGTGATGAAGCAATCATAGTCAAAAACAACATGGATATTAAAACAGAACCAAAAGTGATGGAAGATAGCATCAAAAATGAAATTAAACTGTACAGTGAGAGTGAGATACTCTTCAATACCATAGTGAAACAGGAACGAGCGAATACTGATGGCAAAGTATACAATTGTAACAAATGCCATCTTAACTTTTTGACGGAAAGTGATTATGATAAACACAAGCGCACTCATAAGAGTGGAAAGCAATTTGAATGTAATATATGTGGTTATAAATTTTCAAAGAAGCAATGTCTCAAAAGACATCTATTTACTCATAGCGGTGAGACGCCATTTGAATGTAATTTATGTAATTATAAATGTGCTCAAAAAGGTACTCTCAACCAACATAGGCTTACTCATGGTGAAAAGGTATTTGAATGTAATTTATGTGATTATAAATGTTCTATTAAAGGTAATCTCAAACTGCACATTATGTTAACTCATAGGAACGAGAAACAATTTGAATGTAAATTATGTGGTTATAAATCTTCAAAGAAGCAAAGTCTCAAAAGACACGTACTTACTCATAGTGGTGAGAAGCCATTTGTATGTAATTTATGTGATTATAAATGCATTCAAAAAGGTACTCTCAACCAACATATGCTCACGCATAGTGGTGAAAAACCTTTTGAATGTAATTTATGTGATTATAAATGTTTACTAAAGAAAAGTCTCAAAATACACATTCTGACTCATAGTGGTGAGAAGCCATTTAAATGTGATTTATGTGATTATAAAAGTATTCAAAAAGGTACTCTCAACCAACATAGGCTCACTCATAGTGGTGAGAAGCCATTTGAGTGTAATTTATGTGATTATAAATCTTCTATGAAAGGTAATCTGAAGCAACACATGCTAAGTCATAGGCTCATCCATAGTGGTGAGAAACCATTCCAATGTAACTTATGTGATTATAAATGTTTTCGAAAAGGCAATCTCAAAAACCATATGCTCACACACAGTGGTGAGAAGCTATTTGAATGTAATATATGTGATTATAAATGTTCTATAAAAAGTAGTCTGAGACAACACATGTTAAGTCATGATCGTGTTAAACCATTTGAGTGCAATTTATGTAGTTATAAATGTTCAAAGAAGCAAAGTTTTGAAAAACATGAGCTCACTCATAGTAGTGAGAAGCCATTTGAATGTAGTTTATGTATATATAAATGTTCACAAAAATCCCATCTTAAAAGACACATGTTCTCTCACAGTGGTGAGAAGCCATTCGAATGTAGTTTATGTGATTACAAATGTTCTGAAAAAGGTAATCTCAAAAAACACATCCTAAACCATAGTGGTGAGAAGCCATTTGAATGTAATTTATGTTATTATAAAGCTTCACAGAAAGGATATCTCAACAGGCACATGCTCACTCATAGTGGTGAGAAGCCATTTTTATGTGATTATAAATGTCCTAAAGAGAGTAATATCAAACAACACATGCTAACTCATCGGAATGAGAAAGTATTTCAATGTAAATTATGTGCTTATAAATGCTCAAAGAAGCAAATTCTCGCAAAACATATGCTCACCCATAGTGGTGAGAAGCCATTTGAATGTAATGTATGTGCCTATAAATGTTCTCGAAAAGGCAATCTCAAAAGCCATATGCTCATTCACAGTGGTGAGAAACTATTTGAATGTAATTTATGTTATTATAAATGTTATATGAAAAATAGTTTGAGCCAACACATGCTAATTCATAGTGGTGAGAAGCCATTTAACTGTGATTTATGTAATTATAAATGTTCACTAAAAGCTCATCTCAAAACCCACATGCTTACCCACAGTGGTGCAAAGCCATTTGAATGTAATTTATGTGATTATAAATGTTCTACAAAAGGTAGTCTGAAACGACATACACTAAATCACTGTGATGAGAAGCCATTTGAATGTAGTTTATGTAATTATAAATGTTCACAAAAAAGCAATCTCAAAAACCACATGTTCACTCACAGTGGTGAGAAGCCATTCAAATGTAATTTATGTGATTATAAATGTTGTGAAAAAAGGAATCTCAAAAAACACATGCTAACACATAGCAGTGAGAAGCCGTTTGAATGTAACTTATGTGGTTATAAATGTTCTGTGAAGGAAGATCTCGAAAAACACATGATCACTCATAGTGGTTAGAAACCATTTAAATGTGATTTATGTAATTATAAATGTTTACCAAAAGACAATAAATAAAACTTCAGTTAACTACAAAAAATATCAACATCTTAATGAACACATGACTATAATGAACACAATTACCTATTGAAAGGGGGTCCATTTTATACAGAAGGAATAGTTCCGTTTGCTTTGAGGATTAAAGAGATTACTTCGATAAATGCTCCTACGAAGTGATAACTAGCTCAGAAGGAGTCGATAGTCGCGAGGTTTGTAGATTGCCAGAAAATTCGAAGTTGTTTAGGTATCTTAACAAAACAAAAATACCAGGCGCCACTGGTTCAATCTTTAAAAAAAGAGAAGCTTTTAATGGATTCACACACCCCAATCTGATGGTTATCTGTTAGATACCCAGATAATACACTCAAAATCTTGCAAGAACTGACCGTGAACCAGTCAGCCATCGCTAAACGCTAAAACAGCGTTTTCGATTTATATGCACCGATGCTACACGGACTAAACCTGATGCCGTGCTACCGTTCTACTATTTTATTTATGTTTTTCGGTTCACACAAACTCAGTGCCGAGGCTATAAAACATAGCTAACTACGAATAGCTCGTGCTGTGGCTGGTGCAACAGCTGATTTTTGTTATGATCGTTTGATTAGAAGTTTCCTCTGTCGTTTCACACGTACCTATTTAAAAAAATGGATTAAGAAAAACTTAATATAATGCAATAAAGCAATACAATGTGTCAAATATTTATTGTACAATAAAAACAGCTCAGAGCACATGTAGTTTCAGAGATGAGGTTAGGTTGTTTTGTTTATTGACGAGCGCGCGTTCGATTTATAGCTCTTTTTTATATAGTAATATATTGTGATCCCAAATGAATGAGGACGGTTTGAATTTCGCGCCGTAGAATTAGTGTATTTCACGTTGTTATTAGTGTAGCGCTATAAAAATATGATGCGTCAACTCGTCACTTCCCCTTTACATCGTTGTACTTTTCTATGCTGTTTCGGGTTATCCTTGAATTTTTACTTTATTTGGCTTATTTTCTTATTTTACAAAACAGTTTTTTTTCTACTACAACTACAGTGTTAAGCCCGTTTGACACGATACTAAATTTATGCAAAAATTTAGCAGTGAATCTTGCAATAAATTTTTTGATACAATTTCACAAAAATTGACAATTTTCTGTTTGCAACGGATCTCATTTTTAATGTAAAATCTGTCAATCGCGCATGCCTATTAAAGTATTTTTTTAGTGATATTTATGGTTGCAGTGTTTGTAGTCTTGATATAACTAAAAGTTGACTTCATGTTTATTTATATTTTTAATATTACGTTTTGAGGTTAATTATCTTTGGATTTAGTTCTGTTTACTTATTATTACAATATTTGGAAAACATCTGATACCAGTGCAGTCGAGATATCTGCAGCGGTAGCTGCATGTACGTTACTGGACATACTAGTAGTAAACAAGAAAAAAAAAACAAAATTAGCTAAAAATGTATGCGATCTGAAGTTAGCCATAGTGCTGTGCGCACATTTACGCGCATTTTTACTCACACATTTAGAACAAGATCTAAATAATTTACTAAAAAATTTTGTAATAAATTTGTTACATTAATTTCGTGTTTGCAACGTGCAAAAGATTTATGAAAAAATTTAGTATTATGTCAAACGGGCTTTAGACAATTCTATTGTCATGTAAGTTTAGTATTTAAAATTAACGAAGTTTATAAGCTACATTATTTTTGAGACGCCACTGTAAAATAACAAGAGTGAAAATGTCTGAAAAGTAATCGTGTTGCCAACGTGATAATAATTTAACGTAGCTAACTAATTTTAAACCGCCCTCAATTATTTTGGATCAGCCTGTATCGCAAATAAATCAGAACAAATAATCATAAATAAATAAGACAAAAAAGTCGAAAGTAAAGGCTCCCAAATCTATCATTTGCATTCATCAATATAATGAAAATTCGTCATGCACAAAATGCTTCGTAAAGCTAATCTATCCATTTACCCAAGAACATCAGTAGTAACGTTAGAGGCGCGGTTCTCGGAAGAGCCTGATTTACAGTGCAAAATCTATTATCTGTCAAATATGACAAAATTCATACATCAAATAAGAAACTTTTACTTCATAACTTTAAATGGAGAGATTATTAATATGTAAAGAATTTACATAAATAATAACATGACGATCATTTAATATTATAAATGTTAGTTAGTTAAGCTATTATTCATTATTATTAATGATACATTACCTAACCATTTTAAGGGGTCTATTCTGTAACTAACCGTTCACGAATGGCGCCGGTCGTGAACGGCGATTGTTAGCGACTTTCTCAGCGGCAGCTTCAACGAGAATCGATAGATAGGTTATTCTGTAACCAACCGTTGAGCTATGCGCACTCTCAACGACTGCCTAACGTTTTCTAAAAAGGTAATACATTTTTGCTGTTAAGATAGATACAGTTTCACCTTTTTAAGTATATATTGCGCATGTCATATTTATTATTTTTTGAGAACGCACCAATTTTGTAAAAATGTCGCAGTTTTGAACTGATTTCAAAAGAGTTGAGAAGGCAACAATACGTTCTTCTTGGAGGAATTGTGAGTAAACGTACATTTTAGGTGTAAGAGAACACCTAAAAGAAACCCCCGCTGAAGAGAACATAGTACTATTTGTATAGTTATTATTAATAATATTAAAAGTATGAGTTATAGGCCAGTAAAATTAGACCCGATTGAGACCGTTGGTGGAAATAAATGTTGGAAACCGGGAGATCGTTTCGATCGCTTTATTTGACGTCAAATATAAGTATCTTAGGTTTGCACGGTCCCTCGACGCGAGCTTACCTGAGGGCATCAAAAGAACCACGAAATCTTCGGACCTTTTTTAGTTTTTTGTTTATAACTTCAAGGCGGTGCTTTCCAACGAAAACTTCACTATTACAAGAATTAAAGAGTATTAAATTCTGCGTCGGATGAGTATCCAACACTTTAAATTTGGTTCAGTAGTATGGTCGAAATCGACGGTAGAAAAACGACAATTTCACAAATTTTCGGTTTTCCGTCACACCGGACAACCAGAGGTTTTCCGTATAAAAAAACCCGTTGGATTCATTCTGATTGTTAATATAAGTTGAGAAATACCTAAGCTTTGATATTTTAGAGGTTGCCGGATTAAACTAATGGCCATTTCTTTGTCATCCCCCATCACAGCAATTAGGAACAATCCATATGAAGTACTGCAGTACTGGTCACTCGATCATTTCGAAAAAAAAATTTTTTTGTGTTATCACATCTAAGTATTGGTAGATCAAAACCGATGTTATTTTATTTTTATTACTTTTGATTGAAATATGGCAGCCATATCTGTTACGTGGTGCACGACATTTCTTGCAGTTTTTTGATATACGTAAATCTTGATATCTCAAGAGGGGTTGGTCCTAGAGACAAGCAGTAGAAACCATTATATTGCTCGCATGTCGGACTACATCTTTTAGTCTAAACATAATTTTCGTAGGATGCTTACTTATGGGTGCAATTTAACTTCGAAGTTTAACAACGTTTTTACAAAAATTTCCGCTTTTTAGGGGGCCATATTTCATATATCCAGATGAAGATGACGTCTTAGGGCTGATTTTATTTTTAAAAGCATACGGTTAGAGGTAGTTTATGTATAAAGTATTTTAAATCTGAAACTTTACTATTTTGGTATTTATGGGCTTTTTAAGTTCTCGTTATGATACGTAATATCAAGATTTACGTTTACATCAAAAAACTGCGTATACCACGAACCAAATATGGCTGCCATATTTCAATCAAAAGGAATAAAAATAAAATAATAGTGGTTTTGATCTACCAATACTTAGTTGTGATAACACAAAAAAAATTTTAAATGATCGAGCGATTAGTACTGCAGCACTCCATATGGATTGATCCCAATTGCTGTGATGGGGGATGACAAAGAAATGGCCATTAATTTAATCCAGCAACCTCTACAATATTAAAGCTTAGGTATTTCTCGACTTATATTAACAATCAGAATGAGTCCAACGGGTTTTTTTATACGGAAAGTCTTTGGGCGTCCGGTCTGACGGAAAATCGAAAATTTGTAAAATTGTCGTTTTTCGATCTTCGATTTCGACCCTACCACTGGACCGAATTTAAAGTGTTGGATACTTATTCGACGCAGAATTTAATTATCTTTAATTCTTGTCCTAGGGAAGTTTTCGTTGGAAAGCACTGCTTTAAAGTTATAAGCGAAAAACTACAAAAGATCCGAATATTTCGTGGTTCTTTTGATGCCATCAGGTAAGCTCGCGTCGAGGGACCGTGCAAACCTAGGATACTTATATTTGACATCAAATGAAGCGATCGAAACAATCTCCCGCTTTCCAACATTTATTTCCACCAACGGATTCTATTTTACTGGCCTATTAGTCCTTTGTTTGAATTGGTTTTTATGAAATAAATTAATTACAACTAATATTTATTTATTAATTATTTATTTAATGTGTTGTTTCACTTTTGGGTATGCAGTTAAAGTTAGTTTAGTTTAAACGTATATTTCGATCCGTTTTGGATCTTCGTTGGAAGTTTATTAGCATTAATATAATAATCTTAATACATTAATTGACAACTTAAAGTGGTCCCTGACGAAGATTGAAATATAGGTTTTAAATAAACTTACCAACTTTAATTGCATACCCATAAGTAAAAAAAATACAAAAAAAACACACGTTAATTACATATAATATAAGTTTACTACGATATCTTTGGCAAGGTTAATAGGTAGTGTAAATACTTTTTACTGATTCTCAATTACTTCAAGAATTTAAAAATATGAGTACTTATAATTATTTTATTTTTTTAGAACCCTATTCAAATGTAGTAAGAAAATTTTACAAATAAATTCCTGAAAATGTTTAAAATACTCCAACAATAGTAAAATTATCAACCTGCAATAGTAAATCTTTCTTCTCCCATTTCATTGAGAAACATTCTATCACTATTGTTATAGGTACCTTCTTAAGAGATTATTTTTAATAATAAGAATCTTTTTGTAATTTGTATTACAGGTGGTTTTTCACCTGATTTTAAGACCACCTCTGGTGAGGTAGGTACTACCTGAAATAACAATTTATTCAAAGTATATAATTGCTACTATCTCCTAATAAGCGGCTATTAATAATTCTTGATTCATCTCAACCAAGTTTTTGAGGTTAGAAAAATTAGCGTCATATATTTATTCTTTCAAATTAATTTACAATTGGATTAAATAAATTACTTTCCATTTTAACATACTCTGATAAAATTAATACAACAATTTCACATACAAAATTTCTTTTATAATTATAAAAATAAACACGAACGTTGGCTAACGTCGACTAATCTGCCGCCGTTCGTGAAAGGTTGGATTTCGAAGGGTGCGCTGTTCACTAACGAGTGCATAACGGTGGTTGTTTTCTTACAGAATAGCTTTAAAGCGAAAAACCTTTCAAACAACGATAACCGCTCGTGAACGGTTCGCTCAATGCTTACAGAATAGAAATCTAAGTCACCTGTACTTACATAAAAGATTCTATATAAGATAGCAAATTCATTATGAAAGGAGTAGTCAGTATTCATTGCGAGCTCTTTGAGGTCGAATGAAGTTATAATATAAGCGATTAGTTTGAACGCTAATAGTGTTGTATTTATTAGCTTTAACAATTCAGGAGTGGGATTATTTTGCGTCGTGTTGCTAATTTGAATGTGCGGTTAAAAAATGAGTGATAGTGAAATATCTAGTGGTAGTGAAACCGACTTCGAGAATCATAAAACGAAAACGTCAGATCATAGAACTGGAAGACCAAGATCGAACGCATGCATTATGAAGAAGTGTACTTTTGTGGAAAGGATGGTCATTTGCGGAAAGACTGTCGGTTCCGAAGCGTTAGTACATCCGGCTTCCAACGGCCAGTAAAGAAGTGCACAAACTGTGGAAAGACCGGTTCCGAGAGGAGTGCCACTATTTGAAAATGGCTACAGTTCAGGCAATACAAAGGCAAGTTTTTAGTACCTGTTATTACATTGATGTTTTAGTTAACAATATTGCTTGCAAAGGGTATCTAGATACGGGAAGTCAATTAAATGTATCACAAGAGGGATTTCTGTTTCTTATAAATAAACCCTACGAGCCATTACATACTTGGCATTGTGACCACTTTGGCCCTTTTTGTAAAAGTTTTGGTGTCTCCTACATATTTATGATAGCATAGAAGCGACCAGAAAAACAAATAAAATTTGATGGGTCTGATAAAATAGCAAAGGTACTAGGAAACGATAGGTAGAAGATAATAGCCTTAAAAGGCATGAGAGGTCACAAAAAATACAGACCAACTGTTTCTGCAGCACAATTACGCCCATTCACTGGAGGTGTAATCGACGATTTTAATTCAGATAGTGAAGTAAATAGTACAGATGAACTAATCGATCTGTTAGAAGGTTAAAAGGTCTGGATATTAATTCGATTCTTGTTTGATTGTAGATATAGTATAGATAAACAAGCAACATCCTAATAATTATGATCTAGGCTTGTGAAAAGCCTACAAGGTCTGTGGTGGACATATATTTTGCCTAACTAAATAATTGTATAATTTTAATTAATTAACCAACATTGTAGTTCATTCGACAACGACAGCCTTGGTAGTGTAATGTCTGGCGTGCCGGACTTTCACCTAGGCGGCCCGGGTCGACTCCCGGTGCCGGCAGATCTGGTTAAGGTTTTCTGCAGTTTGGAACCTATTTTACCTGGTCGGGTGTTATTGGGGCTAGGTTTAGATGTTGGTTAGGTTTCATAAGCTATTAGAGCATACGGCCTTTAAGGGCAAGTATTACTCATTTATTGAAAAAATTATTATTATTATTATTATTTTCGTAGCACACATACTTGCGTATGGATTTATTTTCTACACGGGTGTTAACCAGGGTGCAGGTAAATTATCTATAACTGTGGTGTGTTATTGTTTAAGAATTTTCGTACAGTCGAACATGTATTTAAAATTACTGATCGCTGCATCTCTATGTGCATTGATTCGTTGACTTCTAGTTGCCTTAGGCCGTGGAATAATGTTTTAGGGATAACCCCAGTTGTTGACATTATTATTGGTACAATGTATACGGCTTCCATTTTCCATTGACCTATTAATTCAATTTGCAGATCTTCATATTTGCGGAGCTTCTCAGCATGCGTTGTTTGAAGGTTATTGGTATTGCGCACGGCTATATCTATCAGATAGGTCACTTTGTTTACCTTGTCTGTTAATGTTATGTTAGATCTGTTGTGGGGAATGTGTTTGTCTGTTAAGATTCCCCTATCCCAATATAATCGCGCGCTGTCGTTTTCCAAAATTTTTTGTGGTGTATATTTATAGTAAGGAGTGTGTTCCTGCGCTAAGAGAAATTTTGTAGCTAGTGTGTTATGCAATAGTTTAGCAATTATTATTATTATTATTATTATTTCGACTTTCTTTTACTTTCTCAGCTTTGCACTGGTTTTTCTATAAATAGAGAAGATTTTAATCTTTTTCTATTTAATATTCAGAAACTTGCGCATGATATGGCAAATTTGTAGGATTACTGCTTTTTGCATTGTAGTGAAGATGTATTTTGGTAGTTGTAGAAGTTCTATGTTTTTAAGAAACTTTTTTGTTACTACCCCAGTGACCGAGATTACAAATGGTATTGTTTGAATTTCTTTTAGTTGCTAGGTATTTTGGACGTCTATCGCCAGATTCTGATATTTAAGAACTTTTTCTCCTTCGGTTTTCTGAATGTTAGTTGTTAGAGGGCAAGCGATATCTATAATGGTTGCCTTCTTGTTAACCTTTTCGATTAGCACTATATCGGGGCGATTGTAATCTACTATTACTATTTGTAATTATTATTATTATTATTATTATTTACGCAATGGCCTGTAGTAGGCATTCATTAGAAAGGTTAAATAAGTGTGGTCTGTAGTGGGCAATACGTGTAGCCTGTAGTAGGCATATAGTATAGTTGACCTGTTGAAGGAAATCTCTGGCCTGTAGCAGGCAAACGTATAATGACGGTTAATGCGATGTTCAGATAAGTTTCTAAAATGTATTTTAAATTTTGTTTCAGTAAAAATCAATTTCCCACAGAAGAACAGAAGACAAATTTCCGTCCATTTAAGCAGCAGATGGAAATAAACCGAGGACGCTTTAGAACTCAGGATGGCCGATTGTTAGTTATTTAAGCTATTATTCATTATTATTAATGATACATTACCTAACCATATTAAAAGTCACCTGTACTTACTTAAAAGATTCTATATAAGATAGCAAATTCATTAAGAAAGGAGTAGTCAGTATTCATTGCGAGCTCTTTGAGGTCGAATGAAGTTATAATATAAGCGATTAGTTTGAACCCTAATAGTGTTGTATTTATTAGCTTTAACCTAAACAAATTCGGCACTGCGATATTTTGGCTAAACAAATTTTGAATTTTTCTTGTGAAATGTCTCTGATTTTTGCACTATAAATTTTATATCTATACGCAATAAATCTGTTAATTAATTTTTTTTTAAGGTTATAGCACTACAGAACGATCTTTTTGTACAATGCTCTTTAGAAACGGATTTGAACGTAATTAACACAAATTTGAATCAATTATACAGGCATGACAAAGAGTAGTATATTATTATAAGAGGCGAAACTTTGCGCGGCGTCTTTGATCTCTCGTAATCAGTTTCAATGACCTTGGAACGCTTGGCCCTTGAACTTGGATCATAGAAATGCGCGCCAAATTTAAATATTTACCACGCCTGAACTCAACCAGCTATAGTCCAGGGTTGTTAATTTCGTATGTATACTAGTTGGGCATTATATAAGGGTTGATTTTAATAAAACTATACACCAATTGTTGTCTTTATTGAATTTAATTCAAATCCTTATTGCATATAAAGTTTTATAAACATAAAAAGCTTATTACAAGTGATTTGTAGATACATATATGGTATTCTCTCTCAACAATATTGTTAAATGCTTAGCGAAACTGTATATGCGACCACAAGTCGCTGGTTTGAATTTTCATGTAGGTTCCCCTTATATTTCGGTTAGTAACAACTACGGACGAGAGGGAATAAGAAAATTCGCACTCACCTGGTGCAAGTATCAGCTTCACTCTTGTTGGTGCGGGGCGCCTCCAGATGCCTTTTTAAATTTAATGGTCACTCACATAAACTAGACGTTTTTTGAATACTAGTGTTTGTTCTTGGGTTTTTTTTTGACAAGATTCTGACAAGACCCCGTTTTCTTTTCACGGCCTGTGCGATTCACCTTTTTCCCTCCAAACGCGGAAAAAAGGCGCGAGATATGAATGTAACATGTAGGCATTTTAGCCGTTGCAAGTTTAATTAAGGGGCCAGATTAAAGGATTGAACAAATATAAAATATGTTATTTAATAATTAACTAAGGATAACATTTCACATGAATTGCAGTTTATTATAGAATGATATTTAATATGTATTTAGTATAGAAACTATAAATTACTTATTGAATGGTTTTTCACCAGTGTGAGTTAACACGTCTTTTAAACAGTAAACATTAGTAAACATTTATAATCAAATAGATTACACTCAAATGATTCTCACCAAAACATGTGTGTTTTAATACTTTGAGTAACTTTTCAAAACATTTGTAGTCACACAAATTACACTCAAATGGTTTCTCGCCACTATGAGTTAACAGGTGTGTTTTAAGATTAAATTACATCTATTTTTGAGGTTAAAGAATTAAAAAAATAATCTTAAACTAATACGGTACTTAAATAATTTGTTATCCAAATAAAATGTATTCCTACAGTTCTTGTGAACACCCGCGGTGTTTACGTTTTTCTCCACTTATGTTTTGGTTCAACTAAAAATGTTCAATTGTTTGTTTATTTAACTCGCACAATCACCAAAAAACACACTACACATTAACTGTTTGTCGCAATATGGGTACACTTTCACGGAACAGATACAGAATAACGAATTGACTTGACAGGTATAAAAGAATGAAAATAAGCATCTATCTTTGGAATTTCTATGTTCCCGTCCAATGCCGAAAGTAACCGAGAATCAGCGATGGGCCCTTTAAAGTGGATTTGCTATTCTATCTCTCTCGGAATTGAGGTTTCTCTATCAACTTTCGCCTCTCATAATCTCTACTCTTTGGCCATGATTCAAGTTTTTACCAGTTAACTTATAAGAGCAAATTTGTTAATACAAAAAGGCAACTCAAATGATTTTTAGGGAGATTAATGGACAAACACACAGAAAATATTATTTATTCATTTGTAATACATTTCTATACAAATAACAATAAGAAAGTTGAGGAGATATTTTATAACGATATAATAAGCCGGAATCCAATAACAGAATAACAGCTGCAGTGATGTGAGCCAAATTCCCTTTGTGTATTATAAGTGTATAATTAATTTTATTTTTAAATAAATGATAACAACCTGCTTTTAAAAAATGATTATAACAATTATTTCAACACTGGACAGCACTAACATGTAAATTATAAGCGTTTTGCTGTATAATGTAAAACAAGCTTTGTCAGGCTTGACCAATGAGAAGCAAACCACGTGCTATGACGTATTTTTTATTACTGCAGTTCTTGAATGAATAGACGGGTTATTATAGAATAACGGGTTATTTTAATTTTGATTAATTCTTGTATTTTAAAATACTATTCCTCAACCCGGTCCTGTATTTTCTAAAATTTCCTAATACATTATTTTAACATTTTTAGGCGAGAAAATGTTTTCAATTGAAATCCGGTTATCTTTTTTATTTCGGCAGATGTGTAGGAACAACGAACGCATAGGGCATTCGAGAATTGAGTCTTGAACGCAGATTATCGTTATTTAGGTGAACACTTGCGAATTGTGTTGATTTTATTAAGTAAATTGTAATTACACCTCGCAGTTTTGTGCAATTAAATTAATAATAATTTAAATTGTTATTTGAATAATTTTGTTGTGGTGGATTCCTAAGATATGGGGTTTTTCATATCAACACAGTTTTAAATTTAGTTGGAGCTAAATTCGACGTTGTCGGTTGGGTCATTCCATGCGAAATCGATCACTAAAATGGGTCGATCTCACGGATTTCGATGAAAATCAATTATGAGGTAGTAATCAACTAAAGAACATAACTTTCATTCATCAATTTGCTATATTACGCAGAACTTCGGAAATATTCAACCTAAAAAATTGTCAACACTGCTTGAACGTCTTTAAAGAAATATAAATATCTCGAAAAGTATTTATCCTAGAACAAACATTTTTTTTATAAATTACTCACAAGAAGACGGGCTTTTTGGACGGCCTAATAATTTTTTGCTACCAAACGTATTTCTATTTTTTTCTTAACGAAATATTCTAAAATTGCAAAACAATCGGTGTGGTCACATTTTTAAAAATCTGAAAAAAATTGTACAGATTCTTTGAACATTTCTGTATTTAAATGCAAAATGGCAAGCTGGACATTTTAATAGTTTTTGCAGGAGAAATTTTTATGGAGCGCATTGCAAGCAGTTGGTGCACCATAGCCCACGACCGGCCGGCGCAATCCTATCACTACCTTTTAGTTAGTAATAACATGGTCTCTATAATAATAGCGATATGTCTTACCTAGTGTACACAAGATAAATGCATTTATGTGGATATGATTATATTGATTAGTTAATTACTTGTGTATTTCAGATCGGCTTCGTATTATAAATTCCAACTGTTCCGTTAAAAGGGTACCTATAGTAAATTAATGTTTATGATCTCATAAACTCTTAAAATGTTTATGATGAAGTACTGAAGTTTTATTGGTAGCATGGTATAAAAATTGATATGTCCTGTCTCGGTCCTCTTTTACTACAATAGCATTCAAAACCTATTTGAACAATAGGCACAATAAAACATTTACCTATTTCTACAAATGAGTTTGACGAAGAGTGTTTTTCAACATTCAAACTATGTTATAACGGTACATATAGCTTTGGATCTCGAGTCATAAATATTCGACAGGCAATTTTAGAAAAAAGGACGGTAACGGCATTTACACAGAGTACAATTAGTCTTGTATTCTATCTTTTATTGGTTTTATACTATTTACTTCCCTTTACCGACAACTAAATATAAACTTGGTTTTTAGAAAACAGCAGCAGTTGATAACGTGTTGTTGTTCTGTGAACTTCATGAAGTTACATATCACGAGTTTTCAATAATGCCAAAATTTTATTGTTGTAACCCCAATAAGAAGCGAGGTCATAATCGCGTAACAAAAAATGTGAGAAAAGTGCCTGGACAGTTACGTGCGTTGTGTGAAGACATTAACTTAGTTTTAGGAGAATATATATGTTCTAGTTGTCGACTAAATCTATGTCGACTTAAGAATATAGCTACAACAGGCGAAAGGGAGTTAGAAAATGTTGATGTTAGCACATCAAGAGGATCTGAAATTGATATTCCAGGATCATCATCGTCATCATCAAATGCAAATAAAGGATCTTCCACATCAACTACTTCCACTGTATTTGTTGACCAAGAAACTGAGAGGCAAACGATTATAACAGCTGTTAATAAGGTGCTTCCAATAATCAAAGAGTCGCCAATAAAGGAAGATTTTAGCAGAGATCCAAACAAGCGTCAGAAGATCGATAAAATCCAGAAAGCGCTAAAGAGAAAGCTATTCGAAGATAGTAGTGATAGTTCGGAGGAAGAATAAACGGTCGGCGGTACTATCATAAAAGACCTAAAGGAGAAGTTCGTGTCCGTGGCAGATTCCAGTGAAAAAGTTCGAATTCTCACAGTACTTCCAGAGAGTTGGTCAATAAGAAAAATAATAAAAGAATTCGGAACAACTTTTTATATGGCACGTAAGGCTAAAAATCTACGTAAAGTAAAAGGATTACTTTCTTCTCCCAATTTGAAACCTGGTCAGACTTTATCAGCAGCTACAGCAACCCGTGTAGTTGATTTTTACAAAGATGATAGCATTGATAGCCGAATGATGCCTGGAGCAAAAAATTTTGTCTCAGTTAAGCAGGAAAATCGTCGGATACACGTACAGAAGCGATTGGTTTTGTGCAATTTAAAAGAAACGTATGAGGCTTTCAAAGAAAAATATCCCTTGGAAAAAGTAGGATTTTCTAAATTTGCGTCTTTGCGGCAAAAGAATGCGTGTTAGCAGGATCCAGTGGTACTCATTCCGTGTGTGTATGTGTCATACACCAAAATCCCAAATTAATGTTAATGGCAGCTAAACTAGGCGAACTTGAAACGGATACAGTCGCCTTTCCTACAACTTATAAGGGAATACTAGCGATGGTAATGTGCCAACCACCTTCCACGTCTTGTCATTTACAAAACTGCAGGCTGTGTCCTGGATTTGAAGACATACAATTACGTATGGAAAAATTATTCGATGAACATTTTATAACTCAAATCGAATATAAAGAGTGGACACAAACGGATAGGTGTACCTTGCGAACATCCATTTGTACACCCGATGAATATGTTGATAGATTATTACAACAGTTGCGGCAGCTTCAAACGCATGATTTTATTGCCAGAACGCAAAGCGACTTTCTGAAAGAAAGAAAAGAAAATCTTGGTATTGATGAATTAGTAGTAATCGCAGATTTTTCCGAAAACTATTCTTTCGTAATTCAGGATGAAGTACAAAGCTATCACTGGACTAACACACAAGCGACTATTCACCCTTTTACTATATACCATCGCAGTAATAATGACACCAAAAGTGAAAATTTTGTGATAATTTCCGACTGCCTTACGCATGACACAAGTGCTGTTCATCTTTTTCAATGTCGGATAACTTCATTCGTAAAAACAAAATTTGAAAATAGAATTGAAAAGATGTTTTACTTTTCGGATGGAGCTGCTTCCCAGTACATAAATAAGTACAATTTTGCAAATTTAGTTTATCACCAAAGAGATTTTCGAATACAAGGTGAATGGCACTTTTTTGCTACTTCCCATGGAAAGGGCCCATGTGATGGACTTGGGGGTACAATCAAACGATTAGCCAAGCATGCGAGCCTGCAAAGACCACATACTGATCAAATTACAGATCCTTTACAATTATTCCAATGGGCTAATGAGAATATAAAAAACCTTAATATAGAATACTGCACCAAAGAAGAGCACGCAAATCATACTGTCGAACTAGCAAATAGATTTCAATTAGCTGTACCCGTAAAAGGTACACGAAAGTTTCATGGATTTTTACCTCAATCTCAGACAGAGCTTATAGCCAAAACGTTTTCTTCCTCAGAGGAAAGCTCCGTTGTTCAGGTAATTCGTGCAATTCTTTAAATTCATCTTTCCTATCCTCGACTTTCTATTTTTCCCATTTTTCCTTTATCCTCTTTCCTAAACCTTTCCTGACGAAAGGTGATTCACCACCTTCTCGTGGTTTCCGTCGAGCAATATCATTTAAGACGTGTTATTGGCCAAGAGTGAATCAGTATACATTTTTGTTTACAAACCTTATTAGTGATGTTTACTAGATCAAGCTGTTACTATTTTTTTCTCCGTCCAACCAGAAAATGAGTTGTTTTTAATATTAAATTTAAAAACAGTTTACACTTAGTCCGGAAAAGCTGCACCGATAAACGCTTTTTCCGAGTTCTATTGTAGGTTCTGATGTTTAATACTACTTAAATTAAATAAGCTATTGCATTATAATATTTTAGGATCTTTATTTATGTAACACACCCGAAGAAACCGATTTAAATACTAATTAAATTAGTAATTAACTAATCAGTATAATCATATCCACATAGATGCATTTATCTTATGTACACTAGTTAAGACAGATCGCTATTATTATATGAATCGTATTATTACTAACTAAAAGGTAGCGATAGGATTGCACCGGCCGGCCGTGGGCTATGGTGCACCAACTGCTTGTAATGCGCTCCATAAAAATTTCTCTTGCAAAAACTATTAAAATGTCCAGCTTGCCATTTTGCATTTAAATACAGAGATGTTCAAAGAATCTGTACAATTTTTTTCAGATTTTTAAAAATGTGACCACACCGATTGTTTTGCAATTTTAGCATATTTCGTTAAGAAAAAAATAGAAATACGTTTGGTAGCAAAAAATTATTAGGCCGTCCAAAAAGCCCGTCTTCTTGTGAGCAATTTATAAAAAAAATGTTTGTTCTAGGATAAATACTTTTCGAGATATTTATATTTCTTTAAATACGCGCAAGCAGTGTTGACAATTTTTTTAGGTTGAATATTTCCGAAGTTCTGCGTAATATAGCAAATTGATGAATGAAAGTTATGTTCTTTAGTTGATTACTACCTCATAATTGATTTTCATCGAAATCCGTGAGATCGACCCATTTTAGTGATCGATTTCGCATGGAATGACCCGGTTCTTATTCGCATTTTTATGTTCACAAAGATTTCGCTTGTTTTCAAGCACTAAGACTTCTCCAGCAAGGTAACACTTTTCTTTAATTTACTATAAATTAATTACTTTTTATTACGACCAATCATTTATTTTAGGCTTTTAGTTTATGGCAAGTTTTTCCGATAAGTTGCAATAATTATCGGAGCTAGCAAATTTTGCGCAGAGGACCGTACTCGCCCAACTCGTTGAGGCTATAAATTCATGCACGCTATCCAAGACTGGTGCATGAGGCTTTTTGATCCATTTAGTTTGGTTTTTGGTGGCATGGTATTGTTACGAATGATAATTTTATTGTTACGAAGCTAGGCTCGCTTCGTTCTTACTTGTCTCCACCATGTTATGAATAAAAATAAATACACTCACTCTTTATCTAATCTATTGATTTTATTTCTTAAATTTACTTAACACATAACTAAGACTAATCCTAAATATAATTAACACAATTTTCACTTACCAACTAATTATAAATTCTAGGGCCATTTCCCTCACACTTGGTATGACAATCGAGAAGGACTTTACTGCTTTCATTTCACCATCTAACTGCCTAACTGACTATCCTTTTCGATTGTCACTTTCCATCTTGACTCTTCATCCCTACTATCATTTCTTCTTGCAATCAAGGATGGCCCAACTTGTCCCAATTAATCAGGGCAGTGTCATAATGCTAGAGTCAGCATTACTTACTTTTGTGAGCAATAATGCTGTGCTAGTATTATGACACACTTTACAAATTGCAGAGTAGCTTCATGTCATACTTGAAATCAATTTGTTTATCTTTATTACTGGGTCAAATAATTTAGAAATGAGTTCTGTAATAATTGTTGTAACATATTTTTGGAATAATAAATTTTTAGAATAATGAATTGATTTAATTTTGTTATAAGTTTTTTCTTTTATTTTATACTTCGTTACAGTATGGCACTATCGATAATTAATTAAAACCTTTTTTTATGGTATGGTAGCTGCAGTGGAAGCACGAGATTGACAAGGTCAGAGATTTATGTTAGTTTTGTACCATTGTCTACAAGGACTACAATCAATATTTAAATATATATTTTTTTTTAATACCAGTAACTTGTTTACATAGATAAAACCTGAGTAACTATTGGTGTATTGTAATGCTATTTAATTTTGTACATTTGCTATCTTATATTTTGTATTTCTTTTGTGTGAACTTGAAGGTAGACATCTAATCTCCAAGGATATCTATACTATTTCACTATTGAATATTTGTTTATATCATATAGCATCAAGATAATAATATACGAATTTTTCCTTGGTTTCATATATAGCTTACATGTTTTTATATACGATTTGTTTTGAAGTCAATCAAGTGATAGCCACTAAGGATTTTCATATGTATTATTTTGGGGTAATGCATCGAATTACAGTATTTTTATTATCTCATTGGTATTTTCAATTGTTTTGTTTATTTCTAGTATATTTAACGTATTTCTATTATTGAGGTAAAAAGGTTGTCAAAAACATTTTAACTTCAAGAACGAGAAAGTTGCCATTCTACGGTGAAAATGCATTACGTTAAATACATTTTACTATAGTCCTTGATTTCTTCAAATTTGCGTCCTGCTCTACATTATTAGCTCCTAAACTTAAGTGATTTTATTTTTATTCATAGTAGATTATGGTTTACACTATTAAAGGAAGTTTTAGGTTGAAGTAAAATATTAATTTCTTAGAATTTCAGCTTCTTAAGTAAATGTTTACTGAGACATCAAAAATAGGCAATTCAATTTTTAAAATTTGTTATGTACTATTTAAACTTTTAAACCCAATAATGCACAAGATTGTGCCAATTTTTTCTTTAGTTCTTTTGTGTATGAACTAATAATTTTCGTGCTATACCGAAGCAGTTAACTCAGGACAGGAAAAAATGCAGAGAAAAGTATAAAACAGGATAATAAACCCAACTCCACCCCACCTTACACCTAAAGGTAAATAGGACTAGGTAAGTGAGTATATCGCACATTTAGTTAGTTCGCACAGTCAAAGAAAGCTGGACGATGCTAATTGTGCAAGGCTTATTTACAATTAATTCTGGCCATCGTCTACATTGATTATTTCAGTTCACTGTTCAAAGTCATTTCAATCCATTAAATTGTAAGAATAGGCACTAACATATCACAGGGTAAACTTTAATAAAATATTAAATTGGATTGGATTTTAAGTGAATCAATACTAATCAAACAGACGCTAATAAAGGAAATTTTAAAACGAAGTGTAAAACAGTAAAAATGTTAAATATGTCGAGAATTCTTATATTTCTGAAAGAAAGTATCGCATCGCGATATATTTTTTAGTATCGAGTACAGGGACTGGAACAGGAACCCAAAAGAATCGGAACCGGAACCGATTACTTTTATGGAACTGAAACCGGAATCGGAAATCCGTGTTAATGTTAACCCATTAACGCCCAAATTAATTTTTTTCAATTTTTTTTTGTAAAAATTTGAAATGTTGCTAACATTTAGTGTTTCAAACCATTTATAATCACAAAATAACAATTTTCTATTAATTTTTCGAAATAAAGGCTGTCCTATAAATAGGACGCTGGGCGTTAAGCTTATACAATATTCATGAAATAAAAAAAAATATAAATGAAATAAATAAATATTGTATGTAAATATCTTTTGAAAGAATTACCAAAGTGTTACCCTTATCTGCTTTAACAGAAATTAGATTGTTCTCTGTGATTTTGTGTTTTATAGATTGAAGAAGTGATATGTTAGATGTGTTGTACATTTTGTCCTGTTTCAAAGACATCTCTTTTAACAAATTTGGAATTTTGCATAGTTATTATGATCTTTCTTAAGTATAGTTTCGCATTCAACGGCCAAAATTTCTTTAATTTTGTTGGTAAATTTTGGAAAAGGACAAAATTTGAAACCTTTGTTAAGAAATTGTGTTTCTCTGTCATTGAATGTTATATTCGACAAGTTTATGAAACGAGGATAAAAGTTTGCAGTGTTCTGACAATTATATTACCTTTGATAATGACAGCATAGCTGTCGAAACAATATTGTCAGGTTGTATTTTAATAAAACTGTGAAACTTTTAATAATCTTTATTTATTTCATGATTATGGAGTTCCACAAAATAAGGCTGGAAACAATAAACAAGATTATAGAATATTATACATATGAAAATTTTGAGCAAGGTCATTTTACTTATAGATTCATTGATTATAAGTCAAACAATGTTCGGAAACTTGGAGGATGCTGTGGAATATTTGTTCTCGAATGAAATACAGGCTGATGTATCAGCAATTCCTCCGGATGTGTATGAATTGACAGATGAGGAAGATACCTATGAAGACGATACTGGCATTGCAGAAGTTGTAGACATCCCTAGGAGCGTTAAAACTTTTGTACCTGATCGTGGCAGTAGCGACTCCGATGCAGAAAATCTTTAGTTTAGTTTCTACCAGTGAAAAGAAGATAGATGGGAAAATCTTTCCTGAAAATCTGGAAGAAAGAACTAGCCATATATGATTTTCCTGACTCAGAAGATACTTAGGTTGAAAATATAAAACAAAATATGAAAAGATGTAATATTCAACAGGAGTTTTTCCTTTTACAGTTTGTTTTATATTTTCAATATTTCCAACATTAGTATCGTCTGAGACAGGAAAATTATATGTAGTTCTAGTACTTTCTTCCAGTTTATCAAGAAAAATGTTTCTGTCTTTTTTCTTTTTGCTGGCAGAAACTTAGCTGAAGGATCAGGCTGTTTTTCTGCATCGGAGTCAATGCAGTCATGATCAGGTGCAGAAATCTTAACATTTTCAGGGATGTTTACAGCTTCTACAATGCCTGTATCGTCTTCACAGTACCATCTTCAGCTGTCAATTCATCCATATCCGGATGAGGTGCTGGTATATCAGTCTCTATTTCATTCCAAAACAAATATTCCACAACATTCTCTAAGTTTCGGAACGTTTTTCAATTCACAATTGATGAGTCTATAAGCAAATTGAACTTGCTTGAAATTTTCGTATTGATAAGCTTAACGCCCAGCATCCTATTTATAGGACACTAAGTTTGAAATGTCATAAACATTACTAAAAATTGCAAGAACAAATTAATTTTATTTCATATAATACATTATATATTCAACAAATAAGTGAATACAAAAAAAGCACTTGCTTCTATTTTTTTCTATTTAGGACAAAAACTAAGTAAATGCTACAGGGATGCACAAAAGCAACAATCTTTGCTATGCCACAAAGGTCAGTAAAGTGAAAGCTAGGAAACAATCACTTTGAAAAGAGCTGCAACAGTAATGACTGATAACATGTAAGTGGGAATTTTTCATTGCTTTTTCTTTATTGATTTCTCAGAAGACCTAACGTAAACTGTCCTATAAATAGGACGCTGGGCGTTAATGGGTTGATGAGAACCCGAACCGTTATAAATTTTCGAAGGAACCGGTGTTTTTCGGTTCCACATTTCGCTTCTACTGGTAAATAAAAAAAGTAGTTCAACATTCTCTCAACAGCGCTACCATAACCATTTCTTACTAAGTTGATGTTGATACTAGATCCACTTCCACTACTAATTGACCATTAGTAGGGTTCCTAAATATGAACTGAGCTGTGTGTTATTTAGAGTTAAGTCACGCATGTCAAATTTTCCTAGTGACATTTCATGTTTTGAAACTATTTATTAGAAGGTTGGTAATCATGAAAATTGGTTTAATAAATTAAACTGTCAGTATGACAATTATATAAATTTGAAATTTGGTACAATTAATACTTTATTAAAAACTGTCGTAAAATTGATATATGTACTAAAAGAATTTTAAAAATTCTCTACAAACAATAAATAAATGATAATGTGCACATTAAAAAATTCTACATGCATAAAAATAAACATGAAAACATAACCTAAAATTTATAACTAACAACTGCTGAATGTTGTCACTAAAGTAAAGAGACAGAAAAAAAAGTATCTCTGTCTCAGATAGCTTAGTTTTGGCCTAAAAAGAGATAGATTTTAGTTGTATTCTTTTTACCATTTTTAAGTGAAATTCTTACTTATTCTCATTATCTTAGCAAATTATTGTGTTCTATTTACTTGTCACAAGTGAGTTGGTACTGAGATAACTTGTTTCCCCCTTGCACCAACTGAGCCAGTGCTTGTTATTTACCTAACTTCAAAGTATGAAATGAAACAGAGTTTTTTTGAGGTTATTATGTCATATGTAAACAAATGTTAGTCAGTTGATCATAGCAAGTATATGTAAATACGTAGTTTAATAAAAATGAATTTACGCTGCAGCAGTTATCATAATATTTTGCAGGAAAGTAATATAAAATAAATTTTCCATCATCCTCGTGAAAAACACAAATGATTTAAAACATTGTGGTTATGTTGTGTGTTTCTGCTTGTTTACTTAAACATGTTTCTATGTTCTTTTTACTTTTCAATGGCCTTAGTTAATCTCAGTTTGTCTTAGCTTAGTATATCTTAGTATTAAGACGATCTGTGGTAAAAAGAATACACCTTTTGACACCCGTGCCCTAACTCTAAAAATAACACAGTTGAAGTTTTCATTTAGGAACTCTAACCAATAGTAATGTGCGAATTGACTAGAAAAGTGTTACGTCACATTTTATATTGGTAGCCCTGAATATTTTCAAACAAATTTCATCTTGAAAAGAATCTACAATGTTAACCACGTTTGGTACTTCACATCTGTTTACTCCAAGAGCTCAGTTTCTATGGTATCCATTGTTGTAAATAATTGTAACTATGTAGTTAGGAATAACCTGACGTTAACTACATAAACATCACTACCAGAACCAAGAATTCGATTACTGAAAAAGTGATTAGGAATGCCAAAAGAAGATGGCTCAAAGAAGAATTGTAACTATAGCACTAGAGTTTCCCGAGTAAAAAGAGTTGAAATACCGAAGAGCAAATATATATATATATATATATATATATATATATATATATATATATATATATATATATATATATATATATATATATATATGATACTTCACTACTTTTCCGGGTTTCACTCCGCGTATTCACTATTCGGCTCCTAGAGGAACCAGACAATGGTTGACGACGTTTCGGCAAGATCACACTTGCCATCTTCAGGTCACTTCTAACTTCCTTCTGCTTCGCGTGGTTACACGATGTAGACTTCATATAATATCCGCGGAAATTTAAAATGTAACATAAGGTTAGGAGAAAGTTGGAAAGGACTCGGGTGAAAGAAAATGCTATGTCCAAAAGAAGAAAAGAATATGAGGTTGGAGACAAGGTTGTCATTAGAAATTTGAGAGTGACTGACCTAGATGCAAATATTTGTGCGAAATTTGTATTTCCTTTCATTGGACCATTTATAGCTAATAGGAGATTCGGGGATACGTATGAACTTAAGTATCCAAGGTCTGAAGAGATTAGGGGAAAATTCAATATTCAGTTGATTTATCCGTATATGGTACAGGAAGAATAGTTTAGTTAATAGGTGTATATAAAAAAGGGAATAATCAAATTAAATAAGTTTAAAAATTTTTAATTATCTTATATCAAATGGTAAACTTTTCAATTTATTTCCATATTAAAATCTGTAAATAAGTGTAAAAAGTTGAAGGGGAAAATGTTGTATTATTTTGTCGTAAATGGGATTTAGTCAAAATTAATGAACATTATATAATCAAACTGTATCATATTGCTTTATTTTAAATTAATTGCAGCGAGTAATTTCGTTTCTAGCTACATAAAGTAAGAAAATATTTTGAGTGCCAATTATTTATTGAACGGTCCTCGTATAACGCATAAATTTTATTTAAATACATGTTTCGAATTTAAAGGTAAATAAGGCTAAGCTATTTTAAGCAAGAAATTTTTATTTTTGTTTAAAATATTATCACATTGTTGATAAAGAAAATACTAAGCTCTGCAGGACATTTTGTTTAATTTTAATTAATGCTAAATTTAATAAGTAATTCGTATAAGAGTGGATTTGATGATAATTTTGTTAAGGAACAATGTGTTGAGATTGTTAAAAATTTTAAAGTGTGCCTTTACCTAGAAAGACATAAAAATTGTGAGGCAGTTGTTTTCGAGCAGTACGAGTTTGCAGGTGCACAGCAGAGAGTGCAGACATGTATTTTAAAATGTATTATTTGAAAATGTATTTATTTTGCTAAAATGAATGAAAAAAATATTAATTATGTTAAAAGGAAGATTGTTGTTTTGCAAATGATTAATCGAATAGAGTTTGATAAGTTGAAGATTTAGTTTGTAATATTAATTTCGTTAAGTGAGAAATTTCAGTGATTAAAGGAAAAGTGAATTATTTGTGCGGAGAGTCTGAAAGTTTTTAAGGTTTTTAAAAAAAAGGAATCTACGAGAATTAATTTGTTCAATAATCAATGAATGATTATTTTGGATATGAACAATTTAAGGTATAGATAAGGTAAAAAAGGAAAATAACCACGTTTGGTTAATGAAAATTAATTGTAAAAAGTTATTTACAAGTATTATGTGAAATAAAATGTTGATTTCTGCTAACTAAAGTGTATTATTGACGTCATAGAGGAAGTCTTTAATAAGTGTTTGTTGAACTTACCTAAAAGAAAAGGAAATAATTAATCATAAAAAAATAAAACACTGAGTAAAAAAAAACATTTCATTCTAAAGTACTTACCAAAGTTTGTGTTGGTAATGAGCATCTGGTATCTCATCTATGGCGAGCTTCTCGACACCCAGGGAAAAGGAGTCAATCATCTACCTGCATCCAACAGCAATCGCATGGGGGAACGTGATTACAACAGTTCAGCGCTTTTGGTGGCGGTAAGAAATAAATTGTGAACATTTGCAATCAAAATTTGAACATACTTTAATCCGCAATAAACAGTAACCATAGATAATTATTTTATTATAATACTTACTCCATTAAAACTCGTGTAAAGGCAAGGCAGATATATTGTAAAACAAAACTGCACCATATACGAATCTCTTTGTTTCATTTGATATTTGATGAAAATTTATTTCTGAATTTTGAGGTGTTGCAGAGTTGCGTATTTTTGAACCTTGATAATTTTAAAAGACCCTGTGAGTATCAGTCTCGTGCTAAGATAAGCTTAGCTGGCGCCCAACATTGTTTTTTTATTATTTCATAATTTTTAATATACAGGGGATATCAGAGTATTAGTCTTACTTTGTGTAATGTTTTGTTTTTATTGATAATTATGCTTTTTCATCATTATTAATCTAATGATAATAGTTGGTTTGATTGTATAATCAAATAATTCAACAATATATATATATATATATATATATATATATATATATATATATATATATATATATATAATGATTAGAAGTAATAATGCGCGTAGAGATATACAAGAAAGAGTTATAATAATGGGATATCGCGCAACAGAGAAGAAGTTGCAGCTGTCTACACGTGTTTAACACTTATTAGTGATCATCAGGACGGCATAGCAGATGGAATAAATATAAAAGCAACTATCTCAGAAAGATGTAACAACACAAGGTTTCACTGATAGCAGCCAACCGCACATTTGCAGTATCGGCCTGAAGACACTGAGTTTTCAGTGCAACGACAAGCGTCACTACGGATACTGCAAATGTGCCGGTGGCGGCGTAGTAATTACTACTTTCGTGGAACTTCTTTTCTCTCTGACACATCGTGTCGCGTGTTGCTCTGTCGTAATTACTCTTGCAACTTAACAAATATTCTATCATTTTCTATACTAATCACGGACTGGAACCCTTTACAAATATAGATTCCGGTTCCAGTTCCGATTTTTGGAAATTCAAAATAAGGGTTTCGTTTTCGGTTCCAATTTTAATTTTCTAAACATTAACGTTCCGGTTCCAGAATTTTTTTAGATTACATAAGGATTCCGGAAGCAAAAGTAATGACATCACATTTTATGTTGGTATATAGTTCCAAATATCTCCAAACAAATGTGACCTAGATAACTGACAGTCGATGCATGTTAGGTTAAAGTATTGTTTATAACATGGGCGCCGTGCTTCTTTTCCCGATAAACCTTTCGAATCACTCCATTGTGGTGGACGGCCGTGCTTCTTTTCCGGATAAACCTTTCGTATTTTTGCTTCATTTTATTTCCCTACGAGTTTTTTTTAACCACTCCACTTGTGGTAAAGATCCGTGCTTCTATTCCGAGATGATACAACAATGATACAATATTCTGGTCACTGGTTTTATGATCCCTGTTTTTCCCCTGCGAATTTTTTTTTACCTCAGCGTTTTTCCTCTAAGATTAACCATTCTCGTACGCTAATTTTACGGTACCACGTTTTTTATCTTTCATAATGTCGTCTTTTTCCGTTTTCATTTCCTTGTTAATTTCGATTCTTTCTATTTGAATCATTTAAAATCTACTATCTCACTAATATTAAAGTTCAAAGAACACACGATAAATTTTAGCTATGTTCTGTCGGCAATTCCTTTTACAATTTTATATTAATCTTTTAAAAACCCGTATTATTTCTTTTTTCGCCAGATTTTAAAGCCAATTTTAAAAAACACTTTATGAATATTTTTATCTATTCTACATTGTCCTTATGTCAATATTTTTAGTATTACTTTTAAATTAACGTTAACTTTCCACAACGGTCAATTAGTGTTTTTCTCTTGCGTTCTCTCTTGTTAATTGGCTAACGATTTCAGTGCACCAGCGGCCGGTCGTGCTCTTCCAACGTACATGCGTTTCGATCATAGTAGTGTTTACTCGACCTTGTCCCTACAGTCAACTAGTACTGCTTTTATTGTTATTGTTATCTATAAACTTCTTTTTGATTTTCTTTTAGCGATTTACGGTTTCTAAAAGCAAAGGTAGTGTGCTTTTTAACCGTAATTTTTATTTATTTCTTTCTGTTTTATCAACAATTTTTATCACACTAAGTTATTCACGTAATTACTTTTTACTAAGACCGATCTATTTTTAATTCAGTTCTTTTTATTCTCAGGATGACCTTCACACCTAACGTGGCATATTTACAATACGTATACTATAATAGCACTTACGTTTCTTTTTTTACCCAGTATTTATATCTCTTCATCATAGATTTCCTTTTTTTTTGAGTTTCATTCGTTTTTTTTTTAGAAGAGGGGGAAAAGAGTATACCTCGCAGTATTCTTTCTCAAATTCTTTTCCTTTCTAGTTTTACTAATGGATAATTATTAAAACTTAAATCTTTTCACTCTAATTCCTTTTGTTTTGTTTAACTGTCACGATAATCCGTATCATCGATTTTAAGATTCACGTCCTTAACTATTTAAAGAAACTGTTCCCATAAAGACATTGGTTATCTCGCGCGTTTAAGGAATAACTGCATAATTCTCCCGGCTCAAGTTCTTACTTACTTAGAAGACACTTACCCACTTTTAAGATTTTTTCCCGCCGTATTAACAGCATGCAGTTTTACAATACAATCTGGCACACCGAACAGTGACTAAACACCTTTTCCTGTTGACAAATTCCATTTTACGTCTAACATCCGACTAATTTTGTATTTCATTTTTAGCTTATCAAGTAACTAACACCTCATTCTTAATTAATCTTTTATTTTAGGAAGTCACTTTCAGCTTTGGTTTATACCAGGAATGTGAAAAATCACTTCTTCTATCTAATTTTTATTTTCTTTGACATATTTTTACTACGTCATGTTTTCGGCAATTTTCTTAATTGTCATAATTTTGTTTTCCTTCGTTGTATTGCTTTGCGCAATATAACCCCTTCCTTTCTATTTTGACAAGTTATTGAAGACTGCTTTTAGATAAACCACATCAGTCTTCCAAGAAATATCTCTTCTTCTTACAAGGTCTCTTAAAACCTCCAGCTTCGCATTTCATACATCGGTTTTATCTTTTAACTGCGACCCAACAACGAGCAGTCCTTTTAAAGTAGTTCTTGGCTGTCATACGCAAAACTAAATTGATTTACTTTTATTTTCCAGTAATACTCTTTGAAATTTTATTGAGTTTTATTCTTTATTAGGACCGTTCTTAATCAATTTTGCTCTGCAAGGAATGTATTTATTTAAAATTTATCTTTTTATTTCCAATCATCTACCTTTTGGCTCACTTAGTTCACAATCCTATTACAAGAAACTTTCAATTTTTATTAATTACATTTTTTATTACCGGCTACGTCTTTTATTCTCAAGTTTCATTCGCCTTCTAAACTATCCTTGTCAGTTTCCTACTAAAATGCACTCCGCTACCAGCTTGCTTGAAGATCGCGTGTTGAACTCATTTAATCCAACAGGCAGCTGCGCTAATCGTTGACCTACTTTCGTCGCATTCTCGCTGATAGCGACCACTACGGTTTTTTTTCTGCTGCGTTCGTATGATCATATACTCTATAGGTTGGGAATAAAACATACTTAGTAAAATATTTGAATCGTTTTAAATTTTCTTTTTTTTTATTGTTCATGATTGCCTAGCTTTTTTTTTATTATTATTTTAAATTTTTCTACTATAGTCTAATTAAAATATATTCTTTATTTATTCTTAATTGAATGCCTTTCGCGTTTTTCTTACTGAATCTTCTCGTCCATTGACGCGTTCTCTGTCAACGTAAATGATCTTACCTTACCACGAATCAGCATCGGGTCAGCTTTTCCTGCACTCCTCTGGAGTATATCAATAAACCTTTTAACATTTCTTCCTTTTATACCAGAAACCCTGGTTAACAACAATGGTTGTTGTTTTTACATTTATACCTTTCTTTATTTCGTTATACCTTTTAAGAACGTTTGAATTTCCAGCAATTTAGTTAATAAAATACTTAATGCTACTTTCCATTGAAGTTATTTCTTTCTTTTTTTTATATAATGAATTTTAATTATGAATTTCTTCGAACTAAACATTATTCGCACACACGTTACTTAAATAATACTTTTGTCTTTATTTAACCACATTATTTTTTTTATATCACCGTTTTCTTTTGTCTACGTACCCTTTTTGAACGTTTATACAGCAATTTTGAATTTATATAGTGAATTTAACGGTAATTTAACGTTTCTTGGTCACCTTCATTACCCCATTATGAAGCTTTTTTACCAGGTTTATTCTGTTTTATTTGTTAATTAATTTTTCCCAGGCCTAGGGTTTTCTTTCTTTTTATAATTTTTAATTTTTCGCCTGGAAGGGGAGATGTATATTATTATTATTATATTATTATTATTTTACCAAGTATACATAAATTACGTTGCTTGAAGGTCGGTTCCTAAAATTTTGGCTTTATATATTCGCCTGAACCAGCCTATTGGTGAATAGGTATATAATGGCAGGCTTGATTTTATATGTATTGTAACTGCGCAGTGCGATGAATGCATTCTTTATGTTTTTTTTTATTATGATTGTATTTATTTGCGGGCATTGATGTATTCTGCCCATGATAGGTCAGACTTTGTTGCCAGTTTTGACCTGGTGCATTCACGTTTTTATTTTTTTCTCGCTCTCATTTGAAGGTGTTTTTTCTATCCTCCGGGATTTGTACGTGAACGGGGCCCCAATGTACCACGTACCGGGAAAGCATCTGCGAATTTGTGTGAAGGACTTTCGAGCCAGAACCGACACTTTATGGAGTATGAGTGGCTTAACTTTTATTTAAATATATATACTATGGGTGGTATTTAGTTTTCCTCCCGTGGCAACACCCAAGGCAACCTGGTAACCTACGTTTATGTATTGAATGTTCAATTTTGTTTTTCTTTTTACAGATTTTCCTAGCAGCGACCTAGCAGTCATACCCGTTGTGACCACGGAAGTTGACTCTTATTCAGTGACAAAACTTCATCTGTCAACTGAATTTCACTTCGAATAAATCGGCACGGTACAACCCTTTAGTGTTATTTAATTTATATTTTTAACTTATTGTTACAAATTGTTTACACTATTTGTTTCCGTATAATCTTAGGGAACAAATGGAACTTTAATTTCTGTATTTTTTAGATTTCCCTTTTTCTAAATTATTACCGTTGCCAATTTCCATAATTTTTATAATTCAAAATAAATAATTTTTATCATATATATGTTCTCCGTCTGTGACTATTAATAACTACACCGAGTTTTATCTATTTCTTATCGCTGTTCATTTCCAAAAAATGCCTTGGTTATAAACCCTACAAAAATTTTCTTATCATCTATAAGCCGTATACTCTAATGGGAACACTTGCGTAAAATGCTTCGCATGTTCTCGATTCATATGCTAAATGAATCACAGAAATCCACCCACCACCACTTTTCTTTTATTACTTTATATACCTTTGAATATTTCGATTTTTGTCAGCCCTTATTTTGACATCTTGCTGTAACCAGTAAGACCATTTAATCACTGATCAAAGATCACCCCTTTCTTTTTTTTGTCTTCACCGACATTACAATCAATCTAATTTTGATTGTTACATCTTTTTTAATTTATCTTTTTATCGCAATTGCAAAGTATTTCATTAATTACCTACATGTGTTTTACAACTTTTTTTATGTCGTTTATGAGTTTCACCTGTTTTATTATTATGTAAACTTTGCACTAGCCACGTTCAACTATTAAACTTAACTATTACGGTTATTCAATTATTAAAATTCTATGTCTCTTAATATTTGAAAAACGTTTGGTTCCATTTACATTGTAATGCTGACACTTTCTTTCGTAATCAACGGTTTATATTTTGTATTATTACTTCTAAATTTGATTTTTTCCTTTTTTACTCTAATTATCATGTTTTTTCCTTTATGAAAGTTATTGTCGCTACTATTTCTTATTGACACGTATAAGTGTAAATATAGTGTCACATTATTATTCTGTTTCATGAATTTATATTTTATTAATCTTGTATCTTATTTTTAACACTCACGATATTTTTGTTCAGATCTATTTTTATGTACGAACTTATTTTTCTTTATTTATCACTTTTCATGTTTTTGTATAACTGATATCGAACTATTACTTTTTTTTAACACTTGCTATGAATACGGATATATCTGTAGTTTTAATTATTTGTATTTTTAATCATTTTTGTATTTTTTGCTTTACTTTACTTATAGACTTACATTATATACTGTTCAAAGTACGTTCATTGAATCCCTCAAATGTTCACTTTTCAAATTTTATTTTGCTGTGTTACTTATTACGTACTGTTTCTCTCTTCGCCTACACAAATGGATCTTCCATCGGCATTGGCTACTACTAAATGGTTTTCACCTGGATAAATACAATGGCGGTACCAACTGGTTCCAATCAGCCGTCACCTATGGTTACTATGGTTACACTTTGAAATACTCATCTCCAGACCAATACTGCAATCAAATAGTTTGGTCACGAAAAATCATTCTACATAACATACGCTATACAGATATGTTCACCTATATTACACACATCCTATGTTATGACTACTTATGGAACAATAATTTTTATGGAACCTCAACCAACAACCAGCTCATGACGCCACTATGGTAGCATCAACTTGCTTCGCATCTATGCCATGCGCACTTCAGACAATTCCAAGCCAAGCAGTTCTCATCTTCAACTTCAACATCTCATCTTCAACCCTGGAAACATCTTTCGAAACAGTCAGTAACATTATTTTTCACGATATTCACTTTTTATTTTTCACAATATTTATTTTTCTTTATGCTTTCGACCTTTTGTTGTCTGCATTATTCTTTTAACGTACTTTTACTTAGCTATTCGTTACACCTGTTGTATTCTCTGAATTTTTTTTATCAACTTGGTCACACCTTCCACGACACCTTGCCCACCACTCTTCCGTCGAAGAGGGGGAAAGTGCCACAAACGGAATTATTTTAAATGAAATCCTTTTTGTAACATTTCAACTTGCATTCATTTAGTATCAAGAGTAGTGCGATACTCGCCCACGCGCCGCCACGCGCGGTACACAATCTGCATAAGCCTTGAGAATAATTTATACAGATTGAATCTCATTAGAATAAAATATACAGATTGTATCTCATTAGAATAATTTATACAGTCTGCAGAATAATTTATACAATTCGTATCTCATTAGAATAATTTATACAGTTTGGATCTTATTAAGTATTCATGTGTTCTTCGTATTCCACTTAATGTATTCAATTAATTCAGTAACGTTTCCGCCTTCAGCAATATATAAACCCGCTTGTTTTGGCTTCAAATCAGTCTGTGCCAAGACTCACTAGAAGCCTCATCAAGAACAAGCGGGTAAGTGTCTTTTGATTAATTATGGCTTAGTTTGCTTAGTTGAGTAGGCGGCGCTTAAATCGCCTACTCTATGCAGAATTGTGGGTGGTTGTGACCAGGCTACCCGGCTTAGTTATAATTACCAGGAGTCTAAGCTCTTACGCTTAGTTAGTAGATTTAGTGCTAGAACAGGGTTGGTTCCAACCTCCCCTGTATTGTATTAGTTTAGGAGGACATAAACGTCCTCACAATATGTATCAATATGTCAATATGTATGTTAACCTTTTGCACTCTGTCTATTGTCTTTAGTATATAGTTGTTTTCTACAACTTGTGTTTAATTTCTCTCTACCTCTGACTACGTTCCCCAGTCACGAAAACCCCACGTGACAATATTCAGAGCTACCAATATAAAATGTGACGTAACACTTTTCTAGTTCATTCACATTTATACTATTCGTCAATTAGTAGTAGTGATAGTGGATCTAGCATGTTGAACTATTTTTTTTATTTACCAGTAGAAGCGAAATGTGGAACCGAAAAATACCAGTTCTTTCGAAAATTTATAACGGTTCGGGTTCTCATCTTAACATTAACACGGATTTTAATAAGGGTTCCGATTCCGGTTTCGGTTCCATAAAAATAATCTGTTCCGGTTCTTTTGGGTTCCTATTCCAGTCCCTGATACTAATGCTACGATCGTGTCACAAAAATGGATTACTATTTTATTTGTAATACGTACGTAATAATACAAAAAGCGATGAAATGTTTGATTATTTTGTCATTCTAGTATATCAAAATTATAAACAACTTTTTTGCTAAATGTGATGATGATAGGTCGAAAAATAACAAATCTTTTTAATAAAAAATGTCTTTAATAAAATATGACAAAAATACTTATAAGTTGATACACATGATAGAAACCATTTTTATATTGTTGAGTGCTTTGGATTACGAGAACATGTCCGGAATAAATAAATTATGCTCGCAAACCAAGTATCACAGTATCACCATTAAGCGTACCAAAATAATAAAGCTGTATTATAACCTTACTTTAATCCAGTGACGTGCGGTCCATGGAAGCAATGCTTCCCTTGAGAATTTATTAAAAATAAAAACCAATGCTAACAAAAATATTTTCATAAAATTATGGTTATCGTTTATTTAAATTTGTAATATTTAATCAACTTATAGCTCAATATCAATTTCGTACAGCAAAAAATATAATTATTTAGAGTACTATTTTAAATTAGGCTCATTAAACTTGCACGGAAAGGTAATACCGATTCAAATGTGTTACATACACTTCATATAAGCACTGATTTCGTTGCTTACAACTGCTCTTCTCCTAACCTTGACGGGATCAGCAGGCGTGGTGATTCAGACGAAGCGGTTAGCATTGTTTGGTCGTTATTTTTAGTGTGCTTCATGCCCAAATGTTTATTATAATTTGGTTATTTGTTCGATTAAGTGTTTGTTGAATTTAATGTTACTTAAGTAATGTAAATCTACGAATGAGACTGTATTTTGTCACATTTTATTATTTCAATTTATATAAGTTGGATTTTTTTAAAGACAAATAATTCTACTTAATTTACTCTGTAGGTATGCAAATTTAAAATTGCATTATCGTCACGATTACATATTCAGCTGCTTCGGTGGGAGGTTCGAGTACTTCCGATACATTTCAATCGGAACGATTTTTTTGTTCAGTTTGCAAGTTATTAATAAAGACTTTTCTGCATACAGTTTTGGAGACAAATTACAAATTATTGAGAAAGGCAGATCAAAACCAGAACTTTCAAATTTAACAACAAAGATTAAGATCTGCACCGGTATTTTGCTAAAAAAGATCGAAAAATCGAGTTGCATTATAAATACATAGTAGTAGTTTTTTAAAATAAAGAATAATAGTCAAATTCCATAAGTATAAAGTGTAAAAGTTCTTTGAAAAACTTTTAAGCTTAATAATTATAACACTGTTTTTGTATTGTACCTAGTAGGGGTGGATGCAGAGAATTATTTTGAGGGGGAAATTTTTGGAAAAATAATTGTTTTAATAAATAATAATTAAACAAACATTATTTGTTTCTATTCTATGTATACTAATTTCTAAATTTGGGAGGGGGGATTTCACCCATTCTCTCCGTGAATCCGCGCCTGTACCTAGGTATATTGAAATTAAAATCGTGGTTGCTTCCCTAGCCTAAATTATCACCGCACGCCACTGCTTTAATCGTACCGTAAGTACGATATGTAAACAAACCGTATTTAAAGTGTGGTAGGCAATAGTATATTGTGAAAAATACCTATCCTAGAATTTATACTCGCATTCATATTTTTTACGTGAAATCTCTGGGAATAAATTAAAAGATGTAATGTGAGCAGCTTCCATTTTACCATCATCCGATTCAGTCATGATAAGCCTAACATTTAGAAATAACTAAATATTAAATTTATAAACATAATTTAATTTTAGTCAATTCAGTAAAGCTAATAAACCCTACGTACCTACTCGTTTTCAAAAGTAATATTTTATAAAAAAAATCACAATTCAATTGCCAATGTTAATTTTCAAAGCAAACTTTTAAAATTGTGGTTTTAAAATATAAAGCAAAATAGAGCTTTAACCCAGTGTCGTAGCGATGGGGGGGGATATGGGGGATATATCCCCCCTCAAGGGTCAAAAACTTAAACAAAGTAGATGAAATATTTGACGAACTGACTAAAAAACCACGGCGCCTAAATTTTGCTTTGTAATGTTTTTAGTTGAATAAAGACTAGTATTCTAAAAATATTGTTTTTTATTCAATATTCTTTAATGTTTGGCACTTTTTCCATACAATCTATAAAAAAAACGTAAAGAAACAGTTACTATAGGTATACGCTGAGAGCCAAGCCTGTGGATTTTCTTTTATTATTGTATATCCCTCCCCAAGGGTCAACTCTAGCTACGCCACTGCTCTAACCAGACGTGCCATCTTTTCCTATCACCTACATTTGCATAGTGTGATCTTTTATTTAACCCCTTTTCTGCGAAACGTAAATTTATTCAGGCATGCATTGTAGGTGTGAGTGACAAGGAAGAAAGTTTTAAGTGTACCCATTTAATAATAAGTAATTTAGCAATAATGAATATTATTAATAGATGTTAACAATTATATAATGTTAAGAATTAATGAATTTTACGTTAATTCAACAAGAATTAGATAATAATTTTGTATAATAATAATAAATAAATTATGGTAAGTCTACGCATGTACAAACTTCGGTTAGCAAGCAACCGGCCCAGGGTTTGATTCTCCGCAGGACTGATAATCTTTTTATATGGATTTGCATTCAAAATATAATGTCATGTAAAACAATGATTAAACAAAATAAATTAACCTTTATCTAAAATTTATAACTTTTATATTTCAAATAATTAATAATATTATCATATTGCATGTGCTGACATCTACGGCATTTTAATAGAATCACTGATCGTGGGAAATCGTTTCCCACAGTCATTACCGTTCAGTTTAGAGATCCTGAGTAATGAGTGATTTTCACGGTTACTAGATTGTGTTCATAGATAAAATAACTACCGGTAACACAAATTCGTTCGGTAAATCACTGTTTTCATTCAGGAAATTTTGCATCTTTTTCATCGGTTAATTGATTGGTAAGTCTGCTGAATCCGACCAAAATTATCTTTCATTAATTGGTAATAAAAATAATATAATAAGAATAGTTATAATGAATATACAGGTACAGTTTTTTATTTAAAATGGATATATGAAAAACGGTAAGAAACCTTAAATTTAAATTAACATTTAAAGCAACTATATTGTAAAATTGGCGCTCTTCAGTTTTATTATTCTATTAAAAAGGTATTTTCCTTTTAGTGCAGTTAAATGTTTTGCTGTTGGTAAAGTTGACGCTCACCAGTCGCCAGTGAGCCAATAATAATAATAATTACTCTCTTAATATAGTTACTACTAATATCTGAATTATCTAATTTTTACCTAGATTTTCTAATCCAACATTATACAGAGTGAACTTTAGTAAAAGGTTATAGCCAACCCTCATCCTTTTAGACAGTGATGACGGTGAATGGATATATTTATTAATAGATAAGCCTGAAAATCTTTATTTAAATGGTAAACGCATTTGCTTTTCAGATCTTAGGAAGTTAATGCTTGTTTTTCCAGAGTGTAATTTTATAAGATATTGGTAATAATGGACGGCGATGATATAGCAAGTGCAATAAAAACTGAAATAGATCAAAATATCAAAATAGAATCACAACTAATGGAAGACTATAATACCAAAAATGAGGTTAAAACACATTTTGAGAGTGAAGAGCAAGCATGTTTTAATAACACCACCAGTAGTTCACAAATTAATGCTGTCAAATGTAACAACATACATCAATACACATTTTCAGAAAGAACTCATTTACATGAACAGATACCCGCTCGTGCAGGAGAAAAAGTGTTTGAGTGTAATATATGTGATTATAAATGTTCTAACAAAAATGGTCTATGCATCCACATCGCCATACATACTAGAGACAAACCATTTGCATGCAATTTGTGTGATTATAAAAGTCCATTGAAGAGTAGGCTAAAAACCCACATGCTATCTCATGGTGGTGAGAAAGTATTTGAGTGTAATTTATGTAATTATAAATGTCCAGTAAAGGGTAGTTTAAAAATCCACATGCTCACTCATAGTAGTGATAAACCATTTGAGTGCAATTTATGTGATTATAAATGTACAATGAAGAGTAGTCTAAAAACCCATATGCTCAATCATACGGGCGAGAAGCCATTTGAGTGTAATTTGTGTGATTATAAATGCCCAGTGAAGGGCAGGCTGAAAATCCACATGCTCACTCACAGTGGTGAGAAACCATTTGCATGTAATTTGTGTGATTATAAATGTTCAGTGAAGAGTAGTCTTAAAATACACATGCTCATTCATAGTGGTGAGAAACCATTTTGGTGTAATTTATGTGATTATAAATGTTCAGTGAAGAGTAGTCTCAAAAAGCATATGCTTACTCATAGTGGTGAGAAACCATATGAGTGTAATTTATGTGATTATAAATGTTCAGTACGTGGTAATCTAAAAATCCACATGCTCAATCATAGGGGTGAGAAACCATTTAGCTGTAATTTATGTGGTTATAAATGTTTATTAAAGGGCAGTTTAAAAACCCACATGGTCACTCATAGTAGTGAGAAACCATTTGAATGTAATTTATGTGATTATAAATGTTCAGTGAAGGGTAGCCTCAAAATACACATGTTCACTCATAGTGGTGAGAAACCATTTGAGTGTAATTTATGTGAGTATAAATGTTCAGTGAAAGGTAGTCTCAAACAACATATGCTCACTCATAGCAGTGAGAAACCATTTGAATATAATCTGTGTAATTATAAATGTTCAATGAAGGGTAGTCTCAAAACACACTTGCTCAATCATAGGCGTGAGAAACCATTTGTGTGAAGGGTAGTTTAAAAACCCACATGCTCATTCATAATGAGGAGATGATTTAAGTGTAATTTATATGATTATACATGTTCATAGTAAGGTAGTCTCAAAAAAACACATGTTTACTCATACATAGGGGTGAGAAATTGTTTGAGAGCAATTTGATAGTAGATTAATTGCATTGAAGTTTTACTATTCTGTCCGACAGTGGATTGGCAAGGGGTTGAAACTAATAATTTTAATCAAACCAGTACTTTGTTTAACCCTTTTAACTTGGGTAGCACATACAGTTAAAAATGATAATAGTTGCCCAAAAAGCGTTATTTAGCTTGTCATAATAATGCATTTTTATCGTTTTCCAAATTTGAAAACATTTTCACATAATATAATTATGTTCAGCAATAAATATAAATAATTAAATTTACAATTTGCTACTTCTGGAGTAGGTTTTATTACTTCAGAATAAAATTACTGAATTCTCCCTCTTCTACACTTAATTTCTGTTTACATAATTATGAGAGTGACTTCTTCATATTTTTTATCATGTTTCTAACTTTGTGGACCAATTTTAATTAAGCAAAACGTGAATTCCAAACGAATGTAGAATTCTTGTATACTGGAGATGTGGTTCCCAAGTGATGTGCTAAGTTTACAATACTCTTCATCCAGCCATTATACTGTTCATCATTGCGATCGAAACTTCGAACTGAACAATGTTACACGTGGTGGAGGTACTCTGATTACTGTAAATATTACATTCATTTAGAAAAATTAAGTAATTATATTATATTAATATAAAGATAAATTAACTTATTGAGTCTATTCCATCTTTTGATATATCTATACTATTTACTTATCACGTACACCTACTATCGAATCTCTTGAAATCTTAGTAGAGTATTTCATCGAGTTCCATTATTATACGAAAAATTTTATAATTCCTGTAGATCTGAATTTCTGAATATGCCTCGTTTTAGCAACTCGTCCGAAAATGATGCAATATATGTAATATGGTTGTAAAGTTTTCTAAAATATTAAATTTGTCTGCTAACGGAAGATTGTTGGACCTGGCTGTCTCCAATGCATTGTGAGCAGAGATATTGTTTCTGTAGTAGTAAAAGATGCTTTTCATCCGGCTCTAGAAATATCTATTATGCACCATAGGTCCACCCATCTTCCGAATACAGAAAATAAACCTTATAACTTTTATCATGCTTACTATTGGAATCTGTATACTGATTTACTAAAAATTGATTGGTCTGTACTAAAAAATTCTTATGTAGATGATGCATGTGATAAGTTTTATAAATGTGATCAATGCTTTTCTAGAAGACAATTATATACACTTCACTGCGTTCTAAAGTAGCCTCCCTCAACTTGTGTTCAGTTTTGTAAGACTATATGATAAAAAAGGGAAGTAATGTGATGTCAATTCAATTTATGTAATGTATTTGTCAACAATCTAATAAAAACCAATTTTTCTAAGTGTCGAATAAGCAGCAGAAGATTTATTGAACCACAATCAACTAAAATACAGTTCACTATATAACATATGGTCCGTTACGAGCTCAGATATGGTTTTTATAAATTAAAAGTTTAAAAGGAAAATATCTTGAGGCGTCAGAAAAGTGACAAGAACAGTCAATGTAGGAAGACAGTCATCGAAGACATTTCTCATAGTAAATGAAGTGTGCAACCCAATTAAGCAAAGTTTATTTACTCCCAGAGAATAAAACCAGCCACAGAGACTAAACCAGTTGAATTTGAGCGTCTAAGTTGCTAGTTTTTAGAGCATCGAAATATCAGTTGAGCTATTATACACTCAGGTGAGACCGGTTCATTTATTCATTGAAAATAAGAGTTTACTAAAGTCTCAGAATATTTTATTGTTTTCCACGTGTGTTAATTTCTATTTTATTGATAAAGTAAATTATAAAATTTAAAGAATCTTGTTCAGTTACAATAAGATCATGGCCAAAGCTATTAAAAAACGGGATTCTTTAATTTTGAAACAAACCATGTTTTCAAAATACATTGAAGATTTAGAACTAAAGAACAATTTTGACGATTTGCAATTAATAGAATAAACGAATTGTTATTTAATGAATTTGGCTCTTTGCAAACAGACATTGAATGTACTTCCTGAAATGCAGTGGACCAGTTTATGAAAAGAGAGACATTTGAAAATAATTTTAAAGCAAATGTTAAACGAAATGACGAAAGAAAGACTTGTTGTACAAATTCCACTAAAAGAGGCCGCTTCAGTTTAAGGGGATTCTAAGTCTTTCGCTACTAAACATTTCAATAGTTTAGAAAGAAATTTCAAATTTAACGATCACTTGAAATTTTGATATGGTGATGTTATTAATGAATACAGAGTGTTGAGCCCTTTGACAAACGTTACAGATTTAGCGGAGCCTTCTATTTCCTATTACCTTCCGCATCACGGGGTAATAAAGGAAGATGCAAAAACTACTAAAGTACCTATGAGTAGTGTATGATGCGTCTGCTAAGACCACTAATAACAATTCCTTTAATGATATTCAAATGGTAGGGCCTACTATACAAGACAGTTTATTTTCTATTTTATTGCGATTTCGAAAGCACCCGTTTGTAGTACCAGCTGAAATACGACAAATGTATAGACAAGTTTTAGTTGACGATGCACAACGCGATTTACAAAGAATACTTTGGAGAGACAATCTAGAGAAAAAATTACAAATCTATAGGCTAAATACAGTTACTTTTGGTAATATGGCTGCTTCACCATATTTAGGAACTAGATGCTTGTTTAAAATAGGTTAGATTATGATAGGTTACGGTAGGTTAGGCTAGGATAAGTTGGGTTGGGTTAGCTTGGCTTAGGTTAGGTTAGATTAGTTTAAGCCCTGCATTAATACTAATTCTACTAATTCTAATTTGATATGGCATGGACCTGGCTGGTTATGCAACCAAACTGAAGAATTCCCAAATCTTATCTAAATTCCAAACCAATTGCCTGAATTGAGAAAACATACAATTTTGGTATCTGTCACTAATATGGATGTTACAATAGTATATTATATACCAAGGGACTAAAGTGCTTCTTTTAATCCCGAAGGTGCAGTTTGTTGCCCGAGACGTAGTCGAGGGCAACAATCACCTGAGGGATTAAAAGGCACTTTAGTTTCGTGGTATATACGCTATTTTTTGCACTCCGTTTTGCCTAATACATTGAGTTAAAGTTATATTATATAAAAAAAGAGTTAAAAATGTACAATCTAATTGTATAGTTGTTAAATAAATGCAATTACAATCACAAAACCGATTGGAAATGCTAAGTATAGTATTGCCAGACGGTTCAATATTAAAATAAAATTTGATCTAGTACAAATTCCTCTATCCGTACATCTACGAACAACCTGACATCCCGATTGTACTCGAAGAAGTGAAGGTTGATAATCTAACAGCTTCCACATTATTTCATAAACCTGAAGATTGACTATTTAGTTTTGTTAATTGTGCTTATGTCTATGTCATTGTACATATAAATCACAATAATTAACTCATATTGTATTTTGAATTTGGTTAAACTAGTATTTTGAATAAACTAGTTGGCATAGTAACATTAATTTGTTTGTTTACTTTTAATTCCTCCAGAAACGTTAATTGTGAACATGCCGCAAACACACCTAACCTTACTATTGTAATTTTGTGTAAATGTGTGACATATAAAAACGCTTTGACATTACAAAAGTAAGGTTAGCATGTTTTGTGGTATGTTCACAATGACTATTTCGCGGCCAACTTCGACGTTAAATTAACATTTGTTTTACTTTTAATCCCTCCGGGATTAAAAGTAATTCTAATCCCTCCGGGACTAAAAGTGACACTTTAGTCTTTCAAACGGAAGATTAAAATGGCACTTTTAGTCTACGGAGTGCAAAAACAATTTTATCGTCGTCTTTAAACGATTTTTTAACATAAATAGGCTTAAGCGAAGTGTAGCCTACATATTGCGTTTTATTTTTAATTGTAAATGTCACATGACTAATAAACAAAGAAAAGATACATTAGGTAGGTACTATCGAAATTGAAAAAGGATTTCAAAAAATTTTAATTATGTCTCAAATGCAGTCATTTGAATCTGATATTAATAATTTACGTGCCAATAAGATTCTATCTAAAGGCAGCAAATTAATTAGTCTTAATCCATTTTTAGATTCAGAAGGCCTGCTAAGAGTTGGTGGTCGTCTAAGCAATTCTAATTTTGAATATAATAAGAGACATCCCATCATTTTATGTGCAAAAAATAGATTAGCGAAATTAATTTTTATAGATAAACATCGCGTTTTAATGCATGTTGGGCCACAGTTACTTTTAGTAACAATTCGTGAACAACTTTGAACGATTGGTGGTCGGAATTTAGCAAAGTTTATTGTAAAACAGTGTGTAACTTGTTTCAAAGCAAACCCAAAAATTATTATACCTATAATGGGCGACTTACCTGGTGATCGCCTTCGACCAAGTAGTGCATTTGAGGTGACTGGGACTGATTACGCAGGTCCTTTCTATTTAAAAACTAGTGCCTGTCGAGGAGGCTCTTTAATTAAATGTTGGAAATCGCTATTTGTATATTTTAATACACATGCTATTCATATTGAATTAGTTTCCAGTTTAGAAACTGACAATTTTATAATGGCACTTCGACGTTTTGTTTCGGGACGAAGTGCGCCAAAGATTATCTACTCTGACAATGCTACTACCTTGTGGGTGCAGATAATGAGTTAAAACTATTTTTAAAATATAACAATAATGAAATAGAAAATTTCGCAACAGAAAAGGGTATTAAATGGAAATTTAAATATTCCTGCTAGTTCTCTGCATTTTGGGAGAATTTGGGAAGCAGGAGCCAAATCAGTCAAATACCATTTAAAAAGGGTTATGGGTGAGGCTCATTTGACATTTGAGGAATTTTACACAATTTTAACACAAGTAGAGGCAATGTTAAATTCAAGACCTCTTACTCCTGTTGCAACTGACATCAATGATCTAACACCTAAAGTATTTACCTAAGAAGTGACTATTCTACTCCTACGAATAAAAGAGAGCCTGCATATCCACTGAAAAGCTGCTTATCATCAAATGGTGATAATATTACAAATAACATGGTTATTCAACCAGCTACAGATGGCTGCGAGTTTGACAAAGGTATGATGATTAATCACGTAGGTATGTTTAAATTTATACTTTTTCTAACGGGTGATTATAAACCCTCGACATCTCAGTTGTGAGATTTAAAACGTATGTGTCTTATTACTTAAAAACAATAATTTTTTAAACGTCAAATAAAGTACATTAATTTATTATTAAGTCTCATTCTAAGTCTTATTTTTTAAGTCTAAAACAGTAATAAAACACATACCTTTTAAATTTCACAGCAACTGAGATGTGGAGGGTTTATAATCACACGTTACAATTTTAAATTTGTTTTCTAGAGTACAAAAGAAAAACCGAAAGTGACTTCCATCAGCTGAAGTTGGTTTTTGCAAATATTGAATGAGCAAAGCCGACCACAGATAATTCCTGATGATGATCAGAATTTCCACGAAGATTTTGAAGGAAGACTACCCATGAAGAGGGAAGAAGACATTGGTAAATGGGAAAGACGTCCAAGTACAAAGGATGACCAGAAAAAGATGGTAGGTACTTGGATGCACATCTTGCTTTTCTTATAACATATCATATTATTTTCAGTTATCATTTCTTGTCCGAATTGGAAGTATAAGAACAATATCAACGCTATTGTAAAAAATATTTTAAAGAATCTTCACAGATTCTGTACCTCCTTATATGTATGACTGGGAGGGAAAGAAAATGTTTTTCTCCTTAATAGTATCTGACTGTATCAAAAGTATGTTAAATTTTCATTGTTTTTACCGATACGATTATTATTATGTTATTAAATATTACAGAAGCAGCAACCCTAAGCCCAAATACTAAACAACCGAGCACGACATCATAGCAGCTATTAAGGATTGGTTAAGACATGCTTCGAGAAGATTAAACAACAGCTAGTAAGTGCTTTTTTTTATTTACCAGCTTACCATACGTACAGAAAGCTCAAGGTGTCCACCAGTTATGGGGCGTCTAGACCACCAGGAAAGAGGAAACGATTTCAGATCTAACTAATTTAAATTAAAGGACGTGATAAATAAATAAAGAAATAGAGAGGCGTTAAGAAGTGATAAAAGAGAACTTTTGATTTTTAACTTTAATTATCTTGGTTGAAGTAACTTGCAAAAAATCTCCTGAGTTTTATGCTTGCATACTGTTTCGGAAATATTCCATTAATTTTAAAAAATGTTTAATATTGGCTAATCACATTTTCTATTATTGGTCGCCCAACATAATGGTATTGGACTTGACTACATCAAATAAAGATTTTCTGAACAAGAATTATTTTTTCTTAAAATAATAAAACACTTCAATTTGTTGTAATCTTTGACTTTACACTAATATGGTGACTAGAAGTACAGATGATTCTAAAAGTCCTTACTCATTATATAAATTTCCTTAAAATATGTTGCTGCGAGAGATCGACTATAACCCTAAATCTTTTTTTTATTCTTACAGAAAGAAGAATTAAGTCCCAAGACAAGCTTCCTGTTGAATAATTATCGAGTATTTATATATTTTTACTGAGTGAATAAATTCTTTTTGCTACAATATATCTTTTATTCCAGTCTTATTCCATGAGGTGGGATTTATATCCTTAATATATTAGCAAATAAACTGCTATTTAATTTAATATTTCAGTTATAATATAATTATTGAAGTCTTCATGATGGATGAGTAGTTATTTTTTTATTGGATTGTCATGAATTAAAATGAGCTGTGAATATTTTTGTCAGGTGTATAATCCTTTTTGTGATACTACCTACATTTACAATTAGAGAAGTAAAACCATTTTCTTGTTGACGGTCATTTTACCATTCCAAAAGAATATAGATATTTTAATTCAAACCAAAGTGTTTTATTACTTAGTGTAACTCTTATGCTAAATAAACTTCAAATGCAATTTTTGTCAAAAATTTTCTAACGTAACACTTGTTAGAGAATGTGGTTTCATAAAGAGAGCAAAATTCTCTTTTTAGTAGAAGAACAACATGTATAGGGTTTTATTTGAAAAGTTTAAAATGACCAATGATCAACAAGAAAATGAGTGGTGAAAAGAAAATTGAAATTCTTGTTGCTATAGAGCATAATTTCCTGTACAAAAGTATTCTTAAAAACATTCTAATAATATTCCAAAAATATAAAAATAATATTCTAGGAATATATGAATCAGAAATATAACATTCATAAGATATCCTAACTGTAGTATGAACAAAAAATAACTCCATCAAAGGTGCCTTTGGAATTTTAAACTCGTACGTATTATAACACCAGAAAATTATATCAAATTAATAACAACAGTTACTGTCAAAGGACTCTGATTATTTTGTATAATTTTCGGGTGTTATAATACACATGGCTTCAAAATCCCAACGGCACCTTTGATGGAGTTACTTTTTACTCATACTATAGAATGTTAAATAAATATTATTAAAATAATATTGAAGAAATATTTTAAGTAATATATAAGATAAATATTTAGGCGGATGTTGAAAGAGATATATTTTAAATATTTGAAAATGAATATTTATATAATATATGTGTGCTACTAGAGTTGTTGCCCTTTGCCGCGATTTGAATACTATGCTTTATCTACGACCATAACATTTTCTGTTAAACATAATTTTATTAAGAGTAATAAGTTCAATACTAATTAATGCACGCTGTCAAATTTTTAGTTTATTTGACATTTGTTTAAAACAAAACAAGATAGGTATTATGATTCCGTACGGTTGCTATAAAAATACGATAGTCTGTGAGTTATTATAACTCACGCTTGTAACTCACGCATCGTAGTTATCTATACAATTATTCATCAAAAATCATTGAATAAAGACTATATAATCCAATGGGAGTAGATAAATATTTTTAATGTGCACATTATCATTTATTTACTGTTTGTAGAGAATTTTTAAAACTACTATAATACACATCACGGCCTCCTTGAATTGAGAGACGAACGTCTCTTAGACGGCCGGTCGCATTGAAAAAATTTCTGTTTTTGACAGGTTATGTATTGTGGCGCCATCTGTCGAGTCCTGCAGTGATTAAACAATATTGGCGCGCAATCTAGATTGCCGCTTGTTTATTTTTAATAAACATTAGCATCAATAATTTACTTATTGTTAGTGGTAAAATATATTGTAATATTCTATAAATTATATTCAAATTATAGGCCAGTAAAATAAGACCCGTTTTGGACCGTTGGTGGAAATAAATGTTGAAAAGCGGGAGATCGTTTCGATCTCGACGAGGTCAAATATAAGTATCCTAGGTTTGCACGGTCCCTCGACTTGAGCTTACCCGAGAGCATCAAAAGAACCACGAAATCTTCGGACCTTTTTTAGTTTTTCGCTTATAACTCCAAAGCGGTGCTTTCCAACGAAAACTTCACTATTACAAGAATTAAAGAGCATTAAATTCTACGTCGGATGAGTATTAGGGTGGTCCAACAAAAAAGCAAAGTCAGAAATCTTATGCTCTCGCCCCCTAGGATTATTGTATATCGAAAAAAAAGTACTTTTTTTTTCGATATACGATAATCCTAGGGGGCGAGAGCATAAGATTTCCAACTTTGCTTTTTTGTTGGACCACCCTAATGAGTATCCAACACTGTAAATTCGGTCCAGTGGTATGGTCGAAATCGACGACCGAGAAACGACAATTTTATAAATTTCCGTCATACCGGACGCCCAGAGGCTTTCCGTATAAAAAAAACCGTTGGACTCATTTTGATTGTTAATATAAGTCGAGGAATACCTACGCTTTGATATTATAGAGGTTGCCGGATTAACTTAATGGCCATTTTTTGTCATCCCCATCATAGCAATTAGAATCAATTCATATGAAGTAGTGCAGTATTGGTCACTCGGTCATTTCGAAAAAAAATAATTTTTTGTGTGTTATCGCCCCTAAGCACTGGTAGATCAAAACCACTATTATTTTAGTTTCATTCCATTTAATTGAAATATGGCAGCCATATTTGTTTCGTGGTTCACAACGTTGCTTGCAGTTTTTGGATGTAAACGTAACTCTTGATATCTGAAGAACGGTTGATCCTAGAGTCCTGCGGTAAAAATGATTGTATTGCTCACATGTCGGACTAAGTTTTTTAATCATAAACATAATATTGATATGACGTATCATAACGAGAACTTCAAAGCCCGCCAATACCAAAATAGTAAAATTTCAGATTTAAAATATTTTATACCTAAACTACCTCTAATCGTGTACGTTTAAATAGAAAATCCTCCCTAAGACTTCATTTTTATCTGGATATATGAAATATGCCCCAATAAAAGCGGAAATTTTTGTAAAAACTTTAATCTTCTGGATTAAATCACACCCATAAGTAGACGTCCTACAAAAATTATGTTTAGATTTAAAAATGTAGTACGACATGTGAGCAATACAATAATTTTTACCGCAGGTTTCTAGGATCAACCGTTCTTGAGATATCAGGAGTTACGTTTACATCAAAAACTGCAAGCAACGTCGTGCACCACGAAACAAATATGGCTGCCATATTTCAATTAAATGGAATAAAAATAAAATGACAGTGGTTTTGATCTACCAATACTTAGGGGTGATAACACACAAAAAATTATCTTTTTTTGAAATGATCGAGTGACCAGTACTGCACTACTTCATATGGATTGATCCTAATTGCTAGGATAGGGAATGATGGAAAAATGGCCATTAATCTAATCCGGCAACTTCTATAATATTAAAGCTTAGATATTTCTCGACTTATATTAACAATCATAATGAGCCCAACTGGTTTTTTTATACGGAAAGCCTCTGGGCGTCCGGTCTGACAGAAAATCGAAAATTTGTAAAATTGTTGTTTCTCGACTGTCGATTTCGACCTTACCACTGGACCGATTTTAAAGTGTTGGATACTCATCCGACGCAGAATTTAATGCTCTTTAATTCTTGTACTAGTAAAGTTTCCGTTGGAAAGCACCTTTTTGAAGTTATAAGCAAAAAACTAAAAAAGATCCGAAGATTTCGTGGTTCTTTTGATGCCCTCAGGTAAGCTCGAGTCGAGGGACCGTGCAAACCTAGGATACTTATATTTGACCTCAAACGAAGCGATCGAAACGATCTCCCGCTTTCCAACATTTATTTCCACCAACGGATTCTATTTTACTGGCCTATTATTAAAACTGCCTCGAAAGTGTTGTGTTACAAACCGTAGCTCGTATGAATTAGAAAATGTATCTCTCCATGGTTTTCCTGCAAATGTAGAATTAAATTCTAAATGGAAAGAAGCTCTAATTAATCATACTGGTATATAATCTATAAATTATTTTAATTTCTTAAATTCCTAAAGTTTCTACTGTTAAGTGTAACAACAAAAACAAAATAATCTCGTTTCTTATTCTTTTCATGTAGATATTAATCGATTAACAGAGTATTCACTTGCATGCAGTAAACATTTCGTACTTAACTGCTTCTTTGTAACCGAAAAACAGCGGAGACTAGTTACAGGAGCCATACCATTTAAAGTATTTTCTATTAATGTTTAATATCTTCCATCATTTTAATGTACCTACATTTTAGATTCCAAACGAAAATCCTGATTGTTCCACTAATTTACCATCTTTAAATTATCCTGAGGAATCCGATAACTCTCGTACATCCCAAACCTTACTTACAGCTGCAGAAATAAAGGATTTACTTTATACGAAACAATCATTAACCCAAAAATTAAAACGCTTACAAATGAAATACAATAAGTTGAAACAAGAAATGGAAGTAGTTAAAAAAAACAAAACGATAATTTTGATTGGAAATGCATGGAACAAATTCAAGAAGATGCAAATGATATGGTTTCTAGAGCAATATTTATACTTGATCAAATCACAAACTACAAAAAAAAAACATCCAAGATGGTCTGAACTAACCATTCGCCATTGTATTTCCTGGAGATTTTGTTCTCCTAAAGGGTACGAATTTCCCAGGAATGTATTGTTTAGATTGCCGTGCAAAACAACACTACTAAAATATTTTGGCAACAGAAATGAAAATTTAGTTAAAAATAGATTACTGTCAGAGAGTGGATCTTTGACCAACGCAGAAAAAGTCTGGTCCCTGGTAACAGTTTGTTACTCAAAGGCAGAAGACCGAATATTTGGGCTAGCAACTGATCCCACAACACACAATAATATTGGAAATAAGCCAGTATTCGGAAATCAACTTTTGTGTTTTGTTATTTATGGTTTATCGACAAAATATATTATCCCTGCAAGTTATTATTTCCATAGGCAGTTATATAGTAAAAATTTGTATAACTTAACATTGGGTGTTTTAAAGTTGCTTCCTGAATGTGGATTTAAAGTAGTACGGATTGTGGGAGATAATCATAAAAATCATGTAGCACTATTTAAGCATTTTGGAAATGGTAGACTTCGTAACGTTGTCCCTCATACTTACAATCCTGGTCTTAAGCTTTTTCTAAGTTTTGACTATTGTCACGCCCTTAAGAACGCAAGAAATTTATTTCTCCATCATGACATGGCTTCATCATCTGGAATTATTTCAGCAAGTTACCTAAAAGACCTGTTTGAAATTCAATCAAGTTTTATAATTAAGCCCGTTAGATACTTGACAAAAAAGCATCTATACCCATCCAATTTAGACAAAATGAAAGTAAATTTGGCTGTTCAAATATTTTCCCCCTCCGTTACAGCATCGTTAACATATCTTATTCATCAGGGTGGGGAAGAGTTAAGTCACTTTAAAGATGCTGTCGCAACAAGACAATACATGGAACACATGTATAAATTCTTCCAACTTCATGATGTCAGCAACAGAACACAGAATATTCAACAGAATGATGCAAATACCGCACCTTATGTTCACATCAGCGATGAACGCCTCGTTTGATTAAATGAAGTATTTCCTCAGTATATTAATGACATCCAGTCCACCTTATCACAACTGCAAACAACTGGCTTAACTAAGGAGACTGCTTAAGCTCTAATTTTTACCTCAAGAAGTACCTATTTATGTATTAGATATCTAATTGAAAACCTTAATTTTTCTTATGTTTTGACTAGAAAATTCAGTTCGGATGCTGTCGAATCACTGTTTGCCAATAACAAGTGTAAATTACAGCAATACCCTAAATAATTCTGAGACTGAATAAATCAGTGACATAACTACAAACCAGAATGTATATAATGATTGTGAGAATACCGACATAGTTATAACACTAAATGACGAACAAATTGAAAAATTGGAAAAATTACATTCAGTTGTACCCGATAGTCCACGTCATCTAATATTGAAGCAGCAGCCATAGCTTTTCTATGTGGTTACCATCATGAAAATAGAAGAGTTTGTTGACTGCCAACAATGTTAATCCGTTTTACGAGATAGTTCCCCAGTAAAGACAAATCCTTTGTTAGAATTAATTTACAATCAGGATAGGGGGAAATTGATTTATCCGAATGAACAATTTGTGGCATTAATAGAATATGTAGTTCAACTGATTGTAGAAATTCTACCAGCTCTCCCAAAAGAAAACATCAGTACAATTTTAAAAACAATATTTGTGGGCTATCTACAAGAAAATGCCATGTTTCAATGTGAACTAGTTTGTAACATAATAATTGGAAAAGTACTATCCCCAATTCTTACAAACTATTGTATATCAGAGAGTCAAAAAGTGAAGCAGTACGGAAACAAGAAGAGAAAGCTTTTAAAATTAAGCTAATCTAAAAATTTCTACAATTTGTGATTAAAATGGTCCAGCTTTATTTCCAAACTTCATCCAGTTCAATGAAAAAGGGCCACAATTTTGAAAAGGGCCTTTTCAGGGCCACAATTTTTATATGGAAAAAGAGCTCCTTTTATTGGTTCGACTGCCTAGACGGTTGATATATTTTAGGCTATCCTCTCATATCTCATTCAATTTAAATACTGATTTACATTTTATATGTCAGAAAGATTAAGCAACTTCTAAAGCAGATATTTTAAATTAATAATAATAATATTAATTAGTACCATCTACATAAAGGGATTGCACAAATTAAAGATACATTTCATAAAATATAATATCACATTAATACCATATCACAAGTTATTACATAGCACTTACAAATTACGAACAATTTACGTACATATCACTGAGTTCATCATCAAATAATTCTTTTATCTACGACCACCATAGAAAGTTACATATTCCGCACAATCTAGTAACCGAGACCAATTGCAAACAATCTCCAAACTCAACGGTAAAGACCGTGAGGAATGATTTCTCACGATCAGTAGTTGTATTAAAACGCCATAGATGTCACCACTTGCAATATTTATAATATTATTAATTATTTGAAATATAAAATGTTATAAATTTTAGATAAAGGTTAATTTATTTTGTTTAATTAATATTTTACATTAAATTATATTTCGAATGGAAATCCATCTAAAAAAAAACTAAGGCAGATCCGGGGAATTGAACCCGGATCGCTCGGTTAGTAGCTAGGGCGTAAGCATTGAGCTATCGAGATGCCTTTCAATGATATTTTTTTTCTCATTATATAAAGTTACAATGATTGTTATTCAATTAAAACGTAAAATTAATTAATGCTTTACATTATTATATAATTTTTAATGTAATTTTATTTATTATTATTGCTAAATTACAATAAAAACATTGAAAACATTTATAATTTGCTGCATAATGCGAGAATATTTGACATTTTGCGCATAGGTTAATAACTTTGACAATTGAATGGTGATTTTTGTACATATATTTTTTTAAAACGAGTACATAATTATTTAGCTGTAAGTACTAAATAGTAGATTGACTGAAATTATACAAATTGTAAACGTATTATTACTATTGTCTTTACAAATTTAATGTTTACTTTTGTCGTTTTTAAAATTCTATATGTATCATGAGTGAATCCGATGAAGGAAAATTGGGGTGTACACTCGTACACCTCCAAACATCGTGGAAGCGGCTCACATTACATCTCTTAATTTATTGCCAAATATTTCACGTAAAAAATATGAATGCGAGTGTAAATTCTAGGTTAAAAAACTTTCTTAGCTGTTGATTGTTTATTACGTTTTTTGTTGTCGTAGATCAAGTATACTGTGTAACGCGTGCAAAAACACCAATTTCTCACTCGTGTGATTGCGGCATTCGACTACGTCTCATGCCGCAAAATCTTCACACTCGCGAGAAATTGGCACTTTTCTGCACTTGTAACACAATATACTATTATGTCAATAGAAAATTCATTAAATCTAATTGTCGAGCATTTTACAGTTTATTATATACGTTTATAGATAAATAAAAATACGACCTAGCTCAAATTTCTTAAGTCTACGTTATATTCATACACATTACTATGATGCAAAAACATTTCATTTTTTAACTAACAATAGATTTTCATATATATATGCCATGTTGGCAAAACTTAGCTTTGAGGTTGGATTTTCATGTGTGAGCAAAGGAAAAATAGCAATACATTTGAGAAGAATAGATATTTATGGCATCCTTGCCTAAGTAACATTTTTGCTAGGTAAAAAAATTTAAAACTAATTGAGTTTTGTCATTCTTACGTGTAAAGCTTCACAAGTATGCGATACATTCTATCTTTCTAAATGTATTGTTATTTGCTATTTTTCCTTTACTCACATGTGAGAATTCAAATGCAAAGCAAAGTTTTACCACGCTGTATATGAAAATCTCATTGTTAATAGATGTCTAATTATATTAATAAGTCTACTTGCTAACAACTTAAAATACAAAGTAGAGTACCCATATTACAGCGGTGGTTCGTACGTACCCTTTTGGGAGTTTGGCTAGCAAGCACCAGTTGCTTCGTAGTTACTTACACGATACGTTTACCTCTCGCTAACAGAACATTACTACCCAAAAGGGTATGTAGTAATTGCCGCTGTCATAGCTTTTATAAGTAAACTGAAAACTCTATTGCAGGAAACACTATAATCCCAAGCAGACCGTAACATATACTTTCGTGGAATAATGTAAAGTAAGTAGTCCTAAAAGCACTAGATTACATAAATGGCTTGAAAGAAATACCAATGATTTTTATAATTATGATACATGATAAGAATTGATACATTTGCGTGTTTTGTAAGGTATAGCTTATTTGCCCCAAACCATTTGTGTGTCTTGTTTAGAAGTTCCCATGTTTTCTGTAGATTTCTATTCATCTTGAAAGATATGTTGTCAGAAAAAAGAATAAACTTTTTAAAAGCACTTACAGGTAAATCATTTATATGCAGTACATAAAACACTAGTCCTGTAACCAAGCCCTGCTGGATATCCATTGTTTAAGATGATTTTGTTTGAAAGGTTATTTTCCAGTTGTACTATTTACAATTTGTTTTGAGGACAAGTTCTTAGTAACGTAATGATGTTATGTATTTATAATACTGGTATTTCTCTAGCAAAATGGAATGGTCGACATAATTAAAAGCTTTGTTGGTATCTAAAAAAGAATAGGTAATATTAATGTTTTTCAAAAGATTCACACTGGTTGCTTTTTATTTAAGTAGCCCACCCATTACTCGTTTTGGTAGGCATTTTTCAAAGATTTTCGGAGAAATGATATTGGTCTACAGTTTGAAATATTGTTTGAATCGCCCATTGTGAGTGTGGGTATTTCTAACAATAGTCTCAGTAGCACATCAGCGAAACATTCAAGTGTAGGTAATATGTACTTTGATTTATAAGTTTATAATAGGATAAATTATAATCACCAATTTCCCAATCACTTTTAATAATAGTTTAGAAGTATGATCGTATATCAGCACTTTTCTTATTTTTGTAATAGTTAATAAGGCACAATGATTTTTACAGTGGATATAATCTATTATTATTTGATGAACCAACCGGTTTCGTTGCATTTAATCGTTTGCATTATTACTCAATTTATTTATAACCATAATAAATTAATAAATAAGAAGGATTTAAGCATAATATTAATATTCCTCACGATTAAAATGTTACTGCATTGTTGCTTTAATTCATCAGATTCTACAGAAGGCTTTGTTTGTTTCTTTTGTTGAATTTTCTTTACGATTTTTCATTTTTATAATAGAATTTCGACATTAATATTAACTTATTACAATATGCAAATGCGAATTTTAAGAGAGGTTATGTTTTATTAACAAGTTTGAGAATTTGCAACCGGGTAGTAATGTAATATTCCAAGAGAAAGTGTGATAATACGCAACCTGGATGTTCTAGAGATCCTTGATAATAATTAAGATAAGAGATGAGACATGATGAACCAGAAACCAAGGCCCACTGACTTGTCAAACCATTATTATTATATGATTATTATTTTGACAGCGTGCTAGCTTGGTATCATGTTACAATTTTGTTATTATTCAATTCAAAATTTAATAATTATTCAAATGGTGAAAGAAAAAGAATAACCAAAACTTTATTCCACTACATTAGCATTATGCATATAATCATTTAACATAAATCAATATATGAAATATTTAACCTAAATAATGGAGAGTGGTTCACGTTCAGACATTTAACACGTTCATTTGTGTACGAGATGGCATGTAGAAATTAAGATAAAGTTACATACGTTTTTTGGAAAACATATTTTTTCAGAAGTTGTATTTTTCTGAACTTCCGGGGCACTTCCGGACAACACACGGGGCACATTTGTACATAATTAATTAAAACACAATAATAATGTCAAATAATTATTTTAATGACTATTTACTTAATTTTTCAATAAATACAAGAAGTTATTCCCTACTTTATTGAATGTTAAGATTATAGAAATTAACAGCAAATTTCAGAAGTCCTGACTGGCTAGTAGTTCCTTTAATTTCAAGACGGTTGAGGAAGCTTGGTGACGATTTCCTCCCGTTTCACAAGTAAAAATTCGTCTGTTAAGGGAAAACAAATCCTTCATGCCCTTTCTTCCTCATGAATTTGACATAGTAGGCTGTCACCATATCCTCAGTAATCACCTTTTGAACTACCCCCACAAGGTATTTATAGGTTTTCTTCGTTGCAAATTTTACAAGGATGTAATTTCCTATGGCTAAGCTTTCATCATGTAGGATATCCTGTAAGGGGCCACATCTTTCATTAGTTTTTATCAAATTAGCCACAACTAATTAGCGACAACTGTCAAAATTGGAGTTTAAACAAAAAATTCAGTATGTTTTCGAGTTAAATCAGAAAGTCCATGGATTCTGGTTCCAACCAATCAGAACGGGCGTCCAACATGTCTCATCTCTTATCTTGATTATTTATCAAGGATCTCTAGGATGTTCTGTATTGTGGCGCCCCCTTCAAAACAGAAATAATGCCTGGAACTACAAATGCGAACGGCCGTGTAGGAGACCTTTGTCTCTCACAAATCGAGGAGGCCGTGATACACATACATATATCAATTTTACCACAGCTTTTAATAAAGTATTAATTGTACCGAAGTTGAGATTTATAAGAGTCATACTGACAGTCTAATTTATTAAACCAATTTTCATGATTACCAACCCTCTATAGTTTCAAAATATAAAATGTCACTAGGAAAATTTGACATGGATGACTTAACTTTAAATAATGCAGAGCTCAGTTTATATTAAATTTAGAAACTCTAGGAATAGTGATGTCTGTGTTTCGTCTGTTTTCAAACACACTACCAAGGCTGAATTGTCGTGTATTAATGAAATCATATGGCACGAATTGATTTTCTAGTGGTATGTACGGAATTATAAACGATTTAATAACAACAAACTTCAGTTCATAGTTAACGTTACGACAGTTGTGTGTCTTGCAGTCTTTAGAGTTCTACGGTAAAAGATTTGTTATTAGTGTTATAAAGGTACAGTGATTGATGTCATTATTGTGTAGTACTGAGCTTTTCATGAATTACCGGACAATTAATTTTAAACAGTGCTAGCAGCTATCCTGCTAACACCTTATAACATATGTTCCTTTAGGTTACGTGATCGATTTTTTTGTAAAATAAGGTTTTTATATTAGAACCCTAGTTTGATATCCACCAATATTTTTTATGACTGCAAACGATATTTATAATAATTATAATAATACTTAACTTAAATGTTAATGTGATAATATAGGACCAGTCATTTATTGAAGTTTTAGATTTCAATCAATTTAATGCAGTGTCAAAGTAACTAAGTATATATGATTAGTCTATTCAATCAAACGAATACAAACCAGGAACCTTTTCTCATTTGTGGGTTCCACGCCTCTTAAACCGATACAAGTGAGTGGCGCCCATATTTCTATTTATTACATTTATATTTCCTGCTTTTACTTTGCAATTTACGAGCTTAAGATGGAAGATTTTTAAAATTTTTTGATTCCTTACCTATAGATGTCGCATCGTTCGTTTTAGCTCCATCGCAAGGAGGCGGCATAAAACCAAATTGTTTCGTCAAATTTGCCGCACAAATGGGAATAGAGATTATAAAAAATAGTTTTGATATTGTGGAGATATCGTGCACGTGAATATAAAATATCAAGTAGCGGCATAACGGAGTCTAACTTTCTAATGTTTTTACAAATTGATAATAACAGTTCGTATCATTTCCATATTTTATCCAAGGTTCATAAATATCTAAGCAAGCTTAGAAAAGTAGGTCGTCTCATACATTTCCACTATTGAATGGGCATGAAAATGGCGGCAAATTTAAAATTAACGCGTATTGTAATGCTATGATATGCTATGACTTTTTATTTGTTCATTAAAAGCGAAAAAATAAAATACCTTCAAAACAACTATTAGATACAGAACAGTACACTATAATGTTTCGTTTTTATTAAGAAGTATACAAAATTCACAAACTTCTTCAAAAACAAAACTAATTTCAAGAAGATCTAAACGCACTTTTTCAACCATGATCGAAGTTTCTTTTTGGCGTAAAACATTATAGAGGGAGAGCCAGCAACATATTTCGAGTTGTCATTTCAACAGTCGTGAAAATTTGGGTGCTAAATCTTATATACCTGCTGAACACTAAAAGTCGATTCTGGCAGTCCCACTGCGGCCGGGTTATACAACCCCAGAATTACTAAGAAGGTGAGAAGTAAGATTTAATTTATTTAAAGTAACAGTCATTAAATTTCAGGAGGTTACTTTCGGTAGTATTCTTTATTTATAAAAAATATTGCCAGAACATTTCCCTCCCTTCTAAATGTTGCCAGGACGCTGTAAATGTTGATTTAAAAAAGTGCCATTTTTGTTATTTTAAAAGTCTTGAAATCTTTACAGAATAAATAAAATATATGTAGGATAGATAGGTAATATAAGAAGCCAGAACAAAATTCCTTCACCAACTGTCTGCCAGAACGAAAAACGTTCCCATGTTAGTGCGAGCGAGACAGTTATATAGCGGCATGCGGGTCAGAGAGAGTTAGAGTTAGAGAGAGAACTCGAAATACGTTGCTGGCTCTTGGTCTATTACGCATTTACACTATGTTTAATTTTGATTCTTTCCTTTATACACATAACAATGCCTACTTACCATGGTTACTGTCAGTTTAATAATGAAAAAATTTGAAATCTCAAAATTTAACAGCGATTCAATTTCTGTCAAAATCTTATCGGTCCTAACTAATTTTGAACTCATTATAAAGGTGATTAGACAAGTGAATGTGCAGACAATGGAAACATATTTAAAAATTCTAATTTCTTTATTAACTGTACTAATTTAAATAGCGATAGATAATTTACAAACAATATCTATTTATGCTGGACATCAGTGGCGTAACTACCACCCCCGCAGACCCAGCGACGCGGGGGGGCGCAACCCTCCGAAGGGCGCTGCTTTTGTGAAGTTTTATTTAATAAAAGGGAATATGGATATATATTGCTCCAAACAATTTTGCTACAATAATATTAGGCGTTTAAAGAAGATAATTAAATTATTAAGTAGTAATTATTTATCTGCTTTGACGACGACACTAACAATAACCAAAACACTTTCGTCGTACGTCATTCGTGCTGTACTTGTTAAAAAACTTGATGAATGGTACATAGCTTGTGAGGGTGGGGCCTAATCTAAAGATTTATGAAATGTATTAAGAGGGTTTATAGGAGAAATAGCAAAAAGAATGGTCAGTTTAATTAAACAATTCGCCCGAGCTAAAGACAGGAAAAAACATAATGGGTGTTAAATGTCATTGCTATAAAAAAAAGAGTTGAAGAGATATAATGAGATGAAAATGTAATGAATTATTATTAGCTGTTGCATATTTTATTTTAACAAAACTTACCCGTACAATTGTATGGAGGGGCGCAAACGTAGGTCTCGCAGGGGCGCGCTATCTTACATGGTTACGCCACTGCTGGACATAATCCCGCCGAATACCCCGCGCGTATATAAAACAGTCTGATTAAAGTTGACGATTTTTTGTTAAAATGTCTTGCTCTAAAGAAATACGTCTTGAAAATCTTTCCGCCTAAAATCCCTCGTGCTATGCACTCGGCATTTTGTTGCGCGGATAGATTTACTAGACGTATTTCTGAGCAAAACATTCTGACACAAACCGTCAACCGTCATTTATTCGGCTATTTTACATACACTTGGGATATTACTGTTGATAATATTTACATACAGGGAACGTTATGTTTAATTTTAATGACGCATTATTTGTTATTACATTAATTTATCTCGTGCTCTCTGCACAATCGTTGCAAGTTATCAATGGCATATGTACTTTCTTTCAACAAAAAACTAAATATTTTGTCAACTTGGGGCGATTTTTTACAAATGCGCAGCACAAGGTACACATACGTAGCCAATAGGTTGAATTCTCATAATCTGGCTTGCATACCCGAGTATTGTCCTGACATATTGGCAGCGTTGTCATAACTCTAGCCACGGCAAGAGCATCAACAAACTGTTGGCCTATATGACCTGTGTTCGGCAAGAATATCAGGAATCGTTCCACTGGAGACCCAATTTTATTGACGTATCTCAAAACAATAGTTACTTGGATGATGTGGCTGATATCAGGTGTTGAGTCGATTATTATCGAATAATATTTAGCATTTTTATTTCATCTACAATTTTATCCCGTACTTGATGTACCATCTGAATGATTAATTCATCGATAATGTGATGGGAAAGGTAGGAAGGAATACCTTTACCCCAAATTGTACAATATGGTTCGTTATTATTACAATATGGTGAAATTAGACCAATTGCTGTGGGAAATACTTTCAGAAGACTTGCCGCTAAAGTTGTATGTATGAATACTCAAGAAAAACTCGGGCAATATTTTAGACCGAAACAACTGGGGTTTGCTAAAAAAGGAGGTTGTGAAGCAGTTGTACACACACTCGGTACTTATATTTCTGAAAATAGAAACACCAATAAAATCATCCTAAAGGTTGCTTTTGCTAACGCTTTTAATTCAGTCGAGAGAGACATAATGTTGGATGAAATTTTACAACATGTACCTAAATTTCTACCCATTCATGTTCCAGTGTTACGCTGAGCCATCCTTGCTTTTCTTCGGAAAAGACACCATTCTGTAGTGGGAGCTCAACAGGGAGACTCGGCTGGTCTGATGGCATTCGATTTAGCTATTCAATCTATAATTGAGTGTCTTAAATTTGAATTTAATACCTGGTATTTAGATTACGAAACACTGGGAGATTTACCTCAAGATATCTTGTCGGACTTTCAACTCATAATTGAGCATTGCAAACAGTTAGCAACCTGTAGTGAAAGTTTAAGCAATTTCAAGTAACCATAATACGGACCTGTTCATATTTTAAATTAGAGTATTTTAGAGTGTTACGAACACAGGGTGGCTCACGTAGGACGACCCTTAACCTTATCCTGGAAACTCTAAAAGTTAGGAAGAAAATTTAAATATCAAAATTGGCTGTATCAAACAAATTTAAATTTTATAAATATTATTTTATATACAGGGTCAATTGTTTTGCTACGCCTACCATCAACTTTTCTATATTAAATGGAATACCTACCATAAATATTTTTACAATTTTCGATTCTACATTTTATTTTGGGTATTTTAGTCAGTCTGAAACGTATCAGTTTCTTCTATATATTTTTTCTGTATATAGAAAATTCAAATTCATTGTTTGTATTAATTGTAATAGTAAAATCCAAAAAATTAATAGCTCTATTTTGTTCTGTTTCTAGTGCAAACGTAATGTTTGTGTGAAGACTATTAATAAGAAGTAAAAATTCATTGATAACCTCAAAAAAACTGTCAAAACAAGCTAAAATGTCATCAACATAACGAAATCAAGAAATATGGGCCGTATTACGAGTCACGATTAAAGGTGTCTCTAACTAAAGTTTCGTTTAAAATCAACAAAAATAGAGACAGCTTTATCTAATTTTAATAGGTAGGAAAAGATCTGAATTGGTCACCATGGTAATTAAACATGCTGTTAATTTAACAGCGAGGTGTGAATACCGATCAATGTGTTTATAAAGGTCTAATTTGAATATTGGATCTTATACATTATCTATAAATAACATATGTTAGCTAATAGAGTACTCAGGGAATTAGGTAAATCATCTTTTTGTAAATAAATTGTCATCAAAAGTGAAATAATTTTCACTGATACAAAGATCAAATAATTGAATTAACTCTAATATTTTTACTAATTCTACATTAATATTAACTGGAAATTATTTAGCAAAGGAATACCGTCTTGTAGTGGAATCTTTGAAAACGTGTTACAAATGTCAAAGTTTTGAATGTGCTGGAACATGTATGTTCTTTAGTTTTTCTACTAAATCTATTGAATTTCTGACAGAGTATTTCGATTTGTATCCTATGATAATAATATGGTTGAGTTTCTTGAACAAGATGTAATTACCCCAGTAGCACACAATATTTTTTTAATATTTAAAAAATATAAAGATAATATTATATGTGTTTTAAATATTTAAAAGATTAGGAAAGTATTTATAAAATATTGAAAATGAAATATTTAGAAATATATTAATATACATATTAAATAAATATGTTATTTGTGTGTAATTTTTAATATTTTGAAACAAATATCAAACAAATATTTTATTTTTATTATGTACAGTAGATATCTATTGGTAAACATTGAATTGTAGATCTTGCTTATGACCTTGCGCGATCGTGTATCGTAGCGTACGTTCGTAGAAGGCAGGCAGGACCAAGTGCCACGACGCCATTACATTATTATTGTTTTGGCAGATTAAATTGTTTTATAAGGTATGTACAGGTATGTATTAATATACGATAAAGTATTTATCATCTTAGTTATTCGTATTTATTGCGAATTATTGTGGTGTTTCGTATAAGAGAATACATTTTTAACAGTAAATAGTGGGCAGAAAAATTAATTAGTTATATACTATGTAAAGTGCAAGTGTAAAGTCTGGAACTATCGAAATGAAATCTTTTAAAAAAATCGGCAAAATTGGTGTTTGAATTTTATGTGGAGTGATATAGACATTTTTTTGTTTTACAGGAAAATGCCATCACGTAAAAAAGAATCCGTTCTTGATCTGACTAAAAGGCATTTTCGTCGCCTGTGTAATAATACCAAGAAGCCAAGAAAAGCTGCAACAGAACCATTTGTAATTGATAATTATTATTTGGACAGTTTTTAGTTCTAGTGAATCTTTAGAAAATTGTAATAAATACACCAAATTAAACATTGATAGTAATGAATTTTCTGAAGGAGATCTAACAGGCGAGGAATGTCTGTACAAAGTACAATTGCATGAAAATCAAGATTATGATTATAATAAACTGTTTAGTACAGATGAACCATGATGAGGAAGTAACTGGAATAATACTTTTTTCCAAGGTTCCAAAGACAACCTTATTACATGACTGCAGTGGTGATAACAAAATAAGAAGTGACTATTCTACTCCTACGAATAAAAGAGCCTGCATATCTACTGAAAAGCTGCTTATCATCAAATGGTGATAATATTACAAATAACATGGTTATTCAACCAGCTACAGATTGCTGTAAGTTTGACAAAGGTATGATGATTAATCACGTATGTTTATATTTATACTTTTTTAAAATTTTAAATATGTTTTCTAGAGTACAAAAGAAAAACCGAAAGTGACTTCCTCAGCTGAAGTTGGTTTTTGCAAATCTTGAGGGAACAAAGTCGACCACAGATAATTCCTGATGATGATCAGAATTTCCACGCAGATTTTGAAGGGAGACTACCCATGAAGAGCGAAGAAGACATTGGTACATGTGAAAGACGCCCAAGTACAAAGAATGAACAGAAAAAGATGATAGGTACTTGAATGCACATGTTACTTTCCTTATAACAAATCTTATTATTTTCAGTTATCATTCCTTGCCCGAACTGGAAGTCATGAGATCAATACTATTGTAAAAAATATTTCAAAGAAACTTCACAGATTCTGTCGCCTCCTTATATGACTTGGAGGGAAAGAAAATGTTTTCCTCCTTAATAGTATCTGACTGTATCAAAAGTATGTTAAATCTTCATTGTTTTTACCAATACGATTATTATTATGTTATTAAATATTACAGAAGCAGCAACCTTAAGCCCAAATGCTAAAAAACAACCGAGCACGACATCATAGCAGCTATTAAGAATTGGTTAAGATATGCTTCGACAGTATTAAACAGCAGCTAGTAAGTACTTTTTTAATTTACCAGCTTACCATATATACGGAAAGCTCAAGGTGTCCACCAGTTATGGGACACCTAGACCACCAGGAAAGAGAAAACGATTTCAGATCTAAATAATTTAAATTAAAGGACGTGATAAATAAATAAACAGATAGAGAGGCGTTAAGAAGTGATAAAAGGAACTTCTGATTTTTAACTTGAATTATTTTGGTTGAAGTAACTTGTAAAAAATCTCCTGAGTTTTATGCTTGTATACTGTTTCGAAAATATTCCATTAATTTTAAAAAATGTTTAATATTGCCTAATCACATTTTCTATTCTTGGTCGCCCCACATAATGGTATTGGGCTTGACTACATCAAATTAAGATTTTCTTAACAAGAATTATTTTTTCTTAAAATAATAAAACACTTCAATTTGTTGCAAACTTTACTTTACACTAATATGGTGACTAGAAGTACAGATGATTCTAAAAGTCCTTGTTAATTATATAAACTTCTTTAAAATATGTTGCTGCAAGAGACCCTGCTTCTTGATCATAGAAACAGGGCTTCAAATCTTGGTTGCGACTGAATTTTAAAAATTTAGTACAAGCATATTTGAGTTCGTTAGGATAAGGTATGAAAGTTGTATGAATTATAAAGTATGGGGCAGCATCATCTACTTGCTACACTGACTTCATTACTTCCGTTGCAAACTGCAGGAAAAGGGCAATGGATTATGTATGTTGCTGCGTGCTTTCCATCCATTTTTAAATTTAAAGCATTAAAATTTTACAGAAAATTACTTAATAATAATAAACATAAATTACACTGTAATTTATGTTTAAATACTTTTCTCAATATTTTAAAGTTAAATACTACTGCTTTGATTATAAACCTAAATCTGTTTTTTTTATTCTAACAGAAAGAAGAATTATGAGTCCCAAGACAACCTTCCTATTGAATAATTATCGAGTATTTATATATTTTACTGAGTGAATAAATTGGTTTTGCTATAATACATCTTTTATTCCAGTCCTATTCCATGAGGTGCGAATTATATCCTTAATATACCAGCGAATAAACTGCTATTAAATTTAATATTTCAGTTGTAATATAATTATTGAAGTCTTCAGGATGGATGAGTAGTTATTTTTTTATTGGATTGTAGTGAATTAAAATGAGCTGTAAAAATTTTTGTCAGGTGTATAATCCTTTTCTGATACTACCTACAATTACAATTAGAGAAGTAAAACGTTAAAATGCGTTCACCAACATTGGCACTGTTTGGCATTTTCTAATGGTTGATTTTGTGTCAAAATTTATAAGCGGCTCCTTTATTTTTCTAGGCCCCTACAACAGGAAATAATATTTCAAATGTGCAATTTATCTAGCAGATATTCTCTATAGGGTATGCAAAAGAACCCCTTATTGGCACTAACTTTTTAAATGTTCGTTCTATCAAACAATATATTGAGAAAGTTTGTATAGCAAATTATGCTCTATAGCAATATCAATTTTCCCTTCAGTACTCATTTTCTTGTTGACGGCCATTTTACCATTTCAAAAGAATATACATATTTAAATTCAAACCCAAGTGTTTTATTATTAAGTGTAACTCTTATGCTAAATAAACTTCAAACGCAATTTTTGTCAAAAATTTTCTTATGTAGCACTTGTTAGAGAATATGGTTTCATAAAGAGAGCAAAATTCTCTTTTCACTAGAAGAACAAAATGTATAGGGTTTTATTTGAAAAGTTTAAAATGTCCATCAACAAGAAAATGAGTGGTGAAAAGAAAATTGAAATTCATGTTGCTATAGAGTATAATTCGCTGTACAAAAATATTCTTAAAAACATTCTAATAAATAATATTCCAAAAATATAAAAATAATATTCTAGGAATATTATTTGAATCAGAAATATAACATACACGTAAGATGTCCTAACTAGAATGTTAAATAAATAATATTAATATAATAATAATATAATAATAATATATTGAAGAAATATTTTAAATAATATATTAGCTAAATATTTAGGCGGATGTTGAAACAGATATATTTTAAATATTTGAGAATGAATATTTATATAATATATTTGTGCTACTAGGGATATAACATTCATAAGATATCCTAACTAGAATGTTATATAAATATTATTAAAATAATATTGAAGAAATATTTTAAATGATATATTAGCTAAATATTTAGGCGGATGTTGAAAAAGATATATTTTAAATATTTAAAAAAAATATTTATATAATATATGTGTGCTACTAGGGTAGGTGCGTTCGTATATGATACTACTGGTCGTATAGGCAATTGTTGAAAAAACAACAATTACAAAATCACCTATACAACCAACACCAACACTTTTTCATTTTTATTCAATGCTAAAGACAGGACACAATCTATCATGAAATCCGGCATTTACTGTTTGAATTGTTCTTTTTGTAACTTGGTTTATATTGGACAAACACTTAGAAATCTCGACATAAGATACAAAGTACACGTACGCTCTTATAGACTTAAACATCCAGAAAAATCGAATTATGCCAAACGAATTTTGGAACAGAACCACCCAATGACACCTCAAGACATTAAATTCTTACATTTTTGCAACAACAAACACAAATTGGACATTTTAGAAGCTTTGGAAATATACAAACATAAACGCACAGTACCGTTAATGAATGAACAAACTGAGCTTAGTAATTCTCCTTTATTAAAAGTGTTATATATTTATGTTTGTTTTATCAATCTTATCTGCCTTTGATAATTACATGTATTCTGTAAGCACTGGTTCATATCAATTGTTAAGTATAACAATAATTGTTATGAACCCGATTGCTACGAAATCTTAACAATTCGTGCAATATTTGGTATTCTGTAACTGCACTTGTTATGATCCAATTGAAATGAATCACAACAACTGAAATGCAAACTAATTATGAACTATATTACCGACTGTGCATGCGCGTTCGAGCAGTGACATTTCCATTTGACAGTTTCGAATAGTTAGGCGCGCGAATTTGAAACATGGAGAAGAATACCCGACACACCGAAAAGCAATTTTATGTAATGTTGGAGTTTATGTCCACCAATTTTATTATTTTATTTATTGCTTACGGAAAGAATGAGCCCGGGAAAAGGGCCTGAATGTTTAAAAAAACTGTGGAAAGAGCTTACTAGTATACTAAATTGTCGCAAATGGACCATCAAGAGCAACAACTAGTGATGACTGGATGAACGTTAAAAAATTACTGTGTGTGTAGCAAGTCGCAACAGTGTTTTCTTTCTAAAGTAATAAACAATATTACCTACAGTTTTATAATGTAAATAATAGTAAGAAAGAAATCCTATTATTATCCATACTTAAATTTTGCAAAATCGTGTGAAAGAACCCCAATGGATATAAAAATATAATGCAATTTCTTGGGAATCTGAGGTCACAATCAGTTCTTTAGGTAGTAAGTTGAATAAGTGATTTGTTTTCATCTAAAACATTGACTTTGAAATATACATGCCTAAGTATTACTATTGCATTTATAAATTGGGGGTAAAAACTTTCATTTACCGAATTTATAATCTAGAAATATCTAGAAAATATTGGCTAGCAACAATTTCTAAAAATACACATATCAAGCGACGACAGCAAATAATACTTCCAAGATATTAAAATTAAACTTAAAGATAAATAATACTTCAACACTTCATTTAAAAAAACTACATCAACGTTTTCACAGTTTATTTATAATAATTTACAAAATGTATATAAATGTAACACTAGAAACAGAGCTCGAACCTTAAGGGTGGAACTTGCCATTTTTCTTAGAACCACCAATTCCGTCTACATATCAGCAGAAGTGATTACTGCAACAGAAGTTACAATTTACAAGATGTTTTGGAAGGTGATGAAATCATACTTGTACAATCTCCCAAGATGAAAGTCAAAGTAGAGGATGCTCAAGTAACCAGTTACACTTTCTAGTTCACTAAAAGTTCCAGGGGTGCGACGAAGGACCATTCGTCGTATTGCTGCACTACTCTCTGCTGCAAAGAGGCCTACAACTGCATATGCAAGAATACTACTACCATAGAGAGATTAAAGGGCTGCTGTTATTAATGCTGTAGCCAACTTGCTACAATTTCTAAAAAACAATAATAGGAAATAATGTGGTAACACTTTCGATACTTTATCACATAAAATAAATATTACCTCGTTCTATAAGAAGTGTTGTTTGTAATATGTTGTTTCTTATTTGTCTTCTGCAATCAAAATCGCTTGATCAATCATTCTTTGCTACCTCGGATGCATCTGACAAAGTTCAGACAAAGAGAAAGGGTCATTACTCTCCCATACTTGCCTTGCGATATACAAACACGATTTCTGTGTAGAATGTTAGGTTAAGTTTTTATACTATACTATTTATTTATTTTTACCGTTCATTTGCTGCTTCCACTTCTTCTACTCTACCCAGGAACACGTTTCCTTCTAATAAATCCATAATTATTGTAATAAGAATCAACGGCAATCATTAAAAAATTTACTTACGTTTAGTAGCAATACTACTAATAACAACAAACAGTTCCGTTGATCGCAACCTACGAAGTCGAAATGCACTGAACGTTTTTAGAAGAGGAAATTATTTCTTCGACAACAATTGCTAGGGCGTTTATTTTAAAATTACTTATATTTTAAATAATTTCCAAGTATTTTCGTTCATATACGATGCGTTTTAAAAGTAAAAACTAACATCAAAATCTCGAAGTGGTGAATTGTTATTCATATCAATTGTTACCCAACAATTGATATAGATTTCAATAAATTGTTAAGCCATATCAATTACTTGAACAAAATAAATCCTTACAGAATACCGTTTTTGACACATGAATTGTTATGCTTGTTTCATATCAAGCATAACAAGCGTAACAGTCTCAACAATTTGCTTACAGAATAGACCTGAATGACATTTGATGTCGAAACAATATTGTGAGGTTAAGAATCTAATAAAACTTGTGAAACTTTAATTAATCTTTGTTTTTATGTTATATTTCATACCTACTTAACGTTATAAAGAATATAAATGTACAATGTTTTAATTGAAATGAGCCAAAAAAGTAAACCTGTTTAAATTTATAATTTATTATTAATAAAGCAACTATTTTGAATTTGGCGCTCTTCAATGTTGTTAATAATAACAATAATAATTCTAGCATAAAAGATATTTAACATTTAGTGCAGATAAATGTTTTGGTGCTGGCACCATTGGCACTTGCAGGCGAGCAAATATTCAATTTTTATCTTTTTTTATTAATAACGGTTTGTAGTTGTTTTATGCATCTTCACTCATGGCGTTGAACTCTTAAGGTAGATTTTCTAATCCAGTTTCTACACCTAATAAAAAGCATCCAAATGTTGTTAGTGTATTTATGAAGGTATTACATCAACATTATGTTTTTCTAACTTTACAATTTATGTTTTAAATATATACCTACAGAGTGAACTACACCAAAAGGTCATGGTCAACCGTCAACCCTCAGCTTTTTCTACACAGTGACGGACATGAGCGTATAACATGTATTTCAATATATAAGTCTAAAAAATCTTTATTTAAATGTAAACGCATTTACTTTTCAGATGTTTTGAAGTTAATACTTGTGTTTCCTGATTGAAATTTTATAAAATATTGGTATAATGGATGGCGATAATGTAGTAGCAAATGCAATCAAAACTGAAATGAATCACAATATCAAAACGGAATCGCTACTAGTTGAAACCTATAATAACGAAATTGAAATTGAAACAAATTTTGAAAGTGAAGAGCAACCATTTTCTAATAGCACCAGCACTTCACAAATTAACACTGACAATAGATGCAATACACATCAATATCAATTTTCAGAAAGAAGTTTGTTGTATGAACACCTAACCACTCATACAGGTGAAAAATGGTTCAAGTATGATATATGTGATTATAAATATTCCAGCAAAAATGACCTAAGTATGAATATGGCGGTACATACTGGTGACAAACGATTTGCATGTAATTTATGTAAATATAAATGTGCAGTGAAGGGTAGTCTAAAAGTCCACATGCTCACTCATAGTGGCGAGAAGCCATTTGAGTGTAATTTATGTGATTATAAATGTACAATGAGGAGTAGTCTAAAAACCCACATGCTGAATCATAGTGGTGAAAAACCATTTGAATGTAGTTTATGTGATTATAAATGTTCAGTAAAGGGTAGTCTAAAAGTCCACATGATCACTCATAGTGTTGAAAAGCCATTTGAGTGTAATTTGTGTGATTATAAGTGTGCAATGAGGAGTAGACTAAAATCCCACATGCTGAATCATAGTGGTGAAAAATCATTTGATTGTAGTTTATGTGATTATAAATGTTCAGTAAAGGGTAGTCTGAAAATACATATGCACACTCATAGTGCTGAAAAGCCATTTGAGTGTAATTTATGTGATTATAAATGTACAATGAGCAGTAGTCTAAAAACCCACTTGCTGAATCATAGTGGTGAACAACCATTTGAATGTAGTTTATGTGATTATAAATGTTCAGTGAAGGGTAGTTTGAAAATACACATGCGCACTCATAGTGCTGAAAAGCCATTTGAGTGTAATTTATGTGATTATAAATGTACAATGAGGACTAGTCTAAAAACCCATTTGCTGAATCATAGTGGTGAAAAATCATTTGAATGTAGTTTATGTGATTATAAATGTTCAGTAAAGGGTAGTCTGAAAATACACATGCGCACTCATAGTGGTGAGAAGCCATTTGAGTGTAGTCTATGTGATTATAAATGTACAATGAGGAGTAGTCTAAAAACCCACATGCTGAATCATAGTGGTGAAAAACCATTTGAATGTAGTTTATGTGATTATAAATGTTCAGTGAAGGGTAGTTTGAAAATACACATGCGCACTCATAGTGGTGAGAAGCCATTTGAGTGTAGTCTATGTGATTATAAATGTACAATGAGGAGTAGTCTAAAACCCCACATGCTCAAACATAGGGGCGACAAACCATTTATGTAGTTTATGTGATTATAAATATTCAGTAAAAAGTAGTTTAAAAAAAAGTCCATATGCTCACTCATAGTGGGGGAGAAGCCAATTGAATGTAATTTATGTGATTATAAATGTACAGTAGTCAAAAAACCCACATGCTCATTCATACTGGTAAGAAACCATTTGAGTGTAATTTATGTGGTTATAAATGTTCAGTAAGGGGTAGTCTCAAAAAACATAAGTTTACTCTTGCCTAAGGGTGATTATGAAATTTATGTCATCAAAGATTTTTATCTAAAAGGGTCTCAAAAGACATTGATTTATAGTGATTAAAAGATCGTTTGAATGAATCCTAATTTATATTATTATAAGTGCTTTGAAATAGGTAGTCTCAAAAGACACATGCCCATTGATAGTAGTAAAAAGCCGCTTGCATGTAGTTTATGTGGATATGTCTATCCATCGTATTGGAGTAAGTTTTACAATTTCTAAACAAACGTAGAACATATGGTAAAATGTAAAATATGAAATATGAGACCTTTTTCTTATGCATTACAACCTATAATTTGATTCAGGTTTTTAAATGTATGGCTATATTCACCAAACATTTAAAATTATAATAATAAAAATCAAAAAATTACTTTTTCTTTATGTCAAAATTTAAAACGTTAACTGAAATCACTTTTAGGCATTTGTTATGGTGAGAAGTTTAGTTGAATTCTGCAGAAAAGCTTTGGCATGATGAATATGCTTTTGTTGCTGTCTTCAACCACATTTTCTTTATAAGTAAACCGAGGGGGTCTCATTATCTTAGGCTTATGCTAGAGTTTATATAATCTCTTCAACACAAACAAATACCTTGATTTAAGAATTTAACATTTTTGAAGGGTGGTTTGTTCTAGAATGCACAAAGTAAACTAAGACGAACTAAGTTTTTTTTTATTTTAATCTCTAGATATACCGATAATGAACATTTTTTATAAAAAGTTTGTATACTGGCTTTGGTAAATGAAAATATGGTGACATTAATTAAAAACATTTTTGTATAGTAAGTATACTAACCCTTTAAGTATAACTTTTTTAATCATGAAACACTTTTTTATGTGTGAATAAATAAAAATAAGATTACTTTTGTGTTTTACTGTAGTTATAAATTAACAATTGATTTTTTTCTAAAAAGATCCATTTAAATTTTAAACAAACCATTTGATATATGATATTGTAAATCCAGGGTGCTCAAGAAAAACATTTTAACCTGGTTCTGGTTACATAAGTTTTGTAATCCCTACACCTTGTTGTCAATTCTACTTTATTTGAATGTTAAATTGGCATTATTTGCGTAGAAATTCTTATTATTTATTTTTTAAATAATTAGCTGCTAAAACAATAGAGAATTAGGATCATTAATAACGACTATTAAAGATGATGTTTTATTTGCAGCATTTAAGTGCCATAAGATGGCATAAGTTGAAATTTCCAAAGAGAGTTGAAAATTCAAGCCACAGCCAAATGATCATGTGCTGCCATTTAATGGCAGTGAGTTTAATAAGATGAGTTGACATGGATATACAGTTGAGTATGTCAGTTTACACAGTGCTGATGTTGCTTAGAAACATTAACATATTGTGACAGAGTAAATGATTTTTGAGCTACAAAAACATTTTTTAAGCTAAATACTTGTCATGTAGATAATCCTGATAACGTCAGAACTAAGCATTGTTCTTTTTCCGTTTGCTTGCTTATTAGAGAATAAATACCTCATTTATATGTTTTCTTCAGGCCCTTTCAGGGGTGACTTGATATTCGAGCATGATGATTAATTGATGTTACATGATACAAGGTTGTTATTTTATGTAGATATAGTTTTATTCTTTTATTAATACACGGGGAAGTGCAAATCGTCATCTAAAGAGATTTCTTGTAGAATATTGCTATTTAAATTTATTAGCAATACATATTTATAGTATCTTTTGACAGTCCTGAGCTGTCTTCGTTAATGTGTCGCATGAATCAAATGTAGATAATCCCTTTACTATAGCTATCGTATTCTCACTAACCAAATATCATATTTTTTATCCTTTAATAGAAGTAAAATCACTTGCTACAACTCATTCATATGACCCAATATTAGGGGCAGGGCGCTGTATGGGCATTATCTAGTTTTGCTTGATAATTGATACTCTGTTTTCGATTTCTTTGTTTTCATCAAGAAATTTTAATTTATAGTGTACTTTAAAAATAACGGCGTTTAATATTTCAATATAGATTTCCTTTTAATATATGTATTTTCACATTCTAAACAAGTGGAAGTATTTGTTTCTTTACCGTAGGAAATATATTTGCTGTTTTTATTAGTCAGTAAAAAATGCGTACTGATTCGCATCCCGCCCCGACACATAATTTTAAGGGGGCTTCATTTTCCTTTATTTTTCTTCTAGGGGGACAGTTGCCCCCCTGTCCCTCGCTGGGCACGCCCTTGCTACTACTAAATAGTTAAACTTTTTAATACAAAAAAAGTGTTCCAAGAATTATTTCCACCTTTTAAAATTTCCACGAATTCATTTTAATATTTCAGGATGTAATATAGGTACTAATTCGATATGTTATGTACATAAAATATGAAATTAATATTTATTTTTATAGATTTATGCAAAAGGCAATATTTACCTAATGTTAAAAATTTCCAAAAGTCACTAATCCAGCGAAAGTAAAATTACGCACAACTGATGTATCTGAACAAAAGTTAGTAAACAAATAAAGAAATTATGTAAATAAAATGTTGAAAAGATTTTGCACTTCCACAGTAAAACATGAATTACTGATTGACCCAAAGGGGCTAATAGTTGCTGTAAAAAGTAATATAATCTCGATCCGTTTTTCGGTTTTTTTGATACCATTAGCGTCTATCCAGATGTGTACTTATTCAACATTTGTTGGAATTTATTTGGTTAGTTTCAGGTCAAAGCTCTTTATGGAGTATGAATATTGACTATTTCCAATAATTATAAAATTTCGATAAATGTCATGCAATTTTCTTATTTAAACACCTAAATCAAGGGGCGATCGCTCCGATGTTTGCCGCCCTGGTGTCTCGGGCCTATTGGGTAATTCGGCGCTAGTGACAAGTCTTTGCACCAAAATGATTTGGTGTTCCAACTTGCTGAAACCAGGCCTACTGAAAATTGGCATCAAATAAATTCCTTAGCCTAGCTAAAATTTGATTTGTGAGCTGTATTTCGAACTTTTCAGTCGTTGGGGCACACTTCATTGATTTTTAAAAGGTAAATATTTTCTTAAAATAAAACTTTTAAAATTTTACCTGTCCCGTCATTTTAAAACTCGATAACTCAGCGAGTTCCTGTTTTCACGAGAAGATTTATATTTTAAAGTTCTTTCAATCGAGGTACAACTCGAGGGGGTTATCCATTTAGAAAAATTTAGTTACCCCCTCCCCTAAAGCCCATCATGTGCGGGGGGTCAATTGCAATATAGCCCTAAAAAGGTTCTTGTTTCCAACGATTCGATATACGGTTTTCAGAATTTAAGACACTAATCCCGACTTTTTACACTCTGTATATGTGAAATTCATAAACGCTTCGCGAGAAAAAACGAAATCACAAAACTTGTACCTACTCAAGGTGTTGTTTACTTCAATACTACGTTTATTTTTTTAATTCTATTTTATTTTATTCTTGAAAACGTTTTTTCTAATCCCCAGGGAGCTGCGCAAATTGCTGAGCTTTACAATTTTGTGGTTAGACAAAGAATTCTACGATTCTAGCGTAGCTCATAGATCAAGGATTTTACTGTTGCTTTTGAACTTAAACATAGGAAGTGCATTGGAATTGTAGTCACTTTTTAACTTTGAGGATTATTGGTTCCGAGTCGCTAAAAGTGTGCAGCTTTTTTCTAGATGAGCTTTTTAACCATCTCCAGGTGAGTTGCGGTTTCAATATACAGGCTGAAAGCAGTTACGACGCCTTAATTTTAAGGGGTGATAGAAGACATCAAAAGGAACAAAAAAGTCTTAATATTTTTTAATTTTTTTGTTAAATTTAGAAAAAACCGTTGCCATATCTGGCAACCTTGCTTAAGTTTAATCACAGCTGGGTCTTGACCTTGTTTTAGAAAATCAAACAAACAAACTGATGATGACAGCCGTTGTTTAAAAATAATAAACATCCGAAGCAGATTAGTCGGGTGACTAATTCTACAAAAATTGTTATCGGCGCAAACAAAATTTGTACGTTGTACGTTAAAAACACGCTGATTTATAACAAACCAACTGTAAAAATAAGGCAATAATTGACCTACATTTTACATTTATTAATTTCCGGAATACTTTCAAAATTTCTTGACGTATTTGTTTTTTTTTTTATTAAAAAATACTATCTTTTGTAAAAACAATTGTGATTAAGGCACCTAATTATCATAAAATTAAAGATTTTTTAATGTAGCTAAAACCAGGTGTCAACAAAGTCCCTCGACCTAATTACCTAATTTAAATTAGATAAATCTTCTCTTTAAAAGATATTCTCTTATAAAATCATTAAAAACCGTTATTTGATAAACAGCAACTTGTGCTTTATTGATAAATTATTACTTCAAAGTTTAACAAACTATAAACTCAGTATTATTTCACTCTAAAACGCCATTATTTACACAGCTGTCGTCAGGCATTGACCCAAATATTCTCCATTAAATTGCAAGGTTGTAAACAAACGTGCTTTATTTCAAGTTCAACAAACTTCCACATCAGCATTTTGTGCGGATGTGGAGCAAGTCTTATTACAAACTTTACAGTGTTGTCACGTTTCTTAATTGAGTAAAATGAATTTTTAATTGTAAAAGAATTCAATTTCATGCGGAAACGACATGCGATGCGATAAAAGGTTATTAAGGTTTGTTGTTGTGATAGATGAGATGTATCTGCCGACAAAGCCTAATAATTAAATTACTATTATTAACGCAAAATGTTGTTAAAGTTTCTAACTTTATTATTTTTTTCTGAAAAAGTAGTACGTTCTAGAACAAAAGTTGTATCCGATTTTTTTGTTCCTTTTGATGTCTTCTATCACCCCTTAAAATTAATGTGTTCTAACCGCTGACACTCTATTAAGAAAACCTCCGTCAGAATGACACAAAGTAAACGAATCACAAAAATGCCTATTTTATGAGGCGGAAATGGCCGACGGCCAGGAAATGAGAACCAAGAGTCCTCAATTTTTTATGGGAATCTTTAAGTCTTTGAATTAAGAACGGTGAATAATTATTCTGGATACAAAATGAAAACTTTTGAGCTAGCAGACGAATATACCCAAATGGACCAGAAAGAATTCTATAGTGCGCAACATTTCAAAGGAAACTCAAACTTTGTTTTTAAATATATATTGTTTTCAATATCACTGATGTACCCGGTGTACAATTTAATATTTGTGGCAATACTAATATTTTTACTTAAATATGTCCATAAACATTAAAATAAATAGTACGTCAAGATTTAGGTATTATTGCTTTATTAATCACATTAGCAATTCATAATTAAAATACACAGAGTTGTGTAGACAGTAAAATAAATCAACCTTAATAGTAAAACTACGTCATCATTAACCATTGAAAGCCAGACATCTTCAAGAATATGCATCAAAAACAGCTCCTGGGGAACACTGACGAATATCTCTGCAGTGACATGAACATGTATCAGGTTCCCAAATCTTAATAGCTTTCGCTTCATAACATCCCCGTTCTTGTAACTTATTACACATACATCGACATGCCGCTTTATTGTATACTTGGCGCCTGTTGCAATCCTAAAATAACAATGCAGTATAAATAATACTCATCACTTTCAAAAATAGTTAATTAAAATTAATCAATTAACAATAAACAATTAACATTGATAAATACCACAACATGATGGAATGTGTGGAATTCACAGATGATACTCCAAGTCGGTACTGTTCGAGTTTATTGTACTGTCATCTGGTGGAGTTAATGTCAATGGAAATACGATCGTCAGCCGTTTTAATGTTCATCGTATTAAACTAAAATAACATAATATCTAACACTAAGTAATTTAATACTTACCTTTGGTTTAATGTTGCAGTCACATTTACATTTTATGTGCTTTTCAACAGTTCTTATTTCTGTTATGGCCTGTTTAAACTTTCCGTTTTCATTGTACTCTAATTTCTGTACCTATAAGATTAAAAACTTAATTAAACGCACCTTAAAAATCTTATTTATTTAATTCCACTGATGAGTGGTAGAAAACATTTTCTGAAGTCGTGGCGACATAGATGTTGTCAGGAGACTTCTTAACGCTATAACCAGCTCCAGTAAACCTATAGTATGGGCAACCTTTGATCTCGCCGTCGTGGTGAAGTTAGTTGGCATCATAAAAAAGCCTATTAGGTAAGATTGACAGCAATATCATTTTTGAAATTTGAAACATTAATTTATAATTAATTCTTCAGATTTTGAAATAATACCTAATAATATGTTTAAATTAATAATAAATATATTAAAACGATTAATATTATTCGATTAAATATTAATAATAATTGTTAAAAATTGGTTATTTAAAGAATTAAATTTGTATCTTAGTATAGTTACTCATTAATTTACTTAAACAAATTATAACAAAAAGAATGTGTATATTGTAGTAGTTATTTAATGGGGGAAGAAATGGTCCCGATACAGAAAACGGTATCATTTCCGTCCATTGCGATCCAAACCACAATGAGTGATTTGGGTACTTTACATCCAGCAGAAACCATTTCTGCAAATACATTTTGCAGGTTAACAACAAACTCTTGAAATAGTTAGTTTACAGTTGCATTTTTGAAGGTTATGTTAATTCGTGTTTCCACTAAGGTTCTGACGTTTGCAGATGGTCGCAGAGTCCAAGTTACCTCAACGTAACCTCTAACCTAACTTAACTTAATTTCTGACTCAACTTTATCTAATCTACCCTCTCAGCTAAACTTTAACTTTACCACCAAGCCTATAATGTAGCCCAACCTAGGGTTCCTAAATATAAACTGAGCTCTGTGTTATTTAGGGTTAAGACACGTATATCAAATTTTCCTAGTGACATTTCATATTTTGAAGCTATTTATTAGAAGGTTGGTAATCATGAAAATTGGTTTAATAAATTAAACTGTCAGTATGACAATTATATAAATCTGAAATTCGATACAATTAATACTTTATTAAAAGCTGTCGAGAAATTGATATAGTAGTTTTAAAAATTCTCTACGAACAGTAAATAAATGATAATGTGCACATTAAAAAATTTTACATGCATAAAAATAAACACGACAGCATAACCTAAAATTTATAACTGACAGCTAGTGAATGTTGTCACTAAAGTAAAAAGAGAGAAAAAAGTATTTTTGTTTCAGACAGTTTAGTTTTGGCCTAGAAAGAGATAGAGTTTGACATCCGTGTCCTAACTCTAAAATAACACAGTTAAAGTTTTCATTGAGGAACTCTAGCCCACCCTAACTTCTAACCTAATCTAACCACTTGACCTAACCTCTAACCTAATCTCAACTAACCAAACCTCGAACATTACCTAACCTTATCTCTTCGTTTAACCTAACCTCCAACCTAGTCTAGAGGCTTATCCATAATCTAACCTATAACCTAACTTTTGTCCTATTAGCCTAACCTTTAATACGTTATCCTAACGTAATCTTTAATTTAACGTATCCTCTATAAAATGGTCTAACTACTAATTTAACTTCTGTCGTAGCTTAACCTAGCATCTGCAGATAGTGTTTTCGAGCCTTGAAAGTGGTGTCGTCGAAACTACTTTCTCAGAATATGTATGGATTAGCTACGTTCCTCATGTGTTTTAGCTATAGTTTTTCTTTAAACGTGACAGTTAAGTCTCAATCGAAATAAATTTTCAGTGTACTAAAAGTTCACCTGATGTAAACCAAACTTTAACTAAATTCATGAGAAACATTTAAACTTCCACCCACTTAAGGATCTCAAAGACACAAATTGTATTTAAAACTTCACAAGTGAATGGAATACACCTAGGTACTACATGTTCCAAGAGAAATCACAGTCAGACTGGTAAAACGAAATAATTATCTTTTACAAAATACACTGACAAGCAGAATTCGCCAATCAAGAATCCCAAATCTAAACATTATGGGGTAGCCAATAAAAATATCTAGTTAAAAGCATCACCAAATTAGGAATGACAAAATCAGATATAATAACTTAGTGGGGAAAAGCCTTTTAAGAAGAGAATTTTAGGTTAAACACTAATGTGAAATCGAACTAGAGAGAAGCCCCAGAAAATTTGTTATATGTTAAATTGTAAACATTTGGCGAATTTCGATAATTTTGAATCATACCTATATGTATTATTGTGGGAGGTAATGTCAAATCTGATAACTTCCGGTGTCACCTACATAGTTTTGGTGCTTTTACTCCATGATCGGCGAGATCAATCGTTGTCGCTACTATTTGTATTTACAATTAACCCTTATAACCCTATGTTAATAGGAACTATACTTAACACTACACAGTCCCTCTAGTATATGCATAGCACCGCTTTCCATAGACGAACTCACCAAAAACGTCAAAACAGGAAAAGTTACTAAATGAAATTATTTTGGAGGCATCTAGAAATTCCATTTCGATCTTCACATACAAAATTAAACTAAAATAATGTATTTTCTTATTCATTGAACAACAGCATCAACAGTATGGCTAGTGGACGCGCCAAATATTGACCTGTATTCTAGACAAATTTTATTAAATCTAATTATGCGGTAGGATAATTGTTACATTTGAGGGTAGCATGTATTTCATTAGTTGCATGCATAATTACCTACCGCGTGATTTTGTCTAATTTTGTTGTCGTACAGCGCCATCTATGTTTATTGGCGCGTCCCAATCATTCTCTACTATTTTACCCACTGTAAATGACGGTTGGGCACCTCAAGTTATTTAAATGTCATAATAAAAATCAAAGAATAGAGAGGATAAGAATGGAAGGCTCTATAAGAACTATATGTAAAAATTCGACCATATTTTACAGTAATAGTTAACACCTGACACGTAAAGCTGGCGTAATAATCGCTAGACATTTTTAAAATTTTAATACGTCAAAAACCAATATATAATACTTTCCCTAAAAAGATATATCTAACAAGTGTTATTAACCACGAAATGTTTACTTTTCTTAACCTATTTGACTCAACGCGTGTCAACAACATGCAAACTTACGTCAAAATATAATCATCTTCTCATCAGTTAACATCCAACAAGCTAGATGGCGTTCCTATTTTTGAGATCGTTCGCCTTCTATTCTTATCCTCTCTATTCTTTGATAAAAATTATGAAGGCTAAATTTTAAAAAATTCATGCGTTTGGAGAAGACTTGATTTAAAGTTTACCAATGCTTTCTAAATGGCATGCTTACCTAAAGTGTAAATAGTCACTACAATATGAAATAGTCAAATAAAATAGTAACTACATCTAGTTAGACAGGCCACCGCATCTAATCGAACCGCAAACAGTGCCAGATGTATTGAATTTAATTAAATTCATGCTTAGTTTTCTACATAATTCGTATTCTAAAAATTTCAAATCTGTAGTACGTCAAATAGTAAAATACGGTCTAATTTACCTATTATTAAAAATTGCGTGTTCTTTGTCAAAGAGGTCTGGCTGATTAGATATATGAACTCTAAAATATCATGCATTTATGCCCCATCCAACAGTTAAAATTCTAATTATTATTAACTAAATGAGATTGTTCTCAGAGCCTGCACATACGGCAGACTCTGTCATCAATATATTGAGCAAGAAGCTTCAAATCAAAGAAGGATCTACAGCAAATGCCATAATCGTCATCATCGGTGTCATAAAAAATATCAGGGGAAAAGCAAAGTGACAATTTTTGTCGTCTCTATGGAAAGGAAGTTAAGATTCTTGCTGGAAATATCAACAAAGATATCGAATCTACTCGGAAGTCAGCTACCTAAACGATCTCAAAAGGGATTAACATTAGACTAATTAGTTTAGAGAACTACCTATATAGTTCATTTTATATGGAAGCTTTTTTAATGTATTGTTACCTCATAGGTAACATTTTTGATACTTGTTGGCTGACAAGAATACAGTTTGCTGGCACACCATCCTCCACATCTTTCTATTTTTACGCTTTTAGGAATATATACGTTATTAGGATCTTCTTCAGATATAAGTTCAACTGTTTTCAATTCTGGCTCACATCTTGGGCATTTTGCCTTGATTACAGTAGCTGAAATATTTTAGAAACTCATTGAAAGATCTGTGAATGCTGTTATTACATTTTAGTAGTACTTACGTCCATCATCTTCAAATCTACCTGTAACATGTATGTAGTGTTAGACATTGTTTGTACAGTTTACAATTGTTTGGGTAAAAAAATAAAAATTCTAATAAAACGAACAAATAAATAAAGATAATAAACTATTATAACAATTTTATTTTTCATCAGAACTTTGTGATCGTGTATTAGGGTAGTAGAAGAGGTTGATGGTGGTATCCTGGAATCCTGGTATCTAAGCATTGATATATTGGCCATAAACCGTAAGTATACATTGACGACAAAGCTGCAATATCAGCATTAATAGTGCTACTGGTTACCAGATGGCGCCCAGTTTTTACAAATTCTAAAGAATATTTAAAATTAAACTTCGTTAAGTTAATATTTATTTTAAGTTTTTTTTTATAACAATTTTTTAATAAATATATAACAGAAAATGCATAAAAGGTAACGTAACAATTATCATTAATAAGAAATTAATGGAAGCAGGGTGTTTCCAGGATATTGAACAACAGTTTCCTACTAATTCATTAATAATAATGCTACTGGTTACTAGATGGCGCTCAGTTTCTACTATACATAAAGTCACTGCATCTAGTCACCTAGGCCAGCTGGTTTATCAGAGTAACGCAAACCGCCGCCATATTGGGGCGGAGAAGGATGATTTTTAATAATGAACAAATTAAAACCACGTTTTACGTGTTTGATATAATTCCAAGTTATTTAAGGTTCAAGTTTTGAGTCCGGTACTGCACGTTCTGCTCGACATTCTCCTTAATAACGCTGACGATTGTAGTTTGTTGAAGTTGAAATAATGTGTCAATAAAGCACGATTTTGTCTATTCCGCAAAATACTTCCGAGTCAGATTGTTGATCTTTAATAAATTCGTAAATAGAACACATGTCCATTATGCTCATGTTGCGGTTTATTTATTTTAAAACAAATTCCAGGTCACAGTAACAGCTAATAATTTTTGTCATTGATCCATTTTATTTAAAACAGAAAACACCTTCGAATAAGCTCTTGATACTAAGAATAATTAATTTGATGGTAGTTGCAGTTTACGGTTAACAAAAACGCTTATTACGGTGATATGACATCGTTTATACAAGACTTGCGACCTTGATCAATACTCGTGTTTTTAACTCGAATGTTCTCCGAATTTCTTGTCTACACTGCAGGTTAATACATATCATTTTACATGTTTTAGGTACTCCAATGCTAGATGACTTATTATTTATTAACTACCGTGTGGGGATTTTGTTTATTTGTTACATAATTGGTATGTAACGGCAGGTATTCGAACCGCAATTTTGTAACCCTGTGAGAATTGGAACTTTTATGAGATTTTTCGGGTTAATTGAGAATAAATCTTAACTAAAAACACGAAGCTGTTGGTGCCCCATCGAACTACTGTAGGGTATTCCGCAGGTAATATATTTAACTAACATTTTAGTCTTTTCACCAACACCTATTTCTCACGTGGAATTGGATTTTTACATTTGCATTTTTCGTTCATTTAAACATATTCAAGTTTCAGTAGTCCCTGTTCTCATGGCACCAATTTTAATACACAGACGCAAGCTTCTTTCTTAACCAAAACCCATTTAATGTGACTTGAAACATCCCCTTTGTTTCTTCATTCTTGCTAATTGAAAATTAATTAGATTCTTACAGCTTTTACTTGAAATTCGGAAAGTAGTTGTTAATTAGCCGGTGATTAATTAGTAGTAGTCTCTTGGATTAAAACAGCCACTTTTATTATAGCAGTCCTAGAACGCTCGAACGATTATCAAAGAATGAATTATTAGTAAATAACTTGTCGGAATCGGAGAGAAAACTTTTTGAAATACAAGGTTTTTGTTTACAAACTAAGTAGATTAAAAGAATGATTATGGGTGGTTACGAGTTACATTGTATTAAATATCGGAGACTGCGACCGTACAATAATTTATATTAATGAATTTATTGATACACGAGCAACGAGCACTTTTAGTGTTCGAGTTTTGTGAGATTTTTATAAACCGGCATATTAGCATAATGAATGGTAGTATAAATGCTTTAATCGAAAAATATATCGTATAAAAGAGGTACATACCTACAAAGTATTTAAACAGCGTACTGGTGTAGGAACATTTTTGGGACTTACTCTACATAAACATTTATAATTAATTTTACTCACCAGAGAAACATTGTTAGAAGCACTGGGAAATGGTTTTCCTTGCATTGGCCCACCAAGGTTTCCGTGGTTATGACCAAAAGAGTGATTATGGTGAGGGTGGTCATGATGAATATTTGAATGAGAGCTTTGATTTGGAGAACCTTGAATATTGTTGTTATATGGTACTATTTGATACAACTGCGCCGTACAATATTTAAAATTTAACAACACGCTTGATAATAAAAACAAAACTAAAGTTAATTTAAGCACTGGTATACACATGATTAGTTGGGCAAGGTTCTAAATTAACTGACTTAAAATATTTATGAAGAACTATCTGCTCTGATTTTGGGTTTTACAGCGTAGCTCTTCTTCAAGCTGCTAACTTTTGAATTTAAATGAGTCTATTTATAACTGTATAATACAAGGAAATTCTATAGAAATTTATTTTTCCTTTTTTATTTTTAAGTTTATATATAATAATTACAGATATACGAGTTGCATTCAATGTATTTTTTGTTTGTACTAATTTAGATGACCTTACCCTAATTAACTTTTCTTGGCGGGGAAAAGCGTTTTTAAAATAATACTTTATTATTCAAAAACGCAAAAGACGGAATCCAAGTCACAGAAATGAACACAGCTTACTGTTAAGTACAATAACATATTTATTCGTCGTGAAATTACACAATATGTTCTTGCATAATCACTTAAATACTATTATACAATTTCAACTTGAAACTGGTAATAATGACCGAGGTAAACAGTAACCCTGGTACCAGTTTCTACGGCTTTCTGGGTGAGTATGGCTTGAAGGAAAGTAAACAATGACCCTGGCGATCAGTTTCTATCCCCAAGCCCGTGGTAACTCGGACTGAAGGTTCTCATCGAGGGCTCTCATTACCGTCTATTTCATGGAATAACTTGAGAAATAATACATACATCAAATTACAAAGATTTTCACATACATACAACAGTATTAGTTACTTGCATATAAAACTACATTCAATTCTGTCAAGTAGTTATTGAAATATTACTTTTTGTAACATAATTCGCAAAAATTAAAAAACCTAAATTTAGATAGTTTTACAAATTTACTATTTTATACAAAACTCAGGGCTCAGAACTTTTGCATTTGATAGTAGATATAAGCAAAGAACTAATATATGAATATCTTTTCAGTAGATATGCTATAACAGTTCGAGCGCAAAATCCCATGTATTTTCTTATGAAGGTTCATTTTGCATTTCAAGGCCATCCGCGAAATTCGAGGTTCATTTGCATATCATTCGCGGTGTTATGTATGTATCATTAACGGTATTATTTGCATATCACGGTCTAATTAATTTAATTCGCGGGGTCATTAGCGGATCATTTTTTATATCTCGCGGGGTCATCTGCATATCTCATCTCTCATCTCTCATCTCCCTCTCTCTCTCTCTCTCTCTCTCTCATCTCCCTCTCTCTCTCTCTCTCTCTCTCTCTCTCTCTCTCTCTCTCTCTCTCTCTCTCTCTCTCTCGCTCTCTCTCTCCTCATTTCCAACTTGTCATCATTTCCCGCTGAAAGATTTGAATTCCTAGCGCTGCTAATGCCATCTATCGGTGACAGCATGTGCATATCTCATCTCTCATCTCCCTCTCTCTCTCTCTCTCTCTCTCTCTCTCCTTATTTCCAACTTGTCATCATTTCCCGCTGAAAGATTTGAATTCCTAGCGCTGCTAATGCCATCTATCGGTGACGTCATATGATCGGTATAGTAGATTTTTATACGCCTGTAGATAGGCAACCCGCTATATTTTTTATAAAACCAATGGAGTCAACAGGGTTTGAACGCTCGACCGTCTGGTTATAAGCCTAGGACTTAACCATTACACCACGAAGGTAATCTATTAAAGCACTGTAAACGGGTTAAAAAAAAAATTGTTGAGTAGCGACCATGTACTCATAACATAATACATGTTAGTAATTTCATATTATCAGATATGATATTCATTATTATTATTAATTTTAGGTATAAATCTAAACGTGATACATTATTATTATTAAATTTATTTATTAAAATAAAAATAACTCAGAACTAAATTATTAATATCAAGAAATTTATTTCAGCTTAACCCCGAGACCACGGAGCTTGTGTTTTAAATTACTACATACGAGTTATTTATAAAAATGCTTTCACGTATATTTGATTAAATCCAATTTATTTAAAAATAATTCCGGAAAGTATTGTATATAATTGTACATTAATTACGCTATCAACCACATTAATTACGCTATCAGCCATATCCGATCGTGTAACAATATCATGATGAGTATAGGCAGTCCTAATAATTATTATCAATGCTATGAAGCCGTATTTCCAATCAGTGATGAAATGGGTAAGAAAGAAAGAAAACGGTTTGTTTATGTATACATTCGAATAATTGATTTCATTTTAGATCATCATCTTAAAAGCGGCATAAATTATTGTTTTAAAAAGTTTAGGTAGTTTAAACGATTACATTATTACATTTTCAAATCAACGTAGCGTACATATATATATATATATATATATATATATATATATATATATATATATATATATATATATATTAAATAATATTTTGAATGCAAATTCATATAGAAAAATTTATCGACTCTGCTGGGACTCGAACCCAGGACCCTCCACTGTCTAGGTGGTATCTCTACCAACTGAGCTACAGAGCACGACTATCAGCAAAGCGAGAAATTTTCCATATGAATTAGATAGTATGCAAACATACAAAGTAACTAGATATTTTTTGAACATTATTAATGAAGATCAGCAAGTCGCATGACAACAACATCAATATTCAAAGCATCTAGATTATAATGAATCATTCCGAAAGGAAATTAATTTTTATAAATTTTTAGATAGATTGCTGATAGTCGTGCTCTGTAGCTCAGTTGGTAGAGATACCACCTAGACAGTGGAGGGTCCTGGGTTCGAGTCCCAGCAGAGTCGATAAATTTTTCTATATGAATTTGCATTCAAAATATTATTTAATGTAAAATCATTATGCAACTTGATAAAAATTAACTCTATCTAAAAAAATATATATATATATATATATATATATATATATATATATATATATATATATATATCGGTGACTTCGCATAAACAGAATAAGTTTTGATTTTCTCCCACCTCGGCTAGCAAAAATAAAAATATACGCGATGAATTTGGCTAATTAACAATAAAATATTGTTTTTATATTCAAAATACTTTCAAATAACGAATAATTGTAGATAATTGATTTATAAATTTATTTTTAAAAAGACTGTACTTTGGAAATGCTTTTCAACTTTCCTCATTTGTAAATTCTTATATGATTCAAAAATACTTTTTAATAGTTTTAAATAATGCACTAGTTACATAACAATGTTACGTGAATTCTGACTAAATCAAGTTTACGTAATAGAGTTGGGCGCCAGTTAAATAACTTAAAATAACAGAATTAAATTTTATAAAAATAACTCATCTCAGGGTGAATGTGGATTCCTATAGGTTTTAAAAATATACAAATTGAACTTGAAATCACTTTTTAAAATTGAAATCTAAATTAAGTTTAATGGCTAAATTGTTCAAACCACTTAATTACACCTCACAAACGATAGTCTTTTCTTCATCAGATACCAAAGGAAATAACTTCCTACCTTTTTATAAAGCAATGCTTCTTCCTTTTTCTATAGATGTCCTCTTTCCAAAACCAATTGGCAGAGCAAGTCACTTATGTTGTCTCAGTGCTGATTTCCAATTCCGGTTGACTTCCTTCCTTTTGCATGGCTTTCCCACATAACACCATCCACACTTGGTTTTGGTAACTCACTTTTGTTTTATTTTAATAACGGGTACTATATCCCTTTTTCGAAGAAATTGTATTTGCTTTTTGTGTTTAATTAAATAAAACACCGATTGATGGTTTTAATCGAAGATTTATTATCTTGCTTACTTAGCAAGTAAATTAACTTTAAAAGGTTCTTTATAAACGTATACACTTTTACAATTTATAACCTTTTTAATACTTTCGCTGTATTCCATTCACCAACCAACTTAATTATCTATTTACATTTGTACTATGTTATTTACATGACCTTACTCTTTCGCTTTATCTCAGGAACTGTCTTTACTCTTTCGTCGTTTAACAGTAAGTGTCTAATTACATTAATACTATATTTCTTACACTTCTTTACTCCGTCGCTTTCTATCAGTAAGTCCTATTTACATTTTTTATTTATATTTCTTATATCGACTTTACTCTGTCGTTGTTTACCATGAAGTCTCTAATTACATTATTATTATCTTTTTAACACGATTTTACTGCGTTGCTTTATATTACTGACCCCCACAAACTTATAATTTTCTAAGCTTATATACTATTTCCTAGTTACATAATTATATTACACAATTTGACTTACGAACTAATACAAACTGTACACTCATATAATACATAATAGCAGATTAATATTCTTATATAAAAGTGACACATCTATTACACATTATTACACAATACTTTTACGCAATAATAACGATCTAATTACATAAACAAAACCTTAAAAGAATCACATAACCCGTCGATAAACACATTTGAAAATTAATCATAACAATTATATCATAACAATAAATTGCGACCAACTGGATGTTACGTATACTTAAGAAATCGGTGAATAAACTGTTTGATAATAACTAAAGAAACATGTATTATCTAATCTTATCAAAAAGTATACACATTGATTGTATAATCAATGACACACCATTAAATAACTTAAAATTATTTTTAACAGGGAAAGTTAATAAAATATTCCTAAAGTGTTAGTTTTCAATGAAGATTTTAAAATCTTACAATAATTTTCCAAAATTAACAAAATTTTGACACTAAAATCCACAGCAATATATATATATATATATATATATATATATATATATATATATATATATATAATAATAATAATTACTACAACCTCAATATATATATATATATATATATATATATATATATAAATAAAAACCAGCCATTTTGTTACTTCACTTTACTATTGAGAAGGAAGCTCAACCGCGCAGGAGCGCCTTCACGATAAACCGGAAGAAAGGGAAAACCAGTGACAACCAAACAACGGAGAAGCTTGGTTTTAAACAGTGACCATTAAACAAATAATGGGTTGTGAATTTCAACGTTATAACACAGCATTTTTACATTCTTTAATGGCATTCGAAAACAAATAGAAGAATACAGAAGAACAATGCCTATGTTTAATCTTGAATTAAAGTTCGATTTTTATTAAAGTACTTGTTTAAGTAAAGTGCTAAATGAAATGCGGGCGGTTCTTACTGTTAATCAATTTTATTTAAAATAGAAAACACCATCGAATAAACTCTATAATAAACATAATCAGTTTGTGATAGCAAAAACGCTGACATTGATGTCATTGTTTACAAAGACTTACCTAGACCAATATTCCTCCTTTCCTGACGACTCGGCAAGCTAAAATACATATCGGATATGTACTTTACATTGTTTTGGTTATCTCAATGCTCGACCACTTTTATTTACTACTTAAATTGACGCAAGATATAACAGGACCGTATTAGCAACAAGTATTGCAAGTAATTTCTTACAAATTAAAAAAATCAAGCTAGAGTTTTTTTTAGTTTTAGATTCTATCTCTGGCGTTCTTTAACCCTCTGTGTTATTGCTCATTTATTTTGTGAGATCCTTGTATGGTGATAAAGAGCCTCCACAAGACTTCAGCCCTGGAGCTTCCAATAATGAAATCCGGCTCTGGCAGCTTGTGTATCTTCTTGAGTTTCGCATACGAGATGACGTAATTCTTTCTTACCTTCTAACATTTGATTGAATAAGCTACATATTATGACGTAAAAATTACGTCATCTCGTACGCAAACTTGTTCATATGAGTTCAAGAATACGGGCCCTGTAGACGTATAAGTTGTGGGTAACGTAACAATGCCATCGATATTCATGGTAAGCTAGATGTTTCAAGGGAATACTTCAGTTTTGGTAATTTTTCTAGTAACCCTTAAAAATTCGAAGTTTCGCAATTAAGTCTACTCCGCTCTACTCTACTCCAATAGAGAAATATAAAATACGTAACTTGTGTAGTGCACAAAGATAACTGATAAGTACAAAAATTGAAGTATTTCCTATAGTACAACTAGCTTGCCATGAGTATCGATACATATGCTGCGTTATCAGTATCCACAACTTTTATTATATTAATAATAATTATAATTGCAACAACCCATAACCTGGAAACCAGGCCCCAGAAGCTATAAGCTTGTGCGGGAGTGAGGGGGCGATTATTATTATTACGTAGGCTCTATGTGCGGCTGCAGCCGACTTACAGATGGAACAGCGAAAATCCCACATTTGTGTCACAGCTAAGGAAAACTGCAGAAAACCTTAACCAGATCTGCCGGCACCGAGAATCGACCCCGGGCCGCCTGGGTGAAAGTCCGGCACGCTAGACATTACACTACCAAGGCTGTCTGGTTATGTCATATGAACTAACTGGCATAGAAAATAAAAACGTTGACTATCGGGTCTCGAAATCTTGTTCTTGTAACAGTCCTAGATTAAATTTTGGGCTTGTAGCATTAATATTATTCACATAATTATGGGAACGTTTGTATTTTTTACGTAAAACCTGCCAGAATTGCGTTATTATCTACTAACTAAGCATAGGAGCTAGCCTCCTAGTAATTATAACTAAGCTGGGAAGCCTGGACACAACTCCCCATAATTTCGCAGAGAGTGGGCGATTAAGCGCCGCCTACTCAACTAAGCACTAAGCATAAAATAATTGGAAGGTACTCACCAGCTTGCTTGTTGTGTTCGAGCCATGGTCACTGACTGGTTTGAATAGCTCAAGCAAGCTGGTTATATACTGCTGAACGAGGAAGTAATTAGTATCGTAGTGGGAATCAGTAGGCAGAAGTTCTCAGTATGCAACTAAGAAAGTTCATGCTTCCTGGTCGCAGGCTTGTGGGTAGACGGCATTCGCGCTGCTGATGACTGGCACGAATCGGCAGCTGTGAGGAAGTGTTGTCGATGGAATGTGCAGCTGCTTGCAATTCGTGTGGGTTACCTCGCATGTACTGAGTAAGTAGGCGAATAAGTTGCATGCCAACGAATGCAATGGTGGGCGAAGCGAGCGCGCTTCGGAGAAGACCTCGCAGGTGTCCGCGCACATGTCGGTTGCGAGACTGCAGCTGCTAACTAGCGTGGGTAACTGAATGTGGCCTTGCACGCTATATTGTACAAACGGAAGAGAAATTGCGTTTTGTATAAAATATTTAATTGTAAATATTTCCGTTTGTGACACTTTGGGGGCTCGTCCGGGATATGTACGTGGAACGGGCGCCCATTGTACCACGTGCCGGGGAAGCATCTACGACTTTGAGTGATGGGCTTCCAAGCCAGAGCCGACACTTTATGGAGGATAAGTGGTTTAACTTTTTTATTTATATATATATATATATATATATATATATATATATATATATATATATTGCTGTGGATGGTAGTTTCAAAATTTTGGAAAATTTTGAAAATTTTGTGAAAATCTAAAATCTTTGCTAAATACTAACACTTTTGAAATATTTTTATCAACTTTTCCAGTTAAAAATAATTTTAAGTTATTTAATGGAGTGTCATTGATTATACAATCAATGTGTATACTTTTTAATAAGATTAAATAATACATGTTTGTTTATTTATTATCAAATAGCTTACTCACCGATTACTTAAGTGTACGTAACATCCAGTTGTTCGCAAGTTTTTGTTATGATGTAATTCAATTATGTATACTTTCAAATGAGTATATCGACGGGTTATGTGATTCTTTAAGGTTTAGTTAATGTAAATAGATCGTTTTTTATTGCGTAAAAGTATTGTGTAATTAATGTGTAATAGATGTGTCACTTTTATAAGAATATTAATCTGCTATTATGTATCATATGAGTGTACAGTTTGTATTAGTTCGTAAGGTGACGTCAAATTGTGTAATATAATTATGTAAATAGTCAATAGTATATAAGCTTAGAAAATAATAATTTTAGGCACTTACTGATAGAAAGCGACGGTGTAAAGTCGTGTAAGATAAAAGACACTTCCTGACATAAAGCGACGCAGTAAAGTCGTGTAAGAAATATAGTAAATATGTAAATAGAATACTTACCAATATAAAGCGACATAGTAAAGTCGTGGTTGATAATATTATAAAATTGTAAATAGTTTAGTCTTAAAATAGACAAGTTAAGTTAGTTGGTGATTTGAATACGGCGAAAGTGTAAAAAGTATAAATTGTAAAAGTGTATAAGATTATAAAGAACCACCTTTAAGATAAATTACTTGCTAAAGTTAAGCAAGATAATAAATCTACGTTAAAACCATAAACTGGAGTTTTATTTAGTTAAACACAAAAAACAACTATAAGTATTCTACGAAAAAGGGAAATTGTACCCGCAGTTAATAAACAAAAGTGAGTTCCAAAATCAAGTGTGTGGATGATATTATATGGAAAATCCATTCAAAAGGAAGACAGTCAACCCTGAATTGGAAACCAGCCCTGGGTCAACATAAAGTGATCTACTCTGCCAATGGTTTGGGAAAGAGGACATTTATAGTAAAAGGAAAAAAGAAATGTTATAAAAAGGTAGGAAGTTATTTCCTTTTTGTATTAGCATTTGCTGAAGAAAAGACTATCGTTTGTGAAGTGTAGTAAAGTGATTTGAACAATTTAGTAATAGTAAAAAATTAATTAAGATTTCAATTTTAAAAGTGATTTCAAATTTCAATTTGTATATATTTAATACCACAAGAATCAACATTCACCCTGAGATGAGTCTTTATTAAATTTAATTCTAATATGTTAAGTTATTTAACTGGCGCCCAACTCTCTTACGTAAACTTGAGTTAGTCAAGAACTAACGTAACATTAATTTTATATAACCATTGCAATATTAAATCTATTAAAAGGTATTTTCAAATCATATTAGAATTTATAAAAGAGGGAAGTTGAAAAGCATTTCCAAAGTTCACAGTCATTTAAAAAAATCAATTTAATTATAAAGTAATTATCTACGATCGAACGGCAATTATTCAGTTTCAAAATATATAATAAAATTTTTTTAAATAATTTATTATTTTTAATTAACAAATATCACTGTATTTATTTATGTCGCTCTCAACGCGGGCCATTTGTTAATGTCGGGCAAAATACTATATTTTTTTTAATTATCCAATATTACAGCAATATATATATATATATATATATATATATATATATATATATATATATATATATATATATATATACACATTAGGCGGCATTACCAAGCCTAAAACAGAGTGTTCTCCTATCTATACGAAGCCCGGCACCAACTTACGCAGCCCGGTTCTGGGCTTCGTAAATTTTATGTGTATAATAGTGTTTTCTTGATTAAGCATCATCAGGAGATGCGGAATCTCGATTTTCGAAATGGCGGGTAAAGACCGTCATATATCTCAAAATACACACGTTTAGTTCAAGGGAAATAAATATAGGGGGCCAACGATCGGTGTTGTATATATACTGTAGACATCAAACTGACCTTACGCGCGATGCAAATTACACGCATTATACGAGTCCCAGTGATCTGGCAATGGGGCTTGAAAGTCAAGTGTTTGGATTATTGATTTTTCTATTTAACTTCACACATTTTTATACCATAAGAGTGGTTAACGTATGTAGGGGGACTGGTTCCCGCGCAAATTCGTTTCCTACTTATTTGTACATTTGCACACATTTAATATTGATTTTTGTAACAAACTTGTATTTTCTTTAAAATTATTTCCTAAGTTTCCGTTTCTTCATGAAAATGTTTAATTTATTATTATATTAATTTGGTAGTTTATATAGCTATTTATTATAAAAACAAAACCCACACTATAGTATTTATAGTTGCAGATAGGGAATTTTTAAAATTTCTAATTATACATTTTATATTTTCGTTGATTTTTTGGTGATATTAGGTACATATTTTATTTCTTGAACAATATCTCTCATAAAATAGGGTGATGTAGGCTTTTTGTAAGAATTCTACAATAATTAGTTATAATTAGCTACGTAGATTTTTCGCTGTAATTAACTTTTTAAATAATAAAGTGAAGATTGAAATGTTTTTATTTGAAAAAAATACCTGATAATTTATGAAAATTGGTAAATGGGTAATTATGAAATAAAATTGAAGAAACTACACGCAATTTGTTTCAAAGATTGATTACAAAATAATGGGTCATGTGAATAAAATGTAAGGTGTTTTTACTATTAATAAAAGATAACAGTTATGATTTTTAATTATTAAGAATAAAATAGATGTATGTATAGTAAAATAAAAGCTTTTGCCACATCTTATTCGCATTAATTACATTTTAGATTTCAGATCATGTTCTACATGCGTGATTAAATGAATATTGAGTTACCTAGGAAATCGCCTTTTGCGCACCGATTTTGATGATTTTTTTAAATTATAGGTAATCGACTATATTTCAAAGTCTAAATGTTAGATTTGTCCGCTAATGCCCTGTTTAATTGTTGTTAACAAATTTTTATTTTTTCCATAAGGGGCTAATTAATAATTAAATATTTTTTATTATAATTGAATAAAGTTGGCTACTTATAGGTTTTTAGGGTCGTAGATTACGAATCCGTGGTCCAAATTGGTCCAAAGTGCAAAATGGTGGCTATAAAATGGCCGCCGGTGTCAAAGCTTAATATTTGAAATTTCGTATGAAAAATCGTACCCGGGGGTTTTTAAAGTAGCAAATTGTGCTGTTAAGCTAAAAACTGACCCAGATGCAAAATGCTTGTCACAAAATGGCCACCGAAACTAAATATGAATAAAATTCAAAATGTTTAATCTCTACTACAAGTTTGTTTAAGATGGATTAATATAGTAGTTACAATTTTAAGATTGTTGCAATTATTATTTAGTTAAAAGTCAAATTGATGGAATGGAATTCCATAATTTAACCAGATTCCGTTTAAGTCTGAAACTTTAGTTATCGTCAGATTTAAATAAAGAATATTGTGTTATTATTTACTTGTGTTTCTTGTGTAAAGCACTGTTAGTTTCTTCATCTACTTCTGGCAACGTAAAAAAAGAATGTGCTCTTTAATTTTTGAAAACTGATTAGTAAGCTTTTTTTTGGAAGACGTGCTCTTTTTTACGTGCTCTTTTTTACGTGCTCTTACTAGTTGCGACACTTTATCAGCGTTTTTCGGCAAAGGGAAAAATAAATTTTTCTCTTTGCCCCTAAAAAAAACCTTTTGAATGCAAAACTGTTTCTTCTTATTATTATTTTGAAAAGCATTCTTCATCAGAGAAATTTTCATCTAAATCTTCTTTTTCATTAATGTTTCCTACGTTTGGATATTTCTAAAGATTTGAAGATTTCAGTTTTGTTTTCGACTATGCTTCAAAATTGGCTATAAGTGGATTCGAAGATGCCAAACATAAGTTGAGAATTTTCTCATTAGTTTCTTATCTGGAAGATTTGCATGGATGACCTGTTCTAAATTAACTAATCAGCTTTATTTATTTCTTCTAAATAGCTTGAAATCTTTTTTCTCGCTTCTTCGCTAACTGTTCATCTGTATCTTTTTGATGGATCAGCATTTTATGCCTCGAAGGTTAGAGTACCATAAACATTTTCTGCAGTTTCCTTGGTTGAATGGTCTTGAGCTTTTCAACATTTATTTCATATCAACATGCAACTGTTTGCATAATATCAAATCTATTAATAAATTATCTCTGTCTTAATTTCTGTAATTTCTGCAGAAGTCGCAAGCGCTTTGAAAAAGCACCTGGCAGTATTACTGTCGTTGGTACTATGTCTCTCAATAGCAGTAGAATTGACATTAAATAATGTCATGTTTTATGTTATTATTTATAATTATAATTACCCAATAAAACATGTTATTTAAATAATTAACTTATTAACGTGTTCGATTTACTAATGTCAAACTAGTACAATGTTTGTTTATCTATCTGTAACTAGATCCCTGTATTACATCTCTCTTTTTCTAATAAAATAAATAAATTACACATCATTCATTTAACAAATAACATATATCAATCACAACACATCAATTAATTCTGCAGTTATAAATTCAGTCTGTTTGGTTTCTTAATTACTCTACCATATCTTGATATAAGTATATTGTTGTTGAAGAAATTGATCATTCGTTGCTTGTGCTTTTGGTTCTTGATTTGACACACTACTGTCAACTGCTTAACATCATCGCCATGATTTATTTATTGTAGCTCTGAGTGATTTCTTTTGATGAACCATGAATTTCTTCGATATTGTGTACCATCTGGTGTTTGTACAATAGGGTGGTCCAACAAAAAAGCAAAGTCGGAAATCCTATGCTCTCACCCACTAGGATTATTGTATATCGAAAAAAGAAGTACCCCTATTTTTTATTTTGAAATCGAACGATGTTTAGGGGTGCCTCAAAGCCCTTAAAGTTTCCCATGTATTTTATATGAGAAAAAAAACACGTTTTCGTAGATTTGGCATAGAATCCTAGAAAATCAATATTTTTCAACCGGACGACTGTGTTTCTCTTCAGAAATGTTTAGAGAATGACATCCAATAATTTATTTGTTAAATTTTTTATATTAACTATTTTTTACAGACCCGCAAAGAACCCCATAAATGAAAGAAACAGAAAAATCATTAAAAAATATTTATTACTATTTTTTAATATAAAATATTTTGATAAATAAATTATTGGATGTCATTTTCTGAACATTTCTGAAGAGAAACAGAGTAGTCCCATTGAAAAATATTGATTTTCTAAAATTCTATACCAAACCTATCAAAGAGTTTTTTTTCCCATATAAAATACATTGGAACCTTTAAGGGCTTTGAGGCACCCCTAAACATCGTCCGATTTCAAAATAAAAAATAGGGGTACTTTTTTTTTTCGATATACAATAATCCTAGGGGGTGAGAACATAAGATTTCCGACTTTGCTTTTTTTGTTGGACCACCCTATTGTACAATCCACGAGCTTGGTTCTTCTGCCTTCTTTACAACTGTTGCAGGAGTCCATTCCTTGTGTCTCTTTCTAATTAATACTTTTTCATCATTTTAAAATTCTGGTAAATTTGCTTTTGCTCTATCTGCACATTTCTTCTCTTTTAGTTTAATATTTTTCAACTTTTCAGAAACATTTTTAACTGTTTCAGGTAATAATAACTTTGTATTAATGGGAATGAACGTTTTAGTTCTTTGACCCATTAATCTTTGCATTGGAGAACCTAGGGTGTCTCTTGGTGTGTTTCTGTGATGTAAAAGGGCTAACTGGATATCTGAACCTTCTTCTATACATTTATCTAGTATCGATCTTGCTTCTTGTACATATCGCTCTGCTAAACCATTCGGTCTGGGAAACTGTGGACTGGAAACTCTATGTTCAAACCTCCATCTTCTAGCAAATTCTTTAAATTCTTCAGATACATATTGTTTTCCTCCATCTGTACGAAGAATATCAGGTATTCCAAATGTAGCAAACCAACATCTAAATGCTCGAGTTATTGACCTGCTGGTTAAGCTTGATAATTGCACGAAGTCAAAATAACCTGAATAGCTATCTGCCATTAGCAAGTATTCCTTGTCCTTCAAATGATAAATATCAGAAGCGAATATTTGCCATGGCCGTTCTGGATACTCTTGAAGTAAAATTTTTTCTTTAGGATTCTCTTTTTGTTCCTTCGTACCAATCTTGCAGTTTTGCACCAATTTAATAATGTCTACAGACATTCTTGGCCAAAATACGCAAAATCTCTGGCCAATCAGAGAGTACCAGTGATACCTTTGTGACTAAAGTGACAACATTTGAGAACAACTTCTTGTAGTCTCGGAGGTATCATTATTTTATCATTTTTGAATATGATATCTTCATAAGTTGCTAGTTCGTGCCTGTAAGACCAGTATTTTCTTAGAGAAGCCGGAACTTCGCTTATTCTGTCGGGCCATCCTACAAGTATTTGCTGTTTTAATTCCACCAATTCTATATCTGTATTTGTCTCTTGTTTTAACTGCTGCAATCTCGTTTTACTCATTGGTATTATTACACATGTCTCAAATGAGTTTTCATCCTCGTCATCATGAACATTTTTTGCGCAGTCTCTGCTCAGTATATCAGCTATGTACAACATCGTTCCTTTTTTGTACACAATTGTGGGATATGGCAGTATTTCAAATAGGATTCTCTGTAGTCTGGGAGGCGCTTCAGTCAATGGCTTCCTGAATATGGTTTCTAACGGCTTATGATCTGATTCTACTATCAGATTTTTGTTTCCCCATATATAAACAGGAAATTTCTTGCAAGCCAGTAATATGGCCAATGCTTCTTTTTCAATTTGACTATAATTGATCTGCGTTTTAGTTAAAGATTTGGAGTAATAAGCTATTGGGTGACCATTCTGAATTAATGCCCCACCATATGCAGTACTAGTAGCATCTACAGATAATAAAATAGGTAAATTTGGGTTAAAATTACCAAGTACTGGAGGGTTTTTTAATATTTCTTTTAATTTACAGAATGCTTCTTTTTGTTCATTCTCCCATCTCCATTCATCATCTTTTTCTAACGGCACTCTAAGTGGAGCTAATAATTCTGATAAGTTCTTAAAAGAACTTAGATAAATAAGTAATTAATCCAAGAAAGCGTTGAAGTTCCTTGACGTAACTATCTGAGAACGATAGTTCGGAAACATATGTCTAGCTAGTTTACCCGTAACGGAACCAGACTTAATGCGCAATCACAAATCACAGAGACATGAGGGCACTAGACCAGTCCAATTCTGAACGAGAGTCACAGATGCCTCGCCTGACATTTTTTCTATCGTTAGGTGAAGTTGGGGCACGCTACTTATTATGCAATAGTAGTCAAACACGATGCAAAGCTAAAAACTAATAGCAAAATTTACGCACCAAGCGCCAAAGCAAAAAAGCTGTAGAATTAAGAAACGCCAAAATTGTCAACCCTGTTTATGTAGTGTATGCATGCTATTCTTCTATTGGCGTTTGCATTCGTAAGGTAAAAAGCAATTCCTGAGAAACCCGGTTTGAGTTAAATTTATGAGGCAGGTATGGGTTGGCTGCATGGCGTACGAATGAAATTCGAAACAACATTTGACCTGATTGGAAACAACCAACATCAGATTCGTAATCTTCATACCAAAAAGTTCTAGAAAAGCTATATGAAAATCTGAAAATTTCTTCTGTGCGTACCGTGTTATTTTTTATCATTTGTTTTATATTTTGCCAGTGTAAAATATGTATTAAATCAGGATCCTTATGTTGTTCAAAAAAATTTAATGACACGCCTATGGCTTTAGCAGTTTGTCCATAAAGTACTTTCTTCACGTTTAAATCATCATCACCATCACTTAGAACTTCTTGATCTACTTGAGAGGTGTCGCGTGGAATTTCCCCTTCCTCCATTATTGCATCTCCTGTCAGTACTTGGTAACCTTGTTTTTTACGATCACAATGTTTTTAAGCTTCAATGTCGGACTCTTCTATCTCTTTCATATCCTCGCTCTGATTTGCCAAACTACCAATACTCTTAGAACAAATCACGTCTTCAGTAACATCTTCGCCTTTAACTTCTTTTCCATTATTCATAATTGTAAAAAACGTTTTCTCGATTGTCAGTTGTTTAACATTGATCCATGCAATAGCGAAAGTAAAAATTGCATCTTTGATATTAGAGAACTTTCAAAATAGCATCATATCAAATGTTTCCAAGAAATTAATCGAAACGGTACGTCTGTGAAATCTCTTAGGTGTTTCTTATATATTCTTGGTCCGTTGGTTGAGTGATAGCATTAGGTGAAAGAAATAGAACAAAGTTGTTCTCATCTGCAGATCTTAACACTGTCTCATTTGAATGCGAAGGCTGGCTGTTTTACACGAGAGAATTCCTTAAAAAAATCTGTCCGAACTGTAGGATTAATGCTTACTAAATAGTAGTAGTTTAGAAATAACAATGGAATAATGTTAGTAACCTGCATGTAAGCAAGTTGGAAAATAAATAATATCGGCCAGTAACCGGGTAATTTATTTCTGCAATCTACTACAGAATTGATTTTCTTGTTGGAAAATGTTCGTAGGTGTCCCCTGAATGTAACGTCTAGTTAGCGGGACGGGAGAGATAAACGTTAGCAGCCATCTTGGAAAACACATTTTATCAAATATCTCGTGACTGTGCATCGTGCCACAAAAATAGTAAAAAAATCGTTTTCGTAGATAATAACATTTTCTACAACTTTTATTTGAAACTTTTTTCTGTATAGTGCATAAGTTTATATTTATAGCGCGCCAAACTTTTTTCAATATGGTTATTGCTAAATATATAGTTAACGGTTGATGATAAATTTGTAGAACACAAAATTTCCGATAAAATTTATTTGAAGTTTTTTTCTATAAAATTGATACTTTAAGACTTATAACGCTGTAAATGCCGAGTTTACGCACAATAGCCACGAAATTATACACTATATATTAAATCATGCGCCTCTCAATGCGTCCATTAACTCTCTTCGCTAAAAATGCTTCGCAAATTTGGCTAGTAACACCAAACTAAACCTATCACTTCTACCTCCAACGCAAGATACGGCACGTTACCATTCTTTTAGAACCTACCACCAGGTTCAAACTTGGCTTGGATTTTACCATGATCCTGAAGAATGGGATTGGAAGCGGACTACAAATGGACTTCAACCAATTCGAACTACTATGGCTCCAGCACACTCAAGTTTGCTGAAAATAATATCTTGCAAATGCACGACAAATTGCGGGGCTGCCTGTGTATGCCGAAAAGCTGGCTTAAAATGTTCCATTATTTGTTCGAATTGTGGTGGATGCACATGGCACAATGTGCCAGATACATTGGAAACCATCGAAGACGAAGTCGATGAAAATGAAATTTTCGATTCACCTCCTACGGATATAGCGGTGGCAGAAAACAAGGATGTGGAAGACGATGAGTGACTTCCTTCATCATCGAAACAGATGAGACTTATGACGTAAAATAACTTGCCACTTTTTGTATAAATAAATGTTTTAATCCGTTTTTTATTTCAAAAAATTAATTTGCATTCTTTGAACTCTGTTATCCTTTTCTCCACCTTTCCCTTCTCATGATTATTATTATCATCATGATTATTATTATTTTTTATGATGTACGTGATGTACAAACTATTATATCTTGCTACATTGACAGTTTTTTATGATAATACGTTCTACCCATGCAATTTAAGAAAGATGTATAAATTATGAGTACTTCTTGGCACTATTTATAAGATTAATACATTACATTCACTACACACTACACAGTACTGTCATTTTTCTGAACACTTTTCGCCGTTTTATGTGTTATGAAATGTTTACCGTGTACTATGACCAACATTACCACTGATAATTCACGCGGTGCAATAGTTTACCAAGCTATATCTCTTAAAGTATCAATTTTATAGAAAAAAAAATAAATTCTATAAGAAATTTTGTGTTCTACAAATTTGGTTATTACCATTTTTAATGTATCATCAACCGTTAACTATATATTTAGCAATAACCATGTTGGAGAAAGTTTGGCTCGCTTTAAATATAAAGCTATGCACTATACAGAAAAAAGTTTGTAATAAAAGTTGTAGAAAATGTTATTGTCTACGAAAACATTTCATTGCATTATGAACCTACTTTTTTGCTCTTGCTCTTGGACTAATAATTTAAAAGTCATATCATAATTCTTTATGAAGTATTAAATAGCAACTTAGAGGTACACTGCCGCCCATTTGAAAGTACACGATAGACCCGATTTACCTCGGTTATGTTTTCTATAACTTACTCTAAGCTGATAAATTATTTTAAACAAGTATTTGAAAATAATAATAATAAACCTTTCATTCCGCTGCAGCTGTTATAAACACAGCCCATGGAATCCTGACTTACACGATGTCATTTTGGAATATTACATATAAAGAGTCGTGCACTTTCAAATGGGCGGCACTGTACATGGTTAATGAATAACATAACACGAACAGGGCACCTATCTGTCAGTCTTCCCTTAGTTCCTCTGTCAGTTTGTGGATTTGTTTAGGTCGTTCTTTTTGGGGAAACGGATTTACAAGATGAAACCTTTACTGATTGAAAGCTCATATCATAATAAATTAATCTAAATCCGAAGGTCATCAAAACTTGGAACGGACAAAAAGGCAATACTGTCAAAAATTTAGACTATTCCACCGTCTCATGTAACGGGATTTTGCTTCAAAAGCTGACAAAATGTCGAAAGAATTAAACGGCTAAACTAGCGGTCTCTAATAGGTATCTCAGACATGTATTCACATGTTTTCAGCTCAGTAAGGTTTGCAAAACACCCAGTTCATTAATTTTTTCTTAAAATGTTTGCCAGTGAATCACAGTTACTTGTTTATTGTTTGATACACAGATTCACGATTTTTTCCCACATGGTTTACAGTTTTAAAAACAAAGAAAATATGAAGCAAGGTGCTTTTTCAAAGCGCTTGCGACTTCTGCAGAAATTACAGAAATTAAGTCAGAGATAATTTATTAATAGATTTGATATTATGCAAACAGTTGTATGTGGATATGAAATAAATGTTGAAAAGTTCAAGACCATTCAACCATAAAAGCTGCAGAAAATGTTTTAGTAAAATGTACCTACGGTACTCTAACTAACCTTCGAGGCATGCTGGTCCATCAAAAAGATACAGATGAACGGCTAGCGAAGAAGCGAGAAAAAAGATTTCAAGCTATTTAGAAGAAATAAATAAAGTTGATTAGTTAATTTAGAAGAGGTCATCCATGCAAATCTTCCAGAGAAGAAACTAATGAGAAAATTCTCAACTTATTTTTGGCATCTTCGAATCCACTTTTAGCCAATTTTTAAGCATAGTCGAAAACAAAACTCAAATCTTCAAATCTTTTAAAGTTTTGGAAATGTCCAAACGTAGGAAACATTAATGAAAAAGAAGTTTAGATGAAAACTTCTCTGATGAAGAATGCTTTTCAAAATAACAAGAAGAAGAAACAGAACGCAATGACTCTGAAGATGATATTATACAATATGGGATTTGTCAAATAAAATAAAATTAAATCAATTTCTTTTAGTTGTATTTTCATGCAATTTCTAATAAAAAAGTTCCATTTTATTTATTTTCTATATATCTTATCTTGTCTTCAGTAACCCTAACTATTTCTAAAAATTATAAAAACACCTATAAAATTTTGCATTCAAAAGTTTTGAAAAATTTATTTTCCCCTTTGCCGAAAAACGCTGTTGAAGTGTCGCAACCAGTAAGAGCATGTAAAAAAGAATTTATTCTTCCCAAAAAAAAGCTTACTAATCAGTTTTCAAAATGTAAAGAGCACATTCTTTTTCTACGTTGCCAGAAGTAGCTGAAAAAACTAACAATGCTTTACATGAAACACAAGTAAATAATAATTAAGACAATATCCTTTATTTAAATCTGATGATAAATAAAGTTTCAGACTTAAACGGAATCTGGTTAAATTATGGAGTATTAATTTATTTTCACACTATTCATACGGAATAACTCCATTCTATCAATTTGAATTTTAAATAAATAATAATTGCAACAATCTTAAAATTGTGTTAACTACTATATTAATCATCTTAAACAAACATACAGTAGAGATTAAACATTTTGAATTTTAATCATATTTAGTTTCGGTGGCCATTTTGTGACAAGCATTTTACATCTGGGTCATTTTTTAGCTTAACAGCACAATTTGCTACTTTAAAAACCCCTTGGTACGATTTTTCATTCAAAATTTCATATATTAAAGTTTTGACACCGGCGGCCATTTTGTAGCCGCCATTTTAAATTTTAGACCAATTTGGACCCCGGATTCGTAATCTACGACCCTAAAAACTTATAAGTACCCAACTTTATTCAATTATAATAAAAATTTGATGAAATGATTTAATTATTAATTAACCCCCTATGGAAAAAATAATAATTTGTTAATAAGAATTAAACAGGGCATTAGCGGACAAATCGAACATTTAGACTTTGAAATATATTCGATTACCTACTATTTTAAAAAAATCATCAAAATCGGTGCCCAAACGGCGAATTCCGAGGTATTTTTTTTCTAGGAAACCGTCTAATATTGATTTATCTTTTTTTAGAAATAATATTTTTATTTATTATATTATATTATATATTAATTTAATTGAAAACTGTAATTTTGTTCTTGCCATTTTCTTTCAAACTAAAATATTTAATTGGTAAAGTCTGTACTGTCAAAGGTTTGAAAATTACTGTTTAATTGTTATTAACAAATTATTACTTTTTCCATAAGGGGCTAATTAATAATTAAATAATTTCATCAAATTTTTATAAAAATTTTGAATCTACGACCTTAAAAACCTATAAGTACCCAACTTTATGCAATTATAATACAAATTTGATGAAATTATTTAAATGTTAGTCCCTTATGACAAAAGTAATAATTTGTTATTAACAATTAAACAGGGCATTACAGGACAAATCTAATATTTAGACTTTGAAATATAGTCGATTACCTACAATTTAAAAAAAAATCATCAAAATCGGTGGCCAAAAGGCGAATTCCGAGGTAACTTAATATTCAGTTAATTATGCATGTAGAACATGATCTGAAATCTAAAATTCCATCTTCTTTTCATAAAGTTCGTTGTATATAATTGTCTGTGTTACTATGCCGCGAGAAAGCTAAAATAAAATCGATAATAACATCTGTACGACCTTGACTCAGGCTGTTGGCGAGAACAAAAGTTCCGCTAGGATACTCCCAACTCGGCATTACCATCACATAAGAACGAAAGCATTCGGGAAGTCTCGGTGACTAACCGTGGTTTGTCCGACATTCACAGCCGGCTACACAAATTACACGATCAATAATCTTACGTTTTGCTGGTAACAGTAGCGGCAACCCTGCGTGGCTTGGTATAATGCGTGAAATATCTATTTTTATACAAACAGGACTGCTACAGTACCTATAATATATGCGGTCTCGTAAAAGCTGTACAGTATATATTCATTTGTATGTAAAAATAACTTACCCCTCGCAGGTTGCGCTTAATAATATGAAATTATCGGTTCGATTGACGTAGAATATATAGCTGCAACTCTACAGGAAAGCCCGGGCTTCTGAGTGCCTGCGTAACATAGCGGGCTTGGTATGGATAGTTGGGCGTGTATATATATATATATATATATATATATATATATATATATATATATATATATATATATATATATATATATATATGATACTTTACCACTTTTCCGGGTTTCACTCCGCGTATTCACTATTCGGCTCCTAGAGGAACCAGACAATGGTTGACGACGTTTCGGCAAGATCACACTTGCCATCTTCAGGTCACTTCTAACTTCCTTCTGCTTCGCGTGGTTACACGATGTAGACTGACGTCTTGCTGTAGCGGTTGGTCTTTATATACGGTTACGGTGTTGCGCATGGTTGCGGTCGGCTGGTTTTTGGCGCGGCTGGGTGTCATTGGTCTCGCTTGATCCGGTGGCTTTATCTCGCTTTCCCTTTTATCGTTCTGCTGTGCTGGTTTTCGCTTCTTGACGGTGATGCTGGTTATAGCTGGTTTCCAAGCTGATGGTAGTCGCTGTGTATCGTCCCTGGTATTAAGATTGTTCGGACGTTTCTCGATCTCAATGGCTTCTCTTATGGTTCGTCGGGTCTTATGTTGTATATTCGCTAAAACTTTTGTATTTTCGAAATCTATGTTATGAGATGTACCACTTACATGTTGTGCTAGTGAAGACGTTCTCTCATTTTTGTTGACTGCATTTCGGTGTTCTTCTCTTCTTACTTGAATTCTTCTGTTGGTCTGCCCTATGTAGGATTCCCCGCAGTCTTTACAAGGGATCTCGTATACTCCTTGGCTTTCTAGTGGTATTTTTGCTTTTGCGGATGGAAGCATGTTTCCAATCTTCTTGTCGGTGTTGAAGATGGTGTCGATGTTGTGTTTTCTCAGCACTCTACTTATTTTGTCCGTGGTCCCTTTGATGTACGGTAAGTGCGCTTTGGATACCGATGTTTCTTCTTCCTTTGGCTTTGGGTCCCTTGGTGTTAACGCTTTCTTGATATTTCTGGAAGAGAAACCATTTTGTTTTAATGCCAACTTCACCTGTTCTAGTTCTTGATGTTTATTATCGTCATCAGTCAATCGTTGTGATCTGGTTATTAATGTCTTGACTACTGACTGTAGTTGCGCTGGGTGGTGATGTGACTGCGCGTTCAGGTAGCGATTTGTGTGGGTTGATTTTCGGTATACTGTGTATCCCAGGCTGCCGTCTTCCTTCTTGATTATAGATACATCTAGGAAAGGTAGTTGATTGTCCTTTTCCACCTCCATTGTGAATTTGATCTTCTGGTGTATGTTGTTTAAATGCTCTAAGAAGGTCTGCAGCTTCTCTTCTCCATGGGTCCATATAATAAAAGTATCGTCTACATATCTTAGCCATAGTTTAGGTTTGTCACTTGCCGTTTCTATTGCTCGGACTTCTAATTCTTCCATGAATAGGTTCGCTATTACCGGCGATAAAGGTGATCCCATAGGTGCTCCTTCCACTTGTTTGTACCGTTGATCTTTGTAGATGAAGTAGGTGTTGTTTAGGCAGTGTCTTGTTAACTCGATGATTTCATTTGGGACTTGGTATTTCCGTTGTATCATATCTACTGCTTCTTTTACTGGAACATTCGTGAATAAAGAGGTTACATCAAAGCTTACCAGCAGATCTCCTGGTGCCACTGTTATGTCTTTTATACGCTCGATGAAGTGGCTTGCGTTCTTTACGTAAGATTCGGCTTCTTCGGCATAAGGTTGCAGTTGCTTGGCCAGGAATTTCGCTAGAGGTTGCAGTGGTGATCCAATGGAGCTTACGATGGGTCTTAGTGGTACACCTTCCTTGTGGACTTTTGGTAATCCGTACAGCTTATGGCATGATGACGACTTCTCTCTCGGAATTAGTTGTAACTGTTGTTCTTGACTGAAACTGCAGGCTTTTATTTTGGCTTTAGTGGTCTTTTCCAAGTATGTTGTAGGATCCGTTGAGATTGTTTGGTATCCGGGATCATTTAGTAAGGTTTCTATTTTTCGTTCATATTCACCCTTATCCATGACTACGGTTGCGTTGCCTTTGTCTGCTGGTAACACGATTACGCTAGTATTCGCCCGTAGGTCGCGTAAAGCTTGGATTTCTTCGTGGGATAAGTTCTTCTTCGGTGGCTTGGCTGTTCTCAGTATACGTGACACGTCTTGACGTATAATTTCGGCGGTATTTCCTGGGATCCCTGTTATTGATGCTTCGACTCCGCAAATAATGTTTTCTATTGGAATCCGGTTTGGCGCTACTGCATAGTTAAATCCTTTCGATAGCACGCTATGTGTCGCTTCATCCAGCGGTAGATCTGAAAGATTGAAAACTACTTTCTTTGGTTCGACTTGGTGGTTGATGTACTTCCTGGGCTGTTGTTCGGCTTGTAGCTTCTCAAATTTCTTCTTCTGGTTAGAAGTTGTCAAATTAGCTTCAGTTTCTGCGCGGGGGATCACCTTTATCGCCGGTAATAGCGAACCTATTCATGGAAGAATTAGAAGTCCGAGCAATAGAAACGGCAAGTGACAAACCTAAACTATGGCTAAGATATGTAGACGATACTTTTATTATATGGACCCATGGAGAAGAGAAGCTGCAGACCTTCTTACAGCATCTAAACAACATACACCAGAAGATCAAATTCACAATGGAGGTGGAAAAGGACAATCAACTACCTTTCCTAGATGTATCTATAATCAAGAAGGAAGACGGCAGCCTGGGATACACAGTATACCAAAAATCAACCCACACAAATCGCTACCTGAACGCGCAGTCACATCACCACCCAGCACAACTACAGTCAGTAGTCAAGACATTAATAACTAGATCACAACGATTGACTGATGACGATAATAAACATCAAGAACTAGAACAGGTGAAGTTGGCATTAAAACAAAATGGTTTCTCTTCCAGAAATATCAAGAAAGCGTTAACACCAAGGGACCCAAAGCCAAAGGAAGAAGAAACATCGGTATCCAAAGCGCACTTACCGTACATCAAAGGGACCACGGACAAAATAAGTAGAGTGCTGAGAAAACACAACATCGACACCATCTTCAACACCGACAAGAAGATTGGAAACATGCTTCCATCCGCAAAAGCAAAAATACCACTAGAAAGCCAAGGAGTATACGAGATCCCATGTAAAGACTGCGGGGAATCCTACATAGGGCAGACCAACAGAAGAATTCAAGTAAGAAGAGAAGAACACCGAAATGCAGTCAACAAAAATGAGAGAACGTCTTCACTAGCACAACATGTAAGTGGTACATCTCATAACATAGATTTCGAAAATACAAAAGTTTTAGCGAATATACAACATAAGACCCGACGAACCATAAGAGAAGCCATTGAGATCGAGAAACGTCCGAACAATCTTAATACCAGGGACGATACACAGCGACTACCATCAGCTTGGAAACCAGCTATAACCAGCATCACCGTCAAGAAGCGAAAACCAGCACAGCAGAACGATAAAAGGGAAAGCGAGATAAAGCCACCGGATCAAGCGAGACCAATGACACGCAGCCGCGCCAAAAACCAGCCGACCGCAACCATGCGCAACACCGTAACCGTATATAAAGACCAACCGCTACAGCAAGACGTCAGTCTACATCGTGTAACCACGCGAAGCAGAAGGAAGTTAGAAGTGACCTGAAGATGGCAAGTGTGATCTTGCCGAAACGTCGTCAACCATTGTCTGGTTCCTCTAGGAGCCGAATAGTAAATACGCGGAGTGAAACCCGGAAAAGTAGTGAAGTATCATATAATATCCGCGGAAACTTAAAATGTAACATATATATATATATATATATATATATATATATATATATATATATATATATATATATATATATATATATGTTACATTTTAAGTTTCCGCCGATATTATATTACCACTTTTCCGGGTTTCACTCCGCGTATTCAATATTCGGCTCCTAGAGGAACCAGACAATGGTTGACGACGTTTCGGCAAGATCACACTTGCCATCTTCAGGTCACTTCTAACTTCCTTCTGCTTCGCGTGGTTACACGATGTAGACTGACGTCTTGCTGTAGCGGTTGGTCTTTATATACGGTTACGGTGTTGCGCATGGTTGCGGTCGGCTGGTTTTTGGCGCGGCTGCGTGTCATTGGTCTCGCTTGATCCGGTGACTTTCTCTCGCTTTCCCTTTTATCGTTCTGCTGTGCTGGTTTTCGCTTCTTGACGGTGATGCTGGTTATAGCTGGTTTCCAAGCTGATGGTAGTCGCTGTGTATCGTCCCTGGTATTAAGATTGTTCGGACGTTTCTCGATCTCAATGGCTTCTCTTATGGTTCGTCGGGTCTTATGTGGTATATTCGCTAAAACTTTTGTATTTTCGAAATCTATGTTATGAGATGTACCACTTACATGTTGTGCTAGTGAAGACGTTCTCTCATTTTTGTTGACTGCATTTCGGTGTTCTTCTCTTCTTACTTGAATTCTTCTGTTGGTCTGCCCTATGTAGGATTCCCCGCAGTCTTTACAAGGGATCTCGTATACTCCTTGGCTTTCTAGTGGTATTTTTGCTTTTGCGGATGGAAGCATGTTTCCAATCTTCTTGTCGGTGTTGAAGATGGTGTCGATGTTGTGTTTTCTCAGCACTCTACTTATTTTGTCCGTGGTCCCTTTGATGTACGGTAAGTGCGCTTTGGATACCGATGTTTCTTCTTCCTTTGGCTTTGGGTCCCTTGGTGTTAACGCTTTCTTGATATTTCTGGAAGAGAAACCATTTTGTTTTAATGCCAACTTCACCTGTTCTAGTTCTTGATGTTTATTATCGTCATCAGTCAATCGTTGTGATCTGGTTATTAATGTCTTGACTACTGACTGTAGTTGCGCTGGGTGGTGATGTGACTGCGCGTTCAGGTAGCGATTTGTGTGGGTTGATTTTCGGTATACTGTGTATCCCAGGCTGCCGTCTTCCTTCTTGATTATAGATACATCTAGGAAAGGTAGTTGATTGTCCTTTTCCACCTCCATTGTGAATTTGATCTTCTGGTGTATGTTGTTTAAATGCTCTAAGAAGGTCTGCAGCTTCTCTTCTCCATGGGTCCATATAATAAAAGTATCGTCTACATATCTTAGCCATAGTTTAGGTTTGTCACTTGCCGTTTCTATTGCTCGGACTTCTAATTCTTCCATGAATAGGTTCGCTATTACCGGCGATAAAGGTGATCCCATAGGTGCTCCTTCCACTTGTTTGTACCGTTGATCTTTGTAGATGAAGTAGGTGTTGTTTAGGCAGTGTCTTGTTAACTCGATGATTTCATTTGGGACTTGGTATTTCCGTTGTATCATATCTACTGCTTCTTTTACTGGAACATTCGTGAATAAAGAGGTTACATCAAAGCTTACCAGCAGATCTCCTGGTGCCACTGTTATGTCTTTTATACGCTCGATGAAGTGGCTTGCGTTCTTTACGTAAGATTCGGCTTCTTCGGCATAAGGTTGCAGTTGCTTGGCCAGGAATTTCGCTAGAGGTTGCAGTGGTGATCCAATGGAGCTTACGATGGGTCTTAGTGGTACACCTTCCTTGTGGACTTTTGGTAATCCGTACAGCTTATGGCATGATGACGACTTCTCTCTCGGAATTAGTTGTAACTGTTGTTCTTGACTGAAACTGCAGGCTTTTATTTTGGCTTTAGTGGTCTTTTCCAAGTATGTTGTAGGATCCGTTGAGATTGTTTGGTATCCGGGATCATTTAGTAAGGTTTCTATTTTTCGTTCATATTCACCCTTATCCATGACTACGGTTGCGTTGCCTTTGTCTGCTGGTAACACGATTACGCTAGTATTCGCCCGTAGGTCGCGTAAAGCTTGGATTTCTTCGTGGGATAAGTTCTTCTTCGGTGGCTTGGCTGTTCTCAGTATACGTGACACGTCTTGACGTATAATTTCGGCGGTATTTCCTGGGATCCCTGTTATTGATGCTTCGACTCCGCAAATAATGTTTTCTATTGGAATCCGGTTTGGCGCTACTGCATAGTTAAATCCTTTCGATAGCACGCTATGTGTCGCTTCATCCAGCGGTAGATCTGAAAGATTGAAAACTACTTTCTTTGGTTCGACTTGGTGGTTGATGTACTTCCTGGGCTGTTGTTCGGCTTGTAGCTTCTCAAATTTCTTCTTCTGGTTAGAAGTTGTCAAATTAGCTTCAGTTTCTGCGCGGGGGATCACCTTTATCGCCGGTAATAGCGAACCTATTCATGGAAGAATTAGAAGTCCGAGCAATAGAAACGGCAAGTGACAAACCTAAACTATGGCTAAGATATGTAGACGATACTTTTATTATATGGACCCATGGAGAAGAGAAGCTGCAGACCTTCTTACAGCATCTAAACAACATACACCAGAAGATCAAATTCACAATGGAGGTGGAAAAGGACAATCAACTACCTTTCCTAGATGTATCTATAATCAAGAAGGAAGACGGCAGCCTGGGATACACAGTATACCAAAAATCAACCCACACAAATCGCTACCTGAACGCGCAGTCACATCACCACCCAGCACAACTACAGTCAGTAGTCAAGACATTAATAACTAGATCACAACGATTGACTGATGACGATAATAAACATCAAGAACTAGAACAGGTGAAGTTGGCATTAAAACAAAATGGTTTCTCTTCCAGAAATATCAAGAAAGCGTTAACACCAAGGGACCCAAAGCCAAAGGAAGAAGAAACATCGGTATCCAAAGCGCACTTACCGTACATCAAAGGGACCACGGACAAAATAAGTAGAGTGCTGAGAAAACACAACATCGACACCATCTTCAACACCGACAAGAAGATTGGAAACATGCTTCCATCCGCAAAAGCAAAAATACCACTAGAAAGCCAAGGAGTATACGAGATCCCTTGTAAAGACTGCGGGGAATCCTACATAGGGCAGACCAACAGAAGAATTCAAGTAAGAAGAGAAGAACACCGAAATGCAGTCAACAAAAATGAGAGAACGTCTTCACTAGCACAACATGTAAGTGGTACATCTCATAACATAGATTTCGAAAATACAAAAGTTTTAGCGAATATACCACATAAGACCCGACGAACCATAAGAGAAGCCATTGAGATCGAGAAACGTCCGAACAATCTTAATACCAGGGACGATACACAGCGACTACCATCAGCTTGGAAACCAGCTATAACCAGCATCACCGTCAAGAAGCGAAAACCAGCACAGCAGAACGATAAAAGGGAAAGCGAGAGAAAGTCACCGGATCAAGCGAGACCAATGACACGCAGCCGCGCCAAAAACCAGCCGACCGCAACCATGCGCAACACCGTAACCGTATATAAAGACCAACCGCTACAGCAAGACGTCAGTCTACATCGTGTAACCACGCGAAGCAGAAGGAAGTTAGAAGTGACCTGAAGATGGCAAGTGTGATCTTGCCGAAACGTCGTCAACCATTGTCTGGTTCCTCTAGGAGCCGAATAGTGAATACGCGGAGTGAAACCCGGAAAAGTAGTGAAGTATCATATAATATCCGCGGAAACTTAAAATGTAACATATATATATATATATATATATATATATATATATATATATATATATATATATATATATATATATATATATATATATATATATATATATATATATATATATATATATATATATATATATATATATATATATATATATATATATATATATATATATATATATATATATATATATATATATATATATATATATATATATATATATATATATATATATATATATATATATATATATATATGTTACATTTTAAGTTTCCGCGGATATTATATGATACTTTACCACTTTTCCGGGTTTCACTCCGCGTATTCAATATTCGGCTCCTAGAGGAACCAGACAATGGTTGACGACGTTTCGGCAAGATCACACTTGCCATCTTCAGGTCACTTCTAACTTCCTTCTGCTTCGCGTGGTTACACGATGTAGACTGACGTCTTGCTGTAGCGGTTGGTCTTTATATACGGTTACGGTGTTGCGCATGGTTGCGGTCGGCTGGTTTTTGGCGCGGCTGCGTGTCATTGGTCTCGCTTGATCCGGTGACTTTCTCTCGCTTTCCCTTTTATCGTTCTGCTGTGCTGGTTTTCGCTTCTTGACGGTGATGCTGGTTATAGCTGGTTTCCAAGCTGATGGTAGTCGCTGTGTATCGTCCCTGGTATTAAGATTGTTCGGACGTTTCTCGATCTCAATGGCTTCTCTTATGGTTCGTCGGGTCTTATGTGGTATATTCGCTAAAACTTTTGTATTTTCGAAATCTATGTTATGAGATGTACCACTTACATGTTGTGCTAGTGAAGACGTTCTCTCATTTTTGTTGACTGCATTTCGGTGTTCTTCTCTTCTTACTTGAATTCTTCTGTTGGTCTGCCCTATGTAGGATTCCCCGCAGTCTTTACAAGGGATCTCGTATACTCCTTGGTATACTCCTCGTATACTCTCGCGAAGCAGAAGGAAGTTAGAAGTGACCTGAAGATGGCAAGTGTGATCTTGCCGAAACGTCGTCAACCATTGTCTGGTTCCTCTAGGAGCCGAATAGTGAATACGCGGAGTGAAACCCGGAAAAGTGGTAAAGTATCATATAATATCCGCGGAAACTTAAAATGTAACATTAATAACCTTTACGGGAGGGTTTTAGGAGAGGAGATTCTACGAGACGTCAAGAAGTTGGAGAAGCTACGATCCAAAAGAAACAAGCTGCTGTGCAACCTCGCATTCCTGGAACGCTGCCGGGACGAGAATATAATACCAAATTCCATGAAGCTGACGTTCCACAAAAAGAACAACCAAACGAGGAACATCTTGAGAAGAGCAAGCCTAGCATTGACAAGAGAAGCAATTCACGATACCAGAAGGGCGCTAAATAGCATCAACATCGATCTACTACAGTTACACCTACGTTTAAGTAACACAATTCATCCAGCTCTATGGTCCACACTAGATAACCTAACGGAGTTTCGCGCAGAAACTGACGCTAATTTGACAACTTCTAACCAGAAGAAGAAATTTGAGAAGCTACAAGCCGAACAACAGCCCAGGAAGTACATCAACCACCAAGTCGAACCAAAGAAAGTAGTTTTCAATCTTTCAGATCTACCGCTGGATGAAGCGACACATAGCGTGCTATCGAAAGGATTTAACTATGCAGTAGCGCCAAACCGGATTCCAATAGAAAACATTATTTGCGGAGTCGAAGCATCAATAACAGGGATCCCAGGAAATACCGCCGAAATTATACGTCAAGACGTGTCACGTATACTGAGAACAGCCAAGCCACCGAAGAAGAACTTATCCCACGAAGAAATCCAAGCTTTACGCGACCTACGGGCGAATACTAGCGTAATCGTGTTACCAGCAGACAAAGGCAACGCAACCGTAGTCATGGATAAGGGTGAATATGAACGAAAAATAGAAACCTTACTAAATGATCCCGGATACCAAACAATCTCAACGGATCCTACAACATACTTGGAAAAGACCACTAAAGCCAAAATAAAAGCCTGCAGTTTCAGTCAAGAACAACAGTTACAACTAATTCCGAGAGAGAAGTCGTCATCATGCCATAAGCTGTACGGATTACCAAAAGTCCACAAGGAAGGTGTACCACTAAGACCCATCGTAAGCTCCATTGGATCACCACTGCAACCTCTAGCGAAATTCCTGGCCAAGCAACTGCAACCTTATGCCGAAGAAGCCGAATCTTACGTAAAGAACGCAAGCCACTTCATCGAGCGTATAAAAGACATAACAGTGGCACCAGGAGATCTGCTGGTAAGCTTTGATGTAACCTCTTTATTCACGAATGTTCCAGTAAAAGAAGCAGTAGATATGATACAACGGAAATACCAAGTCCCAAATGAAATCATCGAGTTAACAAGACACTGCCTAAACAACACCTACTTCATCTACAAAGATCAACGGTACAAACAAGTGGAAGGAGCACCTATGGGATCACCTTTATCGCCGGTAATAGCGAACCTATTCATGGAAGAATTAGAAGTCCGAGCAATAGAAACGGCAAGTGACAAACCTAAACTATGGCTAAGATATGTAGACGATACTTTTATTATATGGACCCATGGAGAAGAGAAGCTGCAGACCTTCTTAGAGCATTTAAACAACATACACCAGAAGATCAAATTCACAATGGAGGTGGAAAAGGACAATCAACTACCTTTCCTAGATGTATCTATAATCAAGAAGGAAGACGGCAGCCTGGGATACACAGTATACCGAAAATCAACCCACACAAATCGCTACCTGAACGCGCAGTCACATCACCACCCAGCGCAACTACAGTCAGTAGTCAAGACATTAATAACCAGATCACAACGATTGACTGATGACGATAATAAACATCAAGAACTAGAACAGGTGAAGTTGGCATTAAAACAAAATGGTTTCTCTTCCAGAAATATCAAGAAAGCGTTAACACCAAGGGACCCAAAGCCAAAGGAAGAAGAAACATCGGTATCCAAAGCGCACTTACCGTACATCAAAGGGACCACGGACAAAATAAGTAGAGTGCTGAGAAAACACAACATCGACACCATCTTCAACACCGACAAGAAGATTGGAAACATGCTTCCATCCGCAAAAGCAAAAATACCACTAGAAAGCCAAGGAGTATACGAGATCCCTTGTAAAGACTGCGGGGAATCCTACATAGGGCAGACCAACAGAAGAATTCAAGTAAGAAGAGAAGAACACCGAAATGCAGTCAACAAAAATGAGAGAACGTCTTCACTAGCACAACATGTAAGTGGTACATCTCATAACATAGATTTCGAAAATACATACTAAAGTTTTAGCGAATATACAACATAAGACCCGACGAACCATAAGAGAAGCCATTGAGATCGAGAAACGTCCGAACAATCTTAATACCAGGGACGATACACAGCGACTACCATCAGCTTGGAAACCAGCTATAACCAGCATCACCGTCAAGAAGCTAAAACCAGCACAGCAGAACGATAACAGGGAAAGCGAGAGAAAGTCACCGGATCAAGCGAGACCAATGACACGCAGCCGCGCCAAAAACCAGCCGACCGCAACCATGCGCAACACCGTAACCGTATATAAAGACCAACCGCTACAGCAAGACGTCAGTCTACATCGTGTAACCACGCGAAGCAGAAGGAAGTTAGAAGTGACCTGAAGATGGCAAGTGTGATCTTGCCGAAACGTCGTCAACCATTGTCTGGTTCCTCTAGGAGCCGAATAGTGAATACGCGGAGTGAAACCCGGAAAAGTGGTAAAGTATCATATATATATATATATATATATATATATATATATATATATATATATATATTTTTAGATAGAGTTAATTTTTATCAAGTTGGATAATGATTTTACATTAAATAATATTTTGAATGCAAATTCATATAGAAAAATTTATCGACTCTGCTGGGATTCGAACCCAGGACCCTCCACTGTCTAGGTGGTATCTCTACCAACTGAGCTACAGAGAACGACTACCAGCATAGCGAGAAATTTTCCATATGAATTAGATATCAAGCAAACATACAAAAAAATATCTAGTTACTTGTATGTTTGCTTGATATCTAATTCATATGGAAAATTTCTCGCTATGCTGGTAGTCGTTCTCTGTAGCTCAGTTGGTAGAGATACCACCTAGACAGTGGAGGGTCCTGGGTTCGAATCCCAGCAGAGTCGATAAATTTTTCTATATGAATTTGCATTCAAAATATTATTTAATATATATATATATATATATATATATATATATATATATATATATATATATATATATATATATATATGTGCTTTTGTATCGTGTTCGCCTCCGTATACTGAACAGACGACCACAACTCCGCCATTAATAATGATTGTATATTAATTATTCTAGTGTCACAGACTTTTTCATGAACTAACACTCCTAAATCCACCAAGAGGGGTAATTTTATTTAATTTTTTAGATATACATGCTTCTGTATAGTGCGCGTTCGTGTCAGCCTCCGTACATAGACCGCTCGTATTCACCTCCGTGTATATAATTTTGGCAAATCAAGCGTTCGAATACGCCGCCATCAACGTTGTCAAGTTTACAAGGTATAAAACTATGGTACTTATCACTATTCAGCAGATTCTGTTTATCAAGTCCGTGTTTATGTCTGGTATAATTGCTGAGTTCGAGGACACCTGCTGAAAATATGCCGTTAAACAAAACGGACCTTTAAATTTATACATATAAGATATTTCGAGATATAGTTCTGTTAGAAACGAATTTTCAGATTATAATAATGTAAATTTGTTTCGTTTATATTCTAATGGAAGAAAATCATTTATGTTTAATATTTTATTAAATAATATAATGTCACGCCTACAATTTTTTTGTATTTTTAAATAATTAACAAAAGATGACATTCCTTACTGTATAAGGTATGTGCGATGTGGTAAGTAGCTAGAATCATTTCAGAACTACATTTCTAACAACAAAGTGGTTGAAAACAATTAAAGTTTATTCTTTAAACCCATTTCTTTGCTTTTGCTTTCTCACAATATATGTACAAGTCCACAGAATGAGAACGAGTTTTTGTAAAAAATACCTTTTTTCATTTCTCGACGTTATATGACCTAAATAACACGACAGACATCCCTGGAGGAAAAAAATCCTGTTGTTTTTGTCTTTGTCTGTACACCTGTTAAGTTTTGAAATTATTGCAAATATCAATGTCAAGTTTGAACCAAAACTATTTGGTCTGAAAATACAGATTCAGCTCGTAAATAACCAAAATATAAACAGTGTAGCGTCAGGGTTTTTTAAGGCGTTGACAGCATTAAAAAGTCTGTTGCAATTTAATTTTAAAAACGACAATCAAATTTAACCGAAAAATTACATCAATCATTATCGTTGAAATACATATATTAAAAATAAAAACAAACAAACATGGACGAAGTTTCAAAAGGTTTTAAATCTTAATAGATAAACACATTCTCGTTTCAAACACATAAAGTATACCAGGGTTCAATCTTTCAAAGAAATATTGATCATTTATTTGTTAGTATTCCCTGAGTTATCTGTTTTGGGATGGTATTTTGAAATCTACGCCAAACAAAAAGTTACATATTGAAAGACTGTGTAAAGTTTTTGAAATTTTAGGAAAAAATAGGTATCGATAAAAGCATAATTCACGGGGAATCGAGAAAAAAGGCGATTCTGGAAGTGCCACTACCAAGTAATGTTACCTAACTCAAGTTGTTTTCCGCTATAATAAATCATTATCATCTATTTATTCCGAATGTACGAAATACTACATACATGAGCATTAGCTTATACCCATAAGTACTATTAAAATTTATTGGATGAAATTAAGCCTAATCTTTGAAACTTGGCAAACAGGGTGAATATTTGCTTAATCTTTAAAGATTAGACCATCTAAGTGACCCTCGCCAACTTCAATACACTTTTTACGTCTGGATATAAAATTATTCATTACCCAGTGGAGTGAACCTTCATTTATTGCAGCGACTTCTCTATTGTAAATTTTTCTGAAATTAGAATTCTGGAAACAACATTTATTATGTTATATTTGTATTGTATTAGAAAAAGATACGTACTAGAAAAGATGAGATTTTGAAAGACATATAACCTCTTTCCAAAAAAAGATGAGGTATTGGCGAATGCAGCTTCTGGGAAGCTCGATCAAACAATACAAATCCTAGGTCAAAGATTCAATATTGCAATAAAGTATGGTAGCATTTACTACAAAAAAGGTTTGTCATTAGCAACTTAAAGATTTATATTAAATTACAATCAAATACCTACTAAAAGGTTTGTAAAAATACTCTTATAAACTGGTACAACTTTTTGACAATTCCATAAATCAACCAATAGCGTGAATATTATAAAAATCTCAAACGAAAATTGGCTGTAAAGATTAGAAGACCTCAAGACAGGGATTTTTAAAAAGAAAAAGTAACTAAAAACTCCGACAAACTCAACAAATTTGCCATTTGTAAGACTAGTAAGGAGCAAAGACAAAACATCGCAAAGAAATTAAAAATTTAAACTATAAAAGATTTATAACACCATTAACCCACAGTAATAATAAAATATCTAGAATTCACAAGTGATACTTCAGGGTAGACTGTTTCAAGTTTGTTGTACTCTCATCAGCTGGAGCTAATCATCTGTGAAACCTAAGCACATCATCCTGGCTTATTTAAAAACCAATGACTAACATTAGCACCAAATGGTACCCGATGCCACACCTATAAATAAAAAGCCAACCGCACCATGCAGTAAAATTACAGTCTCTTTTGGTTGTGAAAAAGACGATAACCGAAAGTTTCTAAGGTGTTCATTCTGTTGTATGAACATCTCATCAGTTTAAAAATTTCAACTTATCTAAACTCAATAGTAAAGAAATTAGTTATCTTTCAAATTTGTGCAGATTTCTTTCTCTCCACACAATATGAAAAAATATTCTTGTACCCTGCTAAATGTATCGACAATAGAAATATATTTATAGTCATATCTTTAACGAATCTACGCTGAATGATGATGTCAAACGAATGCGTTTTCAAAACAGAATAGATTTTACATTGCATGCCCCCACGAATTGGCAAAATGATAGAATCAGATAAACAGTCGAGGTTTAAAAAGTAACGTCGCCTCACTACACTAGTACAGACAATGTTCCAGATTTTCTTTTAAAATGTGGTATATGCTTTGTTTCGACTGCATCCAGATAAATCTAGGTGAACGGTCAAGCAGTCGTTTGAGATGTCGGACTTCATTCCTAGTATCCGAGACTAGCCCGAAGACAGAGGGAGGGCAGTTGTTAGAGGTGTCGGGAAGCACTAGGATTCGAGACTAGCTTGAGGGCAGACCACACGGCGTTCACCCTTAGAACTGGTCGTTGTCTACCCCATCCCAGGCTTGTCTGGGTAACGGATGACGCGATCAGAATCAAATGTGTGGAAGAGTTATGCCGAGGTGTTGCGTTTATTTTTCACCGGAGTGTTTCTCGACGGTTATTCATACCGATCAGGTGGAGCCCTGGTATATGATACCGGTGTGGGCGGATTCGAATCTCGCCTTGGATAAGGTCATTTATGGTCACCAATGGAACCCGCTGTTTGACCGAGGTCATTTATGGTCTCCAACGGAACCCGCTGTTTGACCGAGGTCATTTATGGTCACCAAAGGAACCCGCTGTTTGACTGAATCCTAAGTGAGGAGAATCGAAGTGAGGTTTATCCCGGGCAGATGGGAAACTGCAAGCCGCCAGGTAAATGTGCTTAGGAGCTATCCCGACCACCCTATGATCCGGACTGCAGCCGGGTACAGCGGTTGGGAGAAGCTCTGAAAGCCATTACACTTAAGGAGAGTTGAAGCGAATACATAGCCTCTCACAATCAAGACAACTTCACCTTAACGGGTACACACTGGGAGTCTATAACGTGTAGACTTAAACGAAGCTTTGTCGAGGGCCCACCAAGCCTATAATTTGGTAGATCGGGGTGGCAAAACCATTAAAAAACCAAGTCCCGCCACAATTGAGGTTGGATTCGATCGGGCAGTGGCCCCAACCCCTGTCTCGGGGAGGAGCTTATGAAGGTATGAAAGAGGACTGGAGGGCTCTCTCTATTCAACTGAGTTAAGTTGGGGGAATAGTCCTATTGCTGGACGAGGTACTTAGCCCCGTATGAAATAGGACGGGAGGGTCCCGGCGGGTGAGCACGTGTTAAGTCAATCGCTCCGGTACTAGCCTGGGTAGCTAGTAGAGGGTGGATAGGCAACCTCGCTCCGACCAGTGAGCTGACTGGGAGCAATTGCTATGCAATTGCGCGCTGATTGGGCGTATCCCAATCACTTCCTTCTGGAAGGAACGTGGGGGTATGTTGATACGGGTACCCCACGTAAAACAAATTATAATAATCTGTCTGGCCTAGACGTTGGCCTATTGGGTGGACGGGAGACCACACGACGTTCACCCTTAGAACTGGCTGTCTTCTACCCTATCCTGCTGACGGGAAACGGATGAAGCTGTTAGAATAAAGCGTGTGGTAGAGAAATTCGTGAGAATTCTCGACGGTAACTCTGACCGATCAGGGGGAGCCCTGGTAGATGAGACCGGTGTGGGCGGATTCGAATCTCGCCTAAGGGACAAGGTCATTTATGGTCACAAATGGAACCCACTGTTTGACCGAGGTCATTTATGGTCACCAAGGACCCCGCTGCATGACCGAGGTCATGTATGGTCACCAAAGGAACCCGCTGTTTGACTGAATCTCTAGTGCGGTGACTAGAAGTGAGGTTATCCCGCTTTTGGGCAATGGGAAACTGCAAGCCGCCAGGTAAATGTGCTTAGCAGCTATCCTGACCACCCTATGATCCGGATTGCAGCCGGGTACAGTGATTGGGAGAAGCTCTGAAAGCCATTACACTTAAGAATAGTTGAAGCGAATACATAGCCTCTCACTATCAAGACAACTTCACCAAATTCGGGTACGCACCGGGAGTCTATAACGTGTAGACTTAAAAGAAGCTCTGTCGAGGGCCCACCAAGCCTAAAATTGGTAGATCGGGGTGGCAAAACCGCTTAAAAACCAAGTCCTGTCACATTTGAGGTTGGATTCGATCGGGCAGTGGTCCCTCTTGATAACAGCGTCAAGTTGGGGAATAGTCCTATTGCTGGAGGAGGTACTTCACCCCGCATGAAAGAGGACGGGAGTGTGCTGGCGGGTGAGCAGCGTGTTAAGTCAACTGCTCGGTCACTATGCGCGACTTAGCTAGTAGAGGGTGGATAGGCAACCTCGCTCCTACCAGTGAGTCAATCTGGTAGCAATTGCACGACTGCCGGTTATGCAACTTGCGCGCTGATTGGGCGTATCCCAATCACTTCCGTCTGGAAGGAACGTGGGGGTAAGTTCACACAGGTACCCCACGTAAAACAACCTTGACATTTCATGTCTGGCCTAGACGAATGGAGGAGATTCAAGTGAGGTTTATCTCGGTTAGGGAGTTCGCTCGCTAACCCATGAGAAACTGAAAATGAGAAATCGTCTAGAGATCTACACTTAAAGGATGCTGATGCGAAGATACATATCCTCTCACGTTCAAGACAACTTCACCTTAACGGGCACACACCGGGGTGCTACCTTGATGGGCCCTATAAACTAGCCTCGAAACGAAGCTCTATCGGGGGCATACCAGGCCTATAACTGGGAGATCGGGGTGGCAAACCCATTTAAAAACCAAGTCATGCCACACTTGAGGTTGGATTCGATCGGGCAGTGGCCCCAACTCTGGCTCGGTTGTACTGAACTGACTTAAGTTGGGGGAATAGTCCTATTGCTGGACTAGGTACTTAGCCCCGTATGAAAGGGGACGGGAAGATGCCGGCGCATGAGCACGTATATGTTAATCGCTCCGGTACTAGCCTGGTTAGCTAATAGAGGGTGGATAGGCAACCTCGCTCTGACCAGCGAGTAACTGGGAGCAATTGCTGTGCGATTGCGCGCTGATTGAGCGTATCTCAATTGCTTCCTCCTTTGGAAGGAACGTGGGGGTATGTTGATATGGGAACACCACGTAAAACACATGCAAATCATGCATGCAGATAAATCTTATTTTAGTTTTTGGATGGCAATTCATCGCATCGTCTTTACAAACTCAAATTATCTCAAAATTATTTTACTAGAACATTATCATAATTTTATTTCAGCCCAACATTGTATTAGAATTGCTATTAATTAAATGTGTATTGTAATTATGTAGACTTTTAAAATTATGCTTTAGCGTTAAATTTTAAATTGCATTGACGGTATAGGAAGCTCTAGATCTACAAAAAAGAGGTAATTTACGAATGTCTCAAAAGTTTTGGCACAATGTTTAGGACTTTGTAATTTATTTTTAACAGGTTGTTATCGGAAACGAAACAAGCTTGTTGTTGCGTCATTTCAGTTTTGGGGTTTAAATTTGTCATTAAATTTTATAACTGTGATTTTATAAGATAGAAGTTTTATCTATAATCTTGTTGGACGAAAATTTTGTTTGTTGATTACACCATTCTGCATAAATTCTGTGACGCCCAAGTCGGATATTTCTATGACAATGACACGATTATTCAAGACAAAAAGATGCTTTAGAAAATAATTAAATTCAACAGAATCTCTGACAGGTACCTACTGGATGACTGCATGTGAATATAAATCTCAAAGGTATACAAGATATCCATACATAAGGTTGTGGGGAAAAATCTGCAAAATTTGGTTGCAACTCTAATTTGCTTGCATTCATCTAGAATGCTATGATACTTTCTGGGTTTTTTTAATTTAAAGTGTAGTTTACTTAGCTAGTAGAATTAATTTCTAATGCATAAATAATCAAGAATTTAAACAAGAATTAACTCTAAGATAAAATTGACAAATTTTATACTTGGCATGGAATTTTGAAAAACTTTTCTGCTGTAAACATGCAGCTTCTGGAAAGCTTGCTCAAACAATACAAATCCTCGGTCAAAGATTGAGTATTGCAATAAAGCATGGTAGGATTTACAACAAGAAAGGTTTGTCATTAGCAACTCCAAAATATATACCAAATTACAATCAAATACCTACTAAAAGGTTTGTAAAAATACTCTTATAAACCGGTACAACTTTTTGACAATTCCAGAAATCAACCAATAGCATGAATACTGTAAACGAGAAATTGGCAGTAAAGATTAGGAGACCGCAAGACAGGGATTGTTAAAAAGAAAAAGTAACTAAAAATGCCGGCAAACTCTAAATTTGCCATTTGTAAATCTAGTGAATCAGCAAAGACAAAACATCGTATAGGAATTGACAATTTAAAATATAAAAGACTTACTAAGACTATTTAAGACTATTAACCCAGAAAAATAATGAAATGTGTGGAATTCACAAGTGATACTCTAGGACAGACTGTTTTGAGTTTGTTGCACTGTCATCAGCTGGAGCTAATCACTTGTGAAACCCACACACAGCATCCTGGCTTATATACAAGCTAATGACTAATATTAGTACCAAATGCTAACCGATGCGACACCTATAAAATTACGGTCTCTATAGGTTGTCAAAGAGAAGATAACCGAAAGTTTCTAAGGTGCTGATTCTGTTGTATGAACATCTAGTTATCTGTTTAAAAATCGCAGCTTATCTAAACTCAATAGTAAAAGAATTATTCATATTTCAAATTTGTGCAGATTTCTTTCTCCCCAGACACTTAGAAAAAATATTCTTGTACCCTACTAGATGCAACGACGATAGAAATACATTTATAGTCATATCTGTAGCGAATGTACATGTTCAATGATGTCAAACGAATGCGTTTTCAAAACGAAAAAGATTTTATAGTGCATGCTCCCACAACTTGCAAAATAGCATAATCGGACAAACAGTCGAGGTTTAAAAAGTAACATCTCCCTACTACGCTTGTACAAACACCGAGTCAGGTTTTCTTTAAAAATTGTGGTATATGCTTTGTTTCCTGAAATTAACTGGTTTCTTGTAAATCTACAAGACAAGATTCAACAATGAAACTTTCATTAGACATTTACAACTTTTTCCGGAATGTGAACGACTGCACCTAGATAAATAGTATTATAGTTTTTGGATAGCAATCCCTCGCATCGTTCTCGACAAGCTTAAAGGTTCTCATAATTAATTTACTAAAACGTTGTCCTAATTTTATTTCAGCCAAACATTGGCCTTCAAATTCGCCAGACCTTAATTCTTTTGATTACTAAGTTGGGACACTTTACAGAGAAAAGTGAGCAGTATCCTGAAACCGTTTAAAAATAGGGAAGAATTAAAAGGGAGAGATTTAGATTTTCAAGAAACTATTCCGTGAGCTATTGTGCAGTGGAAAGCACGATTGAAAATGATCATAACTGAAAATAGGAAAAATAGTGTCATTTTATTGGTGAAACTAGTATATATAAACTCTAATACAATATATTGTATTAGAAGTGCTATTAATTAAATATGTATTGTAATTATGTACACTTTTAAAATTATACTTTAACGAACGCGCAGCTATTTTGAGGTTGGTAACAATCGTCATTGAACTCCAAAGTATGAAGCGTTTTATCTAGGCCATCCGGTATATTTTTAAAAATTTTAAATTTTATTGATGGTATAGGAAGATATAGATCTAACAAAAAAGAAATACTTAACAAATGTCTCAAAAGTTTTGACACAATCTTTAGGTCTTTGGAATTTATTATTAGCAAGTTATTATTGGAAACGAAACAAGCTTGTTTTTACGTCATTCTAATATCTTCTCAATTTTGGGATATAAATTTGTCATTATGTTTTATTAGATAGAAATTTTCAAGAGTTTCTTCAATCTTGTTGATCGGTTCCAAAACCTCAAATTGTACTATTCTTTTCGAATTAGTTTATTAAGTTTTTAAGTAGTAGTTTCAACAACTCTTTATTATTCAACCAATTATTTTAAAAAGTTAATAAAACTATACGTTGTTTTCTTGTAAATTGGAAAATCGCCAAAAAGTTTTATTTTGTTTTTTGATAATTTTAATATTTGTCAAAAATACCTACACCATTCAATATTATTAGAAAATATGCTCTGCAATTGTTGCCTTCCTACTCCTTTAAAGCATTTTTAATGATTTCAAAATAATCAGTAACGGGGGTGTATCAAAAAATGTTAAAAAAGGAATTTTTCATGTCGGTATATTTCTTCAAGCCCGGTTTGTGAACGTAAAATGTCATTAGGAATATTTTTTCTTAATAAGATTTTTCTATATTTTAACAAATAAGGTCATCTCGATTTAAACACCTATTGTCACTTGTAAACTTTGACATGGCGTATTTCAAGTATTTTTGGAAGCAGAAGTGATTGAACAACAAAGTTTTTTCCTTTAAACAAAGAATATTAAAATGTTTTCCCATATGGATCGAACTTTATGGAACACACTGTATAGTTGACCACCTGCAAAATCTACCGTTCTCTTCATAATCATCAATTTTCTTAATTTGTAAGAGAATCCTTTAAAATAAGATATTTTGTTAATTTTGTTTGCTGTAAAAATTTGTGTATCCTATTATTGTTTATAAAAATATTATATTTGATAAAAACATTTGCTTCGTATTGTATATTTCTTTATACAGAGATTTGCCGAAAAACATTGATTTTAATGTTTGAGTATCTTAAAAACGAATATTTTCTTGAATCGTTGTGTAGAAACGTTATTGTACATAACTCTCCATAAATCAATAATTTTATAAAGTCACTCAGCATTAGCTGTTGTTAAATTGGGTCCACTTCACGAATTTTGTCCCAAATCTAAGATTTATGCATTAAAAATAAATTCTTATTACTGTAATAAGTCCTAATTTCGTAATAATTTGCAAGAATTTTAAATAAGAGTACAGTTTTAATATAATATAATCATTCTTTCCATTTAAAAAGATGTAATTATATTTACTAAGAAATACAGACAGAAACGTGATACCTTAGATAAGGAAATGACGCGTTTTTAAACGGGCTTCAGCAAAACAAATCACGAATATAAACTAAAAATATGCTAGGCAGTGTTGCCGCGAATTCGGAGGCAAAAACATCCTTTGAATGCTTTTATACATGCGGAGGTAAACACAACCGCGTGGCGTATACATGTATATCTCGCAGCGACTCTGCGGCAATCGCTGGAACTAAAATGTATATAAGTATACGTAAATAGGTCCCGTTTGACTCCGGCTGAAAATAGGTGGAAAATGATCCTGGAGGTGTCCTGATGCCGAATAACATGGTTAGCGCGTTTGACTCCGATACCGACGAGTTGCCTCCGGATTTTGAGTCCGACTCGTACGCTGTATATAGCGTTCGGAGGTGTATAAGTACTAAAAGCATATATATATATATATATATATATATATATATATATATATATATATATATATATATCACTATTCGGCTCCTAAAGGAACCAGACAATGGTTGACGACGTTTCGGCAAGATCACACTTGCCATCTTCAGGTCACTTCTAACTTCCTTCTGCTTCGCGTGGTTACACGATGTAGACTGACGTCTTGCTGCAGCGGTTGGTCTTTATATACGGTTACGGTGTTGCGCATGGTTGCGGTCGGCTGGTTTTTGGCGCGGCTGCGTGTCATTGGTCTCGCTTGATCCGGTGGCTTTCTCTCGCTTTCCCTTTTATCGTTCTGCTGTGCTGGTTTTCGCTTCTTGACGGTGATACTGGTTATAGCTGGTTTCCAAGCTGATGGTAGTCGCTGTGTATCGTCCCTGGTATTAAGATTGTTCGGACGTTTCTCGATCTCAATGGCTTCTTTTATGGTTCGTCGGGTCTTATGTTGTATATTCGCTAAAACTTTTGTATTTTCGAAATCTATGTTATGAGATGTACCACTTACATGTTGTGCTAGTGAAGACGTTCTCTCATTTTTGTTGACTGCATTTCGGTGTTCTTCTCTTCTTACTTGAATTCTTCTGTTGGTCTGCCCTATGTAGGATTCACCGCAGTCTTTACATGGGATCTCGTATACTCCTTGGCTTTCTAGTGGTATTTTTGTTTTTGCGGATGGTAGCATGTTTCCAATCTTTTTATCGGTGTTGAAGATGGTATCGATGTTGTGTTTTCTCAGCACTCTACTTATTTTGTCCGTAGTCCCTTTGATGTACGGTAAGTGTGCTTTGGATACCGATGTTTCTTCTTCTTTTGGCTTTGGGTCCCTTGGTGTTAATGCTTTCTTGATATTTCTGGAAGAGAAACCATTTTGTTTTAATGCCAACTTCACCTGTTCTAGTTCTTGATGTTTATTATCGTTATCAGTCAATCGTTGTGATCTGGTTATTAATGTCTTGACTACTGACTGTAGTTGCGCTGGGTGGTGATGTGACTGCGCGTTCAGGTAGCGATTTGTGTGGGTTGATTTTCGATATACTGTGTATCCCAGGCTGCCGTCTTCCTTCTTGATTATAGATACATCTAGGAAAGGTAGTTGATTGTCCTTTTCCACCTCCATTGTGAATTTGATCTTATGGTGTATGTTGTTTAGATGCTGTAAGAAGGTCTGCAGTTTCTCTTCTCCATGGGTCCATATAATAAAAGTATCGTCTACGTATCTTAGCCATAGTTTAGGTTTGTCACTTGCCGTTTCTATTGCTCGGACTTCTAATTCTTCCATGAATAGGTTCGCTATTACCGGCGATAAAGGTGATCCCATAGGTGCTCCTTCCACTTGTTTGTACCGTTGATCTTTGTAGATGAAGTAGGTGTTGTTTAGGCAGTGTCTTGTTAACTCGATGATTTCATTTGGGACTTGGTATTTCCGTTGTATCATATCTACTGCTTCTTTTACTGGAACATTCGTGAATAAAGAGGTTACATCAAAGCTTACTAGCAGATCTCCAGGTGCCACTGTTATGTCTTTTATACGCTCGATGAATACACAGCGACTACCATCAGCTTGGAAACCAGCTATAACCAGTATCACCGTCAAGAAGCGAAAACCAGCACAGCAGAACGATAAAAGGGAAAGCGAGAGAAAGCCACCGGATCAAGCGAGACCAATGACACGCAGCCGCGCCAAAAACCAGCCGACCGCAACCATGCGCAACACCGTAACCGTATATGAAGACCAACCGCTGCAGCAAGACGTCAGTCTACATCGTGTAACCACGCGAAGCAGAAGGAACTTAGAAGTGACCTGAAGATGGCAAGTGTGATCTTGCCGAAACGTCGTCAACCATTGTCTGGTTCCTCTAGGAGCCGAATAGTGAATACGCGGAGTGAAACCCGGAAAAGTAGTGAAGTATCATATAATATCCGCGGAAATTTAAAATGTAACATATATATATATATATATATATATATATATATATATATATATATATATATATATATATATATATATATATATATATATATATATATATATTGCTTTTGTATCGTGTTCGCCTCCGTATACCGAACAGACGACCACAACTCCGCCATTAATAATGACTGTATATTAATTATTTTAGTGTCACAGACTTTTTCTTGACCTAACACTCCTAAATCCACAAAGAGGGGTAATTTTATTTAATTTTTTAGATACACATGCTTCTGTATAGTGCGCGTTCGTGTCAGCCTCCGTACATAGACCGCTCCTATTCAACTCCGTGTATATAATTTTGGCGAATCAAGCGTTCGAATACGCCTCCATCAACGTTGTCAAGTTTACAAGGTACAAAACTATGGTATTTATCACTATTCAGCAGATTCTGTTTATCAAGTCCATGATTATGTCTGCTATAACTGCCGAGTTCGAGGACACCTGCTGAAAGTATGTCGTCAAACAAAACGAACCTTTAAATTTATACATATAAGATATTTCGGGATATAGTTATGTTAGAAACAAATTTGCAGATTGTAATAATGTAAATTTGTTTCATTTATATTCTAATGAAAGAAAAGAATTTATGTTTAATATTTTATTAAATAATATATTGTCACACCTACAATTTTTTTGTATTTTTAAATAATTAACAGATGATGAGTAGCTAGAATCATTTCAGAACTACATATCTAACGACAAAGTAGTTGAAAACAATTCAACTTTTTTTATTTTAAGTTTAAAGATTCATTGTAAAAAAAATTATAAGTTAAATTTAAAGCCAACCAATTTCTTTGCTTTTGCGTTCTCACAATATATGTACAAGTCCACATGAGAACGAGTTTTTGTAAAAAAACTTCCTTTTTTACATTTCTCGACGTTATAGGACCTAAATAACACGACAGACATCCTTTAAGAAAAAAAATCGAAAAATCTTTGTCTGTACACCTGTTAAGTTTTGAAATTATTGCAAATATCAGTTTCAAATTTGAACCAAAACTATTTGGTCTGAACATACAGATTCAGCTCGTAAATAACCAAAATCTAACCAGTGTAGCGGCAGGAATTTTTAAGGCGTTTACAGCATTAAAAAAATCAGTTGCAATTTAATTTTAAAAATGCCAATAAAGTTTAACTGAAGAATTACATCAACCATTACCATTACATCAATCATTATTGTTGAAACACAGATATTCAAAATAAAAAGAAACTTAAACATGGACGAAGTTCCAAAAGATTTTAAATCCAGATAGATAAACACATTATCGAAAGGATAAAGTATACCAGGGTTCAATCTTTCAAAGAAATATTGATCATTTATTTGTTAATATTCCCTGAGTTATCTATTTGGGATGATATTTTGAAATCTACGCCAAACAAAAAGTTACATATTGAAAGATTGTGTAAAGTTTTTGAAACTTTGAGACTATGGCTTAACTGTAAAAAGAGTGTAGATTTTTCAAGATAGTGTAGAAAACATAGGAAAAAATAGGTATCGATAAAAGCATAATCCGCGGGGAATAGATAAAAAGTGAAGGCGATTCTGGAAGTGCCACTACCAAGAGTAGGTATTAGGACACCTGAGGCAGACGGAAATTGACATGCCATGTGGCATGCCAATGGCATAGCTTCTCCCCCTGCTTCTGATTGGCTACCCCCACTCCTGTAGCTCCTCCCCTTGCTTCTGATTGGTCGCCGCCATCTTGGATTTCCCCGCCTACTTCTCTCTGATTGGTTAACCCCCACTCCTGTAGCTCCTCCCTTGCTTCTGATTGGATGAAGGCAGCCATTTTGGAACGTCTGGCTCTATTCTACCACGCCCGCCGCCGCCATTACGAGAATCTGTATTACCGGCAAACTGAGTGCTACCAATAGAGGGCGTAATGCTACAATTAGTGTGTATTGCTAAGAGAGGGCGTCATGAAGAAATCTGTATTATCGATGGACTGTGTACTACTACTAGGTGGCGTGTCATGAAGAAGAAGAAATCTGTATTACTACAGAGAGGCAACCATTTTATATCACAGCATCTTGCGTGCGCGCGCTAAATTTGAATCCGTCAATTTTAAATTTGTCATTTTTGCATATGTCATTTTTGCATCTGTCATTTTAAATCTGTCATTTATACGTCTGTCAATTTTAATCTGTCAATTTTAATCTGTCATTTTTGCATTTGTCGTTTTTTTTTAATTTGTCATTCTTGAAGGAGCCATCTTGGATTTTCCCCAGATTTGATTTTCCCGCTACAAGTTCTGCTGCTACCTTTCTCTCTCCAACGCACACATACATACACACTGTACTCTTTCCACCACTACCTTTTCTAGAAGAAATAATAAAGCCATATAGGAATTAAAAAAAATATATTTTTATTAATATATTGTTAAGGCTCTTGCACACCAAAATATTGGCATATGTTAAGTATATGGGAGCATTTTTTTCTCTTTACAAAGTTTCTTTGTGAATTGAAACATTATACTATATTTTTTCATGTATATAATAATAAGTTAAAGCTCTCTATGAGGTATTTTTTTAGTTTTTGTTTTAGTTTTCTTTATAAAAAAATAAAAACCTCATAACGTTTTTTACTTTTCTTAGCTTTATTTATCAAGATAGAAATTTTTTCTTTTACCGTTGAAGAATACTTTTGATAGTCCAGCTAGGCATGAGCTCATTTTCTTTTCAAAACTAATATTTTCTCGGATATTTGATATTAAAAAACCTGAAGTTAGTCCACCCATCAAACACATTTCTTGCAGAAACAACTGCGGAAACATTGCTTAACGACACACTGTACGCTATATTTTATAATAACCATCGCACGTATTGTGCGACCTTGATGTACATGGTTTGAAATACGCCCTTCGTTATTAGTAGCAGATAGTCCGATCATAATCGAGTATTCTCGGCGACTAACCATGGTTTGTCACTTTTGTGAGATATACCTTACCAACTTCTTTAACTTTATAGTATCTCAAACCGTAAAATTGCGGGCCAGCAACTGGCTTGCAACGGGGAATTGCTGCATGTGTGCACCGGCGCTACATTGCCGACAATCGATTTTTATGTTTGTTTTTTGCAGTGGTTATAATATAAAATGTAAACTGCTGAATTACATTTTCTATGTGACGATTTACTACTGTTTTAACATTTTTACAAAATAGTTAATTATCTGCGTTATTCGAGATGGACGCTTGTTTATTTAAAACTGTACACATCCTCAAATTCTAACAAAAAGTAGCAAATGGGTAATGGACAGTGGAAATAAAATAGAAGAAATAAAAAGGTTGAAGTTTATTTTTTTAGATAAGAAAGTGTACTATGATTCATTCCCTTCTTATAAAAACTGCATTTTTGTTTCCACTTATAAAGGTACAGTGTAGAATTGGTCATAAGAACAATTCATACATTTTCTAATACAAAAAGTTTTTTCTATAAAAAACATTGGAATTAATTCGCCCTATAAGGTACACAGATTTTACACATAATTATCTATCTATGTGCGATCAGACTCACAAGAGAATTTTAATAAAATCTTTTCAAAAACATAAAATTTAAAATTGCCTTCTAATAAACAAAAACTTATGTAAATTGAAAAGAAAAGATTTCTGTATAAATATCAAACACACATGTCATGTATGAGCCGATAAATACGGGGTGTTAAATAATCTCTCTGTTAAATTGTAAAATTTATAAATTGTGTAATTACAATAAAAACTTACTACAATTCTACAAAATTTTTAAAATTAAAGTCGATGTTCAAATAACGCCCATTTGCTGCTAATCCATAACTAATTCGGTATACAAACTCACTTTTATCACGGGTGATATCTGCTGAAATAAAATGACTATTGCCATAAAACCGTTTCCTGGCAATTCCACAAAGGAAAATTAATTGGAGGTAAGTCCGAAGGTAAGTAAACGAATCGATTGTCTCCAGACTATCAATCCAGTGTCGAACAACAGCGCATTTTAATAATGACTTACATGAACAGTATAATGCGGTGGAGCACTATCCTGCTGAAACCAGATGTTTTCCTCAGGCATGTGTATCGGATGGCCAGTTAAGCAGTCGGTCCCAGCAACCACGCAAACACTTACGTATGGTTATCGTGAAGCATAGACTTCACCATATACCACCCACAAATATGTATAGTTCTATTAGTGGAGTAATCTTACGTTTATATCTCGAAACCGGTTGAAACTACCCGGATTTTAAATTTTGTAAATATAAAATAGTAAAACTTTTATGGGTTAGAGACTAGAATCGAGAAATGCGGTGAATTTCGGAAACCTAAATATTTTCCAAGTGGTCCAGTACTGGTTGCTGGACCATCTCAAAAAAGGATGTTTGTGTGTTATCACCCCTAAGTATTAGTAGTTCGAAACCACTATTAATTTATTTTTATTCCTTTTGCTTTAAATATGGCAGCCAGATTTGTTTTGTGGTGAACGACGTTTCTTGCAGTTTTTTTAATGTAAATGAAAATCTCGATATTTCAAGAACGTTGATCGTAGAGATCTGTGGTAAAAACCGTTGTATTGTCCAGACTTCGAACTACTACTTTTGATGTTAGAAGCATAAGCTTTGCAAGATGCTTCGTTATGGATGTGCAATTTAAGCCCGAAGTTTAACACCTTTTTGCTAAACGCTATTTACAGTTCCACATTTCCAGGAAAGGGAAAGTCTCAGTGCTTGTTTTTCTAAAAAGGCACACAGCTAAGAATAGTTTGTTTAAAATATTTGAAATTTCATACTTCACTGTTTTGGTGTTTACGGGCCTCTGAAATTCTTGTTTTCTCCATTTTTGGGTAACTTGGGAACTCAATATCTCTGATAGGCGTGGATGGTTTTTTTGCAAATCAAGCAATATATGCTGGCAAACTGTGGTAAGAATCTTAACTTTGACATGATGTAAGACCAGAGTTATACTCATGTTAGCTCACACAATTTACACGAGTTGGGAGGAAAGTCGACCACGGAAGAAAATACAAGGAAAAAGTAACCTTATTATATTTAATTCCTTTAGTTATCACTGCAAGGACTTTTACCAATAGCATATGACTATCTATCTAATATGTAATAACAATAATAAAGATTTTACTTTCCCAAACCAATGTTAGCATTAGAATAAAGTACTATTTGGTTTCATAATGATCTATTTTATTCATTTTTTCAATGATATGTATAGGATAAAATAATAAGAAATAGCATCATATTAGCCTTACTGCCCTAGAGCATTATGAAATCAATGGTACATTTATTCAGTAATACTATTATAAATACTTTACATTTATACTTTTCTGGGCATTACTATCATTACACTAATATCAAAGTTGAGATATTAACGTAACTTGCCATCATATATTGGTTCATTTGACCTAATATATCAAAAATCTATCCATGCCCATCAAAGATATTGAGGTCCAAAGTTGCCCAAAAATGAAGAAAAACGAGAATTTCAAAAATCCATAAATACCAAAATAGTGAAGTTTTAGATTTCCAATATTTTAAGCATAAAGTATTCCTAACTATATGCCTTCTGCGAAAAAATGAGCCCTGAGACTTCATCTTTTCCTGGAAATGTGTCACCCTAAAAAGCGGGAATTTTGCAAAGAAGATGTTAAACTTCCGGCTTAAACTAAAGAAAGCTTCTTACAAAGCTTATGTTTTGAACAACAAATGTAGTCTTGGTCATTTATGTATTGAAATCGTGGTTTCTCGTAAAAACCGGAAATCTTAATCCCCCCCAAAAAATCCTAAATTCGCCACTGGTCTCTGTGACCAACCGTTCTTGAGATATCCAGATTTTCGTTTAAATAAAAACTGCAAGAAACGTCGTTCACCACGAAACAAATATGGCTGCCATATTTAGACCAAAAGGAATAAAAATAAATTGCTAGTGTTTGAACTACCAATACTTAGATGTGATAACACAAAGAAATTTTTTGAGATGGTCCAGCAACCAGTACTGGACCACTTGGAAAATATTTAAGTTTTCGAGTTTCACCTCATTTCCAGATCTGAGCCTCAATTTCTAACCCATAAAGGTTAGTTTTTTTATTCTACCGTCGCTATTTTAGTATTTTATGCACAGATGCATTATAATTAGACTATTATTGCTAGATTTATCGGAACATAACTGTCTCTTTATGCCCCAAGGGCCTCTTTATGATCCGACGGGCAATAATGAAACGTCAATTAAATGTCAGAGCTGTATTTGTAGAACTTGATTGGTTCTTAATATAATTTGTAAACTTATCACCAATGAAAATAAGCTGAAATTAAGTATTTTAGATAGTAACTATAGTAACGTACTTCGTATATAAGCACATAAGTATACATACAGCGGCTTGATGTAACCTACGTACTCATTTAATTATGTTTTTTACACAATAATAGATTTGAGATAAAAACAATCTGTGCATAAAATAGTGTATGCATTTCGGGCATAACTTGCTTTTATGGCCCTACAGCCTTTTCCTAGCCCTCGGCTGACGCCTCGGGCTAGAAATAACGCTTCTGGCCATAAAAGCTTTTTTATGCCCTTAATACATAAATAACTATTATATTTACAAGATTTAAAAAAAATCATTCAAATTCGAGTTGTTTCAACCGGTTCCGAGATAACGCTCTTTTTGCCTAGCGCTCCTCCACTATGTGGTTAGACAATGATAATTACAATTAACATTAATAATAATTCAGCCAATCCCTATCGTACCCAATTCAAAAATAAATTGTTGCTTGACATTTAAAGATAATTTTTATATTTTACACAGAATATTCCTAATACATTGACATTTCAAAAATAGCAAAATAAATTTTGCAAGCCTTGGTATTATTGTGGCGACCATTTTCTTCGGCTCTGCACAGCATTTTTGACCGAAATCGCAATTTACGGAAAATTTAATAGTTTCTTTACTATTAAAGCTATCGTGTTCGAATACTAAAGGATATTTCTAATTTCCTTATTAAAGATTACCGGTTTTTTAATAATGCCCGAGACCTTTGATTTTTATCCAACTTTGTAATTGTTGTAACTGGAGATAAATTGAATGAATTGCATACTAAATTTGCTGTAGCCAATTCTTCAGATGGATCACAAACATTCTCCATTACCATGTCACATGATTTTCGTTCAATACCAAATAATTTAAAAATAGATGTAGGACATAATGACTGACATGTCACCCTTAACTTTAATAAATTTTGTTTATCTTGAGTTAAATCGCTTACACTACATAATTTCTCAGTCACAGATTCTTAATCATATTAATGACATTCTCATTTGACATACACGCTCCATATTGATTTGTCAGACACATTTGACATTATTTTGAAGGATCTATCAGTCAATAATCAAATAATATAATGTGGCTGCATTAAATGTACTGTTCTTAAGGTAGTACCGTCGTTTTAGAACTACCGTTCAGATATTAATGACATTGAATATATCGATTCATTTTGGTCTAAAAGTGACCCAAAAAAGTTTTTGTAGGGCCAGGGTAGGTGAGAGAAAAGTTATAAGCATTTGAAATATGACTCATATATATCATTCGTGGCCGACTCAGACACAAAGTTTTGTGGTTCACATGATACAAATTGAACAGAAAAACTTGTGTTAAACTCACCCTGTGTTAAACTTGTGTTAAACCCTTACACTCATAATCAGCTAAATTTTATTTGCTTATACTTATTATTTGCTTACTGTATTATTTCTAATTTTTCTTATATATTTATTAATTACAAAATTATTTTAAAGCAACTTGTGTGCCCAAGTTTGCAAGTAAAAATAGTCGTATTTTTGCGATACTTTGCGGCGGTACAGCTTTAAAACTACTTCAGTCTGCAAGTTTAGATTTTAACTGCAGATTTATCTCTAAGACTAGATGGTCGTGTAAAAATATTAGAATTTTAGGACCTGTCCCTTTTGTGATATTAGGCTCAAAAAACTGTCAATTTTAAGGTTTGAGCTATGTTTGAAGGTCCTAAAAATGACGAGAATCTCACATTTCAAAATTGGCGAATTAATAATGCAAATAGACACATGCAGACAGAAAATCAGGAATATGAACGAAACGAAAAAAAAATGCTGTGCGGAGCCGAAGAAAGATGGCTGCCACAAAAATACCAAGGTGTGCAAAAAATCTTTTTTTCTATTTTGCGTTTAGAATAAGTCGATTCTAGGACCCAAATGACGTCATTTGAGTGTTAGAATAAGCGGTTGGTGTGCTAGAATAGGCTAGTAAAATTTACTGCATTGATGTTGGTAGCGTTGGTTGACTGTCAACTGACATACGTCAAAAAAATTTTCTAACGTTTTTTGTGCAATTTGCCTAATTTTCGGCGGCGTTAGTGATAAATTTCCTTCACTATTCATTTTCAAATAACGAGAAATTGCGAAAATAAAATCTGATGTTTCAAATTAATTTTTTTCCACAGCCGCATAAATTTACGTCACATAAATGTCACCGACCACCCAAAAAATCCCTAGATTTAAAATTTTTATTTTTTAATTTATAAAATGGTATAAAGCGGCAAAATAGAAAAAATAGTATAAAACACTCGTTTCAGAAAGTCCTTCAAGCACTCATTTGTTCCTCAACTCACCGCTACGCGGGTCGTTTCGGAATTTCAAATTCGTGCTTGAATAGATCCCTTCTGCAACTTGTATTTTAATATACTATTTTATTTTTGAAATTTCAATGTATTATGAATATTCTATGCAAAATATAAAAAATATCTTTAACTGTCAAGTAACAGTTATTGGGTGATCTAGAATGGATTGACCCAATTATAATTAACATTTCAACGGTTCAGGCAAATTGAAAATGTAACGGATAAATATTACGGAAAGTCTACTACAATATTTTGTAGTATCTGTGAATATTTTTTGTTGCAATAAAATTATCACTCTGTATTTATTAACGCATAAATATTAGATTCCCAAATGGAGTATCCTTGAATATGGAATTAAGAGAAGCACACAATAAGACATAAACAGAAATGAACGTTGCAATTAAAAACAGATGATGACGTCATCGAACAATTGTACTTATCAAAGCTATCAACATCCCAGATAAAAAAAAATCTACGGGTTCAAGCACTCTACTGAAATTTTTCGCGTTTCTGTTTTATATCGACTATTCTATACTTTTTAATCGCCCTGTATATCTGTGGAATACGTAGTTAAAAAGAAAGAAGTAAATGTATAGAAAATTATCTTATGGCAATTAATTACTATACTATTTTGTATTAGTTAGCTAATTGCAGCTCTCATTCGTTTTTAATATTCGCAGGTTATTAAATTTATCTTTGTCATTTCAAATCTCTTTTGCACATACGATTTCAATAAAAATAATATAAATATATTAAAAGAGAAACAAATAAGTAAGCAACAATCCACAAAAGTATCCTTTTAATACAAAATAATTTAACAAAATTAATTAGTCATATTTGAGTGGTTGGACAAAAAGACAATTTAATTTATTTAAATAAAAAATGCAGTTTTTACAAACTTATTAATTACATACGTAAATTTATTATTTTTACAAAAATAAGTTAAAGGCTTTTATTCCTAAATAATTCTTGAAATTATATTACCTACGTATTTAAAACGATAATAGAATAGCTACATACATTCTTCAATTCTAACTAAGTTTTATGAGCAGATGGATACATGAAGTGAAATAAACCAGTTTGAGGTATTTTTAGACAAGAAAGTAGACGCCGGTGATTCCCCTAAATGCTTCGTCCAATCAGAGAAATCCATGTATTTCTTCCGACCCCATTGGAAAGATGGCCTGGCGACAGAATAAAGGAGAGGGATGTACTCTCTAAGAGTTTAGTAATGGTCATAACGCGATCAAGACCAGGTAATATTGGTTGCATATCTCGGAATTGTAAATTATTTTTTGGTAGCCACACGCCTTAAGGCTACATTTAATTTATAATAAAAAATGTAGATAGAATGCTGATGATAGCTTGAGGACTTCAGGACTGACCTCTGTTTTCTATTTGCGGTTCCAGGGGCTGTAACAACAACGACAACAATAGAACATTAAAAAGGGGTTTATTGTATAAACTTGATGTTTACTTGTATCTTATTTAATTCCATAAACAGGCAATCATCATAACAGTTTGTTTTCCCCAAGTACATCAAGCCTAGAGAAATCGTTTTAGCTTCAATCTGCTGGTTAAGCTCGGTAACCCTTTGATCTGTTAACTTGTCGCTGATTCGCTTTGGTAGAAATGTAACATGCTTTTCGGCAACAACAATCACACTTTGACACTCGTATCTCTGCAATTTCTTTTATTTTGTAATAACATAACTTCTTGATTGGCTTCTGGCTAACGGGAGATTTGTTCAATTGTTGTATTAGCAAATCCATTTTTTCTATGTAAAAAAAACAAAAACTTAAATAGCAGTAAAAATTTTAACACACAAGAATAATAAATGATTATTTTAACATACCTAGTTCAAGCAAACAATAACAATATTACTATCACCGTAACCGATGTCAAGAACAAACTAAAAACGGAAGGGGGTTTGACTGAGCTTTTATAAACTTCGAACCTGCGCGAATGAACACGATTTTAGATAAAATCTTAATTTATTATCCTTCGCAACAAAAAAAGGATATCATTAAAAAAAGGTAGACACCTGCGCTGTCAATCAAGCAGCTGTTTTTAGATAAAAATCTTAATTTATTACCCCTCGGAACAAAAGATCGACACCTGCACTGTGAAGTAACACGATTAGATAAAAATCTAAATTTATTACCCTCGGAGCAAAAGGATATCATTAAAAAAAAAGGTAGACACCTGCGCTGTCAATCAAGCAGCTGTTTTTAGATAAAAATCTTAATTTATTACCCCTCGGAACAAAAGATCGACACCTGCACTGTCAAGTAACACGATTAGATAAAAATCTAAATTTATTACCCTCGGAGCAAAAGGATATCATTAAAAAAAAAGGTAGACACCTGCGCTGTCAATCAAGCAGCTGTTTTTAGATAAAAATCTTAATTTATTACCCCTCGGAACAAAAGATCGACACCTGCACTGTCAAGTAACACGATTAGATAAAAATCTAAATTTATTACCATCGGAGCAAAAGGATGTCATTAAAAAAGGGTAGACACCTGCGCCGTCAATCAAGCAGCTGTTTTTAGATAAAATCTTAATTTATTACCCTCGGAACAAAAAAAAATCTTAATTTATTACCATCGGAACAAAAAGGGTGTCGTTTTTTATAATTTACTACAACATTAAAAAAATTTTAAATTCAACTTTTAGATGTAACTATTGATAACCATTTAATTTATTACACACACAGTCCCGAGCAAAGAAACTCGTTAACGAACAAAAGAACACCTGCGCTGCAATGTAACACTTATCTATGTGCCCGATCTTCTAAACAAAGGGTTGACAGTGTTAGAGCATTAAAAGTATTTTTGTCATACTTTAGACATTTTTTATTAAAAATATACCTATTTAAAGAAATGGTTTTTTCGATTTATCATAATCACATTTAACAGAAAAGTTTCAATGGATTATAATATTGATATACTGTAATAACAAAATAATCAAACATTTCATCACTCTTTGTATTATTAAGTACCTGTAAATCTCGCACGTTGACGGGTCTGATTTCTAAAGCTATTTCCAGGTAAAAAGCCCTTTCTGTCTCTTAGAGCATTTAAAAGAATACACTTTAAATTTTTATAGAATTTTCTTTAAATAAAAAGCACACAATTAAATCAAACCCTCAACTGTTTGCTACGTTCATTTATGAGTTAAAAGTTATAAACACATCCTTAAAAGGGAATCATATCGAATTTTGACAACAACCTGTCTATAGCCTAATAAAAAATAATATAATATTACCATTACATTCTCTGTTCGCACAATACGTTGAAATTTATCACCTACCTACCTACCAAACCCCTATTTTTAAAGGATTGTTCAAAGTTGAAACGAGCGCTCTGACTACACGTGTTCAAATAGATATCATCGGGATACTAGGTTTGCTATATAGCCTATAATTTATAATGGTTAAAATTCTTTCTTCGGTCGGATGGGACTATCAGGTAAGACCACAAATAGAACCGAGAAAGACACTAAAGTACTTTTACTAGTATATAACATTCGAAAAAAAATGAAATGAATTGTATTAAGCAAACATGAATCACTAGGAAAACGTTTAAAAAATCCCCTTTTTCAACCTTTGCAATGTAAAAGCACGCCTTCAAAGCAATAAATAATCTTTCTTTTAAAATAAGTTAAAAAATAAAAACCATGTAAATATATCCTAAATTGTTTCAGATAAAATTTGCATTAAAATTGATCTTTATAATTAATTTATAATATTTAATATCAATCTTTGGCATGTAAAAACGATATGACAGTTGAATGAATTATAACCCCAGAGGGTTAGAGTGGTACACCGTTTTTATTCTAATAGATAAATCTAGAAGGTATGTCAACTCTGCTGCAGAAAATAACATTTCAAATTGATTTATGACCCGCACGTGTTCACCGGAGCGAGCGCTTTGTTCCTTTGTTAAGCGGACAAGATGAATCGAGTTTTATTTTTTATAGTATTGCATAATATTGCGCAACAATTCGAACCTATAAAACCAACCACGGAAGCAGACCATCACTTGTTTGGGGTTACTCGAGGCATCAACACATGTATGTTTTTTATGCGTACTGTTAATTATTACGTTTGTGTTTGAAGTGATTTGTGCCATTCTTGATTGTTATTACCAATTGTTGCTACAGAGCCTATGTGAAATCTACAGCTTTAATCGAACAAAAAGGTAGGATTTATTATTATTGCTTTATAATAATCGGTAATCTCGTCCTCGCATGATTTTTCACGACAATATAACATAGTCGGTTTAAAATAATTATTTAAGTTACATTTGAACAATATATAACGTATTTTGTTAATAATAATAATAATAATTGTAAATTTGAATTTCAGCAGGAATAGTTTTATATTTATTTTAATTTCCCTAGTTTGATTATCGATTAAAGTAGTAATTGTTTTATGCGAAGTGTGATCGTTATTAGGTGTTTATCTAGGGGTTGTAACGTAGTTATTTAAATCATAATTTGAGGTTATGCTTTTTAGATTGGCTAAATGACTTTATTAATTTGCATTAAAATTGATCTTTATAATTAATTTATAATATTTAATAGCTTGCAGTGCATTTAAACTTTAATAATAATTAGTCAATGTTTATTTAAATTAACAACATATAATCTTTGTTGTTTTTAGCCGTTCCTTATTTATTTTTATAATAATAATCTGTCAAAGGGATTTAGTAACAATTTAAACTCTATATTTGTTTAAATTAGATTGTTGTTAATAAAAGTGTAATACCGATTAAAAGGCTTTATTAATTTGCATTGAAACTGATCTTTCTTTAACTTTGTCAAAGCAAATAATTTATAATATTTAATAGCTTGCATTGCATTCAGAGGTTATTGTTTATTTTGCGTCAATTTTGTTTACCATCACGTAGCATCTAAGCTTTTTATTTTTAATTAAGGGTTAAGAGAAGCAGTTCGTGAATGGTAAAAGATTTTATCTGTCCATTTGTCGCTATGTGATTTCTTAACTGTTGCTGTTATAATAAGGATAGTAATTTATTATAATATTTGTTTAAATTAGCTTGCTATTAAAAAAAGTTTAAGATTGGCTAAAAGACTTTATTAATTTGCATTAAAATTGATCTTTATAATTAATTTATAATATTTAATAGCTTGCAGTGCATTTAAACTTTAATAATAATAATTAGTCAATGTTTATTTAAATTAACAACATATAATCTTTGTTGTTTTAGTCATTGTTAAGTGTGCAAGTGCGATATTTTTGCTATTGTTGTTGTTACTCCTGTACAAAATGTCTTCTCTCTACGAAATTATCGATGAGAACGTGTCCACCATCAAGAAATTTGGCACCCTGAAACATCGACTGGTGTTTAAAGTAAACGACGCGTCAGTCGGTGAAGATCATTTGGAGCATTTTAAATCGGCCATCAACGAAATTTTGCGGGATGTGTTAAGCCGAGCACAACCAAATGATAAAGTAGGGGCCACATTTGAGTTTGACAGTTTCAAACAAAAACTTCCCGGCTACATGAGCCTCAGGCGCTCTGATGAAATCACCTTCAGCGATGTCTGGGGCATTCTAGAGTCCATTTTACAGAGCGATCCTGAAGCCCTGAGTTCGGACACCTTCAGACTAATAGCTACAATCGTAACACCACCAGCCGGACAAGGTCGCTGTCGTAACGGTACATACAGCACCTTTGCCGAAGAGTGTAGCCGTCGCAGAGGTATTGTCACGATTAACAACACCACCAGTGACAATCTATGCCTACCCAGGGCTTTGGTCGTAGGCAGGGCTCACGCAGATAACAGTGCTGATTACGCTAAGACACGCCGAAATCAGACCGTGCAAAAGATAAAGGCCGAGGAAATGATGCGGGATGCTGGAGTAGCTTTCATTCCACCGGAGGGAGCCGGGGTCAATGAATTAAGGTTGTTCCAGCAGTTCCTGGCCCCCAACTACAAGATAGTTGTGTATAGCCACGGCTCGAGAGGTCGTTCACTTATCTTTGAGGGGGTCGTTGATAATGATGCCGCAACAAAGAACATCAATCTGTTGTATCACGAGCATCATTATAACGTCATAACATCATTGACCTCAGCCTTTGCCTGCGGTTATTTCTGTGAGCACTGTCATGTACCCTATAACACCAAGAGAGATCATAGATGTGAAAAGTCCTGCGTAGGCTGCGGTAGCTCTCCGCCCTGCGATAGAACAGCGCAGCTGATTAGGTGTCCGGACTGCAGGCGAGACTTTAGAAGTCAAGCCTGCTTTAACATCCATCAGGAGGGCAACATGTGTCGGGAAGTTAAAAATGCGAGGGATGTTTCAAGACCCGGAAGCAGGCTTACGTGTGCGGGGAGATCTATTGTAAGATCTGTCAGAGCCATAAACCCGAAAACCATTTCTGTCATATACAGCCGGCCGGGCCTAGGAACACAAAGCAAGACACCTTGTTTGTGTTCTTTGACCTGGAGACCCGGCAAGAGAAAGAAATTGCGCCCGGCGTCAACCTCCACGAGCCGAATCTATGCGTTTTCCAGCAAGTCTGTTTTGAGTGTTACCACGACTCATCATCAACTGCTACCAGTTGTGTAAGATGTGGTTTGCGAGAACAGATCTTGCCAGGAAAATGCATCGATCGGCTTTTGAACTATCTACTAGACTCGCGGAAATTATTCAAAAAGGTTGTAGCAGTTGCCCATAACGGGCAAGCTTTCGATACGCAATTCATTCTAAATTATCTGATAACCAACACCTCATTACACCCGGAACTCATTATGCGCGGTTCAAAAATTCTGCTGCTGCAACTAGATAATTTAAAATTTATCGACTCCCTCAACTTTTTCCCCATGGCTCTGGCTGACTTGCCTAAAGCGTTTGATTTACCGGCTCGCAAAGGATACTTCCCGCACCTCTTTAACACCGAGGCGAATGCCCATTACGTGGGTCCTCTTCCGGACATCAAATTTTACAGCCCCGACACCATGAAACCCCAGGCTCGTAAAGCGTTTCTAAAGTGGTACGAGGCGAACAGGGACATCACGGAGTTCGACATGCAACGTGACCTGGTCGAATATTGTCGAACAGACGTCGATATTTTGAAGAGAGCCTGTATCCACTTTAGGAATCTCTTTATTGAGGAATGCGACGTTGACCCGTTCACGGAAGCCATCACCATCGCCTCTGCCTGTAATCTCATGTTCCGGAGGAAATTCCTCAAAGAAAGCACCATTGGACTGATACCAAAGGGTGGTTATAGACGCGCAGATAACCAGTCTAAGGTAGCTCTCCAATGGCTGTTGCTGGAAGAACATCAAAGAGGTGTTGAGATTCAACACGTCGGCAGGCAGAGAGAAGCTATCGTAGGCGGGTTAAAGGTGGACGGGCTGTACGAGAATACCATATTTCAATTTCACGGGTGTTACTTCCACGGATGTCCCACCTGCTTCACTACCCGTCGCAACGAGCCTCTACACGACGATCCTAGCGACACCATGGATATGAGACTCGAGAAGACCCGAGCCACAACGGAAAAGTTAAGTCGCTAGGGTATGAGGTCGTTGAGCAGTGGGAATGTCGCTTCCGTAGACAGTTAACACCCGAATTCAGACAACAGGTAGAGAAACATCCCTTGTTACTAAACACACCCTTAAATCCGAGAGAGGCATTTTACGGCGGCCGTACAGGGGCAGCAAAATTAAAGAGGGTTGCAAAAGACGGGGAAAAGATCCGGTATGTAGATGTATGCTCCCTTTATCCCTGGGTATGCAAGTACGCCAAATTCCCAGTTGGCCATCCAGAAGTTTACGTGGGCAATGAAGCTTGCCAACAACTTATCAGGGATAAAGGGGGTATAGAACAGATCAACGGTGTAGTAAAATGCACCGTGTTACCACCTCAGGATCTGTATCATCCGGTCTTACCCGTCAAGATGCATAACAAACTGTTGTTCCCGTTATGCCGCACTTGCACTGAAGACTTAAGCCAAACCGACTGTCATCACGGCATCGAGGACCGAGTCATCAACGGAACCTGGGTCTTGGACGAACTGGTAATGGCCATACGAAAGGGTTACATCGTGCAGGACATACAAGAGATCTGGTCGTACGATGTAACCCAGTACAACAAAGCGTCCAAGACCGGGGGACTGTTTTCGGGCTTCATCGACAAGTTTCTGAAGATGAAGCAGGAAGCCAGCGGTTGGCCATCTTCAATAACTGGCAACAACAGCGAGGATGGTATCGCTGGAGCCCGGAAACAGTACGTTGATGACTACTTCGAGAACGAGGGAGTCTCCTTGGATTCGTTGAAGATCGTCAAGAACCCTGGTTTGAGATCGTTGGCCAAACTGATGCTGAATTCCTTCTGGGGTAAGTTATAATAACCTTATGTAGTTTTCTTTACTTAATAATTTTGTATTCTAGGGAAATTTGGTCAGCGTGAGAACCAGGCGAAAACAGCCATAATCAGCGAGTCCAAGGAGTTTTTCGACCTGTTGTCCAGCCCAGGCGTAGAAGTTAATCATGTGCAGGAAATAAATGGCGAGGTGATTGCGGTTAACTGGCAGCATAAAGAGGAAGCAGCAGATCCTCTGTCGTCAGTTAACGTGGTCATAGCGGCATTTGTCACTGCACAGGCCCGTATTAAGCTGTATTCCTATTTGGATCAGCTAGGAGAGAGTCTTATACTATGACACAGGTAAGTCATTGTACTATCAAACATCAACACCGGTTATATTAGAGTTAATTTTTTTTTCGTTGTTTCAGATTCCGTAATATACGTTTCGAAGCCGGGCGACTTCGAGCTACCAACAGGAAGCTTCCTGGGTGACGTCACCGATGAGCTCGAAGAGTACGGTCCCGGATCGTATATTATAGAGTTTGTGTCAGGCGGGCCGAAGAACTACGCCTACAAAGTTTATTCCCCGACCACGGGGCAGATACACGTGGTCGTCAAGGTCAAGGGTATCACCCTAAATCACGCCGCGACTCAAAAAATAAACTTTGAGTCCATGCTTAGACTGCTGGAAGGCATGGACGAAAAGATTATTGTAGAGTCCAACAACATCCGGCGTACGGCTGACCATCAGCTTGTAACGCGAGCGGAATCAAAAGTCTATAAAATAACGTTCGCGAAGAGACGGCGTATAGAAGATTTTGATTCCGTTCCGTTCGGATATAGCAAGCGACCACGTGTATAAAACATTTAAACCCTCTTGTATATATGTATGTGTGTATAGTAGTATAGCTGTATTTTTAAGTTTTGTAAAAAATTTGTATAGATAGTATTATATTTAGATCTTAAGTAGTAAAATATTATTATAATGTATATAATTATTGTACAGTTCAATCGTTGTAGTAATAGATATGTGTATAGTAGTATAGTTGTATTTTTAAGTTTTGTAAATTTTTGTATAGGTAGTATCATATCTAACTCTTAAGTAGCAAAATATTTGTATAGTAATAAGTGCATGTACAGTTCAATCATAGTAGCAGTAGTCGGGGGTTATGTTAATCACAAGAGATCGACCTTCGGCTTGATGTAATTATTATTATAAGTGATGATGATGATGTCTAGGTTTATACTTTGTGTATACTATATTCGAAATTATTTAAGAATGTAATAATTAGGTAATTAGTTGTTGTAAATTGTTCAATCATCTTTTGTCAGTATAGTGTAGTTATAATAATAAGTGAAGCTGACAAGAGTTATACTTTATGTACAGTAATTAGTAAAAAAGATGGTGAAACTTAAGGGTGATTGAATGTAAATCACAAGAGGATACTCTGGGGAACATACTCATGAAATAGATCTGATAAACGCGATTTTGTTCTTTTCAATTATGTAGTAGTAGTAGTAGATCAAGACATTGTTGAAAAGAATATTTGGCATAACAAAGCGTACAAAGCATTCAATAGGATGTTTCATGAAAAATGAGTATGTCTTCATGGTTATCCGAGCAGATTTCAACCTAATAATAATTGTTTAGTTATTTTGATTATTGTCTAGTTGTTTAATAATTTTAAGAAACATTGTCGTAGAATAAAAGATGTTCTATCATGGTTATCCGAGAACAGATAGTTGTTTAGTTATTTAAGTATTATTGTTTTGTTGTTTAATAATGTTTTGAGAAAGATTGTCATAGAATAAAATGATTAATGTTTTATATATGTGTATTATTACTATTCTCCCCATCTATACCACGGCATGAAAAGTGATAGCTATAACGGAGAGAGAGAGAGAATGAGGTAATTACCTACACACACACCTGCCTGTGATGATGATGACGTGTCAGCGACAGGATGAAACTTGTCTGCCAGCGATGACTGCTTGTTTACCGTATGCGTGTTACTGAGCATGCGCTGGATCTAGGTAAGTATAGGTGACTATATAAAGCCGACAGTTGTTAGCGTGTAGCAGTAGACAGTACGTGTGCAGCAGCAGTAGCAGCAGCAGCAGCAGCAATTACGATGATGTCAAGCAGTCCTAATTATTGTTATGATAACTGTGAGTGCGAACCCCTGGAAATAGGTAAGTTGCTGTTGTTGTTTATAAAACTTCAAGTTTATATGCTAATTTGTGTCTATTTTGTTGCTGCTTGTTTAGATGAAGAAGGTTCGGATGTTGCAGATCATGCATCATTATCATCAACAGCAAGTACCGACAACGACGGTCAAGCGTGGAACAACGAAGTCGAAGAAACAGGTAAGATGTTTAAGACTTTTGTGTGTGTTTATGCTTATATTAATCGATTATTGTATTATTATTGTTTTAGCGTTCCTGTCCCAGCAGCAGCAGCAGCCTCTATACTACGCTGATGACGTTGTAGTAGCATCAGCAAACTTTACCATCATAGATACACCAGTAGCAGCAGCAGCTAAACGTGAAGTACGTGTTCAACTGCTCGGGGCTGTCCAGTATCCGCTGTATGTTACGAGACCTCCTGGGGAAAAAGAAAACTACGACCATATACACAACATCCAAGTAGGACTTATTCCGCCCGACGACGACCAGGGGGAATTTGCCGTGGTAGTGAAGCTCGAATGCGTGAATAGCATATGTGAGTATGGTGAATTGGTGTTGTCGGAACGGGACTGTTCGAGCTGTATGATATACGAGTCGAGGCAATGTTTAAAAATTTCTTTCATGGTTGCTGCTGTTGCAACAAGGACAACAGTGTACTACATTGCGATAAACATTTGAAATTCCATCTATGTGACAATTTATACATCGAGATTATTCACAACGAGTTTTTCGGTAACAGGGTGGCCATACATGATAAACAGCGGACTGTAACCTTAAAAGATTACGAGTTTCAGTCTATACTGCATTTAGCACCGTTGATCAATCATCATGCTCGAACGTTACGTCACCTGGACTTTTCGCGTTTCTACCACGCAAACATAGAGAACGTAGCAGAAGGTCAACTGAGACGCCATGAAGATGCCTATAAATCGCTCCCGACATCCGATTCAATTTTATTCACGTCCGAACTGTTATGCGGATACTACTCAGCTACCAGTTTAATAGACAACACAGCAACTGGTAGTGGATTGAACTCGTTCATTTTATTAGAAATAATAAAACATTATCCACAAAAGTTTATCGATGCCGTATGTACACGACTGCAATCATATCAGCAGCAGCAGCAGTGGGAGACGTCAACGACAACAACGTTTGCACCGTCGTATTAAGAACACCATGGCGGAAATAAACTATCTTAGAAATAGGCTACAAAAATATTTGAACAATTTGCAAGTGTTACGCGATGATCTCAACTCATACTGTGTAATGAATAATTTGTCAAATCATATGTTACAATTGTCCATTAAATATCAAAATAAATAATATGTATAAACATTGTTGTTGTTTCATTTACTAGCACAGGGTGAAGGGGGATGACTATATAAAAAGGTAGATCGTTATCAGCGAGAGAGAGAGAGAGAGAGAAAGAGTTTCAGCTTAGTGAAAGGACCCAATCCCAGAGTTAGCGCTAAAATTCAAATCTGGTAAGATGGTTGCTTTAAGAATGACAGATTTAAAATGACAGATTTAAATGACATATGCAAAAATGACAAATTCAAAATGACAGATTTAAATGACAGATGCAAAAATGACAAATTTAAAATGACAGAAGCAAAATTGACAGATTTAAAATGACAGATGTAAAAATGACAGCAGTAAAATTGACAGATTTAAAATGACATATGCAAAAATGACAAATTTAAAATTGACGGATTCAAATTTAGCGCGCGCACGCAAGATGCTGTGATATAAAATGGTTGCCTCTCTGTAGTAGTAGTAATACAGATTTCTTCTTCTTCATGACACGCCACCTAGTAGTAGTACACAGTCCATCGATAATACAGATTTCTTCATGACGCCCTCTCTTAGCAATACACTAATTGTAGCATTACGCCCTCTATTGGTAGCACTCAGTTTGCCGGTAATACAGATTCCCGTAATGGCGGCGGCGGGCGTGGTAGCCTGGCGCCAGGGCGTGGTAGAATGGAGCCAGACGTTCCAAAATGGCTGCCTTCATCCAATCAGAAGCAAGGGAGGAGCTACAGGAGTGGGGGTTAACCAATCAGAGAGAAGTAGGCGGGGAAATCCAAGATGGCGGCGACCAATCAGAAGCAAGGGGAGGAGCTACAGGAGTGGGGGTAGCCAATCAGAAGCAGGGGAGGAGGCATGCCACATGGCATGTCAATTTCCGTCTGCCTCAGGTGTCCTAATACCTACTACCAAGCAAATGTTACTAACTCAAGTCGGCTTCCGATATAATAAAGCATTATCGTCTATTTATTCCGAATGTACCAAGTACACTATACCACATACATGAGCATTAGTTTATACCCATAAGTACTATTAAAATTTATTGGATGAAATTAAGCCTAATCTTTGAAACTTAGCATACAGGGTGGATATTTGCTTAATCTCTAAAGATTAGACCATCTAAGTGGACCTCTCCAACTTCAATACACTTTTCAAGTCTGGATATAGAATTATTCATTACCCAGTGGAGTGAACCTTCATTTATTACAGCGACTTCTCTACAAATGCATGCTGTTAGTTCCTCAATGATTCTAAGACTACTTAATTTCACTTTCAAATAGATTCCCGTTAGATCCGTCGACCACATGGGCCATGGTAAATATTCAAAACGTGAATTGATTATACCTAAACCATAAATACAAAAAATGAGTCACCAGAAATCACCTCGGCAACCATGGGAGACTCCCAAAACTTTAGTATATTCCATCTCCTCTCTATTGTTTACTTTTTCTTTTCGTGTATTCGATACACAATAGAGAGATGGAATACAATAATGCCTTGAAAGCAACCCGCTGTCGCCCAGGTTATTTCTGATGGCTCATTTCTTGTATTTACGGTTTAGGTATAGATCAATAAAATATTGCCTGAGGATCTTCATTGAATCTTCAGCTGTATTCTGCTGGAACAACAGGCCATTATTTAAAAGTATTAATTAAAAGTATTAAAGATTATTAATTAAAAGTATGGACCTATAATTCCAAATGATCCTACATGACACCAAACAATGACTTTCGGGATATGTAGGCTTTTAACGCTTGGCAACGATTTTTGCCTGACCAATGTCTAAAATTTTGTTTGTTAATTTACACCATTCTGCATAAATTCTGTGACGCCCAAGTTTTTCAAATTAAGCACCGAACCATTTTCACTCCAGTGACAAACCTACGACACAACGGTTTTTCAAGAATTAACTCCAGAAGATAATTGTTAAATTTTATACTTGGCATGAAATTTTGAAAAACTCTTCTGCTATAAACTTTTCAACATTTATTATGTTATATTTGTATTGTATTAGAAAAAAATGCGTACTAGAAAAGATGAGATTTTGAAAGACATATAACATCCTTCCAAAAAAGATAAAATATTGGCGAATGTAGCTTCTGGGAAGCTTGATCAAACAATACAAATCCTAGGTCAAAGATTCAATATTGCGATAAAGCATGGTAGCATTTACAACAAAAAAGGTTTGTTACTAGCAACTCAAAAATGTATATTAAATTACAATCAAATACCTACTAAAAGGTTTGTAAAAATACTCTATTAAACTGATACAACTTTTTGGCAATTCCATAAATCACCCAATAGCGTGAATATTATAAATATCTGTAAAGATTAGAAGACCTCAGGAGGCAGCAAAGATAAAACCTCGTAAAGAAATTGAAAATTTAAACTGTAAAAGATTTATAACACGATTAATCCACAGTAATAATGAAATATCTAGTATAATTCGCATGTGATACTTCAGGGCATACTGTTCCAAGTTTGTTGTACTCTCATCAGCTGGAGATAATCACCTGTGAAATCCACGCACATCATCCCGGTTTATTTACAAACCAATGACTAACATTAGTACCACATGGTACCCGATGCGACACCTATAAATAAAAAGCCAACCGCTCCATGCAGTAAAATTTGACATCGAACTGTACGATGAAGTGTTTTTCTTTTGCAGCATTTGTCAGGGTGATTCTGATTGTATCAAACCTAGTAGTAGGTGCAAAAGTTTCTTGATAATCTTGTCCTGCAATTTGAGAGCAACCTTTGGCACACAATCCTGCTTTGTATCGATCAACTTCACCATTTGGTTTCCTTTTTACTCTGAAAACCCATCTGCAACCTATGACATTGTTTTCTTCAGGTGTAGGTGCTATTTCAAAAGTGTTGTTTTTATTTAAGGCACTTAATTCTTCTTCAATGGCCTTCTTCCAATTAACTGAATCTTCACAATTTGTAGCATCTTCGTATGTGGTCGGTATATCAACTTCAACCATATTTACTTCAAAATCATTTAAGTGAATTAGTGGTTTTAAGTTTATTCTTCTTCTTAACTCATATCGTGCATTTAATTCTTGTTCTTTTGACGGTTCTTCGTACTTACTTTCGTTTTTAAGTTCCCCGGGATTTTGAGTCTCTACATTTCTAACATCTGCATAATTAATTTCTTCTTTTCTTTCAGACGTTATATTTATTGGTAATAAGATTGTATTTCGTTCTAGGTAACATTACTTGATTATTTTCATTGAATGTGACATTACGTGCGATTGTAATTTTCTTCGTTATTGGATCAAACAATCTGTAATTTGTAGATTCAGATTTGTATCCAACAAATATTAACTTTTTACTTTTGGGATCCAATTTCTTCTTGGTTTCATTTGGAATATGTATGAAAGCTTCACTTCCAAATGTTCTTAAATTATTTAATGTAGCGTTCTTCTTCGTCCATTCTTCATAAGGTGTTATATTTTGATTATTTGAATTTGTGGCTCTATTCAAAATATAAATAACACTATTAACTGCTTCCGCCCATAAATATAATGGCATATCTTTTGTATATAACATTGATCTTGCCGAATCAACAACTTTTTGATTTTCCCGTTCAGCTTTTCCATTCTGTTCATGACAGTATGGCGCACTAGGTTCTAAAATTATTCCATTTTCACTCGGATATCTATTGAAATCTTTATTTATGAATTCTACGCCATTATCTGTTCTAAGGATTTTTATTCTTCGACCTAATTTATTTTGTCAAATTTTTACGTATTTCTTGAAACAATCGAGGGTGTCTGACTTGTGTCTTAAGAAATAAACAGTTCTATAGTTTGTACACTGATCAGTAAAGGGAACAAAATAGCGACAACCACTTACGGAATCTACAGACATCGGTCCACACAGGTCGCTGTGCACAAGTTCTCCAGGTTCACAACTTCTGACTTTGCTTGATTTGTAGGGCATTTTGTGCTGTTTTCCATATTGACAGCCTTCACATATAAAATTTGTTTGTCCTGTATTAGTTACACCATCAACAGCATTATTTTTCACCATTTGTTCAATCGCTTTTATATTTATGTGCTCCAAGCGTTCATGCCATGTTTTTAGATCATTCTTTTCAGTTGCATTTACTTCTAGTTTTACAGAACAAAATAATAATTTGTAAATATTGTTATTTTCTCGAATGCCTACAGCTTTTAGCAGTTCATTTTCAAATATCTTTGCTGTATCACCCTGTTTGATGACTTTCATGCCCTTTTTGGTGATTGTACCTTCTGAAAACAAATTCTTTCTTAAGTCGGGTACATACCAAACTTCCTGTAAAATACTTTTCTTCCATACACCATTTATCCAACATTCTATTGAGACAGAACCTCTTCCTTTTACAGGATTATTTTCCAGTTTTACAGAAATATAATCACCCACAAAATTTGTAAGTAGTTCTCTTCTCCAAGTTATATCATTATATGTGCCGAAGCATCACTACCTAATACCCATGTTTCGGTATCTACTACACTCTTGGCCACATTTCTGTCATCTTCCACGTTGAAAGCTGAATAATTTCCGTTACTTTCTTCTCTCTGAAATCTTTTATTCTGCAATTGCAACACGCTATCTTGGATCTGTTTGAATTTTCAGAATACCTTTTATTATTCCACTTTTTGTTGCCATTATTTTTTGTCGTTACAAATGCTTCTTCTGTTATCTCCATGACGGTCAGATTATTTTCTTCATCTACCTATCTTGCAACAAGATTTTGCAATGTCTGTTTCTCTTCAGCTAATGACAGCCATGCTTGTCTAAAATTCCTATATTTGTGAGGTAATGTGCCAATAATTTTTGTCACCACGGCAGTGTCACTTATCTGATCACCTGCTTCTTTGATTTGCTTAGATAAATTTTCTACTTTTGCCATGTGTTGGGCTATGGTATCTGTGGATGACATCTAGTACGAATGAAATTGTTCATGAGCTATCATTTTGCTAGTTTCACTTTTTGTTGCATATATGCCCTCTAGTTTTTTAATCATTTCACTAGACGTCTCACAATTCTCAATCAGAGTTATTTGGTTTAAATCCATTGTTGCTATTATAACACACATTGCAACAACATCATTTCTTATCCAGTTATTTAACTCCTGTATTTTATCATTTGCAGGTTTTTCAGCATTTCCAGATGCAATTTCATATACTCCTCTGGCCTTTAATCCACATTTAACCTGAAACTTCCACTGGTCATAATTCTTACCATCAAATTTAATTATTGTTGTAGTTAAACCATTCAAATCTGTCATTTTTGTATACACAATGCAATTCACAATACAATGAATAAGTTCCCACTACTCCACTACTCTTTTTTTAGCGTTTTCTAGCGCCCATAACCTCTTGAAGTATTCAATAAAAGAGTAGTAACTATTAAATAAGTTTAATAATGGCAGTTAACAGTATTATCAAAGAAATACAAACTGAATATAAGTTTTACTACAACATCCTTTGACATATTATTTTAGTAGTAGCTGTTTTTAAACAACCACCTTCTCGATATACATAAATAATGATTTATGCACAGATGCATTATAATTAGACTATTATTGCAAGGCTCATCTAAACATAAAGGTCTTTTTATGGCCCAAGGGTGTCTTTATGGTCAGACGGGCAATAACGAAACGTCAATTAAATGTCAGAAGTGTTTTTGTAAAACTTGATTGGTTCTTAATATAATTTGTAAACTTCTTACCAATGAAAATAAGCTGAAATTAAATATTTTGGAATAGTAACTATAGTAACATACTTCGTATAAGCACATAAGTATGCACACAGCTGCTTGATGTACCTACGTACTTATTTAATTATATTTTTATACAATAAAATATTTAACATAAAAACTTAATCTGTGCATAAAATAGTGTATGTATAGCGGGCATAACTTGCTTCTATGGCCCTACAGCGTTTTCCTAGAATTAACGCTTCTGGCCATAAAAGCTTCATTATGTCCTCAATACATAAATAACTATAATGAAATAAAGCATGGAATATATTCTTAACAGTTTTATTAAAATTTATTGGATGGGATTAAGCCTAATCTTTGAAACTTAGCATACAGTGTGAATATTTGGTTAATCTCTAAAGATTAGACCATCTAAGTGACCCTCAGCAACATTCATTACCCAGTAGAGTGAACCTTCATTTATTACAGCGACTTCTCTATAAATGCATGCTGTTAGTTCCTCAATGGTTTTAAGACGACTTACTTTCGCTTTCAAATAGCTTAGATTTTAGTTAGATCGATCGATCGACCACACGGGCCACGGTAAATATTCAAAACGTGAATTGATTTGGCCATTAGAATATTGCCTGAGGATCTTCATTGAATGTCCAGCTGTATGAGTTGTCGCATTCTTTTGGAACAACAGGCAATTATTTAGTAATCTCCGTCTTCTTAATCCGGGAACAGCATAGGTTTTCAACATATGTGAGTAGAGTTGGAAGGTCATTGTAACGGAATGTCATTTCGTCTTTGAAATAAGTATTGACCTATAATTCCAAACGATCCTACACGATACCAAACAATGACTTTCGGGCTATGTAGGTTTTTTGTTAACCCTTGCCAATATTTTCACCTGTTCAATGACTAAAATTTTGAAATGACGAAAATTACACCATTCTGCATAAATTCTGTGACGCCCAAGTCGGATATTTCTATGACAACACAATTATTCAAGACAAAAAGATGCTTTATAAAATAATTAATTTCAACAGAATCTTTGACAGGTATCTACTGGATGACTGCATATAAACATAAATCTCAAAGATATACAAGATATCCATACATAAGGTTGTGGAGGAAAAAGACTGCAAAATTTGGTCGATCTCTAATTTGCTTGCATTCATCTAGAATGCTATGAATACTTTCTGGTTTTTTACTTAAAGTGTAGTTTACTTAGCTAGTAGAATTAATTGCTAATGCATAAATAATCAAGAATTTAAACAAGAATTAACTCGAAGATAATTGACAAATTTTATACTTGGCATGGAATTTTGAAAAACTCTACGGCTATAAACTTTTCTGAAATTGAAATTCTGGAAACAACATGCAGCTTCTGGAAAGCTTGATCAAACAATACAAATCCTTGGTCAAAGATTCAATATTGCAATAAAGCATGGTAGAATTTACAATAAGAAAGGCTTGTCATTAGCAACTCCAAAATATATACCAAATTACAATCAAATACCTAGTAAAATGTTTGTAAAAATACTCTTATATACCGGTAGAACTTTTTGACAATTCCATAAATCAACCAATAGCATGAACATTGTAAACGAGAAATTCGCAGTAAAGATTAGGAGACCACAAGACAGGGATTGTTAAAAAGAAAAAGTAACTAAAAGCTCCGGCAAACACCAAATTTGCCATTTGTAAATCTAGTGAATCAGCAAAGACAAAACATCGTATAGGAATTGATAATTTAAAATATAAAAGATTTACTAAGACTATTTAAGACGATCAACCCAGAGTAATAATGAAATGTGTGGAATTCACAGGTGATACTTTAGACTGTTTTGAGTTTGTTGCACCCTCATCAGCTGGAGCTAATCACCTGTGAAACCCACACACATATTAATGGCTTACATACAAGTTAATGACTAACATTAATACCAAATGCTAACCGATGCGACACCTATAAAATTATGGTCTCTATAGGTTGTCAAAGAGAATATAACCGAAAGTTTCTAAGGTGCTGATTCTGTTGTATGAACATCTCGTTATCTGTTTAAAAATTGCAGCTTATCTAAACTCAACAGTAAAAGAATTATTCATATTTCAATTTTGTGCAGATTTCTTTCTCCCCAAACACTTAGAAAAAATATTCTTGTACCCTACTAGATGCAACAACGATAGAAATATATTTATAGTCATATCTGTAGCGAATGTTCATGTTGAAGGATGTCAAACAAATGCGTTTTCAAAACGAAAAAGATTTTGCATTGCATGCTCCCACAAATTGGCAAAATAGCATAATCGGACGAACAGTCGAGGTTTAAAAAGTAACATCTCCCTACCACGCTTGTACAAACACCGACCCTGGTTTTCTTTAAAAATTGTGGTATATCCTTTGTTTCATGAAATGAACTGTTTTCTTGTAAATCTACAAGACAAAATTCAACAATGAAACTTTTATTAGACATTTACAACTTTTTCCGGAAAGTGAACGACTGCACCTAGATATCTCTTGTTTTAGTTTTTGGATAGCAATCCATCGCATCGTTCTCGACAAGCTTAAAGTTTCTCATAATTAATTTACTAAAACATTGTCCTAATTTTATTTCAGCCAAACATTGGTCTTCAAATTCGCCAGACCTTAATTCTTTTGATTACTAAGTTGGGACGCTTTACAGAGAAAAGTGAGCAGTATCCTGAAACCGTTTAAAAATAGGGAAGTAACGAAAAGGGAGAGATTTAGATTTTCAAGAAACTATTCCGTGAGCAATTATGCATTGGAAAGCACGATTGAGAATGATCATAACTTAAAATGGGGAAAATAGTGTAATTTTATTGGTGAAACTAGTATATATGTAAACTCTAATACAATATATTGTATTAGAAGTGCTATTAATTAAATATGTATTGTAATTATGTAGACTTTTAAAATTATACTTTAACAAACGCGCAGCTATTTTGAGGTTGGTAACATTCGTCATTGGACTCCAAAGTGTGAAGCGTTTTATCTAGGCCACCCGGTATATTTTTAAAAATTTTAAATTATATTGATGGTATAAGAAGATATAGATCTACCAAAAAAGAAGTACTTAACGAATGTCTCAAAAGTCTTGACACAATTTTAAGGTCTTTGGAATTTATTTTTAGCAAGTTATTATTGGAAACGAGACAAGCTTGTTGTTATGTCATTCTAATATCTTCTCAGTTTTGGGGTTCAAATTGGTCATTATGTTTTATTAGACACAAATTTTCAAGAGCATCTTCAATCTTGTTGATCGGTTCCGAAACCTCAAATTGTACTATTCTTTGCGAATTAATTTATTAAGTTTCGTGTTAAGTTGTTTGACTTATGATTACAACAATTCTTGTATTACTCAAACAATTATTTAAAAAATTAATAAAACTATACGTTGTTTTCTTGTAAATTGGAAAATCGCCAAAAAGTTTTATTTTGTTTTTTGTTAGTTTTAATATTCGTCAAAAATACCTACACCATTCAATATTATTAGAAAATATGCTCTGTAGTTGTTGCCTTCCTACTCCTTTAAAGCATTTTTAATGATTTCAAAATAATCAGGTACGGGGTGTATAAAAAATGTTAAAAAAGGAATTTTTATTGTGGGGAATAAGGGAAGAAGGGATATTTTTTCAAGCTCGATTTGTGAACGTAAAATGTCATTAGGAATATTTTTCTTGACAATCCAACTCGAAAATTTTTAACCAATCAAATTACAGAATTTTTCAAATTGGGACCAATGAAATTAGTTTTATAGTGAAAAAACCACTAGTGGTTTTTCACTAAGAAAAAACCACTTGTCAAAATGAAATGTCAAATTTAATTAAATTAATATTAACTACACACGCTAAATAAAAATTTGCTCGGTGGATTATCATGCCGAATACAACTCGTGGTCTAATTTTTTCTTGCAAAATTTATCGTTTAAGACATTCGTAGCTTTTGCTTTTGGAAAATTATACTCGTCTCCTGCGTCGACTCGTGTAATTTTCGTTGCAAAGCTACTCATATCTGAAACGACAAATTTTGTCGGAAAAAATCAGACCACTTGTGATATTATTTATGATAAAATTTTTCTATATTTTAACAAATAAGGTCATCTCGATTTAAACACCTATTGTCACCTGTAAACTTTGACATATCTGCCGTTTCTCTTCATAGTTATTAATTTTCTTAATTTGTAAGAGAATCCTTTAAAATAAGATATTTTGTTAATTTTGCTTGCTGTAAAAATTTGTTTATTCTCTTAGTGTTTCTAAAAATATCATATTTGATAAAAACATTTGCTAGGTATTGTATATTTCCGTATGCAGAGATATGCCGAAAAATATTGATTTTAATGTTTGAGTTGGTATCTTAAAAACGAATGTTTTCCTCAATCGTTGTGTAAAAACGTTACTGTTCATAACTTTCAATAAATCAAAAATTTAAAAAAATTACTAGGAATCAGGTAACTACCATTAAATGACAAGGAAATTCATTAACATTAGCTGTTGTAAAAATTTGGCCCATTTCGCGAATTTTATACCAAATCTAAGGTTTATGCATTATAAATAATTTTCTATTACTGTAATAAATCATAATTTCGTAATAATTTGCAACAATTTCAAATAAAAGTTCAGTTTTAATATAATATAATCATTCTTTCCATTTAAAAAGATGTAACTATATTTACTAAGAAATACAGACAGAAACGTGATACCTTAGATAAGGAAGTGAAGTGTTTTTAAACGGGCTTTAGCTAAACAAACCACGAATATGAACTAAAAATATTCTTGGCAGTGTTGCCGCGAATTCGGTGGCAAAGACATCCTTTAAATGCTTTTATACATGCGGAGGTAAACACAACCGCGTGGCGTATAGATGTATATCTCGCAGCGACTCTGCGGCAATCGCTGAAACTAAAATGTATATAAATATACGTAAATAGGTCCAGTTTAACTCCGGCTAAAAATAGGTGGAAAATGATCCTGGAGGTGTCCTGATACCGAATAACATGGTTAGAGCGTTCGACTCCGATACAGACGTGCTGCCTCCGGATTTGGAGTCCGACTCGTATGCTGTATATAGCGTTCGGAGTGTATAAGTACTAAAAGCATGTATATATATATATATAAATTGAACACCCTATATTTTATTGCCTTGTTCGACATAGAATTTCAGATTTCAACAATATAAAATATATAATACTTACTTTTAACAGTTTTCGAAACATTTGCTTTTAAATATATAAATTACACACTATCGCATATTCTATTGAGTATGTTCTGATTTTAAAAACATTTGCTTTGAATCGTTACTTTGATATTTCTAACAATAAATGGGCATTAGTGAACATTTGTTACAGTAACTCTAGGTTATTTTCATTAGTTATTGTTAAGGGTTTTCTAATTCAAATTAAATACTTTACGTGTTATTATTTAATATTACTTATTAATATATTTAAACGTAAATAATTCGAAAAGTATTAGAAGTATGTCTTCTATTTTGTTGAAATCAGTGCAGAATTCTACATAAAAAAATGCAATAAAATACAGGGTGTTCCATTAAAAAAAATTCAATTTATATAGTATATAACTTCAGCATTTATTTTTTTCAATTGTTTTTTTGATGTCATATTTATTGATGTCCTCCACCTGCCACTTTTGATTTTAAACTAATAAATCCTCCTGGTCTGATAGCTGTTCATCTTTCACTGATGTAATACCACAAAAGTTTCCTTTAGTATCGAATTCATTGCTATTGTTATCGGGTCCAACTAATTTATCTACAAAACTTTTCTCTTGTGTACCCCACTGCTTAGCTTTACATTTTTTCCGACTAGGCACTATTACAATATTAGAATTTTCAATTATATTTGTTTGAATTTCAACATCATTATGAATGCTCGAGCTATCGATATATCTATTACAAATAAACGTTTTTTCTCGTTCAATACAGTCGACAAGAAAATCTACTTGGCATTCCTTATCATTATTTTTATGATCTCTTTCAATGTAACTATTTCTTAAATCATTGAAATCTGTTTCACATTCCATGTCACTTTTCTGATTTCTTTGAACATCACTGTTTACTACATCGCCATCGATTACGTTTAACTGTATGTCTTTTTTGGTGATTTGTTTTTCTCCCAAAACATTTTGTTTTACATTTCTTCGTTTCATAAAACGATTATGTCTGAAATGTAAATAATATTACCTTTATAATTATTTTCAATGTAATTCAAAATATCACAAGAAATTTATTTTATTTTACACCTATTAATTGCTGCTGTTTGGTTCACTACTTGTGCTTTCTGTACAGACGTAAATATTGTTGGAACGTAACTTGGACTTAATTGTTCTTCTGCTTTTCTATTGCCGATAAAATGATCACTGCAGATTACATGATGTGGCCTTGGAGACCATGATGATCCATCAGAACTAAAAATATTACGATAAATATTAAATAAACATTATAACTACGTTCCTATATACAGAAAATGAGGTTATGTAACTTACTTTATTTTTCTTACAGCTGCTATCCATTTACGCCTCTGCTCCAATTTATGTTGAGCTACCGGAAATTTATAAAACTTGCACTTGCTATTTGAACCATTATTTTTGCAATTCACTACGCAACACGTATTCCCACCCATTATATTCGCAAACTTTACTGAAAGCGTCCCTCGTTAAATTTAAAAAGTTTTTCACCACTCCAATTATTAATAAAATTATTAAATAACAATTAATAAATATTAATTGGAGTTGTGAAAAATCGTTTAAGCAGCAACTAATGTCGTGCACACTTTTGCTGTCAGAAGGTTATTTATTAATAGTAGTTTAATAATTAACAATAAATAATTAATAATAAACTATGGCAGATTTCAATGATTTTTTTTTTTATTTCAAACTGTCTAAATTTGACAATTTTTGGGAGCAAGGCTTGTTCACAATCAACTCCGACTGCTAGTCTGCGGCTGCTAGTTCACTCCGGTTTATTCTTTTCATTTTTTGGTTTTACTATAGTCTATAGATGATTAATCTCCTTTTTATTAATCATTTAAATCAGTTTGCATATATTTTTGATTCAAATTGTATAATTATAGGCAACTTTAATTTAATTAAAATCCAAATTTCAAGCTGAACTTAAAATCAGGGACTGGAACCCTCTACAAATATAGGTTCCGGTTCTTGGAAATTCAAAATAAGGATTTCGGTTCTCGTTCCAATTTTAATTTTCTAAACATTAAGGTTCCGGTTTCAGGATTTTTTAGGTTCCATAATGGTTCCGGAAGCAAAAGTAATGACGTCACATTTTATGTTGGTATATAGCTTCAAATATTGCCAAGCAGATATGACCTGGATAACTGACAGTCGATGCATGTTGTTAAAGTATTGTTTATAACATGGGTGATAAATATATTTGCTGGGTTTGGTATTTCAACTCTTTTTACTCTAATGCCCAATTTCACCACCGTGGATTGACACTGACACCAGGTTTAATCCCAGTGTTAACACCTGCATAGCATTTCACCATTGTGGATCAAACCGAAGTTGGTGTTAACACTCAGATCAGTGTTCAACTCTAATATTTTGATGGATTATCTGAATAACACTCTCTTTAGACAAAAAAAGGTTATGACATAAATAAAATAGTACTTTGGATTATTATACATCTGATTATTTGTAATTAGGTTGTAGAAATAAAATATATTCTAAACGAAAATAATAAATCTTCCAGGACTTGCAGCCTTTTATTTTTTTATATTAATACATAATAAGTAAAAGTTTCAAAAATTTCTTAAAAAGAAGCTTATTTTTTTATTATTGTTAGGGCTTATTGAATTTCCATGCTATTACTTATTTAATCTTACATCTGTTTGTATTACAAGCAATTAAAATGTTTTAATTATTAATAAATGTTTGATTTGAAAAAGCCTAATGTTGATTAAGCGAACCGTTGCCGTTTGAAAATAATTTTTTATTTCCTTAACTCATTTGTATTAATATGAAAAAATAAAAGGGTACAAGTTCTTGAAGATTTCTTATTTTCATTTAGAATATATTGTACATTAGATTGTTTCTTTTTGTTATGTATGATGGGTATATTTCAAGTAATAAGAAAGTGTTAAGATTTAACCTCCGACAACAAACTTATTAATAATTTAATTGAAATGTTCCCACGATAAAGACAACTAAGAATCCGAAGCAACCTAATAGATATGTATGATGATATAGCATTTAAAATGAGGTACAGATTCCCAACCGCATTCTAATATCGCAATTAGATAACATCTACCAACAACAAACGTAAATAAATACTTTGCACGTGTTTGGTGTTTAAAGTTTGGTAACTGTTAGCGCGTAGAAGTTACTAGATTTGTAGGGAATTTAGTGGGAATTTTCTTCGTGCACCAAAATCATTCCCTTACACTACAACCAGTGCAGGATTCATTAATCCATCGTGTTTGACACCGTGATTATTTTGGTGAAATGTAGGACGGATTGAATTCGGAATTAAATCGCGAGTCATGCTGGCTAACCCCTCGTTTGAACCTCGTTGGTGAAATCGGGCATGAAAGCTCTATTGTGGATACCATAGAAACTGAGCTTTTGGAGAAAACAGATGTGAAATATCTAACGCGGGTATTGTAATTTTTTTTATTTCATACTGTCCGGTAAAAGGGTATTTACCGGACTCATTTGAGTCCGGTAAATGAATTATTACGTTACAAGGCCGGTAAAAAATTTTACCGGACTGAAAATCTAATTTGAGTCCGGTAAAAAATTTTACCGGACTGAAAATCTAATTTGAGTCCGGTAAAAAATTTTACCGGACTGAAAATTTTAAATGCATTTTTTTAAAAAATGAACAATGTGAGGCAGTATGAAATAAAACGCCTTACGTCATACTTCCGGTAAACCATTACAGTAGCTCGTTTCAACATTCGAGACTCGGCTCCTTCGTCGCCTCGTCCCGAAACGTTTTCAACTCGGTACTGTAAACTTGGGTTTACCGGACTTATAACGTAATATACTATTATTTCATACTGTATCGTATTATCCATGTTTACGGTAGCGGTTACAGTTCGGGAAATGCGATTTTACGGTCTAGTATGACTTTAAAACTTTTTACCGGACTCAAATAAAATAAATCAACTGAACAATGCTTTAGTATTCAGTTACTATGAACACTCGTTCTATGTTTTGTATTCGACTAATAGTTGCCATAGATATTCGTTGTTCATAGATTTTCATATTTTAAATTCGGAAATTCATTTTATATAATTTTTTTAAATTAAACCAATAATTGTATGAAATAAAACGCATTACGTCATACGTGCTGAAAATGTTCTTACAGTCTCGTTTCGATGTTCGACTTTTAACGTAAATAACTATTCAAGATGAAATTTGTTTAGAATATTCAGAGCTACCAACATAAAATGTTACGTAACACTTTTGCAATCCAATTCACAGACTATTGATCAATTAGTAGTGGAAGTGGATCTAGTATCTAGGTAGTCAGCGCTGTTTTAGGAGAATGTCTGGAGAATGTGGAACTATTTTTTTTTATTTACCAGTATAACCGAAATGTGGAACCGAAAAATACCGGTTCCTTCGAAAATTTACAACGGTTCGGGTTTTCATCTTAACATTAACACGGATTTTAGTAAAGGTTCCGATTCCGGTTTCGGTTCCTTAAAAGCAGTGTTGTAATGTATCCAGATACAAGTATCTAGATACAGTATCTAGATACTTTTATGGTACCTAGATACATATCTAGATACTTTTAAAATTTTGTAACTGTATTTGGATCTAGGTACGTTTTTTGTAGTATCTGTGTATCTGTATTGTACATATACTATTTTTCACGACCTTCTAGATTTCACGAGACAAAGTCTCTTATCCGGCCTGGGCACTTTTACGATTTCCCATATAAACTTTGTTTCTGAGAAAACGCAAAATTTCGCCGTTTTGGCGGTAGCTGACACGCTGTTGTTTATTTGTCACTTGATGATGTATAGGTTAAATAACTCTTACAAATGTCAAGTGTTGCATGTTTACGTAAATATTTTGGGAATTAATTAAATCAATTTATATAATTAAATTAATTATGTTATTAAAATTAATTTACAAGTTTAATAACACTATTAAATTACAATTTTATAACTTTATTTTATAAAGTGAGCAGTAAGTACATTATCTGTTCACGTTTTTGCAATGTTTCTGTTTGCCAAACAAGGTTTTAGCAATTTTTAAAGAATTATATTACTAAGTACCTCCTTGTGGTCGTGGAAAACAAAGAAGTAAGAAGCAATTGGAGTTAGAAGTACCTAGTGAATATTAGACGGATTACATTCTCCAGGTAAATGTTCTACAATCTGTATAACAAGTTCGATTATTTGGTTGATTAAAAGTGTAAATCTTCTAGTGGAGTATTTTAATGCACCTCTGTCTTGAAGATTTACAAATCCTATCAGTGAATTTGAACACGAGGCAGCTAACAGAGAATCTAACAGGCTATTCACATTCAATCCTTGCTTCAGTTTTTTTTGCAATGTATGCCCTGCCCCCATCTGTAGCCCTGCCAGAAGGGCTACAGATGCTGAAAGAATTCCGTAATCGAGATGCATAGATAAGGTTTGAAGTTCATTTATTAATTCTGTTATATTTTTAGGCAGTTCGATGTTGAGATTTACTCTTTCAGGTATCTATAATTGTTGATCTGTCGAAATAAGGAAGTATATTGAGGTGATGTCGTTTCACCGTTTTGAAAATTTCATAGAATAAAAGTTCGGTAACGTTAAAATGAATATTTAGTATCGGCTCGTAAATTAATAGAGAGGCAGGTTATATCATGGGCACATAATTACTAAAGAATATAGTTAGGAGCTTAGTTAGATTCATCAAGGTTTAAAGTAATAACTTAATTTAAAAGATTTCATGCAAATATAACCTTACCTATCTAATATCACATGCACTTATAAATAAATCATTTTTGTAAATAAAAAGGATATAATTTAGACAGATTGTTTTATCACAATCATGTATAGGTAACCTAAGTTACATTTTAGGTCACATTTCCCACTTGTCAGGGAAAGATATCTTCATATTTAAAATTTCAAGTTACGATCATTCAGCGTTAAGCATATTCTTTGATATTCTTGGAGGCCAGCTCAAGTTTGCACGGTTATTTTCCTGTAAATAGTTTAAGTAGATTAATCTTGTCATGATTGATATAACACAAATAAAATTTGAATTCATATAATAAGGTCCTGGTTATTAAAAGTTATGGAGGTTTTGAGATCCTCGTAGTTCGGGAAAACGCACTCTTATAGCCTTTATCCTGGTTTTTATTGTCATTGTTTTTATATGTATGCCTTAAGCAATGTACACTGGACATTTTATGCACAATTTGGTTAACGTAGAAGTTATTTCCAAGCTGTAAGTTGTGAAAGCATCTTTGGTGTATATTGATGTTTGTACTTGAATAAAACCATGTTTGTATGAAATTGTAAAAAGATTTTTATGTATGTAATAATGGTACCACTCACTTTGTATACCCATTTAGATAATCTGTAAAGATGAACTCTTAATTTGTTAAATTGTGTATGTAATTAGGTCATTACGAGAATCGTCATCGTTAAGTGTTTTTCGATCATATCTCCTTTAATACTCATCTGAGGACCATATATGTATAATAGTTTTTTGATCAGTGTTTTAAGCCCTACAAGTTGATTATATCAGATCTGGGATTAGAGAAGATAAAAATCATATGTTTTCCGGATTATGACGTCATGGAAGCGGCGATGGTCGTTTGTTTTGAGAAATCTGTCATAGAGTTCTTTTGTTATGGCATTTCATATAAAAGCCGCTGCTTTTTCCAACAAAGTCAGCCTTAAAATATTTAAAGCAGAAAGCACGTCGGCTCCAGTTTCCAAAACTGTAAAATTTGAGGTTATAAGTACCAATCATATGTTGTTGACAACTGTCAAAGATTATTGAAATAAACAAAAGTTGAAATAAATTGAAAGAGGTGTTTACCTGAAGTATCTTCGAGGATTAATAAAGTTTTTATTATTGTGCTTCGTTAAATAAAAGTGAAAGTATTTCTTCGCTTAATAATTAAATAAAAGTGAATTTATTTTTGTGTTCATCGATCTACGCATCGATTATATTTTTCATAAATAACAATCAGCTGTTTGGTTATACAGCAGGCTTACCAATTGGATGGATATTTTGAATAAAGGAAACTGTACGGAAAATACAAGGTTGGTTTCGAAAATGATTGTTCTTGTAAATAAAAAGAAAGATAAATACTAAATTGTAAAGTTCATCTTAGGGAATTAAAGATCTAATTGATTAAATTTCTTTTAAATTCTTTGTAAGAATTTGTTTTGATTTTTCAATATAAATAAACAAGTCGTATTTGTTTTTAATAAAGTTTATTAATTTTGAATAATTTTTAGTTACTTATAAATAATCATATTTTTAGTTTGTTTAAACGGATAACTGTATTAAACTTATGTCAGTTAAATACGATTTTCCTTTACGTTTAAGCAAACTACAGGATTTATTCCTAATTACATTTGTAAATATATATTTTCTTTCACATTGACTTTTCTTTTATGAATTAAATTTTTGTTTGAATAAAGGTTTTGTTTTTCAATTAACGTATGTGTTTAATTGATGCTAATACAATCATACAGCATTATTTTCTTTTTCCAATTCAGACAACAGTTACAGGTGTCCAGTTTGCAGAAGCATAAGTGCTTATAATTTTATGTTTTTATATTTTATGTCACTTTCAATTCTCATCTCCAGGCATAAAAGATATAAGAGTCTCAAAAGTTCAAATAACGTATGTTTTATTATATTTAGTGTTGCTGACAAATATGTTCCACCGAACAAACCTGAGCTAGTTTAAGGGAGTATAAAGAATATATGTGCGGAATTATTATTTTTATTATTTTTATTTAGGATCACCGCAATATATTATTTTGCTGTTGAGTGTTGGTGTCCATAACCCCAACGTCAGATTTGAAACCATTTTTATCGTAGGTAAAATTTGAAGTAAATTCATGAAATGATATTGTAGGATCAGTACTATTACACATTGCAATGCTGCATTTATACTTTTTTCTGCTAGTGCTTACTAGAGTGAACGAAAAAACAGCAACAAAACTACGAAGATTTAAACAAATAACAAGGAAATAACGTAATTATATTAAAAAATAAAAAAAACTGCCTTAAAAGATTAAGAAAATATGATTTATTGACGACACGCGCAAAACGACAAAAAGTATAAAAGCGCGCGAAGCTAGCGTAGTTTGAAATTGGCGTTTACGTGTTATATATCCGTTTCCGCCTTTTCGTGTTTGGTGGCGCCAACGGAGAAACACTTGAACTAATGGACTGCGCAGGCCGGATAAGAGACCTCGTCTCATGAAATCTAGAAGGTCGTGCTATTTTTATAATACAAAAATTATCATCAATGATGTGTGGAGTTTTTAGTTTGAAATAAACCGCCGAACATATATAGAACTAATTTTCTACTAATTTCGTTGAAATCTACTAGATGGCAGTCGCCTCGTTAAAAATAAATATTATTACAGAATGATGATATTACCGATTGTATGACACATTGTTGCTTTGCATTATGGTCCAGTTGTTAAAAGTTCTTTTAGCGGCTTTTATGTTTTTACGTTATTAAAATTGAATACTGAGCAATTTCTAATTGAATAAAAATAAAAAATGCCGCAAATCCCAGTAATTTTGGATGGTAAATTTTTTTAAATTGTATCGGAAGCTGATAATCCTGAAAAAGATACTGTTAGAGCAGAATGCCAAATGTGCACTAAAAGAAGCATTATTAGCGGTTTCAAATCGGCCACTGGCAATTTTTATAAACATTTAAGGGTAAGTTAATTAAGAATAATAAAACAGGTAATGTTAATATTCTATTTTCCTTAGCGTAAACATCCTTCTTCATTAAAAGAATTTGAAAAGTATTAAAAACAACATTGTGCATCAAATTACAAATTTTCTGATAGTAGAGGGAGATAGCCGGTTCTGGACCCACACCTCCACACCTCTAGTATGCAACCCATCTTACATGTAAGCACTATTATATCACATGGGTTATACAGTGAGCTCAGTGTAATACTGTACATCAAAAACACCTTGTAGTGGCGGTTGTTATAGACACTGCGGTTAATGTACTGAATAATTTAAAACTGAACATAGCAAATTTAGTTAAAGTTGCTGTGGTTATTTCTTTTTAAAATAGTGTTTAAACGCTATTGGGGTTTTAATATCATAGAGAATAATTTAAAAGTTGTACATAGCAAAAGTACACTATTGTATGTGATGTATTTTTTAACTTTTTGCTAAACAAAACATACAAATTATTATTATTTATGTTTTACACTAATAACACGTAATAACTATATAAAAAAGTTTAACAATTAAATTTTCGAAATAACAATTAACAAATTAACATTAAGATTAAAATCAAACTGACAGAATAAAATTGACAAAATCGGGGGTCAGAGCGCCTACGACGCGCGATAATTTAATTATAAAATATTGATTAAAATATGATTAAAAAATCATTTTCGATTCACCATGTTTGAGATGCCAGATTAACGCAGTTAATTTAAAAAAATTCCCAACTCTGAAAAAGGGCTGGGCGGGAGGGGAAAAAATAGTTTTTTTGACGATCATCCCAATCAGACAAAAACCATACAAAAGCCTCTAATATTAAAATAATTCTGTATTTCAGAAACCATAAAAGTAGGAACCATAATTTTGCTTCTCTCGTTGCCCCTAGCTTATATCTAGGTCGCCGCGTAAATTTGATCGTTCCCGAGATCAATTGGCGTTTTAATATAGTAGGATTTTAGTAATTTAAGATATGCACAGCCTTATAGTATGCTCACTGTATATCTATCACTATCATACAAAAATAAAATACAATTTATTTTATTAGAATAATATTCATTTATTAGAAAAGAATGTATTACAATTATGTGGTACAATATTTATTAGAATAAAAAATGTATTACAATTACAATTATGTGAATGTTTCGCTATTAACTATAATATCATATAAACACGTAAATGTTTAAAGCATATAAAGGACTTCTTCTGTAAGTTACGTTGATGTAGACTGTAGAACGAACGTTTGATGAAAGGATGCGCTGATCGATAGTTGAATATATTATTTGAGCGAGGAGTAAAGCTTTTGGAAGTGTAGACACTGCGTCACAGTTGAAACAGATCATGGGAGAGTCTGTAAATATACAAAAAAAGGGTTATAATTAAAACAGGAACCATCTAGTTTAGCAGGTTAGATTAATAGACAATGAAATTGTATAGAGAAACTAGTTTTGTTAGACTTGAATACGAGTACACTATACCAAAACTCCACCCTGCTAAATGAATGTGAGGGAAAATAAGTTACATACCTCAATTGAATAGCATAGCCAATAGCCAACGTGTAAGTGCTTGAAGGTCTTATACTCCTTGAAGCTTATAATGCCCCCAAGTCTTATGCCCGATTTCACCAACGAGGTTCAAACGAGGGGTTAGCCAGCACTGACTCGCGATTTAATTCCGGATTCAATCCGTTCTCCGTTTCACCAAAATAATCCCGGTGTCAAACACGATGGATTAATGAATCCTGCACTGGCTGTAGTGTAAGGGAATGATTTTGGTGCACGAAGGAAATTCTCTAAAAAACTAGTAACTTCTACGCTTTAACAGTTGCCAAACTTTAAACACCAAACACGTGTGAAGTATTTATTTAGGTTATGTTGTTGTTGTTGGATGTTATCTAATTGCGGTTTTAGAATGCGGTTGGGAAACTGTACCTCATTTTAAATGCTATATCATCATACATATCCATTAGGTTGCCTCGGATTCTTAGTTGTCTTTCTTGTGGCAACATTTCATTTAAATTATTAATAAAGTTGTTGTCGGAGGTTAAATCTGAAGACTTTCTTATTACTTGAAATATACCCATCATACATAACAAAAAGATAGCAGAAACAATCTAATGTACAATATATTCTAAACGAAAATAATATATCTTCGAGAACTTGTACCCTTTTATTTTTTCATATTAATACAAATGATTTAATGAAATAAAAAATTATTTTCAAATGCAACGGCTCGCATAATCAACATTAGGCTTTTTCAAATCAAAAATTTATTAATAATAAAAACATTTTTATAATTGACTGTAATACAAACAGACGTAAGGATTAAATAAGTGAAAGCATGGAAATTCAATAAGCCTTCACAATAATAAACAAATTAAGCTACTTTTTAAGAAATTTTTGAAAATTTTTACTTATAATAATAATAATAATAATAATAATTACTACAACCCATAACCTAAACCAAGGCCCCAGAAGCTATAAGCTTGTGCGGGAGGGAGGGGGCGATTATTATTATTATGTAGGCCCAATGTGCGGCTGCAGCCGACTTATAGATGGAACAGCGCAAATCACACATTTGTGTTACAGCTAAGGGAAACTGCAGAAAACCTTAACCAGATCTGCCAGCGCCGGGAGTCGAACCCGGGCCGCTTGGGTGAAAGTCCGGCACGCCAGACATTACACTACCAAGGCTGTTTATTATGTATTAATATAAAAAAATAAAAGGCTGCAAGTCCTGGAAGATTTATTATTTTCGTTTAGGATATATTTTATGTCTACAAATAATCAGATGTATAATAATCCAAAGTACTATTTTATTTACTAAACTGTCGTAACCTTTTTTTGTCTAAAGAGAGTGTTATTCAAATAATCCATCAAAATCCTAGAGTTGAACACTGATCAGAGTGTTAACACCAACTTCAGTTTGATCCACGATGGTGAAATGCAATGCAGGTGTTAACACTGGGATTAAACCTGGTGTCAGTGTCAATCCACGTTGGTGAAATTGGGCATTAGTGTCACCGCTACCATTAGGTATAATATATCGTTTATCATCTTTCCATGATAGTGCCACCTTGTTTTTTAATTCGGTATAAATCTGATTGTATGACCGAAAGGATTGCACTTGTTTATAAATATCCATATTATGTAATGCTGCATTTCTATAGTCTTCTAAAGTTAGTTCTTTTTTTATTACATCCTTCTGGATACCTTTAGCTGTTTTGGTAAGACCACAGTCAGCATTTACAACGTAAGCCTTCGCTCCAGTTCCCACAAACTCCCGAATAATTTTTCCTCCATATTCGTCTTTCATTCTACCAATTACAGATTCATTCTTCAGGATTCCAAATTAATTACCCTCCGCAAAGTTTGATGTGTCGTACTTGTCTAAAGCATTCTTCATATCCTCGTAAAAGTCATCTGTATCAGTATGTAGAATTAAGGAATCCGTGTCTGTGTACACCAAACAGGTTCTATTTCCATATAATCGCTTAATAAAGTTATAATAAAACTCATACATGATATGTTTAGCCAGATCTAACACACAAAAGCCAATATATATCGGCTTATCGTAAGTAACTTTTAATCTTTCCATATGAATAGCTACCAAATTTTCTCTAAAGATAGCACAGTCTTTAAATTGAGGTTTTGCAATCATCGTCTCGGCTCCTAGTCTTCTTCCTTTGTTTTCCCAATGTGTGACAAGATAAATACTTGATCTATTATCTGTTTTCCAATGTTTTGCCGAAGACGGAATTGTTCATAAGTTTATAAAACATTTTCCCGAACTCGCTCTCATCAGCATTTCGCATATTTGTGTTTAGATCAATATATTTCTTTAACCATGGGGATTGTTTAAAAGATAAAATACGATGGATCTTTGTAGGTTTTAAACCTTATGTTATACACTGTTGTAGATTTCGGTAGTGAATTACGTATTTGGTCTTGTCAAATAAGTTGGGAATTAGTTTTGAGTGCTTCGAGTTTTGTGGTGTGATGTTTTCTGGACAGAAGGGAAAAAATGTATCCAGTTTCAGACTTTTTTGGAATTTTTAACACATCGAAATTTCCAATTTCAGTATCCGTCAACCATGTAAATCCTGAATGTGGTAAATATTCAGACATTGCAGCACCATACAGATTATTAGCATCTAAGTAATTTATAAAAGATGAGGGCTTTGATCTATCATATTCGGGCATATATTTGTTATTAGCTTGGGCACTTCTTTTACTGCATTGGCTGACATCGCCTCTACTTTTTTAATAAAGTGAATCATGTCGATGTCTGTTAATAATTCTAGATCTGCTTCTGTATATTTAAGCATTGCAGACCATGACAGACCTGGTGCTGTGAAGAAATTATAGCTGGGTCTAAATGATGTATTTTTTGACAAATACATCTGAAAGCTTCAAATAGATCCGCTAATAGTAGCACATCACTTTTCAAATATATATCCGAATAGTCTCCAAAAGTCTTACACTGGAAAGTATTCCATACAATTGTAGCTCTGTTATAATCCCCATCTGATACGTTTTTGTTCCTTAATTTATCAAAGAATTCTTTACGCGTTGGTATTTTGTTATAGTTTAGCTTATCGAAAGACTACAAATGAATACGGAAAAACGCCTTTTTCTCATGAGATTGAACTTATCGTTTTCTGGAAAATACTTCATAGTAATCTGACATTGATCGTCTGTTAGATTTTTTGACAATTTCTCCAGTCCTAGGGGCATAAAGCGAAATGAGTCCAAAAATCTTATTTTGGAATATTTGTTTTCCAACTTTCCTAACGTGCTAACTACTGTGTCAACGTGTACGTGTTTTGAAAACGAAATATATTTTTCTTTGTTCACATCGATTTTACCTTCGTCGACACTTAATGATTTTATAAAGAGGTGAGCATCATAATTCGATAAATTGTGGAAAAATACCGGTATAAAATTCGGATTTTTGAAATTTAAATTACATGTACGATGTGAAGGTCCACGGTGTAACCGTGTTAAATGATCATGATCATGTACCCTCTCCTCACCATCATGGAAAGGATTTCACATATATGACAATAGCTAGCAGTTATGTGAATCGATAAATTGATTCGTTTATATTCGTTAAATTTATCGTTTTCAGTGAGATCAATCATCGTTATGTTTCAGGTGGCTGTTGTAAATACGTTTGATATCATCTTCTAACCAGTTATTGAAAACTTCAGCACAGTCCTGACCGCGATAAGTGACGTATTTCGATAAAGAATCATCGTAGCTGCATTTTATGTAATAGCCGAATGAGTAGGGATGATGCATATATGTCTTTTCTGTAAACGAATTGTTGTTATCCTTCTGACAGTATTGGATAGGCTTAAGACTAGTTTCAAAATCTGCGTATATTACAAAGTGGTGTTTTAATTTATGTTCGAATGATTCAAATTTCAAAACATTCCCCGGAACCGTATTCCCAAACTTATCTATGCGAGGTTCGGTAGAAGGTAGTTTAACAGTAATGTGGTTACAATCATGTTTTTGATGTTTATTGTTTCCAGCCTTATTTTGTGGAACTCCATAATCATGAAATAAATAAAGATTATTAAAAGTTTCACAGTTTTATTAAAATATACCTGACAATAGAAAAGCAACAAATCATTAATAAAAACCCACAAATACCTAAACTGTATGGATTAGTCAAGACCCACAAACAGAATATGCCAATAAGACCAGTTGTATCATACATCAATGCACCTAATCACATTTTATCCAAAAAACTGAACCAGATTATTAACACGATAGGTTACAAATCGAAATACTCTGTTAGAAATTCATTAGAATTAGTAGATAAGCTGCAAAACATACATCTTCCACCACATTCAAAACTTGTTAGTTTTGATATTTGCAACATGTTCTCCAGAATACCACCACAAGAATGTATTCCTTTATTAGATAGTTTCTTGATCAATAGTAATATAGAATTAGTTAAAAGGTTAGAGTTAATTCAATTATTTGACCTTTGTATAAGTCAAAATTATTTCACTTTTAATAACATAATTTATTTACAAAAGGATGGTTTACCTATGGGTAATTCTCTAAGTCCTCTATTAGCTAACATATTTATGGACAAGTTTGAAGATCGAATATTTGAATTAAACCTCTCTAAACACATTATCTTCTGGTTTCGTTATGTTGATGACATTTTAGCTTGTTTTGACAGTTCTTTTGAGGTTATCAATGAATTTTTAATTCTTATAAACAATATCCATCCTAATATAAAATTTACACTAGAAACAGAACAAAACAGGGCTATAAACTTTCTAGACTTAAATATCAAGATTAACGCAGACAATCTTTTTGAATTTTCCATATACAGAAAACCAACACAAACAGACATAACAATACCAAATGAATCTTGTCACCACAATACACATAAAATAGCAGCATACATATCATTAGTACACAGAGCTTTAACTATTTCACTAACAAAATCAGATTTTAGCAAAGAGATATCAACCATTAAACAACTAGCACATGCAAATCATTATAATCCGAACATGATTGACACTTTAATTAAACAAAAAGATTATAGGTTAGCTATCAAAAGAATATATCCCATTGACAATCAAACAGAAGACACAAATTACATATCTATACCATATTTTGGCAAAATATCAGAAAAAATTGCACATATACTAAGAAAAACCAACAATTATAAAATAACATTTAAAACCAACACTAACACTTTTTCATTTTTATTTAATGCTAAAGACAGAACACATGATATCATGAAATCGGGCATTTACCGTTTAAATTGTTCTTTTTGTAGTTCGGTATATATTGGACAAACACTTCGAAATTTTGACATAAGATATAAAGAACACGTACGTCATTACAAAAATAAACATCCTGAAAAATCGAATTACGCCAAACACTTTTTAGAACAAAATCACACAATGACTCCTCAAAATAATATTAAATTCCTACATTTTTGTAATAACAAACGCAAATTAGACATTTTAGAAGCCTTTGAGATATACAAACACAAACTCAGGGTACCTTTAATGAATGAACAACTTGAGCTCAGTAATTCTCCGTTACTGGAAGTATTAGATGTTTAATTATGATTTTTATTATTAATTTTTTATTATTATTATTATTATTTTATCTAGTTACCTATTTTGTATCTACCTTAGCGACGTGTTTGTTTATAATTATATTACCTTTGATAATGACAGCATAGCTGTCGAAACAATATTGTCAGGTATATTTTAATAAAACTGTGAAACTTTTAATAATCTTTATTTATTTCATGTTTTTGATGCTCAGATAATTTATGTTCAGTACTAAAAATAATTAAACACCCATCACACAGAAACTTTTTATGATATCTATTGGATAACTGTGAGCTAGTTAGTCTACTTAAGTTTTTGATTAAACAGTAATGAGAATTCCCTGCATTATCATCGATTAAGAGCAAATTTGCGTGGTCACGTCTTCTGTTTGCTGTAAAATGTAGAGGTCCCACAACTACCAAAACCATTTGAGAATTTTTATAAACTGTATTAAGCCCATAAACGTTTACTGATATATTATTTAATTCTTCAAATTTACTAATATCTTTTGATTTAATAGGGAATTCCAACCCGTTAAAATTTAATTCATTTTCGTATGTTTTATACTTCATAACACGATCGGTGTGGTCCCCTGTCGGATGCATAGCAGCAAGAATACTCCACATGAAGCACTTTTGGTCAGAATTCTGAATGTTTATTACAGCTTTCTTTTTCTGTATAGGTTCCGGAAATGGTATGTATGATGAAGCTCTCATGGGGTTGTATTTGTTGATGTTCAGTTCGATAAAAAGCAGGTTCTTTAATGCCCACCCTTTTTCTCTTTCTTGAAATTCACTTACTTTATTATCGATTTCATTCATGAAATGAATGAATGCAGCATCTAAATCCGTTGAAACATCGTAATTTTTTAATTTTGTATTAAATGATTTCACCTCTTCTAAGTCATTTGATGGTAATATAAACAGTCCGAAAAGTTCAATATTCACTTTAACTGCTGAATACTGAATCTAATGCACCACGCACACAATTTAAAGTTTTTTGTTTTAACACGTCCATGAATTCTTTCACATTCACATAAATTCGCTCATCTGTAGTAATACGATAAGTTGCTAATCGGTTTTTAAATGCTTGCTTTATCAATGCAACACCTCCTCCGATCACAATACGCGTTTTATTCTTGTGCTGTAAACTTTGGCAGTGTTGAAGTAAGAATTGTGTTGGTACATCCATCTCACTTACATCGCATCTTGAAAGATCTTTTTCGTTTCGGTGTCAGGAATGGTTGAAATAATACATCTCTTTTTAGGGTTTTCAGTTGATATCTTAGCGTCTTCTGAGGATTTTCGTTTACGCAGACCATGTTTTTCAGTTTGGTGTTTCTCGAAATGACCAAGGCTGCTGTATAGAATACCGCAAGCTTCACATAGAAGAGATACTGTACCGCAGTAACCTTTCTGATGTCTTAGCAGACTATCTTTTCTGCTGAACGCTTTATTGCACTGTTCACATGCGAACATTATCCTGGTACTTGATGACATGACCGATTGCAACGAAACACAAGAATAGAATGAGTGCGTTGATAAACTCGAAAGCTGAGCCTGACATCCTTTCGTAAGCAGAAAGTTTAGACACTGTTGTAGGTTATATTCTTGATAGAGCTAGTTCTAATAAGAACCGTTAGAGATGTTAACACTAAGACAGTCTAATTGATAATGACAAGCATCGAACCGTAGAGCTCGTTATATAATCTTTGCACGTACCGGCAAGAGAACGGCCTGAAATGTGTTACCGTTGAACGGCTCGTAGTTATTCAGAGTTACCAAATAAAGCTATTAAGAGGAAAGAAAGGTTAACGCAATAATACGGCAGTATTATAACACAAAATACAGTCATATATTCATCCAAATATATACAATAACAAAATATGATAGTGGTTATGGCAAAAATCGGAAAAATAATGAGACAGAGTGTCCCGCGAGAAGCGCTTATATGTTAGGATGTCGGTTCCTCCTCCAGGCTGGTGCTGCATCGTGGTTGGTCGGCCGGATTCTCCAATTGCAGGCTGCTGGCGTTCTGGAGCTGGTGGATGGTGATGACAATGATAAAAAAGATGTTAGATAAAACCCAAGAATTTGCGCTATTTTTCTATAAGAATCAATGTAAATTTGCTTAATTTACTAGGTCTAGACACATTTTTCCATTAATATAGACGTAAATGGAAACACAACACAAACCATTATTCTGATAGATATGCAGTTGTGCTAGATATTTTTTGAAACCAAAATATTAATCTGTTCGTTATAAAGTATTCTAGATCGAGATACGCAATCATTATCATAATTATCATGTAGCATCAAACCTAACCCTCATATTGATAGACCCTATGGAAGGTATACGATGTCAGGGGAACTATGGCATTAGAGCACCCACTCAGAAAAATCTAAACGTCAATATAAGGAAAAGGTTTAACACAGAGTTTTCCAAGACTAAATAATTACATGATCATTGCGCATGCGCGACTTCGATTATGTATAGTCAAATATCCCAATTCATTATAATGTTCCTACGCTAATGATGTATCCACAGGAAAACACGCTAACCACGTCTTCAATTGCATATGTAAATCAAGCGGTCTAGCTGATTAACGTTTATTTATTCATCATTATTAACCAACGAGATCGAGAAATTAAAACCAACCAGCAATCATCAATACCCAACGAGGTTTGCAAGCTCGAATAACAAAAATATCTATGCTGGTTTTAACCCTTCGTAAAGGGAAGCCACAATCTCAACTCAGTATAATAACAAATTAATAAATAAAGCGTCATTGTAGTAATAATATTACACAAATGAATGATTTAATATCACATGATCATTATATGACTGAGTTTGCCCTAGGAATGACCCAGAACCAGCACGAAAAGTGTTTGTAACACCGTTTCAGAGGTGCCAAACTCAATATTTGTTACAAGAAGAGATTGATAACTTGATTCTACATTATTTAGAATATGAAATGTTGCCCATTTCTAAGGTGGAAAAAGAGTCATACAAAGCTTTAGTTGCTGGATTGTCTAAAGGTGGGAAAACACTATGTCGCAAAAATATTCGGAATAAAATGGAACATCGAAGTGAATTAATAATGAATAATTTGAAGCAGGAGTTAGAAGGAGTTGCCTATATATGCACAACTGCAGATATCTGGATCTCTAATAATAAAAGCTACTTGGGTGTAAAGTGTCATTATCTTGATGGTGATTGCAATAGAGAATCAGCTGTACTAGCATGTAAGCGAATAAAATTTTCACACACCTACAAAGAAATAGGGAATTTATTGTTTAATATCCATAACAACTTCAATTTAACAAGTAGTTCAAAAAGTGTTGGAACTATCACGGACAATGCATCAAATTTTGTTAAATCATTTAAAGTCTTCCATATACCAGATTGTATTTCAATTGGCGATCTCGATTTTTTAACTGAAATGGAAGACAATCTGATTGTTGAGCATATTCCAGACTTAAGTACATTAGAAGCTGATGATGATGGTGACATAATTCTTCCACCACATTTTCGATGTATTTCACACACTTTAAATTTAATTTCAACTAAAGATGTTGAAGTAGCCTTAATAGAAGAACAATATAAAAAAATATACAATTCAGCTATTACCAAATTAACTGCTTTGTGGAACGTTTCCCGACGTTCTACTAAAGTAGCGGATATAATTGAATCTATATGTAATACCAAATTAATTGACCCGTGTTACGTTAGCAATAAATTTCATCCATAAATTTTTTTTTTTAGTTTCCCAATTATTTTTTTAAATCCGTTAACCGCTTTATCAAACACACAGAACAAATGGAAAAACTATAAATTATCTCAATAAACTAGTAAAAAAAGCAAGTAATCTACTCAATGAACATGCTATATGTAATACTTTAATGCTCCGTAAAAGCGTCATGGAACCCATGTTTGCCAACTTCTACGGAAAATTTCTTATCACTGCCATAAAGTACACTAAATCTCCTCAAACATATGAGAAAATTACGAGGAAGTTATTTTTTGTAGCTTGGAAAAATCACTTTGAAACTGAATGACTAGACCGTTCGCGTAATACAACATGACCACAAACATTGTCTATGGATGGCGTGTTTGCCAATTTTTATGGAAGTTTTTATATCACAACCTTAAAGTACACTAAATTTCCTCAAACATATGTGAAAATTACGAGGAAGTTATTTTTTGTAACTTGGAAAAATCATTTTGAAACTGAAAGACTAGACCGTTCGCGTAATACAACATGAGCACAAACATTGTCTATGGATGGCGTGTTTGCCATTTTTTATAGCAGTTTTTTTTATCACTGCCTGAAAGTACACTAAATCTCCTCAAACATATGTGAAAATTACGAGGAAGTTATTTTTTGTAGCTTGGAAAAATCACTTTGAAACTGAATGACTAGACCGTTCGCGTAATACAACATGACCACAAACATTGTCTATGGATGGCGTGTTTGCCAATTTTTATGGAAGTTTTTATATCACAACCTTAAAGTACACTAAATTTCCTCAAACATATGTGAAAATTACGAGGAAGTTATTTTTTGTAACTTGGAAAAATCATTTTGAAACTGAATGACTAGACCGTTCGCGTAATACAACATGAGCACAAGCATTGTCTATGGATGGCGTGTTTGCCATTTTTTATGGCAGTTTTTTTATCACTGCCTGAAAGTACACTGAATCTCCTCAAACATATGTGAAAATTACGAGGAAGTTATTTTTTGTAGCTTGGAAAAATCACTTTGAAACTGAATGACTAGACCGTTCGCGTAATACAACATGACCACAAACATTGTCTATGGATGGCGTGTTTGCCATTTTTTATGGAAGTTTTTATATCACAACCTTAAGGTACACTAAATTTCCTCAAACATATGTGAAAATTACGAGGAAGTTATTTTTTGTAACTTGGAAAAATCACTTTGAAACTGAATGACTAGACCGTTCGCGTAATACAACATGAGAACAAACATTGTCTATGGATGGCGTGTTTGCCATTTTTTATGGCAGTTTTTTATCACTGCCTGAAAGTACACTAAATCTCCTCAAACATATGTGAAAATTACGAGGAAGTTATTTTTTGTAGCTTGGAAAAATCACTTTGAAACTGAATGACTAGACCGTTCGCGTAATACAACATGAGCACAAACATTGTCTATGGATGGCGTGTTTGCCATTTTTTATAGCAGTTTTCTTATCACTGCCTGAAAGTACACTAAATTTTCTCAAACATATGTGAAAATTACAAGGAAGTTGTTTTTGTAACTTGGAAAAATCATTTTGAAACTGAATCACTAGACCGTTCGCGTAATACAACATGAGCACAAACATTGTCTATGGATAGCGTGTTTGCCATTTTTTATAGCAGTTTTCTTATCACTGCCTGAAAGTACACTAAATTTCCTCAAACATATGTGAAAATTACGAGGAAGTTATTTTTTGTAACTTGGAAAAATCATTTTGAAACTGAATGACTAGATCGTTCGCGTAATACATCATAAGCACATAATCTTTTACAAAAGGTCTTATGTCCACATTTTTGAGAGAAACATATATAGAATCGTATAATAAGTAAGAATAATTTTGCAACGTCATTAGAATCTATGCTTCGCATATGGCATTTGTGATTGCTAAACTGAAATCTTAATTAAAAACTGCCAATCTAAATTATTTTTTATACAGAAATATCGAAATTCTTGTAACGAGTTTATTATAGTAGGTGTGTCATGTTTTGAAGATATCATTTCATATTTAATTGTGTAATACCAACGTAGTACAAAAACTTCTTCGAGTGTTGATACGGTTTTCGAACTACATTTCCAGTTGCTTCAATATCTGGATATCAGGTTAGCATCACGTTGAAAGGACCTGATACTGTTATATTATGGTTAGTTGTTTAAAGGCATTTTATAGAAATTTTTGGAATTGGTGTACACTCGGGCGTGTAATCCCAATTTGATAGATAAATGCAGTTTAAACAATTTACAGTTGTCATGTCGCAGTAGTCATATACAGTGCGATTCAAAAGTATGGAATAAATTCGATAAAAGGGAAAGTATTGATTTCTGGAAAAATTCCAAAAACCCGTCAATTTTGTTTTCAAAGTCCGCACTTTTCGACATAATATTCAGATATACAGTGATATGTTGGCGACGTCATCGGCATTTTCTTAAATAGCAACAGTCCATTTTTTATTCCATATTCTGACACTTCGTCCAATTGCCAACATGGTAATGTAATAAGTTCGTTACCTTACATAAGAAATTTAAAAAATAATAATTATGAATACGGGAAAGTGCTACAGCCACCACACTTAAACGCAGCACCCTGGATATCCGAATATTATGTCAAAAAGTGCGGACTTTAAAAACAAAATTTACCTGTTTTTGGAATTTTTCCAAAAATCAATACTTTCCCTTTTATCGAATTTTTTCCTTTCTTTTGAATCGTACTTTATGTATAACAATACTTTTCTTATTATAATTGCATTGTCTAATGCAGGGGTCTCCAAATACGGTCCGCGGGCCAACACCGGCCCGCGAGAACCACCAATGCGGCCCGCGGTAGCGGGCCGTATATGCCCGGTATCCGGCCCGCCATAGTTTATTTTGATTACATTGTAAAAATAATAATCAGATGTTTTTATTTAACGACCAATTAAGAAACACAATAACTGACATACATAATGAAATTGAACATTTTAACTGTAATTAATGTTGTGTCCTCGGTGCGAAGAACATATTCAAAAACTCTCGAAAGTACTCTAATCTTTCAGACAAGCGATCACGCAGCACAACTTTTCCAGATGATGCTTAAGCTCTGCTACTCGTTACAAGATGGTGTTGTATACTTCGACTAACCAAGCATAATTGACGTTTTTGCGTAATTCCGCCGCTCTCCACAAGATGGCGCTGTACTACTGTAGCTTTGCCAATGTCCGTAGATGCAAATCTAGCTTTGAAATATACAGGTCATCGCAATGCTGCAATTTTCGGGCTTAGTAAAAGTTGCAGTGCGGCTGCTATCGAAGCTGACACGATCGTCATATGAGGCGCATGGCTTTCTAAAACGTCGAATTAACGCTTAGTACCCAACTAAAAACAAGTCGAGTTGTCGATTATTCCTGTTTTCATGTTAATTAACTTGTTCCCCCATTTTCGAGATACTGCATAGTGGAAGCGTATGAGATGACCTATGTTTCTAAGCTTGCTTAGACATTTACGGACCTTGGTAGCTTTGCCACGTGCTGCACTTAACTTCTCTCCTCTCCGCAAGATGTCACTACTATACATTAAGCATGGTCGTAACAATACATAACGCACAGCACGCGCATAGGCAGTTTCAAAATGATTTTTCCAAGTTATAAAAAATAACTTCCTCGTAATTTTCACATATGTTTGAGGAAATTTAGTGTACTTTCAGGCAGTGATAAGAAAACTGCTATAAAGAATGGCAAACACGCCATCCATAGACAATGTTTGTGCTCATGTTGTATTACGAGAACGGTCTAGTCATTCAGTTGCAAAATGATTTTTCCAAGTTACAAAAAATAACTTCCTCGTAATTTTCACATATGTTTGAGGAAATTTAGTGTACTTTCAGACAGTGATAAAAAAACTGCCATAAAAAATGGCAAACACGCCATCCATAGACAATGTTTGTGCTCATGTTGTATTACGCGAACGATCTAGTCATTCAGTTTCAAAATGATTTTTCCAAGTTACAAAAAATAACTTCCTCGTAATTTTCACATATGTTTGAGGAAATTTAGTGTACTTTCAGGCAGTGATAAGAAAACTGCTATAAAAAATGGCAAACACGCCATCCATAGACAATGTTTGTGCTCATGTTGTATTACGAGGACGGTCTAGTCATTCAGTTTCAAAATGATTCTTCCAAGTTACAAAAAATAACTTCCTCGTAATTTTCACATATGTTTGAAGAAATTTAGTGTACTTTCAGGCAGTGATAAGAAAACTGCTATAAAAAATGGCAAACACGCCATCCATAGACAATGTTTGTGCTCATGTTGTATTACGAGGACGGTCTAGTCATTCAGTTTCAAAATGATTCTTCCAAGTTACAAAAAATAACTTCCTCGTAATTTTCACATATGTTGGAGGAAATTTAGTGTACTTTCAGGCAGTGATAAAGCCATCCATAGACAATGTTTGTGCTCATGTTGTATTACGCGAACGGTCTAGTCATTCAGTTTCAAAATAATTTTTCCAAGTTACAAAAAATAACTTCCTCGTAATTTTCACATACGTTTGAGGAAATTTAGTGTACTTTCAGGCAGTGATAAGAAAACTGCTATAAAAAATGGCAAACACGCCATCCATAGACAATGTTTGTGCTCATGTTGTATTACGAGGACGGTCTAGTCATTCAGTTTCAAAATGATTCTTCCAAGTTACAAAAAATAAGTTCCTCGTAATTTTCACATACGTTTGAGGAAATTTAGTGTACATTCAGGCAGTGATAAGAAAACTGCTATAAAAAATGGCAAACACGCCATCCATAGACAATGTTTGTGCTCATGTTGTATTACGCGAACTGTCTAGTCATTCAGTTTCAAAATGATTTTTCCAAGTTACAAAAAATAAATTCCTCGTAATTTTCACATATGTTTGAGGAAATTTAGTGTACTTTCAGGCAGTGATAAGAAAACTGCTATAAAAAATGGCAAACACGCCATCCATAGACAATGTTTGTGCTCATGTTGTATTACGCGAACTGTCTAGTCATTCAGTTTCAAAATGATTCTTCCAAGTTACAAAAAATAACTTCCTCGTAATTTTCACATATGTTGGAGGAAATTTAGTGTACTTTCAGGCAGTGATAAAGCCATCCATAGACAATGTTTGTGCTCATGTTGTATTACGCGAACGGTCTAGTCATTCAGTTTCAAAATGATTTTTCCAAGTTACAAAAAATAACTTCCTCGTAATTTTCACATACGTTTGAGGAAATTTAGTGTACATTCAGGCAGTGATAAGAAAACTGCTATAAAAAATGGCAAACACGCCATCCATAGACAATGTTTGTGCTCATGTTGTATTACGCGAACTGTCTAGTCATTCAGTTTCAAAATGATTTTTCCAAGTTACAAAAAATAACTTCCTCGTAATTTTCACATATGTTTGAGGAAATTTAGTGTACTTTCAGGCAGTGATAAGAAAACTGCTATAAAAAATGGCAAACACGCCATCCATAGACAATGTTTGTGCTCATGTTGTATTACGAGGACGGTCTAGTCATTCAGTTTCAAAATGATTCTTCCAAGTTACAAAAAATAACTTCCTCGTAATTTTCACATACGTTTGAGGAAATTTAGTGTACTTTCAGGCAGTGATAAGAAAACTGTTATAAAAAATGGCAAACACGCCATCCATAGACAATGTTTGTGCTCATGTTGTATTACGAGGACGGTCTAGTCATTCAGTTTCAAAATGATTCTTCCAAGTTACAAAAAATAACTTCCTCGTAATTTTCACATATGTTTGAGGAAATTTAGTGTACTTTCAGGCAGTGATAAGAAAACTGCTATAAAAAATGGCAAACACGCCATCCATAGACAATGTTTGTGCTCATGTTGTATTACGAGGACGGTCTAGTCATTCAGTTTCAAAATGACTCTTCCAAGTTACAAAAAATAACTTCCTCGTAATTTTCACATATGTTTGAGGAAATTTAGTGTACTTTCAGGCAGTGATAAAAAAAACTGCTATAAAAAATGGCAAACACGCCATCCATAGACAATGTTTGTGCTCATGTTGTATTACGAGGACGGTCTAGTCATTCAGTTTCAAAATGATTCTTCCAAGTTACAAAAAATAACTTCCTCGTAATTTTCACATATGTTTGAGGAAATTTAGTGTACTTTCAGGCAGTGATAAGAAAACTGCTATAAAGAATGGCAAACACGCCATCCATAGACAATGTTTGTGCTCATGTTGTATTACGAGGACGGTCTAGTCATTCAGTTTCAAAATGATTCTTCCAAGTTACAAAAAATAACTTCCTCGTAATTTTCACATATGTTTGAGGAAATTTAGTGTACTTTCAGGCAGTGATAAGAAAACTGCTATAAAGAATGGCAAACACGCCATCCATAGACAATGTTTGTGCTCATGTTGTATTACGAGGATGGTCTAGTCATTCAGTTTCAAAATGATTCTTCCAAGTTACAAAAAATAACTTCCTCGTAATTTTCACATATGTTGGAGGAAATTTAGTGTACTTTCAGGCAGTGATAAAGCCATCCATAGACAATGTTTGTGCTCATGTTGTATTACGCGAACGGTCTAGTCATTCAGTTTCAAAATGATTCTTCCAAGTTACAAAAAATAACTTCCTCGTAATTTTCACATACGTTTGAGGAAATTTAGTGTACTTTCAGGCAGTGATAAGAAAACTGCTATAAAAAATGGCAAACACGCCATCCATAGACAATGTTTGTGCTCATGTTGTATTACGAGGACGGTCTAGTCATTCAGTTTCAAAATGATTCTTCCAAGTTACAAAAAATAAGTTCCTCGTAATTTTCACATATGTTTGAGGAAATTTAGTGTACTTTCAGGCAGTGATAAGAAAACTGCTATAAAAAATGGCAAACACGCCATCCATAGACAATGTTTGTGCTCATGTTGTATTACGAGGACGGTCTAGTCATTCAGTTTCAAAATGACTCTTCCAAGTTACAAAAAATAACTTCCTCGTAATTTTCACATATGTTTGAGGAAATTTAGTGTACTTTCAGGCAGTGATAAAAAAAACTGCTATAAAAAATGGCAAACACGCCATCCATAGACAATGTTTGTGCTCATGTTGTATTACGAGGACGGTCTAGTCATTCAGTTTCAAAATGATTCTTCCAAGTTACAAAAAATAACTTCCTCGTAATTTTCACATATGTTTGAGGAAATTTAGTGTACTTTCAGGCAGTGATAAGAAAACTGCTATAAAGAATGGCAAACACGCCATCCATAGACAATGTTTGTGCTCATGTTGTATTACGAGGACGGTCTAGTCATTCAGTTTCAAAATGATTCTTCCAAGTTACAAAAAATAACTTCCTCGTAATTTTCACATATGTTTGAGGAAATTTAGTGTACTTTCAGGCAGTGATAAGAAAACTGCTATAAAGAATGGCAAACACGCCATCCATAGACAATGTTTGTGCTCATGTTGTATTACGAGGATGGTCTAGTCATTCAGTTTCAAAATGATTCTTCCAAGTTACAAAAAATAACTTCCTCGTAATTTTCACATATGTTGGAGGAAATTTAGTGTACTTTCAGGCAGTGATAAAGCCATCCATAGACAATGTTTGTGCTCATGTTGTATTACGCGAACGGTCTAGTCATTCAGTTTCAAAATGATTCTTCCAAGTTACAAAAAATAACTTCCTCGTAATTTTCACATACGTTTGAGGAAATTTAGTGTACTTTCAGGCAGTGATAAGAAAACTGCTATAAAAAATGGCAAACACGCCATCCATAGACAATGTTTGTGCTCATGTTGTATTACGAGGACGGTCTAGTCATTCAGTTTCAAAATGATTCTTCCAAGTTACAAAAAATAAGTTCCTCGTAATTTTCACATATGTTTGAGGAAATTTAGTGTACTTTCAGGCAGTGATAAGAAAACTGCTATAAAAAATGGCAAACACGCCATCCATAGACAATGTTTGTGCTCATGTTGTATTACGAGGACGGTCTAGTCATTCAGTTTCAAAATGATTCTTCCAAGTTACAAAAAATAACTTCCTCGTAATTTTCACATATGTTTGAGGAAATTTAGTGTACTTTCAGGCAGTGATAAGAAAACTGCTATAAAAAATGGCAAACACGCCATCCATAGACAATGTTTGTGCTCATGTTGTATTACGCGAACTGTCTAGTCATTCAGTTTCAAAATGATTTTTCCAAGTTACAAAAAATAACTTCCTCGTAATTTTCACATATGTTTAAGGAAATTTAGTGTACTTTCAGGCAGTGATAAGAAAACTGCTATAAAAAATGGCAAACACGCCATCCATAGACAATGTTTGTGCTCATGTTGTATTACGAGGACGGTCTAGTCATTCAGTTTCAAAATGATTCTTCCAAGTTACAAAAAATAACTTCCTCGTAATTTTCACATATGTTTGAGGAAATTTAGTGTACTTTCAGGCAGTGATAAGAAAACTGCTATAAAAAATGGCAAACACGCCATCCATAGACAATGTTTGTGCTCATGTTGTATTACGAGGACGGTCTAGTCATTCAGTTTCAAAATGATTCTTCCAAGTTACAAAAAATAACTTCCTCGTAATTTTCACATATGTTTGAGGAAATTTAGTGTACTTTCAGGCAGTGATAAGAAAACTGCTATAAAAAATGGCAAACACGCCATCCATAGACAATGTTTGTGCTCATGTTGTATTACGAGGACGGTCTAGTCATTCAGTTTCAAAATGATTCTTCCAAGTTACAAAAAATAACTTCCTCGTAATTTTCACATATGTTTGAGGAAATTTAGTGTACTTTCAGGCAGTGATAAGAAAACTGCTATAAAGAATGGCAAACACGCCATCCATAGACAATGTTTGTGCTCATGTTGTATTACGAGGACGGTCTAGTCATTCAGTTTCAAAATGATTTTTCCAAGTTACAAAAAATAACTTCCTCGTAATTTTCACATATGTTTAAGGAAATTTAGTGTACTTTCAGGCAGTGATAAGAAAACTGCTATAAAAAATGGCAAACACGCCATCCATAGACAATGTTTGTGCTCATGTTGTATTACGAGGACGGTCTAGTCATTCAGTTTCAAAATGATTCTTCCAAGTTACAAAAAATAACTTCCTCGTAATTTTCACATATGTTTGAGGAAATTTAGTGTACTTTCAGGCAGTGATAAGAAAACTGCTATAAAAAATGGCAAACACGCCATCCATAGACAATGTTTGTGCTCATGTTGTATTACGAGGACGGTCTAGTCATTCAGTTTCAAAATGATTCTTCCAAGTTACAAAAAATAACTTCCTCGTAATTTTCACATATGTTTGAGGAAATTTAGTGTACTTTCAGGCAGTGATAAGAAAACTGCTATAAAAAATGGCAAACACGCCATCCATAGACAATGTTTGTGCTCATGTTGTATTACGAGGACGGTCTAGTCATTCAGTTTCAAAATGATTCTTCCAAGTTACAAAAAATAACTTCCTCGTAATTTTCACATATGTTTGAGGAAATTTAGTGTACTTTCAGGCAGTGATAAGAAAACTGCTATAAAGAATGGCAAACACGCCATCCATAGACAATGTTTGTGCTCATGTTGTATTACGAGGACGGTCTAGTCATTCAGTTTCAAAATGATTCTTCCAAGTTACAAAAAATAACTTCCTCGTAATTTTCACATATGTTTGAGGAAATATAGTGTACTTTCAGGCAGTGATAAGAAAACTGCTATAAAGAATGGCAAACACGCCATCCATAGACAATGTTTGTGCTCATGTTGTATTACGAGGACGGTCTAGTCATTCAGTTTCAAAATGATTCTTCCAAGTTACAAAAAATAACTTCCTCGTAATTTTCACATATGTTGGAGGAAATTTAGTGTACTTTCAGGCAGTGATAAAGCCATCCATAGACAATGTTTGTGCTCATGTTGTATTACGCGAACGGTCTAGTCATTCAGTTTCAAAATGATTCTTCCAAGTTACAAAAAATAAGTTCCTCGTAATTTTCACATATGTTTGAGGAAATTTAGTGTACTTTCAGGCAGTGATAAGAAAACTGCTATAAAAAATGGCAAACACGCCATCCATAGACAATGTTTGTGCTCATGTTGTATTACGAGGACGGTCTAGTCATTCAGTTTCAAAATGATTCTTCCAAGTTACAAAAAATAACTTCCTCGGAATTTTCACATATGTTTGAGGAAATTTAGTGTACTTTCAGGCAGTGATAAGAAAACTGCTATAAAAAATGGCAAACACGCCATCCATAGACAATGTTTGTGCTCATGTTGTATTACGCGAACTGTCTAGTCATTCAGTTTCAAAATGATTTTTCCAAGTTACAAAAAATAAATTCCTCGTAATTTTCACATATGTTTGAGGAAATTTAGTGTACTTTCAGGCAGTGATAAGAAAACTGCTATAAAAAATGGCAAACACGCCATCCATAGACAATGTTTGTGCTCATGTTGTATTACGAGGACGGTCTAGTCATTCAGTTTCAAAATGATTCTTCCAAGTTACAAAAAATAACTTCCTCGTAATTTTCACATATGTTTGAGGAAATTTAGTGTACTTTCAGGCAGTGATAAGAAAACTGCTATAAAAAATGGCAAACACGCCATCCATAGACAATGTTTGTGCTCATGTTGTATTACGAGGACGGTCTAGTCATTCAGTTTCAAAATGATTCTTCCAAGTTACAAAAAATAACTTCCTCGTAATTTTCACATATGTTTGAGGAAATTTAGTGTACTTTCAGGCAGTGATAAGAAAACTGCTATAAAAAATGGCAAACACGCCATCCATAGACAATGTTTGTGCTCATGTTGTATTACGAGGACGGTCTAGTCATTCAGTTTCAAAATGATTCTTCCAAGTTACAAAAAATAACTTCCTCGTTATTTTCACATATGTTGGAGGAAATTTAGTGTACTTTCAGGCAGTGATAAAGCCATCCATAGACAATGTTTGTGCTCATGTTGTATTACGCGAACGGTCTAGTCATTCAGTTTCAAAATGATTTTTCCAAGTTACAAAAAATAACTTCCTCGTAATTTTCACATACGTTTGAGGAAATTTAGTGTACTTTCAGGCAGTGATAAGAAAACTGCTATAAAAAATGGCAAACACGCCATCCATAGACAATGTTTGTGCTCATGTTGTATTACGAGAACGGTCTAGTCATTCAGTTGCAAAATGATTTTTCCAAGTTACAAAAAATAACTTCCTCGTAATTTTCACATATGTTTGAGGAAATTTAGTGTACTTTCAGGCAGTGATAAAAAAACTGCCATAAAAAATGGCAAACACGCCATCCATAGACAATGTTTGTGCTCATGTTGTATTACGAGGACGGTCTAGTCATTCAGTTTCAAAATGATTCTTCCAAGTTACAAAAAATAACTTCCTCGTAATTTTCACATATGTTTGAGGAAATTTAGTGTACTTTCAGGCAGTGATAAGAAAACTGCTATAAAAAATGGCAAACACGCCATCCATAGACAATGTTTGTGCTCATGTTGTATTACGAGGACGGTCTAGTCATTCAGTTTCAAAATGATTCTTCCAAGTTACAAAAAATAACTTCCTCGTAATTTTCACATATGTTTGAGGAAATTTAGTGTACTTTCAGGCAGTGATAAGAAAACTGCTATAAAGAATGGCAAACACGCCATCCATAGACAATGTTTGTGCTCATGTTGTATTACGAGGACGGTCTAGTCATTCAGTTTCAAAATGATTCTTCCAAGTTACAAAAAATAACTTCCTCGTAATTTTCACATATGTTTGAGGAAATTTAGTGTACTTTCAGGCAGTGATAAGAAAACTGCTATAAAGAATGGCAAACACGCCATCCATAGACAATGTTTGTGCTCATGTTGTATTACGAGGACGGTCTAGTCATTCAGTTTCAAAATGATTCTTCCAAGTTACAAAAAATAACTTCCTCGTAATTTTCACATATGTTTGAGGAAATTTAGTGTACTTTCAGGCAGTGATAAGAAAACTGCTATAAAGAATGGCAAACACGCCATCCATAGACAATGTTTGTGCTCATGTTGTATTACGAGGACGGTCTAGTCATTCAGTTTCAAAATGATTCTTCCAAGTTACAAAAAATAACTTCCTCGTAATTTTCACATATGTTTGAGGAAATTTAGTGTACTTTCAGGCAGTGATAAGAAAACTGCTATAAAGAATGGCAAACACGCCATCCATAGACAATGTTTGTGCTCATGTTGTATTACGAGGACGGTCTAGTCATTCAGTTTCAAAATGATTCTTCCAAGTTACAAAAAATAACTTCCTCGTAATTTTCACATATGTTGGAGGAAATTTAGTGTACTTTCAGGCAGTGATAAAGCCATCCATAGACAATGTTTGTGCTCATGTTGTATTACGCGAACGGTCTAGTCATTCAGTTTCAAAATGATTCTTCCAAGTTACAAAAAATAAGTTCCTCGTAATTTTCACATATGTTTGAGGAAATTTAGTGTACTTTCAGGCAGTGATAAGAAAACTGCTATAAAGAATGGCAAACACGCCATCCATAGACAATGTTTGTGCTCATGTTGTATTACGAGGACGGTCTAGTCATTCAGTTTCAAAATGATTCTTCCAAGTTACAAAAAATAACTTCCTCGGAATTTTCACATATGTTTGAGGAAATTTAGTGTACTTTCAGGCAGTGATAAGAAAACTGCTATAAAAAATGGCAAACACGCCATCCATAGACAATGTTTGTGCTCATGTTGTATTACGCGAACTGTCTAGTCATTCAGTTTCAAAATGATTTTTCCAAGTTACAAAAAATAAATTCCTCGTAATTTTCACATATGTTTGAGGAAATTTAGTGTACTTTCAGGCAGTGATAAGAAAACTGCTATAAAAAATGGCAAACACGCCATCCATAGACAATGTTTGTGCTCATGTTGTATTACGAGGACGGTCTAGTCATTCAGTTTCAAAATGATTCTTCCAAGTTACAAAAAATAACTTCCTCGTAATTTTCACATATGTTTGAGGAAATTTAGTGTACTTTCAGGCAGTGATAAGAAAACTGCTATAAAAAATGGCAAACACGCCATCCATAGACAATGTTTGTGCTCATGTTGTATTACGAGGACGGTCTAGTCATTCAGTTTCAAAATGATTCTTCCAAGTTACAAAAAATAACTTCCTCGTAATTTTCACATATGTTTGAGGAAATTTAGTGTACTTTCAGGCAGTGATAAGAAAACTGCTATAAAAAATGGCAAACACGCCATCCATAGACAATGTTTGTGCTCATGTTGTATTACGAGGACGGTCTAGTCATTCAGTTTCAAAATGATTCTTCCAAGTTACAAAAAATAACTTCCTCGTAATTTTCACATATGTTGGAGGAAATTTAGTGTACTTTCAGGCAGTGATAAAGCCATCCATAGACAATGTTTGTGCTCATGTTGTATTACGCGAACGGTCTAGTCATTCAGTTTCAAAATGATTTTTCCAAGTTACAAAAAATAACTTCCTCGTAATTTTCACATACGTTTGAGGAAATTTAGTGTACTTTCAGGCAGTGATAAGAAAACTGCTATAAAAAATGGCAAACACGCCATCCATAGACAATGTTTGTGCTCATGTTGTATTACGAGAACGGTCTAGTCATTCAGTTGCAAAATGATTTTTCCAAGTTACAAAAAATAACTTCCTCGTAATTTTCACATATGTTTGAGGAAATTTAGTGTACTTTCAGGCAGTGATAAAAAAACTGCCATAAAAAATGGCAAACACGCCATCCATAGACAATGTTTGTGCTCATGTTGTATTACGAGAACGGTCTAGTCATTCAGTTTCAAAATGATTTTTCCAAGTTACAAAAAATAACTTCCGCGTAATTTTTACATATGTTTGAGGAGATTTAGTGTACTTTCAGGCAGTGGTAAGAAATTTTCCATAGAAGTTGGCAAACATGGTTCCCATAACGCTTTTACGGGGTATTATAGTATTACGTATAGCATGTTCCTTGAGTACGTTACTTGCTTTTTTTACTAGTTTATTGAGATAATTTATAGTTTTTCCGTTTGTTCTGTGTGTTTGATAAAGCGGTTAACGGATTTTTGTAAAAAAAATTGGGAAACTAAAAAAAAAAATTTATGGATGAAAATTGCTAACGTAACACGGGTAATTAATTGTTCCATGCCCAACCCGTTGGAATTCATTCTATGATAGTATTCTAAAAACCTTATCTATTAAAGGTCATTTAGGGGAAATATGTGAAAAACTGGAAATTACCAAACTGAAAAATATCGAGTTAGAATTTTTAAGGAAATACATTTTGGTTATGAAAAGCTTGGCAGAAGTAACAGACATTCTACAAGGAGAAAATAGCTGTTATTTAGGCTACGTGCTGCCTACATTATTGCAAGTGAAGACACATCTAATGCAAATTACCAATTTGCTTTATTGTAATTCGCTAAAAAATGCAATTTTAAATGGAATGAATACACGATTTGAAGCAATTTTTGATTTTAATAGTAGTACAGCTAAACCTTATTTGCTTGCTACAATTTCACACCCTAAATTTAAATTGAAATGGATTTCAGACCCTCAGCTGATTAACAAGTGTAAATTACTATTTCTTGCTGAATTGGAACAGTTAAATACCAATACTGAGAGTAGTGAAGATTCTACAGAGGACGATGGCTTTTTTTAAATTTTAGGAAGTCCAGATACAGCACAAGGTAATTTATCATCTACAATATCTGTGGAAGTTGAAGCAATGACTTTTTTCCAAGATAAAAGTAAGGACATTAAATCTGTACTGCAATATAAGAGTACAGTCAGTGTTTCGTAAATACAATACGATTCTACCCTCATCTGCTGCAGTTGAACGGCTGTTCAGTACCGCAGGCTGTCTTTTAACACCCAGAAGAAATAAAATGACAAATGCTACGTTTGAAATGCATCTGATTTAAAAAAATAAACAGTTTTTTAAATAAGAAGCTTTGTAACTTGTAACCTTGTAAATGTGACACTGGTGTCAAATAGAAGGTTTTAAAGAATTTGAAAAATGTAATGTAAAAATGTTATTACTGAATATATGCAAATCATTCTTAATTACATGTAATAGTTATTTATTATTTATGTAATAAGTCTAGAATGTATATTTGACTGGACTTATAGATAAGTACCACGACAAACCCTAGGAGAGTCCCCTAAGCCTATATGAGTACAGTAAAAGCACTTTACGGGCTGCGCTTGTTACATACCTCTATTTTTTCGGCAACAGTCAATTTGCAAACTGTCTAAGTAAGAAATATCTAATGAAGTACAATTAAAAATATGTTAAAGAGTAAGTATAATCTATTTGGTTACAAGGAGAGTAAGTAAAAGCAACTATATTTAGCGACATTTGTGGTGTAATAGTAGTGTTATGTGGCTGTATAAAGGCTCATTGATACTATCTTTAATAACTTGACATAAGGTATGGACTGAAATACAGATATGTTTATTGACAAAACCAATATTTTACAGACTCCTTTGTTTTTGTTTATTAGTCTACTTGATTCAATACGATACTTATAACTAAGAACTTGCAAAATTGTTATAGTGTGAATCATTCAAACACCTACTTTGAAATTAAGTTCTCAGAAGTAATATCTATGCTATGTTGGTTTCTGTGAAAGTGGTAAAACATTTTCTAAGTGTTCAAACAAGGAAAACTATTGGAGTTTATTCAAGTTATTCATATTCCGCACAACACCAAGTCTGAAGATGGAAAATCTACACAAATATCATGTTTGGAATGCTTTAATAATAATTTATTTTAAAATATTAATGAAAGTAAGTGTGAAAAGAACACCATAATAATTCTGAAAAGTGTAAAGGTTTGAATGCACACTGTACCTATCTTTAGAAATTGTTTTCCACTTAATAATTATCCATCTTTAATAGGTATGTATAAATTTTAATAAATATTGCTGTCCTAGATTAGTCCTGAAATTGATGCTTAGTTAAATGGCCTTTTTTAGTATAAAAAATTCCCTAGGAAGTTCTTATTTTCGGGGGTGATTACAGTAAAAAATATTTAGAGTATCTAGAAATGTATCTAGATACATTATTGTAACGAATAGTAAACCCACATATGACGTCATCAAACATTCTAGATGTATGAGTCATCAACTGTATGACTCATCAATCAACACGTGCAAGTATGACTCATCGTCACGCCTCATTGACGTCACTTATCGACAGCTGCATGTATGACTCATCAACATGTCAACGAATATTCTAGATGTATGAGTCATCGTATGAAAGGTATAAATTGAGATCGCGGGTAGAAGGAGGGCAGTTAATGTTTAACCCGCATTGTGTTGAAATGTATTCTGAATAATTAGTTAATACATAAATAGTTTTTATATAAATAAGTCCTCAGTAAATTTGTAAATACCTAGCATTTTTTTAGTTTGTTAAATAGTTTATAGTTATAGTGTTTTTAATTAAGTGCATTGTAAATAATCTTTTCTTTATTAATAGACGATTTTAAACAGCATTTTTGATTATTATTTTAAAAAGAACGTAACAGTGGTGACAGGTGTGGAGTTTTAAAATAAATAAAATCGCGTAATAATTAAATAAAGTGCTGTGAGAATAAATTTTTAGTGTTAAAAGTAATTTCAACAAACCATTAAAATGGTGATGAAATTGTTAAAAGATCTCTTAGTGATAGGTTTAAAACGGGAATTGGACGAGAGAGACTTAGATAGTAATAGAAAGAAAGAAGTTTTGATAAATCGGCTAAGCAAAATGGCTTTTAGAACAGAAGGAAGATCCTGAAAATTACCGCTTCGAAATACCTGGACCCGCAATTGATACTAATTTGTTAAGTAAAATGGAAGAAAGTTGTAGAAAAGCCGAAGAAAATTCTAGAAAGTCCGAAGAAAATGTTAGAATGCTAAAAGAACTACTGGAAAAGTCCGAAGAGAATAAAATAGTTTTTGAAAATTCTAAAATGCTTAAAGAAAAATTACTTGAAAATACTAAAGCACTGGAAGAAAAAGTGCTGGAAAAACGAAGAGAATTCTAGAAGGTTTGCAGAATTACTAGAAAAGGCCGAAGAAAATGTTAGAATGCTAAAGGAAGAAATACTGGAGAATTCCAGGAAATCCGAAGACAGTTCTAGAAGGCTTAAAGAAGAATTTCTGGACAATGTCAAAGCGTTAGAAGATAAAGTTTTCGAAGAATTGTTGGAAAATTCCAGCGCGTTAGGATTATTAGAAATTAAATTGGAGAAACAGGATAGGGTAATAAAGATGGTAGAAGAGAAAATGACCCAAATGCAATTACCACCAACAACTGAGAAAGATAGCGTAACTAAAATGTTGGACGATAGAATGAGTCAACTACGGTTTCCCTCAACTTCTCAGTGGCCGTTTAATGAAGTAAAGAAACAATTTAAAGAAGAAAAGGGTCCTGTCGTAGGGATAAAAGTAAAACCACCCACGTTCGATGGAAAGATACCTTGGTCCACCTACTACAAACAATTTGAGGCAGACAACTACTCAACTTCGTACAGCCACGGGCGAAGTAATACCAACACGCGGAGTGGTGAAGATGAAGATTGGCATTGGAAGTGAAGAACGTGATCATGAGGTGCTGGTAGCCGACATCACTGACGACTTCATCTTGGGAATGGACCTCCTGAGAAAATTTGGTTTTACATTGGACTTGAAGGAGGGTGTTTTGAAGGTTGGTAACGAAGAACTTCCGTTGCACCCACGAGAAGATCCTGTCGTAAGGGTTTTGCTGACAGAAGATGTGATATTGCCGGGTCAAAGCAAGATGGTTGTCGCGGCAGGTGTGGATGGAGATCTTCGGGTAGGATGTGTGCGAATGATGGAGCCTGTTTGTGACAAGAAGATCCATAGTGGCATACTGGTGAGGCTTATGAACGTTAATGTGGATCCGGTGGCATTGAAGAAGAGTACCCTTGTGGGACAGTGTGTGCCAGTATTCCGAGTAGCCAGGTGTATGGCTGATGTTCCAAAACCAGTGTCCAAAAACCATGGTGAAAAATTAGTGGGTATGGTTGTTAGTTCGTGCGAAGACCTAAATAGAACGGAAGTGAAAGAGGTACAGGGTTTGGTTCACCGATACCAAGATATCTTCGCTCTTGACGATAGCCAGAAGGGACGAACAGATATAGTAAAACATAAAATCAATACAGGCAACTCTATGCCTGTCCGTCAGCAGCCAAGGCGTCTACCTCTAGCAAGGCGAGCAGAAGCCGAGAAGATTATTACCGATATGGAAGAACAAGGGGTCATCGAGCCATCCAACAGTCCATGGGCATCACCGGTGGTCCTGGTCAGTAAGAAGGACGGGTCAACGAGATTTTGTGTGGACTATCGGCAGCTCAATAACGTGACCAAGAAAGACAGCTATCCCTTATCACGCATCGACGACACGTTAGATACCCTGTCTGGTTCACGATGGTTTTCGACTTTGGACTTGAAGAGTGGTTATTGGCAAGTTGAAATGGAACCTGAAGACCGGGAGAAGACCGCGTTCACTATTGGTTCCGGACTATGGCAGTTTACGGTTATGCCTGTCGGTCTATGTAACGCTCCGGCCACTTTTGAGCGTCTAATGGAAACCATCCTGAGGGGGTTGTCATGGAAGACTTGCCTGATCTATCTAGATGACTTGATCGTAGTTGGAAGATCATTCAGTGAACATCTGAAAAATCTGGAGGAAGTGTTCCGGAGACTGCGTGCAGCCAACCTGAAATTGAGTCCGAAAAAGTACCACATATCCCGAAGAGAGGTGAAATATCTCGGGCATGTTGTATCACGAAATGGAGTGGCAGCCGACCACGATAAAATTCGTTCAGTCCAAGAGTGGCCAACAGCGAAAGATAAACACCAAGTTCGTAGTTTTCTTGGGTTATGTACCTACTACAGGCGTTTCGTTCCTGGGTTTGCCAATATAGCGAAGCCCCTGACAAGGTTAACTGAAGATGGGCGCGAGTATGTTTGGAGCGGAGAGTGCGATACAGCTTTCCAACAGTTGAAGCGTGCCTTGACAACAGCGCCAATATTAAGCTACCCACGGACAGAAGGGAAATTCATACTTGACACAGATGCAAGTAATCTGGCCATTGGGGGTGTACTTTCTCAGATACAGGATGGACAAGAAAAGGTCATCGGCTATTTTAGTAAGGTTTTGTTGAAAGCCGAAAAGAATTATTGTGTGACCAGAAAAGAATTATTGGCTGTCGTGTGAAGTCCGTTGAGCAGTTCTACAAATACTTGTACGGACGGAAGTTTTTATTGGACTGACCATGCAGCGTTGAAATGGCTTCTACAATTCCGTAACCCTGAAGGCCAGGTCGCAAGGTGGATCGAACAATTACAAGGATACGACTTTGACACGGAACATCGAGCGGGCACTAGTCATCGAAATGCTGACGCTCTTTCAAGAAGACCCTGTCCGACGGACTGCCGTCATTGCTCTCGTCTGGAAGAGAAGGTTTGCTAAGTATTAAGAACTACTATCGTCAACGACAACTGGTTGCCTGAAGAATTGCAACGACAGCAGGAGGCTGATCCCGAACTAAAAATGGTACTGGAATGGAAGTGTGTGGAAGAAAGGCCTGCCTGGGAAGCCGTCAGCCCTTTCAACAGAACCCTAAAAGCATATTGGGCCCAATGGGAGTCCTTGAAGGTGGAAGACGATCTCCTGAAGCGAGTACTGGAGAGTGAAGATGGCACCACCATTAGGTCTCAGTTCATGGTTCCAAAAAACTGAGTGGCTACAGTATTGCGACATCTCCATGACGTTGCCTCAGGAGGACACTTCGGTGTGAAGAAGACTCTGGAGAAAGTTAGGGAGCGTTTTTATTGGGTTAACTGTAAAGAAGACGTAAAGGAGTGGTGCCGTAAATGCGAACTATGTGCCACTGGTAACGGAGCACCTATGAGGCAGTACAATGTGGGTAGTCCTCTGGAAAGAATAGCTATAGATATTGCCGGACCATTTCCCGAAACCGACGATGGGAATAAATACATCTTAGTGGTGTAACGAAGTTACTGAATTTTATTAATTATTTTGAATGTATGAATAAATATGGTTATCTTCGCAAGCAATCTTAAACCGTTCGGATAAGCGGCCGACTCAAGGGAGTGCACGCGTCCCTTCCCTAACCGATATTTGGCGTGCGCCGCTCCGATTTACTCATACCTTTTCCCCCACGCTCCGAGAGCGCCTATATAAACAGGCGCAGAGCGACGATTTATTCAGTCCGCGTCCAGGACTCATCTCCAGGAGAACAACCAGCACAAACCAGCCAGCAGCCTACCGATCAGCCTAGCAGCCAGCCAGGAAGATAAGAGTAAGAACTCTTGATCGTATATTCCGACCCCCCTGTTGAACCGATTTCACCCTGTTTCCACCCGCTTTACCGTACCTTACCCGAGACCTCTCTGTGCGTATGCCTGGGGGTCTCTTCCTAACTGCACCCTCTTATCCGAGACTTCGCTGTGCGTATGCCTGGGGGTCTCATCCCAAATCCGCCCTCTTGTCCGTACCTTACCCGAGACCTCGCTGTGCGTATGCCTGGGAGTCTCATCCTAAATCCGCCCTCTTATCCGAGACTTCGCTGTGCGTATGCCTGGGGGTCTCATCCTAGATCCGTCCTCTTGTCCGTACCTTACCCGAGACCTCGCTGTGCGTATGCCTGGGGGTCTCATCCGAACTTCCACCCTTACCGCAATCCCTAGACTCTTGTACCCTCCCGTTAACATACCTTACCTCACCCGCACGTTGATTTTGCTGCTTACGCTTTGCACCCGCTTGCTGCACCTTACCGTAGAGTAATGTATGTATTTGCTGTTTTGCACCCGCTTGCTGTGGCTACGACAGAGTAGTATAGGGTAATAGTTAACCATTTGGTTAATATTGTGTGTTTTATTTGTTAGTATTAATACCCTCTTAATGAAAGCCTTAGGAATAGGTGGAGTGATCCAGACTGGGCCGACCTCAGTAGTTCCCTGGATTATCTTTTCTCCACTTGCAGTTACCCGGTTCCGTTGAGCATACCACGTTAAAATAACTGGCACCCGAGAATTACCGTTGTTACCGAGATCACCGAAAACCACCCAAGCGCCACTACGTAAGCGAGCCCCTTACAAATACCGAGACAACCCAGAGGCACCCCAAACGCGGCTTACAGTGGCAATGGATTATTTTACCAAATGGCCAGAAACATATGCCCTACCAAACCAGGAAGCAGCGACTGTTGCTGACGTACTAGTCAAAGAGTTTTTCAGTCGCTTCAGAATGCCCATGGAGCTGCATTCGGATTAAGGCCGCAATTTTGAGTCTGAACTCTTTGGAGAAGTCTGTCGATTGTTGGGCATTCGCAAGACTCGGACCACACCGTTACATCCGCAGTCCGATGGAATGGTAGAACGCATGAATCGGACAATAGGCAAATATTTGGCGAAGGTCGTCTCCGATTATCAACGAGACTGGGATCAATACCTACATCTGTTCCTGATGGCTTATCGTACATCGGTTCACGAAACAACAGGTCAGTCACCAGCGTCTGTGATGTTTGGACGTGAGCTACGGTTACCGTGTGATCTGGAATTTGGATGTCCACCCACAGAACAGGAGGTAGCCGGAAATGATTATGTTGTCAACTTAAAGAAGAAGTTGGAGGATATTCACGACCGAACCCGAAACACTAGCCGAATCGCGAGTGACCGGATGAAGACTACGTACGATGTGAGAGCCCAAGAAGGAGGGTTTCAACCTGGAGAGCTTGTCTGGTTATACAACCCGCAAAGACGTCGGGGCTATTCTCCAAAGTTACAGCGAAATTGGGAGGGCCCATACCAGGTGAAGAAACGAATAAATGACTTGATTTATCGCATCCAGAAATTGCCAAGAGGGAAACCAAAGGTGGTACACTACAATCGTCTGACGTGCTATGAGGGATGCCATAACGTAGTCCCGGATCGAGAAGATGATGCTGAGGTGGCTGTCAATACCGTAAGGCCTGAAGATGATCAGCAAACCTTTGGAGAATTTATGGCTGCGTTTTCCGGAACTAGAAAAGCCCGATTCGGAGTCACGACCGAGATGAAACAAGACCTCTTCCGGGTCCCTGGTGATTATTCCATTGCCCACTGTGTCTCCGAGGATCTCCGTATGTCCAGGGGGATCGCAGTAGTGTTTAGGAATAAATTTGGACGGCTGGATGAACTTCGAGATCAGAATCCCTCTGTTGGCAAAGCCTTACACTTGCCTGATCATGACCGCTCCATTTACTACTTGGTAACCAAGCAGTTTTACTTCCAGAAACCGAGTTACGCCGACCTGTGGAGGGCATTATGGGATTTGAGGACCGAGTTACTTACCAGGGGTATTAACAAATTGGCAGTTTCCAGACTCGGCTGTGGGCGGGACCAGTTGGATTGGAGAATCGTTCGAAACCTGCTGGAAGTTATTTTTAGAAATACGGATGTCGAGATCTTAGTCTGTAGCTTCGATCCCCAGCCCGCATCAAGGCCAACAAAGAGTGTAGACTGTTATTTCTACCGTAATGGAATATGTAGTCGAGGTGAAGACTGTCGATACCGTCACGGTCCTTTCTACAGAAACCAGAGAATAAAACCTGTTCTGGGACAGAACCGACTTGAAGAGGGGGGCAGTGTAACGAATAGTAAACCCACATATGACGTCATCAAACATTCTAGATGAATGAGTCATCAACTGTATGACTCATCAATCAACACGTGCAAAAATGACTCATCGACACGCCTCATTGACGTCACTTATCGACAGCTGCGTGTATGACTCATCAACACGTCATCTAATATTCTAGATGTATGAGTCATCGTATGAAAGATATAAATTGAGATCGCGGGTAGAAGGAGGGCAGTTAATGTTTAACCGGCGTCGTGTTGAAATGCACTCTGAATAATTAGTTAATACATAAATAGTTTTTATATAAATAAGTCCTCAAATAAATTTGTAAATATCTAGCATTTTTTTAGTTTGTTAAATAGTTTATAGTTGTGTTTTTAATTAAGTGCATTGTAAATAATTTTCTTTATTAATAGACGATTTTAAACAGCATTTTTGATTATTATTTTAAAAAGAACGTAACATTATGTTAGGTTTTGTATTTGGATCTAGATACTTCATAGAAAAAGTATCTGTATCTAGGTACTGTAACGGGTTAACACTTGGGCGGTGTTAATGTTACACTTATTATTAATTCTTTTAGACGGAATAAAAGGTTTATATCTAAGAATTATTTATTTGACTCTACTAGTTTATTGATACGCGTTGCCTAGTACCATCTCGTATCCATGCAAAATTATATGAGTTGTGAGTCGTTCACAAGTAACTAATCTAAAAAATATGCAGGCTTTAGCCTATCTAAAGAGATAGGGCCAGTGTGATTTTCTAGAGTGGCGTATTTAACTGTCCGTTCTAACACTTTATAGGGGCCTAAATAACTGTCTTTCATGCCCAAGGTGTGCGTGTCATTACGAACGTATACGTGTGTGCAGTTGGTCAAGTCGCTGGGAACGAAGGACTGACTGGAATACGTTTTTGTAAAAAAATACTTCTGCTTCCTCATACGACGTTTGAGATTGGCTATGAAATTAGGGAGGTTCATGTCGTTAGCCAGTTGTTCTTCTTCGAAGAAATCACCAGGTAGTCGTAAAGGTGTAGCATACAAGATTTCTGCAGGAGAAACATTAACTTGTGATTTCAGGGTTGCACGTAAGCTCAATAGAATCCAAGGGAGATTCGTTAACCAGGAGGAAGTTCCTGTGGTTTGAATGGATTGCTTGAGTGTCCGATTAAAACGTTCGATAACGCCTTGACTAATCGGATGGAAGGCCGTGCATTTGACGTGTTTAATTCCTAACATGGCCATGAAGTTGATCCATGCATGCGAAAGGAAAATTCTTGCATTGTCCGTGGTGAGATACTTGGGAATTCCAAAGCGGGATATCCACGTGTCGACAAATGCAGTGATTACTGACTCTACGGAAGAATCCTTCAGAGGAATGGCTTCCGGCCACCGACTGTAGCGGTCAATAATGGTAAGTAGGAATTTATAGCCTCCCGAAGAAGGAAGGTGTACTAGGTCGAGATGGACCTTAGTAAAACGTTCATCTGGTTCTACAATAGATTGTAATACTCCAGCTATAGTGGAAGACGAACTGTCTGCAGCTATACTAATAGGGTTATTAATTCGCGGATGTACCAATAAAGTAGCGGTAATCAAAGCATTCTTCGCGTGCCTAAAGGCTTCTATTTGTTCATGATTTAACTGGACTGGCTTTAGCGAAGCTTTACCAGGAATAACAATAGAGTTTAACGGTGCCAGAATTTTCGCATAGTTTGGTACAAATTTATGGTAATACGAAATTAATCCAATAAAATTGCGGAGTGCTTTCTGACTTGAAGGCAATGGGTAATCAATTATAGCTTGGACTTTGGAAGCCAATGGTTTGATACCGCGTGTATTAACGTGATGTCCTAAAAAATCGAGCTCATTTACTCCAAAGAGACACTTTGGTAGGTTTATAATTAGGCCATTGTCTTTTAATCGGGAAAACACTTGGTGTAAATGTTCAATATGTTGCTGCGAATCAGCACTAAAAACTAATATATCATCTAGATAAGAAAAACAAAATGGGAGCCCTGATAACACAGTGTCCATGAAACGACTCCAAGTGCTGGCTGCATTCCGTAGTCCGAAACACATCCGTTTGAACTCAAACAGTCCCAGAGGTGTGATAATAGCAGTCTTGTGAATGTCCTCTGCCGCTATTGGTATTGCGAAGTAGGCCTTTTTGAGGTCTAGCTTCGAGAATATGGTTGCACCAGCAAGTTTTCTTGTAAAGTCCGTTAAAAAAGGAATGGGATAACAGTCTGGTACTGTCACTGAATTAAGTTTTCTATAATCGCCAACCAAGCGATAACTGTCTGTTGGGGCGATGGGGGCTGAGATGTCTTGGTCGTCACCAGGAGGTAGTGCCTCTGCTGCGCCTACTGCTCGCTTTCCGACGATGTGAATTGGCGTGGCGTAGCTAGATGATGACCGCTGTACTACGTCAGCGTCCAAGAGCTCATTAAGATGATCTTCTAGAAAAGAAAGATGATTAGGGTTCAGTTTGCGACAGCGTGCTTTAACTGGGGTTCCTGTCGTGTCAATGTGATGGACTACAGTATGTTTTACCGGTTGATGATAGTCGAACTTACGTAAAAGTTCTGGGAAGTGTGTGTTTAACATCTTGCTATAAACATCAAGATTGCTAGACATGTTGTTAACAGTACCTGAAGAGTGTACGTTAATGTTTGACGGTAAGGGAAGAAGAGGGGAAGAAATCGCAGGAGTAACAATTGACTCGGAAGGAGGAGTCAAAACATTAGCCTGTGCGGAAAATATTTTGCGTTTAGTGCCAGTCTTAACTTGTTGGGTTGGGGAACCTTGACTGCGAGTTCGAGCGGGCTGGACATCTGCTGTGCAAATGACTCGCTGAGAAGAACAGTCAGTCTTAACTGGTGGGGTCGTGGAACCTGGACCGCGAGTTCGGGCGGGCTGGACATCTGCCGTGCAAATGACCCGCTGAAAGTCCTGTAAAAATATTAAATTAGAAGTTGGAGGGATTGAATTAACCCTGCATGGCCCTCCCTGGAGGCCAGGAGAGTGCGCAGTCAGTTTTTTTGTTTGGTGTGAACAATTTCCCGTACAATTTCGTGCATTATTCTGAAAGCGTTTGTGAAAATAACACGGTTGTAATTGGGAATTAGTATTGCCCGAAGGCATGGAACGCCGTTTATTGAAATGCTGAGGATTTCTGGGGTTCGGAGAGATGCTGGAAGTCATAGTGGACTGCCGTTTGTGCATAGTAGAAAGCTCATTGGAAATGATTGTAAGATTGGTCGTCAAACTGTCTAGTTTCGCTTCTAATGCAGTAGTAGTTAAAGCTTGTGGTGCCTTTTGCATAGAATAAATTAAATCTAATTTCTCCACAAAGGATATTAATGGCAAGTCATTGAAATTGAAAGACTGAACTTTAAGTTCTGTAGGCAGTTTAGCTATCAAAAAGCCTTTGGTCAATTCTTCAGTTAGATCAAGATCGATAGCTAACTTCTGAATGTTAAAAAGCAATTCCTTGACACTACCAGAGAATTGAAGAGTCTCCAAAAGATTATTAATGCGAGATTCTCGTGGTCCCAGAATCGATTTTATTACTGCCCGTTTCAATGTAGTATATGGTCTTTGTCTCGGCGGATTTATAGTTAGGTCTCGATGAGCTCCTAAAACGTCAAAAGGTAAATTTAGAGTTAATAAGTTATATTTAGCTAGTTCATCGTTGATAAGCATGCGAGCAAAGTATCGTTCTACCAAAATAAAATATAGGTCGATATCGTTACTCGCAAAAACTGGAAATGGAACTTTGACAGTCGCCATTTGAAATATTAAATAAGTAAATAAATGATTTGAACTTATCGGATCAGAAAGAGCACTAGTTCCGTTTCCAACGGTCACCCTCAGCCAGCCACGACAAGTCACGCAAGCAGGTTCTTCGGATGACAGGAGTCGAGCTGCAGCTGATGACAGATAACGCAGGAGCAACTAGATGCGGTTCACCTGGAGAATTCAGTGCAGCAGGTAAAGACCAATACTGCTAAATTCTTCTTCAGGAACGTGGGGTCACCATTTGTAACGGGTTAACACTTGGGCGGTGTTAATGTTACACTTATTATTATTTCTTTTAGACGGAATAAAACACAGGTTTATATCTAAGAATTATTTATTTGACTCTACTAGTTTATTGATACGCGTTGCCTAGTACCATCTCGTATCCATGCAAAATTATATGAGTTGTGAGTCGTTCACAACAGTACCTTTTTCTGATAGTATCTGTATCTGTATCTAGATACACAAAAAAGTGTATCTGTTACAATACTGCTTAAAAGCAATCGGTTCCGATTCCGGTTCTTTTGGGTTCCTGTTCCAGTCGCTGCTTAAAATAGAGAGCTTTGTTAATTTTAAGAACCTTCTTCAACATAATCATTTCACAAATTTACAATACTAACAATCGTTTATTACATTTTAACTACACTAACGAACGTTAATAATATTACTGTTACGGAACAACACCATCTCTGTCACTCTACAACCAGTGACATAGCAACGGAGGGGCGGAGGGGGCGGTCCGCCCCGGGCCCCTGCCTCAGGGGGGCCCCCACAAGTTTAAATATTTTAAAATTTAGATTTTAAATGTTCATATTTTTTAATATTACTTACAACACAGGAAACCTTATTGCAAAACAGGTAACAATAATTATAAAAAATTACCTTTCCTGAAAAGAAGATAAAAACCGCAGCATGACTGTGTTTTAAGCTATAGGAACTATTGAAATAAATTATGATTAATTGTAATTTTTGATTACCTCTCTATACCTCTAAATTTGACAAAGAGTTGTCAATAAATTCACTGTTAAATAGATACTGTTTTAAGAGGAACAATTTTCATATTATACGTATTTTTAACAAACTATAATTTCTCTCTAAAAATGGATGTTAATGGATTATTACAAAACTCATTTGAGAATACTTTTAACCAGTTTTTTGGCAATAATTTTCAGCGCCGGATTTACCATTAGGCTAAAAAGGGTTCAGCCTAGGGCCCCAAGTTCGAGGGGCCCCGCATTGAAGTTGCAGTACTTTTTAAGTTTTAATGAATTTAACTTCTGCTAATATTTGTACATTTATTAGAGAATTTATATATTACATAATCTATTTCGATTTAAAACTTACTGTACTTATTGTAAATGTACCGATTGTAACGTATTTCTGCAAAATATGAATTATAATAATAAAAATTTGATTAGTCTTGTTCGTCAAATAGATTCATGTTACTTTTCATTTTTACAGTAAGCCCACTTTGTATATTCAGCCTAAGGCCCCAAGTAAATCCGGCATTGATAATTTTCTACCATTATTCGAAACATAGCTAGTTTAAGTTACAGTGAGCTTTATATAATACTATACATCAGATTACCTTGTAATGGGGGTTGTTATAGAGAGTGTAATTAATGTACTTGAATAATTTAAAATTGAACATTGCGGATTTAGTTAAGGTTGCTATGGTTATGTTTCTTAATATCACAGTGAATAAATTAAATATTGTACATAGGGAAATTACATAATACAAATACAATAGGCGGTTGCGGAAATTGAATCAGCTAGGTCATCTCACTATTTTTGTCTTTTCCTTTTTAATATCAATAACAATGACAGAAATTATAGTAATCTCATCAACCCGATCTAATTTTCGTAAATACGTAAATATTACACAAATGAGAATTTGCTTCCACAGTATATTAAAGAACGAGTTTCATAAGGAAACATTTATTGCACAAATCCAAATTTAGAAACCGAGCAGCTTGTGGCGAGTTTTCTAAATGACTAATGAAACGAGTTTTTATGCTATTTTCTCTGTTTTGCGTCTTTTATTCCCTTTTTTAAATAAGAAAAATCGCAATCACAAAATTTAGGCAATTTTGTGGTAGCAGACATGATGTGACATTTAAAAAATTCAAATTTTTAAAGTAAAGGTCGCCTTATAATTTTATTGATATTTTTGGGTCGCTAGATAAAAAAGGTTGCGGAACGCTGGATATAGTACTTATATTTGAGGAGATTCATGGGGGGCCCCGAAGAAGAATTCGACCCGGGCCCCAAAAGGACGCCACTGTCAACAACAATTGTATTTATCCATGGTAGAATTACACTTATTTGTGCATTTCTTAACCAAGATAAGATAGATTTTTACATTTCAATTTTAAACAAAAAAATAAATGCCCGCTTTGACGTGAGCGTTTTATTTACTCTATCTGTTCGTGAACTGGACTATAGTTTAAGTTCGTTAGTAGTTTATAAGTATAAATGTTAAATATGCTTGTAATTAATGTTAGTAATAATATTTCTTTGTTAATAGACGATTAAAACAGCATTTTTAGTATTATTTAAAAAGAACGTTACAATATTATAATTGTTTTATTATAATAAATGCATAAACAAAGTTTTTAAAACGCCTTCGGCCACAGGATATAATAAAACTAGTGTCTCTTTAGTAACGTTACTGCCACATGGAGTTCGTTCTAATTGATATTGGCTTAATGGTTAATTAATAATCGTTCTAATTGATATAATGGATATAATTGATAATTTCTTTTATATATATGTGATTTAGAAGAAATCATCAAGCAACATTTTGAATCAATTGTACATAATCAAAGGTAGTTGCTAGATTTTTAAATGTCTTAAAAATTGCAAAATGAAATCATCTATACAGTAATTTTCTTTATCTACGACCACCATAGAAAGTTACATATTCCGCACAATCTAGTAACCGTGAAAACGACCAATTGCAAACAATCTCCAAACTGAACGATAAAGTCTGTGAGGAAGGAGTTCTCAATAATCAGTAGTTCTATTAAAACGCCATAGATGTCACCACTTGCAATATTTATAATATTATTAATTATTTGAAATATAAAATGTTATAAATTTTAGATAAAGGTTAATTTATTTTGTTTAATTAATATTTTACATTAAATTATATTTCGAATGGAAATCCATCTAGAAAAAAAAAAACTAAGGTCAGACCCCAATTAAAACGTAAAATTAATTAATGTTTTACATTATTATATAATTTTTAATGTAATTTTATTTATTATTATTGCTAAATTACAATAAAAACATTGAAAACATTTATAATTTGCTACATAATGCGAGAATATTTGACATTTTGCGCAGAGGTTAATAACCTTGACAATTGAATTGTGATTTTTGTACATATAAATTATTTTTTGAAAACGAGTACATACATATGATTATTTAGTTGTAAGTACTAAATAGTAGATTGACTGAAATTATACAAATTGTAAACGTATTATTACTATTGTCTTTACAAATTTAATGTTTACTTTTGTCGTTTTTAAAATTCTATCATGAGTGAATCCGATGAAGGAAAATTGGGGTGTACACTCGTACACCTCCAAACATCGTGAAAGCGGCTCACATTACATCTCTTAATTTATTGACAAATATTTCAAATATGAATGCGAGTATAAATTCTAGGTTAAAAAACATTCTTAGCTGTTGGTGGTTTATTACTTTTTTTGTTGTCGTAGATAAAGTATAGTGTGTAACGCGTGCAAAAACACCAATTTCTCACTCGTGTGATTGCGGCATTCGACTACGTCTCATGCCGCAAAATCTTCACACTCGTGAGAAAATGGCACTTTTCTGCACTTGTAACACAATATACTATTATATGTATATATGAAAAAATTATATTGTCTATTGCGACTTTATTGTACTCTCAAGTTTATAAATAAATATTTTAAAAGCGGTAAAGGATCTGGTAAGAAGGTTCATCAAAAACTTATAAAATGTTGGCAAGATTATAAGTTTACTATATTTACATGTATACATCATTATTGTGGTTTGTATGTGTCTCCCACTTGTATATTATAAAACCTAATTATAGATACATATATGCAAGTGTAAATTATGTCGATCATATGTGACATTCTAATCGTAACAATAATTTATTTTTCAAAGCATCAAGTGTATTTTAGAACTAATGATATAATTTATTTATAAAAGTTAATTGTGGGTATAAACCGTTATATTCTTGAATTTGCCTCCTTTTACAGCGACATCTATTAACTATTAGCTGAAAGTAGACGCCATAAAGTGATTTACATGAACATCAAAGATGCCAATAGCAAGTGTCTACTAGTTATTCCTATAAGCTGGAATTACCGAAATACTTTAAGCTATGAAAGCCACTACACCTACAGGCACACGCAATTACGCGTATTTCTACTTTTGTATTTTGTTACAGAGACGCGGTTTAAAAATTGATTAGGCAAAATTAAATTTACAGCTATTGGGTTTATGTGCGTGTCCAAAGAATTAATTGAATAAAGTACGTACATATTTTGTATTTTTAAAATTATTACCTCAACACTTACCTAATTTTACATACAAAAATGTCAGCCTAGTACTAGATCTATTACAAATGCCAGGGATTTTTAGGGGGAAATGGAGATTAATTAAATTTTCAATTCGTTCAACCTAAGAAGCAGTGTTCTAATGTAATATGTTTGAATGTAACACCTATCTATATCCTATTCAATTTTTTATTAAATTTCCTCAGTTCTGAATACTTCCAACTTGCAGACTGCTTCATTTCAATAAATAAGACACAATGGATGGTGATGAAGCAATCAAAGTTGAGGACAAAATGGATATCAAAACCGAACCAAAAGTCATGGAAGATAGTGGCATCCAAAATGAAATTAAAATGTACACTGAAAGTGAGATACCGTTCAATAACACCAATACCATAGTGAAACAGGAACAAGTGAATACTGATAACAAAGTATACAACTGTAACACATGCCATTTTAACTCTTTGAAGGAAAGTGATTACTATAAACACAAGCACACTCATAAGAGTGAAAACCAATTTGAATGTAATGTATGTCACCACCTATTTTTATATAAAAGCGATCTTAAAAAACACATGTTGATCCATAATGATGAAAAACCATTTGAATGTAATTTATGTGGTTATAAATGTTCACGAAAATGGCATCTTAAAAGACACATGCTCACTCACAGTGGTGAGAAGCCATTTGAATGTAATTTATGTAATTATAAATGTTCACAAAAAGACAATCTGAAACTCCACATGTTCATTCACAGTGGTGAGAAACCATTTGAATGTAATTTATGTAATTATAAATGTTCTGGAAAAGGTAATCTCAAAAAACACATGCTAAGTCATAGTGGTAAGATGCCATTTGAATGTAAACTATGTAATTACAAATGTTCTGAAAAAGGTAGTCTCAAACACCACATGTTTACTCATAGTGATGTGAGACTATTTGCGTGTAGTTTATATGGTTTGAAATGCTCAAAGAAGCAATGTCTCGAAAAACATGTACTTGCTCCTAGTGGTGAAAAGCCATTTGAATGTATTTTATGTAATTATAAATTTTCACGAAAATGGCATCTTAAAAGACACATGCTCACACACAGTGGTGAGAAGCCATTTAAATGTAATTTATGTAATTATAAATGTTCACAAAACGACAATCTCAAACACCATATGTTCATTCACAGTGGTGAGAAGCCATTTCAATGTAGTTTATGTAATTATAAATGTTCTGAAAAAGGTAATCTCAAAAAGCATATGCTAAATCATAGTGGTAAGATGCCATTTGAATGTAATTTATGTAATTATAAATGTTCACAAAAAGGCCATCTCAAACACCACATGTTCATTCACAGTGGTGAGAAGCCATTTGTATGTATTTTATGTGATTATAGATGTTCTGAAAAAGGTAATCTCAAAAAGCACATGCTAAATCATAGTGGTCAGATGCCATTTGAATGTAATTTATGTAAATATAAATGTTCACAAAAAGGCCATCTCAAAGATCACATGTTCATTCACAGCGGTGAGAAGCCATTTGAATGTACTTTATGTAATTATAAATGTTCTAAAAAAAGTAATCTCAAAAAGCACATGCTACATCATAGTGGTGAGATGCCATTTCAATGTAATTTATGTAACTATAAATGTTCACAGAAAGGCCATCTCACAAATCACATACTTACTCACGGTGGTGAGAAGCCATTCAAGTGTAATTTATGTGATTATAAATGTTATGAAAACAGTAATCTCAAAAAACACATGCTAACTCATAGGTGGCGAGAATCAATTTGAATGTAATTTATGTAATAATACATGTAGACAAAAAGGCAATAAATAAAACTTCTATTAACTACAAAAAGCAAAAAGTATTAAATATTGCAACATTCTTTAGAAAGGCACAATTAGATTTCTATATAATGAACACAATTTCCTATTGAAATCTCCGTCTTTTTTGTATATTCCTTTTAAAAAATCACCTTTTAAAAAACACTCTAGAGAAAAGAAGATGTAACGGAAACCAATGTAAAAATATTAACAAATATTCACGAACAAATACCAAATTAAATCCATATGTCTCAGAATAAACCTTCCCATTTGACTATATAAATAAAGATAAAGTGAATAAACAGCTCCATAGAAACATCTAAGTATTAACAAACCAATAATTCTTAACCCCCAAGAAACCAGACTAATAATTAGCCTAATCTCTCCTATTACATTATAAAAGGTGCAACATCTATATTAGAAAAGCACAGTAAAAACATTCTAGGTATAAAATTATTCAACCCTTTTGTTGTAATCTCATTCTGTTTAAGCATCTCGTGGTACCAATTGGTGCATATTCCTTAATTAATTAGGGTGATGGCCACTTAGCCCCTAGATGTAGGCAACGCATTCATCAAAACTACAAATTTGGAATTCATCACTGTTCCCCTGGTTTTTTATTTCTGTTTGTGATCACCTGGATGATAAAGGGAGAATTCATTTTTGTTTTCTGACAAGAAAAAACGCATTTTCTTTCCTGTCAATTGCTTTTTGGAGAAGAAATGTTAGAGTCTTGTGCACCATCTTTTTTAAATGAAATTGGTTTTCATCCCTGCGATGGAGCAGGATTGCAAGAGTGGAGGGAGGCTTTAACATCCTTGACGGGAACTCGTGAGGGCTGGTTGTAGCGGAAAGATACAAGTCACAGATTACGCTGATAGCAGATTTTATTCTTCTCAGAGCATATTGCCTATATTTAAAGCCATCCCATCTTGGCTTCTTCCCGGTAGCTGATTGCTCCCATCAACCGGTGCGACTCAAAGCTTACTGAGGTTGTAGTAGGACCATCTCTGTGCGGAACTCGCAGAAGAGCACTCCAAAACCATCAGCAGGAGGTACATACTTTGGTAAACTGTGATCAACATCGGAAATTACCTACGGTGAAACTGAACCAGATCAACTGGAGGTTACCAAGAAAGGTCGGTTCGTTCCAAGTGGTTTCATGCTACAAGGGTGCTTTATTTTGTTTTGTCTTGTTTCCTAGTGTTCATGCTAGTTAAGTTATATGTTAATGAGTTAATGTTATGGTAACCTCACCTGTCATTATGGTATATGCATTAACTGGTAATGTTTTAACCTACGGGGCTTGACGCAGTAGTCAAATAATTAAGGTTTGTTCAACAATAACTTGAAGAGAAACAACGACTGTTGCAAGTTAAGCTACATATATTCAAATTTATTTGACTTCCTTTGGTGTGCTACACTTGCAAGAGTATAAGGGCACAAGGCCTAATTCCCTTGCGAAAAAATCTAGTCAATATTACTTCTAGGGTTCCCTGACACGAAATCTAAAGCCCCTCTCGCTTGCGCCGGTTATTGTTTCTCCTATACCGAATTAGAAGTTCGGGTTATAAATAATAACTTATACGCCATTTACTAGATACCAGTAGTGACTAGTAGGTGTTCCACCAGTTACCATATCTTGAGATACTGGTTAAGGCTATTATGTTTGTTATATATGTATATATGTTTATCTAAATGTTAATTAAATTGGGATTTTGTTTTATAAGCTTTTATTAAGTTATTTATTCTTTTATTGGGTCACCCACTTAGGTAGCCACTTTCGTGTGGGCTACACTTTCTCAAAAACAAACGTCATCTACCGTAACCCTAGTAGCGCTGAATTGGAAATTCAGAAAAGAATTACGTGCCTCTAATTCTTTTTGCATGCCATAATGATCATTCCAAAGTGCTGCTCACGGTAGGTAATAGTTACGTGCCCCGCGGTATACTTTGACACGTTAAAATTGCTTAATACCTGAAAAATACATCTTTTCCATGGTTTCGTCATTACCGTAATATTATATGCTTTTGATGAGTAAGTGAATTGAACAATACATTTAATGTATAAAATCGCCACACATAATAGTGTCACCGACAACACGTCTACTCTCATTTCTAGTGCAATGGAAAGAGGCAGAAAAATGTATACTTCTCGTCATTTAAGACGAATTCAGAGAAATAAAACTTTAAAATTTTATAAATTCTAATGCTCCAGTCAAGGGTTTTTGTGTAGTAACCAATCAATTTAACTACAGGGTGGAAATAAATGATTTTCATCAAGTTACCATTGCATTCCCCATGTAAAAGCACGACGTGCCGCTCTACGAAAATAGAGAAGGCAGTACCATAACCTCAAATTCAATCAATTCTATGATTTGTTTGACAGATTGATTTCATTTATTGACAGAACTAATTTAGTACTAAATCAAAAAGAGTAGAGCGGTACAGAAAAATTTACATGTGAAAAAATTCCAAAGGGAACTTGATGAAAATCATTTATTTCCACGCTGTATAATCCAAACAGTGACACTTTGAAACTAGAACTTCCATATATCTACTGTTAGTATTGTTACACGTTTGTTGTCTGTGTTTATTAATCATTATTTATATTAAGATATTACTCCTATAAGATTATTATTTTTCCTTTAAATTAATTAATAAAGTATTAATAATTAAGCATTATAGCGCGATGGTGTGTTCGGAAGGTGTGGCATTCCGAAGGTGTTTCGGTGTGGCAGGGGAGTGCAGTCCGAAATCGTAGCTGCATGGTGGTGCAATTAAGTGCAACACTATTTTTTCATAATGTAATAATTTTCTTTGTCATGCAGGAAGTTATGCTTATGCGCATTGTTTTGTTTAATGTAATTTACTTCGTTTTGTACTAAATGGAATTAGAGAACATGTTCTCTTTCCAACTAGACACTTGTTACAGTATTCTTCAAATCTTCTTAAATATTCTTTAAATTTAAATTCTTCCTTAAATATTATAAAAGTTTCGAAAAATTTTCTTACAGTATTCTGGAATTTTCAAAAACTTTTTCTTCCAGTGCTCTCCAGAATTCTCCAACAATTTTTCTTTAAGACGTCTAGAGTTTTTTTCGGACTTTTGCAACAATTCTTCCTTGATCTTTCTAGAATTTTCTTCGAACTTTTTGAAACTTTTTAGTAATTCTTTCTTAAGACTTTGGACTTTTCCAATAATTTTCCTTAAGCATTCTAGAATGTTCTTCGAATTTCTTCCATTTTATTTAAAAACACGTTAAGATCGATTCCAACACCAGGAATTGCAAAACGGAAAGTCGCAGGATTTTTGTCATTTTGTATCATCCATTCTCTAAGCCGGGCTATCAACGCGCTTTTATTACCCGTTATTCAATTTTCCCTTTCCCCTAATTGTCTCTTTAAATCTACCACTTTTACTTCGTTCAACGATTTCGTTGCGGTTCTGGTTAAATTTGTTTGAAATTGTTTCTTCCTAACACTAATAAATCTGTCTTCGCAGCACTTTATTTATTTATTTTAAACCCACTTCTGACGATACGGAACGTTCCTTTAAATATAACTAAAGATGCTGTTTTAACCGTTTAATAGCAGAGAAATATTAAAGATAACTACTGTGTAAACTAAATGACTTGTTACATTAAAGACTAACACTAAATTACGCTCTCCAAATACCTAGTTTGTCCTCTTCTGTTATTAGACTAGAGATACTTCAATATAGCTTCTTCGTCGAAACGTTTTGGTTTGATATCTTCGTGTGGAAGCTTCGTGAGAACCCCGTTCATTTTTAAATCTTATTGAGCCCGTTTGACATTACACAAATAGACATTGTCGCTAAATTTACGCAAAAAATTGAAAATGAATTTTGTAATAAATTTTTTGATAAAATTTCACAAACATCGACAATTTTCTGTTTGCAACGAATCGTATTTTTAATGCAAATTCTGTCAATTGCTCATGCGTATTAATGATTTTATTTGTAGTTGCAGTGTTTGTAGTCTTGATATAACCAACAGTTGACTTCATGTTAGCTTATATTTTTAATATTATGTGTTAAGGTTAATTATTTTTGAATTTAGTTCTGTTTACTTATTATTAAGTTAGTTGGATGTCTGATACTATTGACGACGAAATCTCAAAACAGACACGTCTCCTTGCCGTTCACGATCGCAGCGAGCTGTGGTAATTACTACCTCCAAAATATATTCTTCTTTCGAGGTTTCGGGTTGCTGGTGATTGTTTATGTAGTCGATAATATTTTATTGATCAAATCAATATCTATCTTTGAAATAACTAAATCCAACCTTTTTGTTTTTGGAAAAACCTCTTCTTAAAGACTCCCCACAATGCAGTAAGTATTATATTTAAATTCTTGAACTTTATTGTTCGTATAACCTCCCTTTTTTTCGTGAAATATTCTTATAACTTTGATTATTATATTCCGGAAGGAATATAACCTTCCCTTTTCACGTTTTAGAGACTACTGATTGTTTTTTTATTTTAAATTTTAATAAAAAAACATATGAAAGCAAAAGAATATTGTAAACGTCAAAGCAACCCAAGGATTGGATTGGACATTTACAATTTACAAAAATTATAAAAATTTTTACATTTAACTACATAAAAGAAGAACCCAACACTTCCTGAATCCAAAAACATATAACACCTAGGTACTTAATACAATAATAAACGTACGATTTAGTTCCGACGAACAAATGACCAGACTTTACTAAGCATCGTAATAATTATATTCAAAGATGTCCCCACATCAATTTAACCTATAGAATTTTTACATTACGTGTTTAATCAACTTTCGCCATTAGTTTTAAATCAAAAACGAATTCTTACGACACAAAATAGATCAAAATAAATTTTCGATGTCAACGCAGGTATGTAAAGATGTTTGAATAGAATTTAAATAATAAACTCTTTCTAAATTAAGACAACTTGCAACGTCATTGAAATAAGTTAAAACGATACCTTAACGAACAATATCGGAAAACGTAAAAGGAGATCACCCGTACTTGCAAATTATGTAAGGTAAGTAACTTGCGCTTATGCAAACCTACTCATAATAGCTCGTTTTGTTTAATTACAGATGCAGTTTACCAGGATCTGAGCTAATGACCGATAGAATAAGGAAAAATTTCATACCCCTTCCTAAGCACAACGATCTGTATTAATAAAATTAAGATAGTATATTAAAGAACGAGTTTCATAAGGCAAAATTTATTGCACGAGTCCAAATCCAAAGGACGAGTGCAATAATGACTTATGAAACGAGTTTTTTATGCTATTTTTTCTATTTTGCATCTTTAATGCAAAAAAAATCGCAATTTCAAAATTTAGGGATTTTTGTGGTAGTTGACAACACTGATGTGACATTTGAAAATTTATTGATTGACACAGAAAATTGAGTAAAGTTTTTGTCAATTTTCTGTTTTTGTCAATAGGGAGAAGAAGTGCATACGTCATACCGTGCCTGACGTCATAATTCTTTCCTCGCAACGCGCATGTTCGCATCGCTCTACTTCGCTGTAAACCGTTTGTTTGACAGTTTTGACACTGTTGACAGTTGGAAGAGAAAACGTGACGCTACTTTGTGAGGTTAAAATAATAGATAGGTACTATCACAAATAAAATATTGAAACAACAATGGGTGAAAGCCATTGGGTAAGTGTTTTTATAGCTTGTAAACATCCTTTTTAACACTATCAATAATCAGAAATGAAAATATAATGTGCCTTATTGAAGTACATGCGCGTTGCGAGGAAAGAATTATGACGTCAGGCACGGTATGACGTATGCACTTCTTCTCCCTATTATTTTTTCATTGCCACTAACTTTGAAAAAGTTGGGCTATTAAAGCACTCAAATGAGCTATTAACGCACTGTTTTGGGTGCTTTAACAGCTTTATTATAGGACGCAAAATAGAAAAACAAACTTAAACGGTATCTTTTAATTGAAATATGTAATTTTGGTGCCTCATGTTAACATAAAATGAATAAAATTGTTCTACTAAAGCTTCATTCAGAACCTTCAAATTAATACTTAAAATAATACTCGCTAATTAACGTCAGACTTTGTACAATGCTTTAAGCCAATAGCATTCACAACATTCAAAATTAATCTTTAAAATTAATACTTTAGGCAGGGCCGTTTCTGGACAGGGTGCTTGTGATGCACTTGCACCAGGGCGTACAAACATAAGGGCGGCCGATGACCAAAATCGACTAATATCGCTGCGGCATTGCGAATTTTGTTTTTAAAAAGTGCAAACTACCCCAATATTTTTGTCGAATAATTAATTAATGTTCAGCTGATTTAAACTTATTGCTAGTAGTAATACGCTACTTGTTACTTTCATAGACCAAAAAATGTCTGAATTTTCGAATTTATAATAATAATTCAGAAAAATTCCCAACAAGCAAGATTTTTGTATGCAGCTTTATTATGAGGCTGTACACAAGCTCTTAAAAGTCCTGATGCATATCGCGTTTGAAACTATTTTATAGGTGGGAAAAGGGGAGAAATTCAATGTTTTCCAATTATATCGAAGACCATCGGTTTTTCGAAAAAAGTGGCTATTATAAAAATTGTTGCTCGTAAGATGTGCTACAAAAAAAGGTTCTAAGATGTTTTATCGTATAACTAACCGTTTTGAAGAAAAATGAATGACAATTAATTATTGTACTTATTATATAATTATTGTAGCAAAAAATGCGTCCCTATACAAGGCGCATTTCTTGATGGGGTATTCCCAGTAGGTTTAATCTACATGCCATTTGGAATGTTATTCTAGTTCCTCCTCAAGTTGTAGGCCATTCTCGGCTTCCTCATAATTTTCCTGCATCTCCTAGTCTTCTGCCTCGAAAGCTATAGGGTCAATATCTTCATAAACATCGATGTTGTTGTTCAGGAATGTCCGGTAAAACATGTTCAAAATGTTCAGGCAAAACAGACCATAGCAGTGACTGCATACTGCAGAACAGTGGAGGCTAATCTTCCTGTAACTGCAACTCCTGTTACAACCTTTTGTACAGTTACAGAAAATACGATTGAGCAATACTTCTGGAGCAGGTGGCAAAAGGGTTTTAATTGGCTGTAAATGATCCTTGACAGTGCCGTAAATAGCGCCGGGTTATAAGAGCTCCCGGGTCCTCTAGAGAACCGACCAGGCTTTTTTTTTAAATTGTTTGGACTTGAAGCTATTCTCTGAGTTAAGTTTTCGTCTACGGGAATTTGCATATACGCGTGTTCCAAATCAATTCGTGAGAATGTCTTAAATTTTTTGGAAGATACAAAAGCTACATATTTGTTTTAAAATCATGTTGATCAAAATTTTTTAAAGTATAGCCAAATCACGGTGAGTGGTGATATTTATATCGCCAGATTAAGTCATTTGGGTTTTTTATTCATATTTTAAGGAGGGATGTCAGTCACACGTAGAAAAATGGTTGCATTAAAATAAATGCTAACGTAACGTAAACGTAATCCAATTTAAGATTAATGCACCACAACATTTTTTTCCGTGCATAAATTCTAATGTTTGGGGTTTAACATATGTTTACCAAGTGATTTAAACGACATACAGAAGCAATTCGGAGGGTGCCCCCCTTACCTTTTTTTGTTTCTTTAAAAGTATACAGAGGGGACCCGTTAGTCAGACCTGCCCGGGGACCCCTCGGAGGATAGTTACGCTACTGATCATTGATCATCCATCCTCACTCGTCTGCATTGAGATCAGTGTCTAACCATTTTTGAATCTGTAGGTAAACTCTACATAAATGCTGTTGGGAAGCGGTCATAGGCCTTTTTTTGTAGTTCATTTTACGAACAACAATTTTCATAATAACCCCTTCACTCAAAGTAGAAAACGAGGAGACAAGACAAGGAGATGCAAGAAAGTTACGTGGATATCAACAATGATCTACAATTTGAAAAGGAACAAAATAGAATAATTGTTCTACATTTCAAATAACACGTGGATTAGATCTACTGGGGTACCACATACAAAAAATGCGCCTATTACTCTACCTCCGTGGTGGTGTAGATAGGGTCGCATTTTCTGCAGAAGTACAATAATTCAAAACTGTCACTCATTTTTCTCCAAAATGGTTTTCTATACCAAGAAAAATTATTGAAATCCCCCCATCCCTCTAGAAAAAAGTTTGCAATCGCGATATGCATCAAGATTTTTAAAAGCTTGTTTTTTTCGACCTAATTTTTCTATATTTAATGCTTAACTTATACAACAACATTTAAAGGGAAACAACAAAAACATCTTGTAGGGGCGGCCACTTTAATTTTGAACCTGGGCGGAAAGCATCCCATGAACGGCCCTGACTTTAGGTAGAATAAGGCGGCCATTCGTACTGGTTTCAGCAAGACACTACTCTTTTTTAACACATCTTTACTGGAAAAGCCATGTACTGGTTTTTACTATCTAGCACTATAAGCACAGCTATTACTATCCATAGGTGCAAAGTTGTTCGGCGAACGACGACGCCATGGTCCGAAAGACGCCACAAGGCACCGCAACATTATAATTTGAGGAAATAAAAAATATTTAAAACCTTCTACTAGTAAAAGCACGCCAAGACTCGACGAAATTTGAAATTTAAGGTATTGAAGAAGGTACTCGCATTTATAAAACTAAATATTAAATTTTGGAACTTATCTAAATTAAAAATGAATTTCCCGTGGGAATTACAATCGTTTTCTTTTAATTTTTTGCTGTGTAGGATTTAAGTGATTTAATTTTCAAAATTGAGATTTTACATAGTACCTATATGGGAGTTATAAGATAACGCATTATTTGAATTATTCCTGCTGTTCTGGAAAAGATTGTTTTACCATTTTAAGTTTAGTATATTCAGAGATAAATTCTTCAACATAGAAAAAGACTTTAATTTTTTTTCACCGTTTAGTTAACTAATAATTTTATTCATATTTTTTTTATAGCAATGAGACGAAAAAAGATCATTTTTGTCAGAATTTATCTGTAATTTTGGAGGTTATGAAAAAACTGAACTACATTTAAGTAACTTATATTTATTAATTATTTGATAAATATAAACTTTTAATTATATGTTTACATTCTTTTCTCATGATTGTATCGATTTATGTTTTGAGAATTTTGAGATAATCAATTTTAACCATTAAATTATTCAATCTTAGTACAGTTGGCACCTTAGTCAAAACTGCAACTAAATTTAATTGATTACAGTGTGAATTACATTTTTTTTTAAGTAATACATTATTAAATGAATTATAATAGTGCATTAAATTGCAGTAAAGTAAGTACAGTAGGCCGAATTTTCAAAACCAATCAAATTTGACCCAATAGGCAAACAAAAACACGTGCTATACGTTGATGCCGTTTGTGTAAAAGTATTAACCAAAACGGTTGCGAATATTCGTAATTATTTTTATTAAAAAATATTTCTGTATTTAATTGAAACATTTCATTTATTAATTATCAGTTATTTATTTAATTTATAAATTAAATATACATTTTATTGCTTTGTATAACATTTTTTTATTTTCATTCCTTCTTAATTCGCTTTGAAAAATCTCAAATTCATATGATTTCGCGCCCTGCACTGTGGGTCAATTTTTATTGGTTCGCGGATTCTGCCCCCCTCTACAAACCTCTCTGTATATATAGTGGTGCTACAGCATAAATATTATACAGTAGATCGTTAAGCTACCTTCGAATATCACGCCCACAAACGATAGATCGCCGAGGCCTATCGGCCGTCGTCGTCTGCGATTGCAGTATTAAACAAGTAGGGACGTATTAGATAAAATTGTATTATTGTAGCAAGTGAATTTTGTAAAAACTGAAAATTCTTGTTATAATGATAGTAAAAGGAGAAATAGAATTGTGTGTGAGAACAAAATTAATTAACGCCTTTGAACAATTAGTTTATTAACTTAAATAGGTAGATACATAATTACCATTTACAAAAGTTTACAAAACTAAAGCTTGTTTTTGTTGTTAAAAAAATTCTTTAGTATAATAATTTTGTATTTTGAGGACTGAGTGATTTTCTTATTTTATTTGTTGAAAATTTTAATGATCATTAGTTAGGATTTTTTATATAATATCCAACGAAAACTGTTTTAATATAAACATCAAAACGTAAAACATCAAACATCAGTTTGAGTGATTTAAAAAAACCAAAGTGTACGGAGACATTTAAAGATTAAATTATTTTATAGAATGCAATGTAGACACGTTTTTAACGTAATCAAGTTACTTTTTGAATTGCTTACTTCATGCACATCTAAAAAATTAACTTGTATTATAACATAAAGCAGGCAATATACCTTACATTTGGCATACACTCACAGCTTTATTTGTTATTTTTTATTCTTTTTATTATTATTACAATAATAAAATTTTATATTTACCATAATTTAATTCTGGTTCAACATAACTAGAAGATCCTACTAACGAATTGAGAATTACAGGAATAGTCTTTTCGCAACCTTTAGTTCTTACGGGGCCACTACACAACGCACAACTAAAGTTATACGGCTCTGGGTAATCGATGTGTTCGATTGCGCGTATCAAGCACAACTGCTGTCAACATCCCGAGAATCAGCTTTTAATATTTGCGAGAGTGAGCCTCCTAGTTATTATTATACTTTGGTGCCGCTTTACACATCCGACTAGTTAACCTAGGGATTTTACTTTTTGAGAAGCTTTTTCCACTTTGGTGGCATTAGCCTATTAAAAGGAATCACAATAGATTGAAGGCGCATACATAAATTTGCACGACGGTGCCCATTAGGCTTGGCGCGGCCCTGACATGCTATCAGACATAAAAAGGAGAGTAATTCCTCCGCATTATGAGAGAGAGTATTAGAGTTATCTCGATGGTAGGTCAATGTTAGAATTAATAAATTTGAGGACTTAATTTAAAACTTTTGCTAACCGTTGTTACTAATATTCAATGCGTGTTTATAATCTTTTATTTACTTTTGCTTATTCCGATTTATTTAAATGAGTTTTATGAGTATTAGAGAAAACTATTTTGATGTAGAAAAACTTTTAACACTATTTAATTTTGTTTGAAACTAGATGATAGTCTTAAGCTTAATAAAACAAGTTGTATCTATTTCCATCCGGTTAAATCTACATCAATCAATTGCAAAACAAAGAAATCAAATCTTTATGGTATATTTATATATCTTGTTTAAATTATAAAATACTACCATGATGTGAAAGGAAATTTAAATATCTCTTTTTTTTTGTTAAGAGATTGGATATCCAAAAGTCCCAGTTATAAACCTGTACTTGTAGTTTAATAGTAATTTACGTTATAAGTCCTGGAAATGGAATTTTACAGTCGAGTAAGATGTTACGGACAAGGCGACGAAGGAGCCGAGTCCGGAACATCGAAACGAGACTGTAAGACCATTTCCAGGACGTATGACGTAATGCGTTTTATTTCATACTGCAATTATTGGAATATTGGTTTAATTTAAAAAAAATTATATAAAATAAATTTCCGAATCCAAAATATGGACATCTATGAAGAACGAGTTTCCATGGTAACTGGTTACGTACTAAAACATTGTCCACTTGAATGATTGTATTTGCGTCCGGTAAAATTTTTTACAGTCACAAGTCCTGTAAAATTTTTTACAGGCATACTAGACCGTAAAATCGCATGTTCTGGACTAAAAAGTTTGACGTAAAACTGACAAATGTGACACAGTATGAAATAAAGCATATTTACGTATCCAGTCAGTTTTATAATAGTATATTATTATACGAGTTGTATAAGACGGTCTATTGTAGCACGAGTTGTTTGGCACACGACGAGAGAAGCGAGGAGTGTTCCAAAGGAACGAGTGCTACAATACGTCTTATAAAACAAGTATAATATACTATTTTTTGTACTTTGCGCCATTAATTTTATAGAAATTGTAAATTCAAGCTATTAAAAGCATTGCATTACAATCTAGTGATTTTTGCGTTTAACATGTGGTAACACTATAAAATGACTTTTCGCGTTTTGTGAGGTTAGAATGTGTCAAGATTAAATGTGTTTATATGTAATTTAAAACAAATGTTACCAATCTTACAAAACAAATAGTCTCCAAAAACGATGTTATAATAGCCTCTATTATGAAATCGTTTTCGGTGTCACAATGAGCCCATTGTGAACGCAAAGTACAAAAAGTATGTTGTGCGTGAACAATTTTTATTATTACTTTGTTGAATGTAAATGACAGATTTGGAAGCTTTTATTAAACATTTTTGTCTTATTTATTTATGATTGTTTGTTCGGATTTATTCAAGTTCAAACCCCATACTTTTTTTTAAATTATATTTCTTACTTTTTACACATATGAATTGCGACGAATTTTGCTGGAAATTTTCGACAAAATCTTTACAATAAACTTGTAAACAATATCTTTGTTGAACTTGAATAAATAAAATAAACCTAGAAATATCTTGCACACTTTCGCTTTGCAAGATATGTTAAATGTTTAAAAATTTAACTTTATTTACAAGGCAAATAACCATTTTTATAAACAAAGTAAACAGATGTAGTTGCACACGTTTCAAACTCTGATGTTCGAGTGTTCTCAGCCAGCACATTGAGGTTATAATGACGTTATTTTTAAATCATTATTAGTCGACGACGTCATATGACTCATAAATGATGACGTCATATAATGGGACGTACGTAGGCGAGTTAACATTTATTCATTATTAAAGCGAAGTGTGACCTAATTATAAACTCATGCAAGATAAACGCCTCGAGCGGAGCGCCCACATCTGCTAAAACGAAAGCAGCTGCAGTATCAACCCACGACCACGTGTGCGCACATCGAGCGCCTTCATATATCAAAGCGGAAGCAGCTGCAATACTCAGAACTCTATCTAATGCATTCTATGAATTCCTAGAGCTTTGTGGGACAGACCAGTCTGAGTTACGACGGGCTTGGAGATAGAAACTGATTACCAGGGTAATTGTTTACCTTCTTTCAAGCCATACTCACCCAGAAAGCCGTAGAAATTGATAACCAGGGTTATTGTTTACCTCGGTCTTTCTGAACATCATTATTACCAGTTTTAAGTTGAAACTGTAAATAGTATTTAAGTGAATATGCAAGTGCATATTGTGTAAATTCACGACGAATAAAAATCTTTATTGTACTTAACAGTAAACTGTGTTCATTTTTGTAACTTGGACTCCGTCTTTTGCGTTTTAAAATAAAGTACCATTTTTAAAAACGCCTTTCTACGTCAAGAAAAGTTAATTGGCGTCTTCAAAGCGACGTTTTTTAATGAAACTTACCAGTTTTATTAAAAAGATATTATGTTAGCAGGAGCCAAGGAATACTGGTCATATTAAGCGTCAGGTGGTTACAATCTAGAGATGTTTTGACTGTAGTATATAATAAATGTTATTTCCAATATTCAACTATTTATTTATAATTCCTGTCTTAGTCCTTGTATAGGACGTTTTAATGACGTCTTTGGGCTGTGACATAATTATATCAGTTTTACAACAATTTGACGACGTTACTGCCGAAAAACGGCGACATTATGACGTCAGTGTGGACTGGATTCTAGCATCACGTGACCGGTGTCGGTTAAGATCGTGAAAAAGAACTGAAGAAATAAGAATTCTTGCAATTTTTGTGCCGGTAAAATAAATTAGGATGACATTTACATACAATTCACAGGACAGGGTGGCGAAAATATAGCGCTCGTTAACCCATGTTGGCTGACGCCTCAGAAACAAACAATTTTATGGCCGTCGTATACAAATGTAATAAAACATTTAAGAGCTCATTTAAATACGCAGTTTCATAGTAATCTGACGTTTTCTTTTCGTCAAAAAATGACGCCATTCGGCTGTAACATTTACCCGTCTTATTGACATCATTATAACGTCACTTCAAAGTTGAATATGACATTATGATTGACCAAGAATAGACGTTAAAATGACGTCACTCTGCTTACTGGGTTATATGGTTTTACATTTATATTTACATCAATTACATACAAATGGTTTCTCACTGCTATGAGTTAGCACATGTCTTTTGAGATTACCTTTTCTAGAATATTTATAATTACATAAATTACATTCAAATGGCTTCTCACCAGTGTGAGTGAGCATATGTCTTTCGAAATGACTTTTTTGTGAACATATATAATTACATAAACTACATTCAAATGGCAACTGACCACTATGCTTTATCATGTGCTTTTTGAGATTACATTTCATAGAACATTTATAATCACATAAATTACATTCAAATGGCTTCTCGCCACTACTATTGCCGATCTAACGAAATATTACAATTTGAAAGGTAGCAACAGTAAACGGGAATACACAATACCGTTTACAGAAGGGATTGTACAAGCAGTTTGCAGCTCACCACCATGCATTATGTATGTAAACGGTATTCTAGTTGGGCATGCTGCCAACTTAATTGAGAGACGTTTGAGAAAAGGCGATAAGATTAAGGTAAAAAGTAAGTCGCTAGATCCGTCTGCAATCGCCCCATTTTACTTCGAAGCTCTTATTAGTCATCCATATCATCATATATCATCATTACCTCAAGACGATGACTCTGGATAAGTTCGGTAAACATCTTCACAAAACTCCTGTCCGAGTTAAACTAGACGCTCGTGCAAAGGTATTCCTTTTAGAAGACGTGTCTAGTTTGCACTACGAGACAATGTTGTATATGATGGGAGTAAACAACTATGAAGGCGGATATGCACTTTTGAACTCCATCAACTTCGAGTATGTCGTTCCTCTAACAAAAGGTATCATTAAACAAATCAAATACTATCCTACAGATGCGCAAATCTTTTTAAACGATACGTTATACGATGCCAAATCACTCATCGGAGTGTCATTGAAGAAAGGGGATAAGTTTAAGGCGAAGAAGCCTGGATCAAGGGACATATTTATTTTTAAAGCTGTTATTAGTGTTCCAGCATATTCTAAATAAGTATCAAAAGTCAAATAATTGAAGAATTGCATAAACCTGCTCGTAAACGATTTCGAAGAAGACGCGTAATCGTAAAAGGCTTGAACGATTTGTACATGGCCGATCTTGTGGAAATGATTCCCTATGCTAAAATAAATAAAGGTTTTCGATATATTTTAGTATTGTTGAATATGATTAGCAAGCGTGTTTGGGCGTGTCCACTTCAACGAAAAACCGGTGAAGACGTCACGAAAGCAATGAAAAAATTATTAACATCAACAGGAGGTACTCCCGACAATTTACAAACGGATATGGGGAAGGAATTTTACAACCAGCATTTTCGTAAGCTAATGCAAACTTTCAACATCAACCATTACAGCACCTTTTCTAGTATGAAAGCAAGTCCGGTAGAACGTGTAAACCGAAACCGTTGTTAACCAGTACAACGATACCGTACACCGCACCACCGGCTACAAACCCATCGATGTGAACCACAGCAACGCCAAGATTCTTTTACAAACAGTTTACGAGTTCCAGAAAACCACCGATTTGCGAAGTGCTAAATTCACAGTCGGTGATCACGTGCGAATCAGCAAGCATCGGGAAGCGTTTGCGAAAGGCTATACTCCCACATGGAGTACCGAAATCTTCCAAATTAAAAAGGTTAATCGAACCAATCCCATAACGTATATCTTGGAAGACACGAACGGGGAAGAGATACGTGGAGGCTTCTACATGGAGGAATTACAGATGGTTAAACATCCTGTAGTATTTTTAGTAGAGGTGTTAAAAAAAGGGAGATCAAGTTCTAGTCAAGTGGTTGGGCTTTGATAATACCCATAACTCGTATATAGCATCACGTGATATAGTGCATTAAGTAGTATAGTGCATGCAGTGTGTTGCAATGTTAATGTATAACTATCATTTTATGTAAGCAGTAAACAATAATAAATCACTTTTTGATATCAATAGTGTGTTTTATTTCTTCTACCTTTACAGAAACACAGAGTATGATGTATATAATTTATTCACATTAGTCAATATCATAATAAATACATGAAATATATACGGTTATAAACTACAAAGCATAAATACTATTTACAATAATTCATAACAAAGAAAAGGCTGTTGTCAACGTAGCCGGGGGCCTCTGCGATAATACTAATCAGTACAGTCGGTTCTACCAACAAACGAGTTCCAAAATTACATTTCGGCTTGCAGTAATTCTAACAGACGATCCAAATTCTGGTAACTATCACGCCCCGGATGAATATCGCGGTGTCCCCATGCTAAAGTGTTGAGCGACCCGGGAATAATGTAACGTTTGTTATCGGCTGGTGATAACGCTACTTTATTCCGAAGTTCTGTGTACATAGCATGTAAACGTGATATGAATATAAACATTTTGCGGAAGAGCACAACACCATCTTCCACAACCTGACGGTAGTCCTCAACGGTGAGATCGCGCTGAATTACCGCCCTTTTTACCCCTTTAGCCTTTTTAATCGCCATTTCACCGTTGCGGTCAAGCACGTTTACACAATACGTCTTAGCACCTGCACCGTAGAAACTGCAGAGGGGCACTCCACAATATTCATCTTTCATTTTACCAACCACCGCGGCCGTGCGCGGTATACCGTGAATGTTGTCAGGTGGGAATTTTGAGGTGTCAAATTTATCTAAGTGTTGCTTCATATCAGTATAAAAATTTTCAGTACGAATTTCTGTAATGAAAGAGTCAGTATCTGTGTACAGCAAGCGCACGTTATCACCATATAAAGGTTTGAGAAAATCATAAAAAAATTCATACATTATCGTTTTAGAAAGATCCAAAATAGTAAAACCCACGTACACCGGTTTATTGTATGTAACGGATACTTTTTGCAATTCTATAGCGACCAAATTTTCCGAAAAGACAGCAACGCTTTTGAATTGAGGTTTTGCTACTAACACCTCAGCCCCATGCTTTTTTCCATGACGTTCCCAATGACTGACCAAACGAACGTCCACCCTTTTATCGACATTTTCCATTGTCTTGCCAAATAAACTGTTAGCCATTAATTTGAAGAAGTCCCTGTCCGCTTCGTTAGTCGCCTGATTACGTAACGTGGTGTTCAAATCAATATAGGAACGCAACCAGGGTGCCTGATGAAATTTTAATACGCGATGAATTTTGGTTAATTCTAAACCGTGCTTAAGACACTGTTGTAAATTTCTATAGTGGATAACGTAACGCGTTTTATCGAACAAGTTTGGAATTAATTTTGGGTGACGCGCGTTGCCCGTAGGCGGCACCAGAGGTTCGTGGCAGAAAGGAAAGTCATTATGTAAATCGTGCAACCGCGTTGGGTAGTGTAGATCTACTTCCAGCAAGTAGCCCATATCGGCGTCTTCCGCCACGGAATTTAGATCGAACTGTTCAATTTCGTACGGACTAAGCCATTCAAAGTCGCGCTGCGGCAGATACTGTCGCATACTGTAACCGTAGAGATTGGTAGCATCGAGATACATAATGAAAGAATGGGGCTTGGACGCGTCATAATTTGGAAGAAAAGTATTATTCGCGAAACACTTCCTGCCAACACAGGTACTGACACCTCCCCGAATGCCTTTCTTAAAGAAATGGAGCATGTCCAGATCCGTGAGCAGCTCCAGTTCTACAGACGTGCGTTTCAACATAGCATCCCAACTTAAACCCGGTGCAGTAAAATACTGCGCCGGATCTAGCTTGTAATTTTCAAGACATACACGTCTAAAGTTTTCAAAGACATCAACCAAAAGTAAGACATCGGTTTTCAAATAGAGATCCGAATACTCGCCCAAAGTCGTGCATCCAAACGTATTCCACACCTCCACAGCGCGAGCATACTGCGATCGAGAGACGTGTTCCCCTGTCAAACGATCGAAAAAGTCCTCATAGGTCGGCAACGTGTCCTGTTCGAGTTTGGAGAAGCTGTCGACGTACGAATAGGGAAACACACCTTTCTGTCGCAGTAAGTCGAAGCTAACCCCATCTCCAAAATACTTTTTAATACTCAAACACTGGTCGGAAGTTAGATTTTCAGACAACTTATTCAAACTAGAATTTACAAATCGTAAACTGCCCAGAAAGCGCATTTTAAGACATACCGGTTGTCGTTGGGACCCGTTCCTAATTTCATCTACCAAAATATGTTTCGAAAACGAAACATATTTCTCTTTATTGAGCGCAATCACATCGATTGCTTCTTTTTCTAATGCCAATTGCTTTATGAATAGATGTGAATCATATCCGGTCAAATTATGGAAAAATATCGGTACGAAGTCGGGAATTTGATACATTAGATTGCACCCGGAGTGAGCCGCACCGCGGTACTCGCCGCTGAGGTGACAGTGATCTTTCACCTTAACGTCGTTTTTACCAAAGGGTTTGTCACAAATATGACACACGGTTGCATTATCATAGTTGAAAGTTTGTCGGCACGATAAAAGTCGCATGTCTTGAACATGTTTTAAATGATCCTTATACAACCTTCTAACATCTCCTTCTAAGCGCATCATAAACTCACTTGCTGCATTCGGACCACGGTACAATTCAAATTTAGATAACGCGTCATCATAGGAACACTTAATGTAATACGCAAACGAATGTGGTTCGTGTTCGTACGCTGTCATGGTAAATTTTCCACTAGGATCCGGCTCAACCGTGTCCAAAGGTTTCAACACACTTTCAAAATCCGCGTAAACGACAAAAGGTACTGTAAGTTGTTTTGAAAATTTTCAAACTTCAACAGATTACCCGGCCGGTCGTGCCCCCATTTATCGCATACGGGTTCGATAGTTGGTAACTTGGTGTAAACATGATTGCAATTAAAACGGGTATGTTGTTTTAATCTACTTTCACTTTTAAAATACTGCAAGCAGCCGTCACATAAGTGTTTTTCTCCATTGTGAGCCGACAACTGTGACGACACTAAACGCGAAAAGTTTTTTATCCAACAGTAATGACTATTACCCTCCATATCAAAAATTAATAATAAATTTACATGAACTTCTTTCTTTTGCTTAGAGTAATACAGAGGCCCTACAACTTCTTGTTTCATTTCTCCGTCTTTAAATACAGCTTCCAAACCATACACGTTAATGGATAAGCGTGGATTATGCGCTTCAAATTTCGAAATAGCATCCAGTTTGACAGGAAAGGTGATACCTTCAAAATCAAACAGTTGCGCAAAATTTGGATACGACGTCGTCCTGTCGGAATGTCTCCTCGGCGGATACAAAGCGGACACCAAGGCCCAACCAAAACAGCACTGATCGTTATTTTGCACGTTGATTACAGCCTTTTTATGTTGTATCGACGGCGGAAGTGGAACATAGGAGGAAGCACGTAGCGGGTTGTATTTATTGACGTTGACTTCTATAAATAACAGCTGCTCCAGTACCCAACCTGTAAAGACCCTACAATTAGCAATCAAATCGTAACCCGTAACTATTCATTACCTGAGTTCCGATCATTAAAGTCCGACATCTTTGTATCCAGCACCTCAACGAAATCATCATATAAATCGGTCAGATTCGAAGTCACGGTCACAATCTCATTTTGCGTATTAAACGATTTAATTTCGTGCAAATTTTGACTTTCCAAAAAGTACATTCCGAATACTTCTAGATTGACTTTCACACTACGAAAGCGTCGAACGTTTCTTTCTAATAGCGTTAACACATTTTCGCGGGTCTCATCCGTAAATTCTCTGAGATTAATGTGATGATTTCTCACCGAGACTCGGTAACTGGCTTTACGTGACTTGAAAGCCGTCTCCAGGACTACCACTTCCTCCGACTGCACTGACGCGGCATTACGATGATTGTGGCGGTTGCTTCGTAGATGTCCAGCGTAGCCACGTCGTGGAACATCCAGCTCGCACACATCGCAATACACCGTCGCGGAGGTATTTCCTGAAACAACTGCACAGATCACTAACACTAAAACAGTTAACAAGGTGTACACGTACCTTGCGGGGAGGTTTTTTTCGCTTTCTTATGTGCAGGTCCTTCACCAGTATTCCCTACAGCATCCGAAGCTCCCCCAGCTGTAATCAAGAAAATATTCATATCACATCATACAACCTCACAGGTGGTTACTTACCGCTCGTGGATGGACGGTCCAGCGTTCCACGGCAACTTTCTCTTCGGTGACGGGCTAAGGCATCCCGTCGGGTGAAGGACGCGCCGCAGCTACACACATGCATATTCTTAGTAATCAGTAAACGGGAACGCACTGGCAAACGATAAAGCTTTTACGTCAACTTTTACCACTAACGTTCGCGATACTGATTTCCAGTCGGGACGACGAGGACGTGTTATGCAAACCCGACCGGGATAGGAAGAGGACTGGGTTATTGTTAGTGGGAGGTCACAGTTAAATCAACCGTTAACGTCGTTGATGACGCAAAGCAGACAAGTTTTCCGCTTCGGTTAAAAGTGCTAGGCGTTCGCTCTCACAGGACCCCAACTTCGTCATCACTTGTCGTAGCTGCTGCGTCTTGATACTCTTGATTTGGATCTCGTATCTTTCCACAGCAGCTAAGAGTTCAGCTTTGCGTTGAAGGAGAGCGATGCGTTCACTCTCGCACCCTCGCAAACCGGACGCCACTTCTCTTAACCGTCGTGTAATCCTTGTCTGCTGTGCATCATCAACGACAGCAAGCGGTAAAGACTGCTTCTCACATGGTACACCATCTATGAAAACAATCGGTGAAGTTGTGAAGTCTCTGATGCTGTCGGACAACTGTATAGACGCTGTGTCATCAGAAACCTCCATAAGTGTCGCTGTGTCTATGTCCAAATGGTCATGCATCCCGTCATCACAAGGGGTACCCGGAATGATTAACTCCTCATCGTCATCGTCAGGAGCGCTTGCAATTGATGTGGAACAGTCCGACTCCGTTTCATCAACAATTACATTTGCACTTGCGGCAATCTCCATGGGCAGGTTCACTTCATCATCGGTTGCAGATGGTGATGCATCCCCCAAAAGGGACCCCCGAATTGAGATATCATACTCGCTGCCCAGTGGGCTATTCAACAATTGGGAGTCCCACTCACCCGAACATGGTGATGCCGCAGGTGCTTCCTGGACCGTCACGATGGGGATTCCTCTCATGTGCAAACTTCCAGCAGCGTAAAACACATTTGTCGAAGTCAACAGCTCTCGCAGTAAAGGTTGTGAACGCCCGAAAAGCATGTCGTACTTCGGCTTCTCCACATTAACGGCTGCCGCTTTTACTACCACATTTTGTAGTACTATGATCTTCTTTGCGGCAGCAACTGGAGATGGTGCACGCTCGATAGTTGGCACAAGTACCGGGCACGCAGCAACTGGAGATGGTGTACGCGGCACATGTATCGGGCACGCTTTCTTCATCGATAATTTTGACCAGAAGGACAATGTCACACAACGACACTTATTCACTTCACCAACACTGATAACACTACTAGATGATGTATCCATGATGAACGAAGACAGACTGACGCTCCGCTGCGTCGCCCTCCGGTTTTGTCGAACCACCCCCCCCACTCCCTAACCTTGAACCCCACTTTCACCCCCACTCCTTCACCTTAAACCCCTCAATCACCCCCACCACTTTACCTTGCATTCGCGCAAATACTTACATTTCCTCACGGTCATTGGTGTATAGACAGAAACCTTGCATTTTTTCACGGTCTTTGGTGTATAGGTCGGTTTCTAGACAGAAACCTTGCATTTCCTCAAGGGCATTGGTGTATAGTCGGTGTATAGGTACCTCAAGGTCCCCCCCCCGCCCCCCACTCCCTCCGTGGGTGTTGCTACTTCGATATAATAGGGAGTGTGTTCCACACCAGGTAACACATCACAATGTCCGTCATCGCTCCTCGCATACCACATTCCGCTGAAGGAGATACCGCGCCAGATGCGCAGCAATGGGATCGCTGGCTCAGCCTACGGGCTCAATCGTTACGCTGCATCGCTGCCTCGTTGGGTCCACATGTAGCCATCGCCCGCCACCATCGAGAGCTGATGAATCTACAATCATCCATAGGTATAGGAATTGAACGCATAGTGTTCGAACTATGGGTGATGTGGAAATGGTATTGGTATACAACCGTTAAGTACGCCCAACATTATGATGAAGACCGTTTCGGTGACATGGAGGACGTTGCTTGTGCAAACCGAACCCTACGGTATCAACAGGTGGCAACAGTATTGCAGGGGTGGTTTACCATAGCAGATGTCCCGTACTGTCTGTGGTGGTCATACTACACCTGGAAAGAGAAGCGTCTATGCAAGGGCTGCATACGCAGTGTGTGTAGTACGGTCACCCTACCGCAGGAATACCACACCAGGGTGTCGAGATCGATATACCACGTACCATCCCATTGGTGTGATGGATGCATGAAACGGATGCTTTACAACACCTTCGACCCAATTGCGTGTTCCGAACGGTTGCATATCATCGGTCCGGTATCCCAATTTGGAGGCAACGATGTGGATGAGTGTACCTGCGATGATAATTGTCACGGAAGCCCACTGTTTCAAATATTGAATGCACGGTTGGAGATGGAGATGGATCAGCAGTGATGTGTAATTGTAGACATTATAGTTAGTAATTTTATTAATATTATTTAGTTAGGACCAGCACATTTTAAATAAGAATAGCATGAAATAATTCTTTTTCCTTTACAATTGATGATTTGATTGTATACAATAAGAGAAATTGTAGATATTATAACCGTAAACAAAAAGTCACTAAAACCGTCTGGCCCAAGTGGCCCATTACTCACTATGTTGTTTTAATTCAACAGTTTGTAGCAACCAGACAATACTCTCTGAAAAATATCCAAAATTAAAAAAAAAATCCAAAAGTTTGTAGTAACCCGGAAATACTCTATGACCATTCTATTGTGGTCAACAGCATACCCGTAACGACCTTCATTTATCTCTACCTAGCAAATCGAGCAATCGAATTCTTGCCCTTCGTTAACCTTGAGAGCTAGAGCGCTGATTTTTCAATTTTCGTTCCCCCCCGGCCTCCACACCCCCCCTGAGGCCCACCATCCACCCCTCCCCATTCCTCCTCCCCCTCCAGTACTTTACCTTGACACCCCTTAAAATTCATTTAAGGGGGTTACTATAGTATCAGCTTTGTTTTCTTTGTAGTATCATCTAGTTTTCAACTAACCTAACCTACCCTAACTTTTTTTTTTGGCGATTTTTTTTACACTCGCACTGCAACAACAAAGCACGGGGTAAATTAAAACGTAATTTTATTACAATAAACTAATTTTAACTCACTTATGTGCATGCCTCACACTTTTGGTGTGTGGCTGCGTGCCGCACTGCATCATAGTCCCGAGGGACTGTGATGTAATTCTGTCGACAATCACAACATAGCACCTCCGTGCTGAACCTCCCCCGTACCATTACGGGTCGAGATCTTGCGAAGAGAATGACGCGTGGCTATAAACATTAAAATAAAAATATATATGGTTCATATCTGTGTGTTTTGTAGTAATTTTGTTAAATTATTTAGTTAGTTACCAGCACTTCCATCGTTTTATTTAAAAGTAATTTTGTTAAATTATTTAGTTAGTTACCAGCACTTCCATCGTTTTATTTAAAAGTAATTTTGTTAAAAGTAATTTTGTTAAATTATTTAGTTACGTACCAGCTCTTGGTACTGGGGTTCTTCCTCCTCTTCCATGGGTTCTTCCTCCTCCATCGTTTCCTCCAGGTCCTCTACGTTCGCAACGTCGTTGGCAGCGAGGATCTCCGTATCCTCACTCCATATTGACGATCCTCGAGCCGGTGGTCGCTCGACCTCTGGCGATGCACTTTCATTATTATTTTCACTATTCATCTTCACTGTTGTAACTGTAACTGAGTGCTGCAGCTTGGAAGGTATAGATATATCTGTGCCCCCACTCCGTTATGTGTAAATACAATCTCGTTGGCCTTGCCTTGTTTCGTCTGTTCTCAACAACGACTGCGGAATTTCTTTGTTCTCGTCTGCACATTCCTAACTGTCTGGCCACTCCTTTCTGTGTAAATACAATCTCCTTGACGTTGTTTCGTCTGTTCTCAACAATGTCTGTGGAATTTCTTTGTTCTCGTCTGCACATTCCTGACTGTCTGGCCACTCCTTTCTGTGTAAATACAATCTCCTTGACCTTGTTTCATCTGTTCTCAACGATGTCTGTGGAATTTCTTTGTTCTCGTCTGCACATTCCTGACTGTCTGGTGTAGTTCTTACCTTGAGGTTGTGTTGATCTTTCGTCTGCATACTTTCATAGTTAAGTACGAATCTAATTGAAATTAAAATGGTATGAAATTTTTAAATCTTAGTTTCACTTTTCATTTAATCGTTAAATTAATCTCTAAAAGAGACGGAGATCGGTCTTAAATGAAACGATATAATGGGATAAATACGTGGTTTATTTAACTAAATACATATGCAATTTACCCCCTTGTATTTGTTTACAGAGTACATTTATCTTTTACAATTTACAACCTTGTATTTGTTTACAGAGTACAATGATTTCAATAATACATTAGTTAAGCCTCGGCGTACTTTTCACTAAATAATGCACTGGCTGTTTCTGCACCTTTACATAAACAGCACAACACTTTAACTCTCCGCTATTAAGATGGTGAAACGACGCGAATGTTCCGTTCGAAACTTATCCGGCTTATACTAGCCTATAAACAGCACTTTAACTCTCCGCTATTAATATGGTGAAACGACACAAATGTTCCATTCGAAGCTTATCCGAATTATACTCCTCTATACATCTCATTATAGGCATTTTTATATTTGCATCGTACCATTCGTGTAACGGCTCCTCCAACTGTTTCCGCGCTGTCCCACTTTTTCCGTCAAACCATATCCTTTCCCCATTTAAGTCCATTGAATATGCAAACGACACTAGCGCAAACACCAGATAACCAGCTTCAAGAACACGCTTCTCTTTGACACGTTCAATGAATGCCTCTTTGTGGTAGTCTATAGTTTTCTCGACGTTCCCACCATATAGTTGTTCGTCTCGCATTTCATCGTCCTCGTCCTCGAAATCGAATGTTACTAAAACGGTTGCCTCTACCACGTTCATGATGCTGTACTGCTGAAGTGTTCTTGCGTAAATGCTGTACTACTGAAGTGTTCTTGCGTATGCGTTTATATATACTGAGTTGACGGGTGGGATCCAAGGTCATGGTCTGAGTTGAGGGGTGGGATCCAAGGTCATGGTCTTAGTTGACGGGTGGGGTACAAGGTCATGGTCTTTAGTGGTAACGATAACGAGCGATACAATATGTCCCCATGCTTACACCAACTACTGCAACTAACAGGGTGCCCAAGGTCATCACAGAAGCGTAACACGTTTCGCTGCTGACTTTACATTGTTCCACCAAACTATTCCCGATGGTTTGCCACTCGCTGTCCTTAGTATGTGTTGGGTACACGAATTTGACTCTGAATCGTACTTCTTGCGTTCTATTGCCGACCTCATGTTTAAACATTCCCATTTGTTGCAACGTCACTGGTTGCATTCCATACCAAACACTCGTATTGAAGTCATAGGAAATAAAAGCTGCTGTTGTATCTGGGAGTTTTGCAACGTACACTACACCCTCGTACAAGGTTGCTAATAATATTACTGCCTTGATTGGCAACATCTTCCTTAGTGTTATATTCTATGTTGTATCTTCTTTTAACCGCAAACGTCTCTACCACTTTCAATGTTTATGGGTGCTAACACGTTTGCAAACACGCAATGTGGTGACCATTTCAGGTGTTCTACGATTGGATTATCCGACGGGTCCCATTTGAAAATGTTCACTCGGCAATAAAAACATTCTACTCTAACTTCACGCCCCGTATAGACAAATCCGGCCTCAGCTAAAGATTTTGGAGTTTGTATACCCTTCCAATTACGAAATGATAACACTCGTTCTGTCAAGCACGTATTCTGCAAGCTAGCTTCTACACACATTTTGAATTTTCAATACATGTGACCTGCTATATATATATCTACAGCTTAACCTTGAATGGTGTTTGATAACCTTGAAGAGTGGCCTTGAATGCATTGTTGCCGTATTGCTGACCTTGATGAGTTGCCTTGGGTCCAAGGTCATAACATTTTTGCCATATTGTTGGCCTTCAGAATGCGGTGTTGCCACGTTTCGGTGACAGGGATAGATTCAAGGTCACCATGTGTTAGAGAGAGATAGGTTCAAGGTTAAGGTCAGGAGTGGGGGGTGGGTTCAGAACTCTCATTTTTTCCCTACTACCACCCTTTTGAGAACATTTATAATTACATAAATTACATTTAAATGGTTTTTCATAACTATGGATCAAGATGTGTCTTTTCTGATCGTTCTTATATAAAAATTGATAGTGACATACATTACATTCAAATTGCTTTCCACTATTATGTTTGCGCTCGTGTTTATAGTAATCACTTTCCTTCAAAAAGTTAAGATGGCATGTGTTACAGTTGTATACTTTGCTATAAGTATTCACTTGTTCCTGCTTCACTGTGGTATTGATTTAGTGTATACAGGGTGCCCATTATGTATGAAATATAGTATATATCTCGGTAAATATCGACTTTATAAAAAAAATTGTTATATAAAAGTTGTTTAACATTTTATGTTCCATAATAAGATAGCATTCAATTGTTTTTATTTCAGAAAACAAATGAGTAATGAATAACACTTTAATTTTTTTCAATAGCAATGTATCCTTTCATTAGGCTCATTTGATAGAGATTTTTTTTCTCTTTTCGATGACCTAAAATCTTAGTACTCTTATATCAGAAAATTCTTGAAAAAAATGAAAAAAATGTTTATTAAGTAAATTTCACCAATAACATGAATCTAGATATCCGAGATCTCTTTCGTTTGTCTTAACAATTGATTGTAGGCTTTTATTGTGACAGAAGTTTGTTTATTTAATTAAGTTGTTGGTACATGGTTCATTTAACAGAAACTGAACGTATAGAAATTTTAATTATGGTCGGTTATGGGGATCGCAAACGAACACAATTAGAAGTATGTGAAATTTCTAATGAGCGTTATCCACATCGAGAACCAATCACCCAGTCAGTAGTTAGCAAAACCTTGAAACGGTTTAGGGAACTGGCAATGTTAAAGATCTGGTGAAGACTGGTCCGCAGAGATCTGCGACAAATGAAGATAAAAAGCTCGATGTTTTAATAGAAATCGAAGAAAATCCAAACATTTCAACTCGTCAGTTAAGTTTAAACCATGCCGTAAGTAAAGGTTCAATACAGAAAATATTACATTCAGAAAAATTACATCCGTACAAACCGACTTTATTGCAAGAATTATCCGAAGATGACTACGATCGACGTGTTGAATTTTGTGAATTTATGATGGAGCGAAGCAACAACAATCCAAATTTTCTTAATAATATTGTTTTTTCTGACGAGGCTACGTTTTGTTTAAATGGAAATGTAAATAGGCATAATTGTCGATATTGGGCCGCTGAAAATCCCCATTGGATGATCCAAAATCATACCCAAACACCACAAAAATTAAACGTGTGGGTGGGAATTTGTGCAGATCACATAATTGGACTTTTCTTTATTCGTGGTACTCTAACTGGTGACCGTTATTTGCAATTATTGCAACAGCAAATTATTCCAGCTTGCCAAGCAAATCTTGATGATCTTTGGTTTCAACAAGATGGAACACCGCCCCACTATCATTTAGATGTACGCCGATATTTAAAGGTGGTATTTCCGGCCCGTTGGATAGGCAGAAGAGGGTCTGTGGAGTGGCCTCCTCGATCTCCGGATCTTACACCTTGCGTTTTCTTCTTCTGGGGATATTTAAAATCAAAAGTGTATACAAACCGACCCCAGAATCTGGTCGAATTAGAGCAACGAATACAAAATGAAGATGCAGCAATTTCTCCCAGATCGCTCAGAAATTCTTTTCAAGCTTTTCGTGATAGGTTGGGCTACTGCCTTGCAGTTAATGGTGAGCATTTTGAACACTTATTGCTATGAAAACCATTTTATTGCTAATTTCGTTTGGTCTTCAAGCTTTATAAGAGACGTACATAATTTTCTGTTCATTTGTTTTATTTGGTTTTTTGTTCATTTGTTTTGTTTTGTACATTATGTAGATGCACATCTGTTTATTTTAGGGTAATAATTCGTGATACTTTACGATCTCGGATATCTAGATTTATGTTATTGGTGAAATTATCTTAATAAACATTTTTTACGTTTTTTTCAAAAATTTTCTGATATAAGGGTACTAAGATTTAGGTCATCGAAAAGAGAAAAAAAATTTCTATCAAATGAGCCTAATGAAAGGGTACATTGCTATTTAAAAAAATTAAAGTGTTATTCATTACTCATTTGTTTTCTGAAATAAAAACAATTGAATGCTATCTTATTATGGAAAATAAAATGTTAAAACAACTTTTATATAACAAATTTTTTTATAAAGTCGATATTTACCGAGATATATACTATATTCCACACATACTGGGCACCCTGTATTTTAATTTCATTTTTGATGCTACTATCTTCCATGACGTTCGGTTCTGTTTTGATATCCATGTTGTTTTCGAATGTGATTGCTTCATCACCATCCATTGTATCTATTTGTAGAATTAAAGCAATCTGTAACCAACCAAAATACTATCCAAACTAATTATAACTTAACTATCCAAAATTGAGGAAATGTAATATAAAATTAAATATTTTAAATTTAACAAAGGATGTACATACAACATTGGAACATATTACATTAGAACACTACTCCTTACATTAAACGAATTGGAGATTTGAAGAGTTAGTTTATATTAATAACATTGAAAAATCTTTTACAATAATAATATTAATAAATTTCGGAGATATTTTTAGCAAAGGCTAGTTATCCTACAGAAACAATTCGGGCAGCGTTGTCAATTAAACATTTTTTCTGTAACACTTGCAATTAATTTTCCTAACTAAAGTCCCCTTATTCTGTAAGATTCGCTGTCGACATAATGAACGTTATAATATCGAAGTTCGTTATAATATCGAAATTCGTTATTTTTATATTCTGCAGTAGCGTGCGGTCCATGGAAGCAATGCTTCCCTTAAGAATTTATTAAAAATAAAAACCAATGCTTAATATTAATTCAGTACAACAAAAAGTATAATTATTTAGAGTACTATTTTAAATTAGGCTCATTAAACTTGCACGGTAAGGTAATACCGATTCAAATGTATTCAAACTTGTATTGACAGTTTACTCAAAAGTGAGTTTAGACCTTATTTACAATGGCAAAGTCCAAGAATCATACAAATCATAATCAAAGCCGCAAAGCCCATCGTAATGGTATCAAAAAACCAAAACCATTCAGACATGAATCTACATTGGGCATGGATGCCAAATTCTTGAAGAATCAGAAATTCTCAAAAAAACACAACTTGAACACAAAACAACAGCTGAAGCGAGCGGCAGAAAGGAAAGCAGTAAAAGATGCTAAAGCAAAGAAATAAATAATAAGTAAAATAGATCGTTATATATAAGTTTGCCTGAAATAAAATGTGTTACATACACTGCATATAAGCACTGATTTCGTTGCTTATAACAGCTCTTCTCTTAGCCTTGGCGTGTATCAACGTGCGTGGCGACACACACTTCGGCCGTTGTTTTTAGTGTGCTTTGTAACGGTTAATTCCGTTTCAGGTTGTATATATTATTGCTATTGCAATAACCTATCATTATCAAGGAGGCTTTTTCATAAAAGATCAAGAGGGTGTAGAAAAAGGAAAAGAAGAGAAAAAAGAAAAACAGAATTTTCTGTAAACAGAAAATATTTTTTTAAGAGTCTCCATAATATCTTTAAGATATTTTAAATTAAAGAATATACAGAATATAAAAATGCCCGCAATTAAGGGGTAAGCAAATTATACTTCAAAAATATATTTTCTTACATTATCAATTTTTGATCTAGCAATTTTCTATATGGTGAACTGTCATACGTATAACTTTCTATATGGTGAACTGTCATACGTATAACTTTCTATATGGTGAACTGTCATACGTATAACTTTCCATATGGTGAACTGTCATATGTGCAACTTTCAATATGGTAAACTTGCATTAGGAGAAACTTTCATTACGTATAACTTTTCATAATGGGCAACTTGTCATTATGGACAACTTTCATTATGGAAAACTTTCCAATAAGGGCAACTTTTCATTATGTGTATCTTTTTATTATGAGAAACTTGATTTGGATTTGATTGGAGGCGGCTGTGTTAGTTTTCCTTGTAATCAAAAAGATATTGGAAAACATTATTTGGTTTCCCTTATGGTATACATAAAGTGTTTCACATTATGGACAATTGGAGACGCTGCTTGTTGGAAAGATATGGATGTAATGGTCTTGAGGATTATCAACGGTTACGTTGATTAATCCGTCCTGTGGATAATTGGTGCATTAGATTGGTTAATAATTTGTTTTCAATATATAACTTGCAATAAACTATAACCCTTTAAAATCTTAAATTAAAAACAAAGACATTACTTATCATTTAAATAATTAACAAAACTTTAACTTTTTTACAACTAAAGAAAAGAAAAGAGGTTTTTCTTTAATTTCTGAATACTATATAATATAACACCACGCTAAATACATGTATTTAACAAGGTAAGTGTTTAAATAATTAATGAAAACTGAGAATAGTCAGAAGACCTTTCTTTTTTATTTGATTTAGTTAGTAAATTTTGACATTTTAATTGTCAAAGTTCAATTTATGCTGAACACTTTAACGATTATTCCATCTAATTGTATTTGAATAAATAAACTTGTAAATTGTTATTGGTGATTGGCTTTTCATTTCATTTACATCTTAAAATCACTAATTAGTTCAACATCTATTATTCTCATTGATACCCTAGACAATAACTACCGAGCCGAAGAGCTCCCTTTATGTACTTGTTTATAGTGGATAATATTAATGATTGCATAATTATCAAATAAGGTACAGCTTCATGCCCAAATGTTTGTTATAATTTGGTTATTTGTTCGATTTAGTGTTTGTTAAATTTAATGTTACTTAAGTAATGTAAATCTGCGAATGAGACTGTATTTTGTCTCATTTTATTATTATATAAGTAGGATTTTTTTAAAGACAAATAATTCTATTTAGTTTGATCTGTATGCAAATTTAAAATTGCATTATCGTCACGACTGCAAATTCAACTGCTTCGGTGGAAGATTAGAGTACTTCCGTTTTTGTTCAGCTTGTAAATTATTAATAAAGAATTTTGTGCATACAGTTTTGGAGGGAAATTACAAATTATTAAGATAGGCAGATCAAAACCAGAACTTTCAAATTTAACAACAAAGATTAAAACCTGCATCGGTATTTTGCTAAGACCGGAAAATCGAGTTGCAGTATAAATACATAGTAGTTTTTTTTAAATAAAAAAATAATAGTCAACAAATTCCATAAGTATAAAGTGTAAAAGTTCTTCTTTGATAAACTTTTAAGTTTAATAATTATAACACTGTTTTTTTTATTGTACCTAGCAGGGGCGGATCCAGAGAATTATTTTGAGGGGGAAATTTTGGTAAATAATTGTTTTAATAAATAATAATTAAACAAACATTATTTGTTTTTATTATATGTATACTTATTTCTAGATTTGGGAGGGGAATCTCACCCCCGTGAATCCGCGCCTGTACCTAGGTATATTAAAATCGTGGTTGCTTCCCTAACCTAAATTCTCACCGCACGCCACTGGTATTCTGTAAGACAAATTCTTACGAAAATCGTTATCACGCATTCGAGATTTTAACGAAAGCTTCTGAGGTATCGTTACGCGGTAGCTGACTGTTATAATTAGTGTGAATTCAAACACGGTTCAATTAGAAATCAGATTTTAAATTAAATTTCAGAAAAATAATTGGTTTATGTATACATTTCTTATCTTAAATTCTTGTAAATTTTCATTCGGTATTGTTAGACATGTGATTTTCTATTTGCTAGAATATTTGTATTTTATATTTTACTTTAAACGTTTTTAAAATACCTACTGGCAAAGAAAAAAAAATGAGAATTGAAATTTGAACTGGAATAATTTTTTGATTTATGAATTACGATCTGGCCTGCACTTGCAACTTCCGTTTTTTCCGTGCAAAGTTTAAAACGTGTATTTCAAAAAACATTTTTGTTTACTTTTTTGCAGTTCTTTCACAAAAGCACGAACAAATTCTTGCAATTTTTATTCGTGATCCAGTAACTTTAAGCATACGGGTCTCTATTGGTCGTCTCACTTTGAGACTACAGTGTGTGTTGTTATGGACAACGGGGTTGCCAAACATCTTGCAAGCAACTTTTAAAAACACTTTCTAAATATTGTAGTTGTAACTGCATAAACCTTTATAATCCCTATTGTTCGAGAAAGTTATATTTGCAGGTAGTAACTTCTTCTGACAGCGGTAGTAAAACTTCAAAACTTGGTGTTTATATGAGTTAACGCAAGTACTATTACAAAACTAATAATTTTGGGTATAATTAAAAGTCAAACGTTTTATTTAGTTTTTGAATTTTAGGTAAATAAAAAAAGTACAACACAAGTTATAGTTATTTGGTTTTTATTAAATAAAGAAACATTAAAACTAATAAATTATTGTATAGTATCAAACTACACCTTTTTAATTGTGCTGCTTTCATATAAAACAGTAACAGATTGAAAACATAAATAAATAATAAGTATTAATAAAAGAGTAGTTCTTTCTTCAACTTTCTTTTTAAACAAGTTGAACAAATGAATGATTTTATCATTCATTATGAATTATTTTACCGTTAAAATTGCGTTTGGGACTGGGCTTCCTTTATTTACCTGTGAATTAAAAGATTAAAAAGATCATACAGAAAATAACCAGCCGTTTATTTTTATTTTAATCTTAATCCATATTATAACCTACAGAATAACAAAGGCTACTTTTATATAGATAAGTACCAAACCTTCCAAAATATAGCTGTGCTGGAAGTATCAGCTTGACCTAAATAACACTTTAGTTTTATCGGCTAACCCCAATAAGTCAGAGAGGGGCGGGGTAATACAAGATAAAAAACAAGCGCCACTTCGTTTTAAAGCATTTCTTATTACTAACGCTTCAAACTTCTTAGATAAACGAAGAAATAGATCTTTTACTAATATATAGACAACTTCCACAATTTTGGTGCATATACTTACAGGTTATAAGCTGGAAAGCAAATATTAAAACCACACAATAAATAAATGGTAATAAATAAAACACAAACATGTAGTGAAATGTAAACTTTCTAAGTAGGGCTTTATTATTCATCGCAAATTGTAAACGGTAATTATATTGATTAAGGATTTTAATGTTTAGCAAAATTAACAGAATGGTGATTTGTATCACAGCTGGTTGTAAATCTTAAAAACTACCCTATGATAATTTCACTACTCGAGATCTCGTGTTAATTAGTTCTTAAAACTAACATGCATGAATAAATAAATTATATAAACGTTTTATAAATATATATAAACATAGATAAAATGACACAATATACATATAGTTTCAAACAAACATCCCACCATTCGATAATCCTCGGATGATACGGTACGGTTTAAAAGCCTTGCTTAGGGTTTTTCGTTTAACCCTCCGGTATATTACATACAACCCTGTACGTATATATGCAGGTACGAACCCAAAGGGGAAGACCTTCAAATTAAACTCAACCCCAAGTCAAAGGGGCAGGAACAGGAAAAAACGAGCAACGAAACCAAAAAAAAGGCCTAAAAATAAATCACCCTGTATATGGTATTAATTTTAAATATTTGAACCGAATTTTACCTTTCGATAAACTGAAAGGTCTTTTATTACACGATTCCTTCAGAGCAACGAATAGGGAAATATTACCTAAAATAGAAAAAGACTTTAATGAGATTTTAGCACATGGTGAAAAATAAAAAAGGTTTACCTAAATGGTTAACACTAGAACCTAATCCGTCTAATTGACGACTGATCACATATAAACAATACAATGATCATTTTGTTGAATGCGAGATTTTCTCCGCTCAAGCGAATTATATCAAAACCAATTTTCTATTTCATCCCACATTCAACATCTAATGCAAGAGTCCACCATTTTGTTATATCAACGGCACCATTGAGAATGCGCTTGACAACGCTGGCGCGAATTTACGATCAAGCGAGGAAATGGAAAACCAGTAACAACCAAACTAACGGAGAAGCTTAGTTTTAAACAGTGACCGTCAAACAATCAATGGGTTGTGAATTTCAACGTTATAGTGTAAGAGAACAATAAGTAGAAAAAGAAAATTAAGTGTATTCCTTTTACTAACTTTCCAGCAAATCTTCATTGTTTAAACATATTATATTATAAACTGATCTCGGATATCTTTCAACATTCCGCTCTGTGTCGTGCATGTAATAATATATTAGTAGGTTGCTTCAAAACGGGGAACATGCGTTAGTAATTTACGCGCCAAATTTACAAACTTTAATAATTATTTTCTCTTAAACCCAAATTGATTCTGTTTTTAGGAAACGAGCATAGTATAGAGATTTGTTCGTAGTTTCATTAGGTAAAAAAACTTCGTCAACATTTAATTGGCTTTCAAGATTAATTCAAAAAATATTTTGGGACATATTTTAATTTTTTATTATTGTTATTGTATATTACATTATACGAGGTGTGACAACTTAATTCCCGGAATGCAAACATATGTTCAAAGCTGTACACTAGTGGCTATTGTCACCTTCAAAGTACTGCCCTTATGCAACTTTACACTGGTTTATGCGGTGCTCCCATTTCTGAAAGCATACCTGGAACTCTTTTTCCGGAATACTCTTCAGTTCCTTTATCACATTTTGCTGGATATCGGATATGTCAGAAAATCTTCGTCCTTTTAGCACGGTCTTAAGTTTAGGGGACAGTTAAAAATTGTAGGGATATAAGTCGGGCGAATAAGCAGGATGATCTAATTGGGTAATCAATATCACGGCCAGAAATTATTTCATGAGGAGTGCATTATCGTGATAGATGATCCATTTGTCAGGCCACAATTCAGATCTTTTCCTCCAAACAGAATCTAGTAATCTTGTCAGCAACTCTAAATAGCAGTGTTGGCTATTAATCTCACACTTACATCATCTGTCAGATCTCATCAAATCTGGCACTTTGTTCACATATGTGCCCGTTACTTGTGTTGTTGACAACCCACTTCTGAGATCTTCGTTCACATCTTCTCGCCCATCTTTGAATCTTTTATACCACTCGACTCAAACATGTCCGAACATATCTACTCTTGTAATTTTTACCAAATCACCCTAAGGGCAACACTACGCGGCCATTCCGGGAATTAAATTGTCACACCTCGTATATGTATTTTTCTTCGTGACATGATGTTTCTAACAACAAAATGTAAATAAAGACACAAAAATCAATTATTAAAAAAATATTTTTAAGGTGGTCAAACCAACCTTTATAACATAACGGTTTAGTCAACATAACCTTAAACTCAATTAAATCAACTGTTTATTATAATAATAATAATAATAACAGTCTCCTTTTATTAATTATTTGAATTCGGCTTCAAAACCGCACAAAATAAAACTCTCTCAAGAAAATCCGATGTAATTGAATTCATGAAGAATGTGAGCAAATGTTATCGGTTTGCTCTAGATGTGAATAAAGAAACACGAGCGGGCAAAGACGTAAAAGATGTAATTCTGGAACGTAATGATAACATAAATTACGTTCAAAAGATTTCACACCACTATGAACGAATTTGTGTTGTTTAAGACTACTTTTTACAGAACATTTATAACACCCTAAATTACACTTAAATGGTTTCTCATTACTATGAGTAAGTATGTTTTTTGAAGACGACATTATGGATGGCATCTATAATCGCATAAATTACACTAAAATGGTTTCTCACCACTACGAGCGAACATGTGTTTTTTAAGATGAATTTTTAGAGAACATTTATCATCGCATAAATTACACTGAAATAGTTTATCACCACTATGATTAAACATGTGTTGTTCAAGCTTGTTTTTTACAGAATATTCATAATCACATAAAATACACTCAAATGATTTCGCACTACTATGAGTGAGCATGTGTCTTTGATGATAAGCTTTTTGAGAACATTTATAAACACATATATTTCACTTAAATGGTTTCTCACTACTATGATTGAGCATGTGTTGTTTAGACTACTTTTTACAGAATATTTATAGGTAGGCTCTTATAAGAAAAAAGCTGCGCAGTAGTCTGCATCGTCAGTTTCCGTAGCAACCCACGTGGTAGGTCCTACACTTAAGTGTGTTACTAGCCATTCAGTCAACGTTACGAATATAAAATCGGCTTGCGCTGTAACTTTTTTCTTATAAGAACCGAACTGTATAATCGCATAAATTATACTCAAATGGTTTCTCACCGCTGAGTCAGCATGTGTTTTTTAAGATAAATTCTTACAGAACATAATCGCATAAATTTCAGTGAAATGGTTTCTCACCACTATGATTAAACATGTGTTGTTTAAGACTACTTTTTACAGAACATTTATAATCACAAACATTACACTCAAATGATTTCTCACCACTGTGAGTGCGCATGTGGTTTTGAAGATGACTTTTTTGAGAACATTTATAATCGCATAAATTACACTCAAACGGTTTCACACCACTATGAGTGAGCATGTGTTGTTTAAGATTAGTTTTTAGAGAACATTTATAATCACATATATTACACTTAAATGGCTTCTCACGACTATGATTGAACATGTGTTGTTTAAGACTACTTTTTACAGAACATTTATAATCGCATAAAATACAGTCAAATGGTTTCTCACCACTATGGATGAGCATGTGTCTTTGAAGATGAGCTTTTCGAGTACATTTATAATCACATATATTACACTTAAATGGTTTCTCAGCACTATGATTGAGCATGTGTTGTATAAGACTACTTTTTACAGAACATTTATAATCGCAGACATTACACTCAAATGATTTCTCGCTACTGTGAGTGAGCATGTGGGTTTGAAGATTACTTTTTTGAGAACATTTGTAATCACATAAATTACACTCAAATGGTTTCACACCACTATGAGTGAGCATGTGTTGTTTAAGATTAGTTTTTAGAGAACATTTATAATCGCATATATTACACTTAAATGGCTTCTCACTATTATGATTGAACATGTGTTGTTGAAGACTACTTTTTACAGAACATTTATAATTACATAAAATACACTCAAATGGTTTCTCGTTACTATGGGTGAGCACATGTCTTTGAAGATGAGCTTTTCGAGAACATTTATAGTCGCATAAATTACACTTAAATGGTTTCTTACCACTGTGAGTTAACATGTGGGTTTTAAGATGACTTTTTTGAGAACATTTATAATCACATAAATTACATTCAAATGGTTTCTCACCGCTATGAGTGAGTATGTGTTGTTTAAGACTATTTTTTACAGAACATTTATAATCACATAAATTACATTCAAATGGTTTCACACCACTATGAGTGAGCATGTGTTGTTTAAGATTAGTTTTTAGAGAACATTTATATTCGCATATATTACACTTAAATGGCTTCTCACTACTATGATTGAACATGTGTTGTTTAAGACTACTTTTTACAGAACATTTATAATCACATAAATTACACCTAAATGGTTTCTTACCACTATGAATGATCATGTGTTGTTTAAGATTACTTTTTAGAGAACATTTATAATCGCATAAATTACACTTAAATGGTTTCTTATCACTATGCTTGAGCATATGTTGTTTAAGATTACCTTTTAGCGAACATTTATAATCACATAAATTACATTCAAATTGTTCTCCAATTTTGTGAGTGCGCATGAGTTTATGATAATCAGTTTTCTGTGAACATTTAATCTTACATGTTTTACAGAATATTTTTCTAAAGGTATTGACTTCATATTTTTGTGGAGTACTGGCATTATTGAAAAGTTCCCCCACACACTCGGTGTTCGTTTTAATTACATTGTGGATAGTGCAATCTTCTATGGCTTCAGATTCCATTTTGATATCTGCTTCGTTTTTTATTAATTCAATTGCCTCATCATCGTCCATTGTGTCAGTTTTATGGAATTGAAACAACCTGTAATAAACAAAAATAAGTTTGTATGAAAAATTAAAGTTTTAATGCGAAAACCAACACCACCTCTAACTCCTGAATTGAAAAAGATTATAAGAGAATTGGACGCACTAAATTAATTAAATAAAACCATTTATTTGTTAGATTTTTATTGTATAATGAGACCAATGAGACAGGTGACGCGTTGAGTATATAGAGCAGATATAGAGAGGTATATAGAGCAGTGTTGCCAGGTAGGAAATAAGTATACCCTCATTCCCCAGATGGAGTCTCCAGAATTTCACCAGGATTCCTATGGATAGCGGGGACTGAACCCTTTACAAATATAGGTTCCGGTTCCAGTTCCGCTTCTTGAAAATTCAAAATAAGGGTTTCGGTTGCGGTTACAATTTTAATTTTCTAAACATTAAGGTTCCGGTTCCAGGGTTTTTTTAGGTTCCATAAGGATTCCGGAGCAAAAGTAATGACGGCATATCTTATGTTGGTATATAGCTCCAAATATTTCCAAACAAACATAACCTGGATAACTGATAAGTCGATGCATGTTAGGTTAAAGTATTGTTTATAACATAAATATATATATATATATATATATATATATATATATATATATATATATATATATATATATATATATATATATATATATATATATATATATATATATATATATATATATATATATATATATATATATATATATATATATATATATATATATTTGTTTAACCGCTTATACATACCCGTTTCGCTATATTCTACCGACTTGTCGGACCATTTTCGACGCTCTCAGACCCGGGCTTGGGTCTGGCAAAGTTCTCTTATGTTTTCGAGGTCTACAGGATAAACTTTATCTAAAACTGCAATAAAAAAATATACAATTTGGGTTTGGAAAAGTAGGGTCTGTAAAAAGTTTTATACAACCGTAGTTCATCACAATGAACTATAGGGGGCGTCGCGCCTTTCTCAAGTGTATATCGTATATTTTTATACAAGACGCTACCAAACCCGCTATGTTCTACAGACTTCCTAAGCCCTGGATCTGGCAACATTGCCATGACGCATATGTTAAGCTTTGTTTAATAAACGTTTGGTTATAATAGCTCCCATTTAATATTTGATGGAGAAAAGTGACGTAAGAATTACATCAGCTCGTATGCAAGTTCTTTCCACATTTGTAACTAATTCCCTGGCTTTGAAAAATTGAAGGTTTTAATATTTATTAATAATAATAATATACTTTATTTATAGCATATAACTAGATAAATTCCATACAATACATTATAATTTCTTAAATATTAATGTAATTTATTACATATTTTTTACACTGTTTCTTAAATAATGTTAAAGATGTACAGTTTTTTACATTAGCTGGAAGTGAATTATATTAAACTAAACCTTTATGAAACAGATTATTTTGTCCTATATTTGTTGTTACTGTATGAACATAAAAATTATTTCTACTTCTAGTATTATGATCATGAACATCTTCTACGAATAGTAATTCATTTAAAATGTGCTCTGGATATATTCGGTTTTTTATTTTAAATATTATTATCATCGTATTACAAAATATATTTTGCTTAACACTTAACAAAGATGTAATTTGCAACATTCTTCTTATTCTAGTATACCTACTACATTTTAATATTATTCTTAACGCACAATTTTGTTTTTTTTGAAGATTGTTAATTTCAGTATTATTTAGGAGGTAAAGTATACTAGCACAATAATTAAAATGGGGAAGTATTATTGTTTTATATAGTAATAATTTAGACCACTTGCTAAGATTTTGGCTTATTCTACCCATGAAATTTACTTTTTTTGCTTTACTCATAACTTAGTTTGAATGACTAGAAAATGTTAAGTGACAATCTATTATTACGCCTAAGTACTTCCACTCATAAACTTGTTCTATTTTTTGACTATTAATTTGTATTCCCACATGACTAGATGTATCAATTTCGTTAAACTTATTTTTTATTATCATGAATTTTGTTTTAGTTACATTTAAAGAAAGACTATTTTTACCTAACCAGTTATATACATTTACTAATTCATCATTGATGATATTTATTACTTTTACAACATCATCTCCTATAAAATATATTAAAGTGTCGTCTGCAAATAATTGAATGTTACATTTTTTAATTACATTAACAATATCATTTATGTATAGTACAAATAAATCAGGGCCTAATACAGTTCCTTGTGGAACGCCAAAGGTAGGTAGCTGAAGATGTACTATTAAAGTATCTAGTTTTTTGAAATCTGTTTTTGAGATATTCACTAAACCATTTTATAACTATTGGGCCGAACCCATATCTTTTTAATTTCAATAATAATAGATCTCTATTAATAGTCTCAAAAGCACGTCTAAAGTCTAGAAAAACTACACCTATCACATTCTTCTTGTAAATAGCATTTTTCCATTTCAAAAGAACTGATTGTATTGCACTTTCACATGAATTATTTTTTCGAAACCCTGATTGAAAAGGTGTTAACAGTTTGTTCACTTCAATGTAGTCACGAAACTGGATATTTACGACGGTCTCTAATAATTTTTCATAAGTTGGCACCCTGTTGATCGGTCTGTATTCTCCACATTTGTTAGTGTTGGTTATTTTCTCAATGGGGATAATATGGGATGTCTTCAAGGTTTCTGGGAAGGATCCACTTTCTAGACTCATTTGAATTAGATGCAAAAATCTCTGTCCTATTACATTGAAAGCTAATTTAAGAATCTTTACTGTAATACGATCGACACTACTATTCTTATTAGGTAAATTGATTATAATTTTTTAACTCCAAAAACTCTTTTGGTAAAAATCTTTCGAACTTGCATTGATGTAAATTAATGTGGCATAAATCAGTTTCAATTTGGGTTAAATTTGTTAATGTAATAATTTGTTGTATGCTGTTAATAAAGTAAATATTGAATTTTTCTGCAATTTGTTTTCATTTGCATGAAGTTTTCCACATTTCTGCTGAGTTGTTTTTCATATCATCTATTTTTCTTGATAATAATTTCTCTTGTGGTTCCTGATCAAACTAACAATTCCATTTCTTTGTTGTCTATACCTATTCATATCACTTTCTTCTTGTGTAAAGATTGCTCTTTTATATAATCTGTCCCTTTCTTCAATTTCCAAGGCTATTTCTGGGATCCCTTGCAACTCCATTGACATTTAATAATTTTTTTAACAGTTGGAGCATGCCTGTTTAGTGTGTCCATTATGGTTTTAACTAATGTTTCTGCTAGTTGATTGGTGTTTGTACAGTCCGGATTCCATGGTTGATCCATTAGATCTAATTGAAATTGCATTTCATTGAAGTTGCTCATGCCTCTGTGTTGTATTGTATATTCTTCATATTTCTCTTTCACTTTTGCATTTACAGTTATTATTGAGTGATCGGTTATTTTTGGAACATGGTGTACCTGGGCATCAGTGGTGTTTTCATTAGATACAAGAAGATCTATGAGTGTAGCACTGTCCTTAGTGATTCTTGTAGGTTGGTCAATAATCTGATTTAGTCCATTATTTTTAATTCAAGTTCTCAGCCTATTTTCATAATATGAATCCTTTAATAGGTCAATATTAAAGACTCCGATAATTAGTAAGGTCTCTGATCTACTAGCATATCATCAAACAAATTTTCAAGTTTCATTAGAAATTGAGCATCACTGGAGTTTGGAGAGTGATATAAATTTATAAAGTTATATTTGTATGATTGAAAGCATATATTAATACCTACAATCCATGTGTTCATATCAATGGTATCTTTAAGTAGGACTTTATAACTGAATTCATTTTTTATATAAATGATTAGAGTAAGGTTAACAGGAATTTCGAACAAGTGAGACAACGCAATATAATACGGAAAAGTTAATTTCTGGGGAAAGTGGATGGTTTCCAAATAAGGTGGAAAAGTACATATGTCATTTTCCGTAGTAATCAAACGATAAATTTCAAGAACTTGATTAAATTTTTTAGTATAAAAGTACTGTAATATCTTCTTTGTATGTTTGTTTGAAGGATTGTTTGTGGTTAATTAAAGCTTTATTCTTTTACTGTTAAGATGAGAGAATGAATGCTTGAACTATTTGGTTAATGAATTATTTTCTGATCCCTCGTTTACATTCGTTTCCTTGGATACTACAAAGTATCCAAGGCAACGGTGATCATCACATTTATTGCTCCCTTGTTTTTTAGAATCTTTCCAGCAGAAAAAGTCTCCATCAGTTTGCTTGAGGACAGGATTGGAAAGAACTAGTGAATGTACGCATAAGATGCGGTTGTGATTGTAAAGCAACTTGATAGATACGTAAAAAACCGCGTTTTTTTCTTTGGCTGGTTTTACAATTGATTAAAGTTAGTACAGGGCTCTTAATGTTAATGTTCGTTACAATGATAAGAACTTAACCTATAGATATGAGCTAATAAGAATAACGTGAGAATTGAATGAGATAATTGAAAACGGTTAAAATTAAGACAGTAGATTCTAAATTTTAGGGCTCGTTGCAAAATGTAAATAACTAAAAACTACAAAACTTAACCTAAGAGGAACGTATGAGGATTCTGTTGGACTTGTAGGTTGTTGGTTGGATAATAATCGTATACGCAACATAAAAGGAAAATAGTAAATGTATGTACACAAATATGTCTAACAGGTAACAAAAAGTAATTGCCAACGTTCTCTACATAAACGGCACAAAAAAAGATAAGGATTTGTAATGGGCTGCATCCGAGTTTATCTGGTATGTATTCCCTGTGTTCCCGATCACACGAAGTAACGAATTTTTGGTACGACCGTTTATTGAAGTTCACAACAACTGATTTGTAATTATACGTTTTGCGACGCACTGTTGTGTGCGTTTCTTGTAGGGTTCTGAAACTTTTTCTGGAATAAATAGGTTTAGCTCAGGTTTAAATCGACAATCTATGCCAACGAAATGGCATAATTCTTATTGCATTCTAAGGATTGGAAAGTTATGAATAGCTTCTCCTTTTGAAATTTGCGGCGTAACTCCATCACTGTTCACTGTGTGGTCGAGACAAGTTAGTTCTTTGGCTTCAAAGATTGTTTTTTTAATTTGATAGTAAACCGTAATGATATAGGCGTTGAAATACTTTCTTTAAATGCTGTTGATAGTCTGCTTTGATGCAGAAAAATTTAGAACAGAAAAAAAATATACAACCGTGGCTTCAGATAGATTATGAATTCAACGATGGAACTGCTCCATGTACTAGTAGTGGTAGTAACCTAGTAACTAGGTAGTGGTGGTGCTGAGAGAGTATTGATCCTCTACTGGAATTATGCTAATTGATTTCTCGACATCTGCTTCATAAATAGGATCCTGGTATCTTGAATGGTATGCTTGCAAGAGTAAGTTTCTTGACAGATTGTTGCATGTTCAATTAAAGTCGGCGGTCACCACATGTAATATCTTCTGTGTTTGTTTGTTTGAAAGACTGTTTGTGGTTAATGAATGCTTTATTCTTTTACTGTTAAGATGAGAGAATGAATGCTTGAACTATTTGGTTTCTGAATTATTTTCTGACTCCTTGTTTATATTCGTTGCATTGGATACTACACGCACACATACATATCACTGGATCACAGTACTCACTCATACATATCGTCGACGTTAATACATACTAGCGGAACTATTTTCTAGCAATTTTTCAGGAGCGCGGTTTAAATGCTTATAAAAACTTTGTTACAAATGGCATGATGAATTCTTTGAAATCGCAACTAGCAACATAGCTAGTTACAACATTTCAAAGAATTAAGTTCATATGCATTAACGGCGACGATATGTACTACATACCACCAATAAATAACAACGTCGTAGACCATTCAAGGTAAAAATCGTGAGGTGTTCTTTATCAAAAATTAAAATGGGCGAACTAAGTTGAGCATCATTTGTGACTTTTTTGCTAAAACGCTGAAGGAAAACTTTCTCGTCTGTAATTTGTAAGATTACTTAATGAAACTTTTAATGGAAACGGGGCACTCAAAAGGTTCGGAGGGACAGTGTATGTTGCAACCCCCAATTGAATTTCATGAACATTGGTATAGGGTAGATGCAGTAGCAGCACTTCACTATAGCAACAAGAAACGGCCACCTCATAGAACAAAAGATAAACGGAATAAATTCTGTGGGACGTTCTTTAACAAAAATGAAACTGGGTGGACTAATATGATTTGCGCCTGGTATATTTAAAACAAGTGCAATATAACGAAATTGAGCAAGGTTTGAAAAAACTTCTTCTTTTCTTCGTTACCTTTCGACGTTTCTGTTAATGGCACTTAACCACCATATAGAGTATACTGTTTTGTACCTTCAAATTCATTAAACAGAAAGTAGGATCGAACATTCGATAATTTTCTTGTAACTGTACAAACGCACAGTAAAAATAGAAACTGCTATTTTTTTAATCTAGGTTAAACTAATCAAATGTAGTGTATTTTGGTCAGCTAAACTTGAAAATGACTTTATGCTTGATTTGTTCATGTTTACGAGTAGATAATATCCTGAACTTTGTAAAATATCAATATTAAACCACGCCCCCAGATGGGTTTTGTCGTTTTATTTTCAAAAACTGTTAGGTTTATGGACTGGTTTGGATGGAAGATTCGTATCCTCTGAACAGGTGGTAGTACACCTAAAATGCAACAAAAAAGCTGAAAATCATTAGTGTCTATCTTTCATAATAACCGAAGAAATAATGGTTTTTGAAAAGTGGGTAGCAGGTCACTGGTCTAAGAATCACACTTGGAGCTGGATGTGCCTATCTGATACATTAACGCAGCTGCTGCTAGGTGATGTCGCAGTTTGTTTTGACTATAATTTCCAGCAGTTCCCAAAAGTTGACATTTTTAGCAAATTTTTGTCGATTTACGTAAAAACATAAAGGGTTTTTTGTTACTATTGATGAATACTATCACACATGCAATTTATACGAAAGTTGAGTAAAACACGCTGTATGTAGACCAACAATTTCTACCAATACATTTGACGAAGCAGCTTTAGAACATAACTTATTGCGATCTTGTATTCGTCATCAAGTACTTAGCTAAGAAAAAAAATGTTGAGTTCGCAGTGCAACCTTAGCATCACTTTTGCAAAATTCATGAAGCGATGTTGTTGTTATTGTTGGTTGTAGTATTATGATAATTTTGCAGTAAAAAGAATATCTTTGGGAGAATACCCTGTACTGGACAATTATTTTATAGAAACGTATAGGGCATTTCACCTTGTTTTGAAATCTTTCTTACTTCGTTTGTACGTCATACTGCATGACGTTTTACCTTTATTTTCTTTCTGCATTTTATAGAGCATTATTTAACTTGTCACTATTCGACTTGGGTCAAGTATACCTGTTTTGTAAAGAATTAAATTTTGCATTCGATGGTGTATTCATTAAACATATCACTAGCACAGAATTCCGTATCTAGCGGTAGCGGGTACGCTACAGCTACCACAAGCACAAAATAACACTAATGTATGTTCTAGTAACAATTGTCCTTGAACACAAAATTTTATCCAAATTGCATTTTTGACTTTTTTATTTTGAAGGTCTATAGCTTTATAACATTTTATTTTTGAACATGGATATGTTGTTCTTAATGGCCTATTTTGATCAAAGGCATTGACCCTCAGGAATTGACATCATCTGCTCGAGATATCCTACATGTAAAATGGGTGAAGTCCCATTTAATGTTAAATATCTAGCTACATTTTAAAGCAGGCGTGGAATTAAGTCGTGAACTTAGAATTCCAAAACAAAAACCACTCAAGAAAAAAAAGAATATCAATATAAAGAACGAAGTAAGAGAGATTCAAAAACCCTGAAGTACCCTGTACGTTTTAGGTTCAGTAAAAAGATTGATTAGTACAGGGTATACCCCTAAAATGTATCTTGCCAATACGAGAATTACCATATGACTAGCCCCAATAATAATTATAATATCGCCTCGTAGATTTTGCTGGAGATGCTGAGATAGAAAAAGACTGAACCAGGATCGCGTTCGATGCTCAACGAGATTTCCATAGCTATTTCATTATGAACATCAAATCACACAAAGTTATGCTCGAAGCTTCTCGTATAATATGTACCGATACAAATTATTTGTCTGTGTGACATATGATCGTTTTTTGATTACACAGAAACAAGACAACATGCACAAAGTTTTCTTAGCTTTTTGGTATGAAAGTTAAATAAAATCCTATTTTACCTAACTGGCTCATTTTGATAAACCTAATAGTTTCTGAAAAAACAGTAAAAATCATCTGGGGGCATGGCTTACCCTCATCAGCTTCTCTGGTTCACCACTTTTGAGTAGTAACTTTTAAGGGGTTATTTAACATATCACAAAGAAGGCCTATCAAAAATCCAAGGATCTACCTCAATTCCCCTCTATTTTTACTAATTTGACTGAACTGTTACCGTGGCATTAAAATATACATATCTTAGAAACTGTTCATTTGTGCTAAAAACATAACAGTAAAATGTTCAGGAGGTCAAAAGATTTGGTTATAACATTTATTTTTTCAAAACACATATACATGACGTGTCTTCGAAACTTTTAATTGTATTCTTGTAAACAAAAATAATCATGTTAAAATAAATGATTTAAAAACAAATTATTAAATAACAATTATTTGCATAAACCTTATGTATTTTAGAACAAAAGAGGCTCAATGCTATTTTCTCACGTTAATAATAATTTTCAGAATTACATCGTTTTACGGAAAACGTTAATTTTTCTGCGTTTAAGGTTATTTATGGAATTTACGAACAAATCATCAAAAATAAAGATCACTTATGTGCTTAGCATCCCGAAATCATTACGTCAATCGTAATTTTATCTCTGATACATTCGGCAACGTTGCTGGGTTCGGTAGGGTAGGTAGGCTTACTTAAAATTATACAAATGGGTCTGTAAACACTGTAATATGTATCGGGTTCAAGAACGACTGTCAAATATCACCAATACTTTTTTTTCATATATTTTTACCCCTCGAGGATCTTAAATATTGCTTATCAGAAATAGATCAATATTATATAAAATATACACATTTGAAAAATCAAAGAATGCGGGTCTACTAACGACCCTATCATATAGCGGGTCCGACAACGTCGATTAAACCAATATATATATATATATATATATATATATATTTACCGCTAGTGTATAAAGTGAGGTCCGTATGAACAAAGTTCACGTTTCAAGTGAGGTCCGCAAACAAAGTGAGGACAAGTATACGGACCTCACTTTGAAATTCGATAATATTTCGTCTAGAGCTTTTCGAAGCTATAAGTTGGCGATACTGAAAAAATGGGCTGGACCTCAGATGTTGCCAAAATGGTTAGAATTATACAGATTAGTTCAAGGAGTTGACGCCTGGAGTCGCTGCGCCAGATGTATATTTTTCAGACGTATAATTTCTTGTGTGAAGCTTGTATGAATGATGCGCAAAGTGAGATCCGAACAAGTGGCAACGGTGAAAATGAAAGTTATACACTATTGATTTTAATTCTATTACAGAAGAGAACGGAAATACCCTAAATAGCCGATTTTATTTCTTACGAGCGGAAATCGGTTTAGAAAAGTTGTATTATTGTGCTGTTACAAAATTTAAAACGATAGGGAAATATTTAGATTTAATTTCATAACGTCTGATTATTTGTAATTAGGCAATAAAACTAAAATACATTGTAAAAGAGATTAATAAATCTTCGAGGACTTGCAGCCTTTTTATTTTTTTGTATTAATTAAGAATAAAATTTTTTTTTTCGAATGACATTTCGCCTAATCAAGATTAGGCTTTTTCTAGTCTTTAATAGTATATTAAGGGCTTAATTGAGTGTCTTAGAGCCCGTGCAGTCACCTGAAGCGAAAACCGAAGGCGCTAAGATGATAAAGGGCTCTAAAACACTAATTAAGCCCGAAATGCGTACGTTAAATGTGCGGTCTAAGTTTAAATTAAGTTTAATTTAAAATAAAAATATTTTTAAAAGTCCTAAACTTCAAGTAGGTAGGTGCTATGGTCTATAATTATTCTTATTACTATGGAGACGTCGTAAACAAAAGTAGTAAAAGGGGGTGCTCCAATTTAGCGATTTACGCTTTAGAAACAGTCCGCAAAATAGGTCATAATCGCCCGAGCGGACATAATGTGTATTATATATCCAGGGACTAAAATGCATTTTTTTAAATTATTAATTAACACTTAGAAAACACTTTAGTCCAGTAGTATATACGCTATTTTTTGCAAGTCCTAAAAGGACTTAATCGCAAAAATTCAAAATTTCGAAAATTTAGTTACATGTCATTCGCACAATTGCCAAAATCACATAGTTTCCGGATAATAAATCCTAACATGTACCGCGATTACTTTTTTTTTGTTGTTTACTTGTTGTTGTTGTCAAGGAAACACTTTACTCCCTCAGGGAGTAAAAGTGCTACTTTACTCCCTCTTTTGGGAGACTAAAGTAGAGCCTTATATATCGTACGTGCAAAAAATAATAAAAGAGCATTCTTAAAACTATAATTCATCAAATAAAGACGAATAAACGCAACACAAAGATGAAAATTCAATTTAAGGAAGAAAAAAAGTTATATGAAATGACACAAATCTTTTTGACGTTTTTCGAGAAGTAAATTTTTCAATTTTGTTTTATAAAGAAGAAAACAAACATTAAAGAAATGTCCAAAATTTTAGATTCTATGCAAATCTTTAAATGGAAATAGCAATTGTCATGAACAAATAAACAAATGAAATTTTGTTTTTGTTTGTTTTTGGGCGAGGAATCAGGATGGCGGAGCATCCTTCGTACCTTATGGCACCGATTGCTATGATAATTTGGCCGACCCTACTAGAATTTAGCCGAATATGGGGGAATTCCACCCCAAGTAGGGATTTTTAACGTGCCAAACATCGCATTGACACGGGACCTACAGTTTTACTTCCTATCCGAGAAGGGGGCATGTTTTTAATTTTTCTCCGGTATTAAAAATTACCAGCTCAGCCGGGGATCGAACCTGCGATCCTTGGATTATGAAGCAAACATGCAAACCACTAATTCACCGAGGCTGGCAAGTTTGTTTGTATTATTGCTTTTAGAAAGAAAAGTTAGACGCAACATACTCTGCAGACTATTTTTCTGCATTTAATACACCCAATAATTAAATAAGTCATTTATTAAATTCATTGAAAAAAAATTTCATTACAGATTTAATCTTTAAATTGAAATAGTAATCATTATAATAATAATAATAATTAGTACAACCCATAACCTAAATCAAGGCCCCAGAAGCTATAAGCTTGTGCGGAAGGGAGGGGGCGATTATTATTATGTAGGCCCAATGTGCGGCTGCAGCCGACTTATAGATGGAACAGCGCAAATCCCACATTTGTTACAGCTAAGGAAAACTGCAGAAAACATTAACCAGATCTGCCAGCGCCGGGAGTCGAACCCGGGCCGCTTGGGTGAAAGTCCGGCACGCCAGGCATTACACTACCAAGGCTGTATTATGAACAAATAAATAACGGTAGGTAACCCAAAATAGTATATTATGCAACAAATGAATGATGATGTTCGAGTTGCATACACTATTTTTTTCTTGGACCGTTGCTGATTTGTTACTTCCAAGTGGAATTCTGTTATAAGTTGTAACCTCAAACTGGTCACCGGGTGACGATCAGATGAGGGCTTTCCTACACAACTACTAAATGTTTTCAACTTTCATTGTATTATAAAAGCTCGCAATGAATTTAATTCTTACTTCTCAAGGCAGGCTTATAAAAATTGATAACTATAAGTACCAAATATTACAATCAAAATGTCTTTTTAAATTAATATTTAATAAAACTAACAATAAGAATAATTTATTAGAACAGATTTAGAATATCAATTATATTTATTATTCACTATGTGATGATGGATGATGAGGTCGTTCCCAACTTTATAGTAGAGTAAATTTTTGCATTAAGTTCTTATTTTTTACTATCTAAAGATAGCGACTTGAAATCTTTTATAATGCCTTCAGTACTGGACCAATATAAAATGTAATCTGTTTAAAATGGGGACACGCCCCCTCGGGGGGTTGAAACCCCCATTTTACACTCCCAATTTAATAACTCGGGAAGTTTTACATCAACTTGATCGAAATTCATGTTGGGGGGTTTTTGGGGTTGCTGATTATGAATTCAATGAGAAAATTAAGAAATACAAAATTTTATATATATTTATACATATATATTTTTAAATATAGTTTATTTAGTAGGTACTTTTTTATTATTTTATTATTATGTGGTGAACAATTTATAAATATGACTGATGACATAATGCAACACTATCACTCAAAAAATTAAAAAGTATTTTATATTGGTACAATACGAGGGTTGCGCTGAAAATTGTTATTTATAAAAAGAACGTTGCATTTTTTAACAAAAAATCTTTATTGTTTTTCAAAATAATCTCCATTCAGACTAATACACTTGTGCATTCTTTGAGACCACTTTTTAAACATTCGGAAAATTCATTTTCTGAAAGGTCCTCAAAAATTCTTTGAAATTTTGTAACTGCTGCATCTGCGTTGGGAAATCTTTTACTTCGTATCATTTTTTTAACAGTTGGAAACAAAAAAAAGTCGCACGGCGCCAGATCTGGGCTATACGGAGGATGAGTTACCAATTGAACTTCCGTATCTTTCAAAAAATCCAATGTTCTGGCAGCAGTGTGGGAGGATGCATTGTCATGATGGACTAAGATGTTACGCAAACCGGTCCTTTGGCGAGCTGCCTGTAATTTTGCAAACATCTGTGGTAAAGCCACTTCGCAGTACCATTCAGAATTAACAGTTCTGCGATCTTCAAGTGGAATAACAGCAACAGGACCACATCGGCGGAAAAAACAGCAATCATTTTCTTATTGAAGCTTCTGCCACGAATTACTTTTGTGGGCAAGTCTTCATCTTCGAATACCCAAACACTAGACTGCTGTTTAGTTTCAGGGTCGTAACTGTATACCCAAGATTCGTCACTAGTTACAATGTATGCCACTTGCCTGGAAGCTACTCCGTCAAATTTTTGCAACATAAATTTACACCAGTCTATTCGAGCCTATTTTTGACTTTCTGAAAGCAAATGCGGTATCCAACGGCTTGCTAGCTTTCTTACACCAAGATGTTTATGCCAAATGGTATTCACCGCCGAGGATCCAATCTTCACTTCCTCCTGAATCTCCCTATAAGTAATATTTCGATTGGAATGAATCAAGCTTGCCACACGATCAACATTTTCTGAACAGGCAGCTCCTGCAGGTCTTGCTTCGTCTTCTAGCAGTTCTCGCCCTCGTCGAAATTCTCGGAACCAATGACTAACAGCGGATAATGGAGGGGCAGCATCGCCAAAAGCTGCTATCAAATCATTTCATGGCTTTGCTGGTATCCTAACTGTCTTTTATAGTCGTAGAAAATCATAGCTCTAAGGGCAGTTCGCGGAATGCTCATCTTAACTGAATTAAAAATGCACAACTACTTATCTTACAAAATTAACTACGTTTCACAAGGAAATCGGAACGTTTGACAATTGTGGGTAACAAATGTCAACTAATGCGACATTCAATTGTTGCAATTGTTTCTAGCCAATTGAGCTTCCATGGCCTGTTACTAACTATTAACAGAGCATCCCTTATATCAATACTTTGCTGGAACTTTTCGATCCTAAATGTATGATATTTGTGACGGTAGAAATTCCTTGATAGAACCTCTTTCAGATCAGCAAGTGTATGTATATGTTGTATTATTAGCAACTACATGTTTCACTTGTGCCTATACCAATTCTATTGTAGTTAAATAAAATATCCTTGGTTGAAATGACCTTACCATAAAGCCAATCGATACTGCCACTTTTTCAAACTTTGTGTTGGCGATTTCTCAGATAATAGATTAAGGTACGAGTTGCATACAAAGCTTATAGCAAAGGACTGCTATAATTAGTCTAATCAATTTAGAAAAAATAGCGGAAAGTTGAGGTAAGTCCATGGATTTTTGCATACGGCTTCCTTGTGGGTTATTAAACCTTAAAAGTCAATACCTGTAGGTGGTGAGGTCGAAGAAATAATGAGGATAAACTACGCCCCCTACCGGTTTTGTCGTTTTTCTCGGAAACTATTAGGGTTATCGAGATAAAGGAGGTTAGGTAAGATAAAGCTTATTTAAATCCCTACCAAAAGTGTTCGAATTTTTTTTCGTACTTCGCCTTCTTTCTGTGTTATCGAAGAAAGGAAATATGTCATACACGGATCAGCAATTTGCACCAGTAAATTTGCTCAAGGAACTTTCTGGCGTAACTTTTTATGGTCCCCTATTGCCATGAAGTAGCTAAGAAAAATTCGCTTAGAACCGGACGCCATCGTGGTACAGTGATCCTTTATCTTAGCATCTCTTCGGCAAAATCCATCAGGCGATATTATCGATATTCTTGATAGCAGTCGGCTGAAAAATTCGTATTGGCAAGTTAATTTTAGAAGAGTACCTGCACTACTGAATTTTTGAATCCAACCCAATACGTACAAGGTGTTTCGCCTTTTTTGAAATCATAATTTCCTTTATTTATAAGTTCTTGGTACTAAATCATTACGCCTTAAGGAGACTTAACGGTACGTTTCAAGCAGTCTTTATGGAATGCTTCGTGTTTAGCTCTGATCAATCTTTTGCGAGAGTAACTGACGGATACACCACACTTTAACTAGTTGATGAATATGACCTTAGTCCAGCATTTCTGTCCAGGACAACTTAGTTTTAGCCCATGCTACTTGTCGTTTTGCAGATACTTGTCAGCATTAACTATGCTGTTTATGAACTAAAATCTTCTTAATCCTCTAGCTAACATACAGCCTCAAATCATTATGTCTTGAGGAAACTTAACATTAGGCAGTTCTAGTTTTACTCTCGCAAAAGAGTAATCAGAGCTAAACACGAAGCATTCCATAAATACTGCTTGAAACCTAATGTTAAGTTTCCTCAAGGCGTAATGATTTAGAGCTCTATGTCAGCTGGAGGATTAGTTAGATTTGAGTTCATAGACGGCACAGTTAATGCTGAAAAGTCATTCACAATAATTATTGGTTGGTTAAATTTAAATCGCAGATTCACATACAGTTCTAATGAACTGTATGTGCATTTAAAAAGCATTTAAAAAATAAGTAGAGTTAAATATTAAAAATACCAAGAGCGATAATAATCCCCCTTCTTATATCTTTTTACACTTAAATATGGATTTTATATGCATTCTTTTTGGCCTAATAAATACCCTAAATATAGAATAACCACTTTTCTTTGCTACAAGCCAAGATCGGTTTAGGTAGGAAGATAAATACATATATTCTTTTTAACACGTACCGTAAGGAAATTACAGACAAATTTTTAAATTTAATTAAAAAACAAGATGGAACAAACTCAGCATTTTAAATTAGGCGACAATATTTACTGATTTTACAAGCATTTTCAGAATAATTAACATATTATACAGATTTACCTCTATAATTATTAGTGAAACTAATCTAACTGTTAATAATAATTAATTATTAGGAGTAATACATTTACATTTTAAAGTAAAGTATGTGGTACTTAGCTATCAATTCACTAATCTGCCCCAGTAATAGCAGGCTGTTAATATTACTAGCACAATTACCATTAAAATGATGAGAAACACAAGAATCTTGATAGTTAAATCTAATTTTTCGTCTAAATTTAATTGATCTAAGCGGTCAAGCATTCGTTTAAACATTCTAGAAGGCAATGGAACAGCCAACAGGAAATAGTTAAGTTAGGGAGCCAGTAAATAGTCCAAATAGTCTGGAGAAATAGTCTTACGAAGAAAACAGAACAGACATTTTTTATAGAAAAATTAATTATCTATCTATTTTATTTAAACAATTTTTTTGTTAAATTAATATTTTAAGAGTTATTACACTGTAATGTTTTCCTGTTTCAGTGAGATGTTAGCCGTTTGCGAATTATTTAGCAAAACTAAAAAGTGAAAACTTTGCTGTGTAATAACTCTTAAAACATTAATTTGCAAGCAATTAAAAAATTGTTTTAATAAAAAAGATAGATAATTTATTTTTCTACAAAAAAGTCTGTTATATTTTTTTCGCAGAACCAACCGTTCTCGAGATATTTTCAAAAACGGGTTTATTAAAATGGTTATTGAAGCATACCCGTCTCCGCCACACCAAATTAGTTTTATACTGACGACCGACCAACTAACAAATTCCAATAATAGAATAGCATGCATTTTTGCTGATGATATTGAAAGCAAATGATGGCAACAGCGCCGGTCCTCATGTTATACTTAAAACCTGTGTATAATTTGATATTGGGGCTCACTTTGCCGATTAAATCGTATCTAATAATATGGTCCTCACGTCGTCAGTAGTATAGTGTAGCCTCACTTGGTATTATTATACACAGCAAATAAAACTTTTTTAAATTCAAAGAAATCTGTGTATATTTGCGAGATACATAACTAGAACAAGTAAACAAGTGATGACAAAAAAATTTGCATAGCTGTGACCATTTATAAGGGTGGTCCTCATTAACTACGGTTCATGATATGTCCTCACTTTGATAAGTGGCCGTAAATATATATATATATATATATATATATATATATATATATATATATATATATATATATATATATATTTGTTGGGTTCGGTATTTCAACTCTTTTTACTCTGAAAGCTCTATTGCTGTAGTTACAATTATTTACAACAATGGATACCTTAGAAACTGAGCTCTTGCTATTTTAAATATTTTTCGAGATAAAATTTGTTTGGAAATATTCTTGGCTACCAAAATGTGACGTAAATACTTTTTTAGTCAATTCACAGACAATTGGCCAAATTAGTAGTGAAAGTGGATCTAGTATCAACTATAACTCAGTAAGAAATGATTATGGTAGCGCTGTTGGGAAATGTCTGGAGAATGTTGAACTATTTTTTTTACTTACCAGTAGAACCGAAAAATACCGGTTCCTTCGAAAATTTATAACGGTTCGGGTCCTCATAACATTAACACGGATTTTAGTAAGGGTTCCGATTTCGGTTTCGGTTCTTTAAAAGTAATCGGTTTCGGTTCTAATTCCGATTCTTTTAGGTCCCTCTTCCAGTCCCTGATAGATAGTAAAATCGCCCCAATTTTACCAAAGAAATTTGTAAGTACAACCGCGTTTAAAAAATGGTAACATCAGCATTAAGCAAGTTAACGCTTTTTTATTAATTTGCACACTCTAATGTTATGAATTAGGTACTTAATAATATATATTATGTAATTAGGAGATCAAGCGATACTTTAAATCCAAGAAGATGTATTATAACGCCGAGGCGCCAGCCGACGCGTTATAACATCTTCAAGGATTTAAAGAAGCTTGATCTCCGTATTGCATAAGTTGTTTTATTTTATTTCGTATTTCAATCTTAATTTCTCCCTTTTAAAATTCATCCGAATTTATTGTATAAAGAAGCAAGTTGCCTTGTTTGTGTCGTCATACGAGTAACCATGGAAATAAAAAGGAGCATGTCACGTGTGGCTGTTATGCATGATTTACGTTGCCAACAACAACGGAGATCAAGAACGTCTTGAACTCCGGTGTCATTGACAACGGAGATAAAGATATACCTTATTTTACTAATTGTGATATATAAACAATTGTTTGAAATACGAAATGAAATAAAGGTTATGTAAACGTCAGAAACTTTTGAAACAACTGTCAAATATATCAAAAAATATTATGACATTAGCAATCTTGATTTAGCAACACAATATACCCATTTACAACAGCAAAAATTGGCGTTTCCGTTTTTTTTGTCTTTAACGCTGATTACTTCTAGTATATTGAATGTGAAATAAATTCATATATACTTTTTAACATTAAATTGTAATAACGTTTCTTGAAATATCTTCTCTTTGCTTGGTTCTTTTATTTTTTTTAGAAACTGGATAGATTTCATATTGTATAATTTGTATAACCTCTCGTCCAAGTGTGGAATGTGATATAACTTAAAATGATTCCTAAGTCACACAGTATGTATAATTTCAGTTCCAGCAGAACCTATGAAACAGATCCCAGCAAACATTGGTGAATTTAAAATGGTAATTTAGATTTCTTTTAAAGTTGATTTAATTTTAATTTAGTTTAAAATCAATTTAGTCATAATATAACCCTCGACATCTCAGTTGCTGTGAAATTTAAAACGTGTGTTTTATTACTGTTTTATAATATTAGACGTATATTAAATTAATGTAATTTATTTGACGTTCAAAAAAGTATTGTTTTTGAGTAATAAAACACATACGTTTTAAATTTCACAGCAACTGAGATGTCGAGGGTTTTAATCACCCGTTATAATAAATTTTAAAAAAGATGATGTTAATTTAATGTAAAGCCTTATTTACGTTAAATTGGTCAAAAATATTGTACATTTAAAGTAAATTCAATTAAAAAAGGTTAATTTAAGAAAATGACTCATATCAATTTAAGATAAATCCCTATTTACTTTAAATTTATAATTCATATAAATATTATATAGCTTTAATGTAAAATTTTAATTGCAATGTTCAGGCTTATGTTTAGTTTTGCACATTTGACAGCTCTAGATTTCGATTAATGTGATTTTTTTCTAAGTATAGGAAATAAATATTTAATTTAAATATCAAAACTGAAAGAAAATTAAAGTGGCAATGGTTACCGTAATATAAAAAATTATATAATTTCTAGAAATGTACGGCGAGTACGGTAATAACTAATAGTTAAATCAAAAACAAATGAAGTAAGTGTACAAAAGGTAATAGAGGTTATAGAAAAACAAGGTGAAACAAGCAAGTTCGTTGGTTTTTTTATTTTGATAATTAAATTAAGCAATAATTTTGATGTGTAATGAGAAAAGTAATGTGGTGGCTCACACTATATATCTAGGAAATGAATGATCTATGTTGATTAAGACTTTAAGGTTTGTTTTGATGAGTACCATAAGTGGGTAGTCTCCAACACTCATCTTTGTCATCCCGTATAATATAGAGTGGGCAGTATAATACAGCAGGGTTATAGTAACAAATTGCTCATAAAAGAATCTTTTGTTAGATTAATCAGGTGTGTATATTGCAATAATTTGAAACTATTTTATAAGGCCTTGTTATAGTTATTTATTTCTATATAAATTCATGTTGTTTATTTTCTTAATTCTATATCTGATATACCTATAGTGTGCATGTTTTTACGGAAATACGTAATCTTTTTTTATAGTTTAATTTTTTAAATATAATTCGGACCAACCACTTATTACTAGGTGTACAATATTGACACTTCAATTTCTTATAATATGTATAATCATAGGTGCATTGAAATGTATACAATTTCCCAGTGACAATTTCTAGTTTTTAATCATAGTTGTATGTTTTAATAAAAAACAAAAGACAATATGTTATAGAAAATTGTAAAATAGAAACAATTATATTTCTTGGTAATAAAGAATTGGTCTTTAATTCATATCAGAACAACTACTTGGAGTTGTTCATGTTAGATACAGTCCAAAAGGGAAATATCCCGTACACTAGGAATGGATATTGGTAAGGTACCTACGTAATACTATATATATATTGACTGTATTGAAATTTACTTATTTCATTTATTTTAGCATAGTTTGTCCTTGTGTGTTCTTAGTTAAATTTGTTTATTTAATCATTTGTTCAAATTGTGTATATTTTGGCATGCATGTAGATCTATAATATGTAGATAATGTGTAATATCTATAACATATATGCAGTATCTATAATAAATCTTTTCTTATAATTCAATTTGATATCTTATTTTAATATAAGACGAATGTAAAAACATATTGTAAGACAAACATCATTAAAATAATAAAGAGGATATATTTTAAATATTTGACAATGAATATTTATAACATGTTAAATGTTTAGTAGGAGTATAATATACTAAGAATATTCTTAAAACGTGCACGTGCAGAGTGTTTCCAAAAATTATTAATGACTATTTTAACCACCGCGAAGAATCTCTTAAAACATGTTCCGCCATCCCATATCATAATTAACGATGAGACGAACATAACAGACGATCCAGGTCGCAAAAAAATGTCAAAATAGGAACGAAATACTCAAAGAGAATTACCAACCATAGTAAGTTGGCCACTTCTATTATATTTGCATGTTCGGGCAATCGATCTCTTCTTTCAATTTATGTTGTCTATCGTACACTGCATAAGTATGAATCATGGACCATAGGTGAATCTAAAGGCACCCGGTACAATTCGACACCTTCCGGGTGGTTTGATTCGCGTTGTTTCGAAGATTGGCTCAAAACTATTGTTTAAACCATTAAAACCATTAAAGAATTTAAAAACTTTATTCTGAAAAATCTACGGCTCGGTGTGTCTGACGCCTCGACACCGAAAGGTATATGAGGTTAAAGATTATATATATATATATATATATATATATATATATATATATATATATATATATATATATATATATATATATATATATATATATATGTTACATTTTAAATTTCCGCGGATATTATATGATACTTCACTACTTTTCCGGGTTTCACTCCGCGTATTCACTATTCGGCTCCTAGAGGAACCAGACAATGGTTGACGACGTTTCGGCAAGATCACACTTGCCATCTTCAGGTCACTTCTAACTTCCTTCTGCTTCGCGTGGTTACACGATGTAGACTGACGTCTTGCTGCAGCGGTTGGTCTTTATATACTGTTACGGTGTTGCGCATGGTTGCGGTCGGCTGGTTTTTGGCGCGGCTGCGAGAGAAAGCCACCGGATCAAGCGAGACCAATGACACGCAGCCGCGTCAAAAACCAGCCGACCGCAACCATGCGCAACACCGTAACCGTATATAAAGACCAACCGCTGCAGCAAGACGTCAGTCTACATCGTGTAACCACGCGAAATAGAAGGAAGTTAGAAGTGACCTGAAGATGGCAAGTGTGATCTTGCCTAAACGTCGTCAACCATTGTCTGGTTCCTCTAGGAGCCGAATAGTGAATACGCGGAGTGAAACCCGGAAAAGTAGTGAAGTATCATATATATATATATATATATATATATATATATATATATATATATATATATATATATATATATATATATATATATATATATATATATATATATATATATATATATATATATATATATATATATATATATATATATATATATTGCTGTGGATTTTGGTGTAAAAATTTTGGTAATTTTGAAGATTATTGTAAAATTATAAAATCTTCGTTGAAAACTAACACTAGGAATATTTCATTAACTTTTCCTGTTAAAGATATTTTCAAGTTATTTAATGGTGTGTCATTGATTATACAATCAATGTGTATACTTTTTAATAAGATTAGATAATACATGTTTCTTTAGTTATTATCAAACAGTTTATTCACCGATTTCTTACGTATACGTAACATCCAGTTGGTCGCAATTTATTGTTATGATGTAATGCAGTTATGATAACTTCAAATGTGTTATATCGACGGGTTATGTGATTCTTTTAAGGTTTTGTTTATGTAATTAGATCGTTATTATTGCGTAAAAGTATTGTATAATAACCTGTAATAGATGTGTCATTTTTATATAAGAATTTTAATCTGCTATTATGTATTATATGAGTGTACAGTTTGTATTAGTTCGTAAGGTGACGTCAAATTGTGTAATATAATTATGTAAATAGGAAATAGTATATAAGCTTAGAAAATTATAATTTTAAGAGAGTCAGTAAAATAAAGCGACGTAGTAAAGTCGTGTTTAATACAATAGTAAATATGTGTGAGAGTCAGTAAAATAAAGCGACGTAGTAAAGTCGTGTTTAATACAATAGTAAATATGTGTGAGAGTCAGTAATATAAAGCGACGCAGTAAAGTCGTGAAGAAAAGATAATAATAATGTAATTAGGACTTCATGGTAAACAACGACGCAGTAAAGTCGTGTAAGAGATACAGTACAAATGTAAATAGATAGTTAAGTTAATTGAATACGGCGAAAGTGTAAAAAGTATAAATTGTAAAAGTGTGTATAAGTTTATAAAGAACCACACCCTTTTAAAAGTAAATTTACTTGCTAAGTAAGCAAGATAATAAATCTTCGATTAGAACTATTTATTGGTGTTTTATTTATTTAAACATAAAAACAAATACAAGTTCTTCGAAAAAGGGAAAAAAATACCCGCAATTAATAAACAAAAGTGAGTTACCAAAATCAAGTTTTGGATAATATTATATGGGAAATCCAGGAAAAAGGAAGAAAGTCAACCGGAATTGGAGACCAGCCCTGATTCAACATCAAGTGACCTACTCTGCTAATGGTTTTGGAAAGAGGACATCTATAGCAAAAGGAAGAAGCATCGCTATACAAGAAGGTAGGAAGTTATTTCCTTCTGTTTTGGTATCTGTTGAAGAAAAGACTATTGTTTGTGAGGTGTAATTAAGTGATTTGAACAATTTAGCTATAATTAAACTTAATTAAGATTTCAATTTTAAAAAGTGATTTCAATTTCAATTTGTTTATTTTTTAAAACCACAGGAATCCACATTCGCCCTGAGATGAGTATTTCTTATTAATATAATTCAGTTATTTTATGTTACTTAATTGGCGCCCAACTCTCTTACGTAAACTTGAGTTAGTCAAGAACTCACATAACATTGTTATGTAACTAGTGCATTATTTAAAACTATTAAAAAGTATTTTTGAATCATATAAGAATTTATAAATGAGGAAAGTTGAAAAGCATTTCCAAAGTACAGTCTTTTTAAAAATCAATTTATAAATCAATTATCTACAATTATTCGTTATTTGAAAGTATTTTGAATATAAAAACAATATTTTATTGTTAATTAGCCAAATTCATCGCATATATTTTTATTTTTGCTAGCCGAGGTGGGAGAAAATCAAAACTTATTCTGTTTAGCCAAAGTAACCGCATATAAAATTTGTCGCTGTCAACGTGGGGCATTTGATTAATGTGGGGCTTTTGTAGATTAGATAATCATTTGATTAATAATAGGTTTTGATTACTTATTTGGTTTTTCTTATCTTATTTGGATTTTATTAGCTTATTAGTCTTAGATTAGAATTTTGCAGTCATATTAGGGCATACTAGTATATTTAAATATTATTAGAGTAAATTTTGTTTAGTGATTAATGTATGACGTCGGTTAAAAATATTTATTCTGCCGCGGAAAGTAATTTAGTATTAAAAAAGAAGTATACAGATAAATAATTAGTAGTGTCTGAGAAGCAGAAAGCTTTAACCATTTCAGTAATGGAGGGGAACGGTGAAGAAGGAAAAACAGTAGAACCTACACTTGCGCAACTTATGCAACTTATAATAAACCAAACAGAAAAAATTGACAAACAGTCTGAAGACATGAAAACTAAATTTGACAAACAGTCTGAAGACATGAAAGAAATGAAAGAAGACATGAAAGAAATGAAAGAAGATGTGAAAACTAAATTTGACAAACAGTCTGAAGACATGAAAGAAATGAAAGAAGACATGAAAGAAATGAAAGAAAATAGATGAACAATTAAAACTAGTGGATAACGAACTGAGAAATGAACTCGGCACTATAAAAAATGAGCATGAACTGTTGAAGGTGCAAGTGGAAGAAGAGATAAAGGAGATGAATAACAAGTTTGGGAATACTTTAGTTGGGTTAGAAGAAACAATTAAAAAGGATACTCGAAGAAAAATAGATGAGTCGCAGGGATTAATAATACAAGAGTGCTCAAGTCAACATGAAGATATAAAAGAAAATATAAAAAAGGAACTGGAAGAATTTAATAGACAGATCCTCGATTTGTCATTTTATGGACCACAAACTCCTACTGCAATCGTTATGACAGGAAATTTTGATCAATGCCCAATAAAATTTTACGGTGATAGAAGTATACATCCAAAAGCGTTTATTACGAATTTGAAATCCAGTTTAGATAATGTAAAAAGGCAACTGAGGCAACAATATGATTATAACTTTGAGATAAATTATATTAGATCAGCATTTAAAGGCGATGCTGAGAAATGGTTCGCTGTTAACTACACACGATTCAAGAGTTATGAAGAATTTGAAAAGGCATTCGTAGAACATTATTGGGGAAAAACAGAACAGGATAAGGTAAATAGAATGCTATTCACTGGAAAATATGAACCAAGATTTGGAATTAGTAGGGAAAAATATGCCATTAATAAGTTTTATTTAATACAACAGCTAGACCATAAACCAGATGAGAAAATGATTATAAGACAACTTTCGACACATTTTGATAATGATACCTGCAGAAAGGTTTATAGAGATGATTTATCGGATTTCAATGACTTCATAAACATATTAAAAAATTGCGATTTGGCGGATAATGTCAAAACTGGAAATCATAGATTTGTGGATGAACGTAGAAATCAAAATCCACATCGGCTTCAAAATTATCAAAATAGAGGTTTCAATAATAACAATGATAGAAACAATCAACAAAAAGATTGGAACGGCAATCAGCTGCAAGCAGATCGACGGCCGTACAGTAATAGCAATTTTCCACAGAAACAAGAACCTAACCAACGAAATCAACGATATGTTAATTTTACTATTAACAGCCAATTAAATCAAAGACATATGCCAAGAAATTTACACCAAGGAGACTGTTCTGAGCTCACAGAAAAAGAAGTCGCAAATAGGGAAGAAAGGCCAGAATTAAAAGAGCAGCAGGATTTTTAGTAGGTTGTGCCATTTCAGGACATAATTATATGCATCCTAAAGAATTTTTCAGTTTTCCTGAAAATGGCACAGATAAGCACTTTGAAGAAGAATTAATTCAAAATCTGCCTTACATTGATATTTTTGTGAACAATTTTAAAATATCTGCTTTGGTTGATACGGGGTCAGAAATGTCCCTTATTCAAGAATGTTTCATTGATAATCGTATTAGTTCTTTTAAAGACAATATAATTATAATTAAAAAGGTAAATCTGGTGGCAGCAAATTGTAAACGGTTTTCTACTCTTAACAAAAGTGTGTTTTGCAATATGTCTATTAAAAATCAAAAAAAAAAAGTTCAGTTTTTTATTACTCCTAATTTACAGATGCCGTGCATTATAGGCATGGATATTATCAAAATGTATAAAATGAAAATTGATTGTGAAAAACAGGTGATCAATTTGGAGAATGATCAAATAGATTGGTGTGAACAAAGGGAGAATGGGGGTATCCATACTAGAAATGCCACTGTAAATAACTTGACGAATAAAATTAAAACAAAACAGAACGTTAACGAGTCACGGCAAGTTAAATTAAATACAGATCGTAAATATGAAAACAAAATTAGAAGTATATTAAAGAAAAATAACCAATTAATAAATGAGGAACCTAGAATCGCTAAAAACTTTATTCATAAGTTAGAAATCTCAGACAATCAGTCATTTCACTGTAAAACCTATCCAGTCCCTCATAATTATAAGTACAAGGTTAAGCAAGAAATTGAAGCAATGTTAGAGAATGGTATAATAGAAAGGGCATCTACGAACTACATTAACCCTATTGTAGTGGTAAAAAAGAAGGATGAAAGCATCAGACTATGTTTAGATGCTAGAGAATTGAATAAAAGAACTAAGCCCCAATTCGAGGGTCCTGTTAAAATTGACCATTTAATTAGTAGTATAGGAGATTCTAGAATATTTTCAAAATTAGATCTGCGAAATTCATTTTGGTTAATTCCACTTGCAGAAGAATCACGTAAATATACCGGGTTTAGTCTAGATGGACACGTCTATCAATTTAAAGTTGTGCCTTTTGGCCTTTCTTCTTCTTGCGCAGCTTTAGTGAGAGCACTACAGAACATTTTAATAAAATACGACGAGTTTTGTTCGCATTATATTGACGATATCTTAATTTACAGTAAAACGGAAGAGACACATTTAGAGCATATCAGAATTATTTTGGATGCTTTAAATGAAGAAGGTCTTAAACTTAATATTGAGAAATGCGAGTTTTTTAAAACTGATGTAAAATTTTTGGGTTATAAAATAAGTACGGGGGGTATTAGTGTTGATTCTGAAAGATTAGAACAAATAAAGAATTTTCCGCCGCCTAAAAGAATAAAGGATCTACGTAGTTTTCTGGGTACTTTGAACTATTATAAAAAGTTTGTACCTAATATTGCGGAAAAATCCATCCCGTTATTAGAATTATTAAGAAAAGGAATAAAATGGAAGTGGGATGAGAGAAGAAAGGTGGCGTTTCAGAATTTGAAAGAGGAATTTTATGAAAACCTTAAATTGTATCATCCAAATTTTGACTTAAAGTTCATCGTTCGTACTGATGCGAGCGATTATGCTATCTCGGCGGAATTATTGCAAGTGCAGAATGGACACGAGGTTCCCATATGTTTTATTTCTAGAATATTAAAGGGTTATGAACAAAGATATACGATATCGGAGAAGGAGATGGCTGCTATAGTATTTGCTTTATCAAAACTAAAATTTTATTTGATTGGAAAATCATTTGAAGTTCAGACAGACCATGCAGCACTTGAATTTTTAATGAAAACTCGTTTTAATAACAATCGAATCTATAGATGGAGTCTTTTACTCCAGGAATACAATTTTGATATCAAACACCGACCTGGCTTACTAAATGTTACAGCAGATATGTTGAGCCGGCCATTTTTGCCGGAACGAAGAAAATTAAATGACATTATGGTAGCACTGAATCATTTAGGACATCAAGAAGGGATTTATTCATATGACCATATAATTAGAGTTCAAGAAGATGATTTTCATGATATTAAAGGTCAACTAGTTAATAAACAAAGTTACAAAGGTATTTATTATGAGGGAAATATGTTAATTAAAAAAATTGGGAACAAAGAATTATATTTAACAAATAAAGAGCATACTGAACAAATTACTGAAAATCTTCATAATAAATATTGTCATATTGGTGCTCGGAAAACGTGGTTGATTTTTCGGGAAAATTATTACGCTATTAAGGATTATAACATAATCAAAAATGTTGTTAATAAATGTAAAACCTGTAATCTAGCAAAATTTAAAAACCATACGAATGTAAATGTTATAAGGAGTATAGAAGTAGACCGACCTTTACAACTTGTGGCGATTGATTATATAGGAAATCTTATACCAACCATGCAGTATAAACATATTTTGGTAGTGGTAGATATTTTTTCAAAATTCGTTAAGCTGTATCCAACTAAAGTATGTACAACTAATATAACTAATACGTGTTTAGAGAACTACATAGAAGACATTGGAAAACCTGAATGCATTCTGGCAGACAATGCAACTTATTTTAATAATGAAAGATTTATAGAATATTGGAAAGACAGGGACGTTAAAATAAGCTTTAGTAGTATACGTCATCCGCAAGCCAACCCAAGTGAAAGATTTATACAAGAGGTTTTAAAATTTCTTCGGATAATATTAAGAAATAAAAGACATAAGGAGTGGACAAAGCATTTGGAAAGTATAGAAAAATACATTAATGAAGTTCCTAGCACTATAACAAATGAGACACCTATATTTATAATGAAAAGAGTTTTCCCAGAAAGGCCTTGGGCAAATGATGGATTAGATGATCAAGAATTTCAAAATTTAATTGAAGAAGTGAGATTTAGAAACCGGAAAATTCTGAACAGATTTAAATTAAAAGAAAATTTGAAGATAAAAAGGAAGACTACCTTTCAGATAGGAGAGAAGGTTATAATAAAGAGTTTAAGAGTGTCTAACCGTCCGGGCGAAATTTGCGCAAAATTCTTATGGCCATATTCGGGTCCGTTTATAATAAATCGAAAATTTGGTGATTCTTATGAGTTAAGACACCCAGATTCGGATAGGATTCGGGGTATTTTTAATATTCAGTTACTTCATCCGTATATTGATGACTCTGATGAAGATGTTATGTGATAAGGTCTGTTAAATTATGAGTGAAGTTCGTATTTTATTATGAAAAATTTAGTTAATCTACTTGATACGAAGTTATTATTTATTGAGAAGTATATAACCGATAGAGACATTAAACCGAAGTATGATAGATTAAACTGATTTAGACTTTATGTAACCGAGGTGACTATATAATAAACAGGCTTATGGAATTGCATACCCAATTAGGACTTATGTTTTTGTATTTGTTATTGAAAATAAAGAAGGGAATAGTTTCAATATGATTGAAGAAAGATAATTGAAATATTTATTAAAATAGGGGAAAATGGGGTTGAAATTATGATAATTATATGATGAAATGATGAAATGATGAATAAAGATGAAAATAATGATAGGATATAAAAGTTTAATGAATAATGATTTTTAGATTAATTAAAGATAATTGGATAATGAGAAGATAAAAGATTAGGAAGTAAATGAAGGTGAATTTGATTATGATTAGTATGTTTATTAAAAATGAAAATAAAATAGAATTGTGGTTAGAAGAAGTTAGAGGGTTAGAAGTATTTTTAGAAATGAATAATATTGAAAATTATGATGAACTATTGATATTGATGAGGAAAAGATTAGTAAATTAGTTAAGAGGACATTCATTAATGAAAATGAATATGAAAACTTGATGATATGAAGAAATAGGATTCTGAAATAATTAGATGAATAGGATTGGGACGAGGATGGATAAGATGTAATTATTATTGTAAATATTGTAAATAGTTTGTTAGGATATATAGACTAGGGAAATTTATTGGGGATAAAATATTAAAATAAAAAAAAAATGAATTGGTGTTTAAGAATAAAATTATTTAACATTTGTTGTGTTTAAAAGTAAAATTGCATTTACAATTTTATTTCAAACAGGAGGGTATAAATGCTGTGGATTTTGGTGTAAAAATTTTGGTAATTTTGAAGATTATTGTAAAATTATAAAATCTTCGTTGAAAACTAACACTTTAGGAATATTTCATTAACTTTTCCTGTTAAAGATATTTTCAAGTTATTTAATGGTGTGTCATTGATTATACAATCAATGTGTATACTTTTTAATAAGATTAGATAATACATGTTTCTTTAGTTATTATCAAACAGTTTATTCACCGATTTCTTACGTATACGTAACATCCAGTTGGTCGCAATTTATTGTTATGATGTAATGCAGTTATGATAACTTCAAATGTGTTATATCGACGGGTTATGTGATTCTTTTAAGGTTTTGTTTATGTAATTAGATCGTTATTATTGCGTAAAAGTATTGTATAATAACCTGTAATAGATGTGTCATTTTTATATAAGAATTTTAATCTGCTATTATGTATTATATGAGTGTACAGTTTGTATTAGTTCGTAAGGTGACGTCAAATTGTGTAATATAATTATGTAAATAGGAAATAGTATATAAGCTTAGAAAATTATAATTTTAAGAGAGTCAGTAAAATAAAGCGACGTAGTAAAGTCGTGTTTAATACAATAGTAAATATGTGTGAGAGTCAGTAAAATAAAGCGACGTAGTAAAGTCGTGTTTAATACAATAGTAAATATGTGTGAGAGTCAGTAATATAAAGCGACGCAGTAAAGTCGTGAAAAAAAGATAATAATAATGTAATTAGGACTTCATGGTAAACAACGACGCAGTAAAGTCGTGTAAGAGATACAGTACAAATGTAAATAGATAGTTAAGTTAATTGAATACGGCGAAAGTGTAAAAAGTATAAATTGTAAAAGTGTGTATAAGTTTATAAAGAACCACACCCTTTTAAAAGTAAATTTACTTGCTAAGTAAGCAAGATAATAAATCTTCGATTAGAACTATTTATTGGTGTTTTATTTATTTAAACATAAAAACAAATACAAGTTCTTCGAAAAAGGGAAAAAAATACCCGCAATTAATAAACAAAAGTGAGTTACCAAAATCAAGTTTTGGATAATATTATATGGGAAATCCAGGAAAAAGGAAGAAAGTCAACCGGAATTGGAGACCAGCCCTGATTCAACATCAAGTGACCTACTCTGCTAATGGTTTTGGAAAGAGGACATCTATAGCAAAAGGAAGAAGCATCGCTATACAAGAAGGTAGGAAGTTATTTCCTTCTGTTTTGGTATCTGTTGAAGAAAAGACTATTGTTTGTGAGGTGTAATTAAGTGATTTGAACAATTTAGCTATAATTAAACTTAATTAAGATTTCAATTTTAAAAAGTGATTTCAATTTCAATTTGTTTATTTTTTAAAACCACAGGAATCCACATTCGCCCTGAGATGAGTATTTCTTATTAATATAATTCAGTTATTTTATGTTACTTAATTGGCGCCCAACTCTCTTACGTAAACTTGAGTTAGTCAAGAACTCACATAACATTGTTATGTAACTAGTGCATTATTTAAAACTATTAAAAAGTATTTTTGAATCATATAAGAATTTATAAATGAGGAAAGTTGAAAAGCATTTCCAAAGTACAGTCTTTTTAAAAATCAATTTATAAATCAATTATCTACAATTATTCGTTATTTGAAAGTATTTTGAATATAAAAACAATATTTTATTGTTAATTAGCCAAATTCATCGCATATATTTTTATTTTTGCTAGCCGAGGTGGGAGAAAATCAAAACTTATTCTGTTTAGCCAAAGTAACCGCATATAAAATTTGTCGCTGTCAACGTGGGGCATTTGATTAATGTGGGGCTTTTGTAGATTAGATAATCATTTGATTAATAATAGGTTTTGATTACTTATTTGGTTTTTCTTATCTTATTTGGATTTTATTAGCTTATTAGTCTTAGATTAGAATTTTGCAGTCATATTAGGGCATACTAGTATATTTAAATATTATTAGAGTAAATTTTGTTTAGTGATTAATGTATGACGTCGGTTAAAAATATTTATTCTGCCGCGGAAAGTAATTTAGTATTAAAAAAGAAGTATACAGATAAATAATTAGTAGTGTCTGAGAAGCAGAAAGCTTTAACCATTTCAGTAATGGAGGGGAACGGTGAAGAAGGAAAAACAGTAGAACCTACACTTGCGCAACTTATGCAACTTATAATAAACCAAACAGAAAAAATTGACAAACAGTCTGAAGACATGAAAACTAAATTTGACAAACAGTCTGAAGACATGAAAGAAATGAAAGAAGACATGAAAGAAATGAAAGAAGATGTGAAAACTAAATTTGACAAACAGTCTGAAGACATGAAAGAAATGAAAGAAGACATGAAAGAAATGAAAGAAAATAGATGAACAATTAAAACTAGTGGATAACGAACTGAGAAATGAACTCGGCACTATAAAAAATGAGCATGAACTGTTGAAGGTGCAAGTGGAAGAAGAGATAAAGGAGATGAATAACAAGTTTGGGAATACTTTAGTTGGGTTAGAAGAAACAATTAAAAAGGATACTCGAAGAAAAATAGATGAGTCGCAGGGATTAATAATACAAGAGTGCTCAAGTCAACATGAAGATATAAAAGAAAATATAAAAAAGGAACTGGAAGAATTTAATAGACAGATCCTCGATTTGTCATTTTATGGACCACAAACTCCTACTGCAATCGTTATGACAGGAAATTTTGATCAATGCCCAATAAAATTTTACGGTGATAGAAGTATACATCCAAAAGCGTTTATTACGAATTTGAAATCCAGTTTAGATAATGTAAAAAGGCAACTGAGGCAACAATATGATTATAACTTTGAGATAAATTATATTAGATCAGCATTTAAAGGCGATGCTGAGAAATGGTTCGCTGTTAACTACACACGATTCAAGAGTTATGAAGAATTTGAAAAGGCATTCGTAGAACATTATTGGGGAAAAACAGAACAGGATAAGGTAAATAGAATGCTATTCACTGGAAAATATGAACCAAGATTTGGAATTAGTAGGGAAAAATATGCCATTAATAAGTTTTATTTAATACAACAGCTAGACCATAAACCAGATGAGAAAATGATTATAAGACAACTTTCGACACATTTTGATAATGATACCTGCAGAAAGGTTTATAGAGATGATTTATCGGATTTCAATGACTTCATAAACATATTAAAAAATTGCGATTTGGCGGATAATGTCAAAACTGGAAATCATAGATTTGTGGATGAACGTAGAAATCAAAATCCACATCGGCTTCAAAATTATCAAAATAGAGGTTTCAATAATAACAATGATAGAAACAATCAACAAAAAGATTGGAACGGCAATCAGCTGCAAGCAGATCGACGGCCGTACAGTAATAGCAATTTTCCACAGAAACAAGAACCTAACCAACGAAATCAACGATATGTTAATTTTACTATTAACAGCCAATTAAATCAAAGACATATGCCAAGAAATTTACACCAAGGAGACTGTTCTGAGCTCACAGAAAAAGAAGTCGCAAATAGGGAAGAAAGGCCAGAATTAAAAGAGCAGCAGGATTTTTAGTAGGTTGTGCCATTTCAGGACATAATTATATGCATCCTAAAGAATTTTTCAGTTTTCCTGAAAATGGCACAGATAAGCACTTTGAAGAAGAATTAATTCAAAATCTGCCTTACATTGATATTTTTGTGAACAATTTTAAAATATCTGCTTTGGTTGATACGGGGTCAGAAATGTCCCTTATTCAAGAATGTTTCATTGATAATCGTATTAGTTCTTTTAAAGACAATATAATTATAATTAAAAAGGTAAATCTGGTGGCAGCAAATTGTAAACGGTTTTCTACTCTTAACAAAAGTGTGTTTTGCAATATGTCTATTAAAAATCAAAAAAAAAAAGTTCAGTTTTTTATTACTCCTAATTTACAGATGCCGTGCATTATAGGCATGGATATTATCAAAATGTATAAAATGAAAATTGATTGTGAAAAACAGGTGATCAATTTGGAGAATGATCAAATAGATTGGTGTGAACAAAGGGAGAATGGGGGTATCCATACTAGAAATGCCACTGTAAATAACTTGACGAATAAAATTAAAACAAAACAGAACGTTAACGAGTCACGGCAAGTTAAATTAAATACAGATCGTAAATATGAAAACAAAATTAGAAGTATATTAAAGAAAAATAACCAATTAATAAATGAGGAACCTAGAATCGCTAAAAACTTTATTCATAAGTTAGAAATCTCAGACAATCAGTCATTTCACTGTAAAACCTATCCAGTCCCTCATAATTATAAGTACAAGGTTAAGCAAGAAATTGAAGCAATGTTAGAGAATGGTATAATAGAAAGGGCATCTACGAACTACATTAACCCTATTGTAGTGGTAAAAAAGAAGGATGAAAGCATCAGACTATGTTTAGATGCTAGAGAATTGAATAAAAGAACTAAGCCCCAATTCGAGGGTCCTGTTAAAATTGACCATTTAATTAGTAGTATAGGAGATTCTAGAATATTTTCAAAATTAGATCTGCGAAATTCATTTTGGTTAATTCCACTTGCAGAAGAATCACGTAAATATACCGGGTTTAGTCTAGATGGACACGTCTATCAATTTAAAGTTGTGCCTTTTGGCCTTTCTTCTTCTTGCGCAGCTTTAGTGAGAGCACTACAGAACATTTTAATAAAATACGACGAGTTTTGTTCGCATTATATTGACGATATCTTAATTTACAGTAAAACGGAAGAGACACATTTAGAGCATATCAGAATTATTTTGGATGCTTTAAATGAAGAAGGTCTTAAACTTAATATTGAGAAATGCGAGTTTTTTAAAACTGATGTAAAATTTTTGGGTTATAAAATAAGTACGGGGGGTATTAGTGTTGATTCTGAAAGATTAGAACAAATAAAGAATTTTCCGCCGCCTAAAAGAATAAAGGATCTACGTAGTTTTCTGGGTACTTTGAACTATTATAAAAAGTTTGTACCTAATATTGCGGAAAAATCCATCCCGTTATTAGAATTATTAAGAAAAGGAATAAAATGGAAGTGGGATGAGAGAAGAAAGGTGGCGTTTCAGAATTTGAAAGAGGAATTTTATGAAAACCTTAAATTGTATCATCCAAATTTTGACTTAAAGTTCATCGTTCGTACTGATGCGAGCGATTATGCTATCTCGGCGGAATTATTGCAAGTGCAGAATGGACACGAGGTTCCCATATGTTTTATTTCTAGAATATTAAAGGGTTATGAACAAAGATATACGATATCGGAGAAGGAGATGGCTGCTATAGTATTTGCTTTATCAAAACTAAAATTTTATTTGATTGGAAAATCATTTGAAGTTCAGACAGACCATGCAGCACTTGAATTTTTAATGAAAACTCGTTTTAATAACAATCGAATCTATAGATGGAGTCTTTTACTCCAGGAATACAATTTTGATATCAAACACCGACCTGGCTTACTAAATGTTACAGCAGATATGTTGAGCCGGCCATTTTTGCCGGAACGAAGAAAATTAAATGACATTATGGTAGCACTGAATCATTTAGGACATCAAGAAGGGATTTATTCATATGACCATATAATTAGAGTTCAAGAAGATGATTTTCATGATATTAAAGGTCAACTAGTTAATAAACAAAGTTACAAAGGTATTTATTATGAGGGAAATATGTTAATTAAAAAAATTGGGAACAAAGAATTATATTTAACAAATAAAGAGCATACTGAACAAATTACTGAAAATCTTCATAATAAATATTGTCATATTGGTGCTCGGAAAACGTGGTTGATTTTTCGGGAAAATTATTACGCTATTAAGGATTATAACATAATCAAAAATGTTGTTAATAAATGTAAAACCTGTAATCTAGCAAAATTTAAAAACCATACGAATGTAAATGTTATAAGGAGTATAGAAGTAGACCGACCTTTACAACTTGTGGCGATTGATTATATAGGAAATCTTATACCAACCATGCAGTATAAACATATTTTGGTAGTGGTAGATATTTTTTCAAAATTCGTTAAGCTGTATCCAACTAAAGTATGTACAACTAATATAACTAATACGTGTTTAGAGAACTACATAGAAGACATTGGAAAACCTGAATGCATTCTGGCAGACAATGCAACTTATTTTAATAATGAAAGATTTATAGAATATTGGAAAGACAGGGACGTTAAAATAAGCTTTAGTAGTATACGTCATCCGCAAGCCAACCCAAGTGAAAGATTTATACAAGAGGTTTTAAAATTTCTTCGGATAATATTAAGAAATAAAAGACATAAGGAGTGGACAAAGCATTTGGAAAGTATAGAAAAATACATTAATGAAGTTCCTAGCACTATAACAAATGAGACACCTATATTTATAATGAAAAGAGTTTTCCCAGAAAGGCCTTGGGCAAATGATGGATTAGATGATCAAGAATTTCAAAATTTAATTGAAGAAGTGAGATTTAGAAACCGGAAAATTCTGAACAGATTTAAATTAAAAGAAAATTTGAAGATAAAAAGGAAGACTACCTTTCAGATAGGAGAGAAGGTTATAATAAAGAGTTTAAGAGTGTCTAACCGTCCGGGCGAAATTTGCGCAAAATTCTTATGGCCATATTCGGGTCCGTTTATAATAAATCGAAAATTTGGTGATTCTTATGAGTTAAGACACCCAGATTCGGATAGGATTCGGGGTATTTTTAATATTCAGTTACTTCATCCGTATATTGATGACTCTGATGAAGATGTTATGTGATAAGGTCTGTTAAATTATGAGTGAAGTTCGTATTTTATTATGAAAAATTTAGTTAATCTACTTGATACGAAGTTATTATTTATTGAGAAGTATATAACCGATAGAGACATTAAACCGAAGTATGATAGATTAAACTGATTTAGACTTTATGTAACCGAGGTGACTATATAATAAACAGGCTTATGGAATTGCATACCCAATTAGGACTTATGTTTTTGTATTTGTTATTGAAAATAAAGAAGGGAATAGTTTCAATATGATTGAAGAAAGATAATTGAAATATTTATTAAAATAGGGGAAAATGGGGTTGAAATTATGATAATTATATGATGAAATGATGAAATGATGAATAAAGATGAAAATAATGATAGGATATAAAAGTTTAATGAATAATGATTTTTAGATTAATTAAAGATAATTGGATAATGAGAAGATAAAAGATTAGGAAGTAAATGAAGGTGAATTTGATTATGATTAGTATGTTTATTAAAAATGAAAATAAAATAGAATTGTGGTTAGAAGAAGTTAGAGGGTTAGAAGTATTTTTAGAAATGAATAATATTGAAAATTATGATGAACTATTGATATTGATGAGGAAAAGATTAGTAAATTAGTTAAGAGGACATTCATTAATGAAAATGAATATGAAAACTTGATGATATGAAGAAATAGGATTCTGAAATAATTAGATGAATAGGATTGGGACGAGGATGGATAAGATGTAATTATTATTGTAAATATTGTAAATAGTTTGTTAGGATATATAGACTAGGGAAATTTATTGGGGATAAAATATTAAAATAAAAAAAAAATGAATTGGTGTTTAAGAATAAAATTATTTAACATTTGTTGTGTTTAAAAGTAAAATTGCATTTACAATTTTATTTCAAACAGGAGGGTATAAATGCTGTGGATTTTGGTGTAAAAATTTTGGTAATTTTGAAGATTATTGTAAAATTATAAAATCTTCGTTGAAAACTAACACTTTAGGAATATTTCATTAACTTTTCCTGTTAAAGATATTTTCAAGTTATTTAATGGTGTGTCATTGATTATACAATCAATGTGTATACTTTTTAATAAGATTAGATAATACATGTTTCTTTAGTTATTATCAAACAGTTTATTCACCGATTTCTTACGTATACGTAACATCCAGTTGGTCGCAATTTATTGTTATGATGTAATGCAGTTATGATAACTTCAAATGTGTTATATCGACGGGTTATGTGATTCTTTTAAGGTTTTGTTTATGTAATTAGATCGTTATTATTGCGTAAAAGTATTGTATAATAACCTGTAATAGATGTGTCATTTTTATATAAGAATTTTAATCTGCTATTATGTATTATATGAGTGTACAGTTTGTATTAGTTCGTAAGGTGACGTCAAATTGTGTAATATAATTATGTAAATAGGAAATAGTATATAAGCTTAGAAAATTATAATTTTAAGAGAGTCAGTAAAATAAAGCGACGTAGTAAAGTCGTGTTTAATACAATAGTAAATATGTGTGAGAGTCAGTAAAATAAAGCGACGTAGTAAAGTCGTGTTTAATACAATAGTAAATATGTGTGAGAGTCAGTAATATAAAGCGACGCAGTAAAGTCGTGAAAAAAAGATAATAATAATGTAATTAGGACTTCATGGTAAACAACGACGCAGTAAAGTCGTGTAAGAGATACAGTACAAATGTAAATAGATAGTTAAGTTAATTGAATACGGCGAAAGTGTAAAAAGTATAAATTGTAAAAGTGTGTATAAGTTTATAAAGAACCACACCCTTTTAAAAGTAAATTTACTTGCTAAGTAAGCAAGATAATAAATCTTCGATTAGAACTATTTATTGGTGTTTTATTTATTTAAACATAAAAACAAATACAAGTTCTTCGAAAAAGGGAAAAAAATACCCGCAATTAATAAACAAAAGTGAGTTACCAAAATCAAGTTTTGGATAATATTATATGGGAAATCCAGGAAAAAGGAAGAAAGTCAACCGGAATTGGAGACCAGCCCTGATTCAACATCAAGTGACCTACTCTGCTAATGGTTTTGGAAAGAGGACATCTATAGCAAAAGGAAGAAGCATCGCTATACAAGAAGGTAGGAAGTTATTTCCTTCTGTTTTGGTATCTGTTGAAGAAAAGACTATTGTTTGTGAGGTGTAATTAAGTGATTTGAACAATTTAGCTATAATTAAACTTAATTAAGATTTCAATTTTAAAAAGTGATTTCAATTTCAATTTGTTTATTTTTTAAAACCACAGGAATCCACATTCGCCCTGAGATGAGTATTTCTTATTAATATAATTCAGTTATTTTATGTTACTTAATTGGCGCCCAACTCTCTTACGTAAACTTGAGTTAGTCAAGAACTCACATAACATTGTTATGTAACTAGTGCATTATTTAAAACTATTAAAAAGTATTTTTGAATCATATAAGAATTTATAAATGAGGAAAGTTGAAAAGCATTTCCAAAGTACAGTCTTTTTAAAAATCAATTTATAAATCAATTATCTACAATTATTCGTTATTTGAAAGTATTTTGAATATAAAAACAATATTTTATTGTTAATTAGCCAAATTCATCGCATATATTTTTATTTTTGCTAGCCGAGGTGGGAGAAAATCAAAACTTATTCTGTTTAGCCAAAGTAACCGCAATATATATATATATATATATATATCACTACTTTTCCGGGTGTTTCACTCCGCGTATTCACTATTCGGCTCCTAGAGGAACCAGACAATGGTTGACGACGTTTCGGCAAGATCACACTTGCCATCTTCAGGTCACTTCTAACTTCCTTCTGCTTCGCGTGGTTACACGATGTAGACTGACGTCTTGCTGTAGCGGTTGGTCTTTATATACGGTTACGGTGTTGCGCATGGTTGCGGTCGGCTGGTTTTTGGCGCGGCTGCGTGTCATTGGTCTCGCTTGATCCGGTGGCTTTCTCTCGCTTTCCCTTTTATCGTTCTGCTGTGCTGGTTTTCGCTTCTTGACGGTGATGCTGGTTATAGCTGGTTTCCAAGCTGATGGTAGTCGCTGTGTATCGTCCCTGGTATTAAGATTGTTCGGACGTTTCTCGATCTCAATGGCTTCTCTTATGGTTCGTCGGGTCTTATGTTGTATATTCGCTAAAACTTTTGTATTTTCGAAATCTATGTTATGAGATGTACCACTTACATGTTGTGCTAGTGAAGACGTTCTCTCATTTTTGTTGACTGCATTTCGGTGTTCTTCTCTTCTTACTTGAATTCTTCTGTTGGTCTGCCCTATGTAGGATTCCCCGCAGTCTTTACAAGGGATCTCGTATACTCCTTGGCTTTCTAGTGGTATTTTTGCTTTTGCGGATGGAAGCATGTTTCCAATCTTCTTGTCGGTGTTGAAGATGGTGTCGATGTTGTGTTTTCTCAGCACTCTACTTATTTTGTCCGTGGTCCCTTTGATGTACGGTAAGTGCGCTTTGGATACCGATGTTTCTTCTTCCTTTGGCTTTGGGTCCTTTGGTGTTAACGCTTTCTTGATATTTCTGGAAGAGAAACCATTTTGTTTTAATGCCAACTTCACCTGTTCTAGTGCTTGATGTTTATTATCGTCATCAGTCAATCGTTGTGATCTGGTTATTAATGTCTTGACTACTGACTGTAGTTGCGCTGGGTGGTGATGTGACTGCGCGTTCAGGTAGCGATTTGTGTGGGTTGATTTTCGGTATACTGTGTATCCCAGGCTGCCGTCTTCCTTCTTGATTATAGATACATCTAGGAAAGGTAGTTGATTGTCCTTTTCCACCTCCATTGTGAATTTGATCTTCTGGTGTATGTTGTTTAGATGCTGTAAGAAGGTCTGCAGCTTCTCTTCTCCATGGGTCCATATAATAAAAGTATCGTCTAGTATATTATTGAATGCTAGTGCAAACAAGCAACGAAGTCTACCATTACTGTTTCGCCGTAACTGAATGCAAAGTCGATTTTTGTGTTGGATATAAAATGTTCATTAACAAAATAAATACGAAGAAATCGAAAATTCGTATAAATGATTAATGTCTTAGACTCTCAACACATATTGAGACCGTACAAACCTAACACTTTCATAGTGTACGTCTTCTTGTGCAAATACATATGTACAGTCGGTAAGTCAATATAGTTTACACTTTAGTCTTGCCAGTGTAAGTTTAAGTTCATAAAAATTCAGTAGGTTAGCAACCACTAATCCATCTTTACAATAAACCACATTTACAGAAATTTAGCAAAATATAATATGAATATTGACCCAACCTTAGCCGAAGGGTAAGAAACCAAGATTTTGAATTTTGAAGATTGCTAAAACTGGAGTTAGTTTAGCGAACCTAAGATTCAAAGTTGGCTAAGGTTTTGGGTGATAAGTATGTAACCGGCACTTGATATGTAGAGATTGACTAAAGGTAAGTACTCACAGCAGCGGATCCACAGGCGGATGTCATACGATTGGTCGGTTTGAGTCAAATCGACTCAATCCGACCAATCGTATGACATCCGCCTGCGGATCCGCTGCTGTGAGTACTTAGCTTTAGACTAGCTAAAGCAAGTTAACGAAATAGTATCTGATATTTGACTTAAGTATATTCTATGGGTAACTGGCATTGACCTAACGGGTGAAAATTGGCTGAAGCTTGGGCAAGTTGTAAGGAACCCTGAAACGGTTTCTGAACATTGGCTTCGACTTGTACAACGTTTAGTGAACCGAAAATTAGTATCAGGTTGTTGATTAACCCTCGAGTGACAATTAAACAACCGAGACTCAGAATCTGAAAATTGCTTGAAACGTGGGTGAAAATCGGTGCGTCCAACACACCGCTGGAAATATAGCGCTGCAGCAGTTTTCACAGCCGTCTTAGATTTAACAATCACCCAAGCAATAATATTGTTTGAAGTACATCATCATTTTATACATATAAAACGCTTAAAAATAAATACATATTAAACATGAGTTAGAGAACCAAGATTCGATATCTGAAAATTCGCCTACACTTGGATCAATGTCGAGAAAACGACATTTGACTGTCCAGTATTCAGCCACGCTGGGGTTTATTCAAAGACCTTTGTTTTAGTTTTTTTTCTTCTAATAAAAAATTGTTGGTATTGCTAGACTAAACTTCTAATCATAGAGAGGAGGCACTTTTACCCTAGTGGAAAAAAATAGTATGTTTTATTTGGATTTAAAGTGACTTTGTTTGTTGCTATTTACGAGCGATAAATAACTCCGCCTAAATAATAAATAAATAATAATCTTATCATGTGAACAAGTCCGCTATAGGGTAAATACAAGTATTTTACTTAATTGGGCTCGATTCCTATAAGGAATCTAAATAGAATGACTTTAGGAGAGTTCACGCATCCTAGCTGCGATGTGCAAACGGGTTTTCCAAATCAACTATGTGGATTGTTTGACAATTACTTTAATTGTAATCATAATGCATCAATCCTAAATCCAAATATAAAATGCAGGGAAACAAGATTGGGCGATGAAAACTTTTCACCTATCTCTGCAAATGAGACTTGTCTCCAACTCTTCTTATTTCATTATGTCGAGCTGTTAACAAGTGTCCAGTCCTCATACTAAGGTCTTCCTTGATCAGTGGCGACATAGATCTGGAGCTCATGTCCATTTCCTCCGCCAACAAACGAATAGGATAGGATGTTAGTATAGGATTTTTTTTACGAATAGAATGTTATAAAAAGAAACATTTTTGATTTATAGTTATTTATGTTATAAATCCGGCAATCAAACTTTACAGAACGAGTTTGATCTCTGAAGGAAGACAGAAGTCGTGTCTGCAATCTTGAAACGATAACTAAGGAGAATCATTTACAGGACCTATAACGTTTTTTTTCATGTGTTGCAATTTTTTCTCTTTGAACGAAAGTTCATTCACCCCCTGCTTTATAATAATCTAGTCATTCTATATAGTAGAGTAAATTTTTGCAAAAAACATGCCTAAGTTCTTATTTTTTACTATCTAAAGATAGAGACTTGAAATCTTCTGTAATGCCTTCAGTACTGGATCAGTATAAAATGTACTATGTTTAAAATGGGGGCACGCCCCCCCTAGTGGTTGAGACCCCCATTTTGTACCCTTAATTTAATAACGCAAACAAATTGAGCGAAATTTATGTTGGGAGGGTTCTTGGAGTCACTAATTATGAATCCAATGAGAAAATTGAAAAATTCAAAATGGCGGTCCTAAAATAACGGCCTTTGAGATTCAGAATGCGATTTACGCCGTTTCTATTGATTTTAGAGAAAAATTCATGTGATTTTGCAAAGGAATACACTATTTCGATTACCTTATTATGTAACCTCTTTGCTCTGCCCTAGTAGTAAAGTCAATTTTTGCATAAGTTCCTATTTTTTACTATCTAAAGATAGAGACTTGAGATCTTTTCTAATGCCTTCAGTACTGAACCAATATAAAATGTAATATGTTTAAAATGGCGGTTTTACCCCTCGGGGGGTTGAAACCACCATTTTACACTCCCAATTTAATAACTCGGGAAGTTTTCCATTAACTTGAGTGAAATTCATGTTGGGGGGGTTTTGGTGTTCCTGATTATGAGTTCAATGAGAAAATTAAGAAATACAAAATGGCGAACTCAAAATGGCGGTATTTGAGATTGAAAATGCGATTTACGCCCGTTTCTATTGATTTTAGAGAAAAATCTAAAAAGTCAAAAAGTGTTTAGAATGTAATCTTGCATAGGAATACACTATCTTGGTTACCTTATTATGTAACCCCCTTCAATCAACCCTAGTGGGCTTCTCAGTAGGGGAGAGTGAAGGGGTTACATAATAAGGTAACCGAAATTATGTATTCCTATGCAGAATCACATTCTAAACACTTTCTGGCTTTTCTCATTTTTCTCTAAAATCAATAGGACCGGCGTAAATCGCATTTTCAATCTAAAATACCGCCATTTTGTGTCCGCCATTTTGAATTTTGTGATTTTCTTATTTGATTCATAATCAACGACCTCACAGCTCCCTCCAACATAGTTTTTGCTCAACTTGGTTGAAAACTTCCCGAGTTGTTAAATTGGGAGTTTAAAATGGGGATTTCAACCCCCCGAGGGGGCGTGTCCCTATCTTAAGCATATTACATTTGATATTGGTCTAGTACTGAAGGCATTACAAAAGATTTCAAGTCTCTATCTTTAGATAGTAAAAAATAAGAACTTAATGCAGAAATTGACCCTACTACTAGGGCAGAGCGAAGGGGTTACATAATAAGGTAACCAAAATAGCGTAGTCCTTTGCAAAATCACATTATAGACACTTTTTGATTCTTTGAATTTCTCTCGAGAATCAATAGAAATGGCGTAAATCGCATTCTCAATATAAAAGGCCGTTATTTTAGAGCCGCCATTTTGGGTCTGCTATTTGAATTTTTTAATTTTCTCATTGGATTCATAATCAGCGACCCCAAGAACACTCCCAACACAACTTTGCTCAATTTGGTTGCGTTATTAAATCAGGGGTACAAAATGGGGGTCTCAACCACCAGGGGGCGTGCCCCCATATTAAACATATTACATTTTATATTGGTCCAGTACTAAAGGCATTAGAAAAGATTTCAAGTCTCTATCTTTAGATAGTAAAAAATAAGAACTTAATGCAAAAATTGACTATACTAATAATAAAAATACGACACTTTATGTTAAACTGACGCTTGTTTAAGCCTTTCAGTACGTAAAGCTTCATGTCAAGATTATGACGTAAGGTTTTATTTTCCGCTACAATATGGAATTTAATAGAAAATATGTTTTAGTCGTAATTATGTAAAAATATAAACAGTTAATATTTTTTATTTCATTTCGTATTTCAAACAATTCTTTATATACCACAATTAGTAATATAAAGTATATCTTGATCTCCGTTGTCAATGATACCGGAGTTCAAGACGTTCTTGATCTCCATTGTTGTTGGCAACGTAAATAATTTGATGTTGCATTATAGCCACATGCATGCATGCATGCTGCTTTTTATCTCCTTAGTTACGCGTATGATGACACAGACAAGGCAACTTGCTTCTTTATACAATAAATTCGGATGGATTTTAAAAGGGAGAAATTAGGATTGAAATACGAAATAAAATAAAACAACTTATGCAATACGGAGATCAAGCTTCTTTAAATCCTCAAAGATGTTATAACGCCTCGGCTGGCGCCTCGGCGTTAAACATCTTCTTGGATTTAAAATATCGCTTGATCTTCTAATTACATAATATATATTACAAAATGAGTATTTCAGACTTATTCTTTCCTTCATCAAATGTAAACATAGTTAGAATGTCAATGAAAACTTTATTAACCGGGTAATTTGGTGAAATTTGCAAACTACATACCAAATGTTCCATTATTTTGCTTAGTAAAATTATTTTTCTTTGAAAATTATATTAATTATTATATTAATTGTAATACTAAAAATATTGAAGATTTTAAAGATTTTAAATCTTTCTTTGTGGATGCCAGAATAAATATATCATATGTCATATGACAATTCCTAAAATAATAATCAAATAATAATAATCCAGTAAATCCGAAATGATCATTTTGTAAGAAGATGAATTTTTTATTTATACATAATTACGACTAAAACGTATTTCCTATTTAATTTTTTTCATATCTCAAAGAAAGTCGTTTTCAATTCAAAACTTTTTAAATAAAATAGAAATTATTATTTTATTGTTCTTAAGTATCATTAACTATTTAAAAATGACGTACAATTCAAGAGATCCCTTAAATTTTCTGAGTAGTTTACAAATATTTATTTAAATGCTGCTACTATACCCAAAAAGTGTCTGCAAAAATTCAGGTAGCGTGAAATGGCCGAAACTACGCCAGGGGTACTGGTTTCGATGGAATTCTATATACCTGAGTGGTTTAGGTCTTGTACACAACGTTGCCAATGTGTGGAGCCTGCAACGTACCGTACATGATATAAAAAACAACATATACAGGCGGAGGTGACATCGTATTGGCAATTATACAACTAACAGCGACGGCAACGCCAGCGATCTACAGCTGAACTAAAAATTAATTTTGTGAGTATAAGTATGACGTTATCACCTCCAGACAAAAATTTGAATTTAGGCTTCTAACACCATCTATATGCTTATACAGTCGAAAACAGGGCAAAACGTTGTGACCTCCGAAAACGGAGGTCACAACGTTATATATGAGGTAACAACGTATGCTGGGTATCTACTTTGGAGGTGACAAGGTACCCTTTATCAATATATATATATATATATATATATATATATATATATATATATATATATATATATATATATATATATATATATATATATATATATATATATATATATATATATATTGTAATGATATTTTCAATCAAAAATAACTCAGCATAGGGTTATAACTGTAATCAAAATCTAATGGTTACATTATGAATTTTTATTAATTATGAAAAAGTGATGGACCATCTTGACGATTAAATTTTCTTTGTGAGGGTGACCTCGAGACAGTCAGTGTAGAGTTTGCAACTAGCTAATAAAAAAAAAAGAAAAATTGTATTAGTTTAATACATTAACTTGTAATAATTATAAAATATCACATATGAAAGATAGCTTAAAAGGTTGTTAGTAGATATAAAAAAACTTAGAAACCATAGAGGCAAATAATTATTGAAAAACATCACTATCTTTGATAAGAATAAAAAGGATGAGTAAAATATTTCAATAATCGTTGCCTTAGAAGAAAAATAACAAGAAAAAAAGAACTGACAAAAATTTTTCTTTGAAATAAACTTTACTTAAAATAAATATAAAAAGAACAACTTATTAGTAAAATTAAAATATATTGTAAAAAGGAGATTGTATAGAATCTACAGATATATAGTGTTGTAATAATAAAAATTATACATACAAATTGGATACAGTCGTATTACTGACTACTCTCAATAATTTATTATAATTGGTGAGTAGGTATTAGTAACAATTTGGAGAACTCGTCATACCAGCTGGGGATACATAGAATATATCTGAAAGAAAACAGAAGTAGAAAGGAATAAGAAATAACAAGGAAGAGATAAAAAGGTGAAGGTGAAGTGTGTGAATTATAAAGCATAGCACAAGTGTTTATACAGTTTGATTAAAGAAAAGTATAGAAAGACAGAATTATAAAGGTTGAAAAATTTACTTACTCAAAGAGAAACCTTTTGGGAAATTTTAAAGTTTTAGTTAGAATTATAAAGGTTTGTTCAGTAAGTTGCAAACTGTTTTTTTTTTCATAAATAAATCTTGCCTATAAAATAAATCCAAGGAAGTAAAGCAATTCTCATAAATAAAAATTAATCATTTACCTGTCACACATTTGATTTTAGGTTAGATCATTTTGATTGAAGGTAGACATTAATAATTTGTTTCCAAGGGGAGCTAGCTGTTTGGCATTTGTAATTGGTAAAATTTGACATGACCTAAGAAAAGAAGGAACCCCGATTTTCTTAGTGTTTGGTTTCATTATTAAGAAAGAAATATTGAACTAAAGTATTCTTAAGAATTATTTTATTCTAACAACAATAAAAAAATAAATGTCAATCAATGTATCTGACAATTTTAAAAAATCAGTATATGACAATATATATATATATATATATATATATATATATATATATATATATATATATATATATATATATACACACACACACACACACACACACACACAAGAAAGTGTTATAATAATGGGATATCGCGCAACAGAGAAGAAAGAAAACATAAGTTGCAGCCGTCTACACGTGTTTCACACTTATTAGTGATCATCAGGACGGCATAGCAGATGGAATAAATATAAAAGCAACTAACTCAGAAAGATGTAACAACACAAGGTTTCACTGATAGCAGCCAACCGCACATTTGCAGTATCGGCCTGAAGACACTGAGTTTTCAGTGCAACAACAAACGTCACTACGGAGGCAGCTAAAGCCACTACCGTGAGACAACCAGTCCCAAAGTATAATATCAATGATTAGAAGTAATAATTCTCGTAGAGATATACAAGAAAGTGTTATAATAATGGGATATCGCGCAACAGAGAAGAAAGAAAACATAAGTTTTCTTTCTTCTCTGTTGCGCGATATCCCATTATTATAACACTTTCTTGTATATCTCTAGGCGCATTATTACTTCTAATCATATATATATATATATATATATATATATATATATATATATATATATATATATATATATATATATATATATATATATATTGCTGTAATATCTCATTTAAAAAAAAATATAGTATTTTGCCCGACATTAACAAATGCCCCGCGTTGACAGCGTCATAAATAAATGCATATGATATTGGTTAATTAAAAATAATAAATTGTTTTTAAAATATTTTTTTATGTATTTTGAAACTGTGAATAATTGCCGTTCGATCGTAGATAATTACTTTATAATTAAATTGATTTTTTAAAATGACTGTGTACTTTGGAAATGCTTTTTAACTTCCTTCTTTATAATATCTAATATGATTTGAAAATACCTTTTAATAGATTTAATAATGCAATGGTTATATAAATTAGTGTTACGTTAGTTCTTGACTAACTCAAGTTTACGTAAGAGAGTTGGGCGCCAGTTAAATAACTTAAATTAACAGAATTATATTTAATAAAGACTCATCTCAGGGTGAATGTGGTTTCTTGTGGTATTAAAATTATACAAATTGAAATTTTTGAAATTACTTTTATAATTGAAATCTTAATTAATTTTTTATCTACTACTAAATTGTTCAAATCACTTTACTACACTTCACAAACGATAGTCTTATCTTCAGCAAATGCCAATATAGACGGAAATAACTTCCTACCTTTTTTATAATATTTCTTCTTTCCTTTAACTATAGATGTCTTCTTTCTCAAACCATTGGCAGAGTAGATCACTTTATGTTGACCCAGGGCTGGTTTCCAATTCAGGGTTGACTGTCTTCCTTTTGGATGGATTTTCCATATATCATCCAGACACTTGATTTTGGAACTCACTTTTGTTTATTAACTGCGGGTACAATTTCCCTTTTTCGTAGGATACTTATAGTTGTTCTTGTGTTTAATGAAATAAAACACCCGTTTATGGTTTTAACGTAATTTATTATCTTGCTTAACTTTAGCAAGTAAATTATCTTGAAGGTGGTTCTTTATAATCATATATACTTTTACAATTTATACTTTTTACACTTTCGCCGTATTCAAATCACCAACTAACTTGTCTATTTAATTCTAGACTATTTAAATTTTTACAATATTATCAGCCAGGACTTTACTTTGTCGCTTGATTTACTATAATATCTTTACTCTTTCATCGTTTAACAGTAAGTGTCTAAAATTATTAATTTCTAAGCTTATATACTATTGACTATTTACATAATTATATTACACAATTTGACGTCACCTTATCATCTAATACAAACTGTACACTCATATAATACATAATAGCAGATTAATATTCTTTATAAAAGTGACACATCTATTACACATTAATTACACAATACTTTTACGCAATAATAACGATCTATTTACATTAACAAAAACCTTAAAGAATCACATAACCCGTCGATATACACATTTGAAATTATACATAAATGAATTAGATAATAACAATAACTTGCAAACAACTGGATGTTACGTACACTTAAGTAATCGGTGAGTAAGCTATTTGATAATAAATAATGAAACATGTATTATTTAACCTTATTAAAAAGTATACACATTGATTTCAAAATCAATGACACACCATAAAATACCTCAAATTTATTTTTAACTGGAAAAGTTGATAAAAATATTCCAAAAGTGTTAGTATTTAACAAAGATTTTAGATTTTCACAAAATTTTCAAGATTTTCCAAAATTTTGAAACTACCATCCACAGCATTTATCCCCTCCTGTTTCAAATAAAATTGAAAAATGCAATTTTACTTTTAAACACAAAAAATGTTAAATAACAAATGTTAAACTAGTTTTATTTTTAAACACCAATATTTTTTTGTATTTTAATCTTTTATCCCAATAAACTTGCCCTATTCTAAATCTGCTAATTAAACTATCTACAATATATACAACAATTACATCTTTTAATCGTCATCTCAATCTTACACATTTAATTACTTCTTAATCTTTTTGCCCATCAATATCAAATTTCAATCATAATTTCCATTTTATCTAACCACAATCCTACTTTTATTTTCATTTTCATAAGATTTATACTTATCATAATCAAATTCATCACTATTCACCTTATAAACTTATATCTTCTTATTATTCATTAATCTTTATAATTTTATTTTAATATCATTTCCTAATCCCCATTTTCCCCTATAAACATTTCATAAACATTTTTCATCTATATTTTAATTTTCAATTTATTCATACACTTTCCCTCTTTCATTTTTAATAACATAATACATAAGTTCTAGTTGAGTATAAAATTCCATAACCCTGTTAGTCATATCGGTTACATAAAGTCAAAATCGGTTATATAAAGTTTGAATTAGTTTACTTTATCATGCTTGGGTATATTATCACAATCGGTTACGTAAATTCTAATTAAAATAATTATCCTAAAACTCTTTATTTCTTTCTTCTGCTTTTATAGTTCGTTAGATGAATATTATCAACTGGTAATATTTGCCTTTTCCAGAGTTTATTTACAATCCTACTATTTTTCCCTCTTCCTCTATCAAACTTCCTATTTTTCTTCATAATTTTAAAATTACTAATCATGATTTTATTACGTTTATTTTTCTTTTCTTTGTATTTTAAATTTACCCTTTTACTCCTAATTTGTTTACCCATAACAACCTTTTTCTTACCTTTTTTACTATATTGAAACTCATCAATTATTGTCTCCTTCAAATTTTCATCATTATTAATATCATTCCCTACACCTGACTTTCCTAATTCTAAAAATTGTTTATCTTTTAATATTTTAAATTTTTCCTCATCTTCCTCCACTACACTAAATGGTTCATTAATTATATTTTCATCATCCTGTAACAAATTACCGACCTCTTTCTTATATTTTTCACTACATTCCATTTTGTTAATTCTTCCTTCCTTTAAAATTTCATCTTCCTTAGTCTTATAATTTACATCTACAATTCCTAACTCATTTTCTACAAGGTTATCCTCCCTATTCTCTACATTTAATTTTCTTAATTCTTTAATTTTATCATTATCTATTTCTAATGTTTTGGTATTGCTTCTTATTTCTTTAATAATTGTTTCAGTATTATCTTTTAGTTCTTGTTTTATTTCCTTTATATCATTTTTAATTTCTTGTTTCATTGTTTCTGATTGAATTCTCATTTCTTCTTTCATTTCTAAAGATTGTTTGTCTAATTTAGCACTAAATTCTTTCATGTCTTCTTTTCTTTCTTCTGATTGTTTATCTAATCTAGCATTCATTTCTTTCATTTCTTTTGATCTTTCTTCAGATTGTTTGTTCATCATTTCCTGCATTTGTGCCAACATTTGCGAAAGTTCAGATTGCACTGGCTTGCCTTCTTTGCCGTTCCCCTCCATTACTGAAATGGTTAAAGCTTTCTGCTTCTCAAACACAACTAATTCTTTATCTGTATACTTCTTTTTTACTACTAAATTACTTTCCGCGGCAGAATATAAATTTTTAACTGACGTCATACATTAACCACAAAAAATCTTTTCTATTTCTTTTAATTATGCTATTATAATCTAAACAAGCTAATATAATCCTAACAAGCTACTATTACTATAAGCAAAATAACCTACAAAAACTAAATAATCTCAAAAGTCAAATAATCTATTAAAAGCTACAAGCCTACTATTTTTCAAAAGATTATATAAACCACAAAAGGTTATATGTACCACAAATGGTCCCACGTTGCCGGTCGCCATATATAAATGCTGTAATATCTCATTTAAAAAAAATATAGTATTTTGCCCGACATTAACAAATGCCCCGCGTTGACAGCGTCATAAATAAATGCATATGATATTGGTTAATTAAAAATAATAAATTGTTTTTAAAATATTTTTTTATGTATTTTGAAACTGTGAATAATTGCCGTTTGATCGTAGATAATTACTTTATAATTAAATTGATTTTTTAAAATGACTGTGTACTTTGGAAATGCTTTTTAACTTCCTTCTTTATAATATCTAATATGATTTGAAAATACCTTTTAATAGATTTAATAATGCAATGGTTATATAGATTAGTGTTACGTTAGTTCTTGACTAACTCAAGTTTACGTAAGAGAGTTGGGCGCCAGTTAAATAACTTAAATTAACAGAATTATATTTAATAAAGACTCATCTCAGGGTGAATGTGGTTTCTTGTGGTATTAAAATTATACAAATTGAAATTTTTGAAATTACTTTTATAATTGAAATCTTAATTAATTTTTTATTTACTACTAAATTGTTCAAATCACTTTACTACACTTCACAAACGATAGTCTTATCTTCAGCAAATGCCAATATAGACGGAAATAACTTCCTACCTTTTTTATAATATTTCTTCTTTCCTTTAACTATAGATGTCTTCTTTCCCAAACCATTGGCAGAGTAGATCACTTTATGTTGACCCAGGGCTGGTTTCCAATTCAGGGTTGACTGTCTTCCTTTTGGATGGATTTTCCATATATCATCCAGACACTTGATTTTGGAACTCACTTTTGTTTATTAACTGCGGGTACAATTTCCCTTTTTCGTAGGATACTTATAGTTGTTCTTGTGTTTAATGAAATAAAACACCCGTTTATGGTTTTAACGTAATTTATTATCTTGCTTAACTTTAGCAAGTAAATTATCTTGAAGGTGGTTCTTTATAATCATATATACTTTTACAATTTATACTTTTTACACTTTCGCCGTATTCAAATCACCAACTAACTTGTCTATTTAATTCTAGACTATTTAAATTTTTACAATATTATCAGCCAGGACTTTACTTTGTCGCTTGATTTACTATAATATCTTTACTCTTTCATCGTTTAACAGTAAGTGTCTAAAATTATTAATTTCTAAGCTTATATACTATTGACTATTTACATAATTATATTACACAATTTGACGTCACCTTATCATCTAATACAAACTGTACACTCATATAATACATAATAGCAGATTAATATTCTTTATAAAAGTGACACATCTATTACACATTAATTACACAATACTTTTACGCAATAATAACGATCTATTTACATTAACAAAAACCTTAAAGAATCACATAACCCGTCGATATACACATTTGAAATTATACATAAATGAATTAGATAATAACAATAACTTGCAAACAACTGGATGTTACGTACACTTAAGTAATCGGTGAGTAAGCTATTTGATAATAAATAATGAAACATGTATTATTTAACCTTATTAAAAAGTATACACATTGATTTCAAAATCAATGACACACCATAAAATACCTCAAATTTATTTTTAACTGGAAAAGTTGATAAAAATATTCCAAAAGTGTTAGTATTTAACAAAGATTTTAGATTTTCACAAAATTTTCAAAATTTTCCAAAATTTTGAAACTACCATCCACAGCAATATATATATATATATATATATATATATATATATATATATATATATATATATATATATTGCGATGAATTGGCATAAACAGAATAATTTTGATTTCTTTTGCTCCACGTTGGGACAAACCAAATTTATATGCGATCAATTGGCATAAACAGAATAATTTTGATTTCTTTTGCCCCACGTTGGGACAAACCAAATTTATATGCGGTGACTTCGCATAAGAAGAAATATTTTGATTTTCTTTTACCCCACCTCGGCTAGCAAATAAAAATATAAGCGTTGAATTCGGCTAATTAAAAATAAAAAAATTGTTTTTGTATTCACGTATTAAATGCTTACAAATAACGAATAATTACTGTTAGATCGTAGAAAAATTGTTTTATAAATAAATTAATTTAAAAAAAAAACTGTACTTTGGAAATGCGTTTCAACTTTCTTTATTTAAATTCTTATATGAATCAAAATTACTTTTTAATAGTTTTAAATAATGCACTAGTTACATAACAATGTTACGTGAATTCTGACTAAATCAAGTTTACGTAATAGAGTTGGGCGCCAGTTAAATAACTTAAAATAACAGAATTAAATTTTATAAAAATAACTCATCTCAGGGTGAATGTGGATTCCTGTAGGTTTTAAAAATATACAAATTGAAATTGAAATCACTTTTTAAAATTGAAATCTTAATTAAGTTTAATGGCTAAATTGTTCAAATCACTTAATTACACCTCACAAACGATAGTCTTTTCTTCATCAGATACCAAAGGAAATAACTTCCTACCTTTTTATAAAGCGATGCTTCTTCCTTTTTCTATAGATGTCCTCTTTCCAAAACCAATTGGCCGAGCAAGTCACTTATGTTGTCTCAGTGCCGATTTCCAATTCCGGTTGACTTCCTTCCTTTTGCATGGCTTTCCCACATAACACCATCCACACTCTTGGTTTTGGTAACTCACTTTTGTTTTATTTTAATAACGGGTACTATATCCCTTTTTCGAAGAACTTGTATTTGCTTTTTGTGTTTAATTAAATAAAACACCGATAAATGGTTTTAATCGAAGATTTATTATCTTGCTTACTTAGCAAGTAAATTAACTTTAAAAGGTTCTTTATATACGTATGCACTTTTACAATTTATAACCTTTTTAATACTTTCGCTGTATTCCAATATTATTCCGTATCTATTTACATTTGTACTATGTTATTTACATGACCTTACTCTTTCGCTTTATCTCAGGAACTGTCTTTACTCTTTCGTCGTTTAACAGTAAGTGTCTAATTACATTAATACTATATTTCTTACACGACTTTACTCCGTCGCTTTCTATCAGTAAGTCTTTACATATTTACTATTGTATTAAACACGACTTTACTAGGTCGCTTTATTTTACTGACTCCCCCAAAATTATAAATTTCTAAGCTTATATACAATTGACTATTTACATAAATATATTACACAATTTGACTTACGAACTAATACAAACTGTACACTCATATAATACATAATAGCAGATTAATATTCTTTATATAAAAGTGACACATCTATTACACATTATTACACAGTACTTTTACGCAATAATAACGAACTATTTACAAAAACAAAACCTTAAAGAATCACATAACCCGTCGATATACTCATTTGAAATTATACATAATTGAATTACATCACAACAATAACTTGCGCACAACTGGATGTTACGTATACTTAAGTAATCGGTGAGTAAGCTGTTTGATAATAAATAGAAACATGTATTATTTAACCTTATTAAAAAGTATACACATTGATTTCAAAATCAATGACACTCCATTAAATAACTTAAATTTATTTTTAACAGGAAAAGTTGATAAAAATATTTCAAAAGTGTTAGTTTTCAACGAAGATTTTAGAATTTTCCAAAATTTTCAAAAATCTCCAAAATTTTGACACTAAAATCCACAGCAATATATATATATATATATATATATATATATATATATATATATATATATATATATATATATATATATATATATATATATATATATATATAAATATATATATATATATATATATATATATAAATATATATATATATATATATATATATATATATATATATATATATATATATATATATATATATATATAAAATATTTGCGTTTTATTAAAAATAAAACAACAGTTTTCTTTTGCTGTAAAACGTATAAGTTTAAAAACATATAAGTTTAAACCATTTCTTGGGTATAAGCAGCAATTAAAATAATAACCAAATAATGATTAGAATAATATTTGAGAGATACAGAATTTCAAACAAAACACCCCTAGACAATTGTTTCGCCCTTACTTTGGGCTCCTCAGTAGGGGAGGCTTTGTCTGAAACCCTGTACCTCTCAAACCGTCGCTTGTTTATATGTAAATCCCGAATTTACATTAATAGCAACATTTAATACTGGAGACATCTATAAGATGCCATCCAAACTTCCATTTAACCCGGAAGTAGATATAAAATATTTGCGTTTTATTAAAAATAAAACAACAGTTTTCTTTTGCTGTAAAACGTATAAGTTTAAAAACATATAAGTTTAAACCATTTCTTGGGTATAAGCAGCAATTAAAATAATAACCAAATAATGATTAGAATAATATTTGAGAGATACAGAATTTCAAACAAAACACCCCTAGACAAAATTGTCTAGGGGTGTTTTGTTTGAAATTCTGTATCTCTCAAATATTATTCTAATCATTATTTGGTTATTATTTTAATTGCTGCTTATACCCAAGAAATGGTTTAAACTTATATGTTTTTAAACTTATACGTTTTACAGCAAAAGAAAACTGTTGTTTTATTTTTAATAAAACGCAAATATTTTATATCTACTTCCGGGTTAAATGGAAGTTTGGATGGCATCTTATAGATGTCTCCAGTATTAAATGTTGCTATTAATGTAAATTCGGGATTTACATATAAACAAGCGACGGTTTGAGAGGTACAGGGTTTCAGACAAAGCCTCCCCTACTGAGGAGCCCAAAGTAAGGGCGAAACAATTGTCTAGGGGTGTTTTGTTTGAAATTCTGTATCTCTCAAATATTATTCTAATCATTATTTGGTTATTATTTTAATTGCTGCTTATACCCAAGAAATGGTTTAAACTTATATGTTTTTAAACTTATATATATATATATATATATATATATATATATATATATATATATATATATATATATATATATATATAAAATTTTGGAAAATTTTGAAGATTTTGTGAAAATATAAAATTTTTGTTAAATAGTAACACTTTTGAAATATTTTTATCAACTTTTCCAGTTAAAAATAAATTTGAGTGTCATTGCTTATACAATCAATGTGTATACTTTTTAATAAGGTTAAATAATACATGTTTTTTTATTTATTATCAAATAGCTTACTCACCGATTACTTAAGTGTACGTAACATCCAGTTGTTCGCAAGTTTTTGTTATGATGTAATTCAATTATGTATAATTTCAAATGTGTATATCGACGGGTTATGTGATTCTTTAAGGTTTAGTTAATGTAAATAGATCGTTATTATTGCGTAAAAGTATTGTGTAATTAATCTGTAATAGATGTGACACTTTTATGAAGAGTATTAATCTGCTATTATGTATTATATGTTGTAAATAGTGTGGTCATTGTATTAGATGATAAGGTGACGTCAAATTGTGTAATATAATTATGTAAATAGTCAATAGTATATAAGCTTAGAAAATAATAATTTTAAGGACACTTACTGTTAAACGACGAAAGAGTAAAGAGATTATAGTAAATCAAGCGACAAAGTAAAGTCGTGGCTGATAATATTGTAAAAATTTAAATAGTCTAGAATTAAATAGACAAGTTAAGTTAGTTGGTGATTTGAATACGGCGAAGGTGTAAAAAGTATAAATTGTAAAAGTGTATATGATTATAAAGAACCACCTTTAAGATAAATTACTTGCTAAAGTTAAGCAAGATAATAAATCTACGTTAAAACCATAAACTGGTGTTTTATTTAGTTAAACACAAAAAAACAACTATAAGTATTATACGAAAAAGGGAAATTGTACCCGCAGTGAATAAACAAAAGTGAGTTACCAAAATCAAGTTTTGGAGGATATTATATGGGAGATCCGTGCAAAAGGAAGAAAGTCAACCGGAACTGAAGACCAGCTCTGGATCAACATAAAGTGATCTACTCTGCCAATGGTTTGAAAAAGAGGACATCTATAGTTAAAGGAAAGAAGAAATAGTATAAAAAGGTAGGAAGTTAATTCCTTTTTGTATTGGCATTTGCTGAAGAAAAGACTATCGTTTGTAAAAGTGTAGTAAAGTGATTTGAAAAATTTAGTAATAGTTAAAAATTAGTTAAGATTTCAATTTTAAAAGTGTTTTTAAATTTCAATTTGTATATTTTTTTTATACCACAAGAATCCACATTCACCCTGAGATGAGTCTTTATTAAATTTAATTCTAATATGTTAAGTTATTTAACTGGCGCCCAACTCTCTTACGTAAACTTGAGTTAGTCAAGAACTAACGTAACATTAATTTTATATAACCATTGCATTATTAAATCTATTAAAAGGTATTTTCAAATCATATTAAAATTTATAAAAGAGGGAAGTTGAAAAGCATTTCCAAAGTTTACAGTCATTTAAAAAAAAATCAATTTATTATAAAGTAATTATCTACGATCAAACGGCAATTATTCACAGTTTCAAAATATATAAAAAAAAATTTTAAAATAATTTATTATTTTTAATTAACCAATATCACTGCATTTATTTATGTCGCTGTCAACGCGGGGCATTTGTTAATGTCGGGCAAAATACTAAATTTTTTTTAAATGAAATATCACTGCATTAATATATGGCGACCGGCAACGTGGGGCAATTTGTTTTAGATATAACCTTTTGTGGTTTATATAATCTTTTGATAAATATTAGGTTTATAGTAGCTATTACATAGTTTATTTTAGCTTTTATAGGTTATTAGGCTTATATTAGAATTTTTGTTGTCATATTAGGGCGTATTATAGCAAATTTTTAATTTTAACAAAATATTAGGCTTATAATAGCATATTTAAAAGATATTAGAATAAATTTTGTTTAGTAATTAATGTATGACGTCAGTTAAAAATATATATTCTGCGGCGGAAAGTAATTTAGTATTGAAAAAGAAGTATACAGATAAAGAATTAGTAGTTTCTGAGAAGCAGAAAGCTTTAACCACTTCAGTAATGGAGGGGAACAGAGAAGAAGGTAAAACAGAGAAATCTGAATTTGCGCAAATTTTGGAACTAATAAATGCCAAATTTGACAAACAGTCTGAAGACATGAAAGAAATGAAAGAAGACATGAAAACTAAATTAGACAAACAATCATTAGAAATGAAAGAAGAAATGAGAATTCAATCAGAAACAATGAAACAAGAAATTAAAAATGATATAAAGGAAATAAAACAAGAATTAAAAGATTATACTGAAACAATTATTAAAGAAATAAGAAGTGATACAAAAACATTAGAAAAAGATAGACAACTTGTAGAATTAGGAAAATTAGATGTAGGGAATAATCAGGATAACATTGTGAAAGATGAGTTAGGAATTGTAGATGTAAGTTATAATATTAAGCAAGATGAAATTTTAAAGGAAAAAATAATTAAAAAGTTAGATTATAGTAGGAAAGATAAGGAAGGGGTTATCAAAGGTAAACAAATTAAGAGTAAAAAGGTAAAATTAAAATACAAAGAAAAGAAAAACAAACGTAATAAAATCATGATTACTAAGTTTAAAATTGTGAAGAAAAATAAAAAGTTTGATAGAGAAAGAGGGAAAAATATTAGGATTGTAAATAAACCCTGGAAAAGACAAATTTTTCCAATTAGTAATATTCATCTAACGAACTATAAAAGCAGAAGAAAGAAATAAAGATCTTTTTAGAATAATTATTTAATTAGAATTTACATAAACAATCGTGACAATAAATCCAGATATGAGGTAATTTAAAATGATTCAGACTTAAGATAACTGATTTGACTTTATGTAACCGATATGACTTTATATAATAAACAGGCTTATGGAATTTTATACTCAATTAGGACTTATGTATTATGTTATTAAAAATGAAAGAGGGAAAGTGTATGAATAAATTGAAAATTAAAATTTAGATGAAAAATGTTTATGAAATGTTTATAGGGGAAAATGGGGATTAGGAAATGATATTAAAATAAAATTATAAATGAAAGATTAATGAATAATAAGAAGATATAAGTTTATAAGGTGAATAGTGGTGAATTTGATTATGATAAGTATAAATCTTATGAAAATGAAAATAAAAGTAGGTTTGTCTAGATGTAATGGAAACTATGTTGAAATATATTATTATATGATAAGCAAAAAGATTAGTAAATTTATAAAGAGCGATTATTAATAAAAATGACGTAGGAAATAGAATGATTATGATACAAAGCAAAAGGATTATGAAATAATTAAATGTGTAAGATTGAGATGACGATTAAAAGATGTAATTATTGTAGATATTGTAGATAGTTTAGTTAGCAGATTTAGAATAGGGCAAGTTTATTGGGATAAAAGATTAAAATACAAAAAGATTTTTGGTGTTTAAAAATATAAAATTATTTATTTGTATAACTTATATTGTTATTATGGTTGTTTTCACTTATATTGTGTTTAAAAGTAAAATTGCATATTTCAATTTTATTTGAAACAGGAGGGGATAATGCTGTGGATGGTAGTTTCAAAATTTTGTGAAAATATAAAATTTTTGTTAAATACTAACACTTTTGAAATATTTTTATCAACTTTTCCAGTTAAAAATAAATTTGAGTGTCATTGATTATACAATCAATGTGTATACTTTTTAATAAGGTTAAATAATACATGTTTCTTTATTTATTATCAAATAGCTTACTCACCGATTACTTAAGTGTACGTAACATCCAGTTGTTCGCAAGTTTTTGTTATGATGTAATTCAATTATGTATAATTTCAAATGTGTATATCGACGGGTTATGTGATTCTTTAAGGTTTAGTTAATGTAAATAGATCGTTATTATTGCGTAAAAGTATTGTGTAATTAATCTGTAATAGATGTGTCACTTTTATGAAGAGTATTAATCTGCTATTATGTATTATATGTTGTAAATAGTGTGGTCATTGTATTAGATGATAAGGTGACGTCAAATTGTGTAATATAATTATGTAAATAGTCAATAGTATATAAGCTTAGAAAATAATAATTTTAAGGACACTTACTGTTAAACGACGAAAGAGTAAAGAGATTATAGTAAATCAAGCGACAAAGTAAAGTCGTGGCTGATAATATTGTAAAAATTTAAATAGTCTAGAATTAAATAGACAAGTTAAGTTAGTTGGTGATTTGAATACGGCGAAGGTGTAAAAAGTATAAATTGTAAAAGTGTATATGATTATAAAGAACCACCTTTAAGATAAATTACTTGCTAAAGTTAAGCAAGATAATAAATCTACGTTAAAACCATAAACTGGTGTTTTATTTAGTTAAACACAAAAAAACAACTATAAGTATTATACGAAAAAGGGAAATTGTACCCGCAGTGAATAAACAAAAGTGAGTTACCAAAATCAAGTTTTGGAGGATATTATATGGGAGATCCGTGCAAAAGGAAGAAAGTCAACCGGAACTGGAGACCAGCCCTGGATCAACATAAAGTGATCTACTCTGCCAATGGTTTGGAAAAGAGGACATCTATAGTTAAAGGAAAGAAGAAATAGTATAAAAAGGTAGGAAGTTATTTCCTTTTTGTATTGGCATTTGCTGAAGAAAAGACTATCGTTTGTAAAAGTGTAGTAAAGTGATTTGAAAAATTTAGTAATAGTTAAAAATTAGTTAAGATTTCAATTTTAAAAGTGTTTTTAAATTTCAATTTGTATATTTTTTTTTATACCACAAAAATCCACATTCACCCTGAGATGAGTCTTTATTAAATTTAATTCTAATATGTTAAGTTATTTAACTGGCGCCCAACTCTCTTACGTGAACTTGAGTTAGTCAAGAACTAACGTAACATTAATTTTATATAACCATTGCATTATTAAATCTATTAAAAGGTATTTTCAAATCATATTAAAATTTATAAAAGAGGGAAGTTGAAAAGCATTTCCAAAGTTCACAGTCATTTAAAAAAAATCAATTTATTATAAAGTAATTATCTACGATCAAACGGCAATTATTCACAGTTTCAAAATATATAAAAAAAAAATTTAAAATAATTTATTATTTTTAATTAACCAATATCACTGCATTTATTTATGTCGCTGTCAACGCGGGGCATTTGTTAATGTCGGGCAAAATACTATATTTTTTTAAATGAGATATTACAGCAATATATATATATATATATATATATATATATATATATATATATATATATATATATATATATATATATTGTTGTATTATTTTGTCGTAAATGGGATTTAGTTAAAATTAATGAACATTATATAATCAAACTGTATCATATTGCTTTATTTTAAATTAATTGCAGCGAGTAATTTCGTTTCTAGCTACATAAAGTAAGAAAATATTTTGAGTGCCAAGTATTTATTGAACGGTCCTCGTATCACGCATAAATTTTATTTAAATACATGATTCGAATTTAAAGGTAAATAAGGCTAAGCTATTTTAAGCAAGAAACTTTTATTTTTGTTTAAAATATTATCACTTTGTTGATAAAGAAAATACTAAGCTCTGCAGGACATTTTGTGATTTTAATTAATGCTAAATTTAATAAGTAGTTCGTATAAGAGTGGATTTGATGATATTTTGTCAAGGAAAAATGTGTTTAAAATTCTTCAAAATTTTAAAGTGTGCCTTTACCTAGAAAGAAATAAAATTGTTAGTCAGTTGTTTTCGAGCGGTACTGGTCTGCAGATGTACAGCAAGGAGAGTACACTAGTGCAGCCATGCATTTGAAAATGTATTTTCTATTGTTAAAAATGAATGCAAAAGTATTAATTATGATTTTAAAGTATGTAAAGGAGATTATTGTAGTAAAACTAGTTGATTAAAAAAGAAAATTATTAGTGAAGATAGCAAGAAGGGTATTCAGTTTATTGTTTAAAGGAAAGTGTTTGAAGAAAGATAAAGTGCGGAGTTGTTTGTTTTTTGTTTTAAAGGAAAAGGTTCCGGGGATATTTTTTTTAAAATAATCAAAAACTGATTATGTTGGACATCAACAGTTTCTTTATTTTGTATGCTCAAGTTAAGAAAAATCACACTGGTTTAAGAAATTTATTGTTTTGAAAATTGTAAAAAGGTCATTTACAAATGTGTGTATAATAAATGTTAATTTGGTTCTATCAGTAGTGCATTATTTACATCAAGAAATATAAAAATCCTGAGAAGTAATTATTGTTCCTACCTGAAACAAATGAAAAGAATTATTTATAAAATAATAAAAACACAGTTTTATAAAAACAGTTTATCCAAGTACACTTACTATTGGATTATTAGCTTCTCGTTCAACATCTTTGGCGTGCTTCTCAACAATCAGGGAAAAGAGTCAATCATCTACCTGCATCCAACAGCAATCGCATGGGGGAACGTGATTACAACAGTTCAGCGCTTATGGTGGCGGTAAGAAATAAATTGTGAACATTTGCAATCAAAATTTGAACAGACATATATTGTTAAACAAAACTGCACTGTATACGAATTTTTTTTGTTTCATTTGTTATATGATGAAGATTTATTTCTGAATTTTGAGGTGTTGCAAAGTTGCGTATTTTTGAACCTTGATAATTTTAAAAGACCCTGTGAGTATCAGTCTCGTGCTAAGATAAGCTTAGCTGGCGCCCAACATTGTTTTTTATTATTTCATAATTTTTAATATACAGGGGATATCAGAGTATTAGTCTTACTTTGTGTAAGACTAATACTCTGATATCCCCTGTATATTAAAAATTATGAAATAATAAAAAACAATGTTGGGCGCCAGCTAAGCTTATCTTAGCACGAGACTGATACTCACAGGGTCTTTTGTGTAATGTTCTGTTTTTATTGATAATTATGCTTTTTCATCATTATTAATCTAATGATAATAGTTGGTTTGATTGTATAATCAAATAATTCAACAATATATATATATATATATATATATATATATATATATATATATATATATATATATATATATATAATATATATATATATATATATATAGTATACATTACTTAATGCACAATAGCACAGTGTATGATGGCGCCCACGTTGGGCGCCAAATAATTAATTATGCGATGTTATGCAGCTATGCAAATAGAATGCCTTTATGTTTTAGTATGAACTGCACTCGCTATATTGTTATCTCTCAGGGTCGCCTTTACTAATTTTTATTTTCCTTTAATATATATTCTCTACACAATGAGACTAAAATAATTTATAATTTAATTTTCAAGTATGGATTCATTTCCTTGAAAATCTTTAAAACTTTAACTAAAAATATTATAGAACAATGGAATTTTAAATAACCTTTAACTATTGGGAAATTTATTTAATGGGAAACTTTGCTTAACCTTGAAAAATTAATATTCTGACGTTTCGTCATAACCACACTTATTATGAACTGCAACTTTATGAAATGAGGTAAGTTTGATCAATATTTTAGTTAAATAAATTAATTAAACTATTGCTTTTTAGGTTATGTGCATCCTCTGCTTGAAGCCTTTTTACAATAATAATGGTACGTTGATTTTACCTCCGAATTAACTTATAAAATCGCACTTCAAACCTCTTGTCACTAATGCTCTGCTTTATAATCACACTTTTACAAACCTTTTTTTTTATGTAGTTAATAATGCTTCTCCCTTCTTGTAGCCCTTTATCAGGAACCGGTACTCCTCTTGCTCTCTCGAACTGCCCTGGATTCAGGAACTTGCGTAACTCTCGGGATATGAAGAATTTGCAGACAGCTAAAAATGTTGTAGGTCAAGAGTACCTGTTTGTCGTTACCTTTATAATTGAAATCACTATTCTCTTCTTCTAGGATCAAAGTAAAACTTTGAAGGTCTTGCGCCTGTATTCAGTTCGGACATCTTTTGGTAGTAAGTATTTTTCCATGTTTTAAAACTTTTTTTTTCTATAAACTGCTTCTGGTATTCGTTGGTTAAATAAATAACACCTTTACTATATTTTAAACTGGTTTTTAATCTTTATTTTTCATTAACAAAAATTATTACATCTTCCCTTTTACAAGAATTATTAAATCAATTAAACAAAATGTTTTTTCTAACAACCTCCCTAGAAACCACCATTCTTATTACCTTCATATTTTTCTTTCTTTGTTTCATAATTTAAAATACAAAATTAACTTTTCTTAGATGATTATTTAGTATCTCATTATTTATATATTTCCATTGCAACTATGCATTATTATTGAAGAATGGTTGTTATGGATAAATTTTGATTGATATTTAAACTAGAATGCTATGTTTTGACTATTTTTAAATGTACTAAAAGCTATTTTACAATTATTCCTTAATTCTAATTAACAATTTTCTTTTCAGGTTTGAGCTTCAGATGTGATAACCTATCAACCCAAATACTTCTTTTATGTAACAACAATAAACTAAATAAATAAATTTAAACTTGAACTCTGTTTTCATTAATGATTTTATATGAAAGTCAATGTTATGAATGTTCAACATCACAACTACCTCATCTCTGTTCATCAAGCAATTTTAAAACAATAATGAACTTTTATTAACTTGAACTTGGTCAAAATATCATTACAATATATATATATATATATATATATATATATATATATATATATATATATATATATATATATATATAGATATATATATATATATATATATATATATATATATATATATATATATATATATATATATATATAGATATATATATATATTTACGGCCACTTATCAAAGTGAGGACATATTATGAACCATAGTTAATGAGGACCACCCTTATAAATGGTCACAGCTTTGCAAATTTTTTTGTCATCACTTGTTTACTTGTTCTAGTTATGTATCTCGCAAATATACACAGATTTCTTTGAATTTAAAAAAGTTTTATTTGCTGTGTATAATAATACCAAGTGAGGCTACACTATACTACTGACGACGTGAGGACCATATAATTAGATACGATTTAATCGCAAAGTGAGCCCCAATATCAAATTATACACAGGTTTTAAGTATAACATGAGGACCGGCGCTGTTGCCATCATTTGCTTTCATTATCATCAGCAAAAAGGCATGCTATTCTATTATTGGAATTTGTTAGTTGGTCGGTCGTCAGTATAAAACTAATTTGATGTGGCGGAGACGGGTATGCTTCCGTAGCCATTTTAACAAACCCGTTTTTGAAAACATCTCGAGAACGGTTGGTTCTACGAAAAAAAATATAACAGACTTTTTTGTAGAAAAATAAATTATCTATCTTTTTTATTAAAACAATTTTTTAATTGCTTGCAAATTAATGTTTTAAGAGTTATTACACAGCAAAGTTTTCACTTTTTAGTTTTGCTAAATAATTCGCAAACGGCTAACATCTCACTGAAACAGGAAAACATTGCAGTGTAATAACTCTTAAAATATTAATTTAACAAAAAAATTGTTTAAATAAAATAGATAGATAATTAATTTTTCTATAAAAAATGTCTGTTCTGTTTTCTTCGTAAGACTATTTCTCCAGACTATTTGGATTATTTACTGGCTCCCTAACTTAACTATTTCCTGTTGGCTGTTCCATTGCCTTCTAGAATGTTTAAACGAATGCTTGACCGCTTAGATCAATTAAATTTAGACGAAAAATTAGATTTAACTATTGATTAAGATTCTGGTGTTTCTCATCATTTTAATGGTAATTGTGCTAGTAATATTAACAGCCTGCTATTAGTGGGACAGATTAGTGAATTGATAGCTAAGTACCACATACTTTACTTTAAAATCTAAATGTATTACTCCTAATAATTAATTATTATTAATAGTTAGATTAGTTTCACTAATAATTATAGATGTAAATCTGTATAATATGTTAATTATTCTGAAAATGCTAGTAAAATCAGTAAATATTGTCGCCTAATTTAAAATGCTGAGTTTGTTCCATCTCATTTTTAATTAAATTTAAAAATTTGTCTGTAATTTCCTTACGGTACGTGTTAAAAAGAATATATGTATTTATCTTCCTACCTAAACCGATCTTGGCTTGTAGCAAAGAAAAGTGGTTATTCTATATTTAGGGTATTTATTAGGCCAAAAAGAATGCATATAAAATCTATATTTCCGTGTAAAAAGATATAAGATTAATATCGCTCTTGGTATTTTTAATATTTAATTCTAGTTATTTTTTAAATGCTTGTAATGAACCGTATGTGAATCTGCCATTTAAATTTAACCAACCAATAATTATTGTGAATGACTTTTCAGCATTAACTGTGCCGTCTATGAACTCAAATCTTACTAATCCTCCAGCTGACATATAGGTATAAATCATTAGGCCTTGAGGAAACTTAACATTAGGTTTCAAGCAGTATTTATGGAATGCTTCTTGTTTAGCTCTGATTACTCTTTTGCGAGAGTAAAACTAGAACAAAACTGCTTAATGTTAAGTTTCCTCAAGACATAATGATTTGAGGCTGTATGTTATCTAGAGGATTAAGAAGATTTTAGTTCATAAACAGCATAGTTAACGCTGACAAGTATCTGCAAAACGACGAGTAGCATGGGCTAAAACTAAGTTGTCCTGGGCAGAAATGCTGGTCTAAGGTCATATTCATCAACTAGTTAAAGTCTGGTGTATCCGTTAGTTACTCTCGCAAAAGATTGATCAGAGCTAAACACGAAGCATTCCATAAAGACTGCTTGAAACGTACCGTTAATTCTCCTTTTAAGGCGTAATGATTAGTACCAAGAACTTATAAATAAAGGAAATTAGGATATCAAAAAAGGCGAAACACCTTGTGCATATTGGGTTAGATTCAAAAATTCAGTAGTGCAGGTACTCTTCTAAAATTAACTTGCCAATACGAATTTTTCAGCCGACTGCTATCAAGAATATCGATAATATCGCCTGATGGATTTTGCCGAAGAAATGCTAAGATAAAGGATGACTATACCACGATCGCGTCCGGTTCTCAACGAATTTTTCTTAGCTACTTCATGGCAATAGGGGACCATAAAAAGTTACGCCAGAAAGTTCCTTGAGCAAATTTACTGGTGCAAATTGCTGATCCGTGTATGACATATCTCCTTTCTTCGATAACACAGAAAGAAGGCGAAGTACGAAAAAAATTCGAACACTTTTGGTAGGGCTTTAAATAAGCTTTATCTTACCTAACCTCCTTTATCTCGATAACCCTAATGGTTTCCGAGAAAAACGACAAAACCGGTAGGGGGCGTGGTTTATCCTCATTATTTCTTCGAGCTCACCACCTACAGGTGTTGACTTTTAAGGAGTTGTTTAATAACCCACAAGGAAACCGTATGCAAAAATCCATGGACTTACCTCAACTTTCCGCTATTTTTTCTAAATTGATTAGACTAATTATAGCAGTCCAACATAAAGCTTTGTATGCAACTCGTACCTTAATCTATCTATCTGAGAAATCGCCAACATAAAGTTTGACAAAGTGGTAGTATCGATTGGCTTTATGGTAAGGTCATTTCAACCGAGGATATTTTATTTAACTACAATAGAATTGGTATAGGCACAAGTGAAACATGTAGTTGCTAATAATACAACATATACATACACTTGCTGATCTAAAAGAGCTTCTATCAAGGAATTTCTACCGTCACAAATATCATAAATTTAGGATCGAAAAGTTCCAGCAAAGAATTAACAAACGCATCTGACATACGGATGTTGATACGAGGGATGCTCTGTTAATAGTTAGTAGCAGGCCATGGAAGCTCAATTGGCTAGAAACAATTGCAACAATTGAATGTCGCATTAGTTGGCATTCGTTACCCACAATTGTCAAACGTTTCGATTTCTTGTGAAACGTAGTTAATTTTGTAAGGTAAGTAGTTGTGCATTTTTAATTCAGTTAAGATGAGCATTCCGCGAACTGCCTTTAGAGCTATGATTTTCTACGACTATAAAATACAGTTAGGATACCAGCAAAGCCATGAAAATTTGATAGCAGATTTTGGCGTTGCTGCCCCTCCATTATCCGCTGTTAGTCATTGGTTCCGCGAATTTCGACGAGGGCGAGAACGGCTAGAAGACGAAGCAAGACCTGCAGAAGCTGCCTGTTCAGAAAATGTTGATCGTGTGGCAAGCTTAATTCATTCCAATCGAAATATTACTTATAGGGAGATTCAGTAGGAAGTGAAGATTGAATCCTCGGCGGTGAATACCATTTGGCATAAACATCTTGAAGTAAGAAAGCCAGCAAGCCGTTGGATATCGCATTTGCTCTCAGAAAGTCAAAAACAGGCTCGAATAGACTGGTGTAAATTTATGTTGCAAAAATTTGACGGAGGAGCTTCCAGGCAAGTGGCATACATTGTAACTAGTGACGAATCTTGGGTATACAGTTACGACCCTGAAACTAAACAGCAGTCTAGTGTTTGGGTATTCGAAGATGAAGACTTGCCCACAAAAGTAATTCGTGGCAGAAGCTTCAAGAAGAAAATGATTGCTGTTTTTTCCGCCGATGTGGTCCTGTTGCTGTTATTCCACTTAAAGATCGCAGAACTGTTAATTCTGAATGGTACTGCGAAGTGGCTTTACCACAGATGTTTGCAAAATTACAGGCAGGTCGACAAAGGACCGGTTTGCGTAACATCTTAGTCCATCATGACAACGCATCCTCCCACACTGCTGCCAGAACATTGGATTTTTTGAAAGATACGGAAGTTCAATTGGTAACTCATCCGCCGTATAGCCCAGATCTAGCGCCGTGCGACTTTTTTTTGTTTCCAACTGTTAAATAAATGATGCGAAGTAAAAGATTTTCCAACGCAGATGCAGCAGTTACAGAATTTCAAAGAATTTTTGAGAACCTTTCAGAAAATGAATCTTCCGAATGTTTTAAAAAGTGGTTTCAAATAATGCACAAGTGTATTAGTCTGAATGGAGATTATTTTGAAAAACAATAAAGATTGTTTGTTAAAAAATGCAACGGTCTTTTTGCTAATAACAATTTTCAGCGCAACCCTCGCATTGTACCAATATAAAATACTTTTTAATGTTTTTAATGATAGTGTTGCATTATGTCATCAGTCATATTTATAAATTGTTCACAACATAATAATAAAATAATAAATAAGTACCTACTAAATAAACTATATTTAAAAATATATATGTATAAATATATATAAAATTTTGTATTTCTTAATTTTCTCATTGAATTCATAATCAGCAACCCCAAAAACCCTTAAACATGAATTTCGCTCAAGTTGATGTAAAACTTCCCGAGTTATTAAATTGGGAGTGTAAAATGGGGGTTTCAACCCCCCGAGGGGGCGTGTCCCCATTTTAAACAGATTACATTTTATATTGGTCCAGTACTGAAGGCATTACAAAAGATTTCAAGTCGCTATCTTTAGATAGTAAAAACTAAGAACGTAATGCAAAAATTTACTCTACTACTAGGGCAGAGAGAAGGGATTACATAATAAGGTAACCAAAATGGTGTATTACTTTGCAAAATCACATATTAAACACTTTTTGACTCTTTGAGCTTTTCTCTAAAATCAATAGAAACGGCGTAAATCGCATTCTCAATCTCAAATGCCGTTATTTTAGGACCGCCATTTTGGTGTCCGCCACTTTGAATTTTTCAATTTTCTCATTGGATTCATAATCAGCGACTCCAAGAACCCTCCCAACATAAATTTCACTCAATTTGGTACATATAACATTTTATATTGGTCCAGTACTGAAGGCATTACAAAAGATTTCAAGTCTCTATCTTTAGATAGTAAAAAATAAGAACTTAATGCAAAAATTGACTCTACTACTAGGGCAGAGAGAAAGGATTACATAATAAGGTAACCAAAATGGTGTATTACTTTGCAAAATCACATTTTAAACACTTTTTGACTCTTTGAGCTTTTCTCTAAAATTAATAGAAACGGCGTAAATCGCATTCTCAATCTCAAATGCCGTTATTTTAGGACCGCCATTTTGGTGTCCGCCACTTTGAATTTTTCAATTTTCTCATTGGATTCATAATCAGCAACTCCAAGAACCCTCCCAACATAAATTTCACTCAATTTGGTTGCGTTATTAAATTAGGGGTACAAAATGGGGATTTCAACCCCCCGAGGGGGCGTGCCCCCATTTTAAACATATAACATTTTATATTGGTCCAATACTGAAGGCATTACAAAAGATTTCAAGTCTATAAGACTATAAAGTTGGGAACGACCTCATCATCCATCATCACATAGTGAATAATAAATATAATTGATATTCTAAATCTGTTCTAATAAATTATTCTTATTGTTAGTTTTATTAAATATTAATTTAAAAAGAGACGTTTTGATTGTAATATTTGGTACTTATAGTTATCAATTTTTATAAGCCTGCCTTGAGAAGTAAGAATTAAATTCATTGCGAGCTTTTATAATACAATGAAAGTTGAGAACATTTAGTAGTTGTGTAGGAAAGCCCTCATCTGATCGTCACCCGGTGATCAGTTTGAGGTTACAACTTATAACAGAATTCCACTTAATATACTATTTTGGGTTACCTACCGTTATTTATTTGTTCATAATGATTACTATTTCCATTTAAAGATTAAATCTGAAATGAAATTTTTTTTCAATGAATTTAATAAATGACTTATTTAATTATTGGGTGTATTAAATGCAGAAAAATAGTCTGCAGAGTATGTTGCGTCTAACTTTTCTTTCTAAAAGCAATAATACAAACAAACTTGCCAGCCTCGGTGTGGTCATAACCACAACGGTCTCCGTGACCATAACGGCCAACAGCCACAACGGCCAATTTGACCATATCGCCCAACTCGAAACTTGACCATAACGGCCACCATGACCACAACGGCCAACTAGAAACTCCACCCCATCCGCCATTTTGACCACAGCGGCCACCGACGCTTATGTATTGGCGTCGCTGGTGACGATGACCACAACGGCCAAAATGACCACAACGGCCAACTAGAGTGAGTGACCACAACGGCCAAAATGACCACAACGGCCAACTATGGAGCGTGACCACAACAGCCAAAATGACCATAACGGCCAACTGTGGCGAGTGACCACAACGGCCAAAATGACCACAACGGCCAACTAGGGTGAGTGATCACAACGGCCAAAATGACCACAACGGCCAACTATGGAGCGTGACCACAACAGCCAAAATGACCATAACGGCCCACTGTGGCGAGTGACCACAACGGCCAACTGTTTTTCATACTGTTACTTTGGTTTAGTTAAAGCTCATTTCTCTCTTTTAACTTAGCCTGTATTTCAATAAGGTACGTCCAGAATTTAACAGCGAGGTCTGATGTCAAAGTAGCGCCGATTTAACGTGACTTACCTATATTGAAAAATGCTTTTTCTATATATGTTACAACTGCAGCCCTATGCAGTTGACGACATTTTTCTTTCTTATTTTCTCGGCAAGTATCCCAGGCAGATTAAATTCTGAAAATTTGATACAGGTACACTATAACTATTTACAGAATCATGATACTTTAGTTCACAGGGTAGTTTATCTTTAACGACAAAAGAAGTTTTTTTTCTATTACTTGTTTACCTACAGCAATCTTTTCATTTTGGGGACGTTTAAAAAAGTACGAAATAGAACTATAAAACAACACGTTTGACGTTTTATTTATAGATTTCCATTGCATTGAATTTGAAGTACGTAATTAGCTGTTTTTATCAGTTTTAAAATTTAAACTAAATGTAAATCTTCTCCTAAAAAATAAACACGATATCTACGAATCTGCCCAGTACTTAATAAAATCAATCTAGGGAGCAGCATGGGACGTAACCCCAGAAACAAACCGCAATAATCCAAAACAGTATTGCTCCATACGTATCCGAGAAAAAATACAAGAAAACGAGCTCTTAGAAAGTAATGACAGATTACTTACTCGCGTACCGGGCGATAAAACGTAGTTTAATAGGGCCGTCAAAGAGTTTAAGAAATTATTAGATGAGCAGAGAAATCAAGATTTCCAGAACTATTTCCACTGCCTAACATCAACTAAAGCAACTGGCTGCATTATAGAACGTCATAAATATCGTGTTTACGCCTCTCTTACCATTGAAGAAGAAAAATTCATACGGGACTTCCTTCAAGCGCGAAGTAAGGTCATCGAAACTGAAATAAATTCGAAGAAGTCCCCAGGTTTCGACGTAATAACTGGAAAACTCCTAAAGGAACTTTCATATGAGGGATTTCGCATGATAACTGTAATCTATAAAGGGATATTAAGGACGGGATACTTCTCTGGCCAATGGAAGGTGGCCCAAATAGCAATGGTCCCAAAACCGGAGAAACCGCCATCAGAGGTGCCCTCATACAGACCTATTAGTCGTTACCCGTCAATGGTTTGTAAAAAATTGTTCGCCATGCGAATGTCACCGCTAATTGGCGAAAATCAGCGAAAGCCCAACTAACAGTTTGGATTTCGTCGACAATACGCTACAATCGAACAAGTACTTGCATCAAAAATCAGGTTTGACCTGGAGACCAAAACATTCTGTTCAGCGGTATTCATAGACACAAGCCAAGCATTTGACAGGGCGTGGTATGTATCAATTATTTTTTGACCATGTAAGACGTCTGTCTAGGTGGAACCCTAGATATTTGACCTAATCTTCTTGAGTAGTGAGTTTCCGTTAAGGTGAACTAGAGGGCAAGTAGTTTTTTTAGTAGTATAAGTGGCCTGTGTTGGTTTTTGTATATTTGCTTTAATGCGTCGTGTTCCATCATCTTTCAAAAAGGCTTAGGTGGTTTGTAAGTTTCTGAAAACTATATCTGCATTAGTATGGGAAGCCAGTATTGCCATGTAGTCCAAGAAGGTTGCTATTGTCGTGTTTCTAGTTGAAGATTAGGTATAATGTCGGACCAGTCGCGCGACACCAGATGTTGTGGATAGAAGGGCTGAAGTGGAGTCTGAATATTTCACGAAAAAGTATCTTTTAGTGAGGTATGACGTGAGGATTTGAAAGAAGGTATACGGTAAATGTCACTTGAGGTTGTAGAGTAGATCTACATACGAGGGAAGATCAATATTTACGGTCCCTGATATAGAAAGAGAAAGAATTTTTAAAACATTATTTATTTATTTCTCAACATAATCTCCCTGGACTTCAATGCACTTGGTCCACCGATGTTCCAATGCTTCAATGCCTTTCAGGAAGAAGTTTTCCGGTTGCTCCTCAAACCAGCCATTTACTGCGGTCATAACTTCATTATCGTCTCCATATTTTTTTCCACGCAGGTTTTCCTTTAATTTTGGAAATAGATGGTAATCACTGGGAGCCAGGTCTGGTGAATATGAAGGGTGTTCTAGGATTTCAAAGCCAGCGTTCTGTATGGCAGCCATGACAATGCAGCTCTTGTGGACTGGAGCGTTGTCCTGATGGAACAAAATTTTTTGTGCCAACTTTCCTGGTCTTTTTCGGTCGATGCTTTCGCGCAATGTTGGAATTAACCCTGCATAATAAGAACCCGTTATTGTGTGTCCACGCTGCAAATAATCGATCATCAAAATTCCTTCTGCATCCCAGAACACTGTGGCCATAATCTTTCCAGCCGCCCGTTGAACTCGAAATTTGCGTGGAGGTGGAGAACCTCTGTGATGCCACTCCATACTTTGTCTTTTCGTCTCAGGATCAAAATGGTGCACCCATGTTTCATCCACAGTCACAAAGCGAGTGAGAAATTGCTTCCGATTGGCCTTCAGGTACTCCAAATTGGCTTCCGAATGCAGCACTCTAGAGCGTTTCTGATCGACGGTCAGCATCTTTGGAACCCAACGCGCCGAAATTTTTCTGAGATCAAGAACATTTCTTAAAATATTTTCAACTGACCCATAAGAGATGTTCGTTATTTCCGCGATATGGCGAATAGTCAGTCTTCTATCTGCCATTACCATATCATGGATCAAATTGATGTTTTTGTCAACGGTGACACAGACTGGACGTCCCGCACCTTTCGCATGTTCGCAAGTTGTTCTGCCTAATCTAAACTCACGAGACATATTTTTCACCACTTGGTAAGAAGGGGCAGAGTCCCCTAAAACGTCTGTCATATCCTTGTGAATTTCAGTAGGTGTTAATCCTTTTTTTTGCAAATACTTTATCAGCGCTCTGAATTCACTTTTTTCCATTTTTAAAAATTGTCTGTTATCGACCAGCTTAATTATTAATAACTTTCAAAGAACAACACGCACCTACGCAAAACTTGACACAACAAATAATTAGTAATGACAGTTCTCATAGAAAAATGAGTGACGATATCATGCAAAGCCTACTATGTCAGGGACCGTAAACACTGATCTACCCTCGTACATACCACGCCCTGTCAAATGCTTGGCTTGTGTCTATGAATACCGCTGAACAGAATGTTTTGGTCTCCAGGTCAAACCTGATTTTTGATGCAAGTATATGTACTTGTTCGATTGTAGCGTATTGTCGACGAAATCCAAACTGTTAGTTGGGCTTTCGCTGATTTTCGTCAATTAGCGGCGACATTCGCATGGCGAACAATTTTTTACAAACCATTGACGGGTAACGACTAATAGGTCTGTATGAGGCCACATCTGATGGCGGTATCTCCAGTTTTGGGACCATTGCTATTTGGGGCACCATCCATTGGCCAGAGAAGTATCCCGTCCTTAATATTCCTTTATAGATTACAGTTATCTTGCGAAATCTTCAAATTCAATGCAATGGAAATATATAAATAAAACATCAAACGTGTTGTTTTATAGTTCTATTTCGTACTTTTTTAAACGTCCCCAAAATGAAAAGATTGCTGTAGGTAAACAAGTAATAGAAAAAAAACTTCTTTTGACGTTAAAGATAAACTACCCTGTGAACTAAAGTATCATGATTCTGTAAATAGTTATAGTGTACCTGTATCAAATTTTCAGAATTTAATCTGCCTGGGATACTTGCCGAGAAACTAAGAAAGAAAAATGTCGTCAACTGCATAGGGCAGCAGTTGTATATAGAGAAAGCATTTTTCAATATATCGTTCAGTAACCTGAAATGGGGTATGAGGTATCAGTTGCATGAAATGGGGTAGTAGACTTTTTTTATATTGTATGTGATAGTACCAAGATGCCAAATCCAATTTTTCGACCTCCGCGACCTTCCGGATCACCGCCAAAAAGAGGTAAAACCGCCGAAATTTTGCACTTTTTTTAGGTTTGGCCAATTTTGACCATGAAGGAGCACTTTTTCAAAGAAGACAATTCTATTCATTTCAAAAGTACATTAAGTTTGTTACAATCTAAGACCAAAATGATTACTATAGGGCTAATAGTTTCCGAGATATAGCTCCTCAGAGTTCATCGAAAAAGCGGTAAGACCCCCGAAAATATGCTTTTTTTTTAGATTTGGCCAATTTTGACTATGAAGGAATACTTTTCCAAAAAAGATAATTATATTCATTTTGAAAGCACATTAAATTTGCTACAATTTAAGACCAAAATGGTTACTTAAGGTCTAATAGTTTCCGAAATATCGCTCCTCAGAATTAGTCTAAATTTACACCCATGCTATTTTTCAAGTATTAACCTATAGAACTGAGTTCAAAGGTTCAAAATAAGAATAGAATAGAATTGAATAGAATAGAAAACCTTTAGTCTTATTCAAACAAATTCATTTTTTACATTGGAATCTTAAAAATAATCCCTCGTAAATGGTTCATGTTGTCAAGTGGGTATTACCAAAAATATGAAAAGGCGACAGGGAAAACGCGTTTCAATTTTGTCTAAACCCCTTGGAAGGTCCAGGTACAAGATACTCTTCAGCCTCTGTGTCCATGTTCTTTTGTTCTTCTTCAGCCTGGTCAATTCATTTTAAGAGTACATTAAATTTGCTACAATTTAAGACCAAAATGGTTACTAATGGTCTAATAGTTTTCGAGATATCGCACCCCAAAGTTGGTCAAAACTTCAACCCATGCTATTTTTCAAGTATTAACTTATAGAATTGGCATCAAACCTTTAATAATACCTCTCAAATAGTTCAATAATGTATAAATTTAGTATATGAAACATTCGGTTCGGGTTACATTAACATGCAAACGCATTTTGCGACTGGTTGCTGCATCACCCTCCATTCCCTAATACGAATGTCGTCATGTCTATAAGCAGTGGACTTGTTGGAGTGGAAGAGGTCAACTGTCACATGGCTAGAGATATGGGTAAGGAAGCGATGTTGAAGGTTGTAGGGGAAAACTACGAAAATTTCAAATTCAAAAGGAAGAATAAAGTGGTATCACTTTCTTCTGTGAATACTGTGACTGTTGGCAAGAGACAGGTGACGGTTGACCCCCTAACACTGTGTCACAGCCGGATGAAGAACTGAAGAACTTCACACACGAGCTTTCACCATATCCTCTGTCCCTACTAACACAGTAACATCTACTTTCAGAAGTGCGGAAGAGGTAAAATACCAGATGTCCTCTATTCAACCACCTCGATATCTTCTTACCGTCACCTCAAGCCCTTCACCCATGCCTTTAGTGGATGTGATTCTACGTCATGCTTCTTTGGTCAGGGATAAAACAAGTTGTTATCAATTGTTAACAATGGGGGTGGGTTCTTACAGCTCACGGCCTTTATGATATCGAGGGATGCGGCCCCTTCCCACCTCATGCAAATGATCTCCTGCAACTGCAAGAAAGGATGTGACAATGCATGCTGTTGCAGAAAAGCAGGCTTGAAGTGCTCTATTGTATGTAGCCAATGTAGTGAACAGTCCTGCGAGAATCGGCCAGATATCATCGTTGACATGGATACTGCCAAGCTCGATGACCTACTACATGACGATGAGCTAGATGGACTGCTTGTATATCCTAACAGCCCTCCAGATAAGGAAATTGACCAGGCTGAAGAAGTACAGGAGAACATGGACACAGAGGCTGAAGAGTATCTTGAACCTGGACCTTCCAAGAGGTTTAAACCAAATTGAAAGGCGTTTTCCCTGTCGCCTTTTCATATTTCTGGTAATACCCACTCGACAACATGAGCCATTTACGAGGGATTATTTTTAAGATTCCATTGTAAAAAATGATTTTGTTTGAATAAGACTAAAGATTTTCTATTCTATTCAATTTTATTCTATTCTTATTTCGAACCTTTGAACTCAATTCTATAGGTTAATACTTGAAAAATAGCATGGGTGTAAATTTCAACCAATTCTGAGGAGCGATATTTCGGAAACTATTAGACCTTAAGGAACCATTTTAGTCTTAAATTGTAGCAAATTTAATGTGCTTTCAAAATGAATAGAATTGTCTTTTTCGGAAAAGTGTTCCTTCATGGTCAAAATTGGCCAAATCTAAAAAAAGTGCTTTTTTTCTTCGGTTTTACCTCTTTTTGGCGGTGATCCGGAAGGTCGCGGAGGTCGAAAAATTGGATTTGGCATCTCGGTACTATCACATACAATATAAAAAAAGAAATCTACTACCCCATTTCATGCAAGGTAAAATGTACTAGGTTACTGGGCTAATAGGTGTCACGTTAAATCGGCGCTACTTTGACATCAGACCTCGCTGTTAAATTCTGGACGTACCTTATTGAAATACAGGCTAAGTTAAAAGAGAGAAATGAGCTTTAACAAAACCAAAATAACGGTATGAAAAAAGTTGGCCGTTGTGGTCGCTCGCCATAGTTGGCCGTTATGGTCATTTTGGCTGTTGTGGTCACACTCCATAGTTGGCCGTTGTGGTCACTCACCCTAGTTGGCCGTTGTGGTCATTTTGGCCGTTGTGGTCACTCGCCACAGTTGGCCGTTATGGTCATTTTGGCTGTTTTGGTCACGCTCCATAGTTGGCCGTTGTGGTCACTCACTCTAGTTGGCCGTTGTGGTCATCGTCACCAGCGACGCCAATACATAAGCGTCGGTGGACGTTGTGGTCAAAACGGCGGATGGGGTGGAGTTTCTAGTTGGCCGTTGTGGTCATGGTGGCCGTTATGGTCAAGTTTCGAGTTGGGCGATATGGTCAAATTGGCCGTTGTGGCTGTTGGCCGTTATGGTCACGGAGACCGTTGTGGTTATGACCACAACGGCCAAAATAGCGATTGGCCGTTGTGGCCAGGCCCCGCAGATTCGATCCCCGGCTGAGCTGGTAATGTTTAATAGCGGAGAAAAATTAAAAACATGCCTTCTTCTCGGATAGGAAGTAAAACTGTAGGTCCCGTGTCAATGCGATGTTTGGCACGTTAAAAATCCCTACTTGGGGTGGAATTCCCTGAGGGAGTAAAGTGTTTCCTTGACAACAACAACAAGTAAACAACAAAAAAAAGTAATCGCGGTACATGTTAGGATTTATTATCCTGAAACTATGTGATTTTGGCAATTGTCCGAATGACATGTAACGAAATTTTGAATTTTTGCGATTAAGTCCTTTAGACGTGCAAAAAATAGCGTATATACCACTGGACTAAAAGTGTTTTTTAAGTGTTAATTAATAATTTAAAAAATGCATTTTAGTCCCTGAATATATAATATACATTATGTCCGCTCGGGTGATTATGACATGATTATGACCTATTTTGCGGACTGTTTCTAGAGCGTAAATCGCTAAATTAGAGCACCCCCTTTTACTACTCTTGTTTACGACGTCTCCATAGTAATAAGAATAATTATTTATTTATTTATTTATTTAAATCCAAACAGGCAAATCTGCCTAATTACATGAATTCAGTACAATGTGTTAGGATACATATATACAGATCAATTCAATACATTATTATTATATAATATGTTATAGACACACCAAGGGCTCAACCAGATTAAGATGATTCATTCATTCATTTTATAATAGTCGATCACACTGCATCTAAATTTAACATATGTAATATGAAAAATGTCAATTCTTAAATGCAAATGTACATAATTAAGTAATTTTAACATTTTAATCAACGGTTTACTATGGGTTATTACTTTAAAAGGTATATGAAATAAGCTAGTTGTTCTGACACTTCTTCTGGGTACTTTCAAAGGACACATTGCTAAAAGTTCGTTACAGTCGATGGCATTATTGACAATCTTAAATCCAAAGGACAGCATAGAACACTCGCGTCTGTCATGTAGTGACGGTAAATTGAAATTATTCCGTAAGTCCACTGTTCTTATTGTTCTGTAGTCAGGGTAATAACCAAACTTTTTAAAGTATAGGAAGCGTAGGAATCTATTTTGAGTTTTTTTTTTATTATTATAGACCAATTATAGACCATAGCACCTACCTACTTGAAGTTTAGGACTTTTTAAATTATTTTTATTTTAAATTAAACTTAATTTAATCTTAGACCGCACATTTAAAGTACGCATTTCGGGCTTAATTAGTGTTTTAGAGCCCTTTATCGTCTTAGCGCCTTCGGTTTTCGCTTCAGGCGCTAACTGACTGCACGGGCTGTAAGACACTCAATTAAGCCCTTGATATACTATTAAAGACTAGAAAAAGCCTAATCTTGATTAGGCGAAATGTCATTCGAAAAAAAATTATTTTATTCTTAATTAATACAAAAAAATAAAAAGGCTGCAAGTCCTCGAAGATTTATTAATCTCTTTTACAATGTATTTTAGTTTTATTGCCTAATTACAAATAATCAGACGTCGATGAAATTAAATCTAAAAATTTCCCTATCGAAATTTTGTAACAGCACAATAATACAACTTTTCTAAACCGATTTCCGCTCGTAAGAAATAAAATCGGCTATTTAGGGTATTTCCGTTCTCTTCTGTAATAGAATTAAAATCAATATTGTATAACTTTCATTTCCATCGTTGCCACTTGTTCGGATCTCACTTTGCGCATCATTCATACAAGCTTCACACAAGAAATTATACGTCTGAAAAATATACATCTGGCGCAGCGACTCCAGGCGTCAACTCCTTGAACTAATCTGTATAATTCTAGCCGTTTTGGCAACATCTGAGGTCCAGCCCATTTTTTCAGTATCGCCAACTTATACCTTCGAAAAGCTCTACACGAAATATTATCGAATTTCAAAGTGAGGTCCGTATATTTGTCCTCACTTTGTTTGTGGACCTCACTTGAAACGTGAACTTTGTTCATACGGACCTCACTTTATACACTGGCCGTAATATATATATATATATATATATATATATATATATATATATATATATATATATATATATATATATATATATATATATATATATATATATATATATTGATAAAGGGTACCTTGTCACCTCCCAAGTAGATACCCAGCATACGTTGTGACCTCCGTTTTCGGAGGTCACAACGTTTTGCCCTGTTTTCGACTGTATAAGCATATAGATGGTGTTAGAAGCCTAAATTCAAATTTTTGTCTGGAGGTGATAACGTCATGCTTATACTCACAAAATTAATTTTTAGTTCAGCTGTAGATCGCTGGCGTTGCCGTCGCTGTTAGTTGTATAATTGCCAATACGATGTCACCTCCGCCTGTATATGTTGTTTTTTGTATCATGTACGGTACGTTGCAGGCTCCACACATTGGCAACGTTGTGTACAAGACCTAAACCACTCAGGTATATAGAATTCCATCGAAACCAGTACCCCTGGCGTAGTTTCGGCCATTTCACGCTACCTGAATTTTTGCAGACACTTTTTGGGTATAGTAGCAGCATTTAAATAAATATTTGTAAACTACTCAGAAAATTTAAGGGATCTCTTGAATTGTACGTCATTTTAAATAGTTAATGATACTTAAGAACAATAAAATAATAATTTCTATTTTATTTAAAAAGTTTTGAATTGAAAACGACTTTCTTTGAGATATGAAAAAAATTAAATAGGAAATACGTTTTAGTCGTAATTATGTATAAATAAAAAAATCATCTTTTTACAAAATGATCATTTCGGATTTACTGGATTATTATTATTTGATTATTATTTTAGGAATTGTCATATGACATATGATATATTTATTCTCGCATCCACAAAGAAAGATTTAAAATCTTTAAAATCTTCAATATTTTTAGTATTACAATTAATATAATAATTAATATAATTTTCGAAGAAAAATAATTTTACTAAGCAAAATAATGTAACATTTGGTATGTAGTTTGCAAATTTCACCAAATTACCCGGTTAATAAAGTTTTCATTGACATTCGAACTATGTTTACATTTGATGAAGGAAAGAATAAGTCTGAAATACTCATTTTGTAATATATATTATGTAATTAGGAGATCAAGCGATATTTTAAATCCAAGAAGATGTTTAACGCCGAGGCGCCAGCCGAGGCGTTATAACATCTTTGAGAATTTAAAGAAGCTTGATCTCCGTATTGCATAAGTTGTTTTATTTTATTTCGTATTTCAATTCTAATTTCTCCCTTTTAAAATCCATCCGAATTTATTGTATAAAGAAGCAAGTTGCCTGGTCTGTGTCATCATACGCGTAACTAAGGAGATAAAAAGCAGCATGCATGCATGCATGTGGCTATAATGCAACATCAAATTATTTACGTTGCCAACAACAACGGAGATCAAGAACGTCTTGAACTCCGGTATCATTGACAACGGAGATCAAGATATACTTTATATTACTAATTGTGGTATATAAAGAATTGTTTGAAATACGAAATGAAATAAAAAATATTAACTGTTTATATTTTTACATAATTACGACTAAAACATATTTTCTATTAAATTCCATATTGTAGCGGAAAATAAAACCTTACGTCATAATCTTGACATGAAGCTTTACGTACTGAAAGGTTTAAACAAACGTCAGTTTAACATAAAGTATCGTATTTTTATTATTAGTATAGTCAATTTTTGCATTAAGTTCTTATTTTTCACTATCTAAAGATAGAGACTTGAAATCTTTTCTAATGCCTTTAGTACTGGACCAATATAAAATGTAATATGTTTAATATGGGGGCACGCCCCCCTGGTGGTTGAGACCCCCATTTTGTACCCCTGATTTAATAACGCAACCAAATTGAGCAAAGTTGTGTTGGGAGTGTTCTTGGGGTCGCTGATTATGAATCCAATGAGAAAATTAAAAAATTCAAATAGCAGACCCAAAATGGCGGCTCTAAAATAACGGCCTTTTATATTGAGAATGCGATTTACGCCATTTCTATTGATTCTAGAGAGAAATTCAAAGAATCAAAAAGTGTTTATAATGTGATTTTGCAAAGGACTACGCTATTTTGGTTACCTTATTATGTAACCCCTTCGCTCTGCCCTAGTAGTAGAGTCAATTTCTGCATTAAGTTCTTATTTTTTACTATCTAAAGATAGAGACTTGAAATCTTTTGTAAAGCCTTCAGTACTAGACCAATATCAAATGTAATATGTTTAAGATAGGGACACGCCCCCTCGGGGGGTTGAAATCCCCATTTTAAACTCCCAATTTAACAACTCGGGAAGTTTTCAACCAAGTTGAGCAAAAACTATGTTGGAGGGAGCTGTGAGGTCGTTGATTATGAATCAAATAAGGAAATCACAAAATTCAAAATGGCGGACACAAAATGGCGGTATTTTAGATTGAAAATGCGATTTACGCCGGTCCTATTGATTTTAGAGAAAAATGAGAAAAGCCAGAAAGTGTTTAGAATGTGATTCTGCATAGGAATACATAATTCCGGTTACCTTATTATGTAACCCCTTCACTCTCCCCTACTGAGAAGCCCACTAGGGTTAATTGAAGGGGGTTACATAATAAGGTAACCAAGATAGTGTATTCCTATGCAAGATTACATTCTAAACACTTTTTGACTCTTTGGATTTTTCTCTAAAATCAATAGAAACGGGCGTAAATCGCATTTTCAATCTCAAATACCGCCATTTTGAGTTCGCCATTTTGTATTTCTTAATTTTCTCATTGAACTCATAATCAGGAACACCAAAACCCCCCCAACATGAATTTCACTCAAGTTAATGGAAAACTTCCCGAGTTATTAAATTGGGAGTGTAAAATGGGGGTTTCAACCCCCCGAGGGGTAAAACCGCCATTTTAAACATATTACATTTTATATTGGTTCAGTACTGAAGGCATTAGAAAAGATCTCAAGTCTCTATCTTTAGATAGTAAAAAATAGGAACTTATGCAAAAATTGACTTTACTACTAGGGCAGAGCAAAGAGGTTACATAATAAGGTAATCGAAATAGTGTATTCCTTTGCAAAATCACATGAATTTTTCTCTAAAATCAATAGAAACGGCGTAAATCGCATTCTGAATCTCAAAGGCCGTTATTTTAGGACCGCCATTTTGAATTTTTCAATTTTCTCATTGGATTCATAATCAGTGACTCCAAGAACCCTCCCAAGATAAATTTCGCTCAATTTGTTTGCGTTATTAAATTAAGGGTACAAAATGGGGGCCTCAACCACTAGGGGGGGCGTGCCCCCATTTTAAACATAGTACATTTTATACTGGTCCAGTACTGAAGGCATTACAGAAGATTTCAAGTCTCTATCTTTAGATAGTAAAAAATAAGAACTTAGGCATGTTTTTTGCAAAAATTTACTCTACTATATAGAATGACTAGATTATTATAAAGCAGGGGGTGAATGAACTTTCGTTCAAAGAGAAAAAATTGCAACACATGAAAAAAAACCGTTATAGGTCCTGTAAATGATTCTCCTTAGTTATCGTTTCAAGATTTCAGACGCGACTTCTGTCTTCCTTCAGAGATCAAACTCGTTCTGTAATGTTTCATTGCCGGATTTATAACATAAATAACTATAAATCAAAAATGTTTCTTTTTATAACATTCTATTCGTAAAAAAAATCCTATACTAACATCCTATCCTATTCGTTTGTTAGCGAAGGAAATGGACATGAGCTCCAGATCTATGTAGCCACTGATCAAGGAAGACCTTAGTATGAGGACTGGACACTTGTTAACAGCTCGACATAATGAAATAAGAAGAGTTGGAGACAAGTCTCATTTGCAGAGATAGGTGAAAAATTTTCATCGCCCAATCTTGTTTCCCTGCATTTTATATTTGGATTTAGGATTGATGCATTATGATTACAATTAAAGTAATTGTCAAACAATCCACATAGTTGATTTGGAAAACCCGTTTGCACATCGCAGCTAGGATGCGTGAACTCTCCTAAAGTCATTCTATTTAGATTCCTTATAGGAATCGAGCCCAATTAAGTAAAATACTTGTATTTACCCTATAGCGGACTTGTTCACATGATAAGATTATTATTTATTTATTATTTAGGCGGAGTTATTTATCGCTCGTAAATAGCAACAAACAAAGTCACTTTAAATCCAAATAAAACATACTATTTTTTTCCACTAGGGTAAAAGTGCCTCCTCTCTATGATTAGAAGTTTAGTCTAGCAATACCAACAATTTTTTATTAGAAGAAAAAAAACTAAAACAAAGGTCTTTGAATAAACCCCAGCGTGGCTGAATACTGGACAGTCAAATGTCGTTTTCTCGACATTGATCCAAGTGTAGGCGAATTTTCAGATATCGAATCTTGGTTCTCTAACTCATGTTTAATATGTATTTATTTTTAAGCGTTTTATATGTATAAAATGATGATGTACTTCAAACAATATTATTGCTTGGGTGATTGTTAAATCTAAGACGGCTGTGAAAACTGCTGCAGCGCTATATTTCCAGCGGTGTGTTGGACGCACCGATTTTCACCCACGTTTCAAGCAATTTTCAGATTCTGAGTCTCGGTTGTTTAATTGTCACTCGAGGGTTAATCAACAACCTGATACTAATTTTCGGTTCACTAAACGTTGTACAAGTCGAAGCCAATGTTCAGAAACCGTTTCAGGGTTCCTTACAACTTGCCCAAGCGTCAGCCAATTTTCACCCGTTAGGTCAATGCCAGTTACCCATAGAATATACTTAAGTCAAATATCAGATACTATTTCGCTAATTTGCGTTAGCTAGTCTAAAGCTAAGTACTCACAGCAACGGATCCGCAGGCGGATGTCATACGATTGGTCGGATTGAGTCGATTTGACTCAAACCGACCAATCGTATGACATCCGCCTGTGGATCCGCTGCTGTGAGTACTTACCTTTAGTCAATCTCTACATATCAAGTGCCGGTTACATACTTATCACCCAAAACCTTAGCCAACTTTGAATCTTAGGTTCGCTAAACTAACTCCAGTCTTAGCAATCTTCAAAATTCAAAATCTTGGTTTCTTACCCTTCGGCTAAGGTTGGGTCAATATTCATATTATATTTTGCTAAATTTCTGTAAATGTGGTTTATTGTAAAGATGGATTAGTGGTTGCTAACCTACTGAATTTTTATGAACTTAAACTTACACTGGCAAGACTAAAGTGTAAACTATATTGACTTACCGACTGTACATATGTATTTGCACAAGAAGACGTACACTATGAAAGTGTTATGTTTGTACGGTCTCAATATGTGTTCAGAGTCTAAGACATTAATCATTTATACGAATTTTCGATTTCTTCGTATTTATTTTGTTAATGAACATTTTATATCCAACACAAAAATCGACATTGCATTCAGTTACGGCGAAACAGTAATGGTAGACTTCGTTGCTTGTTTGCACTAGCATTCATTAAAGGAAAAGCATTGTGTAATAGTTGCTTTGTTTCTCAATTACCAGCCTTGGTACTACATTAACATTCAAGATCGGTCCAAGACTAACTTTAGTTTTATTGCGATATCGGTGTCATTTATTGTCCAAAACATTGCATAACGTATTGGTTTTATCCAATAACAACCAATATTGGGTAACTCTGATCTTTCCATGTCTGAGACCAAGCTTGGTATCAAATTATCATCCCTACTTTAGTCTAGCAGTGGGCCATTTTCGGATATTAAGGTTGTGCCAAGGTTGATAAACATTGTTTCAAACAAAAGCTTATAGTGGTATTTTGTTTTAAATGGAGAGCCGCGATTGCTAACATAATTAAGTGTCAAATAAACTGCCACTTTTAATTCTGATAACGCAATATACCTACTATTTATCTATGGTTTATACAATGTTATCAAAAAAGACTACATTAAGTTAAACCTGTCTTTAATGTGGACTTAAAGTACACGTTCCATAAAACGTACATGTTTTGTCGTTAGTAAGTGCTTTATTTAAAACATAAGTTAAAACATAAATTTACAAGAGGTAGGTACATGTATAACAGTGTAACATACGTATTCTGTATTTCGTTAGATCAACAAATGCTGGAAAAAATGTCTTAAGCAAAAATTCTATAAAAATGTTGATTAATTTGTTGTGTTTCGATTTGTTTTAATCTTAATAAAGTTGGTAACTCTTTTTGTTAATCAAATCACGGGAAATTCAATGGTCCTACATGATACGTGCGTGACTTCGGAAACAACAAGCATTTGTTGTAAAAAACACAATATTTAATTTGTTTATATTAAACTCTTATCGAGTTTAGTAAAAATTAAAAGAGTATCTGCCTTTATTTCAATCGAAATGGAATCTGGATAAAAGCATATTCAATTTAACCGTTATTCCCGAGATTAAAAGAAACTTTGTAGAATATCATATTTATACAAATACTACGTTACATAACTGATTTATGTCTAATACATCTAAATTTCAAAAATGTGCTATACTAATTATACGCAATATTGGTACTGGTTGCGTTCTTATTGACTTTTATTGACAATAACAAAAGAATTTCCTTTTTCTGGTTTTGTTATATTTTCAATTCATTATAGAAAGAAATTTCTTTCTAATATATAACCGATCTAAGTATTTCTAATCAAATTACTAAAGTTTTCATTTAGAAAATACAACTTTATGAAGTAAACCAGAAATCAATGATTATAATTAGAAAAGCCTTATTCAACTAGTCAGTGCTACTCATAAAGACGCTTTAATAGTGTCGAAACGGCTTTTTAATATCTTTAATAACAATTCATAAGAAATACAAAAACGACAATTTCCTATAACTCAAAAAATAAAAAATAAGTAAATCGAGAATGCTCGCTTGTTTTCTTTTGTTATCTGGCCACTAAAATGCCCTCGGCGAGCAATTTAAACCACCCGATTTCAACATCTGGAGACCCACAAGAGAACCTTTTTATGAAATGTGCATCTATGGAATGTGGAGTCAACGCTCTGTATATATAACTGCACATAACGGTGGTATCTTCTGACCTCCGAACACTTGGCAGCGCTGCTGGAGGTAACAGCGAACTATAAGTATCTTCTTATATATAAATTTTGGAGGTCGGTTCGTATCTTCTGTATACTCTATATATGACAAAATAAAGCAAGGGAAATAATTTCCCCTTTCTTGAGATTCGGATTCTAGAGGTTCCCCTCATCACAAATATAACAAATTTTTAGCAATATATCCACGGGAATACCCGGAAGTCAGGCCGTCTCCTCTGTATGACGGAGGTGACAGCTTAACAGGCATCAATATATATATAGATATATATATATATATATATATATATATATATATATATATATATATATATATATATATATATATATATATATATACAAGAACGAGTTATAATAATGGGATATCGCGCAACAGAGAAGAAAGAAAACATAAGTTGCAGCCGTCTACACGTGTTTCACACTTATTAGTGATCATCAGGACGGCATAGCAGATGAAATAAATATAAATGCAACTAACTCAGAAAGATGTAACAACACAAGGTTTCACTGATAGCAGCCAACCGCACATTTGCAGTATCGGCCTGAAGACACTGAGTTTTCAGTGCAACAACAAACGTCACTACGGAGGCAGCTAAAGCCACTACCGTGAGACAACCAATCCCAAAGTATAATATCAATAGAATATCGAAAGAAATTTCTTTCTTCTCTGTTGCGCGATATCCCATTATTATAACTCGTTCTTGTATATCTCTACCCGCATTATTACTTCTAATTATTGATATTATACTTTGGGATTGGTTGTCTCACGGTAGTGGCTTTAGCTGCCTCCGTAGTGACGTTTGTTGTTGCACTGAAAACTCAGTGTCTTCAGGCCGATACTGCAAATGTGCGGTTGGCTGCTATCAGTGAAACCTTGTGTTGTTACATCTTTCTGAGTTAGTTGCATTTATATTTATTTCATCTGCTATGCCGTCCTGATGATCACTAATAAGTGTGAAACACGTGTAGACGGCTGCAACTTATGTTTTCTTTCTTCTCTGTTGCGCGATATCCCATTATTATAACTCGTTCTTGTATATCTCTACGCGCATTATTACTTCTAATTATTGATATATATATATATATATATATATATATATATATATATATATATATATATATATATTGTTGAATAATTTGATTATACAATCAAACCAACTATAATCATTAGATTAATAATGATGGAAAAAAAACATAATTATCAATAAAAAACAAAACATTACACAAAGTAAGACTAATACTCTGATATCCCCTGTATACTAAAAATTATGAAATAATGAAAAAGAACAATGTTGGGCGCCAGCTAAGCTCATCTTAGCACGAGACTGATACACACAGGGTCTTTTAAAATTATCGAGGTTCAAAAATACGCAACTCTACAACACCTCAAAATTCAGAACTAAATTTTGATCAAATAACAAATGAAACAAAGAGATTCGTATATGGTGCAGTTTTGTTTTACAAAATATCTGCCTTGCCTTTTATATGAATTTTAATGGAGTAAGTATTCCAACAAAATAATTATCTATGGTTACTGTTTATTGCGGATAAAAGAATGTTCAAATTTTGATTGCAAATGTTCACAATTTATTTCTTACCGCCACCAAAAGCGCTGAACTGATGTAGTCACGTTCCCCCAAGCGGTTGCTGTTGGATGCAGGTAGATGATTGACTCCTTTCCCCTGGGTGTCGAGAAGCTAATAATAATCCAATGGTAAGTGTACTTGGATAAACTGTTTTTATAAAACTGTGTTTTTATTATTTTATAAATAATTCTTTTCTTTTGTTTCAGGTAGGAACAATCATTACTTCTGAGGATTCTTATATTTCTTGATGTAAATAATGCACTCCTGTTAGAACCAAATTAACATTTATTTGCACACATTTGTAAATGACCTTTTTTACAATTTTCAAAACAATAAAATTTTTAAACCAGTGTGATTTTTCTTAACTTGAGCATAAAAAAATAAAGGAACTGTTGATGTCCAACATAATCAGTTTTTGATTATATTAAAAAAATATCCCCGGAACCTTTTCCTTTTAACAAAAAAACAACTCCGCACTTTATCTTTCTTCAAAACACTTTCGTTTAAACAATACACTGAATACCCTTCTTGCTATCTTAGCTACTAATTTTCCTTTTTAACCAACTATTTTTAATGCAATAGTCTTCTTACATACTTTTAAATTATAATTAACACTTTTGCATTCATTTCTAACCATAAAAATAAACTAATACATTTGATTTTGCGTGTGAACACTCAGCGACGTGCACCTGCATGGCTTTCAAAAACATACTGCCGCCACAACTGGCTCAAAACAACTGCCAACAATTTTATTTATTTCTAAGTAAAGGCACTCTTTTAAATTCTTATCAATTCTAACACATTTTCCCTCAACATAAAATATCATCATCAAATCCACACTTATACGAATTTCTTATTAAATTTAGCATTAATTACCTTAAAACAAATGTCCTGCAGAGCTTAGTATTTTCTTTATCAACAAAATGATAATATTTTAAACAAAAATAAAAGTTTCTTGCTTAAATAGCTTAGCCTTATTCACCTTTAAATTCGAAACATGTATTTAAATAAAATTTATGCGTTATACGAGGACCGTTCAATAAATAATTGGCACTCAAAATATTTTCTTACTTTATGTAGCTAGAAACGAAATTACTCGCTGCAATTAATTTAAAATAAAGCAATATGATACAGTTTGATTATATAATGTTCATTAATTTTGACTAAATCCCATTTACGGCAAAATAATACAACAATATATATATATATATATATATATATATATATATATATATATATATATATATATATATATAAGAAAGAGTTATAATAATGGGATATCGCGCAACAGAGAAGAAAGAAAAAATAAGTTGCAGCCGTCTACACGTGTTTCACACTTATTAGTGATCATCAGGACGGCATAGCAGATGGAATAAATATAAAAGCAACTAACTCAGACAGATGTAACAACACAAGGTTTCACTGATAGCAGCCAACCGCACATTTGCAGTATCGGCCTGAAGACACTGAGTTTTCAGTGCAACAACAAACGTCACTACGGAGGCAGCTAAAGCCACTACCGTGAGACAACCAATCCCAAAGTATAATATCAATGATTAGAAGTAATAATGCGCGTAGAGATATACAAGAAAGAGTTATAATAATGGGATATCGCGCAACAGAGAAGAAAGAAAAAATAAGTTGCAGCCGTCTACACGTGTTTCACACTTATTAGTGATCATCAGGACGGCATAGCAGATGGAATAAATATAAAAGCAACTAACTCAGACAGATGTAACAACACAAGGTTTCACTGATAGCAGCCAACCGCACATTTGCAGTATCGGCCTGAAGACACTGAGTTTTCAGTGCAACAACAAACGTCACTACGGAGGCAGCTAAAGCCACTACCGTGAGACAACCAATCCCAAAGTATAATATCAATGATTAGAAGTAATAATGCGCGTAGAGATATACAAGAAAGAGTTATAATAATGGGATATCGCGCAACAGAGAAGAAAGAAAAAATAAGTTGCAGCCGTCTACACGTGTTTCACACTTATTAGTAATCATCAGGACGGCATAGCAGATGGAATAAATATAAAAGCAACTAACTCAGACAGATGTAACAACACAAGTTGGCTGCTATCAGTGAAACCTTGTGTTGTTACATCTGTCTGAGTTAGTTGCTTTTATATTTATTCCATCTGCTATGCCGTCCTGATGATCACTAATAAGTGTGAAACACGTGTAGACGGCTGCAACTTATTTTTTCTTTCTTCTCTGTTGCGCGATATCCCATTATTATAACTCTTTCTTGTATATCTCTACGCGCATTATTACTTCTAATCATTGATATTATACTTTGGGATTGGTTGTCTCACGGTAGTGGCTTTAGCTGCCTCCGTAGTGACGTTTGTTGTTGCACTGAAAACTCAGTGTCTTCAGGCCGATACTGCAAATGTGCGGTTGGCTGCTATCAGTGAAACCTTGTGTTGTTACATCTGTCTGAGTTAGTTGCTTTTATATTTATTCCATCTGCTATGCCGTCCTGATGATCACTAATAAGTGTGAAACACGTGTAGACGGCTGCAACTTATTTTTTCTTTCTTCTCTGTTGCGCGATATCCCATTATTATAACTCTTTCTTGTATATCTCTACGCGCATTATTACTTCTAATCATTGATATTATACTTTGGGATTGGTTGTCTCACGGTAGTGGCTTTAGCTGCCTCCGTAGTGACGTTTGTTGTTGCACTGAAAACTCAGTGTCTTCAGGCCGATACTGCAAATGTGCGGTTGGCTGCTATCAGTGAAACCTTGTGTTGTTACATCTGTCTGAGTTAGTTGCTTTTATATTTATTCCATCTGCTATGCCGTCCTGATGATCACTAATAAGTGTGAAACACGTGTAGACGGCTGCAACTTATTTTTTCTTTCTTCTCTGTTGCGCGATATCCCATTATTATAACTCTTTCTTGTATATCTCTACGCGCATTATTACTTCTAATCATTGATATATATATATATATATATATATATATATATATATATATATATATATATATATATATATATATATATATATATATATATATATATATATATATATATATATATATATATATTGTTGTATTATTTTGTCGTAATTGGGATTTAGTCAAAATTAATGAACATTATATAATCAAACTGTATCATATTGCTTTATTTTAAATTAATTGCAGCGAGTAATTTCGTTTCTAGCTACATAAAGTAAGAAAATATTTTGAGTGCCAATTATTTATTGAACGGTCCTCGTATAACGCATAAATTTTATTTAAATACATGTTTCGAATTTAAAGGTGAATAAGGCTAAGCTATTTAAGCAAGAAACTTTTATTTTTGTTTAAAATATTATCATTTTGTTGATAAAGAAAATACTAAGCTCTGCAGGACATTTGTTTTAAAGTAATTAATGCTAAATTTAATAAGAAATTCGTATAAGTGTGGATTTGATGATGATATTTTATGTTGAGGGAAAATGTGTTAGAATTGATAAGAATTTAAAAGAGTGCCTTTACTTAGAAATAAATAAAATTGTTGGCAGTTGTTTTGAGCCAGTTGTGGCGGCAGTATGTTATTTTGAAAGCCATGCAGGTGCACGTCGCTGAGTGTACACACGCAAAATCAAATGTATTAGTTTATTTTTATGGTTAGAAATGAATGCAAAAGTGTTAATTATAATTTAAAAGTATGTAAGAAGACTATTGCATTAAAAATAGTTGGTTAAAAAGGAAAATTAGTAGCTAAGATAGCAAGAAGGGTATTCAGTGTATTGTTTAAACGAAAGTGTTTTGAAGAAAGATAAAGTGCGGAGTTGTTTTTTTGTTAAAAGGAAAAGGTTCCGGGGATATTTTTTTTAATATAATCACAAACTGATTATGTTGGACATCAACAGTTTCTTTATTTTTTTTATGCTCAAGTTAAGAAAAATCACACTGGTTTAAAAATTTATTGTTTGAAAATTGTAAAAAAGGTCATTTACAAATGTGTGCAAATAAATGTTAATTTGGTTCTAACAGGAGTGCATTATTTACATCAAGAAATATAAGAATCCTCAGAAGTAATTATTGTTCCTACCTGAAACAAAAGAAAAGAATTATTTATAAAATAATAAAAACACAGTTTTATAAAAACAGTTTATCCAAGTACACTTACCATTGGATTATTATTAGCTTCTCGACACCCAGGGGAAAGGAGTCAATCATCTACCTGCATCCAACAGCAACCGCTTGGGGGAACGTGACTACATCAGTTCAGCGCTTTTGGTGGCGGTAAGAAATAAATTGTGAACATTTGCAATCAAAATTTGAACATTCTTTTATCCGCAATAAACAGTATCCGTAGATAATTATTTTGTTGGAATACTTACTCCATTAAAATTCATGTAAAGGCAAGGCAGATATTTTGTAAAACAAAACTGCACCATATACGAATCTCTTTGTTTCATTTGTTATTTGATCAAAATTTATTTCTGAATTTTGAGGTGTTGCAGAGTTGCCTATTTTTGAACCTCGATAATTTTAAAAGACCCTGTGAGTATCAGTCTCGTGCTAAGATAAGCTTAGCTGGCGCCCAATATTGTTTTTTTTTTAGTATTTCATAATTTTTAATATACAGGGGATATCAGAGTATTAGTCTTACTTTGTGTAATGTTCTGTTTTTTATTGATAATTATGCTTTTTTCCATCATTATTAATCTAATGATTATAGTTGGTTTGATTGTATAATCAAATTATTCAACAATATATATATATATATATATATATATATATATATATATATATATATATATATATATATATATATATATATATATATATATACAGTGTGGATTTTATTTCGCTGAACATCAGCACTATAAGTATTAACCCTATGTTCAGTTTTTAAAAAACCATGTCAATGCATTACAAGCAATTACAACATAGCCAAGCAACCTCTGATAAAACAATTGCCATTAATGTCCTTAAAAAGTGTCAAAACTGATTTTTTTTTAAGTTTTTGCACTTGCGGTTTACACGAGGGTTTACGGCATGTATTTAAAAGATGAAAAAACTGCTATTGTACGCTGGTACAATTGCAATAATGATAGTATGCAACAAGTTTGCGATTTGTTTGACACTTTTTAATGGCATTAATGGCAATTGTTTTATTAGAGGTTGCTTGGATATATTGTACTCGTAATTGCTTTTAATGTATTGACATGTTTTTTTTTAAACTGAACATAGGGTTAATAGTGCTGATGTTCAGCGAAATAAAATCCTCACTGTATATATATATATATATATATATATATATATATATATATATATATATATATATATATATATATATATATATATATATATATATATATATATATATATATATATATATATATATATATATATATATATATATATATATATATATATATTATACATTACTTAATGCACAATAGCACAGTGTATGATGATGACAAAAGCATGATGGAAGTATAGCCTGGAGAGCTGGTTCCTCTGGTAACTCTACCGCCGGTTGTGATACGAAACGTCGAATGTAGTTGCTCTTTTCAGATCCCTTCACGTAAACGGTATCCGCCTGCTGTGTCAAGCGTTGCAGAATTACAGGAAGCATAAAGGGAGGAGTGAATCCTTCATTCCAATCGAGACAATGATGATTATGCATTAACCAAGTAGCTTGTTGACGAAACGTGGGTGGTAAGTTGCGAAAGGCAAACGGAGGTTTGAAACGTAGTGAGACACACGATGTCCATCAAACACGGCTAATTCCTTGGGTGCAAAGTCTTTTTCTGAAGTCTTGAAACCTTGCACATCGATAACTAGCATGATCGAAGCGTGCGACTATACTAATAAAGGTAACAGGTCCTTGAACGTATATAACGATTTCCTTTACAGTTGACGTACTTGCTTCGTCAATGCATTATACGTAAATACACGATCGTGCAAAATGAGACAGTAAGCAGTAGTGTTCGCTGGAATGCTTTTGTGAGTTTCGAAAGTAACTCGAAGAACGACAGCTTTCCCTAGCAAGGAATCTTTCTGTCGCGAACAGTCGATGACGATTAGAGGTGTAAGTGCCTTAAATCTATCAGGAGCCAGTAGAGGTTCGTTGGGTTTATCATAGTACGATCGTTGAAAGTTAGCATACATTTCGTATAAAGTAACATATCGATTTTCACCATAATTAATATTTAATTGATCGTAAGGATATCTTTCCGTATTTAAAAATACCGTCACGTTTTGAATATCGCAGGCGTCGAATGCGCTCATATCTTCCTGCAACTGGCCATCACGATCGGTTTGAAACCCTATGATAACGTAACGGGGAGTTTCCAGAGTGGTCGATGTTTTAATAGACCAACTGTGCTTAATCCGTTTGCGTTACAGCGGGGTAAATATGTGTTTCCCAGCTTCTAAATGCCACTTGAGTGTCAATATTTTTCCCAATATATTTTGTTAATGATAATTCTTCCGCTAATCCTGGTTGAATATATGGAACTTTCCAATATATTTTTTGCAAGTTAACCTTAAGCTTTTCATTAGCATCGGTGGATGTTAGGGCATCGACATCCGAATTGCTTCTAATTAATACCAATTCTTGACGAATATTCATAATAATCTTTCCATAGTCTTCAAAAATCCCCAACAGTGTTGATAAAGGTATGCAGGCGCAAAAATTACCTTTACTATTTAGCAAGTTGCTGGTACCATCCGGAAACCAACCAGCGTTTTGTAACTTAACTCTTTCATTCGAATTGTGGGAAAGGTAAGCTTTCATGGTGGTTGTTAGACCAACTTTTGTTACAGAATCCACCACAACTCCATTCATTTCGTACCGAATCTCACTAAAAAGATATGCAATACCATTGTTTATAAATTTACCACTCGCTGATGGTTTACCATCTTCTTTCAGTATAGTACCTTCTACATATAGATAACTACGCGAAGGCAAAGTGGACATATCCTCTTGAATAGGTATTCGAATTTCGTCATTATTCTCAAAACGAGTGGTATAAGGTTGGTGAGTGTGAAATTCAGTTCTAACAATCGAGTTATCGACGAGCACTTTTTCGTTTACATTTAGCACATTCATTTTGGGATAACAAAGCCTAAGGTTTGCAAGAATAAGCGGTTACCCCTTGTCAATTGAGTAGCGACCGATGGCTGACTAACCATTTTCCGCTTCCAACACCTATTTGAACACCATCATCCACGCTCTTCAAATGAAGTCCTATCGTCACGGTTTCCCCTTGGAAATTAACCAAGTCCCCGTCTTGATCCAATATTTTAAGGGTAATGTTTGAAATAGTATTGACATTAATTGGTAAATAGGGTGCAGTCTCAGGTGCTTCTATTATTTTGAATCCAGGAGGAACACTGGGGAAGAATTGATGTATCACATGGGCAGGTGTACCATTAATATAATTTCCTGTTATTATATGACATTCTATCATTAGCGAGTTAACCTTGATAATTTTAACTGGAAAATCAGATATGTGACGTTTCTTAGCTTTTAAGATTCTATTCTTAAACCCTAACAATGTTCCGATAGAGTGTTCAACTGTAAAGTCAATGTCGTTATCGGCTTTTATAATCGATTTTACGGTATTATGATTCGGATCGATGTTAACAGACTCACCGTTTACTTGAGAATTAATGTATTGAGCTATATCAGTAAGCTCATATGACCCTGTAGGTATCTTTATTATTCTTTTACCCATTTTAAACACGTTGTTTGTATCCGTTACGTTCGGAATAGTATTAAACGTTTCGAAATTTGTCAAACGCATAAACCTTTGCTTTGTAGGATCCAAATATATGGGAGGGTTAAAAGGAGAAGTTAAAACAGACGTTGTAGCGGAGAAGATGAATGTTTGAGACATCTCAACATTCCCAGTAAGACTGAGGAAATGTTAAGGAGTGTTATCATATAAGAAGTTCAGCGCTAAATGTCCACAATTGTACGAATTTGGCTTTTGAAAAGCATCGTAGTGGTAACGAATAACGTTTAAGCTACCATCACTTTTAAAGTAATGAACGAGTTCTAGTGGGGGTTTTAACTGTCCAATACTATCAAAGTATAATATATTTCGACCACGTTTAACATACGATGTCCAATGCGTACCATCCCCATCTGTATCATCCAAATTCACAATTCCACATTCGTTTTTACGGATACGTTTCGGTAACCCGTTTCGCAAAAAAATACCTCTGAAGTATAAAATTTTTAACTCGTTTACGTACTTTCACAGATCGATATTGGTCAGTGGTCGGTGTGGTAGCTTTAAGGGTAGTTTTTTGGAGGTCGTAAATACAATCCTAATCCTTTTTTGTACGGTTTCAAATATAATCCTTTTCCTACAGGCGCTTGCTCCATCGCTATATTGTGTCGTTTCGTTTCTTCGAGCGCTGATTTCACTGCTTTTGCTTCATTCACTGCTTTGGCAACCGCAGCTGCTCCAGTTCCTAACAAGCCTATAGCTCCGAGAGCGGCAAATAAAGGAATCAGCGGTAGGAAACCACCTTGCTTGGGGATAGGTATAATCCGACCTTTGGGAGCAATGATACGTTTACGTTTCAAGGCCGCTAGGGCAAGACGAGCAGACAGTTTTAAAGATAACTTTTTTACTTTACCACCAATACGTTTTCTAGCTAATTTGATGGCGTTGTTGAACGTTAAAGTACCCCTTCTTTTCACCTTAGATCGTCGTTGTCGTTGAACACCCATACCCAATTTTCTTTTTCCAGACATAATGCCGGCCACAGTAAGTGCAGCCGCTCTCTCTCCAAAACGAGCGTCCTTAGAACGAAACTTAGTCCACGCCTTATGTCCTAATATACTATCGGCTTTATGACGTTCACCAAGATCGTTAGTTTTTGAATAGACTATGTCGTGATCTTTACAAGCTTCATCCAACGGGTTTATTCCTTTGTCTCCACGAGCAAGCCTTTTATGTAAACGGGTGCCAGGTCCGCAGTAGTTATACCCTGGTAAATATAATTCTAACGGTAACTTATTAATGAGAGTGTTGATCACTCCCTTCCCCTTACGAGTTGATTGACGATTCTCCGATTTTCGCAGAGTACGTTTCATAACACATTACTCCTCCTACACACATAAAAAAGAATTGTTAATTTAAACTTATGTGTTTGTTTAAAGACAAATTATTATTTTAAAGAAATATTTGATTGTTTTAAATATAGTACATGTAAATTAATAAGACTGTTTTATTTATTTCAAGTTTTATATTTGTTTAAGATGTATGCTTAAGTTGAATATTACAATTGTCAAATTAAAGCCTATACAGTTTACTGAAGCATATGGAAAAATGCAAAAGTAATTCTTCTTAAAATATTATGTTAACTAAGCTATTGCATTGCTTTAATTTATACCAATAATTAAATTAACATTGCAAAGCCAATAATTTTCAAAGGATTATTCCAAAGCAACTACCAAATACTAGTGAAATAGTTTCATTCATACCTATTGTTGAATTAACTATATTGGCCGATCACATGATCTCTGACATGCGCCGTTCGAAGCATACACACATGTACTGGATGCAATGTTTGTAGACGCGTTACTGTTTTCGTTCTTCTTGCGTCCATTGTCATCCAGAGATCATTGATAATAATCTTTTAGTGAAAGTGAAAAGTGCAATAATGCAAGTGCAAGATCTACTTACTTTGTGGAGTATACTACAGAATATTATTGAATGATTTACACGTAAGTAATATTATCGTGCCTAATACATTTTAATAGATACAATAACGAAGTAAAAAATCAATAAATAAAAGTGAAGTACGTTTTAGGTTGTTATTACTATAGATTCGCAATAATCTTATTATCACAATTAGAAAAAAAGTATTAAACCGTAAACAAATAATTCAGAAAGATAATAACACGTGGTTTCATGTTTGTTGGGTAAAATCTTTCGTATTGAATTCATTTTTTATTGTTAAAGTTGACTGGAGTTTTTTTTTAATGAATTTATTAAAATAAAGTAGACTTGTATTGTTAAAATTTATATAATACAATATTATCCGATTGTTACAGATCTTTGCGAATTGGATAAATAGATGGCGAAATAGATGGCGCTAATATCGAAACGTATTCAAAGAACGTATTAGGGGAACCCCTCGTTGGTTCAAATTACATCATATACCAGCGATTCTCAAACTTTTTCAATTTCAAAAAATCTACATTACAGGTTTCATAACTATGTTTGTATAACAAATAGATAGTAAGAGTCCAAAAATACATACAAATACACGATGTAAGTCAATAATTGTTTGAAATCCTTTTTGGTTTACCATTTTGAAATCTATGAAAACAATATATTTTACTTTTTAATGAAAATTAAATATCTCCATATGCGGTGTAAGTTTTAAGGGTCATAATTAGAAATTAAAAGACCAAAGTAATTATTTATTAGTTTATTTAATAAAAAAATATACATACGTAAAACACAAGGATGATGTAACGTTAACAATTACAGGGTGATCCACTAGTGTGGCAAAGTTTGATATTTATACTTTGCCTGACAGAAATATTAGAAAAATATATTATGGAAAATAGTATATGAGATACCCAAACTCCATCGTTCAATTCCAGTGATATGAACAAAACATGTAGTTTTTGAATTGATGCATCTTGTTTTATTGAATTTTTGGATACTCCTGAGATGATAGCTAATCTTAATGGCATATCATACTTAGGTTCTAAAAAGTGATTACTTTGGAGCTACAGCCATTTGAAAATCACCAGTATTTTCAGGAAAATGCCAAAATGCGAAATATCGATCTGTATTTCTACAACTATCTACAGTACCCTGTATAATTACAAATATGACTATATTACTTTATTTTATATATTTCACATATAGCCCTGATCAGAATGTGACTCACTAACAAGTTGAACAAAGTTTTTATACTGTTGGAATATTACAGGCAATTTTGAACCTAAGCTGTATGCCATTTTATAGATTATGGAAATGTCTATTGTTTAGTATATATTTTAGTTTTACATATTTTAATTCCAAGCAAAATATTTAAAGCTTTTGCTGTGACACACGGTACAGAAATTTGAAAATTGTTTTTTGCAATTTGACTTTTGTATCACTTTTCCTGTGAATATAATTACCACAGCATTTCATCGGGTGTTTAAAACTTTCTACAACTATTAACCTCTCAGAAAAACAACTGATCAAATTTGTGGATGTATTAAATTAATAATATTTGGTATAAATGTTAACTGTAATTAACATTGTCGAACCACTGGAGTATGAATATATACTTGTACGTAATATATGGCGGTGTTATACTTAACGTCAACCACTGGTAGGTGTCTGTGTGCTTGTCGAGACTGACTGCTTAACGTGCCCATCCGTGAACAAGGCGAACTGTACTGAGACTTTGTATATCAACGAGAAAAATCTTGATCAATCTTTAGTTTCCCAATAACACTTTTGATGTTTGAAGATGGTGAAACGACGCCAATGTTCCGTTCGAAACTTATCCGGCTTATACTAGCCTATAAACAGCACTTTAACTCTCCGCTATTAATATGGTGAAACGACACAAATGTTCCATTCGAAGCTTATCCGAATTATACTCCTCTATACATCTCATTATAGGCATTTTTATATTTGCATCGTACCATTCGTGTAACGGCTCCTCCAACTGTTTTAACCCATTTAAGTCCATTGAATATGCAAACGACACTAGCGCAAACACCAGATAACCAGCTTCAAGAACACGCTTCTCTTTGACACGTTTAATGAATGCCTCTTTGTGGTGGTCTATAGTTTTCTCGACGTTCCCACCATATAGTTGTTCGTCTCGCATTTCATCGTCCTCGTCCTCGAAATCGAATGTTACTAAAACGGTTGCCTCTACCACGTTCATGATGCTGTACTGCTGAAGTGTTCTTGCGTAAATGCTGTACTACTGAAGTGTTCTTGCGTATGCGTTTATATATACTGAGTTGACGGGTGGGATCCAAGGTCATGGTCTGAGTTGAGGGGTGGGATCCAAGGTCATGGTCTAAGTTGACGGGTGGGGTACAAGGTCATGGTCTTTAGTGGTAACGATAACGAGCGATACAATATGTCCCCTTGCTTACACCAACTACTGCAACTAACAGGGTGCCCAAGGTCATCACAGAAGCGTAACACGTTTCGCTGCTGACTTTACATTGTTCCACCGGACTATTCCCGATGGTTTGCCACTCGCTGTCCTTAGTATGTGTTGGGTACACGAATTTGACTCTGAATCGTACTTCTTGTGTTCTATTGCCGACCTCATGTTTAAACATTCCCATTTGTTTCAACGTCACTGGTTGCATTCCATACCAAACACTCGTATTGAAGTCATAGGAAATAAAAGCTGCTGTTGTATCTGGGAGTTTTGCAACGTACACTACACCCTCGTACAAGGTTGCTAATAATATTACTGCCTTGATTGGCAACATCTTCCTTAGTGTTATATTCTATGTTGTATCTTCTTTTAACCGCAAACGTCTCTACCGCTTTCAACGTTTATGGGTGCTAACACGTTTGCAAACACGCAATGTGGTGACCATTTCAGGTGTTCTACGATTGGATTATCCGACGGGTCTCATTTGAAAATGTTCACTCGGCAATAAAAACATTCTACTCTAACTTCACGCCCCGTATAGACAAATCCGGCCTCAGCTAAAGATTTTGGAGTTTGTATACCCTTCCAATTACGAAATGATAACACTCGTTCTGTCAAGCACGTATTCTGCAAGCTAGCTTCTGCTAGTATTCTGCCTTGAGAATGCATTGTTGCCATATTGTTGACCTTGAGAATGCGGTGTTGCCACGTTTCGGTGACAGAGATAGATTCAAGGTCACCATGTGTTAGAGAGAGATAGGTTCAAGGTCAAGGTCAGGAGTGGGGGGTGGGTTCAGAACTCTCATTTTTTCCCTACTACCACCCTTTTGAGAACATTTATAATTACATAAAATACATTTAAATGGTTTTTCATAACTATGGATCAAGATTTGTCTTTTCTGATCGTTCTTATATAAAAATCGATAGTGACATACATTACATTCAAATTGCTTTCCACTATTATGTTTGCGCTCGTGTTTATAGTAATCACTTTCCTTCAAAAAGTTAAGATGGCATGTGTTACAGTTGTATACTTTGCTATAAGTATTCACTTGTGCCTGCTTCACTGTGGTATTGATGTTATTGAACAATATCTCACTTTCAGTGTATACAGGGTGCCCATTATGTATGAAATATAGTATATATCTCGGTAAATATCGACTTTATAAAAAAAATTGTTATATAAAAGTTGTTTAACATTTTATGTTCCATAATAAGATAGCATTCAATTGTTTTTATTTCAGAAAACAAATGAGTAATGAATAACACTTTAATTTTTTTCAATAGCAATGTATCCTTTCATTAGGCTCATTTGATAGAGATTTTTTTTCTCTTTTCGATGACCTAAAATCTTAGTACTCTTATATCAGAAAATTCTTGAAAAAAATGAAAAAAATGTTTATTAAGTAAATTTCACCAATAACATGAATCTAGATATCCGAGATTTCTTTCGTTTGTCTTAACAATTGATTGTAGGCTTTTATTGTGACAGAAGTTTGTTTATTTAATTAAGTTGTTGGTACATGGTTCATTTAACAGAAACTGAACGTATAGAAATTTTAATTATGGTCGGTTATGGGGATCGCAAACGAACACAATTAGAAGTATGTGAAATTTCTAATGAGCGTTATCCACATCGAGAACCAATCACCCAGTCAGTAGTTAGCAAAACCTTGAAACGGTTTAGGGAACTGGCAATGTTAAAGATCTGGTGAAGACTGGTCCGCAGAGATCTGCGACAAATGAAGATAAAAAGCTCGATGTTTTAATAGAAATCGAAGAAAATCCAAACATTTCAACTCGTCAGTTAAGTTTAAACCATGCCGTAAGTAAAGGTTCAATACAGAAAATATTACATTCAGAAAAATTACATCCGTACAAACCGACTTTATTGCAAGAATTATCCGAAGATGACTACGATCGACGTGTTGAATTTTGTGAATTTATGATGGAGCGAAGCAACAACAATCCAAATTTTCTTAATAATATTGTTTTTTCTGACGAGGCTACGTTTTGTTTAAATGGAAATGTAAATAGGCATAATTGTCGATATTGGGCCGCTGAAAATCCCCATTGGATGATCCAAAATCATACCCAAACACCACAAAAATTAAACGTGTGGGTGGGAATTTGTGCAGATCACATAATTGGACTTTTCTTTATTCGTGGTACTCTAACTGGTGACCGTTATTTGCAATTATTGCAACAGCAAATTATTCCAGCTTGCCAAGCAAATCTTGATGATCTTTGGTTTCAACAAGATGGAACACCGCCCCACTATCATTTAGATGTACGCCGATATTTAAAGGTGGTATTTCCGGCCTGTTGGATAGGCAGAAGAGGGTCTGTGGAGTGGCCTCCTCGATCTCCGGATCTTACACCTTGCGATTTCTTCTTCTGGGGATATTTAAAATCAAAAGTGTATACAAACCGACCCCAGAATCTGGTCGAATTAGAGCAACGAATACAAAATGAAGATGCAGCAATTTCTCCCAGATCGCTCAGAAATTCTTTTCAAGCTTTTCGTGATAGGTTGGGCTACTGCCTTGCAGTTAATGGTGAGCATTTTGAACACTTATTGCCATGAAAACCATTTTATTGCTAATTTCGTTTTGTCTTCAAGCTTTATAAGAGACGTACATAATTTTCTGTTCATTTGTTTTATTTGGTTTTTTGTTCATTTGTTTTGTTTTGTACATTATGTAGATGCACATCTGTTTATTTTAGGGTAATAATTCGTGATACTTTACGATCTCTAGATATCTAGATTCACGTTATTGGTGAAATTAACTTAATAAACATTTTTTACGTTTTTTTCAAAAATTCAATGGTACCATTCAAAATGGTACTAAGATTTAGGTCATCGAAAAGAGAAAAAAAATTTCTATCAAATGAGCCTAATGAAAGGGTACATTGCTATTTAAAAAAATTAAAGTGTTATTCATTACTCATTTGTTTTTTGAAATAAAAACAATTGAATGCTATCTTATTATGGAAAATAAAATGTTAAAACAACTTTTATATAACAAATTTTTTTATAAAGTCGATATTTACCGAGATATATACTATATTCCATACATACTGGGCACCCTGTATTTTAATTTCATTTTTGATGCTACTATCTTCCATGACGTTCGGTTCTGTTTTGATATCCATGTTGTTTTCGAATGTGATTGCTTCATCACCATCCATTGTATCTATTTGTAGAATTAAAGCAATCTGTAACCAACCAAAATACTACGTTAGTATGAATAAAGGCATGCAATTTAAACTATCCAAAATTGAGGAAATGTAATATAAAATTAAATATTTTAAATTTAACAAAGGATGTACATACAACATTGGAACATATTACATTAGAACACTACTCCTTACATTAAACGAATTGGAGATTTGAAGAGTTAGTTTATATTAATAACATTGAAAAATCTTTTACAATAATAATATTAATAAATTTCGGAGATACTTTTAGCAACGGCTAGTTATCCTACAGAAACAATTCGGGCAGCGTTGTCAATTAAACAATTTTTCTGTAACACTTGCAATTAATTTTCCTAACTAAAGTCCCCTTATTCTGTAAGATTCGCTGTCGACATAATGAACGTTATAATATCGAAGTTCGTTATAATATCGAAATTCGTTATTTTTATATTCTGCAGTAGCGTGCGGTCCATGGAAGCAATGGAAGCAATGCTTCCCTTAAGAATTTATTAAAAATAAAAACCAATGCTTAATATCAATTCAGTACAACAAAAAGTATAATTATTTAGAGTACTATTTTAAATTAGGCTCATTAAACTTGCACGGTAAGGTAATACCGATTCAAATGTATTCAAACTTGTATTGACAGTTTACTCAAAAGTGAGTTTAGACCTTATTTACAATGGCAAAGTCCAAGAATCATACAAATCATAATCAAAGCCGCAAAGCCCATCGTAATGGTATCAAAAAACCAAAACCATTCAGACATGAATCTACATTGGGCATGGATGCCAAATTCTTGAAGAATCAGAAATTCTCAAAAAAACACAACTTGAACACAAAACAACAGCTGAAGCGAGCGGCAGAAAGAAAGCAGTAAAAGATGCTAAAGCAAAGAATTAAATAATAAGTAAAATAGATCGTTATGTATAAGTTTGCCTGAAATAAAATGTGTTACATACACTGCATATAAGCACTGATTTCGTTGCTTATAACAGCTCTTCTCTTAGCCTTGGCGTGTATCAACGTGCGTGGCGACACACACTTCGGCCGTTGTTTTTAGTGTGCTTTGTAACGGTTAATTCCGTTTCAGGTTGTATATATTATTGCTATTGCAATAACCTATCATTATCAAGGAGGCTTTTTCATAAAAGATCAAGAGGGTGTAGAAAAAAGAAAAGAAGAGAAAAAAGAAAAACAGAATTTTCTGTAAACAGAAAATATTTTTTTAAGAGTCTCCATAATATCTTTAAGATATTTTAAATTAAAGAATATACAGAATATAAAAATGCCCGCAATTAAGGGGTAAGCAAATTATACTTCAAAAATATATTTTCTTACATTATCAATTTTTGATCTAGCAATTTTCTATATGGTGAACTGTCATACATATAACTTTCTATATGGTGAACTGTCATACGTATAACTTTCTATATGGTGAACTGTCATACGTATAACTTTCCATATGGTGAACTGTCATATGTGCAACTTTCAATATGGTAAACTTGCATTAGGAGAAACTTTCATTACGTATAACTTTTCATAATGGGCAACTTGTCATTATGGACAACTTTCATTATGGAAAACTTTCCAATAAGGGCAACTTTTCATTATGTGTATCTTTTTATTATGAGAAACTTGATTTGGATTTGATTGGAGGCGGCTGTGTTAGTTTTCCTTGTAATCAAAAAGATATTGGAAAACATTATTTGGTTTCCCTTATGGTATACATAAAGTGTTTCACATTATGGACAATTGGAGACGCTGCTTGTTGGAAAGATATGGATGTAATGGTCTTGAGGATTATCAACGGTTACGTTGATTAATCCGTCCTGTGGATAATTGGTGCATTAGATTGGTTAATAATTTGTTTTCAATATATAACTTGCAATAAACTATAACCCTTTAAAATCTTAAATTAAAAACAAAGACATTACTTATCATTTAAATAATTAACAAAACTTTAACTTTTTTACAACTAAAGAAAAGAAAAGAGGTTTTTCTTTAATTTCTGAATACTATATAATATAACACCACGCTAAATACATGTATTTAACAAGGTAAGTGTTTAAATAATTAATGAAAACTGAGAATAGTCAGAAGACCTTTCTTTTTTATTTGATTTAGTTAGTAAATTTTGACATTTTAATTGTCAAAGTTCAATTTATGCTGAACACTTTAACGATTATTCCATCTAATTGTATTTGATTAAATAAACTTGTAAATTGTTATTGGTGATTGGCTTTTCATTTCATTTACATCTTAAAATCACTAATTAGTTCAACATCTATTATTCTCATTGATACCCTAGACAATAACTACCGAGCCGAAGAGCTCCCTTTATGTACTTGTTTATAGTGGATAATATTAATGATTGCATAATTATCAAATAAGATACAGCTTCATGCCCAAATGTTTGTTATAATTTGGTTATTTGTTCGATTTAGTGTTTGTTAAATTTAATGTTACTTAAGTAATGTAAATCTGCGAATGAGACTGTATTTTGTCTCATTTTATTATTATATAAGTAGGATTTTTTTAAAGACAAATAATTCTATTTAGTTTGATCTGTATGCAAATTTAAAATTGCATTATCGTCACGACTGCAAATTCAACTGCTTCGGTGGAAGATTAGAGTACTTCCGTTTTTGTTCAGCTTGTAAATTATTAATAAAGAATTTTGTGCATACAGTTTTGGAGGGAAATTACAAATTATTAAGATAGGCAGAGATCAAAACCAGAACTTTCAAATTTAACAACAAAGATTAAAACCTGCATCGGTATTTTGCTAAGACCGGAAAATCGAGTTGCAGTATAAATACATAGTAGTTTTTTTTAAATAAAAAAATAATAGTCAACAAATTCCATAAGTATAAAGTGTAAAAGTTCTTCTTTGATAAACTTTTAAGTTTAATAATTATAACACTGTTTTTTTTATTGTACCTAGCAGGGGCGGATCCAGAAAATTATTTTGAGGGGGAAATTTTGGTAAATAATTGTTTTAATAAATAATAATTAAACAAACATTATTTGTTTTTATTATATGTATACTTATTTCTAGATTTGGGAGGGGAATCTCACCCCCGTGAATCCGCGCCTGTACCTAGGTATATTAAAATCGTGGTTGCTTCCCTAACCTAACTTCTCACCGCACGCCACTGGTATTCTGTAAGACAAATTCTTACGAAAATCGTTATCACGCATTCGAGATTTTAACGAAAGCTTCTGAGGTATCGTTACGCGGTAGCTGACTGTTATAATTAGTGTGAATTCAAACACGGTTCAATTAGAAATCAGATTTTAAATTAAATTTCAGAAAAATAATTGGTTTATGTATAAATTTCTTATCTTAAATTCTTGTAAATTTTCATTCGGTATTGTTAGATATGTGATTTTCTATTTGCTAGAATATTTGTATTTTATATTTTACTTTAAACGTTTTTAAAATACCTACTGGCAAAGAAAAAAAAATGAGAATTGAAATTTGAACTGGAATAATTTTTTGATTTATGAATTACGATCTGGCCTGCACTTGCAACTTCCGTTTTTTCCGTGCAAAGTTTAAAACATGTATTTCAAAAAACATTTTTGTTTACTTTTTTGCAGTTCTTTCACAAAAGCACGAACAAATTCTTGCAATTTTTATTCGTGATCCAGTAACTTTAAGCATACGGGTCTCTATTGGTCGTCTCACTTTGAGACTACAGTGTGTGTTGTTATGGACAACGGGGTTGCCAAACATCTTGCAAGCAACTTTTAAAAACACTTTCTAAATATTGTAGTTGTAACTGCATAAACCTTTATAATCCCTATTGTTCGAGAAAGTTATATTTGCAGGTAGTAACTTCTTCTGACAGCGGTAGTAAAACTTCAAAACTTGGTGTTTATATGAGTTAGCGCAAGTACTATTACAAAACTAATAATTTTGGGTATAATTAAAAGTCAAACGTTTTATTTAGTTTTTGAATTTTAGGTAAATAAAAAAAGTACAACACAAGTTATAGTTATTTGGTTTTTATTAAATAAAGAAACATTAAAACTAATAAATTATTGTATAGTATCAAACTACACCTTTTTAATTGTGCTGCTTTCATATAAAACAGTAACAGATTGAAAACATAAATAAATAATAAGTATTAATAAAAGAGTAGTTCTTTCTTCAACTTTCTTTTTAAACAAGTTGAACAAATGAATGATTTTATCATTCATTATGAATTATTTTACCGTTAAAATTGCGTTTGGGACTGGGCTTCCTTTATTTACCTGTGAATTAAAAGATTAAAAAGATCATACAGAAAATAACCAGCCGTTTATTTTTATTTTAATCTTAATCCATATTATAACCTACAGAATAACAAAGGCTACTTTTATATAGATAAGTACCAAACCTTCCAAAATATAGCTGTGCTGGAAGTATCAGCTTGACCTAAATAACACTTTAGTTTTATCGGCTAACCCCAATAAGTCAGAGAGGGGCGGGGTAATACAAGATAAAAAACAAGCGCCACTTCGTTTTAAAGCAATTCTTATTACTAACGCTTCAAACTTCTTAGATAAACGAAGAAATAGATCTTTTACTAATATATAGACAACTTCCACAATTTTGGTGCATATACTTACAGGTTATAAGCTGGAAAGCAAATATTAAAACCACACAATAAATAAATGGTAATAAATAAAACACAAACATGTAGTGAAATGTAAACTTTCTAAGTAGGGCTTTATTATTCATCGCAAATTGTAAACGGTAATTATATTGATTAAGGATTTTAATGTTTAGCAAAATTAACAGAATGGTGATTTGTATCACAGCTGGTTGTAAATCTTAAAAACTACCCTATGATAATTTCACTACTCGAGATCTCGTGTTAATTAGTTCTTAAAACTAACATGCATGAATAAATAAATTATATAAACGTTTTATAAATATATATAAACATAGATAAAATGACACAATATACATACAGTTTCAAACAAACATCCCACCATTCGATAATCCTCGGATGATACGGTACGGTTTAAAAGCCTTGCTTAGGGTTTTTCGTTTAACCCTCCGGTATATTACATACAACCCTGTACGTATATATGCAGGTACGAACCCAAAGGGGAAGACCTTCAAATTAAACTCAACCCAAAGTCAAAGGGGCAGGAACAGGAAAAAACGAGCAACGAAACCAAAAAAAAGACCTAAAAATAAATCACCCTGTATATGGTATTAATTTTAAATATTTGAACCGAATTTTACCTTTCGATAAACTGAAAGGTCTTTTATTACACGATTCCTTCAGAGCAACGAATAGGGAAATATTACCTAAAATAGAAAAAGACTTTAATGAGATTTTAGCACATGGTGAAAAATAAAAAAGGTTTACCTAAATGGTTAACACTAGAACCTAATCCGTCTAATTGACGACTGATCACATATAAACAATACAATGATCATTTTGTTGAATGCGAGATTTTCTCCGCTCAAGCGAATTATATCAAAACCAATTTTCTATTTCATCCCACATTCAACATCTAATGCAAGAGTCCACCATTTTGTTATATCAACGGCACCATTGAGAATGCGCTTGACAACGCTGGCGCGAATTTACGATCAAGCGAGGAACGGGAAAACCAGTAACAACCAAACTAACGGAGAAGCTTAGTTTTAAACAGTGACCGTCAAACAATCAATGGGTTGTGAATTTCAACGTTATAGAGTAAGACAATAATAAGTAGAAAAAGAAAATTAAGTGTATTCCTTTTACTAACTTTCCAGCAAATCTTCATTGTTTAAACATATTATGTTATAAACTGATCTCGGATATCTTTCAACATTCCGCTCTGTGTCGTGCATGTAATAATATATTAGTAGGTTGCTTCAAAACGGGGAACATGCGTTAGTAATTTACGCGCCAAATTTACAAACTTTAATAATTATTTTCTCTTAAACCCAAATTCATTCTGCTTTTAGGAAACGAGCATAGTATAGAGATTTGTTCGTAGTTTCATTAGGTAAAAAAACTTCGTCAACATTTAATTGGCTTTCAAGATTAATTCAAAAAATATTTTGGGACATATTTTAATTTTTTATTATTATTATTGTATATTACATTATACGAGGTGTGACAACTTAATTCCCGGAATGCAAACATATGTTCAAAGCTGTACACTAGTGGCTATTGTCACCTTCAAAGTACTGCCCTTATGCAACTTTACACTGGTTTATGCGGTGCTCCCATTTCTGACAGCATACCTGGAACTCTTTTTCCGGAATACTCTTCAGTTCCTTTATCACATTTTGCTGGATATCGGATATGTCAGAAAATCTTCGTCCTTTTAGCACGGTCTTAAGTTTAGGGGACAGTTAAAAATTGTAGGGATATAAGTCAGGCGAATAAGCAGGATGATCTAATTGGGTAATCAATATCACGGCCAGAAATTATTTCATGAGGAGTGCATTATCGTGATAGATGATCCATTTGTCAGGCCACAATTCAGATCTTTTCCTCCAAACAGAATCTAGTAATCTTGTCAGCAACTCTAAATAGCAGTGTTGGCTATTAATCTCACACTTACATCATCTGTCAGATCTCATCAAATCTGGCACTTTGTTCACATATGTGCCTGTTACTTGTGTTGTTGACAACCCACTTCTGAGATCTTCGTTCACATCTTCTCGCCCATCTTTGAATCTCTTATACCACTCGACTCTTTCAGGGCATCTACACCATATGCCATTTCCAACAGCTTCGAGATTTCAAAGACAGTTTTGCTTATTTTCACACAAAATTCAATGTTAACACGTTGCTCCAAATCTCAATCAGTCATTTTCACGGCAAAGTTGACATGTAGACCATTTTTGTTTTCGCAATAGTCAACTAATAAAAGGCTCTATCGGCTTGAGATTTATGTACGCATTGGTTAAAACATGTCCGAACATATCTACTCTTGTAATTTTTACCAAATCACCCTAAGGGCAACACTACGCGGCCATTCCGGGAATTAAATTGTCACACCTCGTATATGTATTTTTCTTCGTGACATGATGTTTCTAACAACAAAATGTAAATAAAGACACAAAAATCAATTATTAAAAAAATATTTTTAAGGTGGTAAAACCAACCTTTATAACATAACGGTTTAGTCAACATAACCTTAAACTCAATTAAATCAACTGTTTATTATAATAATAATAATAATAACAGTCTCCTTTTATTAATTATTTGAATTCGGCTTCAAAACCGCACAAAATAAAACTCTCTCAAGAAAATCCGATGTAATTGAATTCATGAAGAATGTGAGCAAATGTTATCTGTTTGCTCTAGATGTGAATAAAGAAACACGAGCGGGCAAAGACGTAAAAGATGTAATTCTGGAACGTAATGATAACATAAATTACGTTCAAAAGATTTCACACCACTATGAACGAATTTGTGTTGTTTAAGACTACTTTTTACAGAACATTTATAACACCCTAAATTACACTTAAATGGTTTCTCATTACTATGAGTAAGTATGCTTTTTGAAGAAGACATTATGGATGGCATCTATAATAGCATAAATTACACTAAAATGGTTTCTCACCACTACGAGTGAGCATGTGTTTTTTAAGATGAATTTTTAGAGAACATTTATCATCGCATAAATTACACTGAAATAGTTTATCACCACTATGATTAAACATGTGTTGTTCAAGCTTGTTTTTTACAGAATATTCATAATCACATAAAATACACTCAAATGATTTCGCACTACTATGAGTGAGCATGTGTCTTTGATGATAAGCTTTTTGAGAACATTTATAAACACATATATTTCACTTAAATGGTTTCTCACTACTATGATTGAGCATGTGTTGTTTAGACTACTTTTTACAGAATATTTATAGGTAGGCTCTTATAAGAAAAAAGCTGCGCAGTAGTCTGCATCGTCAGTTTCCGTAACAACCCACGTGGTAGGTCCTACACTTAAGTGTGTTACTAGCCATTCAGTCAACGTTACGAATATAAAATCGGCTTGCGCTGTAACTTTTTTCTTATAAGAACCGAACTGTATAATCGCATAAATTATACTCAAATGGTTTCTCACCTCTGAGTCAGCATGTGTTTTTTAAGATAAATTCTTACAGAACATAATCGCATAAATTTCAGTGAAATGGTTTCTCACCACTATGATTAAACATGTGTTGTTTAAGACTACTTTTTACAGAACATTTATAATCACAAACATTACACTCAAATGATTTCTCACCACTGTGAGTGAGCATGTGGTTTTGAAGATGACTTTTTTGAGAACATTTATAATCGCATAAATTACACTCAAACGGTTTCACACCACTATGAGTTAGCATGTGCTGTTTAAGATTAGTTTTTAGAGAACATTTATAATCACATATATTACACTTAAATGGCTTCTCACGACTATGATTGAACATGTGTTGTTTAAGACTACTTTTTACAGAACATTTATAATCGCATAAAATACAGTCAAATGGTTTCTCACCACTATGAATGAGCATGTGTCTTTGAAGATGAGCTTTTCGAGTACATTTATAATCGCATATATTACACTTAAATGGTTTCTCACCACTATGATTGAGCATGTGTTGTATAAGACTACTTTTTACAGAACATTTATAATCGCAGACATTACACTCAAATGATTTCTCGCTACTGTGAGTGAGCATGTGGGTTTGAAGATTACTTTTTTGAGAACATTTGTAATCACATAAATTACAGTCAAATGGTTTCTCACAGCTATGAGTGAGTATGTGTTGTTTAAGTCTATATTTCATGGAACATTTATAATCGCATAAATTACACTCAAATGGTTTCACACCACTATGAGTGAGCATGTGTTGTTTAAGATTAGTTTTTAGAGAACATTTATAATCACATATATTACACTTAAATGGCTTCTCACTATTATGATTGAACATGTGTTGTTGAAGACTACTTTTTACAGAACATTTATAATTACATAAAATACACTCAAATGGTTTCTCGTTACTATGGGTGAGCACATGTCTTTGAAGATGAGCTTTTCGAGAACATTTATAGTCGCATAAATTACACTTAAATGGTTTCTCACCACTATGATTAAACAGGTGTTGTTTAAGACTACTTTTTATAGAACATTTATAATCGCAGACATTACACTCAAATGATTTCTTACCACTGTGAGTTAACATGTGGGTTTGAAGATGACTTTTTTGAGAACATTTATAATAACATAAATTACATTCAAATGGTTTCTCACCGCTATGAGTGAGTATGTGTTGTTTAAGACTATTTTTTACAGAACATTTATAATCACATAAATTACATTCAAATGGTTTCACACCACTATGAGTGAGCATGTGTTGTTTAAGATTAGTTTTTAGAGAACATTTATATTCGCATATATTACACTTAAATGGCTTCTCACTACTATGATTGAACATGTGTTGTTTAAGACTACTTTTTACAGAACATTTATAATCACATAAATTACACTTAAATGGTTTCTTACCACTATGAATGATCATGTGTTGTTTAAGATTACTTTTTAGAGAACATTTATAATCGCATAAATTACACTTAAATGGTTTCTTATCACTATGCTTGAGCATATGTTGTTTAAGATTACCTTTTAGCGAACATTTATAATCACATAAATTACATTCAAATTGTTCTCCAATTTTGTGAGTGCGCATGTGTTTATGATAATCAGTTTTCTGTGAACATTTAATCTTACATGTTTTACAGAATATTTTTCTAAAGGTATTGACTTCATATTTTTGTGGAGTACTGGCATTATTGAAAAGTTCCCCCGCACACTCGGTGTTCGTTTTAATTACATTTTGGATAGTGCAATCTTCTATTACTTCAGATTCCATTTTGATATCTGCTTCGTTTTTTATTAATTCAATTGCCTCATCATCGTCCATTGTGTCAGTTTAATGGAATTGAAACAACCTGTAATAAACAAAAATAAGTTTGTATGAAAAATTAAAGTTTTAATGCGAAAACCAACACCACCTCTAACTCCTGAATTGAAAAAGATTATAAGAGAATTGGACGCACTAAATTAATTAAACAAAACCATTTATTTGTTAGATTTTTATTGTATAATGAGACCAATGAGACAGGTGACGCGTTGAGTATATAGAGCAGATATAGAGAGGTATGTAGAGCAGTGTTGCCAGGTAGGAAATAAGTATACCCTCATTCCCCAGATGGAGTCTCCAGAATTTCACCAGGATTCCTATGGATAGCGGGGACTGAACCCTTTACAAATATAGGTTCCGGTTCCAGTTCCGCTTCTTGAAAATTCAAAATAAGGGTTTCGGTTCCGGTTACAATTTTAATTTTCTAAACATTAAGGTTCCGGTTACAGGGTTTTTTTAGGTTCCATAAGGATTCCGGCAAAAGTAATGACGTCATATTTTATGTTGGTATATAGCTCCAAATATTTCCAAACAAACATAACCTGGATAACTGATAAGTTGATGCATGTTAGGTTAAAGTATTGTTTATAACATGGGTGATAAATATATTTGCTGGGTTCGGTATTTCAACTCTTTTTACTTTGAAAGCTCTATTGCTATAAGTAGGGAAAAAATGAGAGTTCTGGGACCACCCCCCACTCCTGACCTTGACCTTGAACCTATCTCGCTCTAACACATGGTGACCTTGAATCTATCTCTGTCATGTTAACGTGGCAACACCGCATTCTCAAGGTCACCAATATGGCACCACCGCATTCTCAAGGTCAACAATATGGCAACACCGCATTCTCAAGGCCAATGATATGGCAACAATGCATTCAAGACCACTCTTCAAGGTCATCAAACACCATTCAAGGTCAAGCTTTAGATATATATAGCAGGTTGCATGTATGGGAAGAGTAAAGCGTTTGCAGTTGCAGTGTACAGTGCAGTGTTACAATGGAAAGCCTCGCTAAATCAATTGAGAATGCGAAAGCGCAAGCTCTAGAAAAGCAGTTGATGGTTCCAAACGAGCTTCCTAAGGATGCTAAATGGGCACCGCTAGTGAATCAATCAGTGTTTTATTTAAACAAATCAAAAAGTAAAGTTGTATTTGTTGGATTATGTGCTCATTTGGGATTCACTCCTGTAATAAAAGTAGCTGGAGTAAAGAATCAGTGCATGCTGTTTGATGAAACGGAGTGGAACGCGTTAATAACCAATGAAGGAGTCATTAATAAATACTTTAAAGCAGGAGAAGAGGTCGGGGTTCCTTTGAAAATGGGTACAAAAACTATCTCGTTTGAGCGTGTTAACAGAAATTACGATAAAACAAAAATCATAAAGATAACTGATGCAGGAGATGATGAATTGTATTTAGCGTGGGAGTCCTTATATGAGCTGTGGCAGTTAATACCGTTACTAACATATCGATTAAACCTTCTGAAGGGTTTGGAATTTTTCAATTTCTACCATAGCATAATAGATGGTGTTGTAGACATGCCGGGTGACTGCATAGTGAACATCACAAACATATTGGAACCATTAATGAAGATGCAAATCCCGAACGTGTTTGGAATGCTAGAAGTTGTGCATTATCTACCAGAAAAGGTAATAGTGGATGTGGAAGTCAAAAGGTGTATTGCGTAATGGAAGAATGAAGAGCGGAAAGGGTGGGGGCGGGTGAATATAAGAACACATGGTCTAGGTGTAACGTAGTGAAATACAATGGAGACGCGTAACAGTGAAGACGTATCAAGCAAAGCTATTGATAAACTGAATGCTGTGGTGAAACTACGGTGTGAATTAGAAGCGCTAGAGGAGGATGCGGTACACGAAGCTGTTCATGGTACGGGGATATTCAGTCCAGAATATTGTCAAGAGTTAGCACAACGATATAGAAAAGGCGTGCAGTTGTGTCAAGACTTCATTAGAGGTGTGATTTGTGATGAGTGTTTGGTAAAAAAGCTCATTGCGCAACATCTAAGGGACTTTGCATATGACTTAATAGAGGACGGATTAAATGGGTGGTTTAGTGACATTTGATGAAAGTAAAAACAAAATACATTACATGTTAACATGGGAGTATGCACATCGTCAAGCACGCAGAAGTCAATGGGAGATAATAGCAAGGGATAGGGTACGATTTCAGAGACGAATAAGCTACGTAGAAAATGTAATCGCTCCAGTTTTGAGAGAAGAGTATAGAGAGGGTATCTATAATACACGTTTTAAAAGTGGTGGGGGTATAGTTTAAATAGTCACATCAGTCGCTTACCGTCAGTTACAAAAATGGGTTCAATCAAAGTGGGTTGGCAACATTACTGGGTTCTTGAAACAACAGATAAGGGTGAAATTAAATTTTCGCGTTATAAAACGCACAATACCGGGTTGTTAATCGAAAGAGCTAAACTATCGAACACTGTGGTTGTACGTAGTGAAAACGATTATCGACACACTTCGTGTGCAGGTGTAGAAGTCCATTATTTGTTAAAAAATGGTAAACTTATAAATATACAAAATTCCACATGTACAGAACAGGGGTTGCTCATACATCGTCATACTATTAACTTGTTGCCTGATAAATGTGATTTCATTCTTATCAAATGTAAATGTGTTACACCGTATAGTGAATGGATTGCTGCAACTGAACGTGCACGTGACAACCTTGCTGCTGTCGGTTTTCCTTCGGGTTTGGTGTGTTATCTGGATTGGGAATTAAAGGGTAGTAATTGTTATATATTCAATTGTGAATAGTTATATAAGTTTGTAATAGACAATGAATAGTTGTAATCATATGATGTTATCTGGATTGGGTATTAAAGTTTAGTAATTGTTATATTTAATCGTGAATAGTTATATAAGTTTGTAATAGACAATGAATAGTTGTAATCATATGATGTTATCTGGATTGGGTATTAAAGTTTAGTAATTGTTATATTTAATCGTGAATAGTTATATAAGTTGTAATAGACAATGAATAAATAGCTGTAATCTTATTATGTTGTTTTAATAAAACCATTATGAATATTTAAAAACTTTATTCTGAAAAATCCATTACATGAGTTTTATATAAGTAGTATACATTACTTAATGCACAATAGCACAGTGAATGATGATGATAAAAGCATGATGGAAGCATAGCCTGTAGAGCTGGTTCCTCTGGTAACTCCACCACCGGTTGTGATACGAAACGTCGAATGTAGTTGCTCTTTTCAGATCCCTTCACGTAAATGGTATCCGTCTGCTGAGTTAAGCGTTGCAGAATTACAGGGAGCATAAAGGGAGGTGTGAATCCTTCATTCCAATCCAGACAATGATGATTATGCATTAACCAAGTAGCTTGTTGACGAAACGTGGGTGGTAAGTTGCGAAAGGCGAATGGAGGTTTGAAAACGTAGTGAGACACACGATGTCCATCAAACACGGCTAATTCCTTGGGTGCAAAGTCTTTTTCTGAAGTCTTGAAACCTTGCACATCGATAACTAGCATGATCGAAGCGTGCGACTATACTAATAAAGGTAACAGGTCCTTGGACGTATATAACGATTTCCTTTACAGTTGACGTACTTGCTTTGTCAATGCATTATACGTAAATACACGATCGTGCAAAATGAGACAGTAAGCAGTAGTGTTCGCTGGAATGCTTTTGTGAGTTTCGAAAGTAACTCGAAGAACGACAGCTTTCCCTAGCAAGGAATCTTTCTGTCGCGAACAGTCGACGACGATTAGAGGTGTAAGTGCCTTAAATCTATCAGGAGTCAGTAGAGGTTCGTTGGGTTTATCATAGTAGGATCGTTGAAAGTTAGCATACATTTCGTATAAAGTAGCATATCGATTTTCACCATAATTAATATTTAATTGATCGTAAGGATATCTTTCCGTATTTAAAAATACCGTCACGTTTTGAATATCACAGGCGTCGAATGTGCTCATATCTTTCTGCAACTGACCATCACGATCGGTTTGAAACCCTATGATAACGTAACGGGGAGTTTCCAGAGTGGTCGATGTTTTAATAGACCAACTGTGCTTATCCGTTTGCGGTACAGCGGGATAAATATGTGTTTCCCAGCTTCTAAATGCCACTTGAGTGTCAATATTTTTCCCAATATATTTCGTTAATGATAATTCTTCAGCCAATCCCGGTTGAATATGTGGAACTTTCCAATGTATTTTTTGCAAGTTAACCTTAAGCTTTTCATTAGCGTCGGTGGATATTAGGGCATCGACATCGGAATTGCTTCTAATTAATACCAATTCTTGACGAATATTCATAATAATCTTTCCATAGTCTTCAAAAATCCCCAACAGTGTTGATAAAGGTATGCAGGCGCAAAAATTACCTTTACTATCTAGCAAGGTGCTGGTACCATCCGGAAACCAACCAGCGTTTTGTAACTTAACGCTTTCATTCGAATTGTGGGAAAGGTAAGCTTTCATGGTGGTTGTTAGACCAACTTTTGTTACCGAATCCACCACAACTCCATTCATTTCGTACCGAATCTCACTAAAAAGATATGCAATACCATTGTTTATAAATTTACCACTCGCTGATGGTTTACCATCTTCTTTCAGTACAGTACCTTCTACATATAGATAACTACGCGAAGGCAAAGTGGACATATCCTCTTGAATAGGTATTCGAATTTCATCATTATTCTCAAAACGAGTGGTATAAGGTTGGTGAGTGTGAAATTCAGCTCCAACAATCGAGTTATCGACGAGCACTTTTTCGTTTACATTTAGCACATTCATTTTGGGATAATAAAACCTAAGGTTTGCAAGAATAAGCGGTTACCCCTTGTCAATTGAGTAGCGACCGATGCCTGACTAACCATTTTCCGCTTCCAACACGATCTTTTATAGCCAGAGCGATCAGTGCAACATCGAGGAGTGTTATATTTGAACACCATCATCCACGCTCTTCAAATGAAGTCCTATCGTCACGGTTTCCCCTTGGAAATTAACCAAATCCCCGTCTTGATCCAATATTTTAAGGGTAATGTTTGAAATAGTATTGACATTAATTGGTAAATAGGGTGCAGTCTCAGGTGCTTCTATTATTTTGAATCCAGGAGGAACACTGGGGAAGAACTGATGTATCACATGGGCAGGTGTACCATTAATATAATTTCCTGTTATTATATTACATTCTATCATTAGCGAGTTAACCTTGATAATTTTAACTGGAAAATCAGATATGTGACGTTCCTTAGCTTTTAAGATTCTATTCTTAAACCCTAACAATGTTCCGATAGAGTGTTCAACTGTAAAGTCAATGTCGTGATCGGCTTTTATAATCGATCTTAGGGTATTATGATTCGGATCGATGTTAACAGACTCACCGTTTACTTGAGAATTAATGTATTGAGCTATATCAGCAAGCTCATATGATCCAGTAGGTATCTTTATTATTCTTTCTCCCATTTTAAACACGTTGTTTTTATCCGTTACGTTCGGAACAGTATTGAACGTTTCGAAATTTGTCAAACGCATAACCCATTGTTTTGTAGGATCCAAATATATGGGAGGGTTAAAAGGAGAAGTTAAAACAGACGTTGTAGCGGAGAAGATGAATGTTTGAGACATCTCAACATTCCCAGTAAGACTGAGGAAATGTTAAGGAGTGTTTTCATATAAAAAGTTCAGCGCTAAATGTCCACAATTGTACGAATTTAGCTTCTGAAAAGCATCATAGTTGTAACTAATAACGTTTAAGCTACCATCACTTTTAAAGTAATGAACGAGTTCTAGTGGGGGTTTTAACTGTCCAATACTATCAAAGTATAATATATGTCGACCACGTTTAACATACGATGTCCAATGCGTACCTTCCCCATCTGTATCATCCAAATTCACAATTCCACATTCGTTTTTACGGATACGTTTCGGTAACCCGTTTCGCATAAAAATACCTCTGAAGTATGGAATTTTTAACTCGTTTACGTACTTTGACAGATCGATATTGGTCAGTGGTCGGTGTGGTAGCTTTAAGGGTAGTTTTTTGGAGGTCGTAAATACAATCCTAATCCTTTTTTGTACGGTTTCAAATATAATCCTTTTCCTACAGGCGCTTGCTCCATCGCTATATTGTGTCGTTTCGTTTCTTCGAGCGCTGATTTCGCTGCTTTTGCTTCATTCACTGCTTTGGCAACCGCAGCTGCTCCAGTTCCTAACGAGCCTATAGCTCCGAGAGCGGCAAATAAAGGAATCAGCGGTAGGAAACCACCTTGCTTGGGAATAGGTATAATCCGACCTTTGGGAGCAATGATACGTTTACGTTTCAAGGCCGCTAGGGCAAGACGAGCAGATCGTTTTAAAGATAACTTTTTTACTTTACCACCAATACGTTTTCTAGCTAATTTGATGGCGTTGTTGAACGTTAAAGTACCCCTTCTTTTCACCTTAGATCGCCGTCGAACACCCATACCCAATTTTCTTTTTCCAGACATAATGCCGGCCACAGTAAGTGCAGCCGCTCTCTCTCCAAAACGAGCGTCCTTAGAACGAAACCTAGTCCACGCCTTATGTCCTAATATACTATCGGCTTTATGACGTTCACCAAGATCGTTAGTTTTTGAATAGACTATGTCGTGCTCTTTACAAGCTTCATCCAACGGGTTTATTCCTTTGTCTCCACGAGCAAGCCTTTGATGTAAACGGGTGCCAGGTCCGCAGTAGTTATACCCTGGTAAATGTAATTCTAACGGTAACTTATTAATGAGAGTGTTGATCACTCCCTTCCCCTTACGAGTTGATTGACGATTATCCGCTTTTCGCAGAGTACGTTTCATAACACATTACTCCTCCTATCACAGGTGAAGAGTGACTGTAAGTGACCCGTCTACATATATTTATATATATCACACACGTGTGCTCTTCCCTCACAACGTGTCCTACATGGAGCAGCTAAAGTTGGTGCATCAGAGACACAGATTACCGGTTGTAAATCGGGATAATTGTTCACCGACGCCACAAGTGTTTAAACATAGCGTATTGTTGGGTGCAGGATGCAAACGCGGTATAATAGTAGGCAGTTCCGGATGTGGTAAAACCAACCTAATGATAAGTTTACTAGAACATCCAAACGGTTTACGCTTCGAAAACGTATATGTTTATAGTAAATCTCTTTATCAACCGAAATACGCATATCTGCGCGACCTGTTTCGATCATTACCCATCGGTTATTTCGAATACGATTCTTCTGAAACTATATTACCGCCTAAGGATGCAAACCAAAACTCGGTTATTATCTTCGACGATGTAGTTTGCGATAGTCAAAGCACCATACGTGATTACTTCTGCTTCGGGAGACATAAGCACATCGACTGTTTTTATTTATGTCAGACATATTCTGCGATACCTAAACAACTCGTAAGAGATAATTCAAATCTCATTGTCGTGTTTAAGCAGGATAATACTAACTTAAAACACATATTTAACGATCATGTTAGCGGGGATATGACTCTCGAAGCGTTTAAACACTTGTGTTTACACTGTTGGAAGGAGAAATATGGCTTTTTAGTAATCGACAAAGATTATCCACTTAATGGAGGACGTTATCGAAAAGGTTTCGACTGTTACTTCACCATAAATACCGAAGACACGAACTAAACGTTTTAGTAAACATGGATAAGCGTGTAGCAGAAGACTTGGTTAAAGCACGACGTCATGTTAAACAGAAATACAAAAGTCTCAAGTCTGAAATTGCACGGTCAGAAGTGGAACTACAACGCCGCTATCAACCTATCACTCAACCATTGCGTGAGTTTATAACCGGAGTTAAAACGGAATTATTAACTCCGAAAGAAGAACCCTTAAAAACGGAAGTGTCTTCTCCCATACCTACCTCGACCCCAAAAAAATTTTATAAACGACTTCCACCCGCAAGACGAATACCTCACGAACCATCACCTATCACCCAAAGAATGCGCACTACTAGCGTTCCCTCACCTGATATCTCAGTTTTTGAAACAGAAGTCCTGGAAGAATCTGGGGTCCCAACATTGGATCAATTGAAAGAACAACTTGCTGCTGTTGGATTCAGTCCGGAATTCCAAACTTACATAGATGAGACCTTTTCTGGTAGAGCTAAAATGTATATGGAAAACATGTTCAAGGATACTAAGAACGAGTTCGATCATCATTATGGCGTACGATTCCATCCGGAATCTCACCAGTACCTAATCGGAGACGCCGTACTCACTTTTGACGAGAACGACTTTATTATTAAAAAACCCTCAGGCACAATTTTTAAATATACAGGCACTCCTGGTTTTTACGAATTAGTATTTAAAAAAGCACCTATTGGATACACCCAATCAGACTTGCAGAAGTATAAGGACCTTCTTACACGTACCAATGCTACCAGAAGAGGTTACATTGAGGGTGCACAGCTACACGGAACCGGAAAGAAATATTCAAGTATAATTAGACCCCTTCTAACTACTCCTGGAGCAAGATTTCGAAGCGAGTCTACACCTACTACACCGGTCACGCGATCGAAAACTCGCACATTACCAAAACGTGGCGGTGGTGATATGCGCGTTCTCAACTATAATGATAAACAGGTGGAATTTATACCTTGGAAAGATCCTAATAAACTAGTGGACAGATTGAGACTCCTTTTAAGTTCAAAGTCGGCTGGCCACACCGGTCACACTAATGAAATCATATATATTATCGATGAATTGAGAGCTGCTAAAATTATCGAATAAATCATCACACGCGTATCGATCCGTTTCATAATATTGCTAACGTTAGTGCAATCATGACGCTCAATAAATTCGGGAAACATCTTCACAAAACCCCTCGACACTCGTTCGAAAGTGTACCTATTAGACGATATACCAAATGTAAGGTACACAACAATGATGCTATATCCGTCTACAGCCGTCTCATTTTACTTCGAAGCTGTTATTAGTCAGCCATATCATCATATATCGTCAGTACCTCACGACGATGACTCTGGATAAGTTCGGTAAACATCTTCATAAAACTCCTGTCCGAGTTAAACTCGACGCTCGTGCAAAAGTATTCTTTTTAGAAGACGTGTCTAATTTACACTACGAGACAATGTTGTATATGATGGGAATATACAACCATGCAAACGGTTATGCACTTTTGAACTCCACCAACTTCGAGTATGTCGTTCCTCTAACAAAAGGTATCATTAAACAAATCAAATACTATCCCACAGATGCGCAAATCTTTTTAAACGATACGTTATACGATGCCGAATCACTCATCGGAGTGTCATTGAAGCAAGGGGATAAGTTTAAAGTGAAGAAGCCTGGATCAAAGGACATATTTATTTTTGAAGCTGTTATTAGTGTTCCAGCATTTTCTAAATGAGTATAAAACGTCAAATAATTGAAGAATTGCATAAACCTGCTCGTAAACGATTTCAAAGAAGACGCGTAATCGTAAAAGACCTGAACGATTTGTACATGGCCGATCTTGTGGAAATGATTCCTTATGCTAAAATAAATAAAGGTTTTCGATATATTTTAGTATTGTTGAATATGTTTAGCAAGCGTGTTTGGGCGTGTCCACTTAAACGAAAAACCGGTGAAGACGTCACGAAAGCAATGAAAAAATTATTAACATCAACAGGAGGTACTCCCGACAATTTACAAACGGATATGGGGAAGGAATTTTACAACCAGCATTTTCGTAAGCTAATGCAAACGTTCAACATCAACCATTACAGCACCTTTTCTAGTATGAAAGCAAGTCCGGTAGAACGTGTAAACCGAACTCTTAAAAACAAGATGTGGAAGGAATTTTCCATGCAAGGGTCATATAAGTGGTTGCAGTTATTACCAAAGGTTGTTAACCAATACAACGATACAGTACACCGCACCACCGGCTACAAACCCATCGAAGTGAACCACAGCAACGCCAAGATTCTTTTACAAACAGTTTACGATTTCCAGAAAACCATCGACCTGCGAAGTGCTAAATTCACAGTCGGTGATCACGTACGAATCAGCAAGCATCGGGAAGCGTTTGCGAAAGGTTATACTCCCACATGGAGTACCGAAATCTTTCAAATTAAAAAGGTTAATCGAACCAATCCCATAACGTATATCTTGGAAGACATGAACGGGGAAGAGATACGTGGAGGCTTCTACACGGAGGAATTACAGATGGTTAAACATCCTGAAGTATTTTTAGTAGAGAAGGTGTTAAAAAAAAAGGGAGATCAAGTTTTAGTGAAGTGGTTGGGCTTTGATAATACCCACAACTCGTATATAGCAGCACGTGATATAGTGCATTAAGTAGTATAGTGCATGCAGTGTGTTGCAATGTTAATATATAACTATCATTTTATGTAAGCAGTAAACAATAATAAATCACTTTTTGATATCAATAGTGTGTTTTATTTCTTCTACCTTTACAGAAACACAGAGTATGATGTATATAATTTATTCACATTAATCAATATCATAATAAATACATCAAATATATACGGTTATAAACTACAAAGCATAAATACTATTTACAATAATTCATAACAAAGAAAAGGCTGTTGTCAACGTAGCCGGGGGCCTCTGCGATAATACTAATCAGTACCGTCGGTTCTACCAACAAACGAGTTCCAAAATTACATTTCGGCTTGCAGTAATTCTAACAGACGATCCAAATTCTGATAACTATCACGCCCCGGATGAATATCGCGGTGTCCCCATGCTAAAGTGTTGTGCGACCCGGGAATAATGTAACGTTTGTTATCGGCTGGTGATAACGCTACTTTATTCCGAAGTTCTGTGTACATAGCATGTAAACGTGATTTGAATATAAACATTTTTCGGAAGAGCACAACACCATCTTCCACAACCTGACGGTAGTCCTCAACGGTGAGATCGCGCTTAATTACCGCCCTTTTTACCCCTTTCGCCTTTTTAATCGCCATTTCACCGTCGCGGTCAAGCACGTTTACACAATACGTTTTAGCACCTGCACCGTAGAAACTGCAGAGGGGCACTCCACAATATTCATCTTTCATTTTACCAACCACCGAGGCCGTGCGCGGTATACCGTGAATGTTGTCAGGTGGGAATTTTGAGGTGTCAAATTTATCTAAGTGTTGCTTCATATCAGCATAAAAATTTTCAGTACTAATTTCTATAATGAAAGAGTCAGTATCTGTGTACAGCAAGCGCACGTTATCACCATATAAAGGTTTGAGAAAATCATAAAAAAATTCATACATTATCGTTTTAGAAAGATCCAAAATAGTAAAACCCACGTACACCGGTTTATTGTATGTAACCGACACTTTTTGTAACTCTATAGCGACCAAATTTTCCGAGAAGACAGCAACGCTTTTGAATTGAGGCTTTGCTACTAACGTCTCAGCCCCATGCTTTTTACCATGACGTTCCCAATGACTAACCAAACGAACGTCCACCCTTTTATCGACATTTTCCATTGTCTTGCCAAATAAACTGTTAACCATTAATTTAAAGAAGTCCCTGTCCGCTTCGTTAGTTGCCTGATTACGTAACGTGGTATTCAAATCAATATAGGAACGCAACCAGGGTGCCTGATGAAATTTTAACACGCGATGAATTTTGGTTAATTCTAAACCATGCTTAAGACACTGTTGTAAATTTCTATAGTGGATAACGTAACGCGTTTTATCGAACAAGTTTGGAATTAATTTTGGGTGACGCGCGTTTTCCGTAGGCGGCACCAGAGGTTCGGGGCAGAAAGGAAAGTCATTATGTAAATCGTGCAACCGCGTTGGGTAGTGTAGATCTACTTCCAGCACGTAACCCATATCGGCGTCTTCCGCCACGGAATTTAGATCGAACTGTTCAATTTCGTACGGACTAAGCCATTCAAAGTCGCGCTGCGGCAGATACTGTCGCATACTGTAACCGTAGAGATTGGTAGCATCGAGATACATAATAAAAGAATGGGGCTTGGACGCGTCATAATTTGGAAGAAACGTATTATTCGCGAAACACTTCCTGCCAACACAGGTACTGACACCTCCCCGAATACCTTTCTTAAAGAAATGGAGCATGTCCAGATCCGTGAGCAGCTCCAGTTCTACAGACGTGCGTTTCAACATAGCATCCCAACTTAAACCCGGTGCAGTAAAATACTGCGCCGGATCTAACTTGTAATTTTCAAGACATACACGTCTAAAGTTTTCAAAGACATCAGTCAAAAGTAAGACATCGGTTTTCAAATAGAGATCCGAATAGTCGCCCAAAGTCGTGCAACCAAACGTATTCCACACCTCCACAGCGCGAGCATACCGCGATCGAGAGACGTGTTCCCCTGTCAAACGATCGAAAAAGTCCTCATACGTCGGCAACGTGTCCTGTGCGAGTTTGGAGAAGCTGTCGACGTACGAATAGGGAAACACACCTTTCTGTCGCAGTAAGTCGAAGCTAACCCCATCTCCAAAATACTTTTTGATAGTCAAACACTGGTCGGTAGTTAGATTTTGCGATAACTTATCCAAACTAGAATTTAAAAATTGTAAACTGTCCAGAAAGCGCATTTTAAGACATACCTGTATTCGTTGGGACCCGTCCCTAATTTCATCTACCAAAAGCTGTTTCGAAAACGAAACGTATTTCTCTTTATTGAGCGCAATCACTTCGATTGCTTCTTTTTCTAATGCCAATTGCTTTATGAATAGATGTGAATCATATCCCGTCAAATTATGGAAAAATATCGGTATGAAGTCGGGAATTTGATACATTAAATTGCACCCGGAGTGAGCCGCCCCGCGGTACTCGCCGCTGAGGTGACAGTGATCTTTCACCTTAACGTCGTTTTCACCAAAGGGTTTGTCACAAATATGACACACGGTTGCATTATCATAGTTGAAAGTTTGTCGACACGATAAAAGTCGCATGTCTTGAACATGTCTTAAATGATCCTTATACAACCTTCTAACATCTCCTTCTAAGCGCAGCATAAACTCACTTGCTGCATTCGGACCACGGTACAATTCAAATTTAGATAACGCGTCATCGTAGGAACACTTAATGTAATACGCAAACGAATGTGGTTCGTGTTCGTACGATGTCATGGTAAATTTTCCACTAGGATCCGGCTCAACCGTGTCCAAAGGTTTCAAAACACTTTCAAAATCCGCGTAAACGACAAAAGGTACTGTAAGTTGCTTTTGAAAATTTTCAAACTTCAATAGATTACCCGGCCGGTCGTGCCCCCATTTATTGCATACGGGTTCGATAGTTGGTAACTTGGTGTAAACATGATTGCAATCAAAACGGGTATGTTGTTTTAATCTACTTTCACTTGGAAAATACTGCAAGCAGCCGTCACAAAAGTGTTTTTCTCCATTGTGAGCCGACAACTGTGACGATACCAAACGCGAAAAGTTTTTTATCCAACAGTAATGACTATTACCCTCCATATCAGAAATTAATAATAAATTTACATGTACTTCTTTCTTTTGCTTAGAGTAATGCAGAGGCCCTACAACTTCTTGTTTCATTTCTCCGTCTTTAAATACAGCTTCCAAACCATACACGTTAATAGATAAGCGTGGATTACGCGCTTCAAATTTCGAAATAGCATCCAGTTTGACAGGAAAGGTGATACCTTCAAAATCAAACAGTTGTGCAAAATTTGGATACGACGTCGTCCTGTTGGCACGTCCCCTCGGCGGATACAAAGCGGACGCCAAGGCCCAACCAAAACAGCACTGATCGTTATTTTGCACGTTGATTACAGCCTTTTTATGTTGTATCGACGGCGGAAGTGGAACATAGGAGGAAGCACGGAGCGGGTTGTATTTATTGACGTTGACTTCTATAAATAACAGCTGCTCCAGTACCCAACCTGCAAGGACCCTACAATTAGCAATCGAATCGTAACCCGTAACTATTCATTACCTGAGTTCCGATCATTAAAGTCCGACATCTTCGTATCCAGCACCTCAACGAAATCATCATACAAATCGGTCAGATTCGAAGTCCCGGTCACAATCTCATTTTGCGTATTAAACGATTTAATTTCGTGCAAATTTTGACTTTCCAAAAAGTACATTCCGAATACTTCTAGATTGACTTTCACACTACGAAAGCGCTGAACGTTTCTTTCTAATAGTCTTAACACATTTTCGCGGGTCTCATCAGTAAATTCTCTGAGATTTATGTGATGATTTCTCACCGAGACTCGATAACTGGCTATACGCGACTTGAAAGCCGTCTCCAGGACCACCACTTCCTCCGACTGCACTGACGCGGTATTACGACGATTGTGGCGGTTGCTTCGTAGATGTCCAGCGTAGCCACGTCGTGGAACATCCAGCTCGCACACATCGCAATACACCGTCGCGGAGGTATTTCCTGAAACAATTGCACAGATCACTAACACTAAAGCCGTTAACAATGTGTACACGTACCTTGCGGGGAGGTTTTTTTCGCTTTCTTAGATGCAGGTCCTTCACCGGTATAACCTACAGCATCCGAAGCTCCCCCAGCTGTAATCAACAAAATACTCGTATCACATCATACAACTTCACAGGAATGGTTACTTACCGCTCGTGGATGGGTAGTCCAGCGGTCCACGGCAGCTTTCTCTTCGGTGACGGGCTAAGGCATCCCGTCGGGTGAAGGACGCGCCACAGCTACACACATGCATATTCTTTGTAATCAGTAAACGGGAACGCACTGGCAAACGATAAAGCTTTTACATCAACTTTTACCACTAACGTTCGCGATACTGATTTCCAGTCGGGACGACGAGGACGTGTTATGCAAACCCGACCGGGATAGGAAAAGGACTGGGTTATTGTTAGTGGGAGGTCACAGTTATACCAACCGTTAACGTCGTTGATGACGCAAAGCTGACAAGTTTTCCGCTTCGGTTAAAAGTGCGAGGCGTTCGCTCTCACAGGACCCCAACTCCTCCATCACTTGTCGTAGCTGCTGCGTCTTGATACTCTTGATTTTGATCTCATATCTTTCCACAGCAGCTAAGAGCTCCGCTTTGCGTTGGAGGAGAGCGATGCGTTCACTCTCACACCCTCGCAAACCGGACGCCACTTCTCTTAACCGTCGTGTAATCCTTGTCTGCTGTGCGTCATCAACGACAGCAAGCGGTAAAGACTGCTTCTCGCATGGTACACCATCTATGAAGACCATCGCCGAAGTTGTGAAGTCTCTGATGCTGCCGGACAACTGTATGGACGCTGTGTCATCAGAAACCTCCATAAGTGTCGCTGTGTCTATGTCCAAATGGTCATGCACCCCGTCATCACAGGGGGTACCCGGAATGATTAACTCCTCATCGTCATCGTCAGGATCGCTTGCAATTGATGTGGAACAGTCCGACTCCGTTTCATCAACAATTACATTTGCACTTGCAGCAATCTCCATGGGCAGGTTCACTTCATCATCGGTTGCAGATGGTGATGCATCCCCCAAAAGGGACCCCCGAATTGAGATATCATACTCGCTGCCCGGTGGGCTATTCAACAATTGGGAGTCCCACTCACCCGAACATGGTGATGCCGCAGGTGCTTCCTGGACCGTCACGATGGGGATTCCTCTCATGTGCAAACTTCCAACAGCGTAAAACACATTTGTCGAAGTCAACAGCTCTCGCAGTAAAGGTTGTGAACGCCCGGAAAGCATGTCGTACTTCGGCTTCTCCACATTAACGGCTGCCGCCTTTACTACCACATTTTGTAGTACTATGATCTTCTTTGCGGCAGCAACTGGAGATGGTGTACGCTCGATAGTTGGCACAAGTACCGGGCACGCAGCAACTGGAGAAGGTGTACGCGGAACATGTACCGAGCACGCTGCAACTGGAGATGGTGCACGCTCGATAGTTGGTACAAGTACCGGGCACGCAGCAACTGGAGATGGTGTACGCGGCACATGTACCGGGCACGCTTTCTTCATCGATAATTTTGACCAGAAGGACAATGTCACACAACGACACTTATTCACTTCACCAACACTGGTAACACTACTAGATGATGTATCCATGATGAACGAAGACAGACTGACGCTCCGCTTCGTCGCCCTCCGGTTTTGTCGAACCACCCCCCACTCCCTAACCTTGAACCCCACTTTCACCCCCACTCCTTCACCTTGAACCCCTCCATCACCCCCACCACTTTACCGTGCATTCGCGCAAATACTTACATTTCCTCACGGTCAGTGGTGTATAGACAGAAACCTTGCATTTCCTCACGGTCATTGGTGTATAGGTCGGTGTCTAGACAGAAACCTTACATTTTCTCAAGGGCATTGGTGTATAGGTACCTCAAGGTGTTCCACTTCCCACTCCCTCCGTGGGTGTTGTAACTTCGATATAATAGGGAGTGTTTTCCACACCAGGTAACACATCACAATGTCCGTCATCGCACCTCGCATACCACATTCCGTTGAAGGAGATACCGCGCCAGATGCGCAGAAATGGGATCGCTGGCTCAGCCTACGGGCTCAATCGTTACGCTGCATCGCTGCCTCCTTGGGTCCACATGTATCCATCGCCCGCCACCATCGAGAGCTGATGAATCCACAATCATCCATAGGTATAGGAATTGAACGCCTAGTGTTCGAACTATGGGTGATGTGGAAATGGTATTGGTATACAACCGCTAACTCCGAAAGACATTATGATGAAGACCGTTTCGGTGACCTGGAGGACCTTGATTGTGCAAACCGAACCCTACGGTTTCAACAGGTGGCTACGGTATTGCAGGGGTGCTTTACAGTGGCAGATGTCCCGTACTGTCTGTGGTGGTCATACTACACGTGGAAAGAGAAGCGTCTATGCAAGGGCTGCATACGCAGTGTGTGTAGTAAGGCCACCCTACCACAGCAATACCACACAACGGTGTCGAGATCGATTTCCCACGTACCATCCCATTGGTGTGATGGCTGCATGAAACGGATGCTGTACAACACCTTCGACCCAATTGCGTGTTGCGAACGGTTGCATATCCTCGGTCCGGTATCCCAGTTTGGAGGCAACGATGCGGATGAGTGTACCTGCGATGATAATTGTCACGGCAGCCTTTACTTTCAAATATTGAATGCACGGTTGGCGATGGAGATGGATCAGCAGTGATGTGTAATTGTAGACATTATAGACATTATAGTTAGTAATTTTGTTAATATTATTTAGTACTTTTGTTAATATTATTTAGTTAGGACCAACACATTTTAAATAAAAAATAGCATGAAATAATTCTTTTTCCTTTACAATTGATGATTTGATTGTATACAATAAAAGAAATTGTAGATATTATAACCGTAAACAAAAAGTCACTAAAACCGTCTGACCCATTACTCACTATGTTGTTTTAATTCAACAGTTTGTAGCAACCAGACAATACTCTCTGAAAAATATCCAAAATTAAAAAAAAAAAAAAAAAAAAAAAAAAAAAAAAAAAAAAAAAAAAAAAAATTCCAAAAAAACCAAAATCCAAAAGTTTGTTGTAACCCGGAAATACTCTATGACCATTCAATTGTGGTCAACAGCATACCCGTGACGACCTTCATTTATCTCTACTTAGCAAATCGAGCAATCGAATTCTTGCCCTTCGTTAACCTTGAGAGCTAGAGCGCTGATTTTTCAATTTTCGTTCCCCCCCCGGCCCCAACCCCCCCCCCTCAACCCACCACCCATCCCTCCCCATGCCTCCTCCCCCCCCCAGTTGTTTACCTCACCTTTACCTTGACACCCCTTAAAATTCATTTAAGGGGGTTACTATAGTATCAGCTTTGTTTTCTTTGTAGTATCATCTAGTTTTCAACTAACCTAACCTAACCTACCTTAACTTTTTTTAGTTTTTTTTGATTTTTTTTTTTTTTTTTTTTTTTTTTTTGATTTTTTTTTTTTTTGATTTTTTTTTGATTTTTTTTGATTTTTTTTGGGGATTTTTTTGGGGGATTTTTTGGGGATTGTTTACACTCGCGCTGCACCTGCAAAACACGGGGTAAATTAAAACGTAATTTTATTACAATATACTAATTCTAACTCACTTATGTGCATGCCTCACACTTTTGGTGAGTGGCGGCGTACCTCACCGCGTCATAGTCCCGAGGGACGGTTATGTAGGTCTCCCTACATACGCAACACAGCACCAGCGTGCTAAACCGCCCCCGTACTAGTACGGGTCGCGACATCGCCACTAAAACGTTCTCCGGCTATAAACATTAAAATAAAAATATATGTCTCATATCTATGTGTTTTATTCAAAAGTAATTTTGTTAAATTGTTTAGTTAGTTACCAGCACTTGCATCGTTTCCTCCTTTTATTTAAAAGTAATTTTGTTAAAAGTATTTTTGTTAAAAGTAATTTTGTTAAATTATTTAGTTACTTACCAGCACTTCCATGGTTTCCTCCTGGTCTTCCACCTCGTCCAGGTCTTCCACCTCGTCCTCCATCTCCTCAGTCTCCTCCAGGTCCTCTACCTGCGCAACGTCGTTCACAACGAGGATCTCCGTATCCTCGCTCCACAGACTTGATCCCCGAGACGCTGGTCGGTCGACCTCCGGCGACGAACTCTCTACTCCACTTTCTACTCCACTTTCATTGTTCATTTCGTTGTTCATTTCTCTAACTTGTTGTAAATGTAACTGAGTGGTGAAGCTTGGAAGTTATAGATATATCTGTGCCCCCACTTCTTTCTGTGTAAATACAATCTCGTTGACCTTGTTTCATCTGTTCTCAACAAAGACTGCGGAATTTCTTTGTTTGCACATTTCTGACTGTCTGGTGTAGTTCTTACCCTTGAGGTAGTGTTGACCTTTCGTGTACATTTTTTTGTAAACATAACAAGGTCTGCGGAATTTCTTTTGTTCTGCCTGCACATTCGTGCCTGTCTGGCCACTCCTTTATGTGTAAATACAATCTCCTTGACCTTGTTTCGTCTGTTCTCAACAATGTCTGTGGAATTTCTTTGTTTGCACATTCCTGACTGTCTGGCCACTCCTTTCTGTGTAAATACAATCTCCTTGACCTTGTTTCACCTGTTCTCAACGATGTCTGTGGAATTTCTTTGTTTGCACATTCCTGACTGTCTGGTGTCGTTCTTACCTTGAGGTTGTGTTGATCTTTCCTCTGGATATTTTCATAGTTAAGTAAGAATCTAATTGAAATTAATATGGTATGACATTTTTAAATCTTAGTTTCACTTTTGATTTAATCGTTAAACTAATCTCTAGAAGAGACGGAGATCGGTCTTAAATGAAACGATATAATGAGATAAATACGTGGTTTATTTAACTAAATACATATGCAATTTACCCGCTTGTATTTGTTTACAGAGTACATTTATCTTTTACAATTTACAATCTTGTATTTGTTTACAGAGTACAATTATTTCAATAATACATTAGTTAAGCCTCGGCATACTTTTCACTAAATAATGCGCTGGCTGTTTCTGTGACTTTACAAAACAACACAACACTTTAACTCTCCGCTATTAAGATGGTGAAACGACGCCAATGTTCTGTTCGAAACTTATCCGGCTTATACTAGTCTATAAACAGCACTTTAACTCTCCGCTATTAGTATGGTGAAACGACACAAATGTTCCGTTCGCAACTTATCGGTATTATACTCCTCTATACGTCTCATGATGGGAATTTTTATATTTGTATCGTACCATTCGTCTAACGGTTCTTCCAATTGTTTCGGCGCTGTCCCACTTTTTCCGTCAAACCATATCCTTTCCCCATTTAAGTCCATGGAATATGCAAACGTCACTAGCGCAAACACCAGATAACCAGCTTCAAGAACACTCTTCTCTTTGACGCGTTTAATGAATGCCTCTTTGTGGTGGTCTAAAGTTTTCTCGACGTTCCCACCATATAATTCTTCGTCTCGCATTTCATCCTCGTCGTCCTCGAAATCGAATGTTACTAAAACGGTTGCCTCTACCACGTTCATGATGCTGTACTGCTGAATTGTTCTTGTGTAGATGCTGTACTACTGAAGTGTTCTTGCGTATGCGTTTATATACACTGAGTTGACGGGTGGGATTCAAGGTCATGGTCTGAGTCGAGGGGTGGGATCCAAGGTCATGGTTTCAGTTGGCGGGTGGGAGCCAAGGTCATAGTCTTTAGTGGTAACGATAACGAGCGATACAATATGTTCCCATGCTTACACCAACTACTGCGATTAACAGGGTGCCCAAGGTCGCCACTGAAGCGTAACACGTTTCGCTGCTGACTTTACATTGTTCTACCGGACTATTCCCGAGGGTTTGCCACTCGCTATCCATGGTATATGTTGGGTACACGAATTTGACCCTGAATCGTACTTCTTGCGTTCTATTGCCGACCTCGTGTTTAAACATTCCCATGTGTTGCAACGTCACCGGTTGCATTCCATACCACACACTCGTATTGAAGTTGTATGAAATAAAAGCTGCTGTTGTGTCTGGAAGTTTTGCAACGTACACTACACCCTCGTACAAGGTTGCTAATAATATTACCGCCTTGATTGGTAACATCTTCCTTAGTGTTATATTCTATGTTGTATCTTCTTTTAACCGCAAACGTCTCTACCGCTTTCAACGTTTATGGGTGCTAACACGTTTGCAAACACGCAATGTGGTGACCATTTCAGGTGTTCTACGATTGGACTATCCGACGGTTCCCATTTGAAAATGTTCACTCGGCAATAAAAACATTCTACTCTATCTTCACGCCCCGTATACACAAATCCGGCCTCAGCTAAAGATTTTGGGGTTTGTATACCCTTCCAATTACGAAATGATAACACTCGTTCTGTCAGGCACGTATTCTGCAAGCTCGCTTCTACACACATTTTGCATTTTCAATACATGCGACCTGCTATATATATCTAAAGCTTGACCTTGAATGGTGTTTGATGACCTTGAAGAGTGGTCTTGAATGCATTGTTGCCATATCATTGGCCTTGAGAATGCGGTGTTGCCATATTGTTGACCTTGAGAATGCGGTGGTGCCATATTGGTGACCTTGAGAATGCGGTGTTGCCACGTTAACATGACAGAGATAGATTCAAGGTCACCATGTGTTAGAGCGAGATAGGTTCAAGGTCAAGGTCAGGAGTGGGGGGTGGTCCCAGAACTCTCATTTTTTCCCTACTGCTATAGTTACAATTATTTACAACAATGGATACCTTAGAAACTGAGCTCTTGCCATTTTAAATATTTTTCGAGATAAAATTTGTTTGGAAATATTCTTGGCTACCAAAATGTGACGTAAATACTTTTTTAGTCAATTCACAGACTATTGGCCAAATTAGTAGTGAAAGTGGATCTAGTATCAACTCTAACTTAGTAAGAAATGATTATGGTAGCGCTGTTGGGAAATGTCTGGAGAATGTTGAACTATTTTTTTTACTTACCAGTAGAACCGAAAAATACCGGTTCCTTCGAAAATTTATAACGGTTCGGGTCCTCATAACATTAACACGGATTTTAGTAAGGGTTCCGATTTCGGTTTCGGTTCTTTAAAAGTAATCGGTTTCGGTTCTAATCCCGGTTCTTTTAGGTCCCTCTTCCAGTCCCTGATAGATAGTAAAATCGCCCCAATTTTACCAAAGAAATTTGTAAGTACAACCGCGTTTAAAAAATGGTAACATCAGCATTAAGCAATTTAACGCTTTTTTATAATTTTGCACACTCTAATGTTATGAATTAGGTACTTAATAATATATATTATGTAATTAGGAGATCAAGCGATACTTTAAATCCAAGAAGATGTATTATAACGCCGAGGCGCCAGCCGACGCGTTATAACATCTTCGAGGATTTAAAGAAGCTTGATCTCCGTATTGCATAAGTTGTTTTATTTTATTTCGTATTTCAATCTTAATTTCTCCCTTTTAAAATTCATCCGAATTTATTGTATAAAGAAGCAAGTTGCCTTGTTTGTGTCGTCATACGAGTAACCATGGAAATAAAAAGCAGCATGTCACGTGTGGCTGTTATGCATGATTTACGTTGCCAACAACAACGGAGATCAAGAACGTCTTGAACTCCGGTGTCATTGACAACGGAGATAAAGATATACCTTATTTTACTAATTGTGGTATATAAACAATTGTTTGAAATACGAAATGAAATAAAGGTTATGTAAACGTCAGAAACTTTTGAAACAACTGTCAAATATATCAAAAAATATTATGACATTAGCAATCTTGATTTAGCAACACAATATACCCAATTACAACAGCAAAAATTGGCGTTTCCGTTTTTTTTGTCTTTAAAGCTGATTACTTCTAGTATATTGAATGTGAAATAAATTCATATATACTTTTTAACATTAAATTGTAATAACGTTTCTTGAAATATCTTCTCTTTGCTTGGTTCTTTTATTTTTTTAGAAACTGGATAGATTTCATATTGTATAATTTGTATAACCTCTCGTCCAAGTGTGGAATGTGATATAACTTAAAATGATTCCTAAGTCACACAGTATGTATAATTTCAGTTCCAGCAGAACCTATGAAACAGATCCCAGCAAACATTGGTGAATTTAAAATGGTAATTTAGATTTCTTTTAAAGTTGATTTAATTTTAATTTAGTTTAAAATCAATTTAGTCATAATATAACCCTCGACATCTCAGTTGCTGTGAAATTTAAAACGTGTGTTTTATTATTGTTTTATAATATTAGACGTATATTAAATTAATGTAATTTATTTGACGTTCAAAAAACTATTGTTTTTGAGTAATAAAACACATACGTTTTAAATTACACAGCAACTGAGATGTCGAGGGTTTTAATCACCTGTTATATAATAAATTTTAAAAAAGATGATGTTAATTTAATGTAAAGCCTTATTTACGTTAAATTGGTCAAAAATATTGTACATTTAAAGTAAATTCAATTAAAAAAAGGTTAATTTAAGAAAATGACTCATATCAATTTAAGATAAATCCCTATTTACTTTAAATTTATAATTCATATAAATATTATATAGCTTTAATGTAAAATTTTAATTGCAATGTTCAGGCTTATGTTTAGTTTTGCACATTTGACAGCTCTAGATTTCGATTAATGTGATTTTTTTCTAAGTATAGGAAATAAATATTTAATTTAAATATCAAAACTGAAAGAAAATTAAAGTGGCAATAGTTACCGTAATATAAAAAAAATATATAATTTCTAGAAATGTACGGCGAGTACGGTAATAACTAATAGTTAAATCAAAAACAAATGAAGTAAGTGTACAAAAGGTAATAGAGGTTATAGAAAAACAAGGTGAAACAAGCAAGTCCGTTGGTTTTTTTTATTTTGATAATTAAATTAAGCAATAATTTTCATGTGTAATGAGAAAAGTAATGTGGTGGCTCACACTATACTGGGTGATTTTTTAAATTTCTGATCTAGTAAGTCGTGATTTTTACGCCGTATCGAAGGTCACCGAAACGTAGGGCGTAGCGTTGATCACACTGCTATTCCAAATGTCATTTATGTGACAAATTGACTACTTAGTTATTACTGGAGTAGGTTATGTTTATGTCAACATTTTTGAAATCTGACAGTTGTGACAAATCGAACGATTCAAACTACGCCCTACGTTTTCCGCATCTTTTGTTTTAAAATTATGTCATGGCTTTCTAGATCAGAAATTTAAAAAATCACCCGGTATATCTAGGAAATGAATGATCTATGTTGATTAAGACTTTAAGGTTTGTTTTGATGAGTACCATAAGTGGGTAGTCTCCAACACTTATCTTTGTCATCCCGTATAATATAGAGTGGGCAGTATAATACAGCAGGGTTATAGTAACAAATTGCTCATGTAAGAATCTTTTGTTAGATTAATCAGGTGTGTATATTGCAAAAATTTGAAACTATTTTATAAGACCTTGTTATAGTTATTTATTTCTGTATAAATTCATGTTGTTTATTTTCTTAATTCTATATCTGATATACCTATAGTGTGCATGTTTTTACGGAAATACGTAATCTTTTTTTATAGTTTAATATTTTTAAATATACTTCGGACCAACCACTTATTACTAGGAATGGATATTGGTAAGGTACGTAATACTATATATATATTGACTGTATTGAAATTTACTTATTTCATTTATTTTAGCATAGTTTGTCCTTGTGTGTTCTTAGTTAAATTTGTTTATTTAATCATTTGTTCAAATTGTTTATATTTTGGCATGCATGTAGATCTATAATATGTAGATAATGTGTAATATCTATAACATATATGCAGTATCTATAATAAATCTTTTCTTATAATTCAATTTGATATTTTATTTTAATATAAGACGAATGTAAAAACATATTGTAAGACAAACATCATTAAAATAATAAAGAGGATATATTTTAAATATTTGACAATGAATATTTATAACATGTTAAATGTTTAGTAGGAGTATAATATACTAAGAATATTCTTAAAACGTGCACGTGCAGAGTGTTTCCAAAAATTATTAATGACTATTTTAACCACCGCGAAGAAGCTCTTAAACATGTTCCGCCATCCTATATCATAATTAACGATGAGACGAACATAACAGACGATCCAGGTCGCAAAAAATGTCAAAATAGGAACGAAATACTCAGAGAGAATTACCAACCATAGTAAGTTGGCCACTTCTATTATATTTGCATGTTCGGGCAATCGATCTCTTCTTTCAATTTATGTTGTCTATCGTACACTGCATAAGTATGAATCATGGACCATAGGTAAATCTAAAGGCACCCGGTACAATTCGACACCTTCCGGGTGGTTTGATTCGCGTTGTTTCGAAGATTGGCTCAAAACTATTGTTTAAACCATTAAAGAATTTAAAAACTTTATTCTGAAAAATCCATTACATGAGTTTTATATAATACACGCACCTGCGGCTCGGTGTGTCTGACGCCTCGACACCGAAAGGTATATGAGGTTAAAGATTATATATATATATATATATATATATATATATATATATATATATATATATATTAAATAATATTTAGAATGCAAATTCATATAGAAAAATTTATCGACTCTGCTGGGACTCGAACCCAGGACCCTCCACTGTCTAGGTGGTATCTCTACCAACTGAGCTACAGAGCACGACTACCAGCATAGCGAGAAATTTTCCATATGAATTAGATGTTTAAGCAGACATACAAAGTAACTAGATATTTTTTTGATATATATATATATATATATATATATATATATATATATATATATATAAATAGAAAGATTAATGCGCGTATATAAACATATAACAAAGGGATAATAATGGGAATTCGCGCAATAGATTTATAAGAGGAAGTTAGTTGCAGCCGTATACACGTGTTTCGCACTTATTAGTGCTCATCAGTACGGCATAGCAGATAGAAGAAATAAAATTTAAGCAACAAACTAGAAACAATGTATAACACAAGGTTTCACAGATAGTAGCCAACCACACATTTGTAGTTTCGGCTCGAAGATATTGAGTTTTCAATACAACAACAAACGTCACTACGGAGGTAGCTATAGCGACTACCGTGAGACAACCTAATCCCAAAACATATCAATATGAATAGAAAGATTAATGCGCGTATATAAACATATAACAAAGGGATAATAATGGGAATTCGCGCAATAGATTTATAAGAGGAAGTTAGTTGCAGCCGTATACACGTATATATATACATATATACATATATATATATATATATATATATATATATATACATATATACGTATATACGTATAGCTATAGCTACCTCCGTAGTGACGTTTGTTGTTGTATTGAAAACTCAATATCTTCGAGCCGAAACTACAAATGTGTGGTTGGCTACTATCTGTGAAACCTTGTGTTATACATTGTTTCTAGTTTGTTGCTTAAATTTTATTTCTTCTATCTGCTATGCCGTACTGATGAGCACTAATAAGTGCGAAACACGTGTATACGGCTGCAACTAACTTCCTCTTATAAATTTATTGCGCGAATTCCCATTATTATCCCTTTGTTATATATATATATATATATATATATATATATATATATATATATATATATTTTTTTAAGTTAAGATAAGTCTCAATTGACTTTGTTAAGAATGAATATAGGAAATTTGGTTAATTGGGGTTGAAGTCAATTATATTATGGCCAAGGTATAAAGTAAACTCTTGGTTAATAGCTTAGCTTTCGCAAATCATTTATTTGCTTCATCAGAGCCTAAAAAGGTATAAAAAATATAGGTAACAATTATAAAAACAAGTAAATGTAAATAAACTTACAATTAACATGAGGTTGAAAGATAATTAAAAACTGACAAACATATTTTTAATAGAAAACACGTTATTTTCATTAGAATTAAATTTAATTCAAGTTTTTATTTAATTTTATAGTAAATAACATTCAGACAAAGGATGTAAAAATTTGTTCTAGAAAAGAATTTAAGTTGATAAAGACCAGACATGCGTGATACAACAATGTCATTTTTTTATGTTAGGTTAAGACAAGGATAGTAATATACTAAATGTATTTGATCAAGAGAGATGTATAAAAAGAATAAAAAGACAGCTTTCAGAAATATTTGCAAGTGTAAAAGAGTGGCAAATTTAAATTTATTATACACACAGAATCCATTTCATGTGGTCTAAGCTAAAGTAGAGTCATTAATACCGTTATTAAATTTGGTTTTATCTAAGAACATTAAGTAATTGTATATAGTACTTAAATTATCCAAATCAGTTTTTTTGTTTAGGCTATCAGTGTCATAATTAATATATATCATTTCCAAGAAAGATCTTTTAGTATAATTAGTTTCAACACTAAGCACTTGTGGATTCTCAAAATCCATTTTATGATTTGTACCAATAACATGGTCAGCCAAAGCACATGAATTGATTTTTCTTTTGCAGTCACTCTTGTGAGAAGTGATACGTCCTTTTAGATTCCTAGAGGTTTGGCCCGTGTAAGATCCAGAACAATCTAAACATGAAATCCTATAAATTAGGTTAGATTTATCTAAATTTTCAACAGGCGTTTTATTTTTTGTGTAAATGCTAGACAATGTTTTTACATTCCTATTAGCTAATTTAATCGCGGTGTTTTTAAAAATATTAGCTATTTTAGGTGTTAAATGCTCTATATAAGGCAAAGAAGCATATCTTGACACAGGGTCAGGATGCAGATCATTTTGATTAGATGGAGTAAGATCAGTAGGATTGTGGTTATTATTGTTATTGTCAGCGTTTTCAGAATGTTCATTAAGTATTAAATGGTTATTTGTGTTGAAAAGTAATTTGTTTACTAGATGAGATGGGTAAGAGTTTTCAGCAAGGATACCCTTCAACATGTCCAAGCTAGCATTTTTGTAGATGGGATACTAACATACTCACTAATTATTGTCATAAAGATAAGAATAACAAATCCTTTTTTGGTGTGATGTTTGAGAAAACAAGGACCTTTATGAAGAATCATCCGAACCTTAACATACTCAAATCAGATAAAGGTAATGTTAGTGTCATAATCAATCATGACCAATATATTATTGAAAGCCAAAAACTATTAGATGATGGGACCTATTATACCAGACTAAATAGGGACCCAACCAGTACCATACAGCAAAAGGCAAATAAATTGGTTTTAAAATTAAAACATAAACATCTCATTGAAGATAATATAGCAAAAACGCTAACTATTTACAACTCCATAGCTCCTAGATTTTATGCCCTACCTAAAATTCATAAACCAACTCTGGCCATGAGACCTATTGTTTCTTCTATCAATGCTCCAAATTCCAAACTAGCTTTGTTCTTAACGAACATTCTTACTACGGCGTACAACACAGATGGTGAATACTATGTTAAAGATTCGTTTGCCTTCAGCGATTTTATCAATGACTTTCAGCTTCCTGATGGTTACATCCTCGTCAGTTTCGATGTCGTATCACTTTTTACCAACCTACCTCTATCTGTGGTGACTGAAAGCATTACTAGACACTGGGACTCGATCGCAGTGCATTGTACGTTGAATTTAGAAGCTTTTCTTGAAACTATGAATTTTGTGTTCGATTCAAATTTCTTTGTGTTTGACAACACCTACTATAAACAAATTTTTGGAACTCCTATGGGCTCCTGTATTTCTCCAATCCTCGCAAATTACGTGCTGGATGATTTGATTAGAGATAGACTCAGGCTGATCCCCTTTAATATTCCTTTCATAAAGCGTTATGTAGATGATTTAATCCTCTCAGTCCCTGATGATAGAGTTCAAGAAACTCTTGACATCTTTAATGAATATGATGTCCATCTGCAATTCACGTCTGAAATAGAGGTGAACTGTAGTATTAACTTTTTGGACATGAGCCTCATACGCTCAGAAGAGAATAAAATACGTACCAAATGGTATCGTAAACCAATCTCAAGTAATCTTTTCATCAATTACTTTTCTTACCATCCCCAAAAACAGAAGATTAATCTCGTCTTAGCGCTCAAAAATAGAGCGATTAGATTATCACATCCCATCTACAAAAATGCTAGCTTGGACATGTTGAAGGGTATCCTTGCTGAAAACTCTTACCCATCTCATCTAGTAAACAAATTACTTTTCAACACAAATAACCATTTAATACTTAATGAACATTCTGAAAACGCTGACAATAACAATAATAACCACAATCCTACTGATCTTACTCCATCTAATCAAAATGATCTGCATCCTGACCCTGTGTCAAGATATGCTTCTTTGCCTTATATAGAGCATTTAACACCTAAAATAGCTAATATTTTTAAAAACACCGCGATTAAATTAGCTAATAGGAATGTAAAAACATTGTCTAGCATTTACACAAAAAATAAAACGCCTGTTGAAAATTTAGATAAATCTAACCTAATTTATAGGATTTCATGTTTAGATTGTTCTGGATCTTACACGGGCCAAACCTCTAGGAATCTAAAAGGACGTATCACTTCTCACAAGAGTGACTGCAAAAGAAAAATCAATTCATGTGCTTTGGCTGACCATGTTATTGGTACAAATCATAAAATGGATTTTGAGAATCCACAAGTGCTTAGTGTTGAAACTAATTATACTAAAAGATCTTTCTTAGAAATGATATATATTAATTATGACACTGATAGCCTAAACAAAAAAACTGATTTGGATAATTTAAGTACTATATACAATTACTTAATGTTCTTAGATAAAACCAAATTTAATAACGGTATTAATGACTCTACTTTAGCTTAGACCACATGAAATGGATTCTGTGTGTATAATAAATTTAAATTTGCCACTCTTTTACACTTGCAAATATTTCTGAAAGCTGTCTTTTTATTCTTTTTATACATCTCTCTTGATCAAATACATTTAGTATATTACTATCCTTGTCTTAACCTAACATAAAAAAATGACATTGTTGTATCACGCATGTCTGGTCTTTATCAACTTAAATTCTTTTCTAGAACAAATTTTTACATCCTTTGTCTGAATGTTATTTACTATAAAATTAAATAAAAACTTGAATTAAATTTAATTCTAATGAAAATAACGTGTTTTCTATTAAAAATATGTTTGTCAGTTTTTAATTATCTTTCAACCTCATGTTAATTGTAAGTTTATTTACATTTACTTGTTTTTATAATTGTTACCTATATTTTTTATACCTTTTTAGGCTCTGATGAAGCAAATAAATGATTTGCGAAAGCTAAGCTATTAACCAAGAGTTTACTTTATACCTTGGCCATAATATAATTGACTTCAACCCCAATTAACCAAATTTCCTATATATATATATATATATATATATATATATATATATATATATATATATATATATATATATATATATATATATATATATATATATATATATATATATATATATATATATATATATATATATATATATATATATATATATATATATATATATATATATATATATATATATATATATATATATATATATATATATATATATATATATATATATATATATATATATATATATATATATATATATATATATATATATATATATATATATATATATATATATATATATATATATATATATATATATATATATATATATATATATATATATATATATATATATATATATATATATATATATATATATATATATATATATATATATATATATATATATATATATATATATATATATATATATATATATATATATATATATATATATATATATATATATATATATATATATATATATATATATATATATATATATATATATATATATATATATATATATATATATATATATATATATATATATATATATATATATATATATATATATATATATATATATATATATATATATATATATATATATATATATATATATATATATATATATATATATATATATATATATATATATATATATATATATATATATATATATATATATATATATATATATATATATATATATATATATATATATATATATATATATATATATATATATATATATATATATATATATATATATATATATATATATATATATATATATATATATATATATATATATATATATATATATATATATATATATATATATATATATATATATATATATATATATATATATATATATATATATATATATATATATATATATATATATATATATATATATATTTACCGCTAGTGTATAAAGTGAGGTCCGTATGAACAAAGTTCACGTTTCAAGTGAGGTCCGCAAACAAAGTGAGGACAAGTATACGGACCTCACTTTGAAATTCGATAATATTTCGTCTAGAGCTTTTCGAAGCTATAAGTTGGCGATACTGAAAAAATGGGCTGGACCTCAGATGTTGCCAAAATGGCTAGAATTATACAGATTAGTTCAAGGAGTTGACGCCTGGAGTCGCTGCGCCAGATGTATATTTTCCAGACGTATAATTTCTTGTGTGAAGCTTGTATGAATGATGCGCAAAGTGAGATCCGAACAAGTGGCAACGGTGAAAATGAAAGTTATACACTATTGATTTTAATTCTATTACAGAAGAGAACGGAAATACCCTAAATAGGCGATTTTATTTCTTACGAGCGGAAATCGGTTTAGAAAAGTTGTATTATTGTGCTGTTACAAAATTTAAAACGATAGGGAAATATTCAGATTTAATTTCATAACGTCTGATTATTTGTAATTAGGCAATAAAACTAAAATACATTGTAAAAGAGATTAATAAATCTTCGAGGACTTGCAGCCTTTTTATTTTTTTGTATTAATTAAGAATAAAATATTTTTTTTCGAATGACATTTCGCCTAATCAAGATTAGGCTTTTTCTAGTCTTTAATAGTATATTAAGGGCTTAATTGAGTGTCTTAGAGCCCGTGCAGTCACCTGAAGCGAAAACCGAAGGCGCTAAGACGATAAAGGGCTCTAAAACACTAATTAAGCCCGAAATGCGTACGTTAAATGTGCGGTCTAAGTTTAAATTAAGTTTAATTTAAAATAAAAATAATTTTAAAAGTCCTAAACTTCAAGTAGGTAGGTGCTATGGTCTATAATTATTCTTATTACTATGGAGACGTCGTAAACAAAAGTAGTAAAAGGGGGTGCTCCAATTTAGCGATTTACGCTCTAGAAACAGTCCGCAAAATAGGTCATAATCATGTCATAATCGCCCGAGCGGACATAATGTGTATTATATATCCAGGGAATAAAATGCATTTTTTTAAATTATTAATTAACACTTAGAAAACACTTTAGTCCAGTAGTATATACGCTATTTTTTGCACGTCCTAAAGGACTTAATCGCAAAAATTCAAAATTTCGAAAATTTAGTTACATGTCATTCGGACAATTGCCAAAATCACATAGTTTCGGATAATAAATCCTAACATGTACCGCGATTACTTTTTTGTTGTTGTTTACTTGTTGTTGTTGTCAAGGAAATACTTTACTCCCTCAGGGAGTAAAAGTGCTACTTTACTCCCTCTTTTGGGAGACTAAAGTAGAGCCTTATATATCGTACGTGTAAAAAATAATAAAAGAGCATTCTTAAAACTATAATTCATCAAATAAAGACGAATAAACGCAACACAAAGATGAAAATTCAATTTAAGGAAGAAAAAAAGTTATATGAAATGACACAAATCTTTTTGACGTTTTTCGAGAAGTAAATTTTTCAATTTTGTTTTATAAAGAAGAAAACAAACATTAAAGAAATGTCCAAAATTTTAGATTCTATGCAAATCTTTAAATGGAAATAGCAATTGTCATGAACAAATAAACAAATGAAATTTTGTTTTTGTTTGCTTTTGGGCGAGGAATCAGGATGGCGGAGCATCCTTCGTACCTTATGGCACCGATTGCTATGATAATTTGGCCGACCCTACTAGAATTTAGCCGAATATGGGGGAATTCCACCCCAAGTAGGGATTTTTAACGTGCCAAACATCGCATTGACACGGGACCTACAGTTTTACTTCCTATCCGAGAAGAAGGCATGTTTTTAGTTTTTCTCCGCTATTAAAAATTACCAGCTCAGCCGGGGATCGAACCTGCGATCCTTGGATTATGAAGCAAACATGCAAACCACTAATCCACCGAGGCTGGCAAGTTTGTTTGTATTATTGCGTTTAGAAAGAAAAGTTAGACGCAACATACTCTGCAGACTATTTTTCTGCATTTAATACACCCAATAATTAAATAAGTCATTTATTAAATTCATTGAAAAAAATTTCATTACAGATTTAATCTTTAAATTGAAATAGTAATCATTATAATAATAATAATAATTAGTACAACCCATAACCTAAATCAAGGCCCCAGAAGCTATAAGCTTGTGCGGGAGGGAGGGGGCGATTATTATTATGTAGGCCCAATGTGCGGCTGCAGCCGACTTATAGATGGAACAGCGCAAATCCCACATTTGTTACAGCTAAGGAAAACTGCAGAAAACCTTAACCAGATCTGCCAGCGCCGGGAGTCGAACCCGGGCCGCTTGGGTGAAAGTCCGGCACGCCAGGCATTACACTACCAAGGCTGTATTATGAACAAATAAATAACGGTAGGTAACCCAAAATAGTATATTATGCAACAAATGAATGATGATGTTCGAGTTGCATACACTATTTTTTTCTTGGACCGTTGCTGATTTGTTACTTCCAAGTGGAATTCTGTTATAAGTTGTAACCTCAAACTGGTCACCGGGTGACGATCAGATGAGGGCTTTCCTACACAACTACTAAATGTTTTCAACTTTCATTGTATTATAAAAGCTCGCAATGAATTTAATTCTTACTTCTCAAGGCATGCTTATAAAAATTGATAACTATAAGTACCAAATATTACAATCAAAATGTCTCTTTTTAAATTAATATTTAATAAAACTAACAATAAGAATAATTTATTAGAACAGATTTAGAATATCAATTATATTTATTATTCACTATGTGATGATGGATGATGAGGTCGTTCCCAACTTTATAGTAGAGTAAATTTTTGCATTAAGTTCTTATTTTTTACTATCTAAAGATAGCGACTTGAAATCTTTTATAATGCCTTCAGTACTGGACCAATATAAAATGTAATCTGTTTAAAATGGGGACACGCCCCCTCGGGGGGTTGAAACCCCCATTTTACACTCCCGATTTAATAACTCGGGAAGTTTTCCATCAACTTGAGCGAAATTCATGTTGGGGTTTTTTGGGGTTGCTGATTATTAATTCAATGAGAAAATTAAGAAATACAAAATTTTATATATATTTATACATATATATTTTTAAATATAGTTTATTTAGTAGGTACTTTTTTATTATTTTATTATTATGTGGTGAACAATTTATAAATATGACTGATGACATAATGCAACACTATCATTCAAAAAATTAAAAAGTATTTTATATTGGTACAATACGAGGGTTGCGCTGAAAATTGTTATTTATAAAAAGAACGTTGCATTTTTTAACAAAAAATCTTTATTGTTTTTCAAAATAATCTCCATTCAGACTAATACACTTGTGCATTCTTTGAAACCACTTTTTAAACATTCGGAAAATTCATTTTCTGAAAGGTCCTCAAAAATTCTTTGAAATTCTGTAACTGCTGCATCTGCGTTGGGAAATCTTTTACTTCGCATCATTTTTTTAACAGTTGGAAACAAAAAAAAGTCGCACGGCGCCAGATCTGGGCTATACGGAGGATGAGTTACCAATTGAACTTCCGTATCTTTCAAAAAATCCAATGTTCTGGCAGCAGTGTGGGAGGATGCGTTGTCATGATGGACTAAGATGTTACGCAAACCGGTCCTTTGGCGACCTGCCTGTAATTTTGCAAACATCTGTGGTAAAGCCACTTCGCAGTACCATTCAGAATTAACAGTTCTGCGATCTTCAAGTGGAATAACAGCAACAGGACCACATCGGCGGAAAATACAGAAATCATTTTCTTATTGAAGCTTCTGCCACGAATTACTTTTGTGGGCAAGTCTTCATCTTCGAATACCCAAACACTAGACTGCTGTTTAGTTTCAGGGTCGTAACTGTATATCCAAGATTCGTCACTAGTTACAATGTATGCTACTTGCCTGGAAGCTCCTCCGTCAAATTTTTGCAATATAAATTTACACCAGTCTATTGGAGTCTGTTTTTGACTTTCTGAAAGCAAATGCGGTATCCAACGGCTTGCTAGCTTTCTTACACCAAGATGTTTATGCCAAATGGTATTCACAGCCGAGGATCCAATCTTCACTTCCTCCTGAATCTCCCTATAAGTAATATTTCGATTGGAATGAATCAAGCTTGCCACACGATCAACATTTTCTGAACAGGCAGCTCCTGCAGGTCTTGCTTCGTCTTCTAGCAGTTCTCGCCCTCGTCGAAATTCGCGGAACCAATGACTAACAGCGGATAATGGAGGGGCAGCATCGCCTAAAGCTGCTATCAAATTTTCATCGCTTTGCTGGTATCCTAACTGTCTTTTATAGTCGTAGAAAATCATAGCTCTAAGGGCAGTTCGCGGAATGCTCATCTTAACTGAATTAAAAATGCACAACTACTTATCTTACAAAATTAACTACGTTTCACAAGGAAATCGGAACGTTTGACAATTGTGGGTAACAAATGTCAACTAATGCGACATTCAATTGTTGCAATTGTTTCTAGCTAATTGAGCTTCCATGGCCTGTTACTAACTATTAACAGAGCATCCCTTATATCAATACTTTGCTGGAACTTTTCGATCCTAAATTTATGATATTTGTGACGGTAGAAATTCCTTGATAGAAGCTCTTTCAGATCAGCAAGTGTATGTATATGTTGTATTATTAGCAACTACATGTTTCACTTGTGCCTATACCAATTCTATTGTAGTTAAATAAAATATCCTCGGTTGAAATGACCTTACCATAAAGCCAATCGATACTGCCACTTTTTCAAACTTTGTGTTGGCGATTTCTCAGATAATAGATTAAGGTACGAGTTGCATACAAAGCTTTATGTTGGACTGCTATAATTAGTCTAATCAATTTAGAAAAAATAGCGGAAAGTTGAGGTAAGTCCATGGAGTTTTGCATACGGCTTCCTTGTGGGTTATTAAACCTTAAAAGTCAACACCTGTAGGTGGTGAGGTCGAAGAAATAATGAGGATAAACTACGCCCCCTACCGGTTTTGTCGTTTTTCTCGGAAACTATTAGGGTTATCGAGATAAAGGAGGTTAGGTAAGATAAAGCTTATTTAAATCCCTACCAAAAGTGTTTTTTTTCGTACTTCGCCTTCTTTCTGTGTTATCGAAGAAAGGAGATATGTCATACACGGATCAGCAATTTGCACCAGTAAATTTGCTCAAGGAACTTTCTGGCGTAACTTTTTATGGTCCCCTATTGCCATGAAGTAGCTAAGAAAAATTCGTTCAGAACCGGACGCTATCGTGGTACAGTCATCCTTTATCTTAGTATCTCTTCGGCAAAATCCATCAGGCGATATTATCGATATTCTTGATAGCAGTCGGCTGAAAAATTCGTATTGGCAAGTTAATTTTAGAAGAGTACCTGCACTACTGAATCTTTGAATCCAACCCAATACGTACAAGGTGTTTCGCCTTTTTTGAAATCATAATTTCCTTTATTTATAAGTTCTTGGTACTAAATCATTACGCCTTAAGGAGACTTAACGGTACGTTTCAAGCAGTCTTTATGGAATGCTTCGTGTTTAGCTCTGATCAATCTTTTGCGAGAGTAACTGACGGATACACCACACTTTAACTAGTTGATGAATATGACCTTAGTCCAGCATTTCTGTCCAGGACAACTTAGTTTTAGCCCATGCTACTCGTCGTTTTGCAGATACTTGTCAGCATTAACTATGCTGTTTATGAACTAAAATCTTCTTAATCCTCTAGCTAACATACAGCCTCAAATCATTATGTCTTGAGGAAACTTAACATTAAGCAGTTCTAGTTTTACTCTCGCAAAAGAGTAATCAGAGCTAAACACGAAGCATTCCATAAATACTGCTTGAAACCTAATGTTAAGTTTCCTCAAGGCGTAATGATTTAGAGCTCTATGTCAGCTGGATGATTAGTAAGATTTGAGTTCATAGACGGCACAGTTAATGCTGAAAAGTCATTCACAATAATTATTGGTTGGTTAAATTTAAATCGCAGATTCACATACAGTTCTAATGAACTGTATGTGCATTTAAAAAGCATTTAAAAAATAACTAGAGTTAAATATTAAAAATACCAAGAGCGATATTAATCCCCCTTCTTATATCTTTTTACACTTAAATATGGATTTTATATGCATTCTTTTTGGCCTAATAAATACCCTAAATATAGAATAACCACTTTTCTTTGCTACAAGCCAAGATCGGTTTAGGTAGGAAGATAAATACATATATTCTTTTTAACACGTACCGTAAGGAAATTACAGACAAATTTTTAAATTTAATTAAAAAACGAGATGGAACAAACTCAGCATTTTAAATTAGGCGACAATATTTACTGATTTTACTAGCATTTTCAGAATAATTAACATATTATACAGATTTACCTCTATAATTATTAGTGAAACTAATCTAACTGTTAATAATAATTAATTATTAGGAGTAATACATTTAGATTTTAAAGTAAAGTATGTGGTACTTAGCTATCAATTCACTAATCTGCCCCAGTAATAGCAGGCTGTTAATATTACTAGCACAATTACCATTAAAATGATGAGAAACACAAGAATCTTGATAGTTAAATCTAATTTTTCGTCTAAATTTAATTGATCTAAGCGGTCAAGCATTCGTTTAAACATTCTAGAAGGCAATGGAACAGCCAACAGGAAATAGTTAAGTTAGGGAGCCAGTAAATAGTCCAAATAGTCTGGAGAAATAGTCTTACAAAGAAAACAGAACAGACATTTTTTATAGAAAAATTAATTATCTATCTATTTTATTTAAACAATTTTTTGTTAAATTAATATTTTAAGAGTTATTACACTGTAATGTTTTCCTGTTTCAGTGAGATGTTAGCCGTTTGCGAATTATTTAGCAAAACTAAAAAGTGAAAACTTTGCTGTGTAATAACTCTTAAAACATTAATTTGCAAGCAATTAAAAAATTGTTTTAATAAAAAAGATAGATAATTTATTTTTCTACAAAAAAGTCTGTTATATTTTTTTCGTAGAACCAACCGTTCTCGAGATATTTTCAAAAACGGGTTTATTAAAATGGCTACTGAAGCATACCCGTCTCCGTCACACCAAATTAGTTTTATACTGACGACCGACCAACTAACAAATTCCAATAATAGAATAGCATGCATTTTTGCTGATGATATTGAAAGCAAATGATGGCAACAGCGCCGGTCCTCATGTTATACTTAAAACCTGTGTATAATTTGATATTGGGGCTCACTTTGCCGATTAAATCGTATCTAATAATATGGTCCTCACGTCGTCAGTAGTATAGTGTAGCCTCACTTGGTATTATTATACACAGCAAATAAAACTTTTTTAAATTCAAAGAAATCTGTGTATATTTGCGAGATACATAACTAGAACAAGTAAACAAGTGATGACAAAAAAATTTGCAAAGCTGTGACCATTTATAAGGGTGGTCCTCATTAACTACGGTTCATGATATGTCCTCACTTTGATAAGTGGCCGTAAATATATATATATATATATATATATATATATATATATATATATATATATATATATATATATATATATATATATATATATATATATATATATATATATATATATATATATATATATATATATATATATATATATATATATATATATATATATATATATATATATATATATATATATATATATATATATATATATATATATATATATATATATATATATATATATATATATATATATATATATATATATATATATATCTATAGGGCACCACTATGCGTCCCCCCATGTAAAATCTTAGGTTCAAGCAGCGTCCAAAGTCACTCGGCGTCCGGATATACGGACGCTGAGTGACTTGTGCCTCAAAATTGCACCACATGAAGCTTAAAGTGTCTAGATGACGAAAATGTAAAAATTAGCTCTGCGCAGTTTGACACCCATTTCTGATTCGTGTATAAAATCGTAGTTTGAGCGTTTGCCACACGCAGCGCTAATAGCGCGCGATTGTATACATTTGTATATAACATTTTTGGCATAGGTTTACCCTGCGTCCGCATACTTAACAGTAATTTTGTTGGTAACACTGATGGCTTTGTGGCTAGACACTGACGTCATTTCAACGGCACTTCACTTTATGCATTGTATTTCTGAGTAAAGATTGCGTCATTTAAGGTGACAAAAATTTTTACATATTATATTTTGTTAAAGCTATTTAATAAACACTTTACGTTTCATTTATGCGTCATTTAAATTTATATTTTAAAACTGTTTTGATTGCTATTACAAATGGGCGATAATTTTAATAAGACCGTAAGATTTAATAAGATAGATAAGAATGTAAGGACATTCTTTCGTTCACAAAATACGTCTGAGGTATTTAACCGTTATTATATTACCAATCAGTATTTAATCAATCACAGATGCTGTTAGCTAATAATAAATCTGGCTATTTAAAATACTATCTTATCCCATATTATATTTTAAAACTTTTAAAACTCATATGTTTGTGAGGCAGACAGTAACATCATTTCCAATGGAACTTCTTATGTATTACAATATTGAAATTAAATAAACTTTATAACTTCTAAATTGTCAGATGACATACAAACTTGAGATTTGGCACAGTTATAGGAATTAGGATTCTTGTAAAGAAAAAATAAAACAATGTTACTCATACAAACTTGAAATTTGGTTTAGTTATAGGGTTTAGAATTCTCGTAAAGAATGATATAGAAAAATGTTATTATGTTAACCCTCCGCACCCCTTTAGGGTTTGTAAAGCTTCTAGATGACACAGAAACTTTAAATTTGGTTCAGTTATAGGGTTTAGGGTTTTCGTAAAGAATGATATAGCAAAATGTTATTATGTTAACCCTCCGCAACCCCTTTAGGGTTTGTAAAGCTTCTAGATGACACAGAAACTTGAAATTTGGTACACTTATAGTTTAAGATTATTGTAAAAAATATATAAAAAAAATGTTATTATATCATCCCCCGCACCCTCTTATGGGGTTGTTAAACTTGCAGATGACACAGGAACTTGAAATTTGATATAGTTATAGGGTTTAAGACTGTCGAAAAGAAAAATATAGTTTTTTTTTTATTAAGTCAACCCCCGCACTTTATTTGGGGGTTGTAAAACTTCTAGATGACATACAAACTTGAAATTTGGCATATAGAGTTCAGAATTCTCGTCAAAAGAAAAATAAACAATGGTAAAATTTCAACCCCGCACCAACATTGGGGGTTGGAAAACGTCTATATGACATGCAAATTTGAAATTTGGTATAGTTATAGTGTTTAAAATTCTTCTAAAGAGAAAAATAAAAAATATTAAAATGTCAACCCTCCCACCCCCTTTTTAGTTATAAAACTTCTAGATGACGTACAAACTTGAGATTTTGACATAGTTATAGAGTTCAGAATTCTCGTCAAAAGAAAAATAAACAATGGTAAAATTTTAACCCCGTACCCACATTGGGGGTTGTAAAACGTCTATATGACATGCAAACTTGAAATTTGGTATAGTTATAGTGTTTAAAATTCTTCTAAAGAGAAAAATCAAATATATTAAAATGTCAACCCTCCCGCCCCCTTTTTAGTTATAAAACTTCTAGATGACGTACAAACTTGAGGTTTTGACATAGTGATAGAGTTTAAAATTCTTGTCAAAGGAAAAATAAACAATGGTAAAATTTCTACCCCCGACTCACATTGGGGGTTGTAAAACTTCTATATGATATACAAACTTGAAATTTGGTATAGTTATAGTATTTAAAATTTTCCAAAAGAGAAAAATCAAAAATATTAAAATGTCAACCCTCCCGCCCCCTTTTGAGTTATAAAACTTCTAGATGACGTACAAACTTGAGATTTTGGCATAGTGATAGAGTTTAGAATTCTTGTCAAAGGAAAAATAAACAATGGTAAAATTTCTACCCCCCAGTCACATTGGGGGTTGTAAAACTTCTATATGATATACAAACTTGAAATTTGATATAGTTATAGTATTTAAAATTTTCCAAAAGAGAAAAATCAAAAATATTAAAATGTCAACCCTCCCGCCCCCTTTTGAGTTATAAAACTTCTAGATGACGTACAAACTTGAGATTTTGACATAGTTATAGAGTTTAGAATTCTTGACAAAGGAAAAATAAACAATGATAAAATTTCTACCCCCCCACTCACATTGGGGGTTGTAAAACCTCTATATGATATACAAACTTGAAATTTGGTATAGTTATAGTATTTAAAATTTTCCAAAAGAGAAAAATCAAAAATATTAAAATGTCAACCCTCCCAACCCCTTTTGAGTTATAAAACTTCTAGATGACGTACAAACTTGAGATTTTCACATAGTTATAGAGTTCAGAATTCTCGTCAAAAGAAAAATAAACAATGGTAAAATTTTAGCCCTGTACCCACATTGGGGGTTGTAAAACGTCTATATGACATGCAAACTTGAAATTTGGTATAGTTATAGTGTTTAAAATTCTTCTAAAGAGAAAAATCAAAAATATTAAAATGTCAACCCTCCCGCCCCCTTTTTAGTTATAAAACTTCTAGATGACGTACAAACTTGAGATTTTGACATAGTGATAGAGTTTAGAATTCTTGTCAAAGGAAAAATAAACAATGGTAAAATTTCTACCCCCCACTCACATTGGGGGTTGTAAAACTTCTATATGATATACAAACTTGAAATTTGGTATAGTTATAGTATTTAAAATTTTCCAAAAGAGAAAAATCAAAAATATTAAAATGTCAACCCTCCCAACCCCTTTTGAGTTATAAAACTTCTAGATGACGTACAAACTTGAGATTTTGACATAGTTATAGAGTTCAGAATTCTCGTCAAAAGAAAAATAAACAATGGTAAAATTTCTACCCCGCACCCAAATTGGGGGTTGTAAAACGTCTAAATGACATGCAAACTTGAAATTTGGTATAGTTATAGTGTTTAAAATTCTTCTAAAAAGAAAAATCAAAAATATTAAAATGTCAACCCTCCCACCCCCTTTTTAGTTATAAAACTTCTAGATGACGTACAAACTTGAGATTTTGACATAGTTATAGAGTTTAGAATTCTTGTAAAAAAATAAACAATGGTAAAATTACTACCCCCCCACTCACATTGGGGGTTGTAAAACTTGTATATGATATACAAATTTGAAATTTGGTGTAGTTATAGTTCCTAAAATTTTCTTAAAGAGAAAAATAAAAAATATTAGAATGTCAACCCTCCCACCCCCTTTTGAGTTATAAAACTTCTTAATGACGTACAAACTTGAGATTTTGACATAGTTACAGAGTTTAGAATTCTTGTCAAAATAAAAATAAACAATGGTAAAATTTCTACCCCCACTCATATTGGGGGTTGTAACACTTCTATATGACATACAAACTTGAAATTTGGTATAGTTATAGTGTTTAAAATTTTCCTAAAGAGAAAAGTCAAAAATTCTAAAATGTCAACCCTCCCACCCCCTTTTTAGTTATAAAACTTCTAGATGACGTACAAACTTGAGATTTTGACATAGTTATAGAGTTTAGAATTCTTGTCGAAAGAAAAATAAACAATGGTAAAACAACCCCCACTCACATTGGGGGTTGTAAAACTTCTATATGACATACAAACTTGAAATTTTATATAGTTATAGAAGGCCAGTAACCGGGTAATTTATTTCTGCATCTTCTACAGAATTGATTTTCTTGTTGGAAAATGTTCGGAGGTGTTCCGTGAATGTAACGGTTGGGAATGAATTTGTCAGGGCGGGGGCGGTTGAGCGCTAGCCGCCATCTTGTAAAACATGTTTTATCAAATATCTCGTGAACCGTGCATCGTACGACAAGAATAGTGTTGATCGTTTTTTTGAAATTCTGCTTAATGCTTTATATAAATGGAAGTATATCTGATTAACGTCCAAGTGTACGCAAAAAACGTGTTTGTCTTTTTCTTAAATAATATAATAATGTAATAACTTTGGTTTTAAATTAATACTCTAGGAATGTTAAAACTTGCTTACTTTACTTGTTTTGAAAAACGATGTTTGTTAATTAAATTATGTCACATTTTTTACGTGAAAAATTAATTTTAGAGGAACTGTTCGTTCAAGTTACATTAGACATACAACTTTCCTAAAATTTTGGAAAAAAGATTCAAATACTATAAAACTTAAGCTGTATTTTTTGGTTAACTTTGAAAGTACAGTTTTTCTAGAATTTATTTTTCACATAAAAAAATGTCAAATAATTTAATTAATAAACATCGTTTTTCAAAACAAGTTAGGTAAGCAAGTTTTAACATTCCAAGACTATTCATTTAAAACCAAATTATCACATTATTAGATTATTTATGAAAAACGACGATTATTGATCATGCGGTTAAGATTTATGCACCGTATTTGAGTGTCTAAATGGCTTCTTTGTACTGACTTTTTGTTAAATTTGGAATAGTTATTCACAATACATATAAGTAAATCCACTGTGGTTTTGTTTAGATTTTTTAATGTACCGTTAAATTTTTTCTGGGTACATTTGGACCTTAAAATTACTCAAAGATTTTGCTATATTGTTATAAAAATGAAACTTCAGGACAGGTAACCCTTCTATAGACGGGTTGGCTGTGTTACAAGTCTGCTCCTGGTCTGTGAGTTTTCGTAATATTGTTTATTGTAATTTTCGTTGTACTCGTAATTATTTTTTTAAATCTTTAGCTTTGTGTAATAGTAATAGTAATAGTAATAGTAATATTTATTTTTCCCAACAGACAAAATGCCTATGGTGGAAACATAAGCTAACAACAACATTATACTAATAACATGAACAAGTAGATGTTACATAAAATAATATCATAAAAAATAATATAATAACATAGAACTAGTGTGTGAACAATATGCCAAAGTGAGATAGTTTAGTTAATAATAATACATTAAATTGCACTGTTATGTGGTTGCTCATAAATACTAATTATCTTAGATCTAGTACCTCTCGATGTGAAAACATCTATAAATATGTCAAATCTGTTACTAGGTAAACAATTGTATAATTTAAAGATAGTTAACATGGGACTATTATAATGGTGAAAAGTGTTTAGTATTCTATAATAAAAGACCTTTGTTGATCGGCTAGTAGATCTAGGTACATAAAAGTAAATTTGACTAAGAAGACCAGAACACTGTATACGACCATTACTAATGTTTTGTAAGAATACAAGACTAGAAAGATTTTTTCTTGATAGGAGTGAAGTTTCATTAACAATAATAAGCAGAGCCTGGTGATTACAATGCCTAATTGGATAGTTATCATATGTTTTGTAGTAACAATATTTACAAAATTTACGCAAAACATTTTCAAGAAGACAAATATATATATTTCCTATCTTTAATGAAAGTAAACTATTTTTGACAAATTCAAGGTCAGTTATGTTTACAAATTTTTAAACGTGTTCCTTTTAACATTCGTTTTTTAGGGATTTTCCATATAGGTTCTCTTTTGCAATTATTAATTTGATACACCTTACAGCTGTAGTTCATATAAAGTACTCTTAAAAAATAATTTATTTAAGCAGCACTTATTCATAAAATTTTTTAATATAAAAAACGCATTGTAACATTATATATTATACATTCCCAGATTTGCTACAATATCTGAAGTATTATATAACAAAGTTAAAAAAACTTTAAAACCTGCGTAATATGACACATCATATAAACACTCCCTTATACTGCATGCACGTAGGATCCAGCTCTTTTCTGCTTCTCATTTTCTATGAGTCTTTCAAAATATTTTTTAATGTCACTCGATGTTGTTTTATAGCAATTTTACTTTGTCCAACAAGCGTTGATATTCGTACACTGGTATAACTGTAAACGTTTCAAAATTGAAAACAGCATTCACAAAGCATTCCAATTATAATGTCTGAACAAGGATTTTCTAAGCACCACAGTCTTTGAGGTTCAGTCCAATACATGAGAGTACCACTTTTAGGAGATAAAACCCTCCAACCCAAGTAATAGGTTGGATTTTTTCTGCATTAGCAAACTGAATTTCCTTGGGCATGTGATATACTTTTTCATCACATCACACTGAACCCTTTAGTTCAGTTACATTTGATTTTGTAAGAAATAGAGAAACCATACGAGATCTTTGGGAAGGCTTTTACTTCATTTTCTGCGTTAACGTCTCTATTTCTTTTTGTTTTGATAGTACAGTAGCTTTTGAGCAGTAAAGTACTTTTTTTTCTTTTCTTTTCCGTCATATCTTTTTGCAGTTTTCAATGGTTCAGCACCATAGTGCGTGCATGTTGAATAAAAGAAAAGAAGTTGTCAAGGAAAATATTATGGTTATGGTTCTTGTCTACAATAGAATCTTACCGGTTTTACGTTTAGAAACATTTTGCATGAATGCCGTCCAAGATATGGAACCATCTATTCATCTTAATATAAGTTGCTCGAAAATACTCCATACTGCATGAGTTTTTCATTCATGATGTAAAAATTACCTACTAAGAATTACCAAAAAGAATGAAGCGGATGTAATCATGAACGACTTCAACGCAAGGATAGGTAAAGGAAGAGTTGAAGATATTGTTGGAGACTATGGTATTGGCAAACGGAACGACAGGAGTACCAGTATATCCCTATACTGGTACAGTTCTTTAATGAAGAAAACTTAATGGTAGCAAACATTTGGTTCCAATTCCCAGAAAGGCGATTATACACTTAGGGAGGACCAAGAGACAATGAAGGAAATATCATAGGAAATGATAATCAAATAAATTACATACTGATTGATAAACGATATAGAAACGGGATTATAGGTGTAAAAAGTTATCCTGGATCATACATCGGATCTGATCGCAAACGCCGTAGCTGGAAAACTTGATATTAAATTGAAGAAAATCCAGAAGAGAAAGAAACAAAACAAGGCCTAACTTTGAGAAACTGGGAGAACCAGAGAGATAAAACAGGAAATAACAAGTGTAAGAGAATAACAACAGTAAGAGTGTCAAATAGTAAATTTAAGGAAACTAAGTACAATTGGAAACAACAGAAACAATGAAAAACTCTTGGCAGTCTATTAAAAACGTAATACATGAAGTACAAGAAAATGAATTGGGAATCCAAGAGCCGAGAGCAAAACAGAAATGGATGACGGGAGAAAGCATTTTATTGGTGGACGAAAGAAGGAAGTAGCTGCAATCTTAACATTTAATTCAACTATTTTTTCATTTTATTTTGACATTTCAAACACCTGCCATACATACACAATGCGTTACTACATGTTACAGGAGTTCATAGGAATTGTCATATGTACAAGTTTTAGTGGGTTTAGTTTTTGTGGTTTGAAGCTTATGTTTGCGCGTTGCTTGTACAAACAGGTAGCTCTGTTTATTTCATTAGGTTTGCATACATAATATAGACCAGTGGTCGCCAAACTTATGAAGCTTCTGAGCTACTGCACCGTTTTTAAATCCTACTATGAGCTACTAGTCAAGAGAACTACCAACTTTTTTAAAAAATCTTACATTTGTTTATTGCCTATAAACTTACATTTCTAGTAAATATGAAATCAATTTTAATTAAACTGTATATAACAAAAAGAAACTGAAATTGAATTGTACATAAGAAAGAAATTGAAGTATTGCTAGTAATAAATAACAAATGTAATAACAGATTTTTTATCAGACTTATTAACTTTAATGAGAAGGATGGACTTCTTTTTTGTCATCAACAGCTCAGTGGAGGAATCATGGTTAGCCATCCGGAGCGTTAACGCGATCTACCGAAAATGTCCCCGCGAGCTACTAGTACCTCGCCATCGACGGTTTGGGGATCCCTGATATAGACGGTAATAACATAGGGATGGCATCGAGAGAATGTACTGTAGAATATTTTTGTTTTGTATGACAATTTTGTTTTGTGTGCAATGACAATTGTTTTATTTGCTAAACTATAAAGACGGTAGTGTCGAATATCATTGGACATCAACAATGTACTTAAAAATCTTTTCCGTTGGTTTTTTCGACCTCCAACAACTCTCCAAGGTTTCACCAGCGAGTCATGCAAAACTAGAGTACGGATTGCTTATTTCTCATTGCTTATTCCTTTTCCAGGTCCAAGTCCAACAAAACGTTTCCCTGTGTTTTTTTTTTATTCAGAGATGGACCTTAGTTTTTCTTCAGGTGTTTTCTTAACTGTATTGTTTTCAGTTTTTTCTACTTAAATGCTTTCTTCTTCTTTTCACATTCTCAAGTTTACTCAAAACAAATAACCAGAAACCTAAGTGCAGAGATGGTTTCTTTTTGTATCAGAACTTGCCCGACGAAGAGAACACAAAAAACTGAACAGCTAAAAAATCATTTGGCAGGTCAATCACCGCTGGATATTTTTTCTAAAACTTTTTGATGATGAAGTTGAAAATATAGTATTGCCATTTTTTGTAAAGTAGGCTCATGATAAATAATACACACGATTTTATATTTACAAGGCAAGAACTTTTCAGTTTTATTGGCATCCTGTTTTTATTAGGCTATCATACGTTGTCCCAAGCTGATTTGTATTGGTATGTTGAAGAAGGCAAAGGAGTCGATATTGCATAGAACTGCATGACGAGAAACAAATTCAGAAATATTCAGTAAGGTCGATAAAACTGTTACATTTTCTAACTTTGCGGCCTTTTTTACAACTTCTTTTCCTTAAGGTGCTGTCTTCTTATAGAATGTTAGCAACAACTTCGGCAAATCTTATAAACTTATAAATACTTATTAGCAAGCCCAACCAACTGGGTGCTGAATGGGTAGTTAAGTGCACAATTTCGTGTAGTCGAATGTATAGGTATAAAATTACGGTGAGTCCAGGTTTTTAAACTGTAATAACTAGAAACAGTAAATCAACTGTTCAACAATTCTTTATAATCATAGAATAAATTACGCAAAAAATTAAGGCATTTAAGGTTTAATAGTTTCCCTATCTATAATTTAAATTATAATTTTTCCACCTCCTCAGTCCAGGAATACTTTACGATGTATAAATTTCAAAATTTAAATCAATTTCGAGAAGAAACATTTTTGTCTACGGAAATAAAAAGGTTCGTTAAAAAAACAGGTCGCTACATTTTGTTTTAACAAAGATGCAATAATTTAAAATTCGTAAATTGGCGTCATCGCGTCGGCGGCTAATGTAAAACAATATATAAAACAATAAGTTGCATTATCAACCGGTCTGGGCCGTATTGTTTGCATATACGAAATGCATACCAGGTAAGTTCAGTAAGATTTAAAATCTTATTTAAAAATTTAATTCAATAATTGTAATAAATTATCCGTCTTTGTTTAAATATTGCTTTACAGTAAGCATACAGTCGTGCACAGAAATTAGTTAAACATGGTTAAAAAAATACATTACTCAACGGAATTAAAAAGGTTATTTAAAATATAATTATAAAAAAGTAAATTGGCGTCGTCGACTAGGGAATTTAAAACAAAGAATAAAATGCATTATCAGCCGGTCTGGACCGTATCGTTTACACATGCGAAATGCATAGTAAGTTTTAAAAATTAATCCACTAAATAATTTATCTTTTTCTAAATATTGCTATCGGAATAAGCATTGTTGAACAGTTGATTTACTGTTTCTAGTTATTACAGTTTAAAAACCTGGACTCGCCGTAATTTTATACCTATACATTCGACTACACGAAATTGTGCACTTAACTACCCATTCAGCACCCAGGTGGTTGGGCTTGCTTATTAGTAAATTAGAAGTACGTAATTCATGTATAAAAAATAATCGTATCGGAAATAATTCAATATAAGCATAAAAGACGTTCCTATAAAAATGCTGTTGTTTATTAATAACAAGTCGTAGCAAAATAAAAAACCTTTGCACTACGCCATTTCCGTGTAAAGCGATATTATGTAGGTGACAAGCATTATTATGGATTATATTTCCCAAAATTTCTGTCTTTGTTTATTTTAACATAAAGTGACGTAATCTTGTATATGCTATTATACTTTATATCATAGTTGCTTCCACGGTCATTTTACTTTTTTTAATGTCTCTGAAAATAAACGTTTTAAATTATTTCTTATTAAGAACTTGCATTATTATTATTACTTGTTTATGATAAATCTAATTTTGTCTGTATTACCTACAATTCTCGCAGTAATAAATAGTAGAGGAAAATATGAAACAAAAGCCGCTTATTTACGATTTTCGTGTGAACTGAAAGGTAAAAATGTATGCATGTATTTTTATAATAGTTTATGTCTTGGGGATGAACTTTCAACAATTCGTCAAAAAATCGTTCTGTGCAGGGGTCTTCTAGGGGTGGTTTTATGATAAAACCATCAATTTCTGATTTTTTGTAGTAATATTCTATGTATTATAAGCTTTCTGATGGTACCATCGGTAATTAAATACGAGTATTAGAAATAAACAATGTTTAAGAAGACTTAAATAATTTAACACGGCAGTATACGGGCGAGAAATATTTCAAGAGCGATTATCTCAAAAGCGGCAATTTCTGTAAATTGTAATTTTTGTTTGCACTCAATTTTCTCGAAAACCGTCGACTTTATCAAAAAATCATACTGTATAAACATTATTACTCAATAGTAGCGCTATCTGATGGTTTTTAATTTTCTTAATTATCTCTCTTAATAAGGGAGATATTTGATGAAACGTAAAGCTCTGCATATTCCCCCTCTTAAAACGTCGTATACCCCCGTACACCGCAGCGCTCAACAAACTATCCATACATGCATCAAATAATGCTTCCTGTTATTTCTTACTATTCATATTTTTTACCCTTTGTTATTAAATATATTATTTAACTGCTATAAATTGGAAAATCCTTTGTGTGTACATATGTATAAGCAGTTACAAAAGTTGGTAACTTATTAGTTGACCCATTTAAATTTGTTATGGTAGGTTAATAATTTATTAATTATATCTTCCCATAACTTTAAACGGACCGTTGAATTTTAGACGTATGCTTGTGTTTATTATTATAGTTTTATGAAAACCCTGACAGATGTGAAATTATTAGTCTGGAATTTTAGTTTGATTTTGTCATTCAGTGGTTGAAACTGTGGTGCCTGTTTGAAGGGTGCTTTCTTTAAATAAAAGTGTGTCTGTTTCGATAGGTTAATAAGACTGTTTTTGCATCACATTGTTTACTTACCTTGAACTCCTATAATTGTAAGTATTATTTTTCACCATTTTATAATGTATTCAATTCTTACTCAAAACAACAGTTTAACATAATTTGGTAGTAGTCATTTATTTTATTTCGTTCGAATATTATATTTTAGAATTGGAAATCATGGAAGTAACAAGTAGCTCGGAAAGCGAATTAGAATCAAAGATAAAAACGATTCAATATCGCAAGAAAAAACAGAAAACCTGCATAACTTGTCAACAAGCGGACAATTTAGTTTCAAGTGCTCCAAAATCATTCTTAACATTTAAAAATAGTGTTCAATTAAGGCTAAATCAGCTAAATGTAGATCCTGGTCATGATGAATTTTTAAATAAAGTTATAGGCATTATAAATTCCTCTCAATGTCATGAGTTAGACTGGCATCAAAGGTGTTACTCTAGTTTTACAAGTAAAAAAATATTAAAACTTTTCAAGCTAAATATATAGCAGAGAATTTGTTTAAATCTTGTGAAAGTCACAGATAATTGAGATCGAACAGAAAGATGATCTGCAATCTTACGATTTCTTGCAAATTGGTTGTTCTGAAATATCTGAGATCGTCAATCTCTGCAACAGCATTAAAAGTGATATGTCACAAGTAAAGGGATTGGACAACTACAAAGATTTAAGTAGCAATAGTTTTAGAGAGTACATTCCAGATAAACTGTTTTTATTAATACAGTTGCTAGTCGAAGATTCAGACGATGAAAGGAAAAAAAATGTTGTTCTGAATATTTGTCAAGACATAATTTACTGTCATTCCAATTTTAAAAAGCATACTCCAAAACACGCCGCTTTGGGTTTACTGGTTCATCAAGAGACTAAATCAAGCAAAATCATCGAAACCCTTCATTCCTGTGGGCATTCTCTACCTTATAGGAATATCATGAGAATTAGAAACTCCGTTGCACAATCTGAAATTCTACAAAAATGAAAAAACATTATTCCATCACAATTAATAAGAGGAAGATTTATTCAATTTGCTGGAAACAACATTGACCTTTTAGAGGAAACTCTTGGTAACGGTTCAACTTAATATTAAATATAAATTGTAGTAAACTGTGTTTTTTGGCTGTTTAATCGCTATTTATTGGCTTTTCAAACATTCTATACTTTAAACAATCTTGCTTTCTTTTTTCCAAACTCTTATATTACGTTTGTATGAAGACATTACAAAATTACAAACATAAATAGTTCGTATAAATGAATCGTTGCACGTATTTACGAAGCCTGTAAGGAGTTGTGCCACGCGCTATCACAGCGCTTCACAAAACAATCGATATTTCCAAAACTATTAAACATAAGTTTATAATTCTTTTTTTAAAAACTTTTTGAAACCTTTACCATTAATTCTTCCGCAGGATGTATAGGAAAATTTCCAAAGATAAGAAACTTTGTCACTTAGTGTAATTTACATTACACGAAAAGCTAAATTTCAAGTTCAGACATATTGTTTAAATTAATTAAACAAATTTTATTAATCTGCTTTATATAGTTAGAAGCGCTCATGTTTGAGCATTAATTTAAAAAAAGAACTACAACGATATCGCAATTAGTTCCCAAGATATTGCGATATAAATATTAAAAAGTGTGGATTTTAAAAATTGTCGATTTTTACCTAAAATCACCCCTACAGCACCCCTGCACAGGACGATTTTTTGACGAATTGTCGGAACTTCTACCCCAATACATAGGCTATCATATAAAAACATCCATACATTTTTGCCTTTCAGTTCATACGGGAATCACGATAGCTGGTCGATTTGCTGCTACTAAAACAGTAGTCGAACTTTAAAACCAATTCTAGCACACGTAAAAAACAAATGCTGATTATTGTGTCACTTAATTCACAAATGACACTTAATTCGAATTCTCAGTTAGCGAACAGATTCAGAATTGGGAAATTGCCAAAAATTCCGTACTTTTTATAATTTTTAAAGAATTTTGAAAACATTTACATTTTTTCGGCAAAGAACAGAGCTAAAAATCTGATTTTGTACCGTAAATCTAGTTATGTTAAAAGTGTACGTTATGATGTTGACATTCCAAAAATGTGTAGATTTTATTTAAAAAAATAATTTCTCGAACGATGGATATTAGGGTAATGGACAATGGCTAGAATTTCAGACTGTGTTTGCATGCATGTAAAAACTGTAATAATTACTTTCTACTATTCACTGAGCTTATTACTAAAGATGATAGCTTAAATATGTAAATCGATTTCTACAGCAGTAATTGTTGGACACCGTCGATGGAAAACTTTAAAATGTAAACGGAAACAAAATGTTTTAAAATACTTTAGTATTTTAGATTTTAATTACTATGGACGACATATTTCATACGTCCTTTCAAAATTTGCTAACGATGACAACAAATTTGAAATCAGCGACCTCAAAAATCCCTTTCTATAAAACTTCATATAAATCCAATAATATTTCGAGTTTTATGATGTTTTTATGCATATAGTATTTTAAATCTGAAAGCCTTTTAAATAAAAATCATACACATACAGAAACGAAACTAAAATTATTTATTACATAGCGTTAATAAAATAGAATTATTTTTGCCAATTTAAATGACGCAATCTTTACTCAGAAAAGCAGAGAGTAACTCGACACCGCAGACAGGCAAAGGAATTCAAGCAGGCTGGCCAATACTGAAAAAATAAATGGACGCTGTATAAACCTATAGCTTGCATAAAATAAACAGACGCTGAATAAACCTATAGCTTGCAAAAGACGCTGACTGATACCATCATTTATATACACTTATATACGCCGGACGCTGGGCGCTACGCTTTTGGACCGGACGCATGGTAGGCCTTTATAGATATATATATATATATATATATATATATATATATATATATATATATATATATATATATATATATATATATATATATATATATATATATATATATATATATATATATATATATATATATATATATATATATTGGTTTAATCAACGTTGTCGGACCCGCTATATGGTAGGGTCGTTAGTAGACCCGCATTTTTTGATTTTTAAAATGTGTATATTTTACATAATATTGATCTATTTCTGATAAGCAATATTTAAGATCCTCGAGGGGTAAAAATATATGAAAAAAAAATATTGGTGATATTTGACAGTCGTTCTTGGACCCGATACATATTACAGTGTTTACAGACCCATTTGTATAATTTTAAGCAATCCTACCTACCCTACTGAACCCAGCAATGTTGCCGAATGTATCAGACATAAAATTACGATTGACGTAATGATTTCGGCATGCTAAGCACATAAGTGATCTTTATTTTTGTTGATTTGTTCGTAAATTCCATAAATAACCTTAAACGCAGAAAAATTAACGTTTTCCGTAAAACGATGTAACTCTGAAAATTATTATTAAAATGAGAAAATAGCATTGAGCCTCTTTTGTTCTAAAATACATAAGGTTTATGCAAATAATTGTTTTTTAATAATTTGCTTTTAAATCATTTATTTTAACATGATTATTTTTGTTTACAAGAATACAATTAAAAGTTTCGAAGACACGTCATGTATATGTGTTTTGAAAAAATAAATGTTATAGCCAAATCTTTTGACCTCCTGAACATTTTACTGTTATGTTTTTAGCACGAATGAACAGTTTCTAATATATGTATATTTTAATGCCACGGTAACAGTTCAGTCAAATTTGTAAAAATAGAGGGGAATTGAGGTATATGCTTGGATTTTTGATAGGCCTTCTTTGTGATATGTTAAATAACCCCTTAAAAGTTACTACTCAAAAGTGGTGAACCAGAGAAGCTGATGAGGGTAAGCCATGTCCCCAGAGGGTTTTTACTGTTTTTTCAGAAACTATTAGGTTTATCAAAATGGAGACAGTTAGGTAAAATAGGATTTTATTTAACTTTCATACCAAAAAGCTAAGAAAACTTTGTGCATGTTGTCTTGTTTCTGTGTTATCGAAAAAACGATCATATGTCACACAGACAAATAATTTGTATCGGTACATATTATACGAGAAGCTTCGAGCATAACTTTGTGTGATTTGATGTTCATCATGAAATAACTATGGAAATCTCGTTGAGCATCGAACGCGATCCTGGTTCAGTCTTATTCTATCTCAGCATCTCCAGCAAAATCTACGAGGCGATATTATCATTATTATTTGGGGCTAGTCATATGGCAATTCTCGTATTGGCAAGATACATTTTAGGGGTATACCCTGTACTAATCAATCTTTTTAGTGAACCTAAAACGTACAGGGTACTTCAGGGTTTTTGGATATCTCTTACTTTGTCCTTTATATTGATATTCGTATCGAGTAATTTTTTTCTTGAATGGTTTTTGTTTTGGAATTCTAAGTTCACGACTTAATTCCACGCCTGCTTTAAAATGTGGCTAGATATTTAACATTAAATGGGACTTCACCCATTTTACATGTAGGATATCTCGAGCAGACGATGACAATTCCTGAGGGTCAATGCATTTGATCAAAATAGGCCATTAAGCACAACATATCTATGTTCAAAAATGAAATGTTACAAAGCTATAGACCTTCAAAATAAAAAAGTCAAAAATGCAATTTGGATAAAATTTTGTTTTCAAGGACAGTTGTTATTAGAACATACATTAGTGTTATTTTGTGCTTGTGGTAGCTGTAGCGTACCCGCTACCGCTAGATACGGAATTCTGTGCCAGTGATATGTTTAATGAATGCAAAATTTAATTCTTCACAAAACAGGTATACTTGACCCAAGTCGAATAGTGACAAGTCAAATAATGCTCTATAAAATGCAGAAAGAAAATAAAGGTAAAACGTCATGCAGTATGACGTACAAACGGAGTAAGAAAGATTTCAAAACAAGGTGAAATGCCCTATACATTTTGGTTTCTATAAAATAATTTTCCAGTACAGGGTATTCTCCTAAAGATATTCTTTTTACTGCAAAATTATCATAATACTACAACCAACAATAACAACAACATCGCTTCATGAATTTGGCAGAAGTGATGCTAAGGTTGCACTGCGAACTCAACATTTTTTTTTCTTAGCTAAGTACTTGATGACGAATACAAGATCGCAATAAGTTATGTTCTGAAGTTGCTCCGTCAAATGTATTGGTAGAAATTGTTGGTCTACATACAGGATGTTTTACTCAACTTTCGTATAAATTGCATGTGTGATAGTATTCATCAATAGGAACAAAAAACTCTTTTTGTTTTTACGCAAATCAACAAAAATTTGCTAAAAATGTCAACTTTTGTTAACTGCTGGAAATTATAGTCAAAACAAACTGCGACATCACCTAGCAGCTGCTGCGTCAATGTATCAGATAGGCACATCCAGCTCCAAGTGTGATTCTTAGACCAGTGACCTGCTACCCACTTTTCAAAAACCATTCTTTTTTCGGTTATTATGAAAGATAGACACTAATGATTTCAGCTTTTTTGTTGCATTTTATATGTACTACCACCTATTCAGATGATACGAATCTTAAGTGAAACAACCTGTATGATATATATTCATGCGCCAATTAAATAAGCTTTATTTTATCTAACCCACTTAACAACCAGTCCATAAACCTAACAGTTTTTGAAAATAAAACGACAAAATCCATCTGAAGGCGTGGTTTAATATTGATATTTTACAAAATTCAGGATATTATCTACTCGTAAACATGAACAAATCAAGCATAAAGTCATTTTCAACTTTAGTTGACCAAAATAGGCTACATTTGATTAGTTTAACCTAGATTAAAAAATAGCAGTTTCTATTTTTACTGTGCGTTTGTACAGTTACAAAAAAATTATGGAATGTTCGATCCCTACTTTCCGTTTAATGAATTTGAAGGTACAAAACAGTATACACTATATGGTGGTTAAGTGCCTTTAACAGAAACGTCGAAAGGTAACGAAGAAAAGAAGAAGTTTTTTCAAACCTTGCCTAATTCCGTTATATTGCACTTGTACTAAGTTAAAGATCAATTTTTATTGTATTCTGAAATAGCTATTTGTGAATTGGAATATGTATTATATTCTTAGTGACGAATATATGTAGTTCTAAATATACCAGGCGCAAATCATATTAGTCCACCCAGTTTCATTTTTGTTAAAGAACGCCCCACAGAGTTTATTCCGTTTATCTTTTGTTCTATGAGGTGGCCGTTTTTTGTTGCTATAGTGAAGTGCTGCTACTGCATCTACCCATACCAATGTTCATGAAATTCAATTGGGGGTTGCAACATACACTGCCCCTCCGAACCTTTTGAGTGCCCTGTTTACATTAAAAGTTCCATTAAGTAATCTTACAAATTACAGACGAGAAAGTTTTCCTTCAGCGTTTTAGCAAAAAAAGTCACAAATGATGCTCAACTTAGTTCGCCCATTTTAATTTTTGATAAAGAACACCTCACGATTTATACCCTGAATGGTCTACGACGTTGTTATTTATTGGTGGTATATAGTACATATCGTCGCCGTTAATGCATATGAACTTAATTCTTTGAAATGTTGTAACTAGCAATGTTGCTAGTTGCGATTTCAAAGAATTCATCATGCCATCTGTAACAAAGTTTTTATAAGCATTTAAACTGCGCTCCTGGAAAATTGCTAGAAAATAGTTCCGCTAGTATGCATTAAGGTCGACGATATGTATGAGTGAGTACTGTGATCCAGTGATATGTATGTGTGCGTGTAGTATCCAATGCAACGAATATAAACAAGGAGTCAGGAAATAATTCAGAAACCAAATAGTTCAAGCATTCATTCTCTGATCTTAACAGTAAAAGAATAAAGCATTCATTAACCACAAACAGTCTTTCAAACAAACAAACACAGAGGATATTACATGTGGTGACCGCCGACTTTAATTGAACACGCAACAATCTGTCAAAAAACTTACTCTTGCTAGCATACCATTCAAGATACCAGGATCCTATTTATGAAGCAGATGTCGAGAAATCAATTAGCATAATTCCAGTAGAGGATCAATACTCTCTCAGCACCACCACTACCAGTACATGGAGAAGTTCCATCGCTGAAGTCATAATCTATCTGAAGTCACGGTTGTATAAAGTTTTTTCTGTTCTAAATTTTTCTGCCATCAAAGCAGACTATCTACAGCATTTAAAGAAAGTATTTCAACGCCTATATCATTACGGTTAACTATCAAATTAAAAAAGAAACAATCTTTGAAACCAAAGAACTAACTTGTCTCGACCACACAGTGAACAGTGATGGAGTTACGCCGCAAGTTTCAAAAGGAGAAGCTATTCATAACTTTCCAATCCTTAGAATGCAACAAGAATTATCCCATTTCGTTGGCATAGATTGTCGACTTAAACCTGAGCTAAACCTATTTATTTCAGAAAAAGTTTCAGAACCCTACAAGAAACCCACACAACAGTGTGTCGCAGAACGTATAATTACAAATCGGTTGTTGTGAACTTCAATAAACGGTCGTACCAAAAATTCGTTACTTCGTATGATCGGGCACACAGGGAATACATAGCAGATAAACTCGGATGCAGCCCATTACAAATCCTTCTTATCTTTTTTTGTACCGTTTATGTATAGAACGTTCGCAATTACTTTTTGTTACCTGTTAGACATATTTGTGTACATAAATTTACTATTTTCCTTTTATGTTGCATATACGATTATGATCCAACTAACAACCTACAAGTCCAACAGTATCCTCATACGTTCCTCTTAGGTTAAGTTTTGTAGTTTTTAGTTATTTACATTTTGCAACGAGCCCTAAAATTAAGAATCTGCTGCCTTAATTTTAACCGTTTTCAATTATCTCATTCGATTATTAGCTCATTTCTATAGGTTAAGTTCTTATCATTGTAACGAACATTAACATTAAGAGCCTTGTACTAACTTTAATCAATTGTAAAACCAGCCAAAGAAAAAAACGCGGTATTTTACGTATCTATCAAGTTACTTTACAATCACAACCGCATCTTATGCGTACATTCACTAGTTCTTTCCAATCCTGTCCTCAAGCAAACTGATGGAGACCTTTTCTGCTGGAAAAATTCTAAAAAACAAGGGAGCAATAAATGTGATGATCACCGTTGCCTTGGATACTTTGTAGTATCCAAGGAAACGAATGTAAACGAGGGATCAGAAAATAATTCAGAAACCAAATAGTTCAAGCATTCATTCTCTCATCTTAACAGTAAAAGAATAAAGCATTCATTAACCACAAACAATCCTTCAAACAAACATACAAAGAATATATTACAGTACTTTTATACTAAAAAATTTAATCAAGTTCTTGAAATTTATCGTTACTACGGAAAATGACATATGTACTTTTCCACCTTATTTGGAAACCATCCACTTTCCCCAGAAATTAACTTTTCCGTATTATGTTGCGTTGTCTCACTTGTTCGAAAATCCTGTTAACCTTACTCTAATCATTTATATAAAAAATGAATTCAGTTATAAAGTCCTACTTAAAGATACCATTGATATGAACACATGGATTGTAGGTAGTAATATATGCTTTCAATCATACAAATATAACTTTATAAATTTATATCACTCTCCAAACTCTAGTGATGCTCAATTTCTAATGAAACTTGAAAATTTGTTTGATGTATATGCTAGTAGATCAGAGACCTTACTAATTATCAGAGACTTTAATATTGACCTATTAAAGGATTCATATTATGAAAATAGGCTGAGAACTTTAATTAAAAATAATGGACTACATCATATTATCGACCAACCTACAAGAATCACTAGGGATAGTGCTACACTCATAGATCTTCTTGTATCTAATGAAAAATCTATTGATGCCCAGGTACACCATGTTCCAAAAATAACCGATCACTCAATAATAACTATAAATGCAAAAGTGAAAGAAAAATATGAAGAATATACAATACAACACAGAGACATGAGCAACTTCAATGAAATGCAATTTCAATTAGATCTAATGGATCAACCATGGAATCCGGACTGTACAAACACCAATCAACTAGCAGAAACATTAGTTAAAACCATAATGAACACACTAAACAGGCATGCTCCAACTGTTAAAAAACCATTAAATGTCAATGGAGTTGTAAGCGTTGGTGGACCCCAGAAATAGCCTTGGAAATTGAAGAAAGGGACAGATTATATAAAAGAGCAATCTTTACACAAGAAGAAAGTGATATGAATAGGTATAGACAACAAAGAAATGGAATTGTTAGTTTGATCAGGAACCACAAGACAAATTATTATCAAGAAAACTAGATGATATGAAAAATAACTCAACAAAAATGTGTAAAACAGTTAAATAATTAATTAAAGGAGGCCATAACAGACAAAAAAAAGGAAGGTATTATTTTTGACAATGAGTTAGAAAAAAAGGAAATTCAAATTGCAGAAAAATTCAATAATTACTTTATTAACAGCATACAACAAATTATTACATTAACAAATTTAACCCAAATTGAAACTGATTTAAGCCACATTAATGTACATCAATGCAAGTTCGAGAAATCTTTACCAATAGAGTTTTTGGAGTTAAAAAAATTATAAACAATTTACCTAATAAGAATAGTAGTGTCGATGGTATTACAGTAAAGATTCTTAAATTAGCTTTCAATGTAATAGGACAGAGATTTTTGCATCTAATTCAAATGAGTCTAGAAAGGGGATCCTTCCCAGAAACCTTGAAGACATCCCATATTATCCGCTTAGAGAAGATAACCAACACAAATGTGAAGAATACAGACCGATGAACATGGTGCCAACTTATGAAAAATTATTAGAGACCGTCGTAAATATCCAGTTTCGTGACTACATTTAAGTGAACAAACTGTTAACACCTTTTCAATCAGAGTTTCGTAAAAATAATTCATGTGAAAGTGCAATACAATCAGTTCTTTTGAAATAGAAAAATGCTATTTACAAGAAGAAGGTGATAGGTGTAGTTTTTCTAGACTTTAGACGTGCTTTTGAGACTATTAATAGAGATCTACTATTATTGAAATTAAAAAGATATGGGTTCGGCCCAATAGTTATAAAATGGTTTAGTGAATATCTCAAAAACAGATTTCAAATAACTAGATACTTTAATAGTACATCTTCAGCTAAAAAAACTACCTTTGGCGTTCCACAAGGAACTGTATTAGGCCCTGATTTATTTGTACTATGCATAAATGATATTGTTAATGTGATTAAAAAATGTAACATTATTATTTGCAGATGACACTTTAATATATTTTATAGGAGATGATGTTGAAAAAGTAATAAATATCATCAATGATGAATTAGTAAATGTATATAACTGGTTAGGTAAAAATAGTCTTTCTTTAAATGTAAATAAAACAAAATTCATGATAATAAAAAATAAGTTTAACGAAATTGATACATCTAGTCATCTGGGAATACAAATTAATAGTCAAAAAATAGAACAAGTTTATGAGTGGAAGTACTTAGGCGTAACAATAGATTGTCACTTAACATTTTCTCGTCATTAAAACTATGTTATCAGTAAAGTTGCAAAAAAAGTAAATTTCATGGGTAGAATAAGCCAAAATCTTAGCAAGTGGTCTAAATTATTACTATATAAAACAATAATACTTCCCCATTTGAATTATTGTGCTAGTATACTTTACCTCCTAAATAATACTGAAATTAACAATCTTCGAAAAAAACAAAATTGAGCATTAAGAATAATATTAAAATGTAGTAGGTATACTAGCATAAGAAGAATGTTGCAACTTACATCTTCGTTAAGTGTTAAGCAAAATATATTTTATAATACGATGACATTAATATTTAAAATAAAAAACCGAATATATCCAGAGCACATTTTAAATGAATTACTATTCGTAGAAGATGTTCATGATCATAATACTAGAAGTAGAAATAATTTTTATGTTCATACAGTAACAACAAATATAGGACAAAATAATCTGTTTCATAAAGGTTTAGTTGAATATAATTCACTTCCAGCTAATGTAAAAAACTGTACATCTTTAACATTATTTAAAAAACAGTGTAAAAAATATGTAATAAATTACATTAATATTTAAGAAATTATAATGTATTATATGGAATTTATCTAGTTATATGCTATAAATAAAGTATATTATTATTATTAACAAATATTAAAACCTTCAATTTTTCAAAGCCAGAGAGTTATTTACAAATTTGAAAAGAACTCGCATACGAGCTGATGTAATTCTTACGTCACTTTTCTCCATCAAATATTAAATGCGAGCTATTATAACCAAACGTTTATAAAACAAAGCTTAACATATGCGTCATGGCAATGTTGCCAGATTCAGGGCTTAGGAAGACTGTAGAACATAGCGGGTTTGATAGCGTCTTGTATAAAAATATACGATATACACTTGAGAAAGGCGCGTCGCCCCCTATAGTTCATTGTGATGAACTACGATTGTATAAAACTTTTTACAGACCCTACTTTTCCAAACCCAAATTGTATATTTTTTTATTGCAGTTTTAAGTAAAAATTATCCTGTAGACCTCGAAAATATAGGAGAACGTTGCCAGACCCAAGCCCGGGTCTGAGAGCGGCGAAAATGGTCCGACAAGTCGGTAGAATATAGCGAAACGGGTGTGTATAAGCGGTTTGACAAATATATATATATATATATATATATATATATATATATATATATATATATATATATATATATATATATATATATATATATATATATATATATATATATATATATATATATATATATATATATATATATATTTATATATATATATATATATATATATATATATATATATATATAATTTTTTATAACATTTTTTTCCTTTTATAATTAAATCATGAAATTTTTACACATTTTAAATATTTTATTTTGACAGTTACGTACCTTGAACAGTGTTTGAATTTACATTTTGGTTTTCCCATTATCGTTTTCTATTACAGTGGTGGGTATGCTGATTACACAGATTTAGATTATTTTGCTTTCTTTTTTGTTATTAATGAATAGAACTAACTAGGAATATGTGTGTTTTGAACAAATTCTTTTGGGAACTGAAGACTAATTAACGAAGAAACATCCCTTCTTTTAAACTAATATACAGAATTGGGTCGGCATCGTATTAGGTTTCACACGAGTAAAAAAAAACATGGTCAGGACGATATGTAAACTACAAATCTCACCATCCTCAAAATCAAAAAAATAACGTAATAATAGGTTTAATCGATCGAGCAATTACATTAACGTCACCCGAATACCGCCCTGAAGTTTAAAAAAAAGTAGAAGAAACCTTAAAAGAAAATCATTATCCGGAGAAACTTATCAAACGAACACAAAAACAACGTATATTCAAATTTTACAATAATCTAAACTCAAAAGAAAAAAATACTAACCCGACTAGATACATAGCTGTGCCTTACATAAATGAATTATCTGAAAAACTAAAACATATTTTAAGTAAACATAACATTTCTATATGCCATAAATCTCAGAATACACTAACTTCTCTATTTACACCATTAAAAACAAAAATACCAAAAAAGAAAACATCTAACGTTATTTATTCCATACCCTGCATAAATTGCCCAAAAAAGTATATAGGAATGACAACACAATATTTAGACAGTCGATTAAATGGTCATAAATACACCAAAAACGCTTCAACTGCTTTACATAAACACGAAAAAACCGAAAAACACGAGTTCAATTTCAAAGAAACCAAAATTTTAAATAAAGATAGCAACTACCATAAATTAACAATAAAAGAAATGTTTCATATAAAACAAGATAACGAAGCCGTAAATGACAGACAAGATACAAAAAATCTAAGCCAAATATATCATAATCTCATTAAGTAAATAATCGTAATACACATTCCAATAACCCAGTCATATACGTACAAAAAAATCCTTAATATTATTATAAATTCTAACCGTTGCACACAATAAATTCTACACGTAATAATTTCAAGCTTCCAATAATAACCAAAAACACATCTTAAAACTATCAGTCGAAATGAAAAGTAATAAATACCCAAATTTATGTGACACATGCCTTGAAAAATAGCAAAAGATTGTTTGGTTTACTCGTGTGAAACCTGATACGATGCCGACCCAATTCTGTATATTAGTTTAAAAGAAGGGATGTTTCTTCGTTAATTAGTCTTCAGTTCCCAAAAGAATTTGTTCAAAACACACATATTCCTAGTTAGTTCTATTCATTAATAACAAAAAAAGAAAGCAAAATAATCTAAATCTGTGTAATCAGCATACCCACCACTGTAATAGAAAACGATAATGGGAAAACCAAAATGTAAATTCAAACACTGTTCAAGGTACGTAACTGTCAAAATAAAATATTTAAAATGTGTAAAAATTTCATAATGATTTAATTATAAAAGGAAAAAAATGTTATAAAAAATTTTTTTGTAGGCAATAAACAATAAAAGAAAGTGTTCTTGAAAATGCTCACAATGCGTGAGCGAAACGTCGACATAACATGTAAAACTGTGTTAATTAATTTAAATAACCTACACCCAAGAATCAAATATATTTTATATCTATATATAAGGTTAAAGAATAAGAAAATTTATATATATATATATTGTTGTATTATTTTGTCGTAAATGGGATTTAGTCAAAATTAATGAACATTATATAATCAAACTGGATCATATTGCTTTATTTTAAATTAATTGCAGCGAGTAATTTCGTTTCTAGCTACATAAAGTAAGAAAATATTTTGAGTGCCAATTATTTATTGAACGGTCCTCGTATCACGCATGAATTTTATTTAAATACATGTTTCGAATTTAAAGGTAAATAAGGCTAAGCTATTTTAAGCAAGAAACTTTTATTTTTGTTTAAAATATTATCACATTGTTGATAAAGAAAATACTAAGCTCTGCAGGACATTTTGTTTAATTTTAATTAATGCTAAATTTAATAAGTAGTTCGTATAAGAGTGGATTTGATGATATTTTGTTAAGGAAAAATGTGTTTAAAATTCTTCAAAATTTTAAAGTGTGCCTTTACTTTAAAAGAAATAAAATTGTTAGTCAGTTGTTTTCGATCGGTATTGGTCTGCAGATGTACAGCAAGGAGAGTACACTAGTGCAGCCATGCATTTGAAAATGTATTTTCTATTGTAAAAAATGAATGCAAAAGTATTAATTATGATTTTAAAGGATGTAAAGGAGATTATTGTAGTAAAAATAGTTGATTAAAAAAGAAAATTATTAGTGAAGATAGCAAGAAGGGTATTCAGTTTATTGTTTAAAGGAAAGTGTTTGAAGAAAGATAAAGTGCGGAGTTGTTTGTTTTTTTGTTTTAAAGGAAAAGGTTCCGGGGATATTTTTTTAAAAATAATCAAAAACTGATTATGTTGGACATCAACAGTTTCTTTATTTTGTATGCTCAAGTTAAGAAAAATCACACTGGTTTAAGAAATTTATTGTTTTGAAAATTGTAAAAAGGTCATTTACAAATGTGTGTATAATAAATGTTAATTTGGTTCTAACAGTAGTGCTTTATTTACATCGCGAAATATAAAAAGTCTGGAGAAGTAATTGTTCTTACCTGAAACAAAAGAAAAGAATTATTTACAAAATAATAAAAACACAGTTTTATAAAAACAGTTATCCAAGTACACTTACTATTGGATTATTAGCTTCTCGTTCAACATCTTTGGCGTGCTTCTCAACAATCAGGGATAGGAGTCAATCATCTACCAGCATCCAACAGCAATCGCATGGGGGAACGTGATTACAACAGTTCAGCGTTTTGGTGGCGGTAAGAAATAAATTGTGAACATTTGCAATCAAAATTTGAACGCATAGGTTTAATAAGCATTGAACAGTAACAATAGATAATTATTTTATTATAATACTTACTCCATTAAAATTCGTGTAAAGGCAAGGCAGATAGATTGTAACACAAAACTGCACCATATACGAATCTCTTTGTTTCATTTGTTATATGATCAAGATTTATTTCTGAATTTTGAGGTGTTGCAGAGTTGCGTATTTTTGAACCTTGATAATTTTAAAAGACCCTGTGAGTATCAGTCTCGTGCTAAGATAAGCTTAGCTGGCGCCCAACATTGTTTTTTTTATTATTTCATAATTTCTAATATACAGGGGATATCAGAGTATTAGTCTTACTTTGTGTAATGTTTTGTTTTTATTGATAATTATGCTTTTTCATCAGTATTAATCTAATGATAATAGTTGGTTTGATTGTATAATCAAATAATTCAACAATATATATATATATATATATATATATATATATATATATATATATATATATATATATATATATATTATTATCCCTTTGTTTTATATATATATATATATATATATATATATATATATATATATATATATATATATATATATATATATATATATATATATATATATGTGCTTTTGTATCGTGTTCGCCTCCGTATACTGAACAGACGACCACAACTCCGCCATTAACCCTTTATAGGACACTGGTACAAATATGTACCACTTGCACTTACAGGCGTCTACGCCATTATATAAACATTAAATATGATCCTTACGGATTATACACTTGCTCTGAATGGATAGTGGTAGAAAGATATACCATAAATTGAATTGCGCGCCGGCAACGGTATAAACTTGATTTAGTGGTATCCATGTGTACCACCGAACGTCTAATTATTTGTGCAAGGAATGTTGTGTTTTTTTCTGGTATTATAATATCACAAATTGTTTTAACTGTTTAGGTTGACGCGAAATAACTTTAGATATTGTTTGAACAATTAAAGTTGATATTAAATTAATTAATTTCACCAAATTTTAACAATTAGTAAATGTAAGGTTAGAATCACAAAATTTCAGTGGTTTCTTTGAATTTCATTTGCAAACTTAATATTACCTGTTCGGATTTAATTTTGTTACAAATGATTTCGCATTATATGATAATTTCACTCTGTTATTTGTTTTGTTGTATAATGTTTGCAGCAAGGAAAATAAAAAGCCCTAAAAAGTGGTGGTACAAGTATGTACCCCAAAACTCCTGTAGGAATATTTATTTCTGAAGTATTATGACTTTTTTCAGATGGAAAACGTTAAACTATTTGATTTGTCGAATAAGAAACATGAAGAGTATCCGCAAAATTACTTATTAGGTTTTTATTTATAAAGTAGCGGAATAAACGACTGATTATTTTTTTCTGAACTGAATTATGTTTAGTTTTCCTTTACTTAAGTATTATAAAATAGTTTTTATACATTAGTAATAATGTGATATCTATACTTACATGTTGTGATATTTCTTCTAGTGATACCATTTATGTAGGAGGTATAAGTATATGGTAAGTTATGCTTTTACCTTCTAGCAACCCGTTTTTGAACTCAAAATTGCATATTTAATAATATATGTTTCTTGCCCTATAAAGGGTTAATAATGATTGTATATTAATTATTCTAGTGTCACAGACTTTTTCTTGAACTAACACTCCTAAATCCACCAAGAGGGGTAATTTTATTTAATTTTTTAGATATACATGCGTATATGTATAGCGCGCGTTCGTGTCAGCCTCCATACATAGACCGCTCGTATTCACCTCCGTGTATATAATTTTGGCAAATCAAGCGTTCGAATACGCCTCCATCAACGTTGTCAAGTTTACAAGGTATAAAACTATGGTACTTATCACTATTCAGCAGATTCTGTTTATCAAGTCCGTGTTTATGTCTGCTATAATTGCTGAGTTCGAGGACACCTGCTGAAAGTATGCCGTTAAACAAAACGGACCTTTAAATTTATACATATAAGATATTTTGAGATATAGTTCTGTTAGAAACGAATTTTCAGATTATAATAATGTAAATTTGTTTCGTTTATATTCTAATGGAAGAAAATCATATATGTTTAATATTTTATTAAATAATATAATGTCACTCCTACAATTTTTTTGTATTTTTAAATAATTAACAAAGGATGACATTCCTTACTGTATAAGGTATGTGCGATGTGGTAAGTAGCTAGAATCATTTCAGAACTACATTTCTAACAACAAAGTGGTTGAAAACAATTAAACTTTATTCTTTAAACCCATTTTTTTGCTTTTGCTTTCTCACAATATATGTACAAGTCCACAGAATGAGAACGAGTTTTTGTAAAAAATACCTTTCTTCATATCTCGACGTTATATGACCTAAATAACACGACAGACATTCCTGGAGGAAAAAAACCCTGTTGTTTTCGTCTTTGTCTGTACACCTGTTAAGTTTTGGAATTATTGCAAACATCAATGTCAAATTTGAACCAACACTATTTGGTCTGAAAATACAGATCCAGCTCGTAAATAACAAAAATCTAAACAGTGTAGCGGCAGGGTTTTTTAAGGCGTTTACAGCATTAAAAAGTATGTTGCAATTTAATTTTAAAAACGACAATCAAATTTAACCGAAAAATTACATCAACCATTACCATTACATCAATCATTATCGTTGAAATACATATATTAAAAATAAAAACAAACAAACATGAACGAAGTTCCAAAAGGTTTTAAATCTAGATAGATAAACACATTCTCGTTTCAAACACAAAGTATACCAGGGTTCAATCTTTCAAAGAAATATTGATCATTTATTTGTTAATATTCCCTGAGTTATCTGTTTTGGGATGGTATTTTGAAATCTACGCCAAACAAAAAGTTACATATTGAAAGATTGTGTAAAGTTTTTGAAATTTTAGGAAAAAATAGATATCGATAAAAGCATAATTCGCGGGGAATCGAGAAAAAAGGCGATTCTGGAAGTGCCACTACCAAGTAATGTTACCTAACTCAAGTTGTTTTCCGCTATAATAAATCATTATCATCTAATTATTCCGAATGTACGAAATACTACATACATGAGCATTAGCTTACACCCATAAGTACTATTAAAATTTATTGGATGAAATTAAGCCTAATCTTAACTTGGCAAACAGGGTGGATATTTGCTTAATCTTTAAATATTAGACCATCTAAGTGACCCTCGCCAACTTCAATACACTTTTTACGTCTGGATATAAAATTATTCATTACCCAGTGGAGTGAACCTTCATTTATTGCAGCGACTTCTCTATTGTAAATTTTTCTGAAATTGAAATTCTGGAATCAACATTTATTATGTTATATTTGTACTGTATTAGAAAAAGATACGTACTAGAAAAGATGAGATTTTGAAAGACATATAACCTCTTTCCAAAAAAAGGTGAGGTATTGGCGAATGCAGCTTCTGGGAACCTTGATCAAACAATACAAATCCTAGGTCAAAGATTCAATATTGCAATAAAGTATGGTAGCATTTACTACAAAAAAGGTTTGTCATTAGCAACTTAAAGATTTATATTAAATTACAATCAAATACCTACTAAAAGGTTTGTAAAAATACTCTTATAAACTGGTACAACTTTTTGACAATTCAAATCAACCAATAGCGTGAATATTATAAAAATCTCAAACGAAAATTGGCTGTAAAGATTAGAAGACCTCAAGACAGGGATTTTTAAAAAGAAAAAGTAACTAAAAACTCCGACAAACTCAACAAATTTGCCAATTGTAAGTCTAGGGGGGAGCAAAGACAAAACATCGTAAAGAAATTGAAAATTTAAACTATAAAAGATTTATAACACCATTAACCCACAGTAATATTAAAATATCTAGAATTCACAAGTGATACTTCAGGGTAGACTGTTTCAAGTTTGTTGTACTCTCATCAGCTGGAGCTAATCATCTGTGAAACCTAAGCACATCATCCTGGCTTATTTACAAGCCAATGACTAACATTAGCACCAAATGGTACCCGATGCGACACCTATAAATAAAAAGCCAACCGCACCATGCAGTAAAATTACAGTTTCTTTTGGTTGTGAAAAAGACGATAACCGAAAGTTTCTAAGGTGTTCATTCTGTTGTATGAACATCTCATCAGTTTAAAAATTTCAACTTATCTAAACTCAATAGTAAAGAAATTAGTTATCTTTCAAATTTGTGCAGATTTCTTTCTCTCCACACACAATATGAAAAAATATTCTTGTACCCTGCTAAATGTATCGACAATAGAAATATATTTATAGTCATATCTTTAACGAATCTACGCTAAATGATGATGTCAAACGAATGCGTTTTCAAAACAGAATAGATTTTACATTGCATGCCCCCACGAATTGGCAAAATGATAGAATCAGATAAACAGTCGAGGTTTAAAAAGTAACGTCTCCTCACTACACTAGTACAGACAATGATCCAGATTTTCTTTTAAAATGTGGTATATGCTTTGTTTCGACTGCATCCAGATAAATCTGGGTGAACGGTCAAGCAGTCGTTTGAGATGTCGGACTTCATTCCTAGTATCCGAGACTAGCCCGAAGACAGAGGGAGGGCAGTTGTTAGAGGTGTCGGGAAGCACTAGGATTCGAGACTAGCTTGAGGGCAGACCACACGGCGTTCACCCTTAGAACTGGTCGTTGTTTACCCCATCCCAGGCTTGTCTGGGTAACGGATGACGCGATCAGAATCAAATGTGTGGTATAGTTATGCCGAGGTGTTGCGTTTACGTTTCGCCGGGGTGTTTCTCGACGATGACCCTAAAACGTTGCAGGGGGAGCTCTGTCTCTGTCTCTGTCTCTGTCTCTCCGGTGTGGGTGGATTGAATCTTACCTGACGCCAGGGTCTTTTAAAGAGCTAAGTATCCCGCTGTCTGGCCTAGACGTTGGCCTATTGGGTGGACGGGATACCACACGACGTTCACCCTTAGAACTGGCTGTCTTCTACCCTATCCTGCTGACGGGAAACGGATGAAGCTGAAAGTGTGTGGTAGAGAAATTCGTGAGAATTCTCGACTGTAACTCATCAGGTAACGGTAACGATCAGGGGGAGCCCTGGTAGATGAGACCGGTGTGGGCGGATTCGAATCTCGCCTAAGGGACAAGGTCATTTATGGTCACCAATGGAACCCGCTGTTTGACCGAGGTCATTTATGGTCACCAAGGAACCCGCTGCATGACCGAGGTCATGTATGGTCACCAAAGGAACCCGCTGTTTGACTGAATCTCTAGTGCGGAGACTAGAAGTGAGGTTATCCCGGTTTTGGGCAATTGGAAACTGCAAGCCGCCAGGTAAATGTGCTTAGGAGCTATCCTGACCACCCTATGATCCGGACTGCAGCCGGGTACAGTGATTGGGAGAAGCTCTGAAAGCCATTACACTTAAGAATAGTTGAAGCGAATACATAGCCTCTCACTATCAAGAGAACTTCACCAAATTCGGGTACGCACCGGGAGTCTATAACGTGTAGACTTAAAAGAAGCTCTGTCGAGGGCCCACCAAGCCTAAAATTGGTAGATCGGGGTGGCAAAACCGCTTAAAAACCAAGTCCTGCCACATTTGAGGTTGAATTCGATCGGGCAGTGGTCCCTCTTGATAACAGCGTCAAGTTGGGGAATAGTCCTATTGCTGGACGAGGTACTTCACCCCGCATGAAAGAGGAGGGGAGGGTGCTGGCGGGTGAGCAGCGTGTTAAGTCAACTGCTCGGTCACTATGCGCGACTTAGCTAGTAGAGGGTGGATAGGCAACCTCGCTCCTACCACTGAGTCAATCTGGTAGCAATTGCACGACTGCCGGTTATGCAACTTGCGCGCTGATTGGGCGTATCCCAATCACTTCCTTCTGGAAGGAACGTGGGGGTAAGTTCACACAGGTACCCCACGTAAAACAACCTTGACATTTCATGTCTGGCCTAGACGAATGGAGGAGATTCAAGTGAGGTTTATCTCGGTTAGGGAGTTCGCTCGCTAACCCATGAGAAACTGAAGATGAGAAATCGTCTAGAGACCTACACTTAAAGGATGCTGATGCGAAGATACATAGCCTCTCACGTTCAAGACAACTTCACCTTAACGGGCACACACCGGGATGCTACTTTGATGGGCCCTATAAAGTAGCCTCGAAACGAAGCTCTATCGGGGGCATACCAGGCCTATAACTGGGAGATCGGGGTGGCAAACCCATTTAAAAACCAAGTCATAACACACTTGAGGTTGGATTCGACCGGGCAGTAGCCCCAACTCTGGCTCGGTTGTACTGAACTGACTTAAGTTGGGGGAATAGTCCTATTGCTGGACTAGTTACTTAGCCCCGTATGAAAGAGGACGGGAAGATGCCGGCGCATGAGCACGTATATGTTAATCGCTCCGGTACTAGCCTGGTTAGCTAATAGAGGGTGGATAGGCAACCTCGCTGTGACCAGCGAGTAACTGGGAGCAATTGCTGTGCGATTGCGCTCTGATTGAGCGTATCTCAATTGCTTCCTCCTTTGGAAGGAACGTGGGGGTATGTTGATATGGGAACTCCACGTAAAACACATGCAAATCATGCATCCAGATAAATCTTATTTTAGGTTTTGGATGGCAATTCATCGCATCGTCTTTACAAACTCAAATTATCTCAAAATTATTTTACTAGAACATTATCATAATTTTATTTCAGCCCAACATTGTATTAGAATTGCTATTAATTAAATGTGTATTGTAATTATGTAGACTTTTAAAATTATGCTTTAGCGTTAAATTTTAAATTGCATTGACGGTATAGGAAGCTCTAGATCTACAAAAAAGAGGTAATTTACGAATATCTCAAAAGTTTTGGCACAATGTTTGGGGCTTTGTAATTTATTTTTAACAGGTTGTTATCGGAAACGAAACAACCTTGTTGTTACGTCATTTCAGTTTTGGGGTTTAAATTTGTCATTAAATTTTATAACTGTGATTTTATAAGATAGAAGTTTTATCTATAATCTTGTTGGACGGATGCCCAAACCTCAAACTATACTACTCTCTGCGAATTAATATATTACGAAGAACCTGTGGTAAACAGAATGATGAATAGAGTCAAAGGCAGGATCGTCATCTCAAGTCGTAAATGATTTCACCAATTCAACGTTTCAAGATCAACAATTTGTCCAGATGTCCAGACATGATCCAAAATACAGAAAAAGGAAAAATGTCCAAATAAGTACATCCAAATCCAGCTGCAACGGATACCTGTATGTTATTGTTCACTGAGCTGAAACTACTTTTCGAAAAATAGAGTCATTATTAAGAATGATGAGACATTTTTTACTCTTGGTAATTCCTGAATAAAAGGAAATTAAGGTTTCTTTAACATCATTTTTATAACATCTGATAACATCAATGAACTACCAGATAATGTCTGCAAAACTGGAACTGGAAAAACACTACTGGCAAAATCTGCAAAATTTGGTTGCAACTCTAATTTGCTTGCATTCATCTAGAATACTATGATACTTTCTGTTTTTTTTTTATTTAAAGTGTAGTTTACTTAGCTAGTAGAATTAATTTCTAATGCATAAATAATCAAGAATTTAAACAAGAATTAACTCGAAGATAAAATTGACAAATTTTATACTTGGCATGGAATTTTGAAAAACTTTTCTGCTGAGAACTTGTCTGAAATTGAAATTCTGGAATCAACATGCAGCTTCTGGAAAGCTTGCTCAAACAATACAAATCCTCGGTCAAAGATTCAGTATTGCAATAAAGCATGGTAGGATTTACAACAAGAAAGGTTTGTCATTAGCAACTCCAAAATATATACCAAATTACAATCAAATACCTACTAAAAGGTTTGTAAAAATACTCTTATAAACCGGTACAACTTTTTGACAATTCCAGAAATCAACCAATAGCATGAATACTGTAAACGAGAAATTGGCAGTAAAGATTAGGAGACCACAAGACAGGGATTGTTAAAAAGAAAAAGTAACTAAAAACTCCGGCAAACTCCAAATTTGCCATTTGTAAATCTAGTGAATCGGCAAAGACAAAACATCGTATAGGAATTGACAATTTAAAATATAAAAGATTTACTAAGACTATTTAAGACTATTAACCCAGAAAAATAATGAAATGTGTGGAATTCACAAGTGATACTCTAGGACAGACTGTTTTGAGTTTGTTGCACTCTCATCAGCTGGAGCTAATCACTTGTGAAACCCACACACAGCATCCTGGCTTATATACAAGCTAATGACTAATATTAGTACCAAATGCTAACCGATGCGACACCTATAAAATTACGGTCTCTATAGGTTGTCAAAGAGAAGATAACCGAAAGTTTCCAAGGTGCTGATTCTGTTGTATGAACATCTCGTCATCTGTTTAAAAATGCAGCTTATCTAAACTCAATAGTAAAGGAATTATTCATATTTCAAATTTGTGCAGATTCTTTCTCCCCACACACTTAGAAAAAATATTCTTGTACCCTACTAGATGCAACGACGATAGAAATATATTTCTAGTCGTATCTGTAGCGAATGTACATGTTTGGTAAGGTTTCTCATTAGCAACTCCAAAATATATACCAAATTACAATCAAATACCTACTAAAAGGTGTGTTACTCTTATAAACCGGTACAACTTTTTGACAATTCCATAAATCAACCAATAGCATGAATATTGTAAACAAGAAATTCGCTGTACAGATAAGGAGACTACAAGACAGGGATTGTTAAAAAGAAAAAGTAGGGGAGAGTCTGGAACATTGGCCATGCAGGAACAATGGCCACCTTCCCGCCATTTTCTTATTTATTAGGTGCTGCTCAAGATTAGGTGCTGTCATCTAGCACAGAATGTACCAATAGGACACTAAGTACATTAACAAAGTATTTCCATTTAAATCTCGAGATTTTTATTTTAAAACAAACAACCTGAAATTTTGTACTTGAAGTAAAATACAACAGGCAAGTGAAATAAATGTTAGTGGTTAAATAAATAAACGTCGAAAGGAACTAGCGTTGGCCGCTTATACCTACTTCATGTAAATATTTATTGGTATAATAATATTTTGATTGTGTTGGATAGTTTTTGTTTTTCCCTACTTTTTAAAAAACATGAAGTTGATGTAAAAAACATTTTATTATTAAATGATTAAAAACATGTAGTTGATTAGTGGCCATGTTAAATGTAGGTACAGTGGCCACTTCTTTGTTATGTAGGTCCCTGTACTATTATTTAGTACAATATTTTATTTATTTCAGATATTATTTCCTAGATGTTCCTGATGATTTGTACATTATTTATATCAACCTGTAAAAATAGGCGGCACTACTAGAATAGCAAATCTGTTTTTTCCATTCATTTATCTATGTATAATGTTTGTTAGCTTTTGCCTGGTTTTTTAAATTTAAGTTGCCTTTTTTTCAATACAAACTATTTTTTACAAAATAAATCATTATTCTGTAAATGTCTGTGTACTTGTTTTTACTATTCCCATCTTCTACACAGTAGTGGCTACAGTACCATACTCTACTGGCCACTGTACCATCACTGTAGGTACAGTGGCCACTTTTACCTTAAATTCTTCCAACTCCAAAATCTTTGTTATAATTTTATTTTTTTCAGTTCTAGAATACAATGGTGTAGAAGTAATTCTATAAAACAGGGTTAATTGTGGTTGTTATTGATGTTATTAAAAAAGGTGGCCAATGTTCCAGACTCTCCCGGCTCCTGACTCTAACTAAAAACTCCGGAAAACTCCAAAATTGCCATTTATAAATCTAGTGAATCAGCAAAGACAAAACATCGTATAGGAATTGACAATTTAAAATATAAAAGATTTACTAAGACTAAGACGATTAACCCAGAGTAAAAATGAAATGTGTGGAATTCACAAGTGATACTCTAGGACAGACTGTTTTGAGTTTGTTGCATTCTCATCAGCTGGAGCTAATCACCTGTGAACCCCACACACAGATTCCTGGCTTACAAGCTAATGACTAACATTAGTACCAAATGCTAACCGATGCGACACCTATAAAATTACGGTCTTTATAGGTTGCCAAAGAGAAGATAACCGAAAGTTTCTAAGGTGCTGATTCTGTTGTATGAACATCTCGTTATCTGTTTAAAAATCGCAGCTTATCTAAACTCAATAGTAAAAGAATTATTCATATTTCAAATTTGTGCAGATTTCTTTCTCCCCAGACACTTAGAAAAAATATTCTTGTACCCTACTAGATGCAACGACGATAGAATAGTATATTATATACCAAGGTTGTGAAGAGTTTTTTCTAGAGCCGAGCATTATTAGATCCCGAGATGCGCAGCATCGAGGGATATAAGATGAGAGGCTCTAGAAAACACTTCACAACCGTGGTGTATATATTATTTTTTTCACTACTAGTACTTTTATTCCTTTTATTCTTCTCACATAAAAAACGTACTATCGCGATCACGGATTTTTTCCTGGATGCCAGTGTATAATGGGATGAATTTTTGCCCCGTGTTACACTAAAATCTGGATTATTGACTAGTAGTCAATAATAAAAAATTATTTACCACTAGGCAAGAAGGCTAACTTCACAAGGTGACAACAGACTAGATAATAGTATGTTTTAAAGCTAGTAGTGAAAAAATACATTTATAGTCATATCTGTAGCGAATGTACATGTTCAATGTCAAACGAATGCGTTTTCAAAACGAAAAAGATTTTATAGTGCATGCTCCCACAAGTTCCAAAATAGCATAATCGGACAAACAGTCGAGGTTTAAAAAGTAACATTTCCCTACTACTCTTGTACAAACACCGAGTCAGGTTTTCTTTAAAAATGTGGTATATGCTTTGTTTCCTGAAATGAGCTGGTTTCTTGTAAATCTACAAGACAAGATTCAACAATGAAACTTTCATTAGACATTTACAACTTTTTCCGGAATGTGAACGACTGCACCTAGATAAATATTATTATAGTTTTTGGATAGCAATCCATCGTATCGTTCTCGACAAACTTAAAGGTTCTCATAATTAATTTACTAAAACGTTGTCCTAATTTTATTCAGCCAAACATTGGCCTTCAAATTCGCCAGACCTTAATTCTTTTGATTACTAAGTTAAAGCTTTACAGAGAAAAGTGAGCAGTATCCTGAAACCGTTTAAAAATAGGGAAGAATTGAAAGGGAGAGATTTAGATTTTCAAAAAACTATTCCGCGAGCTATTGTGCAGTGGAAAGCACGATTGAAAATGATCATAACTGAAAATAGGGAAAATAGTGTCATTTTATTGATGAAACTAGTATATATAAACTCTAATACAATATATCGTATTAGAAGTGCTATTAATTAAATATGTATTGTAATTATGTAGACTTTTAAAATTATACTTTAACGAACGCGCAGCTATTTTGAGGTTGGTAACAATCGTCATTGAACTCCAAAGTATGAAGCGTTTTATCTAGGCCATCCGGTATATTTTTAAAAACTTTTAAATTCTATTGATGGTATAGGAAGATATAGATCTACCAAAAAAGAAGTACTTAACGAATGTCTCAAGTTTTGACACAATCTTTAGGTCTTTGGAATTTATTATTAGCAAGTTATTATTGGAAACGAAACAAGCTTGTTGTTACGTCATTCTAATATCTTCTCAATTTTGGGATATAAATTTGTCATTATGTTTTTTTCAGATAGAAATTTTCAAGAGTTTCTTCAATCTTGTTGATCGGTTCCAAAACCTCAAATTGTACTATTCTTTGCGAATTAATTTATTAAGTGTTTAAGTAGTAGTTTCAACAACTCTTGTATTATTCAAACAATTATTTAAAAAAGTTAATAAAACTATACGTTGTTTTCTTGTAAATTGGAAAATCGCCAAAAAGTTTTATTTTGTTTTTTGTTAATTTTAATATTTGACAAAAATACCTACACCATTCAATATTAGTAGAAAATATGCTCTGCAATTGTTGCCTTCCTACTCCTTTAAAGCATTTTTAATGATTTCAAAATAATCAGTAACGGGGGTGTATCAAAAAATGTTAAAAAAGGAATTTTTCATGTCGGGATATTTCTTCAAGCCCGGTTTGTGAACGTAAAATGTCATTAGGAATATTTTTTCTTAATAAGATTTTTCTATATTTTAACAAATAAGGTAATCTCGATTTAAACACCTATTGTCACTTGTAAACTTTGACATGGCGTATTTCAAGTATTTTTGGAAGCAGAAGTGATTGAACAACAAAGTTTTTTCCTTTAAACAAAGAATATTAAAATGTTTTCCCATATGGATCGAACTTTATGGTACACACTGTATAGTTGACCACCTGCAAAATCTGCCGTTTCTCTTCATAATCATCAATTTTCTTAATTTGTAAGAGAATCCTTTAAAATAAGATATTTTGTTAATTTTGTTTGCTGTAAAAATTTGTGTATCCTATTATTGTTTATAAAAATATCATATTTGATAAAAACATTTGCTTCGTATTGTATATTTCTTTATACAGAGATTTGCCGAAAAACATTGATTTTAATGTTTGAGTATCTTAAAAACGAATGTTTTTTTCAATAATAATATTATAATTATTATTATTATTATTGTACAAACATATCCCACCAATAGCGTCAGATCTTGTGACAGTGTTGTCAGTTTAGATATTTTCTCTGTAACAGATGCAGCTACCTTTTCTAATATGTAGTTATAATAATTTTCGGACATAATAATAATCTTTTTAAGATTTCAATATAGCCCCCTTGAATATCAATGCAAAATTGGCAGTGTTTATACAGCAATTCTGACCCGTGTAAAAAATAGTCAGAAGATTTGCCTGTAAATCTTGAAATTTCCTACCACGTAACTCTTTTTTCAAATTGAGAAACACAGAAACCGTTTGGGAAAAGGTCTGGGCTGTATGGTAGTTTGTTGGTGTCCTTAAACCCTGCATCGTTCACAGCAGAAGCAACATTAACCGTGTCTCAATTTTCCTCTTCTTCTTATTTTTTTTAGTGCCGCTCGTAATTTAAATTTAAACTTAAACTAAGTAATATGTCATTGCAGTTCCAGAAGATGGTTGCTATAAACTTGAACAAATGAATTAAATGGCGTGAACATTCCACTGGTCGAAGTCGATCGTTTTCTGTTAACATTCTGGTTAACGATTACCTTGTTTATATGTAATGGTTGTGTAAGATCAGGGTATTAGAAGTAAACGGGTAGTCTAGAGCTCCATGCCATTCTCTTTTCCTTATCTCTTCGCTTTTTTCCCTCTATTTTGACGTCACAAGCACACTACTCACGCTCCTATCTTCTGCATAGGTATTCATTGTGTGCTTATCTCTGCATTGATGGCTACTAGCGTTGGGCATCAATCAATTAAATTTTTAATCAATTAATTAGTTGATTGAAGATTTAATTGTGACATTTCTTGTAACTTGTGCTGTTGGTAATTATTGTAAGAAAGTGTAATGAAAGGGACCACTGTAGTACCTATATGTAAAGTTATAGCGAATGCTAAATAAAGATTATTATTATTATTTCAATTGCAATTATATGTAATTGCAATTAACCTCTTAATTGCAGACTGCAACTAAATTTAACTGCAATTAACCTTAGTTTCAATTAATACGTCAATTGCAATTAAAAATCACAACTAAAATTGTTAACTAAATACTATTTATGAAAGTTTTAATTTAAATAAAAAAAATACTGTGAAGATCATTCTAGTATTTTGTAATAACAGCAGATCACATTTCAATCTTGCCCCAGACTTTTAAACAAACCCTAATAAATAAAAATAGCAATTGAAATATCTTTATGCGTGTCTTGTAATGTTGGACATACACGGTCTTCCCCGACGACGTCGGCGAAAACGTCGTCGACGACGTCGGGGACAAGGTCGAAATAATGAGGTAATGTTTACATTTACTGTAATTTAATGCATAAACAACTTGTAACTTCCAGCTGGACTGTGTATAATAAACTTATGAATATCGAATTTCTTTAAAACATCAAAATGAAAGAAAGTAGTATTGAGCATAATAAAATGCGTACTGAATCTCTTTCTTTAAAGTATTTCGAAATAGCTTATGCAATTAACAAAACTTTTCATAAGCGGAATAATATTGATATCCATCGATAGAATTACAAGTAACCCTTTATTATAAAACGAAAACTCTTTGTTTTTTATTAATCTCATTCTTAATTTAGTTTAAAAATGGATATAATTAACGCAGGATTTAGGATTCTGAGTTCTGGTGCGCAAATAATGATTTCCTATAAAGGACTTTTGATAAAATTTGGTAGTGATAATCGTCGGAAAAATATCATGTTTAAAAATGTAATGGTTTCACCGTCGCTTCCTTTTCCGTGTAGTTTTAAAATTTTATGCTGATGGTACATAACCTTATAATAAAAATCCTTCGGCTCAATTTGTCGCAATTCTTTTAACAAGGACATGTGTGAATATTGTTTGCGATCTAAAAACCAATTCTTTGCCCATTTTCTTTTTTTTTCGTGGTGTTTCTGTTTCTTCCTCTTCGAAGCACAAGGCAACTGCCACACCAACTGCAATTTTTTTTCTCAAAGATAATTTATAAAAATCCATCTTATCACTTGAAAGTTTCACAGCATATTGAATTCATAATGTTTTCTTAAAAAGTATAATAAAGAAAGCATATATTTTTTAGTAATCCCAGATGTATATGTTTATTTTGCCTAATAATAATTTACAGTTGACAAGGGTTTTATTTTCGCAGTTGTAGTTTGTAGTTTTGTATACAGAACTTTTATTTTAAAGAAAAGGAGAATTGAAATAACCCCCCCCCCCCCCCCGACAATAAACAATAAGGTTATTTTAATTGTAATGAATGATTTTAAAAGTAGTTTAATTACAATTTACATCTTGTTTGCGACATTTTTTATTTTAATAAGTTGTTTATTATTTATTTAAAAACTATTATTACTATTAAGTTATTTATTTTATTTTAACGCCTATAATTAAATACATATATTAGTAAAGAGATTATAAAGCCAATAACCTTTACTAAATTTTAATATATAAAATTTGACTCTGGGTTTGTAAACAAATGCAATAAAAATGAAATAATGCAAGTAAACCCGAAAAAGATAGATATAGTATAAGGTTATGTACCATCAGCATAAAATTTTAAAACTACACGGAAAAGGAAGCGACGGTGAAACCATTACATTTTTAAACATGATATTTTTCCGACGATTATCACTACCAAATTTTATCAAAAGTCCTTTATAGGAAATCATTATTTGCGCACTAGAACTCAGAATCCTAAATCCTGCGTTAATTATATCCATTTTTAAACTAAATTAAGAATGAGATTAATAAAAAAAAACAAAGAGTTTTCGTTTTATAATCAAGAGTTGATTTGTAATTCTATCGACGAATATCAATATTATTCCGCTTATGAAAAGTTTTGTTAGTTGCATAACCTATTTTGAAATACTTTTAAGAAAGAAATTCAGTACGCATTTTATTATGCTCAAAAATGCTTTCTTTCATTTTGATGCATTAAAAAAATACGATATTCATAATTTTATTATAACAGTCCAGCTGGAAGTTACAAGTTGTTTATGCATTAAATTACAGTAAATGTAAACATTACCTAATTAATTCGACCTTGTCCCCGACGTCGTCTACGACGTTTTCGCCGACGTCGTCGGGGAAGACCGTGTATGTCCTATTTAACATTGGATGCAAAAATAAAGTAAACTATTTTAACAATGTATTATCTGCACAATCTCTATAAAAATATAAATCGTAGTAAATAAGTCCCAGCTGTAATTACAAATAAAAAACATCTGGTTTCTTAAGGGATGTACTATCATTATACAGCAATATCCCGTCTTTTTAATAAATATCAGGTTAATTGTCATCATAATGAAAATCAATTGTTAATTGTAATGACAATTACAATTAATAATTTAACTAACAATTAATAAATTGTGAATCGTCGGAGCAACTAACAATTAATCAATTGTTAATTCCCAGAACAACTAACAATTAATTAATTGTAATCATGCAAAATAAGAAATATTCACAATTAATTAATTTAATTGTCAATTGAAATTAACAATTAAAATTTTAATTGTCAATTGTTAATTGCCAGTAAGATTTAATTTTGCCCAACACTGATGGCTACAGACTATCGGTGCGGTACTCCTGATAATTTGCTATAACGAAGTTTAAATATCTAATTATTTGAATAAATCAACGAATAAATGTACATACATCAAAGAATATTTAATAGTACATTCGCATTTAATAGAATGAAATCTTACTGCTTACATAATACACTACAAATTAGCAAAACGTTTACTTTTAACAAATCTTACTGTTTACATAATACAAGCAAATCAAAGCTTACTTTTCACAAACTGTTTTGCTTTTTTTGAATTTTTGTTGTTGGAGTTATAGCGAACAGATTCAGATGTCTTCAGTTTGTTGTGGTAATTAATTCTTATTTTGATTCGAGGCTTAACGTACTCTTTAACAATTGACAAAGGGATTGTTTCGTGTGTATTTATAATAGATTTCTTAATGAGTCGAGCTTCGGAATGATGAGAAATGAGAGTGTGTGTATTCAGTATGTATAATGCACACCGCATCGCCTAGAGTTTGTTTGTACAGCGTGCGGATGCGAGTGTGCTCCACACGTCACACACCACGTGGGTTTTGGTTTCTGTTTCTCTGTACTACCCGTTTACTTCTAATACCCTGGTGTAAGATCTCTCCAACACGTTCTTAGCTCATGTTCAACTTATCTGCTAGAAAAATAGTTACCCTTGTTTACGCCGTCTCCATAGTAACAACAGTAATTATATACCATTGCACCTACCTACTTAAAGTTTTATCACTGCACCTACCTACTTTTGCACTTTTTAAATTATTTTTATTTTAAAATTAAATATCAATTTAAACTTAGGCCGGACATAAACTAACGTATGCATTTCGGGTTTAATTAGTGTTTTAGAGCACTTTATCGTCTTAGCGCCTACGGCTTTCGCCTCAGGCGCTAACTGACTCTGCGGGGTCTAACACACTCATTTAAGCCCTTAATACATAATATACTATTATGGGCTTCACAACGGGCTAGCCCGTAAAAATAATCATAGATTATATAGAGACAAAGCTCAATAAATAGATGTTTACAAGTCAGTATGCCATAAAAATATTTAGACATGGGATTACATTTTATTTGCAAAATGCATAATTAATCTACAGTGCGAATCCGGAATAAATGAACGAAACTGATTTTATTTCAAGCACAATAATAATTAAAATAATAAATACGTAAATATTTTTTATTTTTGAAGATTTTGTGTTGTTTTAGAATAAAAATTTAAATAAAAATGCGACTTTTATTATAAACTCTATTATCGCATTTACCAGGCCCTTTGGTGTGTTTGCTTTGATGGCACTTGGTAACAGGCGTGTGTAAGTGATTACGCATCTTCTCTCCTACCTAATCTAAGTTGAACACAATCTTTTAATGAATTGGAAACGTACTTTATTTAACTTAATAGTTATTTACAGTGTTAATCATGCATAATAACACTCTTATAAGTATATAATCAATTTTGCAAATGACATCTTTTGTTACGGTATATTTTCGATCTAAGATTTTCATATCCCATGAACCTTTATTTGCGGTATAGCGTTGAGATCCGATGAACCGTATTGTAGTTGAGATTAGATGGTCATGCGTATTAGCGTCTGTTGAGGGTTGTCATTTGTCAATCGCAAGGAAATTGTTCATTCTTTTCCGATTTAAGTTTCCTTCGTATCGCACATATTGCTGAAGGATTTTGGCTTATTGAATTGATTGGAATTGGTTCGATTATTGTTATAGCCGTATCTTAGATGGATTAAAGTTCTTCAGTTAATAAGAAGATTAACTATTTGGTAGTTAGTTTGGTTAATTTTCATCTTTCGAGGATTTGATTTTTGTGCATACGTCGTGGATTTATTACCTTGATCCCGTTTGTTATCTATAGGTACGCATATTTTGCTTGATTATTTTATCTTTTGTATAACCTTGTGAATTCTACGACTAATTCTTTTGTTCTTCGTAGGGATCGTCGTTATCATCGTCGTTATCGTCATCGTGGTTATTACCTCTCTTAATTTGTTAAATATTTAATTGTTGTTCATCGTATCATTGGTATTGACAATACAATCGTCGTCTTTTTTATTTAAGAAGATTAAATGTAATATTTGGATGGAAATTACATTTTGATAAGTGAAGAAGTTGGAGCTGTTTTATTTTCTTTTGTATGGGTCTTTGGTGAATTTAGTACAGATGGAGATCACTTGGTAGAGATCGTGAAGTAACCTTGGAGACCTTATGGATATGGAAATCAAGAAGTTCAATCTTGTCAATCAATTTTTGTAATAACAGACAATTCACAGGAAACCGATAACTTCTTTTGAGGGTTATAATTATTATTTATTGGTAACCGGGTAATGTAATTTTTGTTTACTTATCTAATTTATAACTTATTTGATTCAAATGTTGTGTTTGGTGTATGCTTGATTGAATGGAAGTAACATTTGTATAAATAAGGTACTTTGTATTTTACCGTCTTTTTGGTTTCAAATTTGGCTTCCACAAAATCTCCTATTTGAAGATCGTCTACATCTAATGGAAAATCTTCTTCAATGGGATCTGGTGTTGAATTTTTGTAAGTTTCGGACACAACGGAATCTGAATCCTCATCACTAACCGTTTCATTTCTTTGGGTTGGTCCAGGAGAATTTATATTAAGGTTGTCCTCTGACACATTTTGCCCAGGGATGTTAAAGTCGTCCTGCGACACACTTTGTTACGGTATATTTTCGATCTAAGATTTTCATATCCCATGAACCTTTATTTGCGGTATAGCGTTGAGATCCGATGAACCGTATTGTAGTTGAGATTAGATGGTCATGCGTATTAGCGTCTGTTGAGGGTTGTCATTTGTCAATCGCAAGGAAATTGTTCCTTCTTTCCGATTTAAGTTTCCTTCGTATCGCACATATTGCTGTAGGATTTTGGCTTATTGAATTGATTGGAATTGGTTCGATTATTGTTATAGCCGCATCTTAGATGGATTAAAGTTCTTCAGTTAATAAGAAGATTAACTATTTGGTAGATTAGTTTGGTTAATTTTCATCTTTCGAGGATTTGATTTTTGTGCATACGTCGTGGATTTATTACCTTGATCCCGTTTGTTATCTATAGGTACGCATATTTTGCTTGATTATTTTATCTTTTGTATAACCTTGTGAATTCTACGACTAATTCTTTTGTTCTTCGTAGGGATCGTCGTTATCATCGTCGTTATCATCGACGTTATCATCGTCGTTATCATCGACGTTATCATCGTCGTTATCGTCATCGTGGTTATTACCTCTCTTAATTTGTTAAATATTTAATTGTTGTTCATCGTATCATTGGTATTGACAATACAATCGTCGTCTTTTTTATTTAAGAAGATTAAATGTAACATTTGGATGGAAATTACATTTTGATAAGTGAAGAAGTTGGAGCTGTTTTATTTTCTTTTGTATGGGTCTTTGGTGAATTTAGTACAGATGGAGATCACTTGGTAGAGATCTTGAAGTAACCTTGGAGACCTTATGGATATGGAAATCAAGAAGTTCAATCTTGTCAATCAATTTTTTGTAATAACAGACAATTCACAGGAAACCGATAACTTCTTTTGAGGGTTATAATTATTATTTATTGGTAACCGGGTAATGTAATTTTTGTTTACTTATCTAATTTATAACTTATTTGATTCAAATGTTGTGTTTGGTGTATGCTTGATTGAATGGAAGTAACATTTGTATAAATAAGGTACTTCTCGTATCTAAAAATTCTATCAACTATATTTTACCTTTTTGCCTCAAATTAAGTTGGGTAATTATATTATTTCTTTTGGTGTTTAAATTTATAAATATTAATATTGATTATTTTAATTGTTCAATGTATGTTATTACATATTCAGTTTATTAATTTATCTATATGACATGAACTTGATCATTTCTCTTACTATTTTTATGTGGTAAATTGTTTGCTTTATTTTTAAACTTATTGATATAATAAATCTCATTGTGTTTTTGGGTACTCTTATATCTATTATTGTATGAAACCTTTGTTCTTGTCCGAACTAATTTTAGGTATTAGGTGGGTGCTTTTGGAGTTCTTGGTGGTAAGAAAGCATTTTGAAATTGAGTCTGGTATTTACTCTTAAACTAGGGTTAAACCAAGTGGCGCCCCGAGCATTTATTTTGATTGTATAGGTAGGTGGTTGATTTTAATTCCTTTTATTTTCACCCACTTCCCCTCTCCGACATCTAGTGAGCTAGTTAAGCCAGAACAAGATAACAACATCACCTTTACCGTTTAAGCGGGCGAAAGTGGTGACACTTTGCTGACGAATTCGAAGAAAAAACCTTTTAAAATAAATAGAAAACTAGGCCAAAGTTTAAATAAAAATTTAAGAAGTTACTATTTTAAACACCAACGAATAACCCACAGAACGTAAAGTTGTAGGGTGTTAAAGGTGTTGTAAACCCGTTGTTGCTTGACTCGAACGCGGCCGTGTGACGTCACGTGTGCCCGCGACAGAAGCACGTGCTATACGTATAGGGTTTAATTCTATTTTATTTAAGGGTTTATTGCAATTTTTATTGATACAGTGTATTAATATATAATATGGATAAAATTACACTATATGCATTCAAACGCTTTGAATGATTCGGAGGCATCGGTTAACGATTTATTACAAGACGAAGACAATATTAGAATCGGAAACGTCGCCTGGTGTAATTGCGAATTTTCTGCTCCTACGAGTACAAATTATGAATCACATTGATACGTGGAAACAAATGAAATTTCTAATTTCAAAGGCGGGTTAGTGTATAGTTTTGCACGAATCTTTTCATAGTGTAATGTTAAATCTAGACACTTTGCAAGCTTCTCGCTACCAGATGCAATTACGAGCACATCTAACTAATAGAAAACGTCTTACCGAATTAAGCAATCGTTAGTGGCGGTCTATATCATATAAACAATATATTTATTGGGAAAATTCCTGGTTGCCTTTGGAAAAAAATAAAAGGAAGGTAATACCTGCTTGTGTCATTTCAAAAATAAGCGAATATCCCGAAGATAATGATAGGTATACACGGTTTCGTCCTGTAGAAGAAGATCCACATTATTTTGATTAAGAAAAAGGAATAATTTTTTAAATATTTTGTGTTAATTAAATATTTACTTAAGTTATAAAAAAGTAAAAATAACTTTAAAAATGACATGTACTCCTAGTTTTCACGTATAATTAAACTATTGCATTTATAAATACGTTCTGTTAGTAATAATGATAAAGATATCTCATGATTATATCTGGAATAATAAAGGACGCTCTGCTGTGGCTATATTTGTAGAGATTATGGCTGCGTATTGATCATTTTCAATATTCAAATACGTAGGATCAGCGAAGTTTTTCTCTATTACAAATAGTTATTATCTTCTCTCGCCATTCATTCGATTTTTTGGAAAAATTTCTTGATACAATCAACCCTTTTCACTTTTTGCAACCACTGTCGGTTAATTTTAAGATTTTTATCTTTATTTGGATAAGAAAGATTATATTTGCCAGCCTTTTCGGTATTCTTGCATCCGTATATACAACATCGAGGCATGTTGTTTTAATGGGTAACTACACAATAGTAATAACCAATAAATAACCTAATAAAAAAACAATTTTTATTTACCTCCAAACACGTGAAATGCACTGATTTGTGGTCGGATTTCTACTGCCAAACCAGTTTAGTACACTGTGCATATTAGGCATGGGCACGCGTGACGTCACACGCTTCGAATCTTTCAACTTCAAAAATTAATTACAGGCTTATTTTTAAGAACTTAGAAATTTTACTTGTGAAATGGCTATTTACATTTTTTTTGTTTAATTTATTAAGCTGAAGTTGTAAATCCGCTTTACAACACCATTAATACAAATTGTGCATGTCCATTCATGAGCTCGAGCAAGAAAGAAAGTCAAGAGTTAGAGGCATGTCAAGATGTTCTGACAAGTAATAAACGACTAGACATCTTTTTGAATAACCTAACGGCTCAGATGTATTTACTGAACTTAGCAATATATGTATTAGAAAAGCATAGGAACTGACAACACTGTCAGAAGGAATTTTGACATGATGACACGGCAGTTTACTAACATTACAATAATAATAATCTCAAAGATTTCTTATTGTAAACGATTTTTCAATGTATTAAAATATCACTTATCATAATTTGTATTATAGTAAGATAGGAACTTAATTATTGCCAAGTCGTTAAGGATCAGTGTTCTAATGTAATATGTTCCAATAATTACATACATTCTTTGTTAGATTCATTATTACCTATTAAATCGTCTCTATTCTAAACAGATCAAATTGCATTCATGCCTTTGATGCTCATTTATTTTTGTTATTTACAGACTGATTTTACAAATAGATACAATGGACGGTGATGACGCAATCGCAGTCAAAAACGAAACGGATATCAAAATGGACACAAAAGCCATGGAAGATAGTAGCATACAAAATGAAATTAAAATGCACATTCAGAGTGAAATACTGCTCAATAACACCAGTATCCTAGAAAAACACGAACAACCGAATACTGATAGCAAAGCATACAACTGTACTCAGGGTAGATTATTCAAGGAGATCAATTACTACAAACACGAGCACACTGATAAGAGTGAAAAGCAATTTCAGTGTAATGTATGTCACCACAAATTTTTATGTAAAAAGGATCTCAAAAAACATATGTTGATTCATAATGCTAAAAAGCCATTCCAATGTAATGTATGTAATTATAAATGTTCTCAGAAGGGAAACCTCAAACAACACATGCATACCCATAGTGGTGTAAAACCATTTGAGTGTAATTTATGTGGTTATAAATGTTCAACGAAGCAAAGTCTTGTCAAACATATACTCACGCATAGTGGTGAAAAGCCATTTGAATGTAATTTATGTTATTATAAATGTTCTCAAAAAGGCCATCTCAAAAGACATATGCTCACTCACAGTGGTGAGAAGCCACAAATGTAATTTATGTGATTATAAATGTGCTGAAAAAGGTTATCTCAAAAAACACATGTTGACCCATAAAGGTGAAAAACCATTTGTATGTGTTTTATGTAATTATAGATGTTCTCAAAAAGTTGGTCTCAAAAAACACATGATCACTCATAGTTGTCTGAAACCATTTAATTGTAATTTATGTGATTATAAATGTTCTAGAAAACCTAATCTCAAAAGACACAACCTAACTCATAGCGGTGAGAAACCATTTGCATGTCATTTATGTGGCTATAAATGTTCAATGAAGCAAAGTCTTGAAAAACACATGCTCGCTCATAGCGGTGAAAGACCATTTGAATGTCATATATGTAATTATAAGTGTTCACAAAAGGGTCATCTAAAAAGTCACATCCTTACTCATAGTGGTGATAAACCATTTGAATGTAATTTATGTGATTATAAATGCTCTGAAAAAGGTAATCTCAAAAAACACATGATAATTCATAGTGGTGAGAAGCCATTTAAATGTAATTTATGTGGTTGTACATTTTCAATGAAGCAAAATCTCAAACAACACATACGCTCTCACAGTGGCGAGAAGCCATTTGAATGTTATTTATGTAATTATAAATGTTCACAGACCAGTCATCTCAAAAGACACATGCTCACTCATAGTGGTGAGAAGCCTTTTGAATGTAATTTATGTAACTATAAATTTTCATTAAAGAGTAATCTCAAAAAGCACATGCTAACTCATAGCGGTGAGAAACCATTTGCATGTCATTTATGCGGTTTTAAATGTTCACTGAAGCACGGCCTCGAAAAACATATGCTCACTCACAGTGGTGAGAAGCCATTTGTATGTAAATTATGTAATTATAAATGTTCCCAAAAAAGTAATCTAAAAAACCATGTGCTCATTCATAGTGGTAAGAAGCCCTTTGAATGTAATATATGTGATTATCAATGTTCTGAAAAAGGTAATCTGAAAAAACACATTTTAACTCATAGTGGCGAGAAACCATTTGAATGTAATTTATGCGGTTATAAATGTTCAATGAAGCAAAGTCTTGAAAAACACATGCTTACTCATAGCGGCGAGAAGCCATTTAAATGTAATTTATGTGATTACATATGTTCTATAAAAGGTACTCTCAAAACACACACACTAACTCATAGCGGGGAGAAACCATTTGAGTGTAATTTATGTGGTTATAAATTTTCATGGAAAAGTAATCTCAAACAACACATGCTCACTCATAGTGGTGAGAAACCATTTGCATGTAATTTATGCAATTATGAATGTTCACAAAAAGTTCATCTCAAAAGTCACATGCTCATTCATAGTGATGAGAAATCATTTAAAAGTACTTTATATGAAAATAAATGTTTCGAAGAACATTCCTCTCAGAAAAATACATGCTGAGTCATAGCAGTGGAAAACTTTTTGAGTGTAATTAAGTGTCTCATTTTTTACAACTTTACAGGAGAGCAATTGAAAAGGCTTGTAATAAAAATATTTAAGATAATTATTAATTAAGTGTGATATTTTAATAGTCATTGTATTAATGTCAATAGAAAATATCAAAAGTGAATATATTAACCTGGTTTAATTATTATAACAAAAGAATTACCCAATCTGCAAATCAGCACACCACTTTACTGAAGGTGGCACAACATTTAGACGCTATTCCCATACTATACTACAGATCCTTATCTATACCTTTTCTCTGCCAAAATTCAATGAGTAATAATTAATACTTGATCCAAATGAGCGCTATAATTGAAACTTTAAAAAACCTTATTTATTAATTTAAAAGTTGTTAACAAAAAAAGTTATAACACAAACAACTTTGGAAGGTTGTAAATAAATAACTGGCCCGTGGGTTGCACAGGCCTGCAATAGATTACAAAGATATTGTTGATAAAAAGCAGGCAAAAGTTAGCATAAGGTAAGATAATAAATATATTTATAAGCTTATCACCCAAATTATTATTTTTTATTCGATGTTAACAGTTTTTAATTAATAATAAAAGAATAAAAAATAATAATTTCAATATTGTGCCATTTTATTCAATAATTAACTTTGTATAGCGACTATATACATACCTACCTGACCCCGCAGTTAACATGCGCGCGTGCCACTCTCCGCGCTATATCTCGAGAACGGTTGATTATACGACAAAATGCATCAAATAAAAACTGTAGATAATTTTATGATCTACAAGTTATATACTAACCTTAAATGACATATGACGCATAGAAAACGAGATAATTGCGAAAAACCGATTTTTGTGACCTTTGACCTTTAATATCTTATGACGCGGACACGAGATTATAGAAGACTTTTCAGCCAGTCTTCAGAACGTCAAGACAAAGGTTCATGAAAAAATACAGCTTTCCTACTTTCATTCCGAGGTTTACCCCTTATTTCACCTTATTTGACTGTACTATAGAGATAAATCAGTCTTAACCAAAGATAGAAATATTCATAGGGAGTACACATCATTTGAACCCTCAAGTGTGTGCTAATTATTGTCGTTCATTTCAGAAGAGTAAATAAAGTTAATCATTCTTTCCACGCAGCAAATACCGAGATTCCGGCCAGAATCTACCCAGTAAACAAAACTGTGACATTTACTTGTCTGCTATATAAGAATCAAGTAAAATGAGTTATATAAACACATTTACATACCCTACATGTAAATTTGGTGATATAACATTTGTTATATATTTCCTATATGAAATGCTTAATATAAAGTCTTACGTCATCAGATTTACATACATGCAACATTAATAATGTGATTTGTATTTTACGTCACACTTTTTACTAGTTAAATAAATACGATGGTGGTCTGAAAAGTTTCCGACCTAACAAAGATACAAGACATTTTTTCTTTAAATTTATTTTTATTTTTCTACATAGTCTCCTTGTAAGTCTACAAACTTCTCCCAGCGATGCTCCCATCTCTTTAACCCGTCCAAATAGTACTCGGCGTTTTTCTCTGCAAAATAATTGTTCACGAAGGTGATTGCCTACTCATTTAACGAAAATCTCTGTCCTCCGAGCGCAATTTTTAGATGAGGGAACAAACAGAAGTCGCTTGGGGCTAGATCTGGTGAGTAAGGAGGATGGTTAAGCAGTTCAAACCGTAATTCGTGGATTTTCGCCATGGCAACCGCGGAGGTGTGAGACGGCGCATTGTCTTGGTGAAACAGAATTTTCTTTTTCTGCAAATGTGGCCGTTTTTCCGCAATTTCTGCCTTCAGCTTGTCAAGTAATGATGCGTAGTATGCTCCTGTAATGGTTTTTCCTGTTTGAAGATAATCGATTAAGATAACTCCATGACTATCCCAAAAAACAGTCGCCATCACTTTCCCAGCCGACATAACAGTTTTTGCTTTTTTTGGAGCCGATTCCCCCTTCTCTGTCCACTGTTTTGACTGTATTTTTGTTTCGGGCGTATAATGGTGTATCCAAGTTTCATCTACAGTAATTAATCGGCGCCAAAACTCTGATTTATTGCGCCTAAACTGCGCCAACAGAGCGTTGGAAATGTTCATTCGAACACGTTTTTGGTCTAACGTGAGCAAACGCGGCACCCAACCCGCGGACAGCTTACTCATGCCTAAATCTTGATTCAATATGTGACAAACGCGTTCTTTGGACATATTCATAGCCTCTGCTATCTCTCTCACTTTAATTCGACGGTCGTTTAGCACCATTTGGTGAACTTTAGCGATGTTATCGTCAGTGGTTGCAGTTTTTGGACGTCCCGAACGTTCATCGTCTCCCAAGCTGGTACGGCCACGTTTAAATTCAGCTGCCCAAAATTTCACTGTGGTAAATGATGGCGCAGAGTCCCCATACACAGAGTCCAACTCATCTTTGATTTGCGTAGGCGTATTGCCTTTCAAAAAAAAATTTAATGACAGCTCGATACTCGATTTTTTCCATTTTCACAAAAACACTCACATCGACTCACTCAAACGATTGTCAAATAACAACTGCGCGTCCAAAATGGCTAAAATTTTGGTGAGTACCTGTCAAAAGATGCACAACTACATTCCGTAGCTTTTATTGACGAGTGCTGCCATCTTCACGGTAAGGTCGGAAACTTTTCAGACCATCCTCGTATATAACTATTTAACCACTAATTTGTTTGCAAAGTGCTGGGGAAAATATTAGTAGCGCGTGTATCACCTGATCGTGCTGACGTGTGTTAAATTGTGGTCGCCCATTGTTTGTTTTATGTGTATGTTGAATATAAATATTAAAATACAATAACCAGTTTTATTTCTGTGACGGAAGCATTTTGGAAGTGGAATAAACAGCCGCTACAAATTTAATTTCCAGTAAATTCCTATTTTATTATGAAGTGAAACGTATTTTTAAAATGGTGATAACTGATTATAAACGTATTGTTTATTAAAACGTTTCAAGGCAAGATATATTAGGCCACTGTAAATTAATACCATAAAAAGTAGATTCAGCAAATTTCAGCAATGTAGGTACGCGTCATATCATTTACTAGGAATCGAGAAATTGAATACCTAAGCCGAATGGCATAATTTGTTAAAAACCAGGAATAATCGTGATCAGTTGGCATTTTCATCAATGTTGTTTATACATAGCTTTTGATTTTTTTATATTTTGTTATATTGCATGCTATGTAATAATACAGATTTTCTTCTATAATAAGTTATTAATTAATAACTAAATATCTTATATATCTTTTTTAATAAACAAAATAAATAAAAATGTTGTTGTGACTTTTTCTTTTTTTTCTTCTTCTTACTAGGTATTACAGGAATCTATCACTATTTTACAGAAATAAGTTATCCTACACAAAGTGGAAAATTTGAAAATTGTTGAAAATTGAAAAAAAGATCATGTTGCAAAGGGATTACAGGTAAGTCTGGCCGTGACGCCACTTTTTTGGGTTTATTTGAACGTGCTTTTGGTGGCGGGTAAAGCTTTGGAGCGCGTTCGAGTGAGCCTCAAAAAAAGTGGATCGCCGCCTAAGAATTTGCGTGGAACTGCAATGTATCGATTTTATATATGATAGAACATGCCCATAATTAAATAATCGTAAAATATACGGCGCTTTGTGTATATTTGTAATACAGATTGTATTTTACGTATTTCATATGTATTAACAGTGACATAGAATTTATGTAAATAACAGATGCATAATGAGGCGGACATAACGCTCTCCAGATGAGTTGAATTTTAGTTAGCTGCTATATAATAATGTAGGCATTGTTACTCTCATCAGTTACGTAAATAATATCTTGCTGCGTTTGCTGGGTAGTTATATGCTGGCACTGCTGGACGAATGTTGGCAACGGCGGAGTATTAACGAACCAGTATCACGCCAGTATATGTACACCTGTACCAGTACATAACTATCCGGTCTTTGTCAGGCCAATATTACTAGCGCTATTGTAACTAAGATTTTAAATATGCCGCGGATCGGATGAATCCTAACTTAAAATTACTAATTGTTATTGTTTGATTTTGTGTCGTGTGCCTCTGTTATCAAAAATAAAGTGATCATTTACCTATTGTTCAATAATATTAATTAAATTAACCGAATAAATATGTAATAACTGAAAGATAAAGAGTGTATACATAAATACATATGTACAGTTATATGTACTGATAGTTTTGCTAAATGTTTTGTTTTACTGCTTAGTACAATGTTTCGCATTTTCTCATGTAATTTTACTGACCTGCTTGATTTGATAAGATAAATGCTCAAATTAAAAAAAACTCACAATTTTTACTTAACCTGTTTTTAGTCTTGAATTACAATTTTGAAATGCAATTTATTAAGATTATGTCCAAAATGAATATTATAGAAAAGAAAAATTGTTATTTTAAATTTTATGTTGTGTAAAAAATAAAATAAAAAGGAGAAGTTATCTATCTGCTAGCTGGAATCGAACCTGGGACGACAGCGACTTGGGGATAGTGTCACCCCGCTCCGGCTAATTAAACTATGGAATCATGTCGGCTCTTGAACGCCTCACACGTATTGTAAGTTGCACTAATTTAAATGATTTTCTTTAAAAAAAGGGAATAAATGTTTTTATTTTTTTTATTTTTGTGGTATAAGTACCGTAAAACTATGACAGCCCTCGTTAGAATATTGAAAAGTTGGTACATATGAGCTCAAGCACTTCAAAACCATCGCGTACTCGTTTATTCTGAATGTAAGCAGATGCTAATTAAACCTAGTAAATACCAACTTTAGCTCTTTTTGATAATAATTGGTTGCCAAATCTTGGCAAATCAAAGAACTTGATTCTAATTTCAATAATTCCACATGGAGTTTCTTTTCGTTTTGTGCGGAGTCCTTTATTTGACACCAATTATTGCTTTCATATGTAATTTTTATATTATTTATATGCTTTATAACATAGTAAAGTTATTTAGTCTTTCTAAATTTGTAAATTGTTTTCCATATACAGTGCTATTAAATTAAATTGCAATATGTGCATTGCCCTATGTTGCATTTGAAAATAATCGAGTCAAACCATTCTGCACACACAGGTAACCAATTATACAGCTCGATATATTATACACTTTACATATATTGCATGTTAAATAAATAGCACTGTATAATCGTTAGATTTAGACCGAATCATTACTACAATCCCAAACTGTACCTTCTGTTCTGCACGTCTGGCTCAGTCGGGGTTCGTGCCTTCCTAGCAAGGTGAGGCTCGAAAAAAAACTCCTGCTGCAAAACCCAATTTAATCTGTGGGCGATGCAATGTGTGAATAATGTTGAAGGTGCACCAGATGACCAGATCCAATTTCAGGCAGTTTAACTCTCCGGCCATAACGTAACATTGAGCAACTAATTTTTGTTTAAAATTAAAGGGTTATAAAACTCTATTAGATCAAATAATGCATTTGCAGTTCTATCAGCACTTACGTCAAAAACCCTAAAATTCGTTCTTTTAAATTTCCATTATTTACAAACCGGATAGTAATGGGGCATTGTGATTTTTCATTAATGTCTGTTGTATCATCAGCAATTATCGCAAAATAATTTGCATTATTAATTTCACTGTCAATAGATTCTCGCAACAAGAAATTAATTTATTTTAAATAGTTTTTGACCAGTAAAAATGTTTTTAACTTCTTCAGCATGATCGCTAATTTCTACATTGCGCTTAATCAAGCACTCAAATATTTATTTAAAATTGCCACGATTATCTAAAGTAGTCGATTCATCATAGCCCCGAAATGGTAATTTCTGACTGCCCAATAAAATTGTAACGTCAATTAAATAACACATAAGTTGCCGGTTTTTTAATTCTCATTGTAGGTATGAGACCTAGAAAATTTTTAATACGTTCTTTTGAATCCTAATATTTTTTACGCCTATGGAAAATGTTTTTAATCATTATAACCTGTACTGTTTTAACCATACATTTTTAACAGTGTTGTCAGTAATTACTGCCACAGAGTCACTTATGTATTGCATACCAAAGATTATGAAAAGCCAGATTTTGTAATTTGTCAGCAGACATAAAACATCGATTTTTGGCGTCGCACGTTGCTCTAAAATGTGTTGCTGTTCTATTTCATTACGCCTTAAAAATGATGTTTGTAGTAAACTCTTCGCGCGATCATATTGTGGATCATTTCCTTGCATCTAAACAAAAAATTATTACTAGTGCTTAATTAAAATCCCCGACTTTTTCACTAATATACCCACATGTTCCCGTGAATACCTTATAAAAGTACCTTATAGTAGGTATTGGGGTACTTGAGACCTGCCCCTCCATTTTTTTTTCTGGTCACGCCTGCTGCGCTCTGATTGGTTACCCCCACTCCTGTAGCTCCTCCCCTTGCTTCTGATTGGTCGACGCCATCTTGGATGACACGCCTGCTGTTCTCTGATTGGACGAGCGCCATTTTGGATAACACGCCTGCTGTTCTCTGATTGGACGAGCGCCATTTTGGAACTTTGGGCGCCATTTTGACCACGCCCGTCCGACATTACGGGAATCTGTATTACCGGCAATCTGTGTGCTGCCAATAGAGAGCGTCATGCTACAATTAGTGTGTATTGCTAAGAGAGGGCGTCATGAAGAAATCTGTATTATCGGCGACCTAGGTAATGCTAATAGAGGGCGTCATGAAGAAATCTGTATTATCGACGACGACCTATGTACTACCAATAGAGGTCGCATTAAAGAAACCTGTATTACCTGTATGTACTGATGCTATTAGAGGTCGCAATAAAGTCTCCTCTCTCACTCTCTCACTTTCTCCTTCTCTCCCATCATCCTAATAACAGGTGGCGCTAAATTTGAATCTGTACTGAATCTGTCAATTTTAAATTTTAAATTTTTGCATCTGTCGTTTTAAAGCTGTCATTTTTGCATCTGTCATTTATGCATATGTCATTTTCGCATCTGTCATTTTAAAGCTGTCATTTTTTGCATCTGTCATTTTTGCATCTGTCATTTTGCATCTGTCAATTTTACAGCTGTCATTTATACGTCTGTCAATTTTAATCTGTCATTTTTGCATCCGTCATTTTGAATCTGTCATTCTTAAAGCAGCCATCTTAGATTTCCCCAGATTTGAATTTGTTTCTCCTACGACTTACAAGTTCTGCTGCTACCTTTCTCTCACGCACCGTGTACTCTTTCCACCACCACCTTTTCTAGAAGAAATAATAAAACCAGATAGGAATTAAAATTATGTTTATTATTATTAATATATTGTTATGACTACATTTAATTTATAATAAAATGTTGATAGATTGCTGGTGATGATGATAGCTTGAGGACTTCAGGACTGACCTCTGTTTTATATTTGCTGTTCCAGGTGCTGTAACAACAACAACAATAGAAAATTAAAAAAGGGGTTTATTGTAAACTTGATGTTTCCCCATCACATACCTTATCTGTTTCCACAAACATGCAATCATCATAGCCGCAGCCTGTTTTTCCCAAGTACACTAGGGCCAGAGAAATCGTTTTAGCTGCAATCTGCTCATTAACTTCCTTAACCCTTTCATCTGTTAACTTGTCGCTGATTCGCTTAGGTAGAAATGTAACGTAGTTTTCACCAACAACAATCACGCTTTGACGTTTATCACGACAAACGACTCTTTGGAATTGTAGTATTTCGATGACCTCTTTGACCCCGTAGTCGCACAATTTCTTGATAGGTTTCCGGCTGTTGGTGTAGGGTTTGTTCAATTGTTTTAACAAATCCATTTTTCTACGTAAAAACAAAGATACACACATGTTAGAATTTAAATAGTAGCAAGATTTTAACACGCACAAGAATAATAATAATAATAATAATAATAATTAGTTTTAACATACCTGTTTAGTTGAAGCAAACAATAATAATTATCACTATCACCGTAACGTAGCCGGCGAGAACAAAACTAAAACTAAAAAACGGAAGGGCTCGGCGCTTTTATAACCGTCTAATCTGCAGGAATGAACACGCGTACAGCTGTTCGTAAGATAAAAATCTAATTTACTACATCTGAGCAAAAGGGGTGTTCAGCCTCGTTAACGGTCAAACTAGCCGACTATGTATTGCCGAGCCGTGAAAATCATGCAAGGACTTGCTCGAGGTTGCCAAAATATGAGAATGCGTATAAACGACAGAAGGCCATATCTTATTGTGTTATATATATTGAAACTAAAAAAAAACAAATTGTTTGCTTATAACAGATTTAATTTTAGTTCATGCATCAGAGTTCGTAAATGAGATAGAAAAAAAAACAAAGGTGCAAATGTGGGCCATTCTGATCAGTTCATAATTTTAAAAAATAACATCCATTTATTAGAATAATAAAGGTATTACATTTAGGGATGCATTCGTGATTAGTAATTTAAATTAGATATATTGGCCAATCAACTTAATTATTATTTTGTTTGTTAAAATGCGTCCTGTGTAAAGCTTTATAGCTAACGGTCAGGTAAACCCTTTTGTTTATGACTTTCTTGAAAACGTTATCTGATAGTCCCATCTGCCGCAAGAAGAAAGAATTTTTTTTTGAAGACCTAGAGATATTACGTACGAAAATGTTATATGTACAAAGTACTTATGACTAAATCTGTAAATTAAAATCTTTCGAAATGCAAGTATCTCTAAAAGAAATAAAGATTACACAATATTGCGTAATTATATATATAATCTTGATTGTACGAGTTCTAACAAGATAAATACATTACAAAGCGTAACAGAATTTAGTGTCACTTATAAAGTTTAACAAAAGTTTGCATTTATTTATGTCAATATAATTTTGTCTGTGTTAAAAACAGAAAGAGGAATTTTATGCATCGAGTATAGAGAATGCGATATTAAGAAAATATCAGCGAATTAAAGAATCCTCTCACTGACTGCTCTTCTCAGCGGGTCATTTGGTGGATATTATATAACGACAGCAAAGTTAGCCTTTTCAGATCAATAAATGAATTTGATTCAATAATTGTTATATTATTGTCATTTAGAGATAATTCTTCTGCATGATAATTTATGCAAAGGTATAGAATCAAGTCAGTTCGGCTATAACAACAACAAGCGACCACATGTATAAACATTTTAAACCTCTTATGCCCAATTTCACCAACGTGGATTGACACTGACACCAGGTTTAATCCCAGTGTTAACACCTGCATAGCATTTCACCATTGTGGATCAAACTGAAGTTGGTGTTAACGCAAAGATCAGTGTTCAACTCTAGGATTTTGATGGATTATTTGAATAACACTCTCTTTAGACAAAAGAAAGGTTATGACACTTTAATAAATAAAATAGTACTTTGGATTATTATACATCTGATTATTTTTAATTAGGTTGTAGAAATAAAATATATTCTAAACGAAAATAATAAATCTTCCAGGACTTGCAGCCTTTTATTTTTTTTATAGTATTAACATATAGGTAAGTAAAAATTTTCAAAAATTTCTTAAAAAGAAGCTTAATTTGTTTATTATTGTTAAGGCTTATTGAATTTCCATGCTCTCAGTTATTTAATCTTACATCTATTTGTATTACAAGCAATTATAAAAATGTTTTTATTATTAATAAATTTTTGATTTGAAAAAGCCTAATGTTGATTATACGAACCGTTGCCGTGTGAAAATAGTTTTTTATTTCATTAAATCATTTGTATTAATGTGAAAAAATAAAAGGGTACAAGTTCTTGAAGATTTATTATTTTCGTTTAGAATATATTGTACATTACATTGTTTCTGCTATCTTTTTGTTATGTATGATGGGTATATTTCAAGTAATAATAAAGTCTTCAACTTCCGACAACAAATTCCGAAAGACAACTAAGAATCCGAAGCAACCTAATGGATATGTATGATGATATAGCATTTAAATGAGGTACAAATTCCCAACCGCATTCTAAAACCGCAATTAAATAACATCCAACAACAACAACAACATAACCTAAATAAATACTTCACACGTGTTTGGTGTTTAAAGTTTGGCAACTGTTAGCGCGTAGAAGTTACTAGCTTTTTAGGGAATTTTCTTCGTGCACCAAAATTATTCCCTTACACTACAGCCAGTGCAGGATTCATTAATCCATCGTGTTTGACACCGGGATTATTTTGGTGAATGTAGAACGGGTTGAATCCGGAATTAAATCGCGAGTCAGCGCTGACTAACCCCTCGTTTGAACCTCGTTGGTGAAATCGGGCATTAGAGTTTCGTAAGGTATAAACTCTAAGGTATAAATATAAAATACCACGGGGATTGTTTGAATGATAAGCACGCCCTTAAAAGGGAACCGTATCGAGTGCTAAAAAAACGCAGGTAAAATTCTTTTAAAAATTATTTACTACATTTAGTTAAATAAAAGGCGTACTTTCCGCAATTATATATGCCACGACTTATTGTTCTTTCGTTCAAATATTTTATTTTAGGTGAATGTTAAAGAAACACAAAACGTCTGCCGAAAGGAACAGTTTTTTTCCAGAAATTTATCACCTACCGGTAGGAACATAATACACACCCTATTTTTATGTTGATTGTTCAAAGTGAGATGAAACGCGCACTTTAGTCTATTGTAATACCACGGGGATTGTTTGAATGATAAGCACTCCCTTAAAAGGGAACCGTATCGAGTGCTAAAAACGCAGGTAAAATTCTTTTAAAATTGTAAATCTTTATCGATAGGTCGATCAATACCTTAATTAAAAGTTTAGACGTTATACGGAAATAAAAGGGTTGAGTATTTACTGCATTTAGTTAAACACCTGCGCTGTCAATTAACACTTATCTAGGGTTAATCTAAACGACTATGTATGTCTGTACCATCAAATGCGGCGTAGTAAAGGGGAAAAAAGCGCAACGACTCGCATAACATTTCAAATGGTTTATGACCCTTAGCGAGTGTTCGATAGATATCATCTGGGCGCGCGCGCGCGGTTCCTTTGTTGAACGAACGGATTGAATCCTGTTTATTTTATAGTCTTGCGTAATATTGTGCAATACAGCTCGAGCTCTATAAAAGCAGCCTCGAAGTTAAAAAATCGTCATTTGTGTGTGTGTGATTGCTCGCTGCATTTATGCATTTTACGTTAATTTCTACTCATTACGTTTTGTGATTGGAGTGCTCTGTACGTGTGTATGTTTGTGAATCGTATTTGTTATTAACAATTGCTGCCGTTGCTGTTTGAAATCTACAACGTTAATCGACCAAAAGGTAGGATTTTGAGTATTAACTATGGCATGGTCCTTTTACCCTTTTTTTGTGTTTTAATAATAATTGTACACTTTTCAAGCAAGATTAACTTTTTCTAAATTATAAATACCTTGTATACGCTAATGCTAGAATTGGGGTTTATCTGTTATTTAAGCGTACAAGTGTGTATTTTTACAAATAATGCTGCTAACAATTTATTAACTTTGTTTTTTCCTCATGATTGTTTTATTTTGCGCTTTAATAATATTAAAGTTTTAAGAAATTTGATATAGCAGGGCTCTAATAATAATAATAATAATAATAATAATAATAATAATAATAATAATAATAATAATAATAATAATAATAATAATAATAATAATAATAATAATAATAATAATAATAATAATAATAATAATAATAATAATAATAATAATAATAATAATAATAATAATAATAATAATAATAATAATAATAATAATAATAATAATAATAATAATAATAATAATAATAATAATAATAATAATAATAATAATAATAATAATAATAATAATAATAATAATAATAATAATAATAATAATAATAATAATAATAATAATAATAATAATAATATTACCCGCAGGGTGGCTGAAAGCGGGCAGCCATTGGGGAGTAGCGCCCCCACGGGTACCAGCTCAGTACACCTCGTTCCAACACACATACCTGCCCGTAAATACAATCATATAAACACACAGTTTTTCTAGTTTAACCCAAACACACATACACTACACACATGTACACTGCATACGGGCAGGTCACCAACACGCACACTCATTCCTTGTTTGACAGCGCGGGGAACTAGTTTCAGTCTGGGATCCTTGGGCTCGCCTGCTGGAGGGTACAGCGGATAAAACTGGGTTCCGGGGTGTGCACTCCCAGGCTGCAAGGTAGTACAGGGGCCCGGGTCGGTCTAGCCAACATGACCTGGCTGCCCTATCAACTTGCGAAAATCTCGCTTATGCCGTAATGCCAGGTGGCGCCTGGACCGGGAACCTTGCGGTATAATGCGGGGGGCTCCGTCGAGGCCACCAGAGTCGGGTTCTTTGGAATCCTTTGGCTGTTGCTGGTTCCTCAAGCTGCCAAACATGAAAAGGAATGAAAAACACATACTCTCGTACATACACACTTTTTACACAAATTATTAAAATAAAAATGAGTACAGACAATACAGACAACGTTGCAAAAGTGCCCCTTGCACAAACAGAGCGTCCCGGCTCCACTCCCATACCTCCTACCTTTTCCTGCTCCTCCCAGAATTTCCTAGAGAACGAGAGAACATCCTCCCTCTCTCCTCATTTTCCACTTCATTCAAATGAAGTAATCGCGCCTGGTATTCAATCGCCAGGCAAGAGAAAAAAGCTAAGTGATTCGTTAGGTGAGACAGACAATGAGACTGAAACTGGTAGTTCAAAGAAATTACCTATCAGTTATTCTAAAATTAATTTCTTATTGATTACAAGAGAAGAAGGTTCGTTCAGTAAAGTAAGTCCGTTTTTAATTTGTCGCAGTTTGAAAAGACAAGTTGGCGATGTTAAGAATGTGAAGAAAATAAATGAGGGTCTATTAGTTGAAAGCTCTAGTAAAGAACAAACGAAACGGTTGTTAGAATTAACTTCACTTGATAATTTAAAAATTAAAGTATCGATTCATAAAACGCTCAACTTTGTAAAAGGTGTGATAACATGTAAAGATCTGGATAATTGTAGCATAGAAGAGATTAAAGAAGAAACATTAAGATCGAGATCTATTGTAGACATAAAACGACTTACCTACAAAAGACAGGGCGAGGTAATAAATACCTCTTCGTATGTCGTTACGTTTATGGGGACCGTTCTTCCAGAGCGGATTAAGTTAGCATTTTACTCGCTGCCAGTTCGCCCCTACATACCGGCTCCTTTGCGCTGCTTTAGGTGCCAGCGATTTGGTCACGCAGCGATGAATTGTCGTAAAGACCAAATATGCGTGTGCGGAAAGGCAATACATCAAGGCGTTCCTTGCGAGACTCCGGTAGTTTGTGTTAACTGTGGAGACAACCACCCGGCAAACTATAGAAACTGCTCGATGTATAAGCAAGAAGTAGCAATCCAAAAAATAAAAGTGACTAAACGTATCAGCTATTTTGATGCCAGGCGTGAAGTAATGTTGAATACTCCCTCGATAGTCACTGGTCAAACTGCTTCCTATGCTCGAATCGCTGCGAAACCCATACAACCACCTGCAACATTAGATCAAAAGCTATTAGTTAGTGCACTTGTCCCTGAAATTATCAAAATCATTGAAGCGCATTTAAAAACTTTGAACATGATTCGTACCACTCCCCCAAAAGCCCTTCCTTCTGAAACTTCGGTCCCTTTAAATCCCTCCCCCCATTCACCCTTTTTATTTCTACCACCACCAGAACCTACTACGTCTACACCATTAAACAATAATATAAGTGATTCTACCCTCTCAATAAATATGGATACTAGCCTGGATACCTTTTCCACCAATACTAGTTTCCCAAGACCCCCATCACAATCCAAACAACCCCCCCAACTCTTCTTCAAATCTCCTACTCCATCTTCTAATTCTAAAGAATCTCAGGATAGTTTTATCAGAAATAAGGAAACATCAATTGACTTAACCTTAACATCCCCTACCCTAACACCTCTGAACTCAGATACTGAAATGCTCCCATTCACAGGGACGACAAAGAAGAAAAAGGGTTGGCCTAAGGGCGTCCCGAGAAAACCCAGAGAAAGTAGTAAAGATCGTCTCTCCCAATAATCCATAATTACTAATGGATAATATTCTCCAGTGGAACATAAACGGTATTAAAAGCCATAATGGCGAATTGAAGACGTTACTTACCGAAAAAATGCCTATTTGCATAGCACTACAGGAAACCCATTTAAGACCGGAAGTTCAGCACGACATCAAAGGTTATACTATCGTTCGAAAAGATGTCATGCCTGACTATCGAGCCAGAGGAGGCGTGGCAATCCTTACAAAAGATCTCATTCCAACGCAAGTCATAAACCTAAATACAGAACTGCAAATAGTTGCGGTAAAAATCTTTTACCCATTTGCAATAACAATTTGCAATGTTTACTTACCAGACATTCATTGGGAAGTAGAGGATCTACGCAATGCAATTCGTCAATTACCTAGTCCGTTTTTACTTCTGGGGGACTTTAATTCTCATAACCCGATCTGGGGTTCAGATCACTTAGACATCCGTGGCCGTAATCTAGAAAACCTCTTTGAGGAACTAAATTTGGTCATCCTTAACACGGGCAAAGGTACTTACCTTAACTCTAGATCGAATAATTTTTCTGCCATAGACCTCTCCATCTGTTCTCCAGAAGTTGCTCACTTTTTTTCTTGGGACGTGCTCGACGATCTCTACTTCTCAAACCATTTTCCTGTAATGCTGGAATATGCTACTTCCCGTTCGCAATTACATTTACAAGGCTGCCGTAGGAAGTTTATAGAAAATAAGGCTGATTGGTTGCATTTTCAGAACAATACTACCACCTTAAATTTGAGCGACAACATTACCTCTTCCGTTAACTCTGTCACACAGACTATCGTATCAGCTGCTGAAAAATGCATGCCAGTCACAACCAACCATCAGCGCTCCCGTCGTGTGCCATGGTGGGATGAAGAAGTGGCAAACGCTGTTAGAGATAAAAAGAGAGCTTTAAATCTTTTTAAAAGACATCCTACGGCAGAAAACATTGTTAACTTTAAACGTCTTCGAGCGCGAGCTCGCCGAATCATTTTAGAAAAGAAGCGACTCTCTTTTAAAACGTATGTCTCAACTCTTACCCCTCAGACATCGCCATCTGAAGTCTGGACTAAGATAAGATCAATAACGGGGAAGAAATTGCCTACCACCTCACCTGTGTTAGATATTAATGGAGAGTTGGTAACAGATGTACATAAATTAGCGGACGAATTTGCTCGTCACTTCCAATCGACAAATGATTCAATAAACTATAATGAAGATTTTCGCGCGAATAAAGTCAATATGGAAATTCCACTGGATTTTACAGAACCAGCTGAATCCTACTACAATGCCCCTTTCACCTTAGATGAGCTGGAAAAAGCTCTGAATGAAACTAAAGATTCATCGCCGGGTCAAGATACTATTAGCTATAGTATGTTAAAACACCTACCTGTCCCTGCCAAACTGGAATTATTACAATTATTCAATCAAATCTGGAGAGAAGGACCTTATCCAGAACAATGGCAGGAGTCAATTATAATTCCACTTTTAAAACCTGGCAAGGACCCCAAAGTAGCATCTAATTATCGTCCAATATCGTTAACGAGTTGTCTCAGTAAAACCCTTGAGAAAATGGTCAGTTTTCGTTTGATGTGGCTCTTAGAGAAATACGGCCTGTTATCTAAATATCAAATGGGTTTTCGTAAATTTAGATCAACAACTGATCAATTAGTCTACATAGAGAATGCCATTCAAACCAGTTTTTTAAATAGTACGGCGGTATTCTTTGATCTTGAAAAAGCCTACGATATGACGTGGCGATATGGGGTACTTCAAACACTGCATCGGTGGGGCCTGAGAGGCTGTCTGCCAATATTTATTGCCAGTTTCTTATCCGACAGGAAAATCAAAATCAGACTTGCAAATGTTCAATCGGACGCCTATACGATCGAGAATGGCATACCTCAAGGGTCCACACTGAGTGTAGTGCTATTTTCAATAGCAGTAAACAGCTTATTGTTAGATATAGATCATAGAGTTGGGAGGAGTCTATACGTAGATGACCTTTGTATCTTCTACGCAGGGAGCAGCTTTGAGGATATACATTCAACACTGCAGGAATCCATTGACGCTGTAGTAAATCGGGCCGAAGATCGCGGTTTTCGTTTTTCCACACAGAAAACACAGTGTGTTCATTTCTGCAGGTTGAGATCCTGTCATCAAAATCCTCAACTTACAATAAATGGTCTACCTATATCTAATAAGCCAGAAATAAAGTTCTTAGGAGTTACGTTTGACAGAAAACTACTTTGGGGTCCTCACATTCAAAACTTAGCAGCCAATTGCAAAAAACGATTGAATATCGTTAGGTGCTTATCTAGTATAAAATGGGGCGCAGATAGAAGCATACTCCTAAACGTGTACAGAAGTATGATTTTGTCCAAACTGGATTATGGATCAATAGTATACGGTGCCGCACGTCAATCGCACTTAAAGGTACTAGACCAAATTCATTCGACGGGTGTGAGACTTGCTCTAGGGGCTTTTAGAACCAGTCCTACATTATCTTTATACTGCGAATCGGGAATACCACCGTTAAAATATCGAAGGTATCGTTTACTCATAAATTATGGAATAACTATATATGCTCAACCACGACACCCCAATCATGCTTTGTTATTTAATGATGAACAAACTACTCTATATATGGCTAGACCCACTAGAACTCGTCCTGCTGGAATACGTCTACACGCCATATTGCAAGAACTCAGTGAAACATTGCAGCCAGTTTATCAGATAGGAAATTATGAAGTACCACCTTGGCGAATTCACCTACCCCAAATGGACCTCTCTTGCTTGCAAGGAGGGAAAAAAGATGTTAATCCCAAATTATTTCTCAACCACTTTAAAAACATTTTAGATCACCATCCTAGAGCCGAAATTATATATACAGATGGTTCCAAGTCGGAAAATGGAGTTGGTAGTGCCTTTATCATTCTTGACGACTCTTATCACTGGAAGCTACATGAAGCCGCTAGTTCATTTACAGCGGAGTTATATGCACTATGGCAAGCGCTTCATAGTATATATTTTTCTAATAAATCCAAGTTTTTAATTTGCACAGATTCACTGAGTTCTTTGCAGGCGTTATCAAATAGATTTTCATTGGATCCATTAGTTCAGGAAGTACAAGCATCACTTGACTGGCTCTATAATAAAGAAAAAGAAATAACTCTAGTCTGGACACCTGGCCACGTAGGGATCCAGGGTAATGAGAAAGCTGACGAGGCAGCTAAACTCGCAGTGGAACATGACCAACTAGAGAATATCTGCATACGGCCAAAGGATCTGAAAGATTACTTAAAGGAGAAAGTTCTAAACCTGTGGCAATTAAAATGGGGCGAAGTTGACACACAACTTAAAACAATAAAACCGCTAATAAAACCGTCGAAGAAAAAAAATCATCTAACACGCCACGAACAAACCATTATTACCCGTTTACGTATAGGACACACCAGATTAACATCATCTTACCTGTTACAGGGTCTCGAACCCCCCATCTGCCAACACTGCCAAAGACAACTGACAGTAAGGCATATACTGGTGGATTGTCCTTCCTATAATGAAGCTCGTTTAAGAACATCTCTTACAAATAATATTAGCGAAATTCTGTCAATTGGAAATGAAGACAACGTTCTAGAATTTATAAAGAGTATAGATCTAGCAAATAAATTATAATTTAACACGTAGTTATTTTACTCAGTATACACAAAACTTTTTTATTTATATATTTCATACACTTATATTCTTATATTCATTTTATTTACATATATTTTACATATTATTTACAATTCTATTTATTTACAATTTTATTTATTTACAATTTTATATATACAATCATTTTATCGTGAATTTGTTTCGTACTCAGTCCATTCGTTTATCCCTAAGCCTCATGTTCAATTATCTCCACACTGTTCGTCTATGTATGTGAATTTTATTGAACCCATATTTTAGTTATATATATATATATATATATATATTTTTTTTTTACTGTATATAATGTTATTATATGAGACTATAAGTCACAGTATTATTTCGTTTCATAAACGAAACTCGTAAAGCGGCTAATAACCTCAGCTGTTGATGCCGCTAGCTAAAAAAAAAAAAAAAAAAAAAAAAAAAAAAAAAAAAAAAAAAATAATAATAATAATAATAATAATAATAATAATAATAATAATAATAATAATAATAATAATAATAATAATAATAATAATAATAATAATAATAATAATAATAATAATAATAATAATAATAATAATAATAATAATAATAATAATAATAATAATAATAATAATAATAATAATAATAATAATAATAATAATAATAATAATAATAATAATAATAATAATACCCGCAGGGTGGCTGAAAGCGGGCAGCCATTGGGGAGTAGCGCCCCCACGGGTACCAGCTCAGTACACCTCGTTCCAACACACATACCTGCCCGTAAACACAACCATATAAACACACAGTTTTCTATTTTAATCCAAACACACATACACTACACACACAGACACTGCATACGGGCAGGTCACCAACACGCACACTCATTCCTTGTTTGACAGCGTGGGGAACTAATAGCAGTCTGAGTTCCTTGGGCTCGCCTGCTGGAGGGTACAGCGGATAAAACTGGGTTCCGGGGTGTGCACTCCCAGGCTGCAAGGTAGTACAGGGGCCCGGGTCGGTCTAGCCAACATGACCTGGCTGCCCTATCAACTTGCGAAAATCTCGCTTATGCCGTAATGCCAGGTGGCGCCTGGACCGGGAACCTTGCGGTATAATGCGGGGGGCTCCGTCGAGGCCACAAGAGTCGGGTTCACAGGAATCCCTTGGCTGTTGCTGGTTCCTCAAGCTGTCAAACATGAAAGGAATGAAAAACACATATTCTATACATACACACTTTTTAAACAAATTATTAAATATAAAACATGGATGACAGTACAGGTAATAACGTTACAAAAGTGCCCCTGTCGCAAACGGAGCTTCCCGGCTCCACACCTCAACTCACCTTATCCTATCCCCCTTCCCATACATTAGAACTCCCTTCTTACAACGAGTTAAGAACCCTATCAATACCTCCTAATCCCTTTTCCATACCCTATGAAAAAAATGCTCCTGGGATTCAATCTCCAGGAAAAAGAAAAAAGACTAGTGAATCGATTGTTGACACTGATTGTGAAACAGAAACAGGAAATGTTAAGAAACATCCAATTAGCTATTCTAAAATTAATTTTCTGCTAATGCAAAGAGAAGAAGGTTCATTTAACGACGTAAGTCCCTTCTTAATTTTCAATAGTTTAAAGAAACAAGTCGGGGAAGTAAAAAGTGTAAAAAAGATTAACGACGGTCTATTAATTGAAAGCGTAAGTAAGGAGCAAACGAAGCGGTTACTAGATATAATCAATCTTGATAAACTGAAAGTTAAAGTAACTCCTCATAAAACCCTAAATTTTGTAAAGGGAGTAATAACTTGCAAAGACCTTAATAACTGCAGCATAGAAGAAATTAGGGAAGAAATATTAAGATCCAGGCATGTCGCTGATGTAAAAAGATTAACCTATAAGAGACAGGGTGAGATAATAAACACTTCTTCATATCTACTCACATTCACGGGGACCGTTCTTCCGGAACGTGTTAAAATAGCTTTTTATTCCCTCCCAGTTCGCGCATATATACCAGCACCACTGCGTTGTTTCAGGTGCCAGAAATTTGGTCATGCAGCAGTTAATTGTCGGAAAGAGCAAGTGTGTATATGTGGTAAAGCAATGCACCAAGGGAATCCCTGCGAAACCCCCGTAATATGCGTCAACTGTGGAGATAACCATCCAGCAAACTCGAGAACATGTGCAATCTACAAACAGGAAGTAGCAATTCAGAAACTAAAAGTAACGAAGCGTATTAGTTATTTTGACGCCAAACGCGAAGTAATGCTTAATACACCCTCTATAGTCACCGGTCCGACTACTTCATATGCCAGAGTTGTTGCTAGGCCTAGTCAACCACCAGCGGTACCAGATCAAAGCCTGCTAGTTAAATTTCTCGTTCCAGAAATTATAAAAGCACTCGAGACACATTTTAAAAAATCAGATTTATTCTCAACCACTTCGCTAAGAACCTTACCGACTGAAACTGTTACAATCTCTCCCCCCAATTACCACTCCCAATCTCCCCACTACCAATCCCCCAACAACAACCCCAAATCTCCCCACTTACACAACCACCGAAGTTTATAAAACCTCAAACTCCTAGTAAATCTTCCCATTCATCCCAAAATCCTCAAGAATCCAACCCACTTCTCCATATTTCCTGTAGTATGGATGCAAGTGATATTCTACTGACAGCGAGCTCATGCTCCGACAACGAGATGAATCCTCTTACAGGAACCATTAAAAAGAAGAAAGGGTGGCCAAAAGGCGTCCCTAGAGGCCCTCGTCCTAAAAGCAAAGATTCGTCTACTCGGGAGACTTCCTCCCAGTAGTACTTATCAATGAACTATCCAAATGGATAATATCATCCAATGGAATATAAATGGCATTAGAACTCATACTAGCGAACTTAAGTTGTTACTTGTTGAAAAATGTCCTCTTGTTGTAGCATTACAGGAAACGCATTTGAAACCTGAAACTCCGTATGACACCAAAGGTTACACCATTGTTCGAAAAGATGTCATGCCTAATCTTCGAGCTAGGGGTGGTGTTGCAATATTTATAAAAGATTCTATTCCGACACAACCTGTAAATATAAACACAGAATTGCAGATAATTGCTGTTAAAGTTTTTTATCCGTTTGCTTTAACCATCTGCAACATATACCTGCCCGATATTCACTGGGAAGTAGACGACTTGCGAAACGCGATTATTCAATTACCCCGACCATTTGTACTTCTTGGAGATTTTAACTCACACAACCCGATATGGGATCGGCTAATCTAGATCCTCGTGGACGAGTCTAGAAACCTTTTTGAGGAATTAGAATTGAATATTCTTAATACGGGTAAAGGTACTTATCTTAATTTAAGATCAAACGACTTCTCCTCTATAGATCTTTCCGTGAGTTCTCCAGAAGTTACTCATTTGTTTTCATGGGATGTACTTGATGATCTTTATTTCTCGAACCATTTCCCTGTAATGCTACAACTTGCTACATCGCGCCCACAATTACAACCATTAACGGCACGTAGGAAGTTTAGAGAAAGTAAAGCTGACTGGCCAAGATTTCAAACAAACATATACCACCTTTAATTTAACTGACACTATTGCTTCTTCAGTAGACCATGTTACTCAATCCATTCTTTTGGCTGCTGAAGAAAGTATTCCAGTTATCATAAACCAACAGAGACCGCAAAGAGTACCGTGGTGGGATGAAGAGGTGGCCAAAGCAATTAAAGCTAAGAAACAAGCACTCAATCTTTTTAAAAGACACCCTACTGCCGAAAATATGATTAATTTTAAGCGACTCCGTTCTCGAGCTCGCCGTGTCATTTTGGAAAAGAAGCGGCTCTCTTTCAAGACGTATGTATCAACTCTCACCCCACAAACATCACCATCAGACGTTTGGGGGAAAATAAGATCACTAATAGGAAAGAAACTTCCTATTACATCACCTGTATTAGACATCAATGGAGAGTTGATAACAGATGTTCTAGAATTGGCAGACGAATTTGCTCGTCACTTTCAATCAACAAGTAGTTCTGATAATACAACGAAGACTTTCGTCTAATAAATTCGCTAGAGAGATTCCATTGGATTTTACAGAACGAATAGAGTCGTTCTATAATGTACCTTTTACCATGGAAGAACTAAAAGAAGCTCTAGATAAAACTAAAGACTCGTCGCCAGGTCGAGATACTATTAGTTACAACATGTTAAAACACTTACCTGAAACTGCCAAAGTCGAATTACTACAATTGTACAACCGAATTTGGAAGACAGGAATCTATCCAGAGCAATGGCAAGAATCAATTATAGTCCCACTTTTAAAACCTGGCAAGGACCCCAAAATATCATCCAACTATCGCCCAATATCTTTAACCAGTTGCCTTAGTAAGACCCTGGAAAAAATGGTCAGTTTTCGCTTGATGTGGGTCTTGGAAAAATACAATCTACTATCTAAATTTCAAATGGGCTTTAGGAAATTCAGATCAACAAACGATCAACTGGTTTATATCGAAAATGCAATACAAACAAGTTTTTTAAATAGAAATCACCTTACAGCAGTATTCTTCGACCTTGAAAAAGCTTACGACATGACGTGGCGATATGGTGTATTGCAAACTCTACACAAATGGGGACTGAGGGGCTGTTTGCCAAATTTCATTGCCAGTTTTCTTTCTGACAGGAAAATCAGAACTCGAGTCGGAAATACTGAATCTAACACCTATACAGTCGAAAATGGCATACCCCAAGGATCCACACTTAGCGTGGTTTTGTTTGCAGTAGCCGTAAACGTTTTAATGTCAGGTATAGATCATAGAGTCGGGAGAAGCTTATATGTAGATGATCTTTGCATCTTCTATGCAGGAGATAATTTTGATGATATCCATTCAGTCCTGCAAGAAGCTATACATTCAGTCGTAAATTGTGCAGAAAATCGAGGTTTCCGTTTCTCCACGCTAAAAACACAGTGCGTTCATTTCTGCAGGTTGAGATCGTGTCATCAAAATCCTCAGCTCACAATAAATGGTTTTCCTATAACTAATAAACCAGAAATAAAGTTCTTAGGAGTTACGTTCGACAGAAAACTACTTTGGGGTCCTCATATTAAAAGCTTAGCAGCCAATTGCAAAAAACGATTGAATATCATTAGGTGCTTATCTAGTATGAAATGGGGCGCAGATAGAAGCATACTCCTAAATGTGTATGGAAGTATGATTTTGTCCAAACTGGATTATGGATCAATAGTTTACGGTGCCGCCCGTCAATCACACTTGAAGATACTAGACCAAATCCATTCGACGGGTATAAGACTTGCTCTAGGGGCTTTTAGAACCAGTCCCACAGTATCTTTATACTGCGAATCGGGAGTACCACCGTTAAAATATCGAAGGTACCGTTTACTTATAAACTACGGAATAAACGTATATGGCCAACCGCGACATCCTAATCATGCGCTGCTGTTTAACGAGGAGCAAGCTATACAATACATGTCTAAACCTACTAGAACTCGTCCTGCTGGAATACGTCTATACGCCATACTGCAGGAACTGAATGAAACAATGCAGCCAATGTACCAAATAGGAAATTATGAAATACCACCTTGGCAAATTCACCTACCCCGAATGGACCTATCTTGCTTACAAGGAGGGAAAAAGGATGTTAATCCTAAACTATTTCATAACAATTTTAAAAATATTTTAGATCACCATCCTAGTGCCGAAACTATATACACAGACGGGTCCAAATCAGAAATGGGAGTTGGTAGTGCCTTTATTAAGCTTGACGACTCTTATCATTGGAAGATACATGAAGCCGCTAGTTCATATACAGCGGAATTATACGCATTATGGCAAGCGCTTCATAGTACAGAATTTTCTAGTAAATCTAATTTTCTAATTTGTACAGATTCACTGAGTTCTTTGCAGGCATTATCAAACAGATTTTCATTCGATCCTTTAGTTCAAGAAATACAAGCGTTATTTGATTGGCTTTATAATAAACAAAAAGAAATAACTCTAGTTTGGACACCTGGCCACGTAGGGATCCAGGGTAATGAGAAAGCAGACGAAGCAGCCAGATTTGCTGTGGAACATGACCAACTAGAGGATATCTGCATACGCCCAAAGGATCTGAAAGATTATTTAAAAGAGAAAGTTTTAAACCTGTGGCAATTAAAATGGAACGAAGTTGATACACAACTCAAAACAATAAAACCATTAATAAATCCACCTAAGAAAAGTCGTTTAACACGCCACGAACAAACAATTATCACCCGCTTACGTATAGGACACACTAGGTTAACGTCATCCTACCTGTTACAAGGTCTCGAACCCCCCATCTGCCAACACTGTCAAAATCAACTGACAGTAAAGCACATACTAGTGGATTGTCCTACCTACAATGAAGCTCGCTTAAGAACATCTCTTAAAAATAATATTATCGAAATTTTATCAACTGAAAATAAAGGCAGTGTTATAGAATTTATAAAAAATATAGGTCTAGTAAATAAATTATAATGTTTTATACATTCATTTTATTCAGTATATACAACATCCATTTATTTATTTATTTTTAGCTACATATTTTAAACATATATATATATTTACTTAATTATTTTATCTATACATCTTTACATATAATCTACAACTCTATTTATTTACAAATTTTATATATACAATTATTTTAACGTGAACTTGTTTTGTACCCAGTCTACTCTTTACCCTAAACCTCATGTTTAATCTCACCTCTGTTCCTTATACTGTTTGTCTAATTATATGTGAATTTTATTAAACCCATGTTTTACGTACTAATATATATACATTTTGTATTGGATATATTATCTCATATCAGTCTAAGAGTCATCAAAAGAAATATTATCTGACAAAGTTTTGTAAACAAAACTTGTAAAGCGGCTAATAACCATAGAAGTTGATGCCGCTAACACTAAAAAAAAAAAAAAAAAAAAAAAAAATAATAATAATAATAATAATAATAATAATAATAATAATAATAATAATAATAATAATAATAATAATAATAATAATAATAATAATAATAATAATAATAATAATAATAATAATAATAATAATAATAATAATAATAATAATAATAATAATAATAATAATAATAATAATAATAATAATAATAATAATAATAATAATAATAATAATAATAATAATAATAATAATAATAATAATAATAATAATAATAATAATAATAATAATAATAATAATAATAATAATAATAATAATAATAATAATAATAATAATAATAATAATAATAATAATAATAATAATAATAATAATAATAATAATAATAATAATAATAATAATAATAATAATAATAATAATAATAATAATAATAATAATAATAATAATAATAATAATAATAACAAAGAGGCGAGACATGAATACCGCGGTGCGATTACTAAATCTAAGGAAAATCAGTGGAAACAGCTAATATCCGAAATAGAAAGAAATCCTTGGGGTTTAGGATACAAAATAGCTACAGGAAAGCTACCAAGAAGGACAAAAACCGTATTAAACAAAAGAGAAACTGAAGAAATAGTGAATGAACTTTTTCCTATTTGTCCTAAAACGGAATTGGTATACGTAACTGATAGGCCAGAAGTACCAAAAATTACCAGCGAGGAGCTGAAGAATGTAATAAAGAAGATGAAAGGAAAGAAAGCACCTGGTCCCGACGGCTTAACATCTGAAGTCATAAAGGTAGCCTGGAAAGCCAGCGAAACAACCATGCTATCCGTTATGAACCAAACTCTGGAGATGGGAATATTCCCAGATATCTGGAAGAGGGCAACGCTGTGTCTCTTAGAGAAAAATGTAGAAGGCAGCAAGAAGAAATTCAGACCTATATGTCTCCTTGATACCTTAGGAAAAGTACTAGAGAGAATTCTATATAATAGATTAACAGAGGAACTGAGAGAAAGAGGAAACGTTTCGGAAAAGCAATATGGCTTCAGACCTGGAAGGTGTACCTTAGATCCAATGTTAGCTATAAAACATAAAGTCGATGAAATACAACAAAGCGCATATCATAAGAGAGAATATTGCATACTAATAACTATTGACATTAGAAACGCGTTTAATACCGCAAGGTGGGAACCTATACTAGAAGAATTAAGTAACAGAAACATCAGTCCATACTTGCTAAACATGCTATGCAGTTATTTAGAAAACCGGAGACTAATAACGGACACAGGCACGGAATACGAAATAAGCTGCGGAGTTCCACAGGGTTCGATCCTTGGCCCACTTCTCTGGAATGTGTATTTTGATAAGATAGTGAATACGAAGCTGCCAGAAGGAACAGAAATCTACTGCTACGCTGACGACACGGCTTTGCTGGTTAGAGCAAAAACAATAACAGAACTACGCAGTAGAGCCGCTATCGCCTTCTACCAAGTCAAGGCCAGAATACAGGAAAGATATCTACAGATAGCGCCAGAGAAAACGGAAATTGTGATTCTTAATGGAGGAAACAAATTAAAATACTTGGAAATCGAAACGGATGAACAAATAGTAATAACAAAGGAGCAGCTAAAGTATTTAGGTGTTATCTTTGATAGAAACTGCCGAATGAAAAAACATGTAATACATGTAACAAACAGAATAGGGAAGAACATCTCCACCTTAATGAGACTTATGCCAAGGGTAGATGGACCTAGCCAATGTAAAAGGAAGCTATATTTAGCAGTTGCAAATTCTATTATGCTGTACGGAGCACCAGTCTGGGAGAAGGCGATTAAGACCGCCAAATATAGATACCTGCTCATCAAAGAACAGCGAAAACTTGCCATAGGAATTACAAGTGCCTACAAGACAGTCTCCAATGACGCGTTGTTTGTGATAGCCTCAATTATACCAGTCGACCTAATGGTACAAGATAAATCTAAGTCGTACAAAGCCAGTAAGCAACACAAGCAAGAGATTAAGATAGAAATAATGAATACGTGGCAAGGTAGATGGGAGGCAAATATCGAAAAGGGGCAATGGACAAAAATCCTAATAAGAGACCTACACAAGTGGTATGCACGGAAATTTGGTAACGTAAATTTCCACCTTACGCAATTGCTTAGTGGGCATGGTAATTTTCAAGCCTATCTAAAAAAAATGGGTAAAGCCGAAGATGAAAGCTGCAGATTCTGTGGAGAAGAGAAAGATGATGCTGAGCACACGTTCTTTGTATGTGACAAATGGAGTGGTATACGGGAAGAGACATACCTTCTGGTCGGCGGAGAAATAAACAAAAATAACATTATCGAAATCATGTTAGAAAGTGAAGAGTCGTGGAATAAAATAGAACAGTTTGCAAGGAAAATCCTAGAAGAAAAAATAAAACAAGCAGTCTAAAATGACCCTATGTATAGTGTTAGTATTTATGTACGTCAATAACATGTATAATACTTACCTGTGATATTAAGTGATAGGAAATATGTATGAATGAGTTAATAATGTGTTATTAATAATGAATTGTTATATTAAATTAAGCATGGATGAACCTGTGATTCGACACCCTTCCTGAAGAAATGCTTATGCGGTTCCGAGAAGGGCCTAGAGTCGATGAGAGTGTCATAGGGGCCACTTGTACGGGATTCCCGACAACGCCTCTTATTAAAAAAAAAAAAAAAAAAAAAAAAAAAAAAATAATAATAATAATAATAATAATAATAATAATAATAATAATAATAATAATAATAATAATAATAATAATAATAATAATAATAATAATAATAATAATAATAATAATAATAATAATAATAATAATAATAATAATAATAATAATAATAATAATAATAATAATAATAATAATAATAATAATAATAATAATAATAATAATAATAATAATAATAATAATAATAATAATAATAATAATAATAATAATAATAATAATAATAATAATAATAATAATAATAATAATAATAATAATAATAATAATAATAATAATAATAATAATAATAATAATAATAATAATAATAATAATAATAATAATAATAATAATAATAATAATAATAATAATAATAATAATAATAATAATAATAATAATAATACCCGCAGGGTGGCTGAAAGCGGGCAGCCATTGGGGAGTAGCGCCCCCACGGGTACCAGCTCAGTACACCTCGTTCCAACACACATACCTGCCCGTAAACACAACCATATAAACACACAGTTTTCTAAATTAATCCAAACACACTCACACTACACACATGTACACTGCATACGGGCAGGTCACCAACACGCACACTCATTCCTTGTTTGACAGCGTGGGGAACTAGTAGCAGTCTGAGATCCTTGGGCTCGCCTGCTGGAGGGTACAGCGGATAAAACTGGGTTCCGGGGTGTGCACTCCCAGGCTGCAAGGTAGTACAGGGGCCCGGGTCGGTCTAGCCAACATGACCTGGCTGCCCTATCAACTTGCGAAAATCTCGCTTATGCCGTAATGCCAGGTGGCGCCTGGACCGGGAACCTTGCGGTATAATGCGGGGGGCTCCGTCGAGGCCACCAGAGTCGGGTTCACAGGAATCCTTTGGCTGTTGCTGGTTCCTTAAACTGTCAAACACTTAATGGATTGAAAAACACACACACTGTACCTACACACCTACTTAAACAAAAATTACAATTATGATGATGAGTGACAATAATATGAACGACGTTGTAAAAGTGCCCCTTCAACCAACGGAGCTTCCCGGCTCCACCCCCTTTTATCCTACTTTCCCTAATTTACCTAATTCCCCAGTCCCAATTAATTTTTCAAATTCCTTTCCCACCCAAAATACATTAGAACATGATGATCGATTACCCTTCCTAACTTCCCGCAACCCAATAATAGCAACTGAGTCAGAAAGTAATTTTCCTGGAATTCAATCACCAGGCAAAAGAAAGAAGCCAGATGAGGTTATAACAGATACGGATGGTGAAACCGAGACTGGTACTCTAAAAAAGTATCCTATAAGTTATTCCAAGATTAACTTTTTATTAATTCAAAGAGATGAAGGTTCTTTTAACAATATAAGTCCTTTTCTAATTTTTCGAAGTTTAAAAAGACAAGTTGGTGAGGTTAAAAGCATCAAGAAAATTAACGATGGTTTGCTTGTAGAAAGCATGGGTAGAGAACAAACGAAACGCTTGCTAGCTCTAACTACTTTAGATACATTAAAGATTAAAGTAACTCCACATAAAACCCTTAATTTTGTAAAAGGAGTCATAACATGTCCAGATTTAAATAATTGCAGCATGGATGAAATTAAAGAAGAACTGTTAAAATCGAGACAAGTAGTAGATATAAGAAGACTCACGTACAAGAGGCAGGGCGAGGTTGTCAATACCGCCTCATATGTTTTAACATTTATTGGTAACACTCTGCCTGAACGTATTAAAGTTGCATTCTACTCGCTTCCAGTACGTTCTTATATTCCAACCCCTTTGCGTTGCTTCAGGTGTCAAAAGTTCGGTCACGCTGCAATCAAATGCAGTAAAGAACAAATATGCATTTGCGGAAAACCCCCGCACCAAGGAAACCCCTGTGAAACACCTGTCGTTTGTATAAACTGCGGAGATAATCATCCTGCGAACTCCAGAACTTGCTCTATATACCAACAAGAAATGGCCATTCAGAAATTAAAAGTCACTAAACAGATGAGCTATTTCGATGCAAAACGAGAGGTTATGCTAAGTACTCCTTCGATAGTTAGGAGCCAGAATACTTCCTATGCTAGAGTCGTTGCGAAATCTACTCAACCACCAGCAGCAGAGCAAAAACTGTTAATAAATATTCTCGTTCCGGAAATTATCAAAGCAATCGAAACTTATTTAATATCATATAACCGACTTAATGTCATTCCCCCAACTCCACTACCCACTGAAACTCCTATCATTATAAACCCTTCCCCGCTACTACCACCTCCACCCTCCCCTCCACCACAAGCAACTAAATCTATATCTCCCCAAAATCCTAATAAATCCTCCCTCCCTCCCAACAACTTTAAAGAACTCCGCAAAAATATTTCCCCCCAAAACCAACAAAGTCCATATTCGCTTTCACAGACTTCTTGCAGTATGGACGAAACCAATATATTATTACGAGCTACTTCGAGCTCGGATAATGAAATCAACCCGTTAACGGGTACAATAAAAAAGAAAAAGGGCTGGCCAAAGGGCGTACCTAGAGGGCCCCGCTCTAAAAGTAAAGACCCTCCTACTGGAGAGCGTTCCTCCCAGTAACCTTTAATTAATCTTATAACCCAATGGACAATATAATCCAGTGGAATATTAATGGTATTAAAAGTCATAATGGCGAACTGAAGACATTACTTATCGAAAAAATGCCTATTTGCGTAGCATTACAGGAAACCCACTTAAGACCGGATGCTCAGTACGACACCAAAGATTATAATATCATCCGAAAAGACGTCATGCCTGATTATCGAGCCAGAGGAGGTGTGGCAATACTTACAAAAGATTCAATTCCAACGCAAGTGATAAACGTAAATACAGAACTGCAAATGGTTGCGGTAAAAATCTTCTATCCATTTGCATTAACAATCTGTAACGTTTATTTACCAGACATTAATTGGGAAGTAGAGGATCTACGAAATGCAGTTCTTCAATTACCTAGTCCGTTTTTACTTCTGGGGGACTTTAATTCTCATAACCCGATCTGGGGTTCAGACCACTTAGATATTCGTGGCCGTAATCTAGAAAACCTCTTTGAGGAACTAAATTTGGTCATCCTTAACACGGGCAAAGGTACTTACCTTAATTCTAGATCGAATAATTTTTCTGCAATAGACCTCTCCATCTGTTCTCCAGAAGTTGCTCACTCTTTATCTTGGGACGTGCTCGACGATCTCTACTTCTCAAACCATTTTCCTGTAATGCTAGAATATGCCACTTTCCGTTCGCAATTACATTTACAAGGCTGCCGTAGAAAGTTTATAGAAAATAAGGCTGATTGGTTGCTCTTTCAGAACAATACTACCACCTTAAATTTGAGCGGTAACATTACCTTCTCAGTTAACTCTGTCACACAGACTATCATCTCAGCTGCTGAAAAATGCATGCCAGTAACAACCAACCATCAGCGCTCCCGTCGTGTGCCATGGTGGGATGAAGAAGTGGCAAACGCTGTTAGAGATAAAAAGAGAGCTTTAAATCTTTTTAAAAGACATCCTACGGCAGAAAACATTGTTAACTTTAAACGTCTCCGAGCGCGAGCTCGCCGAATCATTTTAGAAAAGAAGCGACTGTCTTTTAAAACGTATGTCTCAACTCTTACTCCACAGACATCGCCATCTGAAGTTTGGACTAAAATAAGATCAATAACGGGAAAGAAATTGCCTACCACCTCACCCGTGTTAGATATTAATGGAGAGTTGGTAACAGACATACATAAATTAGCGGACGAATTTGGTCGTCACTTCCAATCGACAAATGATTCAATAAACTATAATGACGATTTTCGCGCGAATAAAGTCAATATGGAAATTCCACTGGATTTTACAGAACCAGCTGAATCCTACTACAATGCCCCTTTTACCTTGGATGAGCTGGAAAAAGCTCTGAATGAAACTAAAGATTCATCGCCGGGTCAAGATACCATTAGCTATAATATGTTAAAACACCTACCTGTCACTGCCAAACTTGAATTATTACAATTATTTAATCAAATCTGGAGAGAAGGACCTTACCCAGAACAATGGCAGGAGTCAATTATAATTCCACTTTTAAAACCTGGCAAGGACCCCAAAGTAGCATCGAATTATCGCCCAATATCATTAACGAGTTGTCTCAGTAAGACCCTTGAGAAAATGGTCAGCTTTCGTTTGATGTGGCTCTTAGAGAAATACGGCCTGTTATCTAAATATCAAATGGGCTTTCGTAAATTTAGATCAACAAATGACCAACTAGTCTACATAGAAAATGCCATTCAAACCAGTTTTTTAAATAGAAATCATATTACGGCGGTTTTCTTTGATCTTGAAAAAGCCTACGATATGACGTGGCGATATGGTGTACTTCAAACACTACATCAGTGGGGCCTGAGAGGCTGTTTGCCAAGATTTATTGCCAGTTTCCTATCCGACAGGAAAATTAAAATCCGAGTTGGAAATATTCAATCGAACGCCTATACAATCGAGAATGGCATTCCTCAAGGGTCCACACTGAGTGTAGTGCTATTTTCAATAGCCGTAAATAGTTTATTGATAGATATGGACCATAGAGTTGGGAGGAGTCTATACGTAGACGATCTTTGTATTTTCTATGCAGGGAATAACTTTGATGATATACATTCAACCTTACAAGAAACCATAGACGCTGTTGTAGACCGAGCCGAAAATCGGGGTTTTCACTTTTCTACGCAGAAAACCCAGTGTGTGCATTTTTGCAGGTTGAGGTCCTGCAATCGTAACCCTCAACTCACAATAAATGGAGTGCCTATAATAAATAAACCTGAAGTCAAATTTCTAGGGGTAACGTTTGACAAAAAGCTACTTTGGGGTCCTCATATTCAGAACTTGGCAGCCTCTTGTAAAAAGAGAATTAATATTATTAGATGCCTATCAAGCATTAAATGGGGTGCAGATAGACACATACTTTTAAACGTTTATAAGAGTTTAATTTTATCAAAAATAGACTATGGATCAATAGTGTACGGCGCAGCTCGTCAAACACATCTGAAAGCACTAGATCAGATCCATTCGACGGGAATAAGACTTGCTTTGGGAGCTTTTAGAACTAGTCCTACTGTATCTCTATATTGTGAATCCGGTATTCCACCATTAAAGTATCGAAGATACAGCTCACTTATAAACTATGGAGTAAACATATGGGCCCAACCGCGTCATCCTAATCATACTTTACTATTCAACGAGGAGCAAGTCGCACAGTATAGGACTAGACCCACTAGAACACGCCCAGCAGGAATTCGGTTACAAGCTACGCTGCAGGAACTCAATGAAACATTACAACCAGTCTATCATATTGGAAATTACGAAGTGCCCCCTTGGCGAATTCAGATACCTAGAGTAGATTTTTCTTGTTTACAAGGTGCAAAGAAGGATGTTAACATTAAACTATTTTTAAATAACTTTCGAAATATATTAGATCACAATCCTGATGCCGAAGTAATATATACGGACGGGTCGAAGACAGACGTGGGAGTTGCTTGCGCTTTTATTAATTCTAACGACTCGTATCATTGGAAAATACACCAAGCTGCTAGTTCATTTACAGCTGAACTATATGCATTATGGCAAGCGTTACGCAGTATAAAGTTTTCTAATAAATCAACCTTCTTAATCTGTACCGATTCATTGAGTTCACTGCAGGCGATATTAAATAAATTCTCACTTGATCCTCTAGTTCAAGAAACACAAGCATTACTGGATTGGCTTCATCGTACACATAAAGACATAACCCTTGTCTGGACACCTGGACATGTAGGTATCCAGGGAAACGAAAAAGCCGATCAAGCAGCTAAGTTAGCTGTAGAACAGGATCGATTAGAAAATATATGTATACGACCAAACGATCAAAAAAGCTATTTGAAGGAGAAAGTTTTGAACCTGTGGCAAATAAAGTGGAACGAAATAGACACACACCTTAAAGCAATAAAACCGATAATTACACCTAGAAAGAATAGAAGTCGTTTAACACGCCACGAACAAACGATTATTACTCGCTTACGGATAGGCCATACACGACTAACATCCTCTCATCTTCTACAAGGCCTTGAACCCCCTATCTGCCTTGAATGTCAAAGTCAGCTTACCGTAAGGCATATCGTAGTGGAGTGTCCCACATATAATGAAGCCCGCCTAAGAACCTCTCTTCCAAATAATATTATTGAAAGTTTGTCAGTTGAAAACGAAAACAATGTCTTAGAATTCTTAAGACGCATAGATCTATTAAACAAACTATGATACTAACTTATTAAGAGTTATTTATTTAATACGTACTAGTTATTAATTTATTCTATATACACCGTTTTTATTAATTTATTTAAATACAGATATAGCTTTATTTATTTTATTTCTACACCTTTTATATATTTATTTAGTTTACAAATCTATTTATTTACAATTTTATATATACAATAATTTTATAGTGCACTTGTCTCATATCCCTTGTTTTGTTCTACTCTGTATGTCTATTTATATGTATATTTTATCTAACTCATGTTTTATGTATTGTATATTCGTTTTATTCGTTATTAAACACGGAGATTACTACTAATCTCTAAAACTGATCGTTGGAATAATCTTTCTGCAAGGATATCTAACATAGATAGGCGGCTAATAACCATAGACGTTGATGCCGCTAACCAGTTAAAAAAAAAAAAAAAAAAAAAAAAAAAATAATAATAATAATAATAATAATAATTCTTTCCCCCTCGGCCTCCACACCCCCCCTGAGGCCCACCATCCACCCTTCCCCATGCCTCCTCCCCCCCTCCAGTACTTTACCTCACCTTTACCTTGACACCCCTTAAAATTCATTTAAGGGGGTTACTATAGTATCAGCTTTGTTTTCTTTGTAGTATCATCTAGTTTTCAACTAACCTAACCTACCCTAACTTTTTTTTTTGGCGATTTTTTTTACACTCGCACTGCAACAACAAAGCACGGGGTAAATTAAAACGTAATTTTATTACAATAAACTAATTTTAACTCACTTATGTGCATGCCTCACACTTTTGGTGTGTGGCTGCGTGCCGCACTGCATCATAGTCCCGAGGGACTGTGATGTAATTCTGTCGACAATCACAACATAGCACCTCCGTGCTGAACCTCCCCCGTACCATTACGGGTTGCGAAGAGAATGACGCGTGGCTATAAACATTAAAATAAAAATATATATGGTTCATATCTGTGTGTTTTGTAGTAATTTTGTTAAATTATTTAGTTAGTTACCAGCACTTCCATCGTTTTATTTAAAAGTAATTTTGTTAAATTATTTAGTTAGTTACCAGCACTTCCATCGTTTTATTTAAAAGTAATTTTGTTAAATTATTTAGTTAGTTACCAGCACTTCCATCGTTTTATTTAAAAGTAATTTTGTTAAAAGTAATTTTGTTAAATTAGTTAGTTACGTACCAGCTCTTGGTACTGGGGTTCTTCCTCCTCTTCCATGGGTTCTTCCTCCTCCATCGTTTCCTCCAGGTCCTCTACGTTCGCAACGTCGTTGGCAGCGAGGATCTCCGTATCCTCACTCCATATTGACGATCCTCGAGCCGGTGGTCGCTCGACCTCTGGCGATGCACTTTCATTATTATTTTCACTATTCATCTTCACTGTTGTAACTGTAACTGAGTGCTGCAGCTTGGAAGGTATAGATATATCTGTGCCCCCACTCCGTTCTGTGTAAATACAATCTCGTTGGCCTTGCCTTGTTTCGTCTGTTCTCAACAACGACTGCGGAATTTCTTTGTTCTCATCTGCACATTCCTAACTGTCTGGCCACTCCTTTCTGTGTAAATACAATCTCCTTGACCTTGTTTCATCTGTTCTCAACGATGTCTGTGGAATTTCTTTGTTCTCGTCTGCACATTCCTGACTGTCTGGTGTAGTTCTTACCTTGAGGTTGTGTTGATCTTTCGTCTGCATACTTTCATAGTTAAGTACGAATCTAATTGAAATTAAAATGGTATGAAATTTTTAAATCTTAGTTTCACTTTTCATTTAATCGTTAAATTAATCTCTAAAAGAGACGGAGATCGGTCTTAAATGAAACGATATAATGGGATAAATACGTGGTTTATTTAACTAAATACATATGCAATTTACCCCCTTGTATTTGTTTACAGAGTACATTTATCTTTTACAATTTACAACCTTGTATTTGTTTACAGAGTACAATGATTTCAATAATACATTAGTTAAGCCTCGGCGTACTTTTCACTAAATAATGCACTGGCTGTTTCTGCACCTTTACATAAACAGCACAACACTTTAACTCTCCGCTATTAAGATGGTGAAACGACGCGAATGTTCCGTTCGAAACTTATCCGGCTTATACTAGCCTATAAACTTCACTTTAACTCTCCGCTATTAATATGGTGAAACGACACAAATGTTCCATTCGAAGCTTATCCGAATTATACTCCTCTATACATCTCATTATAGGCATTTTTATATTTGCATCGTACCATTCGTGTAACGGCTCCTCCAACTGTTTCCGCGCTGTCCCACTTTTTCCGTCAAACCATATCCTTTCCCCATTTAAGTCCATTGAATATGCAAACGACACTAGCGCAAACACCAGATAACCAGCTTCAAGAACATGCTTCTCTTTGACACGTTTAATGAATGCCTCTTTGTGGTGGTCTATAGTTTTCTCGACGTTCCCACCATATAGTTGTTCGTCTCGCATTTCATCGTCCTCGTCCTCGAAATCGAATGTTACTAAAACGGTTGCCTCTACCACGTTCATGATGCTGTACTGCTGAAGTGTTCTTGCGTAAATGCTGTACTACTGAAGTGTTCTTGCGTATGCGTTTATATATACTGAGTTGACGGGTGGGATCCAAGGTCATGGTCTGAGTTGAGGGGTGGGATCCAAGGTCATGGTCTTAGTTGACGGATGGGGTACAAGGTCATGGTCTTTAGTGGTAACGATAACGAGCGATACAATATGTCCCCATGCTTACACCAACTACTGCAACTAACAGGCTGCCCAAGGTCATAAACAGAAGCGTAACACGTTTCGCTGCTGACTTTACATTGTTCCACCGGACTATTCCCGATGGTTTGCCACTCGCTGTCCTTAGTATGTGTTGGGTACACGAATTTGACTCTGAATCGTACTTCTTGCGTTCTATTGCCGACCTCATGTTTAAACATTCCCATTTGTTGCAACGTCACTGGTTGCATTCCATACCAAACACTCGTATTGAAGTCATAGGAAATAAAAGCTGCTGTTGTATCTGGGAGTTTTGCAACGTACACTACACCCTCGTACAAGGTTGCTAATAATATTACTGCCTTGATTGGCAACATCTTCCTTAGTGTTATATTCTATGTTGTATCTTCTTTTAACCGCAAACGTCTCTACCACTTTCAACGTTTATGGGTGCTAACACGTTTGCAAACACGCAATGTGGTGACCATTTCAGGTGTTCTACGATTGGATTATCCGACGGGTCCCATTTGAAAATGTTCACTCGGCAATAAAAACATTCTACTCTAACTTCACGCCCCGTATAGACAAATCCGGCCTCAGCTAAAGATTTTGGAGTTTGTATACCCTTCCAATTACGAAATGATAACACTCGTTCTGTCAAGCACGTATTCTGCAAGCTAGCTTCTACACACATTTTGTATTTTCAATACATGTGACCTGCTATATATATCTACAGCTTAACCTTGAATGGTGTTTGATAACCTTGAAGAGTGGCCTTGAATGCATTGTTGCCGTATTGCTGACCTTGATGAGTTGCCTTGGGTCCAAGGTCATAACATTTTTGCCATATTGTTGGCCTTCAGAATGCGGTGTTGCCACGTTTCGGTGACAGGGATGGATTCAAGGTCACCATGTGTTAGAGAGAGATAGGTTCAAGGTCAAGGTCAGGAGTGGGGGGTGGGTTCAGAACTCTCATTTTTTCCCTACTACCACCCTTTTGAGAACATTTATAATTACATAAATTACATTTAAATGGTTTTTCATAACTATGGATCAAGATGTGTCTTTTCTGATCGTTCTTATATAAAAATTGATAGTGACATACATTACATTCAAATTGCTTTCCACTATTATGTTTGCGCTCGTGTTTATAGTAATCACTTTCCTTCAAAAAGTTAAGATGGCATGTGTTACAGTTGTATACTTTGCTATAAGTATTCACTTGTTCCTGCTTCACTGTGGTATTGATTCAGTGTATACAGGGTGCCCATTATGTATGGAATATAGTATATATCTCGGTAAATATCGACTTTATAAAAAAAATTGTTATATAAAAGTTGTTTAACATTTTATGTTCCATAATAAGATAGCATTCAATTGTTTTTATTTCAGAAAACAAATGAGTAATGAATAACACTTTAATTTTTTTCAATAGCAATGTATCCTTTCATTAGGCTCATTTGATAGAGATTTTTTTTCTCTTTTCGATGACCTAAAATCTTAGTACTCTTATATCAGAAAATTCTTGAAAAAAATGAAAAAACTGTTTATTAAGTAAATTTCACCAATAACATGAATCTAGATATCCGAGATCTCTTTCGTTTGTCTTAACAATTGATTGTAGGCTTTTATTGTGACAGAAGTTTGTTTATTTAATTAAGTTGTTGGTACATGGTTCATTTAACAGAAACTGAACGTATAGAAATTTTAATTATGGTCGGTTATGGGGATCGCAAACGAACACAATTAGAAGTATGTGAAATTTCTAATGAGCGTTATCCACATCGAGAACCAATCACCCAGTCAGTAGTTAGCAAAACCTTGAAACGGTTTAGGGAACTGGCAATGTTAAAGATCTGGTGAAGACTGGTCCGCAGAGATCTGCGACAAATGAAGATAAAAAGCTCGATGTTTTAATAGAAATCGAAGAAAATCCAAACATTTCAACTCGTCAGTTAAGTTTAAACCATGCCGTAAGTAAAGGTTCAATACAGAAAATATTACATTCAGAAAAATTACATCCGTACAAACCGACTTTATTGCAAGAATTATCCGAAGATGACTACGATCGACGTGTTGAATTTTGTGAATTTATGATGGAGCGAAGCAACAACAATCCAAATTTTCTTAATAATATTGTTTTTTCTGACGAGGCTACGTTTTGTTTAAATGGAAATGTAAATAGGCATAATTGTCGATATTGGGCCGCTGAAAATCCCCATTGGATGATCCAAAATCATACCCAAACACCACAAAAATTAAACGTGTGGGTGGGAATTTGTGCAGATCACATAATTGGACTTTTCTTTATTCGTGGTACTCTAACTGGTGACCGTTATTTGCAATTATTGCAACAGCAAATTATTCCAGCTTGCCAAGCAAATCTTGATGATCTTTGGTTTCAACAAGATGGAACACCGCCCCACTATCATTTAGATGTACGCCGATATTTAAAGGTGGTATTTCCGGCCCGTTGGATAGGCAGAAGAGGGTCTGTGGAGTGGCCTCCTCGATCTCCGGATCTTACACCTTGCGATTTCTTCTTCTGGGGATATTTAAAATCAAAAGTGTATACAAACCGACCCCAGAATCTGGTCGAATTAGAGCAACGAATACAAAATGAAGATGCAGCAATTTCTCCCAGATCGCTCAGAAATTCTTTTCAAGCTTTTCGTGATAGGTTGGGCTACTGCCTTGCAGTTAATGGTGAGCATTTTGAACACTTATTGCCATGAAAACCATTTTATTGCTAATTTCGTTTGGTCTTCAAGCTTTATAAGAGACGTACATAATTTTCTGTTCATTTGTTTTATTTGGTTTTTTGTTCATTTGTTTTGTTTTGTACATTATGTAGATGCACATCTGTTTATTTTAGGGTAATAATTCGTGATACTTTACGATCTCGGATATCTAGATTCATGTTATTGGTGAAATTAACTTAATAAACATTTTTTACGTTTTTTTCAAAAATTTTCTGATATAAGGGTACTAAGATTTAGGTCATCGAAAAGAGAAAAAAAATTTCTATCAAATGAGCCTAATGAAAGGGTACATTGCTATTTAAAAAAATTAAAGTGTTATTCATTACTCATTTGTTTTCTGAAATAAAAACAATTGAATGCTATCTTATTATGGAAAATAAAATGTTAAAACAACTTTTATATAACAAATTTTTTTATAAAGTCGATATTTACCGAGATATATACTATATTCCACACATACTGGACACCCTGTATTTTAATTTCATTTTTGATGCTACTATCTTCCATGACGTTCGGTTCTGTTTTGATATCCATGTTGTTTTCGAATGTGATTGCTTCATCACCATCCATTGTATCTATTTGTAGAATTAAAGCAATCTGTAACCAACCAAAATACTACGTTAGTATGAATAAAGGCATGCAATTTAAACTATCCAAAATTGAGGAAATGTAATATAAAATTAAATATTTTAAATTTAACAAAGGATGTACATACAACATTGGAACATATTACATTAGAACACTACTCCTTACATTAAACGAATTGGAGATTTGAAGAGTTAGTTTATATTAATAACATTGAAAAATCTTTTACAATAATAATATTAATAAATTTCGGAGATATTTTTAGCAAAGGCTAGTTATCCTACAGAAACAATTCGGGCAGCGTTGTCAATTAAACATTTTTTCTGTAACACTTGCAATTAATTTTCCTAACTAAAGTCCCCTTATTCTGTAAGATTCGCTGTCGACATAATGAACGTTATAATATCGAAGTTCGTTATAATATCGAAATTCGTTATTTTTATATTCTGCAGTAGCGTGCGGTCCATGGAAGCAATGGAAGCAATGCTTCCCTTAAGAATTTATTAAAAATAAAAACCAATGCTTAATATCAATTCAGTACAACAAAAAGTATAATTATTTAGAGTACTATTTTAAATTAGGCTCATTAAACTTGCACGGTAAGGTAATACCGATTCAAATGTATTCAAACTTGTATTGACAGTTTACTCAAAAGTGAGTTTAGACCTTATTAACAATGGCAAAGTCCAAGAATCATACAAATCATAATCAAAGCCGCAAAGCCCATCGTAATGGTATCAAAAAACCAAAACCATTCAGACATGAATCTACATTGGGCATGGATGCCAAATTCTTGAAGAATCAGAAATTCTCAAAAAAACACAACTTGAACACAAAACAACAGCTGAAGCGAGCGGCAGAAAGGAAAGCAGTAAAAGATGCTAAAGCAAAGAAATAAATAATAAATAAAATAGATCGTTATGTATAAGTTTGCCTGAAATAAAATGTGTTACATACACTGCATATAAGCACTGATTTCGTTGCTTATAACAGCTCTTCTCTTAGCCTTGGCGTGTATCAACGTGCGTGGCGACACACACTTCGGCCGTTGTTTTTAGTGTGCTTTGTAACGGTTAATTCCGTTTCAGGTTGTATATATTATTGCTATTGCAATAACCTATCATTATCAAGGAGGCTTTTTCATAAAAGATCAAGAGGGTGTAGAAAAAAGAAAAGAAGAGAAAAAAGAAAAACAGAATTTTCTGTAAACAGAAAATATTTTTTTAAGAGTCTCCATAATATCTTTAAGATATTTTAAATTAAAGAATATACAGAATATAAAAATGCCCGCAATTAAGGGGTAAGCAAATTATACTTCAAAAATATATTTTCTTACATTATCAATTTTTGATCTAGCAATTTTCTATATGGTGAACTGTCATACATATAACTTTCTATATGGTGAACTGTCATACGTATAACTTTCTATATGGTGAACTGTCATACGTATAACTTTCCATATGGTGAACTGTCATATGTGCAACTTTCAATATGGTAAACTTGCATTAGGAGAAACTTTCATTACGTATAACTTTTCATAATGGGCAACTTGTCATTATGGACAACTTTCATTATGGAAAACTTTCCAATAAGGGCAACTTTTCATTATGTGTATCTTTTTATTATGAGAAACTTGATTTGGATTTGATTGGAGGCGGCTGTGTTAGTTTTCCTTGTAATCAAAAAGATATTGGAAAACATTATTTGGTTTCCCTTATGGTATACATAAAGTGTTTCACATTATGGACAATTGGAGACGCTGCTTGTTGGAAAGATATGGATGTAATGGTCTTGAGGATTATCAACGGTTACGTTGATTAATCCGTCCTGTGGATAATTGGTGCATTAGATTGGTTAATAATTTGTTTTCAATATATAACTTGCAATAAACTATAACCCTTTAAAATCTTAAATTAAAAACAAAGACATTACTTATCATTTAAATAATTAACAAAACTTTAACTTTTTTACAACTAAAGAAAAGAAAAGAGGTTTTTCTTTAATTTCTGAATACTATATAATATAACACCACGCTAAATACATGTATTTAACAAGGTAAGTGTTTAAATAATTAATGAAAACTGAGAATAGTCAGAAGACCTTTCTTTTTTATTTGATTTAGTTAGTAAATTTTGACATTTTAATTGTCAAAGTTCAATTTATGCTGAACACTTTAACGATTATTCCATCTAATTGTATTTGATTAAATAAACTTGTAAATTGTTATTGGTGATTGGCTTTTCATTTCATTTACATCTTAAAATCACTAATTAGTTCAACATCTATTATTCTCATTGATACCCTAGACAATAACTACCGAGCCGAAGAGCTCCCTTTATGTACTTGTTTATAGTGGATAATATTAATGATTGCATAATTATCAAATAAGATACAGCTTCATGCCCAAATGTTTGTTATAATTTGGTTATTTGTTCGATTTAGTGTTTGTTAAATTTAATGTTACTTAAGTAATGTAAATCTGCGAATGAGACTGTATTTTGTCTCATTTTATTATTATATAAGTAGGATTTTTTTAAAGACAAATAATTCTATTTAGTTTGATCTGTATGCAAATTTAAAATTGCATTATCGTCACGACTGCAAATTCAACTGCTTCGGTGGAAGATTAGAGTACTTCCGTTTTTGTTCAGCTTGTAAATTATTAATAAAGAATTTTGTGCATACAGTTTTGGAGGGAAATTACAAATTATTAAGATAGGCAGAGATCAAAACCAGAACTTTCAAATTTAACAACAAAGATTAAAACCTGCATCGGTATTTTGCTAAGACCGGAAAATCGAGTTGCAGTATAAATACATAGTAGTTTTTTTTAAATAAAAAAATAATAGTCAACAAATTCCATAAGTATAAAGTGTAAAAGTTCTTCTTTGATAAACTTTTAAGTTTAATAATTATAACACTGTTTTTTTTATTGTACCTAGCAGGGGCGGATCCAGAAAATTATTTTGAGGGGGAAATTTTGGTAAATAATTGTTTTAATAAATAATAATTAAACAAACATTATTTGTTTTTATTATATGTATACTTATTTCTAGATTTGGGAGGGGAATCTCACCCCCGTGAATCCGCGCCTGTACCTAGGTATATTAAAATCGTGGTTGCTTCCCTAACCTAACTTCTCACCGCACGCCACTGGTATTCTGTAAGACAAATTCTTACGAAAATCGTTATCACGCATTCGAGATTTTAACGAAAGCTTCTGAGGTATCGTTACGCGGTAGCTGACTGTTATAATTAGTGTGAATTCAAACACGGTTCAATTAGAAATCAGATTTTAAATTAAATTTCAGAAAAATAATTGGTTTATGTATAAATTTCTTATCTTAAATTCTTGTAAATTTTCATTCGGTATTGTTAGATATGTGATTTTCTATTTGCTAGAATATTTGTATTTTATATTTTACTTTAAACGTTTTTAAAATACCTACTGGCAAAGAAAAAAAAATGAGAATTGAAATTTGAACTGGAATAATTTTTTGATTTATGAATTACGATCTGGCCTGCACTTGCAACTTCCGTTTTTTCCGTGCAAAGTTTAAAACATGTATTTCAAAAAACATTTTTGTTTACTTTTTTGCAGTTCTTTCACAAAAGCACGAACAAATTCTTGCAATTTTTATTCGTGATCCAGTAACTTTAAGCATACGGGTCTCTATTGGTCGTCTCACTTTGAGACTACAGTGTGTGTTGTTATGGACAACGGGGTTGCCAAACATCTTGCAAGCAACTTTTAAAAACACTTTCTAAATATTGTAGTTGTAACTGCATAAACCTTTATAATCCCTATTGTTCGAGAAAGTTATATTTGCAGGTAGTAACTTCTTCTGACAGCGGTAGTAAAACTTCAAAACTTGGTGTTTATATGAGTTAGCGCAAGTACTATTACAAAACTAATAATTTTGGGTATAATTAAAAGTCAAACGTTTTATTTAGTTTTTGAATTTTAGGTAAATAAAAAAAGTACAACACAAGTTATAGTTATTTGGTTTTTATTAAATAAAGAAACATTAAAACTAATAAATTATTGTATAGTATCAAACTACACCTTTTTAATTGTGCTGCTTTCATATAAAACAGTAACAGATTGAAAACATAAATAAATAATAAGTATTAATAAAAGAGTAGTTCTTTCTTCAACTTTCTTTTTAAACAAGTTGAACAAATGAATGATTTTATCATTCATTATGAATTATTTTACCGTTAAAATTGCGTTTGGGACTGGGCTTCCTTTATTTACCTGTGAATTAAAAGATTAAAAAGATCATACAGAAAATAACCAGCCGTTTATTTTTATTTTAATCTTAATCCATATTATAACCTACAGAATAACAAAGGCTACTTTTATATAGATAAGTACCAAACCTTCCAAAATATAGCTGTGCTGGAAGTATCAGCTTGACCTAAATAACACTTTAGTTTTATCGGCTAACCCCAATAAGTCAGAGAGGGGCGGGGTAATACAAGATAAAAAACAAGCGCCACTTCGTTTTAAAGCAATTCTTATTACTAACGCTTCAAACTTCTTAGATAAACGAAGAAATAGATCTTTTACTAATATATAGACAACTTCCACAATTTTGGTGCATATACTTACAGGTTATAAGCTGGAAAGCAAATATTAAAACCACACAATAAATAAATGGTAATAAATAAAACACAAACATGTAGTGAAATGTAAACTTTCTAAGTAGGGCTTTATTATTCATCGCAAATTGTAAACGGTAATTATATTGATTAAGGATTTTAATGTTTAGCAAAATTAACAGAATGGTGATTTGTATCACAGCTGGTTGTAAATCTTAAAAACTACCCTATGATAATTTCACTACTCGAGATCTCGTGTTAATTAGTTCTTAAAACTAACATGCATGAATAAATAAATTATATAAACGTTTTATAAATATATATAAACATAGATAAAATGACACAATATACATACAGTTTCAAACAAACATCCCACCATTCGATAATCCTCGGATGATACGGTACGGTTTAAAAGCCTTGCTTAGGGTTTTTCGTTTAACCCTCCGGTATATTACATACAACCCTGTACGTATATATGCAGGTACGAACCCAAAGGGGAAGACCTTCAAATTAAACTCAACCCAAAGTCAAAGGGGCAGGAACAGGAAAAAACGAGCAACGAAACCAAAAAAAAGACCTAAAAATAAATCACCCTGTATATGGTATTAATTTTAAATATTTGAACCGAATTTTACCTTTCGATAAACTGAAAGGTCTTTTATTACACGATTCCTTCAGAGCAACGAATAGGGAAATATTACCTAAAATAGAAAAAGACTTTAATGAGATTTTAGCACATGGTGAAAAATAAAAAAGGTTTACCTAAATGGTTAACACTAGAACCTAATCCGTCTAATTGACGACTGATCACATATAAACAATACAATGATCATTTTGTTGAATGCGAGATTTTCTCCGCTCAAGCGAATTATATCAAAACCAATTTTCTATTTCATCCCACATTCAACATCTAATGCAAGAGTCCACCATTTTGTTATATCAACGGCACCATTGAGAATGCGCTTGACAACGCTGGCGCGAATTTACGATCAAGCGAGGAACGGGAAAACCAGTAACAACCAAACTAACGGAGAAGCTTAGTTTTAAACAGTGACCGTCAAACAATCAATGGGTTGTGAATTTCAACGTTATAGAGTAAGACAATAATAAGTAGAAAAAGAAAATTAAGTGTATTCCTTTTACTAACTTTCCAGCAAATCTTCATTGTTTAAACATATTATGTTATAAACTGATCTCGGATATCTTTCAACATTCCGCTCTGTGTCGTGCATGTAATAATATATTAGTAGGTTGCTTCAAAACGGGGAACATGCGTTAGTAATTTACGCGCCAAATTTACAAACTTTAATAATTATTTTCTCTTAAACCCAAATTCATTCTGCTTTTAGGAAACGAGCATAGTATAGAGATTTGTTCGTAGTTTCATTAGGTAAAAAAACTTCGTCAACATTTAATTGGCTTTCAAGATTAATTCAAAAAATATTTTGGGACATATTTTAATTTTTTATTATTATTATTGTATATTACATTATACGAGGTGTGACAACTTAATTCCCGGAATGCAAACATATGTTCAAAGCTGTACACTAGTGGCTATTGTCACCTTCAAAGTACTGCCCTTATGCAACTTTACACTGGTTTATGCGGTGCTCCCATTTCTGACAGCATACCTGGAACTCTTTTTCCGGAATACTCTTCAGTTCCTTTATCACATTTTGCTGGATATCGGATATGTCAGAAAATCTTCGTCCTTTTAGCACGGTCTTAAGTTTAGGGGACAGTTAAAAATTGTAGGGATATAAGTCAGGCGAATAAGCAGGATGATCTAATTGGGTAATCAATATCACGGCCAGAAATTATTTCATGAGGAGTGCATTATCGTGATAGATGATCCATTTGTCAGGCCACAATTCAGATCTTTTCCTCCAAACAGAATCTAGTAATCTTGTCAGCAACTCTAAATAGCAGTGTTGGCTATTAATCTCACACTTACATCATCTGTCAGATCTCATCAAATCTGGCACTTTGTTCACATATGTGCCTGTTACTTGTGTTGTTGACAACCCACTTCTGAGATCTTCGTTCACATCTTCTCGCCCATCTTTGAATCTCTTATACCACTCGACTCTTTCAGGGCATCTACACCATATGCCATTTCCAACAGCTTCGAGATTTCAAAGACAGTTTTGCTTATTTTCACACAAAATTCAATGTTAACACGTTGCTCCAAATCTCAATCAGTCATTTTCACGGCAAAGTTGACATGTAGACCATTTTTGTTTTCGCAATAGTCAACTAATAAAAGGCTCTATCGGCTTGAGATTTATGTACGCATTGGTTAAAACATGTCCGAACATATCTACTCTTGTAATTTTTACCAAATCACCCTAAGGGCAACACTACGCGGCCATTCCGGGAATTAAATTGTCACACCTCGTATATGTATTTTTCTTCGTGACATGATGTTTCTAACAACAAAATGTAAATAAAGACACAAAAATCAATTATTAAAAAAATATTTTTAAGGTGGTAAAACCAACCTTTATAACATAACGGTTTAGTCAACATAACCTTAAACTCAATTAAATCAACTGTTTATTATAATAATAATAATAATAACAGTCTCCTTTTATTAATTATTTGAATTCGGCTTCAAAACCGCACAAAATAAAACTCTCTCAAGAAAATCCGATGTAATTGAATTCATGAAGAATGTGAGCAAATGTTATCTGTTTGCTCTAGATGTGAATAAAGAAACACGAGCGGGCAAAGACGTAAAAGATGTAATTCTGGAACGTAATGATAACATAAATTACGTTCAAAAGATTTCACACCACTATGAACGAATTTGTGTTGTTTAAGACTACTTTTTACAGAACATTTATAACACCCTAAATTACACTTAAATGGTTTCTCATTACTATGAGTAAGTATGCTTTTTGAAGAAGACATTATGGATGGCATCTATAATAGCATAAATTACACTAAAATGGTTTCTCACCACTACGAGTGAGCATGTGTTTTTTAAGATGAATTTTTAGAGAACATTTATCATCGCATAAATTACACTGAAATAGTTTATCACCACTATGATTAAACATGTGTTGTTCAAGCTTGTTTTTTACAGAATATTCATAATCACATAAAATACACTCAAATGATTTCGCACTACTATGAGTGAGCATGTGTCTTTGAAGATGAGCTTTTTGAGAACATATAAGTTATAAACTGCTTGTGAATATGTTATGTTATGTTCATGTTAATATCCTGTAGACTGTAATTGGTTATACTGTAGTCTACAGTTTAAATAAATAAATAAATAAATAAATAAATAAAACATTTATAAACACATATATTTCACTTAAATGGTTTCTCACTACTATGATTGAGCATGTGTTGTTTAGACTACTTTTTACAGAATATTTATAGGTAGGCTCTTATAAGAAAAAAGCTGCGCAGTAGTCTGCATCGTCAGTTTCCGTAACAACCCACGTGGTAGGTCCTACACTTAAGTGTGTTACTAGCCATTCAGTCAACGTTACGAATATAAAATCGGCTTGAGCTGTAACTTTTTTCTTATAAGAACTGAACTGTATAATCGCATAAATTATACTCAAATGGTTTCTCACCGCTGAGTCAGCATGTGTTTTTTAAGATAAATTCTTACAGAACATAATCGCATAAATTTCAGTGAAATGGTTTCTCACCGCTATGATTAAACATGTGTTGTTTAAGACTACTTTTTACAGAACATTTATAATCACAAACATTACACTCAAATGATTTCTCACCACTGTGAGTGAGCATGTGGTTTTGAAGATGACTTTTTTGAGAACATTTATAATCGCATAAATTACACTCAAACGGTTTCACACCACTATGAGTGAGCATGTGTTGTTTAAGATTAGTTTTTAGAGAACATTTATAATCACATATATTACACTTAAATGGCTTCTCACGACTATGATTGAACATGTGTTGTTTAAGACTACTTTTTACAGAACATTTATAATCGCATAAAATACAGTCAAATGGTTTCTCACCACTATGGATTTACAATCATACACACATTTACATTTATAATCTTAAATTTGTACATTTATAATCGCATATATTACACTTAAATGGTTTCTCACCACTATGATTGAGCATGTGTTGTATAAGACTGCTTTTTACAGAACATTTATAATCACAGACATTACACTCAAATGATTTCTCGCTACTGTGAGTGAGCATGTGGGTTTGAAGATTACTTTTTTGAGAACATTTGTAATCGCATAAATTACACTCAAATGGTTTCTCACCGCTATGAGTGAGTATGTGTTGTTTAAGTCTATATTTCACGGAACATTTATAATCGCATAAATTACACTCAAATGGTTTCACACCACTATGAGTGAGCATGTGTTGTTTAAGATTAGTTTTTAGAGAACATTTATAATCGCATATATTACACTTAAATGGCTTCTCACTATTATGATTGAACATGTGTTGTTGAAGACTACTTTTTACAGAACATTTATAATTACATAAAATACACTCAAATGGTTTCTCGTTACTATGGGTGAGCACATGTCTTTGAAGATGAGCTTTTCGAGAACATGTATAGTCACATAAATTACACTTAAATGGTTTCTCACCACTATGATTAAACAGGTGTTGTTTAAGACTACTTTTTATAGAACATTTATAATCGCAGACATTACACTCAAATGATTTCTTACCACTGTGAGTTAACATGTGGTTTTGAAGATGACTTTTTTGAGAACATTTATAATCACATAAATTACATTCAAATGGTTTCTCACCGCTATGAGTGAGTATGTGTTGTTTAAGACTATTTTTTACAGAACATTTATAATCACATAAATTACATTCAAATGGTTTCACACCACTATGAGTGAGCATGTGTTGTTTAAGATTAGTTTTTAGAGAACATTTATATTCGCATATATTACACTTAAATGGCTTCTCACTACTATGATTGAACATGTGTTGTTTAAGACTACTTTTTACAGAACATTTATAATCACATAAATTACACCTAAATGGTTTCTTACCACTATGAATGATCATGTGTTGTTTAAGATTACTTTTTAGAGAACATTTATAATCGCATAAATTACACTTAAATGGTTTCTTATCACTATGCTTGAGCATATGTTGTTTAAGATTACCTTTTAGCGAACATTTGTAATCACATAAATTACATTCAAATTGTTCTCCAATTTTGTGAGTGCGCATGTGCTTATGATAATCAGTTTTCTGTGAACATTTAATCTTACATGTTTTACAGAATATTTTTCTAAAGGTATTGACTTCATATTTTTGTGGAGTACTGGCATTATTGAAAAGTTCCCCCGCACACTCGGTGTTCGTTTTAATTACATTTTGGATAGTGCAATCTTCTATGGCTTCAGATTCCATTTTGATATCTGCTTCGTTTTTTATTAATTCAATTGCCTCATCATCGTCCATTGTGTCAGTTTTATGGAATTGAAACAACCTGTAATAAACAAAAATAAGTTTGTATGAAAAATTAAAGTTTTAATGCGAAAACCAACACCACCTCTAACTCCTGAATTGAAAGAGATTATAAGAGAATTGGACGCACTAAATTAATTAAACAAAACCATTTATTTGTTAGATTTTTATTGTATAATGAGACCAATGAGACAGTTGACGCGTTGCGTGTATAGAGCAGATATAGAGAGGTATGTAGAGCAGTGTTGCCAGGTAGGAAATAAGTATACCCTCATTCCCCAGCTGGAGTCTCCAGAATTTCACCAGGATTCCTATGGATAGCGGGGACTGAACTCTTTACAAATATAGGTTCCGGTTCCAGTTCCGCTTCTTGAAAATTCAAAATAAGGGTTTCGGTTCCGGTTACAATTTTAATTTTCTAAACATTAAGGTTGCGGTTCCAGGGTTTTTTAGGTTCCATAAGGATTCCGGAGCAAAAGTAATGACGTCATATCTTATGTTGGTATATAGCTCCAAATATTTCCAAACAAATATAACCTGGCTAACTGACAAGTCGATGCATGTTAGGTTAAAGTATTGTTTATAACATGGGTGATAAATATATTTGCTGGGTTCGGTATTTCAACTCTTTTTACTCTGAAAGCTCTATTGCTATAGTTACAATTATTTACAACAATGGATACCTTAGAAACTGAGCTCTTGCCATTTTAAATATTTTTCGAGATAAAATTTGTTTGGAAATATTCTTGGCTACCAAAATGTGACGTAAATACTTTTTTAGTCAATTCACAGACTATTGGCCAAATTAGTAGTGAAAGTGGATCTAGTATCAACTCTAACTCAGTAAGAAATGATTATGGTAGCGCTGTTGGGAAATGTCTGGAGAATATTGAACTATTTTTTTTACTTACCAGTAGAACCGAAAAATACCGGTTCCTTCGAAAATTTATAACGGTTCGGGTCCTCATAACATTAACACGGATTTTAGTAAGGGTTCCGATTTCGGTTTCGGTTCTTTAAAAGTAATCGGTTTCGGTTCTAATTCCGATTCTTTTAGGTCCCTCTTCCAGTCCCTGATAGATAGTAAAATCGCCCCAATTTTACCAAAGAAATTTGTAAGTACAACCGCGTTTAAAAAATGGTAACATCAGCATTAAGCAAGTTAACGCTTTTTTATTAATTTGCACACTCTAATGTTATGAATTAGGTACTTAATAATATATATTATGTAATTAGGAGATCAAGCGATACTTTAAATCCAAGAAGATGTATTATAACGCCGAGGCGCCAGCTGTTTTATTTTATTTCGTATTTCAATCTTAATTTCTCCCTTTTAAAATTCATCCGAATTTATTGTATAAAGAAGCAAGTTGCCTTGTTTGTGTCATCATACGAGTAACCAAGGAAATAAAAAGCAGCATGTCACGTGTGGCTGTTATGCATGATTTACGTTGCTAACAACAACGGAGATCAAGAACGTCTTGAACTCCGGTGTCATTGACAACGGAGATAAAGATATACCTTATTTTACTAATTGTGGTATATAAACAATTGTTTGAAATACGAAATGAAATAAAGGTTATGTAAACGTCAGAAACTTTTGAAACAACTGTCAAATATATCAAAAAATATTATGACATTAGCAATCTTGATTTAGCAACACAATATACCCATTTACAACAGCAAAAATTGGCGTTTCCGTTTTTTTTTGTCTTTAAAGCTGATTACTTCTAGTATATTGAATGTGAAATAAATTCATATATACTTTTTAACATTAAATTGTAATAACGTTTCTTGAAATATCTTCTCTTTGCTTGGTTCTTTTATTTTTTTTAGAAACTGGATAGATTTCATATTGTATAATTTGTATAACCTCTCGTCCAAGTGTGGAATGTGATATAACTTAAAATTATTCCTAAGTCACACAGTATGTATAATTTCAGTTCCAGCAGAACCTATGAAACAGATCCCAGCAAACATTGGTGAATTTAAAATGGTAATTTAGATTTCTTTTAAAGTTGATTTAATTTTAATTTAGTTTAAAATCAATTTAGTCATAATATAACCCTCGACATCTCAGTTGCTGTGAAATTTAAAACGTGTGTTTTATTACTGTTTTATAATATTAGACGCATATTAAATTAATGTAATTTATTTGACGTTCAAAAAACTATTGTTTTTGAGTAATAAAACACATACGTTTTAAATTTCACAGCAACTGAGATGTCGAGGGTTTTAATCACCCGTTATAATAAATTTTAAAAAAGATGATGTTAATTTAATGTAAAGCCTTATTTACGTTAAATTGGTCAAAAATATTGTACATTTAAAGTAAATTCAATTAAAAAAGGTTAATTTAAGAAAATGACTCATATCAATTTAAGATAAATCCCTATTTACTTTAAATTTATAATTCATATAAATATTATATAGCTTTAATGTAAAATTTTAATTGCAATGTTCAGGCTTATGTTTAGTTTTGCACATTTGACAGCTCTAGATTTCGATTAATGTGATTTTTTTTCTAAGTATAGGAAATAAATATTTAATTTAAATATCAAAACTGAAAGAAAATTAAAGTGGCAATGGTTACCGTAATATAAAAAAATTATATAATTTCTAGAAATGTACGGCGAGTACGGTAATAACTAATAGTTAAATCAAAAACAAATGAAGTAAGTGTACAAAAGGTAATAGAGGTTATAGAAAAACAAGGTGAAACAAGCAAGTCCGTTGTTTTTTTTTATTTTGATAATTAAATTAAGCAATCATTTTGATGTGTAATGAGAAAAGTAATGTGGTGGCTCACACTATATATCTAGCAAATGAATGATCTATGTTGATTAAGACTTTAAGTTTTGATGAGTACCATAAGTGGGTAGTCTCCAACACTTATCTTTGTCATCCCGTATAATATAGAGTGGGCAGTATAATACAGCAGGGTTATAGTAACAAATTGCTCATGTAAGAATCTTTTGTTAGATTAATCAGGTGTGTATATTGCAATAATTTGAAACTATTTTATAAGACCTTGTTATAGTTATTTATTTCTATATAAATTCATGTTGTTTATTTTCTTAATTCTATATCGGATATACCTATAGTGTGCATGTTTTTACGGAAATACGTAATCTTTTTTTATAGTTTAATTTTTTAAATATGCTTCGGACCAACCACTTATTACTAGGAATGGATATTGGTAAGGTACGTAATACTATATATATATATTGACTGTATTGAAATTTACTTATTTCATTTATTTTAGCATAGTTTGTCTTTGTGTGTTCTTAGTTAAATTTGTTTGTTTAAAGGCACCCGGTACAATTCGACACCTTCCGGGTGGTTTGATTCGCGTTGTTTCGAAGATTGGCTCAAAACTATTGTTTAAACCATTAAAACCATTAAAGAATTTAAAAACTTTATTCTGAAAAATCCATTACATGAGTTTTATATAATACACGCAACTGCGGCTCGGTGTGTCTGACGCCTCGACACCGAAAGGTATATGAGGTTAAAGATTATATATATATATATATATATATATATATATATATATATATATATATATATATATATATATATATATATATATATATATATATATATATATATATATATATATATATATATATATATATATATATATATATATATATATATATATATATATATATATATATGAATAGAAAGATTAATGCGCGTATATAAACATATAACAAAGGGATAATAATGGGAATTCGCGCAAGAGATTTATAAGAGAAAGTTAGTTGCAGCCGTATACACGTGTTTCGCACTTATTAGTGCTCATCAGTACGGCATAGCAGATAGAAGAAATATAATTTAAGCAACAAACTAGAAACAATGTATAACATTGTTGGCTACTAACTGTGAAACCTTGTGTTATACATTGTTTCTAGTTTGTTGCTTAAATTATATTTCTTCTATCTGCTATGCCGTACTGATGAGCACTAATAAGTGCGAAACACGTGTATACGGCTGCAACTAACTTTCTCTTATAAATCTCTTGCGCGAATTCCCATTATTATCCCTTTGTTATATATATATATATATATATATATATATATATATATATATATATATATATATATATATATATATATATATATATATATATATATTTATATAATATATATATTTATATAATATATATATTTATATATATATATATAATTTTTTATAACATTTTTTTCCTTTTATAATTAAATCATTATGAAATTTTTACACATTTTAAATATTTTATTTTGACAGTTACGTACCTTGAACAGTGTTTGAATTTACATTTTGGTTTTCCCATTATCGTTTTCTATTACAGTGGTGGGTATGCTGATTACACAGATTTAGATTATTTTGCTTTCTTTTTTGTTATTAATGAATAGAACTAACTAGGAATATGTGTGTTTTGAACAAATTCTTTTGGGAACTGAAGACTAATTAACGAAGAAACATCCCTTCTTTTAAACTAATATACAGAATTGGGTCGGCATCGTATTAGGTTTCACACGAGTAAAAAAAACATGGTCAGGACGATATGTAAACTACAAATCTCACCATCCTCAAAATCAAAAAAATAACGTAATAATAGGTTTAATCGATCGAGCAATTACATTAACGTCACCCGAATACCGCCCTGAAGTTTAAAAAAAAGTTGAAGAAACCTTAAAAGAAAATCATTATCCGGAGAAACTTATCAAACGAACACAAAAACAACGTATATTCAAATTTTACAATAATCTAAACTCAAAAGAAAAAAATACTAACCCGACTAGATACATAGCTGTGCCTTATATAAATGAATTATCTGAAAAACTAAAACATATTTTAAGTAAACATAACATTTCTATATGCCATAAATCTCAGAATACACTAACTTCTCTATTTACACCATTAAAAACAAAAATACCAAAAAAGAAAACATCTAACGTTATTTATTCCATACCCTGCATAAATTGCCCAAAAAAGTATATAGGAATGACAACGCAATATTTAGACAGTCGATTAAATGGTCATAAATACACCAAAAACGCTTCAACTGCTTTACATAAACACGAAAAAACCGAAAAACACGAGTTCAATTTCAAAGAAACCAAAATTTTAAATAAAGATAGCAACTACCATAAATTAACAATCAAAGAAATGTTTCATATAAAACAAGATAACGAAGCCGTAAATGACAGACAAGATACAAAAAATCTAAGCCAAATATATCATAATCTCATTAAGTAAATAATCGTAATACACATTCCAATAACCCAGTCATATACGTACAAAAAATCCTTAATATTATTATAAATTCTAACCGTTGCACACAATAAATTCTACACGTAATAATTTCAAGCTTCCAATAATAACCAAAAACACATCTTAAAACTATCAGTCGAAATGAAAAGTAATAAATACCCAAATTTATGTGACACATGCCTTGAAAAATAGCAAAAGATTGTTTGGTTTACTCGTGTGAAACCTAATACGATGCCGACCCAATTCTGTATATTAGTTTAAAAGAAGGGATGTTTCTTCGTTAATTAGTCTTCAGTTCCCAAAAGAATTTGTTCAAAACACACATATTCCTAGTTAGTTCTATTCATTAATAACAAAAAAGAAAGCAAAATAATCTAAATCTGTGTAATCAGCATACCCACCACTGTAATAGAAAACGATAATGGGAAAACCAAAATGTAAATTCAAACACTGTTCAAGGTACGTAACTGTCAAAATAAAATATTTAAAATGTGTAAAAATTTCATAATGATTTAATTATAAAAGGAAAAAAATGTTATAAAAAATTTTTTTGTAGGCAATAAACAATAAAAGAAAGTGTTCTTGAAAATGCTCCCAATGCGTGAGCGAAACGTCGACATAACCATGTAAAACTGTGTTAATTAATTTAAATAACCTACACCCAAGAATCAAATATATTTTATATCTATATATAAGGTTAAAGAATAAGAAAATTTATATATATATATTGCTGTGGATTTTAATGTCAAAATTTTGGTAATTTTGGAAATTATTGTAAAATTTTAAAATCTTCGTTGAAAACTAACACTTTAGGAATATTTTAATAACTTTTCCTGTTAAAAATAATTTTAAGTTATTTAATGGAGTGTCATTGATTATACAATCAATGTTATACTTTTTAATAAGGTTAAATAATACATGTTTCTTTATTTATTATCAAATAGCTTACTCACCGATTACTTAAGTGTACGTAACATCCAGTTGTTCGCAAGTTATTATTATTATATAATTGTTATGATTAATTTTAATGTGTTTATCGACGGGTTATGTGATTCTTTTAAGGTTTTTGTTTATGTAAATAGTTCATTGTTATTGCAAATGTTGTGTAATAATCTGTAATAGACGTGTCACTTTTATAAAGAATATTAATCTGCTATTATGTATTATATGAGTGTACAGTTTGTATTAGTTCGTAAGGTGACGTCAGATTGTGTAATATAATTATGTAAATAAGAAATAGTATATAAGCTTAGAAAATTATAATTTTAGGAGAGTCAGTAATATAAAGCGACGCAGTAAAGTCGTGTTAAAAAGATAATAATAATGTAGAACTTACTGATAGAAAGCGACGGAGTAAAGTCGTGTAAGAAATATAGTATTAATGTAATTAGACACTTACTGTTAAACGACGAAAGAGTAAAGGCAGTTCCTGAGATAAAGCGAAAGAGTAAGGTCATGTAAATAACATAGTACAAATGTAAATAGATAGTTAAGTTGGTTGGTGAATGGAATACAGCGAAAGTATTAAAAAGGTTATAAATTGTAAAAGTGTATACGTTTATAAAGAACCTTTTAAGATTAATTTACTTGCTAAGTAAGCAAGATAATAAATCTTCGATTAAAACCATCAATCGGTGTTTTATTTGATTAAACACAAAAAAGCAAATACAAGTTCTTCGAAAAAGGGATAATAGTACCCGTTATTAAAATAAAACAAAAGTGAGTTACCAAAACCAAGAGTGTGGATGGTGTTATGTGGGAAAGCCATGCAAAAGGAAGGAAGTCAACCGGAATTGGAAATCGGCACTGAGACAACATAAGTGACTTGCTCTGCCAATTGGTTTTGGAAAGAAGACATCTATAGAAAAAGGAAGAAGCATCGCTTTATAAAAAGGTAGGAAGTTATTTCCTTTGGTATCTGATGAAGAAAAGACTATCGTTTGTGAGGTGTAATTAAGTGATTTGAACAATTTAGCCATTAAACTTAATTAAGATTTCAATTTTAAAAAGTGATTTCAATTTCAATTTTTATATTTTTAAAACCTACAGGAATCCACATTCACCCTGAGATGAGTTATTTTTATAAAATTTAATTCTGTTATTTTATGTTACTTAATTGGCGCTCAACTCTATTACGTAAACTTGATTTAGTCAGAATTCACGTAACATTGTTATGTAACTAGTGCATTATTTAAAACTATTAAAAAGTAATTTTGATTCATAGAAGAATTTGAATAAAGAAAGTTGAAACGCATTTCCAAAGTACACAGTTTTTTTTTAAATTAATTTATTTATAAAACAAATTTTCTACGATCTAACAGTAATTATTCGTTATTTGTAAGCAGGTAATAAGTGAATATAAAAACAATATTTTATTTTTAATTAGCCGAATTCAACGCTTATATTTTTATTTGCTAGCCGAAATGGGGCAAAAGAAAATCAAAATATTTCTTCTTATGCGAAGTCATCGCATATAAATTTGGTTTGTCCCAACGTGGGGCAAAAGAAATCAAAATTATTCTGTTTATGCCAATTCATCGCAATATATATATATATATATATATATATATATATATATATATATATATATATATTGCTGTGGATAGTAGTTTCAAAATTTTGGAAAATTTTGAAAATTTTGTGAAAATCTAAAATCTTTGCTAAAAACTAACACTTTTGAAATATTTTTATCAACTTTTACAGTTAAAAGTAAATTTAAGTTATTTAATGGTGTGTCATTGATTTTGAAATCAATGTGTATACTTTTTAATAAGGTTAAATAATACATATTTCTTTATTTATTATCAAATAGCTTACTCACTGATTACTTAAGTGTACGTAACATCCAGTTGTTCGCAAGTTTTTGTTATGATGTAATTCAATTATGTAAAATTTCAAATGTGTATATCGACGGGTTATGTGATTCTTTAAGGTTTTTGTTAATGTAAATAGATCGTTATTATTGCGTAAAAGTATTGTGTAATTAATGTGTAATAGATGTGTCACTTTTATAAGAATATTAATCTGCTATTATGTATCATATGAGTGTACAGTTTGTATTAGTTTGTAAGGTGACGTCAAATTGTGTAATATAATTATGTAAATAGTCTATAGTATATAAGCTTAGAAAATCATAGTTTTAGATCACTTACTGATAGAAAGCGACGGTGTAAAGTCGTGTAAGATAAAAGACACTTACTGTTAAACGACGAAAGAGTAAAGATATTATAGTAAATCAAGCGACAAAGTAAATTCGTGGCTGATAATATTGTAAAAATTTAAATAGTCTAGAATTAAATAGACAAGTTAAGTTAGTTGGTGATTTGAATACGGCGAAGGTGTAATAAGTATAAATTGTAAAAGTGTATATGATTATAAAGAACCACCTTTAAGATAAATTACTTGCTAAAGTTAGGCAAGATAATAAATCAACGTTAAAACCATAAACGGGTGTTTTATTTAATTAAACACAAAAACAACTATAAGTATCTTACGAAAAAGGGAAATTGAACCCGCAGTTAATAAACAAAAGTGAGTTCCAAAGTCAAGTGTGTGGATGATATTATATGGAAAATCCATGCAAAAGGAAGAAAGTCAACCCTGAATTGGAAACCAGCCCTGGGTCAACATAAAGTGATCTACTCTGCCAATGGTTTGGGAAAGAGGACATCTATACTAAAAGGAAAAAAGAAGTATTATAAAAAGGTAGGAAGTTATTTCCTTTTTGTATTGGCATTTGCTGAAGAAAAGACTATCGTTTGTAAAGTGTAGTAAAGTGATTTGAACAATTTAGTAATAGTTAAAATTAATTAAGATTTCAATTTTAAAAGTGATTTCAAATTTCAATTTGTATATTTTTAATACCACAAGAAACCACATTCACCCTGAGATGAGTCTTTATTAAATATAATTCTGTTAATTTAAGTTATTAACTGGCGCCCAACTCTCTTACGTAAACTTGAGTTAGTCAAGAACTAACGTAACATTAAATTTATATAACCATTGCATTATTAAATCTATTAAAAGGTATTTTCAAATCATATTATAATTTATAAAATAGGGAAGTTGAAAAGCATTTCCAAAGTTCAGTCATTTTTTTTATAGAATATTATCTACGATCAAACGGCAATTATTCACAGTATTAAAATATATTATAATTTTTTTTTAAAATAATATTTATTTTTAATTAACCAATATCACTGCATTTATATATGTCGCTCTCAACGCGGGGCATTTCTTAATATATATATATATATATATATATATATATATATATATATATATATATATATATATATATATATATATATATGTGCTTTTGTATCGTGTTCGCCTCCGTATACTGAACAGACGACCACAACTCCGCCATTAATAATGACTGTATATCAATTATTCTAGTGTCACAGACTTTTTCTTGAACTAACTCCTAAATCCACCAAGAGGGGTAATTTTATTTAATTTTTTAGATATACATGCTTCTGTATAGTGCGCGTTCGTGTCAGCCTCCGTACATAGACCGCTCGTATTCACCTCCGTGTATATAATTTTGGCAAATCAAGCGTTCGAATACGCCTCCATCAACGTTGTCAAGTTTACAAGGTATAAAACTATGGTACTTATCACTATTCAGCAGATTCTGTTTATCAAGTCCGTGTTTATGTCTGCTATAATTGCTGAGTTCGAGGACACCTGCTGAAAGTATGCCGTTAAACAAAACGGAACTTTAAATTTATACATATAAGATATTTCGAGATATAGTTCTGTTAGAAACGAATTTTCAGATTATAATAATGTAAATTTGTTTCGTTTATATTCTAATGAAAGAAAATCATATATGTTTAATATTTTATTAAATAATATAATGTCACTCCTACAATTTTTTTGTATTTTTAAATAATTAACAAAGGATGACATTCCTTACTGTATAAGGTATGTGCGATGTGGTAAGTAGCTAGAATCATTTCAGAACTACATTTCTAACAACAAAGTGGTTGAAAACAATTAAACTTTATTCTTTAAACCCATTTTTTTGCTTTTGCTTTCTCACAATATATGTACAAGTCCACAGAATGAGAACGGGTTTTTGTAAAAAATACCTTTTTTCATATCTCGACGTTATATGACCTAAATAACACGACAGACATCCCTGGAGGAAAGAAACCCTGTTGTTTTCGTCTTTGTCTGTACACCTGTTAAGTTTTGAAATTATTGCAAATATCAATGTCAAATTTGAACCAACACTATTTGGTCTGAAAATACAGATCCAGCTCGTAAATAACCAAAATCTAAACAGTGTAGCGGCAGGGTTTTTTAAGGCGTTTACTGCATTAAAAAGTCTGTTGCAATTTAATTTTAAAAACGACAATCAAATTTAACCGAAAAATTACATCAACCATTACCATTACATCAATCATTATCGTTGAAATACATATATTAAAAATAAAAACAAACAAACATGAAAGTTCCAAAAGGTTTTAAATCTAGATAGATAAACACATTCTCGTTTCAAACACATAAAGTATACCAGGGTTCAATCTTTCAAAGAAATATTGATCATTTATTTGTTAATATTCCCTGAGTTATCTGTTTTGGGATGGTATTTTGAAATCTACGCCAACCAAAAAGTTACATATTGAAAGATTGTGTAAAGTTTTTGAAATTTTAGGAAAAAATAGGTATCGATAAAAGCATAATTCACGGGGAATCGAGAAAAAAGGCGATTCTGGAAGTGCCACTACCAAGTAATGTTACCTAACTCAAGTTGTTTTCCGCTATAATAAATCATTATCATCTAATTATTCCGAATGTACGAAATACTACATACATGAGCATTAGCTTATACCCATAAGTACTATTAAAATTTATTGGATGAAATTAAGCCTAATCTTAACTTGGCAAACAGGGTGGATATTTGCTTAATCTTTAAAGATTAGACCATCTAAGTGACCCTCGCCAAATTCAATACACTTTTTACGTCTGGATATAAAATTATTCATTACCCAGTGGAGTGAACCTTCATTTATTGCAGCGACTTCTCTATTGTAAATTTTTCTGAAATTGAAATTCTGGAAACAACATTTATTATGTTATATTTGTACTGTATTAGAAAAAGATACGTACTAGAAAAGATGAGATTTTGAAAGACATATAACCTCTTTCCAAAAAAAGGTGAGGTATTGGCGAATGCAGCTTCTGGGAAGCTTGATCAAACAATACAAATCCTAGGTCAAAGATTCAATATTGCAATAAAGTATGGTAGCATTTACTACAAAAAAGGTTTGTCATTAGCAACTTAAAGATTTATATTAAATTACAATCAAATACCTACTAAAAGGTTTGTAAAAATACTCTTATAAACTGGTACAACTTTTTGACAATTCAAATCAACCAATAGCGTGAATATTATAAAAATCTCAAACGAAAATTGGCCGTAAAGATTAGAAGACCTCAAGACAGGGATTTTTAAAAAGAAAAAGTAACTAAAAACTCCGACAAACTCAACAAATTTGCCATTTGTAAGTCTAGGGGGGAGCAAAGACAAAACATCGTAAAGATATTGAAAATTTAAACTATAAAAGATTTATAACACCATTAACCCACAGTAATAATAAAATATCTAGAATTCACAAGTGATACTTCAGGGTAGACTGTTTCAAGTTTGTTGTACTCTCATCAGCTGGAGCTAATCATCTGTGAAACCTAAGCACATCATCCTGGCTTATTTACAAGCCAATGACTAACATTAGCACCAAATGGTACCCGATGCGACACCTATAAATAAAAAGCCAACCGCACCATGCAGTAAAATTACAGTCTCTTTCGGTTGTGAAAAAGACGATAACCGATAGTTTCTAAGGTGTTCATTCTGTTGTATGAACATCTCATCAGTTTAAAAATTTCAACTTATCTAAACTCAATAGTAAAGAAATTAGTTATCTTTCAAATTTGTGCAGATTTCTTTCTCTCCACACACAATATGAAAAAATATTCTTGTACCCTGCTAAATGTATCGACAATAGAAATATATTTATAGTCATATCTTTAACGAATCTACGCTGAATGATGATGTCAAACGAATGCGTTTTCAAAACAGAATAGATTTTACATTGCATGCCCCCACGAATTGGCAAAATGATAGAATCAGATAAACAGTCGAGGTTTAAAAAGTAACGTCTCCTCACTACACTAGTACAGACAATGATCCAGATTTTCTTTTAAAATGTGGTATATGCTTTGTTTCGACTGCATCCAGATAAATCTGGGTGAACGGTCAAGCAGTCGTTTGAGATGTCGGACTTCATTCCTAGTATCCGAGACTTAGCCCGAAGACAGAGGGAGGGCAGTTGTTAGAGGTGTCGGGAAGCACTAGGATTCGAGACTAGCTTGAGGGCAGACCACACGGCGTTCACCCTTAGAACTGGTCGTTGTCTACCCCATCCCAGGCTTGTCTGGGTAACGGATGACGCGATCAGAATCAAATGTGTGGTATAGTTATGCCGAGGTGTTGCGTTTACGTTTCGCCGGGGTGTTTCTCGACGATGACCCTAAAACGTTGCAGGGGGAGCTCTGTTAACAAGGGGGTCCGGTGTGGGTGGATTGAATCTTACCTGACGTCAGGGTCTTTTAAGGAGCTAAGTATCCCGCTGTCTGGCCTAGACGTTGGCCTATTGGGTGGACGGGATACCACACGACGTTCACCCTTAGAACTGGCTGTCTTCTACCCTATCCTGCTGACGGGAAACGGATGAAGCTGTCAGAATAAAGTGTGTGGTAGAGAAATTCGTGAGAATTCTCGACGGTAACTCTGACAGATCAGGGGGAGCCCTGGTAGATGAGACCGGTGTGGGCGGATTCGAATCTCGCCTAAGGGACAAGGTCATTTATGGTCACCAATGGAACCCGCTGTTTGACCGAGGTCATTTATGGTCACCAAGGAACCCGCTGCATGACCGAGGTCATGTATGGTCACCAAAGGAACCCGCTGTTTGACTGAATCTCTAGTGCGGTGACTAGAAGTGAGGTTATCCCGCTTTTGGGCAATGGGAAACTGCAAGCCGCCAGGTAAATGTGCTTAGGAGCTATCCTGACCACCCTATGATCCGGACTGCAGCCGGGTACAGTGATTGGGAGAAGCTCTGAAAGCCATTACACTTAAGAATAGTTGAAGCGAATACATAGCCTCTCACTATCAAGAGAACTTCACCAAATTCGGGTACGCACCGGGAGTCTATAACGTGTAGACTTAAAAGAAGCTCTGTCGAGGGCCCACCAAGCCTAAAATTGGCAGATCGGGGTGGCAAAACCGCTTAAAAACCAAGTCCTGCCACATTTGAGGTTGAATTCGATCGGGCAGTGGTCCCTCTTGATAACAGCGTCAAGTTGGGGAATAGTCCTATTGCTGGACGAGGTACTTCACCCCGCATGAAAGAGGACGGGAGGGTGCTGGCGGGTGAGCAGCGTGTTAAGTCAACTGCTCGGTCACTATGCGCGACTTAGCTAGTAGAGGGTGGATAGGCAACCTCGCTCCTACCACTGAGTCAATCTGGTAGCAATTGCACGACTGCCGGTTATGCAACTTGCGCGCTGATTGGGCGTATCCCAATCACTTCCTTCTGGAAGAAACGTGGGGGTAAGTTCACACAGGTACCCCACGTAAAACAACCTTGACATTTCATGTCTGGCCTAGACGAATGGAGGAGATTCAAGTGAGGTTTATCTCGGTTAGGGAGTTCGCTCGCTAACCCATGAGAAACTGAAGATGAGAAATCGTCTAGAGACCTACACTTAAAGGATGCTGATGCGAAGATACATAGCCTCTCACGTTCAAGACAACCTCACCTTAACGGGCACACACCGGGATGCTACTTTGATGGGCCCTATAAAGTAGCCTCGAAACGAAGCTCTACCGGGGGCATACCAGGCCTATAACTGGGAGATCGGGGTGGCAAACCCATTTAAAAACCAAGTCATACCACACTTGAGGTTGGATTCGACCGGGCAGTGGCCCCAACTCTGGCTCGGTTGTACTGAACTGACTTAAGTTGGGGGAATAGTCCTATTGCTGGACTAGGTACTTAGCCCCGTATGAAAGAGGACGGGAAGATACCGGCGCATGAGCACGTATATGTTAATCGCTCCGGTACTAGCCTGGTTAGCTAATAGAGGGTGGATAGGCAACCTCGCTGTGGCCAGCGAGTAACTGGGAGCAATTGCTGTGCGATTGCGCGCTGATTGAGCTGATTGAACGTGGGGGTATGTTGATATGGGAACTCCACGTAAAACACATGCAAATCATGCATCCAGATAAATCTTATTTTAGTTTTTGGATGGCAATTCATCGCATCGTCTTTACAAACTCAAATTATCTCAAAATTATTTTACTAGAACATTATCATAATTTTATTTCAGCCCAACATTGTATTAGAATTGCTATTAATTAAATGTGTATTGTAATTATGTAGACTTTTAAAATTATGGTTTAGCGTTAAATTTTAAATTGCATTGACGGTATAGGAAGCTCTAGATCTACAAAAAAGAGGTAATTTACGAATATCTCAAAAGTTTTGGCACAATGTTTGGGGCTTTGTAATTTATTTTTAACAGGTTGTTATCGGAAACGAAACAACCTTGTCGTTACGTCATTTCAGTTTTGGGGTTTAAATTTGTCATTAAATTTTATAACTGTGATTTTATAAGATAGAAGTTTTATCTATAATCTTGTTGGACGGATGCCCAAACCTCAAACTATACTACTCTCTGCGAATTAATATATTACGAAGAACCTGTGGTAAACAGAATGATGAATAGAGCCAAAGGCAGGATCGTCATCTCAAGTCGTAAATGATTTCACCAATTCAACGTTTCAAGATCAACAATTTGTCCAGATGTCCAGACAAATTTTATACTTGGCATGGAATTTTGAAAAACTTTTCTGCTGTAAACTTTTCTGAAATTGAAATTCTGGAAACAACATGCAGCTTCTGGAAAGCTTGCTCAAACAATACAAATCCTCGGTCAAAGATTCAGTATTGCAATAAAGCATGGTAGGATTTACAACAAGAAAGGTTTGTCATTAGCAACTCCAAAATATATACCAAATTAATCAAATACCTACTAAAAGGTTTGTAAAAATACTCTTATAAACCGGTACAACTTTTGACAATTCCAGAAATCAACCAATAGCATGAATACTGTAAACGAGAAATTGGCAGTAAAGATTAGGAGACCACAAGACAGGGATTGTTAAAAAGAAAAAGTAACTAAAAACTCCGGAAAACTCCAAATTTGCCATTTGTAAATCTAGTGAATCGGCAAAGACAAAACATCGTATAGGAATTGACAATTTAAAATATAAAAGATTTACTAAGACTATTTAAGACTATTAACCCAGAAAAATAATGAAATGTGTGGAATTCACAAATGATACTCTAGGACAGACTGTTTTGAGTTTGTTGCACTCTCATCAGCTGGAGCTAATCACTTGTGAAACCCACACACAGCATCCTGGCTTATATACAAGCTAATGACTAATATTAGTACCAAATGCTAACCGATGCGACACCTATAAAATTACGGTCTCTATAGGTTGTCAAAGAGAAGATAACCGAAAGTTTCTAAGCTGCTGATTCTGTTGTATGAACATCTCGTCATCTGTCTAAAAATGCAGCTTATCTAAACTCAATAGTAAAGGAATTATTCATATTTCAAATTTGTGCGGATTCTTTCTCCCCACACACTTAGAAAAAATATTCTTGTACCCTACTATACTATAACCAAAAAATGAAGGATCTAAACCGAGTGAATCTAGCAGGCGCAGATTAGCAGTCGGAGTTGATTGTGAGCGAGCCTTGTTCCCAAATTGTCAAATTTAGACAGTTTGAAATTAAAAATTGTCATTGCAATCTGTCAAAGTTTTGAAAGGTTTTTCACAACTCCAATTGTTACTTATTAAACTACTATTAATAAATAACATTCTGATAGCAAAAGTGTGTACGACATTAGTTGCTGCTTAAAAGATTTTTCACAACTCCAATTAATATTTATTAATATTATTTTAATAAGTAACAATTGGAGTTGTGAAAAACCTTTCAAAACTTTGACAGATTGCAATGACAATCTTTAATTTCAAACTGTCTAAATTTGACAATTTGGGAACAAGGCTCGCTCACAATCAACTCCGACTGCTAATCTGCGCCTGCTAGATTCACTCGGTTTAGATCCTTCATTTTTTGGTTTAGGTATAGATGCAACGACGATAGAAATATATTTCTAGTCGTATCTGTAGCGAATGTACATGTTTGGTAAGGTTTGTCATTAGCAACTCCAAAATATATACCAAATTACAATCAAATACCTACTAAAAGGTTTGTTACTCTTATAAACCGGTACAACTTTTTGACAATTCCATAAATCAACCAATAGCATGAATATTGTAAACAAGAAATTCGCTGTACAGATAAGGAGACTACAAGACAGGGATTGTTAAAAAGAAAAAGTAGGGGAGAGTCTGGAACATTGGCCATGCAGGAACAATGGCCACCTTCCCGCCATTTTCTTATTTATTAGGTGCTGCTCAAGATTAGGTGCTGTCATCTAGCACAGAATGTACCAATAGGACACTAAGTATATTAACAAAGTATTTCCATTTAAATCTCGAGATTTTTATTTTAAAACAAACAACCTGAACTTTTGTACTTGAAGTAAAATACAACAGGCAAGTGAAATAAATGTTAGTGGCTAAATAAATAAACGTCGAAAGGAACTAGCGTTGGCCGCTTATACCTACTTCATGTAAATATTTATTGGTATAATAATATTTTGATTGTGTTGGATAGTTTTTGTTTTTCCCTACTTTTTAAAAAACATGAAGTTGATGTTAAAAACATTTTATTATTAAATGATTAAAAACATGTAGTTGGTACATAAGTGTAGGTACAGTGGCCACTTCTTTGTTATGTAGGTCCCTGTACTATTATTTAGTACAATATTTTTTTTATTTCAGATATTATTTTCTAGATGTTCCTGATGATTTGTACATTATTTATATCAACCTGCAAAAATAGGCGGCACTACTAGAACAGCAAATCTGGTTTTTTCCATTAATTTATCTATGTATAATGTTTGTTAGCTTTTGCCTGGTTTTTTAAATTTAAGTTGCCTTTTTTTCAATACAAACTATTTTTGTAAAATAAATCATTATTCTGTAAATGTCTGTGTACTTGTTTTTACTATTCCCATCTTCTACACAGTAGTGGCTACAGTACCATACTCTACTGGCCACTGTACCATCACTGTAGGTACAGTGGCCACTTTTATCTTAAATTCTTCCAACTCCAAAATCTTTGTTATAATTTTATTTTTTTCAGTTCTAGAATACAATGGTGTAGAAGTAATTCTATAAAACAGGGTTAATTGTGGTTGTTATTGATGTTATTAAAAAAGGTGGCCAATGACTCTAACTAAAAACTCCGGAAAACTCCAAAATTGCCATTTATAAATCTAGTGAATCAGCAAAGACAAAACATCGTATAGGAATTGACAATTTAAAATATAAAAGATTTACTAAGACTATTTAAGACTATTAACCCAGAGTAAAAATGAAATGTGTGGAATTCACAAGTGATACTCTAGGACAGACTGTTTTGAGTTTGTTGCATTCTCATCAGCTGGAGCTAATCACCTGTGAACCCCACACACAGATTCCTGGCTTACAAGCTAATGACTAACATTAGTACCAAATGCTAACCGATGCGACACCTATAAAATTACGGTCTTTATAGGTTGCCAAAGAGAAGATAACCTAAAGTTTCTAAGGTGCTGATTCTGTTGTATGAACATCTCGTTATCTGTTTAAAAATCGCAGCTTATCTAAACTCAATAGTAAAAGAATTATTCATATTTCAAATTTGTGGAGATTTCTTTCTCCCCAGACACTTAGAAAAAATAGTCTTGTACCCTACTAGATGCAACGACGATAGAAATACATTTATAGTCATATCTGTAGCGAATGTACATGTTCAATGATGTCAAACGAATGCGTTTTCAAAACGAAAAAATTTTATAGTGCATGCTCCCACAAGTTCCAAAATAGCATAATCGGACAAACAGTCGAGGTTTAAAAAGTAACATCTCCCTACTACTCTTGTACAAACACCGAGTCAGGTTTTCTTTAAAAATTGTGGTATATGCTTTGTTTCCTGAAATGAACTGGTTTCTTGTAAATCTACAAGACAAGATTCAACAATGAAACTTTCATTAGACATTTACAACTTTTTCCGGAATGTGAACGACTGCACCTAGATAAATATTATTATAGTTTTTGGATAGCAATCCATCGTATCGTTCTCGACAAGCTTAAAGGTTCTCATAATTAATTTACTAAAACGTTGTCCTAATTTTATTCAGCCAAACATTGGCCTTCAAATTCGCCAGACCTTAATTATTTTGATTACTAAGTTAAAGCTTTACAGAGAAAAGTGAGCAGTATCCTGAAACCGTTTAAAAATAGGGAAGAATTGAAAGGGAGAGATTTAGATTTTCAAAAAACTATTCCGCGAGCTATTGTGCAGTGGAAAGCACGATTGAAAATGATCATAACTGAAAATAGGGAAAATAGTGTCATTTTATTGGTGAAACTAGTATATATAAACTCTAATACAATATATCGTATTAGAAGTGCTATTAATTAAATATGTATTGTAATTATGTAGACTTTTAAAATTATACTTTAACGAACTCCAAAGTATGAAGCGTTTTATCTAGGCCATCCGGTATATTTTTAAAAATTTTAAATTCTATTGATGGTATAGGAAGATATAGATCTACCAAAAAAGAAGTACTTAACGAATGTCTCAAGTTTTGACACAATCTTTAGGTCTTTGGAATTTATTATTAGCAAGTTATTATTGGAAACGAAACAAGCTTGTTGTTACGTCATTCTAATATCTTCTCAATTTTGGGATATAAATTTGTCATTATGTTTTTTTCAGATAAAAATTTTCAAGAGTTTCTTCAATCTTGTTGATCGGTTCCAAAACCTCAAATTGTACTATTCTTTGCGAATTAATTTATTAAGTGTTTAAGTAGTAGTTTCAACAACTCTTGTATTATTCAAACAATTATTTAAAAAAGTTAATAAAACTATACGTTGTTTTCTTGTAAATTGGAAAATCGCCAAAAAGTTTTATTTTGTTTTTTGTTAATTTTAATATTTGACAAAAATACATACACCATTCAATATTATTAGAAAATATGCTCTGCAATTGTTGCCTTCCTACTCCTTTAAAGCATTTTTAATGATTTCAAAATATTCAGTAACGGGGGTGTATTAAAAAAGTAAAATTATAACAAAGATTTTGGAGTTGGAAGAATTTAAGATAAAAGTGGCCACTGTACCTACAGTGATGGTACAGTGGCCAGTAGAGTATGGTACTGTAGCCACTACTGTGTAGAAGATGGGAATAGTAAAAACAAGTACACAGACATTTACAGAATAATGATTTATTTTGTAAAAAATAGTTTGTATTGAAAAAAAGGCAACTTAAATTTAAAAAACCAGGCAAAAGCTAACAAACATTATACATAGATAAATTAATGGAAAAAACCAGATTTGCTGTTCTAGTAGTGCCGCCTATTTTTGCAGGTTGATATAAATAATGTACAAATCATCAGGAACATCTAGAAAATAATATCTGAAATAAAAAAAATATTGTACTAAATAATAGTACAGGGACCTACATAACAAAGAAGTGGCCACTGTACCTACACTTATGTACCAACTACATGTTTTTAATCATTTAATAATAAAATGTTTTTAACATCAACTTCATGTTTTTTAAAAAGTAGGGAAAAACAAAAACTATCCAACACAATCAAAATATTATTATACCAATAAATATTTACATGAAGTAGGTATAAGCGGCCAACGCTAGTTCCTTTCGACGTTTATTTATTTAGCCACTAACATTTATTTCACTTGCCTGTTGTATTTTACTTCAAGTACAAAAGTTCAGGTTGTTTGTTTTAAAATAAAAATCTCGAGATTTAAATGGAAATACTTTGTTAATATACTTAGTGTCCTATTGGTACATTCTGTGCTAGATGACAGCACCTAATCTTGAGCAGCACCTAATAAATAAGAAAATGGCGGGAAGGTGGCCATTGTTCCTGCATGGCCAATGTTCCAGACTCTCCCCTACTTTTTCTTTTTAACAATCCCTGTCTTGTAGTCTCCTTATCTGTACAGCGAATTTCTTGTTTACAATATTCATGCTATTGGTTGATTTATGGAATTGTCAAAAAGTTGTACCGGTTTATAAGAGTAACAAACCTTTTAGTAGGTATTTGATTGTAATTTGGTATATATTTTGGAGTTGCTAATGACAAACCTTACCAAACATGTACATTCGCTACAGATACGACTAGAAATATATTTCTATCGTCGTTGCATCTATACCTAAACCAAAAAATGAAGGATCTAAACCGAGTGAATCTAGCAGGCGCAGATTAGCAGTCGGAGTTGATTGTGAGCGAGCCTTGTTCCCAAATTGTCAAATTTAGACAGTTTGAAATTAAAGATTGTCATTGCAATCTGTCAAAGTTTTGAAAGGTTTTTCACAACTCCAATTGTTACTTATTAAACTACTATTAATAAATATTAATTGGAGTTGTGAAAAATCTTTTAAGCAGCAACTAATGTCGTACACACTTTTGCTATCAGAATGTTATTTATTAATAGTAGTTTAATAAGTAACAATTGGAGTTGTGAAAAACCTTTCAAAACTTTGACAGATTGCAATGACAATTTTTAATTTCAAACTGTCTAAATTTGACAATTTGGGAACAAGGCTCGCTCACAATCAACTCCGACTGCTAATCTGCGCCTGCTAGATTCACTCGGTTTAGATCCTTCATTTTTTGGTTATAGTATAGTAGGGTACAAGAATATTTTTTCTAAGTGTGTGGGGAGAAAGAATCCGCACAAATTTGAAATATGAATAATTCCTTTACTATTGAGTTTAGATAAGCTGCATTTTTAGACAGATGACGAGATGTTCATACAACAGAATCAGCAGCTTAGAAACTTTCGGTTATCTTCTCTTTGACAACCTATAGAGACCGTAATTTTATAGGTGTCGCATCGGTTAGCATTTGGTACTAATATTAGTCATTAGCTTGTATATAAGCCAGGATGCTGTGTGTGGGTTTCACAAGTGATTAGCTCCAGCTGATGAGAGTGCAACAAACTCAAAACAGTCTGTCCTAGAGTATCATTTGTGAATTCCACACATTTCATTATTTTTCTGGGTTAATAGTCTTAAATAGTCTTAGTAAATCTTTTATATTTTAAATTGTCAATTCCTATACGATGTTTTGTCTTTGCCGATTCACTAGATTTACAAATGGCAAATTTGGAGTTTTCCGGAGTTTTTAGTTACTTTTTCTTTTTAACAATCCCTGTCTTGTGGTCTCCTAATCTTTACTGCCAATTTCTCGTTTACAGTATTCATGCTATTGGTTGATTTCTGGAATTGTCAAAAGTTGTACCGGTTTATAAGAGTATTTTTACAAACCTTTTAGTAGGTATTTGATTAATTTGGTATATATTTTGGAGTTGCTAATGACAAACCTTTCTTGTTGTAAATCCTACCATGCTTTATTGCAATACTGAATCTTTGACCGAGGATTTGTATTGTTTGAGCAAGCTTTCCAGAAGCTGCATGTTGTTTCCAGAATTTCAATTTCAGAAAAGTTTACAGCAGAAAAGTTTTTCAAAATTCCATGCCAAGTATAAAATTTGTCAATTTTATCTTCGAGTTCATTCTTGTTTAAATTCTTGATTATTTATGCATTAGAAATTAATTCTACTAGCTAAGTAAACTACACTTTATATCAAAAAAAAAAACAGAAAGTATCATAGTATTCTAGATGAATGCAAGCAAATTAGAGTTGCAACCAAATTTTGCAGATTTTTCCAGTAGTGTTTTTCCAGTTCCAGTTTTGCAGACATTATCTGGTAGTTCATTGATGTTATCAGATGTTATAAAAATAATGTTAAAGAAACCTTAATTTCCTTTTATTCAGGAATTACCAAGAGTAAAAAATGTCTCATCATTCTTAATAATGACTCTATTTTCCGAAAAGTAGTTTCAGCTCAGTGAACAATAACATACAGGTATCCGTTGCAGCTGGATTTGGATGTACTTATTTGGACATTTTTCCTTTTTCTGTATTTTGGATCATGTCTGGACATCTGGACAAATTGTTGATCTTGAAACGTTGAATTGGTGAAATCATTTACGACTTGAGATGACGATCCTGCCTTTGGCTCTATTCATCATTCTGTTTACCACAGGTTCTTCGTAATATATTAATGAGAGTAGTATAGTTTGAGGTTTGGGCATCCGTCCAACAAGATTATAGATAAAACTTCTATCTTATAAAATCACAGTTATAAAATTTAATGACAAATTTAAACCCCAAAACTGAAATGACGTAACAACAAGGTTGTTTCGTTTCCGATAACAACCTGTTAAAAATAAATTACAAAGCCCCAAACATTGTGCCAAAACTTTTGAGATATTCGTAAATTACCTCTTTTTTGTAGATCTAGAGCTTCCTATACCGTCAATGCAATTTAAAATTTAACGCTAAACCATAATTTTAAAAGTCTACATAATTACAATACACATTTAATTAATAGCAATTCTAATACAATGTTGGGCTGAAATAAAATTATGATAATGTTCTAGTAAAATAATTTTGAGATAATTTGAGTTTGTAAAGACGATGCGATGAATTGCCATCCAAAAACTAAAATAAGATTTATCTGGATGCATGATTTGCATGTGTTTTACGTGGAGTTCCCATATCAACATACCCCCACGTTCCTTCCAGAGGAGGAAGCAATTGAGATACGCTCAATCAGCGCGCAATCGCACAGCAATTGCTCCCAGTTACTCGCTGGTCACAGCGAGGTTGCCTATCCACCCTCTATTAGCTAACCAGGCTAGTACCGGAGCGATTAACATATACGTGCTCATGCGCCGGTATCTTCCCGTCCTCTTTCATACGGGGCTAAGTACCTAGTCCAGCAATAGGACTATTCCCCCAACTTAAGTCAGTTCAGTACAACCGAGCCAGAGTTGGGGCCACTGCCCGGTCGAATCCAACCTCAAGTGTGGTATGACTTGGTTTTTAAATGGGTTTGCCACCCCGATCTCCCAGTTATAGGCCTGGTATGCCCCCGGTAGAGCTTCGTTTCGAGGCTACTTTATAGGGCCCATCAAAGTAGCATCCCGGTGTGTGCCCGTTAAGGTGAGGTTGTCTTGAACGTGAGAGGCTATGTATCTTCGCATCAGCATCCTTTAAGTGTAGGTCTCTAGACGATTTCTCATCTTCAGTTTCTCATGGGTTAGCGAGCGAACTCCCTAACCGAGATAAACCTCACTTGAATCTCCTCCATTCGTCTAGGCCAGACATGAAATGTCAAGGTTGTTTTACGTGGGGTACCTGTGTGAACTTACCCCCACGTTTCTTCCAGAAGGAAGTGATTGGGATACGCCCAATCAGCGCGCAAGTTGCATAACCGGCAGTCGTGCAATTGCTACCAGATTGACTCAGTGGTAGGAGCGAGGTTGCCCATCCACCCTCTACTAGCTAAGTCGCGCATAGTGACCGAGCAGTTGACTTAACACGCTGCTCACCCGCCAGCACCCTCCCGTCCTCTTTCATGCGGGGTGAAGTACCTCGTCCAGCAATAGGACTATTCCCCAACTTGACGCTGTTATCAAGAGGGACCACTGCCCGATCGAATTCAACCTCAAATGTGGCAGGACTTGGTTTTTAAGCGGTTTTGCCACCCCGATCTACCAATTTTAGGCTTGGTGGGCCCTCGACAGAGCTTCTTTTAAGTCTACACGTTATAGACTCCCGGTGCGTACCCGAATTTGGTGAAGTTCTCTTGATAGTGAGAGGCTATGTATTCGCTTCAACTATTCTTAAGTGTAATGGCTTTCAGAGCTTCTCCCAATCACTGTACCCGGCTGCAGTCCGGATCATAGGGTGGTCAGGATAGCTCCTAAGCACATTTACCTGGCGGCTTGCAGTTTCCCATTGCCCAAAAGCGGGATAACCTCACTTCTAGTCACCGCACTAGAGATTCAGTCAAACAGCGGGTTCCTTTGGTGACCATACATGACCTCGGTCATGCAGCGGGTTCCTTGGTGACCATAAATGACCTCGGTCAAACAGCGGGTTCCATTGGTGACCATAAATGACCTTGTCCCTTAGGCGAGATTCGAATCCGCCCACACCGGTCTCATCTACCAGGGCTCCCCCTGATCTGTCAGAGTTACCGTCGAGAATTCTCACGAATTTCTCTACCACACACTTTATTCTGACAGCTTCATCCGTTTCCCGTCAGCAGGATAGGGTAGAAGACAGCCAGTTCTAAGGGTGAACGTCGTGTGGTATCCCGTCCACCCAATAGGCCAACGTCTAGGCCAGACAGCGGGATACTTAGCTCCTTAAAAGACCCTGACGTCAGGTAAGATTCAATCCACCCACACCGGACCCCCTTGTTAACAGAGCTCCCCCTGCAACGTTTTAGGGTCATCGTCGAGAAACACCCCGGCGAAACGTAAACGCAACACCTCGGCATAACTATACCACACATTTGATTCTGATCGCGTCATCCGTTACCCAGACAAGCCTGGGATGGGGTAGACAACGACCAGTTCTAAGGGTGAACGCCGTGTGGTCTGCCCTCAAGCTAGTCTCGAATCCTAGTGCTTCCCGACACCTCTAACAACTGCCCTCCCTCTGTCTTCGGGCTAAGTCTCGGATACTAGGAATGAAGTCCGACATCTCAAACGACTGCTTGACCGTTCACCCAGATTTATCTGGATGCAGTCGAAACAAAGCATATACCACATTTTAAAAGAAAATCTGGATCATTGTCTGTACTAGTGTAGTGAGGAGACGTTACTTTTTAAACCTCGACTGTTTATCTGATTCTATCATTTTGCCAATTCGTGGGGGCATGCAATGTAAAATCTATTCTGTTTTGAAAACGCATTCGTTTGACATCATCATTCAGCGTAGATTCGTTAAAGATATGACTATAAATATATTTCTATTGTCGATACATTTAGCAGGGTACAAGAATATTTTTTCATATTGTGTGTGGAGAGAAAGAAATCTGCACAAATTTGAAAGATAACTAATTTCTTTACTATTGAGTTTAGATAAGTTGAAATTTTTAAACTGATGAGATGTTCATACAACAGAATGAACACCTTAGAAACTATCGGTTATCGTCTTTTTCACAACCGAAAGAGACTGTAATTTTACTGCATGGTGCGGTTGGCTTTTTATTTATAGGTGTCGCATCGGGTACCATTTGGTGCTAATGTTAGTCATTGGCTTGTAAATAAGCCAGGATGATGTGCTTAGGTTTCACAGATGATTAGCTCCAGCTGATGAGAGTACAACAAACTTGAAACAGTCTACCCTGAAGTATCACTTGTGAATTCTAGATATTTTATTATTACTGTGGGTTAATGGTGTTATAAATCTTTTACAGTTTAAATTTTCAATATCTTTACGATGTTTTGTCTTTGCTCCCCCCTAGACTTACAAATGGCAAATTTGTTGAGTTTGTCGGAGTTTTTAGTTACTTTTTCTTTTTAAAAATCCCTGTCTTGAGGTCTTCTAATCTTTACGGCCAATTTTCGTTTGAGATTTTTATAATATTCACGCTATTGGTTGATTTGAATTGTCAAAAAGTTGTACCAGTTTATAAGAGTATTTTTACAAACCTTTTAGTAGGTATTTGATTGTAATTTAATATAAATCTTTAAGTTGCTAATGACAAACCTTTTTTGTAGTAAATGCTACCATACTTTATTGCAATATTGAATCTTTGACCTAGGATTTGTATTGTTTGATCAAGCTTCCCAGAAGCTGCATTCGCCAATACCTCACCTTTTTTTGGAAAGAGGTTATATGTCTTTCAAAATCTCATCTTTTCTAGTACGTATCTTTTTCTAATACAGTACAAATATAACATAATAAATGTTGTTTCCAGAATTTCAATTTCAGAAAAATTTACAATAGAGAAGTCGCTGCAATAAATGAAGGTTCACTCCACTGGGTAATGAATAATTTTATATCCAGACGTAAAAAGTGTATTGAATTTGGCGAGGGTCACTTAGATGGTCTAATCTTTAAAGATTAAGCAAATATCCACCCTGTTTGCCAAGTTAAGATTAGGCTTAATTTCATCCAATAAATTTTAATAGTACTTATGGGTATAAGCTAATGCTCATGTATGTAGTATTTCGTACATTCGGAATAATTAGATGATAATGATTTATTATAGCGGAAAACAACTTGAGTTAGGTAACATTACTTGGTAGTGGCACTTCCAGAATCGCCTTTTTTCTCGATTCCCCGTGAATTATGCTTTTATCGATACCTATTTTTTCCTAAAATTTCAAAAACTTTACACAATCTTTCAATATGTAACTTTTTGGTTGGCGTAGATTTCAAAATACCATCCCAAAACAGATAACTCAGGGAATATTAACAAATAAATGATCAATATTTCTTTGAAAGATTGAACCCTGGTATACTTTATGTGTTTGAAACGAGAATGTGTTTATCTATCTAGATTTAAAACCTTTTGGAACTTTCATGTTTGTTTGTTTTTATTTTTAATATATGTATTTCAACGATAATGATTGATGTAATGGTAATGGTTGATGTAATTTTTCGGTTAAATTTGATTGTCGTTTTTAAAATTAAATTGCAACAGACTTTTTAATGCAGTAAACGCCTTAAAAAACCCTGCCGCTACACTGTTTAGATTTTGGTTATTTACGAGCTGGATCTGTATTTTCAGACCAAATAGTGTTGGTTCAAATTTGACATTGATATTTGCAATAATTTCAAAACTTAACAGGTGTACAGACAAAGACGAAAACAACAGGGTTTCTTTCCTCCAGGGATGTCTGTCGTGTTATTTAGGTCATATAACGTCGAGATATGAAAAAAGGTATTTTTTACAAAAACCCGTTCTCATTCTGTGGACTTGTACATATATTGTGAGAAAGCAAAAGCAAAAAAATGGGTTTAAAGAATAAAGTTTAATTGTTTTCAACCACTTTGTTGTTAGAAATGTAGTTCTGAAATGATTCTAGCTACTTACCACATCGCACATACCTTATACAGTAAGGAATGTCATCCTTTGTTAATTATTTAAAAATACAAAAAAATTGTAGGAGTGACATTATATTATTTAATAAAATATTAAACATATATGATTTTCTTTCATTAGAATATAAACGAAACAAATTTACATTATTATAATCTGAAAATTCGTTTCTAACAGAACTATATCTCGAAATATCTTATATGTATAAATTTAAAGTTCCGTTTTGTTTAACGGCATACTTTCAGCAGGTGTCGTCGAACTCAGCAATTATAGCAGACATAAACACGGACTTGATAAACAGAATCTGCTGAATAGTGATAAGTACCATAGTTTTATACCTTGTAAACTTGACAACGTTGATGGAGGCGTATTCGAACGCTTGATTTGCCAAAATTATATACACGGAGGTGAATACGAGCGGTCTATGTACGGAGGCTGACACGAACGCGCACTATACAGAAGCATGTATATCTAAAAAATTAAATAAAATTACCCCTCTTGGTGGATTTAGGAGTTAGTTCAAGAAAAAGTCTGTGACACTAGAATAATTGATATACAGTCATTATTAATGGCGGAGTTGTGGTCGTCTGTTCAGTATACGGAGGCGAACACGATACAAAAGCACATATATATATATATATATATATATATATATATATATATATATATATATATATATATATTAAGAAATGCCCCGCGTTGAGAGCGACATATATAAATGCAGTGATATTGGTTAATTAAAAATAAATATTATTTTAAAAAAAAATTATAATATATTTTAATACTGTGAATAATTGCCGTTTGATCGTAGATAATATTCTATAAAAAAAATGACTGAACTTTGGAAATGCTTTTCAACTTCCCTATTTTATAAATTATAATATGATTTGAAAATACCTTTTAATAGATTTAATAATGCAATGGTTATATAAATTTAATGTTACGTTAGTTCTTGACTAACTCAAGTTTACGTAAGAGAGTTGGGCGCCAGTTAATAACTTAAATTAACAGAATTATATTTAATAAAGACTCATCTCAGGGTGAATGTGGTTTCTTGTGGTATTAAAAATATACAAATTGAAATTTGAAATCACTTTTAAAATTGAAATCTTAATTAATTTTAACTATTACTAAATTGTTCAAATCACTTTACTACACTTTACAAACGATAGTCTTTTCTTCAGCAAATGCCAATACAAAAAGGAAATAACTTCCTACCTTTTTATAATACTTCTTTTTTCCTTTTAGTATAGATGTCCTCTTTCCCAAACCATTGGCAGAGTAGATCACTTTATGTTGACCCAGGGCTGGTTTCCAATTCAGGGTTGACTTTCTTCCTTTTGCATGGATTTTCCATATAATATCATCCACACACTTGACTTTGGAACTCACTTTTGTTTATTAACTGCGGGTTCAATTTCCCTTTTTCGTAAGATACTTATAGTTGTTTTTGTGTTTAATTAAATAAAACACCCGTTTATGGTTTTAACGTTGATTTATTATCTTGCCTAACTTTAGCAAGTAATTTATCTTAAAGGTGGTTCTTTATAATCATATACACTTTTACAATTTATACTTATTACACCTTCGCCGTATTCAAATCACCAACTAACTTAACTTGTCTATTTAATTCTAGACTATTTAAATTTTTACAATATTATCAGCCACGAATTTACTTTGTCGCTTGATTTACTATAATATCTTTACTCTTTCGTCGTTTAACAGTAAGTGTCTTTTATCTTACACGACTTTACACCGTCGCTTTCTATCAGTAAGTGATCTAAAACTATGATTTTCTAAGCTTATATACTATAGACTATTTACATAATTATATTACACAATTTGACGTCACCTTACAAACTAATACAAACTGTACACTCATATGATACATAATAGCAGATTAATATTCTTATAAAAGTGACACATCTATTACACATTAATTACACAATACTTTTACGCAATAATAACGATCTATTTACATTAACAAAAACCTTAAAGAATCACATAACCCGTCGATATACACATTTGAAATTTTACATAATTGAATTACATCATAACAAAAACTTGCGAACAACTGGATGTTACGTACACTTAAGTAATCAGTGAGTAAGCTATTTGATAATAAATAAAGAAATATGTATTATTTAACCTTATTAAAAAGTATACACATTGATTTCAAAATCAATGACACACCATTAAATAACTTAAATTTACTTTTAACTGTAAAAGTTGATAAAAATATTTCAAAAGTGTTAGTTTTTAGCAAAGATTTTAGATTTTCACAAAATTTTCAAAATTTTCCAAAATTTTGAAACTACTATCCACAGCAATATATATATATATATATATATATATATATATATATATATATATATATATATATATATATATATATATATATATATATATATATATATTGCGATGAATTGGCATAAACAGAATAATTTTGATTTCTTTTGCCCCACGTTGGGACAAACCAAATTTATATGCGATGACTTCGCATAAGAAGAAATATTTTGATTTTCTTTTGCCCCATTTCGGCTAGCAAATAAAAATATAAGCGTTGAATTCGGCTAATTAAAAATAAAATATTGTTTTTATATTCACTTATTACCTGCTTACAAATAACGAATAATTACTGTTAGATCGTAGAAAATTTGTTTTATAAATAAATTAATTTAAAAAAAAAACTGTGTACTTTGGAAATGCGTTTCAACTTTCTTTATTCAAATTCTTCTATGAATCAAAATTACTTTTTAATAGTTTTAAATAATGCACTAGTTACATAACAATGTTACGTGAATTCTGACTAAATCAAGTTTACGTAATAGAGTTGAGCGCCAATTAAGTAACATAAAATAACAGAATTAAATTTTATAAAAATAACTCATCTCAGGGTGAATGTGGATTCCTGTAGGTTTTAAAAATATAAAAATTGAAATTGAAATCACTTTTTAAAATTGAAATCTTAATTAAGTTTAATGGCTAAATTGTTCAAATCACTTAATTACACCTCACAAACGATAGTCTTTTCTTCATCAGATACCAAAGGAAATAACTTCCTACCTTTTTATAAAGCGATGCTTCTTCCTTTTTCTATAGATGTCTTCTTTCCAAAACCAATTGGCAGAGCAAGTCACTTATGTTGTCTCAGTGCCGATTTCCAATTCCGGTTGACTTCCTTCCTTTTGCATGGCTTTCCCACATAACACCATCCACACTCTTGGTTTTGGTAACTCACTTTTGTTTTATTTTAATAACGGGTACTATTATCCCTTTTTCGAAGAACTTGTATTTGCTTTTTTGTGTTTAATCAAATAAAACACCGATTGATGGTTTTAATCGAAGATTTATTATCTTGCTTACTTAGCAAGTAAATTAATCTTAAAAGGTTCTTTATAAACGTATACACTTTTACAATTTATAACCTTTTTAATACTTTCGCTGTATTCCATTCACCAACCAACTTAACTATCTATTTACATTTGTACTATGTTATTTACATGACCTTACTCTTTCGCTTTATCTCAGGAACTGCCTTTACTCTTTCGTCGTTTAACAGTAAGTGTCTAATTACATTAATACTATATTTCTTACACGACTTTACTCCGTCGCTTTCTATCAGTAAGTTCTACATTATTATTATCTTTTTAACACGACTTTACTGCGTCGCTTTATATTACTGACTCTCCTAAAATTATAATTTTCTAAGCTTATATACTATTTCTTATTTACATAATTATATTACACAATCTGACGTCACCTTACGAACTAATACAAACTGTACACTCATATAATACATAATAGCAGATTAATATTCTTTATAAAAGTGACACGTCTATTACAGATTATTACACAACATTTGCAATAACAATGAACTATTTACATAAACAAAAACCTTAAAAGAATCACATAACCCGTCGATAAACACATTAAAATTAATCATAACAATTATATAATAATAATAACTTGCGAACAACTGGATGTTACGTACACTTAAGTAATCGGTGAGTAAGCTATTTGATAATAAATAAAGAAACATGTATTATTTAACCTTATTAAAAAGTATAACATTGATTGTATAATCAATGACACTCCATTAAATAACTTAAAATTATTTTTAACAGGAAAAGTTATTAAAATATTCCTAAAGTGTTAGTTTTCAACGAAGATTTTAAAATTTTACAATAATTTCCAAAATTACCAAAATTTTGACATTAAAATCCACAGCAATATATATATAAATTTTCTTATTCTTTAACCTTATATATAGATATAAAATATATTTGATTCTTGGGTGTAGGTTATTTAAATTAATTAACACAGTTTTACATGGTTATGTCGACGTTTCGCTCACGCATTGGGAGCATTTTCAAGAACACTTTCTTTTATTGTTTATTGCCTACAAAAAAATTTTTTATAACATTTTTTTCCTTTTATAATTAAATCATTATGAAATTTTTACACATTTTAAATATTTTATTTTGACAGTTACGTACCTTGAACAGTGTTTGAATTTACATTTTGGTTTTCCCATTATCGTTTTCTATTACAGTGGTGGGTATGCTGATTACACAGATTTAGATTATTTTGCTTTCTTTTTTGTTATTAATGAATAGAACTAACTAGGAATATGTGTGTTTTGAACAAATTCTTTTGGGAACTGAAGACTAATTAACGAAGAAACATCCCTTCTTTTAAACTAATATACAGAATTGGGTCGGCATCGTATTAGGTTTCACACGAGTAAACCAAACAATCTTTTGCTATTTTTCAAGGCATGTGTCACATAAATTTGGGTATTTATTACTTTTCATTTCGACTGATAGTTTTAAGATGTGTTTTTGGTTATTATTGGAAGCTTGAAATTATTACGTGTAGAATTTATTGTGTGCAACGGTTAGAATTTATAATAATATTAAGGATTTTTTTGTACGTATATGACTGGGTTATTGGAATGTGTATTACGATTATTTACTTAATGAGATTATGATATATTTGGCTTAGATTTTTTGTATCTTGTCTGTCATTTACGGCTTCGTTATCTTGTTTTATATGAAACATTTCTTTGATTGTTAATTTATGGTAGTTGCTATCTTTATTTAAAATTTTGGTTTCTTTGAAATTGAACTCGTGTTTTTCGGTTTTTTCGTGTTTATGTAAAGCAGTTGAAGCGTTTTTGGTGTATTTATGACCATTTAATCGACTGTCTAAATATTGCGTTGTCATTCCTATATACTTTTTTGGGCAATTTATGCAGGGTATGGAATAAATAACGTTAGATGTTTTCTTTTTTGGTATTTTTGTTTTTAATGGTGTAAATAGAGAAGTTAGTGTATTCTGAGATTTATGGCATATAGAAATGTTATGTTTACTTAAAATATTGTAACGTTCTTTCTTAAATAATAATACAAGTGCTGTTTAAAGCGTCTATTCACAAACAAATATTTATTTCTATACACTAATGAATACACTATAAATTAACGCTATGATTATAAACCATTAAAAACTATTATTTACAGACTATGGATTTCTAATACAACATTTATATTCACTATTTATTTTGTAATACACAGTTAATGACTTGCTGTTGACTGCTCCTTTTCTCCGCGACGTCGACTTTATACCATCCTATAAACGTTCCAGAAATCGCCCGAACATACCATGTATTTCTAGAATACACCAGAATAAACCACGTCTGATTTACATGCTTGTGCGATGCGTCATTTTCTCGAAGGCGGCAGAACACACCACCTGTCGCTCGAAAAGAGGTTCGTTCCTTTTCTCTGTTGTTACACTGCCCCCCTCTTCAAGTCTGTTCTGTCCCAGAATAGGTTTTATGCTCTGGTTCCTGTAGAACGGGTCATGACGATATCGACAGTCTTCTCCTCGACTACACGTTCCATTACGGTAGAAATAACAGTCTACACTCTTCGTTGGCCTTAATGCGGGTTGTGGGTCAAAATTGCAGACGAAGATCTTGACGTCCGTACCTCCAAAGACAACTTCCAGCATGTTTCTAACGATTCTCCAATCCAGCTGGTCCCGCCCACAGCCGAGTTTGGGAACTGCCAATTTGTTAATTCCCCTGGTAAGCAACTCGATCCTCAAATTCCATAGTGCCCTCCACAAGTCGGCGTAACTCGGCTTCTGGTAATAAAACTGCTTGGTTACCAAGTAGTAAATGGATCGGTCATGATCAGACAAGCGTAAGGATTTACCAACAGAGGGATTTTGTTCTCGAAGTTCATTCAGCTGTACAAATTTATTTCTAAACACTACTGCGATCCCCCTGGACATACAGAGATCCGCGGAGACACAGTGGGCAATGGAATAATTACCAGGGACCCGGAAGAGATCTTGTTGCATCTCAGTCGTGACTCCGAATCGCGCTTTTCTAGTTCCAGAGAACGCAGCCATAAATTCTCTAAAGGTTGGTTGATCATCTTCAGGCCTTACGGTATTGATAGTCACCTCAGCCTCATCTTTCCGATCCGGGACTGCGTCATTATTTCCCTCATAGTGCGCCAGACGATTGGAGTGTACCACCTTTGGTTTCCCCCTTGGCAACTTCTGGATGCGATAAATCAAGTCATTTATTCGTTTCTTCACCTGGTATGGACCCTCCCAATTTCGCTGTAACTTTGGAGAATAGCCACGACGCCTTTGCGGGTTATATAACCAGACAAGCTCTCCAGGTTGAAACCCTCCTTCTTGGGCTCTCACATCGTACGTAGCCTTCATCCGGTCACTCGCGATTCGACTATGATTTCGGGTTCGGTCGTGAATATCCTCCAACTTCTTCTTTAAGTTGATGACATAATCATTCCCGGCTACCTCCTGCTCTATAGGTGGAGACCCAAATTCCAGATCACACGGTAACCGTAACTCGCGTCCAAACATTACAGACGCTGGTGACTGACCGGTTGTTTCGTGGACCGATGCACGATAAGCCATCAGGAACAGATGCAGGTATTGGTCCCAGTCTCGTTGATGATCGGAGACGACCTTGGCCAAATATTTGCCCATTGTTCGATTCATGCGTTCTACCATTCCATCGGACTGCGGATGTAACGGTGTGGTCCGAGTCTTGCGAATGCCCAACAATCGACAAACTTCTCCAAAGAGTACAGACTCGAAATTGCGGCCTTGATCCGAATGCAGCTCCATGGGCACTCCGAAGCGACTGAAAAACTCTTTGACTAGTACGTCAGCAACAGTCGCAGCTTCCTGGTTTGGTAGGGCATATGCTTCTGGCCATTTGGTAAAATAGTCCATTGCCACTAAGATGTATTTATTCCCATCGTCAGTTTCGGGAAATGGTACGGCAATGTCTATAGCTATTCTCTCCAGAGGACTACCCACATTGTACTGCCTCATGGGTGCTCTTCGTTTCCCCAAGGGTCCGTTGCCAGTGGCACATAGTTCACATTTCCGGCACCACTCCTTCACGTCTTCTTTACAGTTGACCCAATAAAAACGCTCCCTAACTTTCTCCAAGGTCTTTTTCACACCGAAGTGTCCTCCGGAGGCACCGTCATGGAGATGTCGCAATACTGTAGCCACTCGGCTTTTTGGAACCACGAACTGAGAGCTAATAGTGGTGCCATCTTCACTCTCCAGTACTCGCTTCAGGAGATCGTCTTCCACCTTCAAGGACTCCCATTGGGCCCAATATGCTTTGAGCGTTCTGTTGAAAGGGCTGACGGCCTCCCAGGCAGGCCTTTCTCCCACGCGCTTCCATTCCAGAACCATTTTTAGTTCGGGATCAGCCTCCTGCTGTCGTTGCAATTCTTCCGGCAACCAATTGTCGTTGACGATGGTAGTCCTTAATACTTGGCAAACCCTCTCCTCCAAACGAGAGCAATGACGGCAATCCGTTGGACAGGGTCTTCTTGAAAGAGCATCGGCATTTCGATGACTAGTGCCCGCTCGATGTTCGGTGTCAAAGTTGTATCCTTGTAATCGTTCGATCCACCTTGCGACCTGGCCTTCAGGATTACGGAATTGTAGAAGCCATTTCAACGCTGCATGGTCCGTCCTCAATAAAAACTTCCGTTCGTACAAGTATTTGTAGAAGTGCTCAACGGACTTCACGACGGCCAATAGTTCTTTTCTGGTCACACAATAATTCCTTTCGGCTTTCGACAAAACCTTACTAAAATAGCCGATGACCTTTTCTTGTCCATCCTGTATCTGAGAAAGTACCCCCCAATGGCCAGATTACTTGCATCTGTGTCAAGTATGAATTTCCCTTCTGTCCGTGGATAGCTCAATATTGGTGCTGTTGTCAGGGCACGCTTCAGCTGTTGGAAAGCTGTTTCACACTCTCCGCTCCAAACATACTCGCGCCCATCTTCAGTTAACCTTGTCAGAGGTTTCGCTATATTGGCAAACCCAGGAACGAAACGCCTGTAATAGGTACATAACCCAAGAAAACTACGAACTTGGTGTTTATCTTTCGGTGTTGGCCACTCTTGAACTGCACGAATCTTATCGGGGTCGGCTGCCACTCCATTTTGTGATACGACGTGCCCGAGATATTTCACTTCTTTTCTGAATATGTGGCACTTTTTCGGACTCAGTTTCAGATTGGCTCCACGTAGTCTTCGGAACACTTCCTCTAGATTTTTCAGATGTTCGTTGAATGATTTTCCGACTACAATCACATCATCTAGGTATACCAGGCAGGTCTTCCACGACAACCCTCTCAAGATGGTCTCCATTAGACGCTCAAAGGTGGCCGGAGCGTTACATAGACCAAAAGGCATAACTGTAAACTGCCATAGTCCGGAACCAATAGTGAACGCGGTCTTCTCCCGGTCTTCAGGTTCCATTTCAACTTGCCAATAACCGCTCTTCAAGTCCAAAGTCGAAAACCATCGTGAACCAGACAGGGTATCTAACGTGTCGTCGATGCGTGGTAAGGGATAGCTGTCTTTCTTGGTCACATCATTAAGCTGCCGATAGTCCACACAAAATCTCGTTGACCCGTCCTTCTTACTGACCAGGACCACCGGTGATGCCCATGGACTGCTGGATGGCTCGATGACCCCTTGTTCTTCCATATCAATAATAATCTTTTCGGCTTCTGCTCGCCTTGCTAGAGGTAGACGCCTCGGCTGCTGACGGACAGGTATAGAGTTGCCTGTATTGATTTTATGTTTTACTATATTTGTTCGTCCCTTCTGGCTATCGTCAAGAGCGAAGATATCTTGGTATCGGTGAACCAAACCCTGTACCTCTTTCACTTCCGTTCTGTTAAGGTCTTCGCACGAACTAGTAACCATGCCCACTAATTTTCCACCATGGTCTTTGGGCGCTGGTTTTGGAACATCAGCCATACACCTGGCTACTCGGAATACTGGCACACACTGTCCCACAAGGGTACTCTTCTTCAATGTCACCGGATCCACATTAACGTTCATAAGCCTCACCGGTACTGTCTTTCCAACCTTGATCAGCGCTTTTCCCACCAGTATGCCACTATGGATCTTCTTATCACAAACAGGCTCCATCATTCGCACACATCCAACCCGAAGATCTCCATCCAAACCTGCCTCGACAACCATCTCGCTTTGACCAGGCAATATCACGTCTTCTGTCAGCAAAACCCTTACGACAGGATCTTCTCGTGGGTGCAACGGAAGTTCTTCGTTACCAACCTTCAAAACACCCTCCTTCAAGTCCAATGTAAAACCAAATTTTCTCAGGAGGTCCATTCCCAAGATGAATTCGTCAATGATGTCGGCTACCAGCACCTCATGATCACGTTCTTCACTTCCAATACCAATCTTCATCTTCACCACTCCGCGTGTTGGTATCACTTCACCTGTTGCTGTACGGAGTTGAGTAGTTGTGGGTAACAACTTAATACTTGATCGTAGAACATCAGGGCGTACGATGGATTTTGTCGCCCCCGTATCAATAAGTAGTGGAACAGTTCGGTTAGCAATCTTCCCATCTACGAACAAACTGCTGGTACTGTTCTTCGATGTTACGGCATGGATGGTGATCTCCGGGGCATCTCCACTCAAGGTCAACGTTCGCCCCCTCTCGTCAACCCTTTTTAACTTTTCCGACGGTTGTACTTTTCTTATTTTGGGACAACGGCGTTCTACATGTCCTTGTTCGCCGCAGTTCCAACAACGAGGCCCTCGAACTTCTTGATGATTCTTTTTACGGTTCTCTTCCTTCTGAAGAACTCTCATTAATAATTCTTCTAGGCGATCTTTAGAACCTTCATCTTCTTCCAAAACGGTCCGAACACGTCCGTGACCTCGGGACGCTTGTTTTGCAGCTTCAAATTCTAAGGCGTGAGCAAGCGCATCATCAGTTGTTCTTGGTCGTGCCAGCCTCAATGATTGTTGTGTTTCTCCGTCTCTTAACCCATCAATGAAGGTCTGCACAGCCAGTTGTCCCAGAAATGAATCGGGTGCCGTAGGGTACGCCAATCGGACAAGCCGCGCAACATCGGCTTCAAACTCCTGCAAGCTTTCTCCATTCTTCTGGATACGATTCTTCACTTGCGCGTGATACACTTGTTGAAGATGCGCGTCTCCATATCTCATTTCCAATCTAGACACTAACAATTGGTAATCATTTTCCTGTCCTGCTGGGATTGTTTGCAGGACGTTCAACGCGTCTCCACGCAAAGCCACAGTTAGAGAAACGGCCTTTTCCTTGCGTGTCCATCCGTTGGCCCCAGCGGCCGCCTCAAATTGTTTGTAGTAGGTGGACCAAGGTATCTTTCCATCGAACGTGGGTGGTTTTACTTTTATCCCTACGGCAGGATCCTTTTCTTCTTTAAATTGTTTCTTTACTTCATTAAACGGCCTCTCAGAAGTTGAGGGAAACCGTAGTTGCCTCATTCTATCTTCCAGCATTTCGGACATATCGTCTTTCTTAGTTGTTGGTGGTAATTGCATTTGGGCTATTTTCTCTTCTACCATCTTTATTACCCTATCTTGTTCCGCCAATCTACCTTCCAATAGTCCTAACGCGCTGGCATTCTCCAAAAATTCTTCGAAAACTTTATCTTCCAACGCTTTGACATTTTCCAACAATTCTCCTTTAAGCCTTCTAGAACTTTCTTCGGACTTTTCTAGTAATTCTTCTTTAAGCCTTCTAGAACTTTCTTCAGATTTTCTGGAATTCTCCAGTATTTCTTCCTTTAGCATTCTAACAGTTTCTTCGGCCTTTTCTAGTAATTCTTCTTTAAGCATTCTAACATTTTCTTCGGACTTTCTAGAATTCTCTTCGTGTTTTTCCAATACTTTTTCTTCCAGCGCTTTAGTATTTTCAAGTAATTCTTCTTTTAAAATTCTAGAATTCTCTTCAGACTTTCTAAAATTCTCTTCGGACTTTTTCAGTAATTCTTCTTTTAAAATTCTAGAATTCTCTTCGGACTTTCTAGAATTTTCTTCGGCTTTTCTAGAACTTTCTTCCATTTTACTTAACAACAAACTAGTATCAATTGCGGGTCCAGGTATTTCGAAGCGGTAATTTTCAGGATCTTCCTTCTGTTCTAAAAGCCATTCTCTTAGCCGATTTATCAAAACTTCTTTCTTTCCATTACTATCCAAGTCCCTCTCGTCCAATTCCCGTTTTAAATCTATTACTAAGAGATCTTTCAATAGTTTCATCACCATTTTAATCGTTTGTTGAAATTAATTTTAACACTAAAAATTTATTCTCACAGCACCTTATTTAATTATTACGCGATTTTATTTATTTTAGAACACCACACCTGACATCACTGTAACGTTCTTTCTTAAATAATAATACAAGTGCTGTTTAAAGCGTCTATTCACAAACAAATATTTATTTCTATACACTAATGAATACACTATAAATTAACGCTATGATTATAAACCATTAAAAACTATTATTTACAGACTATGGATTTCTAATACAACATTTATATTCACTATTTATTTTGTAATACACAGTTAATGACTTGCTGTTGACTGCTCCTTTTCTCCGCGACGTCGACTTTATACCATCCTATAAACGTTCCAGAAATCGCCCGAACATACCATGTATTTCTAGAATACACCAGAATAAACCACGTCTGATTTACATGCTTGTGCGATGCGTCATTTTCTCGAAGGCGGCAGAACACACCACCTGTCGCTCGAAAAGAGGTTCGTTCCTTTTCTCTGTTGTTACAATATGTTTTAGTTTTTCAGATAATTCATTTATATAAGGCACAGCTATGTATCTAGTCGGGTTAGTATTTTTTTCTTTTGAGTTTAGATTATTGTAAAATTTGAATATACGTTGTTTTTGTGTTCGTTTGATAAGTTTCTCCGGATAATGATTTTCTTTTAAGGTTTCTTCAACTTTTTTTTAAACTTCAGGGCGGTATTCGGGTGACGTTAATGTAATTGCTCGATCGATTAAACCTATTATTACGTTATTTTTTTGATTTTGAGGATGGTGAGATTTGTAGTTTACATATCGTCCTGACCATGTTTTTTTTACTCGTGTGAAACCTAATACGATGCCGACCCAATTCTGTATATTAGTTTAAAAGAAGGGATGTTTCTTCGTTAATTAGTCTTCAGTTCCCAAAAGAATTTGTTCAAAACACACATATTCCTAGTTAGTTCTATTCATTAATAACAAAAAAGAAAGCAAAATAATCTAAATCTGTGTAATCAGCATACCCACCACTGTAATAGAAAACGATAATGGGAAAACCAAAATGTAAATTCAAACACTGTTCAAGGTACGTAACTGTCAAAATAAAATATTTAAAATGTGTAAAAATTTCATAATGATTTAATTATAAAAGGAAAAAAATGTTATAAAAAATTATATATATATATATAAATATATATATTATATAAATATATATATTATATAAATATATATATTATATAAATATATATATTATATAAATATATATATATATATATATATATATATATATATATATATATATATATATATATATATATATATATATATATATATATAACAAAGGGATAATAATGGGAATTCGCGCAAGAGATTTATAAGAGAAAGTTAGTTGCAGCCGTATACACGTGTTTCGCACTTATTAGTGCTCATCAGTACGGCATAGCAGATAGAAGAAATATAATTTAAGCAACAAACTAGAAACAATGTATAACACAAGGTTTCACAGTTAGTAGCCAACAATGTTATACATTGTTTCTAGTTTGTTGCTTAAATTATATTTCTTCTATCTGCTATGCCGTACTGATGAGCACTAATAAGTGCGAAACACGTGTATACGGCTGCAACTAACTTTCTCTTATAAATCTCTTGCGCGAATTCCCATTATTATCCCTTTGTTATATGTTTATATACGCGCATTAATCTTTCTATTCATATATATATATATATATATATATATATATATATATATATATATATATATATATATATATATATATATATATATATATAATCTTTAACCTCATATACCTTTCGGTGTCGAGGCGTCAGACACACCGAGCCGCAGTTGCGTGTATTATATAAAACTCATGTAATGGATTTTTCAGAATAAAGTTTTTAAATTCTTTAATGGTTTTAATGGTTTAAACAATAGTTTTGAGCCAATCTTCGAAACAACGCGAATCAAACCACCCGGAAGGTGTCGAATTGTACCGGGTGCCTTTAAACAAACAAATTTAACTAAGAACACACAAAGACAAACTATGCTAAAATAAATGAAATAAGTAAATTTCAATACAGTCAATATATATATATATATAGTATTACGTACCTTACCAATATCCATTCCTAGTAATAAGTGGTTGGTCCGAAGCATATTTAAAAAATTAAACTATAAAAAAAGATTACGTATTTCCGTAAAAACATGCACACTATAGGTATATCAGATATAGAATTAAGAAAATAAACAACATGAATTTATATAGAAATAAATAATTATAACAAGGTCTTATAAAATAGTTTCAAATTATTGCACTATACACACCTGATTAATCTAACAAAAGATTCTTACATGAGCAATTTGTTACTATAACCCTGCTGTATTATACTGCCCACTCTATATTATACGGGATGACAAAGATAAGTGTTGGAGACTACCCACTTATGGTACTCATCAAAACAAACCTTAAAGTCTTAATCAACATAGATCATTCATTTGCTAGATATATAGTGTGAGCCACCACATTACTTTTCTCATTACACATCAAAATGATTGCTTAATTTAATTATCAAAATAAAAAAAAACAACGGACTTGCTTGTTTCACCTTGTTTTTTTATAACCTCTATTACCTTTTGTACACTTACTTCATTTGTTTTTGATTTAACTATTAGTTATTACCGTACTCGCCGTACATTTCTAGAAATTATATAATTTTTTTATATTACGGTAACCATTGCCACTTTAATTTTCTTTCAGTTTTGATATTTAAATTAAATATTTATTTCCTATACTTAGAAAAAAATCACATTAATCGAAATCTAGAGCTGTCAAATGTGCAAAACTAAACATAAGCCTGAACATTGCAATTAAAATTTTACATTAAAGCTATATAATATTTATATGAATTATAAATTTAAAGTAAATAGGGATTTATCTTAAATTGATATGAGTCATTTTCTTAAATTAACCTTTTTTAATTGAATTTACTTTAAATGTACAATATTTTTGACCAATTTAACGTAAATAAGGCTTTACATTAAATTAACATCATCTTTTTTAAAATTTATTATAACGGGTGATTAAAACCCTCGACATCTCAGTTGCTGTGAAATTTAAAACGTATGTGTTTTATTACTCAAAAACAATAGTTTTTTGAACGTCAAATAAATTACATTAATTTAATATACGTCTAATATTATAAAACAGTAATAAAACACACGTTTTAAATTTCACAGCAACTGAGATGTCGAGGGTTATATTATGACTAAATTGATTTTAAACTAAATTAAAATTAAATCAACTTTAAAAGAAATCTAAATTACCATTTTAAATTCACCAATGTTTGCTGGGATCTGTTTCATAGGTTCTGCTGGAACTGAAATTATACATACTGTGTGACTTAGGAATAATTTTAAGTTATATCACATTCCACACTTGGACGAGAGGTTATACAAATTATACAATATGAAATCTATCCAGTTTCTAAAAAAAATAAAAGAACCAAGCAAAGAGAAGATATTTCAAGAAACGTTATTACAATTTAATGTTAAAAAGTATATATGAATTTATTTCACATTCAATATACTAGAAGTAATCAGCTTTAAAGACAAAAAAAACGAAAACGCCAATTTTTGCTGTTGTAAATTGGTATATTGTGTTGCTAAATCAAGATTGCTAATGTCATAATATTTTTTGATATATTTGACAGTTGTTTCAAAAGTTTCTGACGTTTACATAACCTTTATTTCATTTCGTATTTCAAACAATTGTTTATATACCACAATTAGTAAAATAAGGTATATCTTTATCTCCGTTGTCAATGACACCGGAGTTCAAGACGTTCTTGATCTCCGTTGTTGTTGGCAACGTAAATCATGCATAACAGCCACACGTGACATGCTGCTTTTTATTTCCTTGGTTACTCGTATGATGACACAAACAAGGCAACTTGCTTCTTTATACAATAAATTCGGATGAATTTTAAAAGGGAGAAATTAAGATTGAAATACGAAATAAAATAAAACAGCTGGCGCCTCGGCGTTATAATACATCTTCTTGGATTTAAAGTATCGCTTGATCTCCTAATTACATAATGTACAGGGTCTTCATTAAGTTTGGAACCGGCTTAATATCTTCAAAACTATTAACTGGATTAAATTGAAATTTGGGGTGTGCATTTTATAAATTAATATCTATTGTGCCTAATTGTTTCACCTGCTTTGCATCGTTACTTTACGAGATACACAGCCAACTTGATTTTTTTTAAATAGCAATGGGGGTCAAATTTGACATCATTTGAAAGCTTATTTTTTTCTGAGTACCATTATGTAATACACGTGTTGTATCATTTTGACAAAAATCGCCAAAAAAATTAAAATCAACGAAACATGTTTTATCCACAAAATCAAAAGTGTTGAATAAATTAAAAATTAAAATATCTAGTGATCTTACAAAATTCATAGAAATGTCAAAAGTTACACATTGACAGTAAATATTTAAGTAATTTTAAGTAAATGTAAATTTTAAGTAATAAATTTAATTTTGTGGATAAAACATGTTTCGTTGATTTTAATTTTTTTATTAATTTATTACTTAAAATTTACTTTTACTTAAAATTACTTAAATATTTACTGTCAATGTGTAACTTTTGACATTTCTATGAATTTTGTAAGATCACTAGATATTTTAATTTTTAATTTATTCAACACTTTTGATTTTGTGTATAAAACATGTTTCGTTGATTTTAATTTTTTTGGCGATTTTTGTCAAAATGATACAACACGTGTATTACATAATGGTACTCAGAAAAAAATAAGCTTTCAAATGATGTCAAATTTGACCCCCATTGCTATTTAAAAAAAATCAAGTTGGCTGTGTATCTCGTAAAGTAACGATGCAAAGCAGGTGAAACAATTAGGTACAATAGATATTAATTTATAAAATGCACACCCCAAATTTCAATTTAATCCAGTTAATAGTTTTGAAGATATTAAGCCGGTTCCAAACTTAATGAAGACTCTGTATATTATTAAGTACCTAATTCATAACATTAGAGTGTGCAAATTAATAAAAAAGCGTTAACTTGCTTAATGCTGATGTTACCATTTTTTAAACGCGGTTGTACTTACAAATTTCTTTGGTAAAATTGGGGCGATTTTACTATCTATCAGGGACTGGAAGAGGGACCTAAAAGAATCGGAATTAGAACCGAAACCGATTACTTTTAAAGAACCGAAACCGAAATCGGAACCCTTACTAAAATCCGTGTTAATGTTATGAGGACCCGAACCGTTATAAATTTTCGAAGGAACCGGTATTTTTCGGTTCTACTGGTAAGTAAAAAAAATAGTTCAATATTCTCCAGACATTTCCCAACGGCGCTACCATAATCATTTCTTACTGAGTTAGAGTTGATACTAGATCCACTTTCACTACTAATTTGGCCAATAGTCTGTGAATTGACCAAGATATATACAGGTCTGGTAGAGCAGCTCGCCGCCATTTTGTTGGAGCTAATTGCTAGTTTAAAAAAAAACACTAGATTGCAGCATCATATCAAGATCTGTCAATAAATTGTCATCAATCTGACAATTCTGAAGTTTTTTTAAAATTCGAATTTCTTGTGCAAGTTATTTGTCTTATTTTAACTTTAGTGTTAGCTTGTTGCGTTATTTTGACTTTAGTGTTAGCTTGTTGCTGTGTTTTTTTTCATTTTAAGTGGCATTTATTACCACTGTGAAAAATGAAGAAGTGTAAATTTTGCGGCTTCGTGAAACTTTTAAAGGAAGATTTGGCCCTCTTTCACGTACCAAAGGTAAAATGTAAATTAATATTCGATTTCAAACAGGGTTTATATTTGTAACATTATTTTATAGGATACGAATAAGCGTAACAAATGGACTATGTCTACGGGCACAATTTTAAACAAAAATGACTTCGTCTGCATGAAGCATTTTGAAAAGAGGTTTGTGAGGGAATTTGCAGATGAAAGTGGAATAATTAACAGAAGGACATTAGCACCAGATGCAATCCCTACCCTTTATTTGGGTAGTTCCCATTCTTCCTCTGTTTTGAATTTTCCATCTGAAGATCCTGCCCTGCTTATCCCTTTGAAAAATTATTCCCAGACAAAAAAGCGGTGGGTATCTTTTTATTTATTTTAAGGTCAGTCCAAATGGTAGCAAAATGGGTTCATGGAGAAAATTAACACCACTCTAGCTGTGATTTATTTATTGCATAATTGTATACTGGCGGCCGAAATAAACTAGGTTTAGCGTAACACGAATCACGATCAAACGTAAAATGAATGTCATAGTGACCCGTTTTACACTACAATGTGTCCTAGTTTATTTTGGCCGCTACTGTACCATGGGCATGAGTTGATGTCTTGATTATTAATCGTCTTCATTAACATTCTTGTTTATTATAACTATTCATAATCTTGCTTTATACAACTCGCCCTAAGTCTCCTTAAAATTTCAGGATTCTAGCGCAAACCGTTTTAGCAGGACGAACACGATTCCATACATAATCGCACTCCTGTATTAACCAACGTAACGTTTTGAGGAAATTAATTTTTTCGTATTTGGAATAGAAATGTGGTACATTGTTCAACCCAAAATCGTAAAGAAATGTGAGTGTTTGTTCGTTAGCAACACTTTTCTTCACTCTCAGTCAAAATCGTAAAGAAATGTGCGTCTTTTCTCGTTAGCAACAACTTTTCTCCACTCTTCTGCCAAACTTTGACGTAATTTTTTCCTAGATTTTAGTATGTCTCATTCCAAATACGAAAAAGTAGCATGTTCTACACTTAAAGAAAAGTGAGTTTTCCATGTTCGTGTAAATTTTAATCCATTCGCTCGCTCATGAATTAAACATTTACACTCACTGGAAAACTATCACTTTTCTTTACTTGTAGAACAATCTACTATTGTTATCCTTGTAGTTGTGAAGAGAAAATTAATAGACAAAAAATCGATATGTATCTGTATTCTGTACACAACGTTAACAATAATAAATCTAGACAATAGTTTTTATTGCGGGATTTGTAATCCTGTATTTTGTTGTAGACCTGCCAAAGATCCTTCACTACAGTCCAGTCAAAGTTCTCCTACTCTTTCAACGACCCTAGAAAACCTTCGTTTACCTGTCACTGAAAGCCCTCCTGTCATAAATGAATGCGATTCACCAGAGACTAAATGCGAATCACCAGAAACTAACACGCTGTTACATTTTCTACAAGAAAACCTAATGCAGTTATATACATTGCTACCATCAGGATGGGGGATTCATAAAAGGTCTCGTTCAGTTACAGTAAGCCATGTTAAAGGGAGTATTCCCAAAATCGATCGGGCTATTGTAGTCAACGATAGTGACATAAAGGTGTATCTTAATGGAATTTTTCATACCACCTATACTGCAACAACTTTAGAGACTTTTTTACAATTAGTGCAAACGGTATATACTATCAGGCTATGTAATGGGTCTGGAGTTGATGGGAAAATTAGCCCTTCCTGTAATGGCGGAAATTTCCAAGGAAAGACAACAAGATGTCGTTCATGTGCGATCTTGAGAAAAAACCTCCTAAAGAAAAAAAATATTATTCCAAAAACCAAAAAATCATATTCAAATTTGTTGCGAAAACAAAACATACAAACAAAAACCATAGAGACTTTAAGAAAATCAATGACAAAACTATCCAATATCGACCACTTAATTTCAAAATTGCCAGACAATCAAAAGCTTGTAGTTCGAACTTGTTTTGAAACTGCAAGTCGACCTTCTTACGGCAAAAGATACACCAAAGAATGGATTTACACATGCATCCTTCTGAAAATAAAAAGCCCTAAATTATACAAACATTTACGAACTAGGGAGTTACTTCCACTACCTGCACCGAGTACACTATCAACTTACATTAGGCATATCGACAGCTCTTACGGATTTCAAAATAAATTATTTGAACTTCTGAAAGAGAAAACAAAAAACATGCAAGAATTTGAACGGCATGGTACCCTGATGGTGGATGAGTGCAAAATAACTCCCTGCAAACACTTCGACAAAAATCGATTGGAAGTGATGGGATTTGTTGATTTAGGCGAATATACGCCAGACAACCAAAGAAACCAACTTGGGGATCATATTCTGGTAATAATGTTCCAGTCTTTCGCTGGGAAAAATATGCAAGCGCTTGCATGTTTTCTGTCCAGAGGCAATGTTACTGGAACCATCCTAGCCAAATTAATACTGGAAGCCATTCTTTTGAGTGAAGCGGCTGGGCTGTTTATTGACGTGGTCACATCAGATGGTGCCACCTGGAATAGGTCCATGTGGAAAGCCTTTGGTGCAGGAAATCCAGAAAAGCCTTGGAGTGTTCATCCCTGCAATGTAAAAAGAAAATTAAGGATGTGTTCAGATTTTCCACATTTATTGAAATGTATGCGAAACAGGCTTGTTGCAAAAAGAGAATTTCATGTGCCTGAAGGGAGAGTGCAATTGCGCCATTTTGAAAATCTTATAGAATACGATGCAAAAAACGAATTTAAACTGGCTTATAAATTGACCCGAAAGCACGTGAATCCAGAAAACCACGAGAAAATGAGGACAAAATATGCCTTTCAATTGTTTAGTGGGACAGTAGCAGATGCTTTGACGGTACTAAAAGAAAAAGGTATATCCGAGTTTGCTGACTGCGAACCTACAATACAGTTTTGCAGACGAATAAATCAACTGTGTGATATTTTGAATTCGAGTTATTTTAATGGACTAAAAACAAATTCTGCCGAGCAACAAGCATTAGAAGATTTTTTAATTTACATTGATTTATGGGAATCTTGTGCACATCCTGACTTTTATTTAACAAAGTCTACAAGTGATGGGTTAAAAGCCACCATCAACACTACTCTTGATTTATTAAAATATTGCACCCAAGAGTTAGGGTATAAGTACCTGATGACATCACGTATCAATCAAGATCCACTTGAACACTTCTTTGGATTAATGAGAGCAAGCGGTGGTGCTAATACTAGTGGAGAGTCACTACAGATTGCACAGATCTTTAGGCTGATGTCACTATATTCTTTAATTAAACCTCCAAAAGGAAGCAATGTAACTGGTGGAAATATGCTTGCTGCCCTAGTTGATAACACATCAGATTTCTTGAGCTACAACAGAGCAGACAATAAACAAATAACAAAAAAAGACATTGACTTACAACTCGATCAGGCCTTAGAAGAAAATATCACATGTGGTGCATACGTTCATTTTGAAGATAATAGAGAAGCATTTGCCTATGTTTGTGGTTTCATCGCTCGAAGGCACAAAACTGACAATTGTCAAAATTGTGTTAAAACAATTGTGGGGGAAGGATTGGAATCATATAATACTTTCATAATATTGAGAAGCAGAGGGCATTTAACATTTCCTTCAATCGCCCTCGTTATTCTTCTTGAAGAAATTGAACATATTATTGCTGAGAAACTTCAGCAAGACATTAAAAAAAATACTTTCCTTGAAATTCTTGCTTCAATCGGAATACAAAAAATTCATCATTTTGTAGGATGTCCAAATCATAAGTCGGAAATGACGAAAAAAATCCTGTTTTCATTTTTAATAACTAGACTTTCATTTTCATGCCAAAAAGAGGCACGAAAGAGGTCTTCAGAATCTACAAACTCTAAAAAATATAGCAAATTGGCAAAACTGGTTTAAATTACAATTCTTTAATAAATAACTTTTAACCAAACTACTTACTGTTTTTGTTGTGGATAAAAACTTTCGTTATATTTACATTTACCACTGGCAGCGTTTCTTAAATGATTCATTCATGGTCTGGCACCTACAACCCACTAGGGTTTTAGTGGATTTAGCCTCCTTTATAAGCCTCTTCCACTGTTCCTTATTCAATTTCCTTAAGACTTCCAACACTGCATCTTCCTATCTTATTCTAGATCACCTAGCTAGGATGAATTGAGGGAGTTTCCAGTTCCTTCTAAGTCGCCCTCAATTATTTTCTAAATTACTCTCTCTCCGGTCTCCGGACATTCAGGAAACATGTTCAGCCCATCGAAGTACTGCCTTCCTTGTCATCCCCATTATGTCTGTCCAAGATGTCTGTCTCTTGGTAATTGGTATAATCTGGCCAGTTCATGATTATATCTTATTCTATTTACACCTTGATCATCCTCCACTGGTCCACATATTATCCGTTTTAGAATTTTTCTTTTAAACGCACACAATCACAACAACAGGATTGGTCAAATGATGATTCGCAATAATTGCAAGTGATGAATTTTAAAACACAATTCACATTAAAACAGAAATTAATAAATAATAATAATAATTAACTACACTAATGTATTTCTAAACACGTGGCATTCGTGGCAAATGATAGATACATAACCTAAAATTAAAATTTGTGTCAATTTTTGAAGTACCTTGGTAAGGTTGCGCCATCTATTTTCCACAAAGTAAACGGCTTACTAGCTCTCATTTTTGACACAATTATTTACATTGAAACATAGGCAAGCTGTTCTACCAGACGTCTATATATCTTGGAATTGACTAAAAAAGTATTTACGTCACATTTTGGTAGCCAAGAATATTTCCAAACAAATTTTATCTCGAAAAATATTTAAAATAGCATGAGCTCAGTTTCTAAGGTATCCATTGTTGTAAATAATTGTAACTATAGCAATAGAGCTTTCAGAGTAAAAAGAGTTGAAATACCGAACCCAGCAAATATATTTATCACCCATGTTATAAACAATACTTTAACCTAACATGCATCGACTTATCAGTTATCCAGGTTATGTTTGTTTGGAAATATTTGGAGCTATATACCAACATAAGATATGACGTCATTACTTTTGCTCCGGAATCCTTATGGAACCTAAAAAAACCCGGGAACCGGAACCTTAATGTTTAGAAAATTAAAATTGTAACCGGAACCGAAACCCTTATTTTGAATTTTCAAGAAGCGGAACTGGAACCGGAACCTATATTTGTAAAGGGTTCAGTCCCCGCTAGCCATAGGAATCCTGGTGAAATTCTGGAGACTCCAGCTGGGGAATGAGGGTATACTTATTTCCTACCTGGCAACACTGCTCTATATACCTCTCTATATCTGCTCTATATACTCAACGCGTCACCTGTCTCATTGGTCTCATTATACAATAAAAATCTAACAAATAAATGGTTTTGTTTAATTAATTTAGTGCGTCCAATTCTCTTATAATCTTTTTCAATTCAGGAGTTAGAGGTGGTGTTGGTTTTCGCATTAAAACTTTAATTTTTCATACAAACTTATTTTTGTTTATTACAGGTTGTTTCAATTCCATAAAACTGACACAATGGACGATGATGAGGCAATTGAATTAATAAAAAACGAAGCAGATATCAAAATGGAATCTGAAGCCATAGAAGATTGCACTATCCAAAATGTAATTAAAACGAACACCGAGTGTGCGGGGGAACTTTTCAATAATGCCAGTACTCCACAAAAATATGAAGTCAATACCTTTAGAAAAATATTCTGTAAAACATGTAAGATTAAATGTTCACAGAAAACTGATTATCATAAACACATGCGCACTCACAAAATTGGAGAACAATTTGAATGTAATTTATGTGATTATAAATGTTCGCTAAAAGGTAATCTTAAACAACATATGCTCAAGCATAGTGATAAGAAACCATTTAAGTGTAATTTATGCGATTATAAATGTTCTCTAAAAAGTAATCTTAAACAACACATGATCATTCATAGTGGTAAGAAACCATTTAGGTGTAATTTATGTGATTATAAATGTTCTGTAAAAAGTAGTCTTAAACAACACATGTTCAATCATAGTAGTGAGAAGCCATTTAAGTGTAATATATGCGAATATAAATGTTCTCTAAAAACTAATCTTAAACAACACATGCTCACTCATAGTGGTGCGAAACCATTTGAATGTAATTTATGTGATTATAAATGTTCTGTAAAAAATAGTCTTAAACAACACATACTCACTCATAGCGGTGAGAAACCATTTGAATGTAATTTATGTGATTATAAATGTTCTCAAAAAAGTCATCTTCAAACCCACATGTTAACTCACAGTGGTAAGAAACCATTTAAGTGTAATTTATGCGACTATAAATGTTCTCGAAAAGCTCATCTTCAAAGACATGTGCTCACCCATAGTAACGAGAAACCATTTGAGTGTATTTTATGTAATTATAAATGTTCTGTAAAAAGTAGTCTTCAACAACACATGTTCAATCATAATAGTGAGAAGCCATTTAAGTGTAAAATATGCGATTATAAATGTTCTCTAAAAACTAATCTTAAACAACACATGCTCACTCATAGTGGTGTGAAACCATTTGAGTGTAATTTATGCGATTATAAATGTTTCATGAAATATAGACTTAAACAACACATACTCACTCATAGCGGTAAGAAACCATTTGAGTGTAATTTATGCGATTACAAATGTTCTCAAAAAAGTAATCTTCAAACCCACATGCTCACTCACAGTAGCGAGAAATCATTTGAGTGTAATGTCTGCGATTATAAATGTTCTGTAAAAAGCAGTCTTATACAACACATGCTCAATCATAGTGGTGAGAAACCATTTAAGTGTAATATATGCGATTATAAATGTACTCGAAAAGCTCATCTTCAAAGACACATGCTCATCCATAGTGGTGAGAAACCATTTGACTGTATTTTATGTGATTATAAATGTTCTGTAAAAAGTAGTCTTAAACAACACATGTTCAATCATAGTCGTGAGAAGCCATTTAAGTGTAATATATGTGATTATAAATGTTCTCTAAAAACTAATCTTAAACAACACATGCTCACTCATAGTGGTGTGAAACCGTTTGAGTGTAATTTATGCGATTATAAATGTTCTCAAAAAAGTCATCTTCAAAGCCACATGCTCACTCACAGTGGTGAGAAATCATTTGAGTGTAATGTTTGTGATTATAAATGTTCTGTAAAAAGTAGTCTTAAACAACACATGTTTAATCATAGTGGTGAGAAACCATTTCACTGAAATTTATGCGATTATGTTCTGTAAGAATTTATCTTAAAAAACACATGCTGACTCAGCGGTGAGAAACCATTTGAGTATAATTTATGCGATTATAAAGTTAGGTTCTTATAAGAAAAAAGTTACAGCGCACGCCGATTTTATATTCGTAACGTTGACTGAATGGCTAGTAACACACTTAAGTGTAGCACCTACCACGTGGGTTGTTACGGAAACTGACGATGCAGACTACTGCGCAGCTTTCTTCTTATAAGAGCCTACCTATAAATATTCTGTAAAAAGTAGACTAAACAACACATGCTCAATCATAGTAGTGAGAAACCATTTAAGTGAAATATATGTGTTTATAAATGTTCTCAAAAAGCTTATCATCAAAGACACATGCTCACTCATAGTAGTGCGAAATCATTTGAGTGTATTTTATGTGATTATGAATATTCTGTAAAAAACAAGCTTGAACAACACATTTTTAATCATAGTGGTGATAAACTATTTCAGTGTAATTTATGCGATGATAAATGTTCTCTAAAAATTCATCTTAAAAAACACATGTTCACTCGTAGTGGTGAGAAACCATTTTAGTGTAATTTATGCGATTATAGATGCCATCCATAATGTCGTCTTCAAAAAACATACTTACTCATAGTAATGAGAAACCATTTAAGTGTAATTTAGGGTGTTATAAATGTTCTGTAAAAAGTAGTCTTAAACAATACAAATTCGTTCATAGTGGTGTGAAATCTTTTGAACGTAATTTATGTTATCATTACGTTCCAGAATTACATCTTTTACGTCTTTGCCCGCTCGTGTTTCTTTATTCACATCTAGAGCAAACCGATAACATTTGCTCACATTCTTCATGAATTCAATTACATCGGATTTTCTTGAGAGAGTTTTATTTTGTGCGGTTTTGAAGCCGAATTCAAATAATTAATAAAAGGAGACTGTTATTATTATTATTATTATTATAAACAGTTGATTTAATTGAGTTTAAGGTTATGTTGTCTAAACCGTTATGTTATAAAGGTTGGTTTGACCACCTTAAAAATATTTTTTTAATAATTGATTTTTGTGTCTTTATTTACATTTTGTTGTTAGAAACATCATGTCACGAAGAAAAATACATATACGAGGTGTGACAATTTAATTCCCGGAATGGCCGCGTAGTGTTGCCCTTAGGGTGATTTGGTAAAAATTACAAGAGTAGATATGTTCGGACATGTTTGAGTCGAATGGTATAAAAGATTCAAAGATGGGCGAGAAGATGTGAACGAAGATCTCAGAAGTGGGTTGTCAACAACACAAGTAACGGACACATATGTGAACAAAGTGCCAGATTTGATGAGATCTGACAGATGATGTAAGTGTGAGATTAATAGCCAACACTGCTATTTAGAGTTGCTGACAAGATTACTAGATTCTGTTTGGAGGAAAAGATCTGAATTGTGGCTTGACAAATGGATCATCTATCACGATAATGCACTCCTCATGAAATAATTTCTGGCCGTGATATTGATTACCCAATTAGATCATATTCGCCCAACTTATATCCCTACAATTTTTAACTATCCCCTAAACTTAAGACCGTGCTAAAAGGACGAAGATTTTCTGACATATCCGATATCCAGCAAAATGTGATAAAGGAACTGAAGAGTATTCCGGAAAAAGAGTTCCAGGTATGCTTTCAGAAATGGGAGCACCGCATAAACCAGTGTAAAGTTGCATAAGGGCAGTACTTTGAAGGTGACAATAGCCACTAGTGTACAGCTTTGAACATATGTTTGCATTCCGGGAATTAAGTTGTCACACCTCGTATAATGTACAATATTAATAATAAAAAATTAAAATATGTCCCAAAATATTTTTTGAATTAATCTTGAAAGCCAATTAAATGTTGACGAAGTTTTTTTACCTAATGAAACTACGAACAAATCTCTATACTATGCTCGTTTCCTAAAAGCAGAATGAATTTGGGTTTAAGAGAAAATAATTATTAAAGTTTGTAAATTTGGCGCGTAAATTACTAACGCATGTTCCCCGTTTTGAAGCAACCTACTAATATATTATTACATGCACGACACAGAGCGGAATGTTGAAAGATATCCGAGATCAGTTTATAACATAATATGTTTAAACAATGAAGATTTGCTGGAAAGTTAGTAAAAGGAATACACTTAATTTTCTTTTTCTACTTATTGTTGTCTTACACTATAACGTTGAAATTCACAACCCATTGATTGTTTGACGGTCACTGTTTAAAACTAAGCTTCTCCGTTAGTTTGGTTGTTACTGGTTTTCCATTTCCTCGCTTGATCGTAAATTCGCGCCAGCGTTGTCAAGCGCATTCTGAAGAGAAGCCATTGAGATCGAGAAACGTCCGAACAATCTTAATACCAGGGACGATACACAGCGACTACCATCAGCTTGGAAACCAGCTATAACCAGCATCACCGTCAAGAAGCGAAAACCAGCACAGCAGAACGATAAAAGGGAAAGCGAGAGAAAGCCACCGGATCAAGCGAGACCAATGACACGCAGCCGCGCCAAAAACCAGCCGACCGCAACCACGCGCAACACCGTAACCGTATATAAACCGCTGCAGCAAGACGTCAGTCTACATCGTGTAACCACGCGAAGCAGAAGGAAGTTAGAAGTGACCTGAAGATGGCAAGTGTGATCTTGCCGAAACGTCGTCAACCATTGTCTGGTTCCTCTAGGAGCCGAATAGTAAATACGCGGAGTGAAACCCGGAAAAGTGATAAAGTATCATATAATATCCGCGGAAACTTAAAATGTAACTGAACGCTATATACAGCGTACGAGTCGGACTCAAAATCCGGAGGCAACTCGTCGGTATCGGAGTCGAACGCGCTAACCACACTCAGAGAAATTAAGCGTTTTAAAAAGCATAAGAAATCATCTGAATTTAAATAAACTGGTGTAATCAATTGGAGTACTAAAAACTTAACATTTCGAGTACGTATACTAATACTTTAAAATTGATTATTAACAATATATTAGTTTAGTCACTTTAAAACATAGAGAATGTCTGTTCGCTATATATTTAAAATGATTTCCTTATGAATTAATAAGCTGGTAATATAGTATATACGTTTTAAGCAGAGTCATATTTAAAATAAAGTTAGGTCACTTTATTGCAGAATGACAGTTTATTTGCCCGGTCATATTAATAACGCGACTTTATAAATTAAAGTGAAGCAGTTATACATTTTAAGGTACGTGATTTTGGTATCAAACAGAAATTCATCGTCAGATAATTGTCGCTACATGTTTTACAACAGCATGCGCATTTATTGCTGTGTATTCATCGCCATTAGTATTCAAAATTTCAAATTGCAACGCACATTTCTCGTTGATTATATTTTCTTTGTTGGTGAATTTGTGATTTAGTGTGTTAATTTATCTTCTTTGGAGTGCAATAAATATTTCTCAGGAAGCCAAGTCCAAGGTAGGTGTTATTATGTTAGTTAATTGGAAAGACATTTTGTAATAATAGCTTGAAAAATAGAACATGGGAATTTTTAAATGATCACTTTGGCAGTTAGTTTTTTTAATACATCGTTCAGAAATAATCAAAACAAATATTTAATTAAATAAAATCTATGTTTTTAAACCATTGTTAAATCACTGCAGAATTTCCTTTTTTTTATTTTCATGAATAAACAATGTTTGCCATAGTACCTTATAAGAATTAACCTTAGTTATCAGCAGCTTGCCAGGAAAATTATTAGCAATAAGTACATAGGTATTCATTATTAAGTTTTTAACAAAAATCTCGCGTGTTCTATTATTCATAATGTTTTAGGGGGTTCACTTTTGTGCATTTCTATGCTGTATTTTTTAATCATGCTTCTTTTAATGCATGTCTGAATTCACCCAAAAAAATTGCACGGGGATAAAACAATACAATTTGCGATTAAGTTGTTAAGTATAGTCCATTTACTAGGATAATGGGCCCTACGGGCCTAAGCACTTAAGTATGATAGAAATAGCATTTATCGATTTTTTTTAAAGTAGGTCAGTATTTACATGACCTACATAAATCTCCAATCGATTCTCTATCGATAGAGCACATATTAGTACCAAATAACACTCAATAGCACTAAATAGTACGATAGAATCAGCATTTATCGATTTTTTAAAACATAAAATAAATAAAAAAAAAAATAAATAAAATTTTAAAACATAACCTAATTTAAAAAACGTAATTTGCGGAGGTAAACACAACCGCGTGGCGTATACATGTATATCTCGCAGCGACTCTGCGGCAATCGCTGGAACTAAAATGTATATAAGTATACGTAAATAGGTCCCGTTTAGCTCCGGCTGAAAATAGGTGGAAAATGATCCTGGAGGTGTCCTGATGCCGAATAACATGCACTCAGAGAAAAAACATTGTAAAATTAAAAAAAACAATAATGATTTAAATAAAATCAAATATGTTTTTGCTTCATTAGTGTTTATATTTGAATCAAAAAGACAAATGTATGGATTTGTAGTGTTTTAAAACAAACATTGTTATGAATGTTTTTAATACTTTTTCCTTTTAAAACAATAGCAGAGCACACATTTGAATTAAACAGGATATCTACTGATTATCATGACAATCACAATAAAATGAATAATACAGATGTTTGTTTTAAAAAGTAATTTCTTTATTTGAAAAATACACAATAATACTTTTAAATATTTGCCATATCAAAATAAAAATGCCGTCCTTATATTTTAAGTGCAAAGAGCTTCTTATTCGTTCATGTTTAATGTTGTTTTTAAAAGACTATTCTTTTGTTTCAAAGATGAGCAACAATAATTTAAAGTGTATGCCTTTTTGAAATAATTAGACTATCCTTAACATTTCAAAATGAGTATATAACAAATTCAAAGGCTAAATTTGTAAGAAAATTCTGCTGCTGGCAACTGCTTTTCAGTTGTACGCAACGTACTGTCATCAAAATACAAAGTTCGAATATGAGCTTTTAAATTTCAATGGCAGTAAGTACAATGCAGACATCGTCAACTATGGAGTTTCCTTGAAAATCTAGCCTTAAAGTGAATATCACTTTATGTGAAAAACCCAAGTTATAGAAAATAATATTTAGGTAATAAAACAATGTTGATTAACATATTAAAGAAATATATTTTAGACAATAATTATTTTATAATTACAGTTACAAAAAAACATTATTCTAACAAAACTAAATTATAGGATTATGAGGTACAACAATGTTCACAAAGATTTGTTTCTTAAGTACACTTTGCCATTATTTGATGTATAAAGATGCAATGGCGGAGAAGTGAAATACTGGATAGATTTCAAGTGCAAATTGTTTAGACATCGTCCTACTTCAAATGATTGAAAATGATAATCAAAGCATTTTACTTCAATTTCATTTGCCAAAATGTGCAATGAATTATTACTTAACTCAATAAGATATACAATTTTATAAAGTTTTGTTTGACAATTTTCAACTACTGTCAAATATAAATTTGATAATAATGAATAATGTAAATAATACTTGATAAGAATATTGGCTACTATTGAGAATTTAGATAAGCAATAAGTGAACATACACTTGGCAAGGGTTTATCATACTTTGTTTCTATTTCAAAAAAGTATTTTTGTATAAAAAACCATGGACCATAAGAAGCCTGTGGATATTCCAGGCACAGAACATGAAATAATTGAAAACATGTATTAAGACATGACAAGTAAGAATCATGCCGCTGAAGACATTTATCAAAGTATACAAAATAATCTGTTATTTGATCTGTACTTAAACCTACAACTACAGTAAGAGGTTGTAAAGTTAACCCTTTGTTATAATGCTTGGCCCTTAATTCTTCCACACTCCTTTCGAAGTCATTAATCGCTGGAATCCTTAAAGTGAAACACTCTTGTGCATCTTTTATGGTTACTTTACGTTTATTCTTTCCTTTTTCGACAGCAAACCGACCAGTGGGTAATATCACAGAATTTAGCAATGTGGCTAAAATATAGTAGTAAATTTATTTTAATTATTGCAAATTACATAGTGCGAGGTTTTATGTCTAAACATCAGTAGTCTTATACTAGTGTCATTTGCCCTAAAATTTCGCACCCCCTAAACTATTTTTAAACAATAGAAAGGTGATAAAATAACAAGATAAATTGCTAGTGTTCCATGTTAAGCGTTTTAGCCGTATTTGCAATGATCTTTAAGTCAAAACATGTTTTGCCAATAGACTTTTACTTGTATTTGAATGATTTTAATTTACTGCCATTTGCATGTACGACTTTCCTGCTTACCAACTCATCAGTATACTGTATTAATTATGAGTTTTTAATGTTTATATTGTAAATACAGCATACATACTTGTTTCTGTGTTGTCATCTCAGAGAAGAGAACAACTCTTTACAAGATTTGTCATTGATACTTTTTGCATAGAATGTTTTAATTCTTTTCTTAAACTGCTCCCATTTACTATATAACAAAATATCTTTACCAGTGAATAACAAGCGAAAATCGATATAAATCTAAAATAATTTACGATTAGTATTATGCAAATTAAAATACAATAAACTCACTAAATCTTTTGAATTGGCATGAGAGTATAAAGCCCACTCACTCCTTTAGGAAATCTACCAAATTAGCCTTATCGGATTTCTGTAATTCTTGTTGTCGCAGGACAAAGGTTTTTTCCCATTTATCCTTTACTTCGGTCCAATTTTTACACTCTCTTTGAAGTGATGTTTTCAATGAATTTAATATATCTATATCAAATTCTTGACATTCTAACACATTTAAATTTTCAAAAGAAGGTGCTGAGTGAGAAGGAATCTCTATTTTTCTACTTTTTGCAGAAGAATTTACAAATTTGTTGTACAATCTTCCCCCCGGATTCTTTCTTTTATTTCGAGAAAAGAAATAATAATCCTAAAAACAAAAACAAATTATGTATGGACATTTTGACTTAATAATTTTAAATAATCATACCCGAAAATCTTTTTCTGTAGGAAAAGTCGATTCTATCTCATTAAGTATAGGGGGGTAATCTTTAGGCGACAAATAAGACCCACTATATTGAATGTCTTCCAAGATTATGGACACGAGAGTTTCACGGCGAAGTTTGTCCAACGACGAATGCTTTATGTAATATTGAAGAATTGCCTTGCCTTTATTGGATTCATTCAAAAGATCAGATAGCCGCTAACATATAAAAAAATAATTTTGTAAACACATACTTGTATAAATGTACAGGATGTCCAATTTCTTTAATTATTTGTTAAGGATAAAGTTAAATAAAATTAATTTTTTTCGATTATACTCAATTGAACTGTTTTTCAATACTTATAGTAAGAATGTAAAGTTTTGGATCATAAGAGCTGCAAGTCTCTTAACTATACTTCTTATACGAGAAACTCCATCAATACTACAAAAATGGGACATCCATTACTTTTGTAGATGGAATATATCTCAAATATAAAATATTTACTAATTTTGTTTTTACTTTTTTACCTTACATTTTGTAGTATTTGAGATATCTTCCTTAATATTCTATATCAGTAATTATGCACCCTGTATAGGATATTTACAATACCTTAGACAGCTTAGAAGCATATTCTGTAGACGTTCTAGAACTTGATGGTGTCTGTTGGTCTGAAGTTTTTTGAAGCCAAGATGAAACTTTTGAATTATATGTTATTGTATCATCGTCTATATCATGCTGAAATAATGGAATTATTGATATTTTAATGAAAAGTATTCTTGTATATAGAAAGTCATAAAAGTAAAAAAATGAAAACAGAACTCACTCATACCTGATCTTTTCTCCAAAGAAATAGTTTTCCTCGAAATTCTGCTCTCAATCCTATATCCAAAATCGCATCTTTAATATCATCTTTCGAAAGATAGACCAAGCTTCTGTACGTTACACCAGCAGCTAAAATGAACAGTTATTTCAAAAATAAGATTAAATTAAAAATTTCAGATTCAATGTGGAATTGAGTGGATGATTGGTAGCATCACCTTGTAATAATGGCAATATTTGCACTAAATTCCAATCTTCTAATAGTTGTTTCAATAGAGTTAGGTCTTCCAATGAAGCAGGAACAACATCTGTTAGTACATCTGAATTATTTAGTTCATCCATTAAATTTAAAATAACTAAGTGATTGTTTCCACTTTCCTCCATAGTGAACTATATAGAAGTAAAATATAACAATAAGAATACAGTGTGCACCATTGTTTCTATGAAGGACAGTATAGTAGATAGGTTAGTATATCAGCTTTCAAGAACGTAATAAGTCTTTTTTTGCTTTATGATTCACAGTAGGCTTTGCATTTTTGTACTAGTGTAGATATTTGGTTACAAAAAATATTACTAGTAGTTTTTAAAACAATTGTTTAATGTTTTTGGATACTTTTTAACTTGACAATAGTTTTGAATTAAAGATTAATGTTAAATCGTAAAACATTAACCTATAATTTAAAACTGTAAAGCTTAAATTTCAGAAACTTTAAAACGACTGTCAATCTTGCAAATAAATCATTTTACAAATCATAGCCGCCACTGAACTAATGCAATTGCTGAACACATTAGATTTTGTAACTAAAACTTTGTACATTACCAAAAAATACAAATATGCAAGGCTACTCTGAATCATAATAGTTATTATGTTTAGATGAGTCTTGCAATAATAGTCTAATTATAATGCATCTGTGCATAAAAAAATCCAATACTACTAAAGTTGATTTGTATGTGTGTCCGAGCCCCATTCTCGCGTTCTATAAGGGCTGGAGAGATGGGCTTGGGCTCCTTCGACGCGTAATTTGCCGAGGATAATGCACGAAATTAGGTTTTTTTTTAAATTAGGTTATGTTTGAAAATTTTTTAAATTAGGTTATGTTTTAAAAAATCGATAAATGCTGATTCTATCGTACTATTTAGTGCTATTGAGTGTTATTTGGTACTAATATGTGCTCTATCGATAGAGAATCGATTGGAGATTTATGTAGGTCATGTAAATACTGACCTACTTTAAAAAAATCGATAAATGCTATTTCTATCATACTTAAGTGCTTAGGCCCGTAGGGCCCATTATCCTAGTAAATGGACTATACTTAACAACTTAATCGCAAATTGTATTGTTTTATCCCTGTGCAATTTTTTTGGGTGAATTCAGATATGCATTAAAAGAAGCATGATTAAAAATACAGCATAGAAATGCACAAAAGTGAACCCCCTAAAACATTATGAATAATAGAACACGCGAGATTTTTGTTAAAAATTTAATAATGAATACCTATGTACTTACTGCTAATAATTTTCCTGGCAAGCTGCTGATAACTAAGGTTAATTCTTATAAGGTACTATGGCAAACATTGTTTATTCATGAAAATAAAAAAAAAGAAATTCTGCAGTGATTTAACAATGGTTTAAAAACATAGATTTTATTTAATTAAATATTTGTTTTGATTATTTCTGAACGATGTATTAAAAAAACTAACTGCCAAAGTGATCATTTAAAAATTCCCATGTTCTATTTTTCAAGCTATTATTACAAAATGTCTTTCCAATTAACTAACATAATAACACCTACCTTGGACTTGGCTTCCTGAAAAATATTTATTGCACTCCAAAGAAGATAAATTAACACACTAAATCACAAAGTCACCAACAAAGAAAATATAATCAACGAGAAATGTGCGTTGCAATTTGAAATTTTGAATACTAATGGCGATGAATACACAGCAATAAATGCGCATGCTGTTGTAAAACATGTAGCGACAATTATCTGACGATGAATTTCTGTTTGATACCAAAATCACGTACCTTAAAATGTATAACTGCTTCACTTTAATTTATCAAGTCGCGTTATTAATATGATCGGGCAAATAAACTGTCATTCTGCAATAAAGTGACCTAACTTTATTTTAAATATGACTCTGCTTAAAACGTATATACTATATTACCAGCTTATTAATTCATAAGGAAATCATTTTAAATATATAGCGAACAGACATTCTCTATGTTTTAAAGTGACTAAACTAATATATTGTTAATAATCAATTTTAAAGTATTAGTATACGTACTCGAAATGTTAAGTTTTTAGTACTCCAATTGATTACACCAGTTTATTTAAATTCAGATGATTTCTTATGCTTTTTAAAACGCTTAATTTCTCTGAGTGTGGTTAGCGCGTTCGACTCCGATACCGACGAGTTGCCTCCGGATTTTGAGTCCGACTCGTACGCTGTATATAGCGTTCAGTTACATTTTAAGTTTCCGCGGATATTATATGATACTTTATCACTTTTCCGGGTTTCACTCCGCGTATTTACTATTCGGCTCCTAGAGGAACCAGACAATGGTTGACGACGTTTCGGCAAGATCACACTTGCCATCTTCAGGTCACTTCTAACTTCCTTCTGCTTCGCGTGGTTACACGATGTAGACTGACGTCTTGCTGCAGCGGTTTATATACGGTTACGGTGTTGCGCGTGGTTGCGGTCGGCTGGTTTTTGGCGCGGCTGCGTGTCATTGGTCTCGCTTGATCCGGTGGCTTTCTCTCGCTTTCCCTTTTATCGTTCTGCTGTGCTGGTTTTCGCTTCTTGACGGTGATGCTGGTTATAGCTGGTTTCCAAGCTGATGGTAGTCGCTGTGTATCGTCCCTGGTATTAAGATTGTTCGGACGTTTCTCGATCTCAATGGCTTCTCTTATGGTTCGTCGGGTCTTATGTTGTATATTCGCTAAAACTTTTGTATTTTCGAAATCTATGTTATGAGATGTACCACTTACATGTTGTGCTAGTGAAGACGTTCTCTCATTTTTGTTGACTGCATTTCGGTGTTCTTCTCTTCTTACTTGAATTTTTCTGTTGGTCTGCCCTATGTAGGATTCCCCGCAGTCTTTACATGGGATCTCGTATACTCCTTGGCTTTCTAGTGGTATTTTTGTTTTTGCGGATGGTAGCATGTTTCCAATCTTTTTATCGGTGTTGAAGATGGTATCGATGTTGTGTTTTCTCAGCACTCTACTTATTTTGTCCGTGGTCCCTTTGATGTACGGTTTGGATACCGATGTTTCTTCTTCTTTTGGCTTTGGGTCCCTTGGTGTTAACGCTTTCTTGATATTTCTGGAAGAGAAACCATTTTGTTTTAATGCCAACTTCACCTGTTCTAGTTCTTGATGTTTATTATCGTCATCAGTCAATCGTTGTGATCTGGTTATTAATGTCTTGACTACTGACTGTAGTTGCGCTGGGTGGTGATGTGACTGCGAGTTCAGGTAGCGATTTGTGTGGGTTGATTTTCGGTATACTGTGTATCCCAGGCTGCCGTCTTTCTTCTTGATTATAGATACATCTAGGAAAGGTAGTTGATTGTCCTTTTCCACCTCCATTGTGAATTTGATCTTCTGGTGTATGTTGTTTAGATGCTGTAAGAAGATCTGCAGTTTCTCTTCTCCATGGGTCCATATAATAAAAGTATCGTCTACGTATCTTAGCCATAGTTTAGGTTTGTCACTTGCCGTTTCTATTGCTCGGACTTGTAATTCTTCCATGAATAGGTTCGCTATTACTGGCGATAAAGGTGATCCCATAGGTGCTCCTTCCACTTGTTTGTACCGTTGATGTTTGTAGATGAAGTAGGTGTTGTTTAGGCAGTGTCTTGTTAACTCGATGATTTCATTTGGGACTTGGTATTTCCGTTGTATCATATCTACTGCTTCTTTTACTGAAACATTCGTGAATAAAGAGGTTACATCAAAGCTTACTAGCAGATCTCCTGGTGCCACTGTTATGTCTTTTATACGCTCGATGAAGTGGTTTGCGTTCTTTACGTAAGATTCGGCTTCTTCGGCATAAGGTTGCAGTTGCTTGGCCAGGAATTTCGCTAGAGGTTGCAGTGGTGATCCAATGGAGCTTACGATGGGTCTTAGTGGTACACCTTCCTTGTGGACTTTTGGTAATCCGTACAGCTTAGGGCATGATGACGACTTCTCTCTCGGAATTAGTTGTAACTGTTGTTCTTGACTGAAACTGCAGGCATTTATTTTGGCTTTAGTGATCTTTTCCAAATATGTTGTAGGATCCGTTGAGATTGTTTGGTATCCAGGATCATTTAGTAAGGTTTCTATTTTCTTTCATATTCACCCTTATCCATGACTACGGTTGCGTTGCCTTTGTCTGCTGGTAACACGATTACGCTAGTATTCGCCCGTAGGTCGCGTAAAGCTTGGATTTCTTCGTGGGATAAGTTCTTCTTCGGTGGCTTGGCTGTTCTCAGTATACGTGACACGTCTTGGCGTATAATTTTGGCGGTATTTCCTGGGATCCCTGTTATTGATGCTTCGACTCCGCAAATAATGTTTTCTATTGGAATCCGGTTTGGCGCTACTGCATAGTTAAATCCTTTCGATAGCACGCTATGTGTCGCTTCATGCAGCAGAAACTGATGCTAATTTGACAACTTCTAACCAGAAGAAGAAATTTGAGAAGCTACAAGCCGAACAACAGCCCAGGAAGTACATCAACCACCAAGTTGAACCAAAGAAGGTAGTTTTCAATATTTCAGATCTACCGCTGGATGAAGCGACACATATCGTGCTATCGAAAGTATATATATATATATATATATATATATATATATATATATATATATATATATATATATATATATATATATATATATATATATATATATATACAGGGTGGTCCAGACCACCCGTACACCCCTTTTAAAATGCGGGGGATTACAAGTTTTTAACAAGACAATGGGTGATCTTACTAAAGTCGATGTGCTCTTTCGAATGACGCCAAAAAGGAACTCCCCTGACCCCCCCTTGTAGGGGGTAAGGGGGGCAACTTTGAAAATTCAAATAGGAACCCCTAAATTCTATTACATATTTAGATTCTACTCTTCAAGATATGAATAATTTATTTGAAACATTTTTTTATGTTCGTAACAGGTGGCGCTGTAATCGCAAAAACCGATTTTTTGCATTTTCCGCAGTCTCTGGCATATTTACAGCTGCGAATAACAGTTTTTCATACTTTTTACTAAATAGTGATGAAAAAGCTTTTGCTAAAGTGTACTTTCATGAGAAAAAATTTTACGATGTTACGATGACAAACGGAAACTCCCTCCCTAAGGTATTTTCAACAAACAGATTTTTTTTTCTTGCGTTGTACATAACAACAATTTTTTTCTGAAATTTTTAGATCGTTTTACCTTAACGTCTACTTATTTAGATATTGCTTAATCTTTTTAATCTTTATCTAAATAGTTATTTTAAGCATATGTAATTAATGTTTACTTTTCTAACTAATAAAAATGATCGATAAAACATTCTAAATTGTAATCTGCTCTGTATATGGCAAAATAATATTTAAATCGTACTAATTTAATATTTAATTTTAAGAGAAAATAACTTGCTACAATTCTTTACTTCGCAAGTCTATTTAAATAGTATGTAATTGTTGAAAATCAACTAAATAAATAATTTTTATTTCACAATTTAAAATTTTATTCGTTTAAATTATTCTTACTTTATGACCTGAGTGGATGAGATATCCATATTTCATCATTCATTGCTATACGCTAAAAGAAAGATAACCACCGAAATTTAATAGTGAATTACAAAGTGAAATTCTCGTCGGCAGATTTTTGTAATGCGCCGTGCCGTGACTTGACATGTTTTCAAGTAAAATCATCTTCCCCAGTAGAATCTTGGAAAATGTTGTTAGAATGGACCACAAATTCTAACAACATTTAAAGCAAAAAAACATTGTTATCACGTACAACGTTAGAAAAAAATCCGTTTGTCGAAAACACCTTAGGTAGAGAATTTGCGTTTTTCATTGCAACGTGAAATTTTTTCTCATAAAAGTACACATTAGCAAAGCTTTTTCATCACTATTTAGTAAAAAATATGAAAAACCGTTATTTGCACCTGTAAATATGCCAGAGACGGCGGAAAATGCAAAAACCTGTTTTTGCGATTACAGCGCCACCTGTTGCGAAGATAAAAAAATGTTTCAAATAAATTATTTATATTTTGATGAGTAGAATCTAAATATGCAGTAAAATTTAGGGGTTCCTATTTGAATTTTCAAAGTTGCCCCCTTTACCCCCTACAAGGGGGAATCAGGGGGGTTCCATTTTGGCATCATTCGAAAGAGCACATCGACATTAGTAGGATCACCCATCGTCTTGTTAAAAATTCTTAATCCCCCGCATTTTAAAAGGGGTGTACGGGTGGTCTGGACCACCCTGTATATATATATATATATATATATATATTAGATTATTATTAAGGGAATAGGCCAGTTGTTTATTTTAATTATTCTATTTTATTCTATTTGCCAATATTTCGCAAGAGCTTTCTTGCATTATCAAGGCTCTGTAACATATGTTATACAAAGATAATGAGCATTACATCATTAAATAACTTACATGAATGGAAGAATAATCTTGAACACTTATTTTCTAACAGCACCCTCAATTTTTTCTAAACTTAAATTATAATATTTTTATTAGTTAGGATTTTTTAAATTTTGGAGGGATTTATACATAAACAGTTGTTTTTGACATTGACATGGTAACTTGAATCTGAGTTTACTTTGATGAAATATAAAAACTTAAATAGATTAAACCGAAAGAAAATCATATTTATATATAAAATAGTATTTACAAAATTAATAAATTAACATATGTACACATCTACGTACACACATACATACATACAACATACATACACACATACACACACACGCGCATATGTATAAACGCATATATGCACGCGCGCGCGCACACACATACACATACAAACACATACAAATTATTACAAATACAAACAAACATACATCCGTACAAATACTCACAAATACGTTTACATACACACATACATATATATTATATATATCCACGTATATACAATAAATGCATACATACAAAATTTGAAAATCCTTTTAAGTAGTGTTTTTTTCCTTATGATTATAATTTATTAAGAAAGTATACAAATTACTAAGATTACTAATATCAGTGTTGTTGTTCATACAATTTTTTTGTTTTGAAATATAACACATTTCTAAAAAAGTTCTTTTTATTGTGTTACTTTCTATATCAAGGATTTTTACATTCTCATAATTCACTAAATGATCCAAATTATTGACATGCATACTAAGAGCAGTTGATTGTGGTTTAAGACGGTTGTCACTTTTGTGTTGTGTTAGTCGTTGTTTCAATTTTTGTTTTGTTTGTCCAATGTAAGTCTGGTCACAGTGTAAACAGTCTATTTTATAAATTACGTTAGAAAGGTCAGTGGTTGGAAGTTTGATACAAGTGGTTGATACAAGAATAGTTCGCACTGAGTCTAATACACTAAAACTGGATTGGTATCAAAAGCCAACCAACTCTGAAAGATATATTAATTTTTACTCAAAGCATCGTATGAAAACCAAAATTAATTTTATTCTTGGATTAAAAAACAGAATTTCAAAAATCTCCCATCCGGATTTTATAAATGACAATTTAAAAAAACTTACTGACATTCTACTTGACAATTCTTACCCAGCAAATTTGATAACTAGATTACTGTATAACGACAATCACACTACCAACATTAACAACCAAGAAAACTTACCAAATCCTAACAACGAATTAAAGTTTTTCGCCCTTCCATATATAGAAAACCTAACTCCAAAATTAATAAACGTTTTTAAAGATAATCATATTAAAATATCAAATAACATTCCTTTTGCTGTCAATTCCCTTTTCACTAAATTAAAAGACAAACTTCCAACCACTGACCTTTCTAACGTAATTTATAAAATAGACTGTTTACACTGTGACCAGACTTACATTGGACAAACAAAACAAAAATTGAAACAACGACTAACACAACACAAAAGTGACAACCGTCTTAAACCACAATCAACTGCTCTTAGTATGCATGTCAATAATTTGGATCATTTAGTGAATTATGAGAATGTAAAAATCCTTGATATAGAAAGTAACACAATAAAAAGAACTTTTTTAGAAATGTGTTATATTTCAAAACAAAAAAATTGTATGAACAACAACACTGATATTAGTAATCTTAGTAATTTGTATACTTTCTTAATAAATTATAATCATAAGGAAAAAAACACTACTTAAAAGGATTTTCAAATTTTGTATGTATGCATTTATTGTATATACGTGGATATATATAATATATATGTATGTGTGTATGTAAACGTATTTGTGAGTATTTGTACGGATGTATGTTTGTTTGTATTTGTAATAATTTGTATGTGTTTGTATGTGTATGTGTGTGCGCGCGCGCGTGCATATATGCGTTTATACATATGCGTGTGTGTGTGTATGTGTGTATGTATGTTGTATGTATGTATGTGTGTACGTAGATGTGTACATATGTTAATTTATTAATTTTGTAAATACTATTTTATATATAAATATGATTTTCTTTCGGTTTAATCTATTTAAGTTTTTATATTTCATCAAAGTAAACTCAGATTCAAGTTACCATGTCAATGTCAAAAACAACTGTTTATGTATAAATCCCTCCAAAATTTAAAAAATCCTAACTAATAAAAATATTATAATTTAAGTTTAGAAAAAATTGAGGGTGCTGTTAGAAAATAAGTGTTCAAGATTATTCTTCCATTCATGTAAGTTATTTAATGATGTAATGCTCATTATCTTTGTATAACATATGTTACAGAGCCTTGATAATGCAAGAAAGCTCTTGCGAAATATTGGCAAATAGAATAAAATAGAATAATTAAAATAAACAACTGGCCTATTCCCTTAATAATAATCTAATATATAAAATAGAGGTCATTAAAGCAACATATATATATATATATATATATATATATATATATATATATATATATATATATATATATATATATATATATATATATATATATATATACAAGAAAGTGTTATAATAATGGGATATCGCGCAACAGAGAAGAAAGAAATCATTATATATATATATATATATATATATATATATATATATATATATATATATATATAATAATAATAATAATAGCTTTATTATTATTTTATATATATATATATATATATATATATATATATATATATATATATTTAGATGAAGTTAATTTTTATTAAGTTGCATAATGATTTTACATTAAATAATATTTTGAATGCAAATTCATAGAGAAAAATTTATCGACTCTGCTGGGACTCGAACCCAGGACCCTCCACTGTCTAGGTGGTATCTCTACCAACTGAGCTACAGAGCACGACTATCAGCAAAGCGAGAAATCTTCCATATGAATTAGATAGTAGCAAACATACAAAGTAACTAGATATTTTTTGAATACTATTAATGAAGATCAGCAATTCGCATGACAACAACATCAATATTCAAAGCATCTAGATTATAATGAATCATTCCGAAAGGAAATTAATTTATATAAATTTTTAGATGAAGTTAATTTTTATTAAGTTGCATAATGATTTTACATTAAATAATATTTTGAATGCAAATTCATAGAGAAAAATTTATCGATTCTGCTGGGACTCGAACCCAGGACTATCCACTGTCTAGGTGGTATCTCTACCAACTGAGCTACAGAGCACGACTATCAGCAAAGCGAGAAATCTTCCATATGAATTAGATAGTAGGCAAACATACAAAGTAACTAGATATTTTTTGAATACTATTAATGAAGATCAGCAATTCGCATGACAACAACATCAATATTCAAAGCATCTAGATTATAATGAATCATTCCGAAAGGAAATTAATTTATATAAATTTTTAGATGAAGTTAATTTTTATTAAGTTGCATAATGATTTTACATTAAATAATATTTTGAATGCAAATTCATAGAGAAAAATGTATCGACTCTGCTGGGACTCGAACCCAGGACCCTCCACTGTCTAGGTGGTATCTCTACCAACTGAGCTACAGAGCACGACTATCAGCAAAGGGAGACATCTTCCATATGAATTAGATAGTAGGCAAACATACAATATATGTAATTCATATGGAAGATTTCTCGCTTTGCTGATAGTCGTGCTCTGTAGCTCAGTTGGTAGAGATACCACCTAGACAGTGGAGGGTCCTGGGTTCGAGTCCCAGCAGAGTCGATAAATTTTTCTCTATGAATTTGCATTCAAAATATTATTTAATGTAAAATCATTATGCAACTTAATAAAAATTAACTTCATCTAAAAATTTATATAAATTAATTTCCTTTCGGAATGATTCATTATAATCAAGATGCTTTGAATATTGATGTTGTTGTCATGCGAATTGCTAATCTTCATTAATAGTATTCAAAAAATATCTAGTTACTTTGTATGTTTGCCTACTATCTAATTCATATGGAAGATTTCTCGCTTTGCTGATAGTCGTGCTCTGTAGCTCAGTTGGTAGAGATACCACCTAGACAGTGGAGGGTCCTGGGTTCGAGTTCCAGCAGAGTCGATAAATTTTTCTCTATGAATTTGCATTCAAAATATTATTTAATATATATTATATATATATATATATATATATATATATATATATATATATATATATATATATATATATATATATATATATATATATATATATATATATATATTTATATGTATATATTTATATATATATATATATATATATATATATATATATATATATATATATATCTATAGGGCACCACTATGCGTCCCCCCATGTAAAATCTTAGGTTCAAGCAGCGTCCGAAGTCACTCGGCGTCCGGATATACGGACGCTGGGTGACTAGTGCCTCAAAATTGCACCATATGAAGCTTAAAGTGTCTAGATGGCGAAAATGTAAAAATTAGCTGTGCGCAGTTTGACACCCATTCCTGATTCGTGTATAAAATCGTAGTTCGAGCGTTTGCCACACGCAGCGCTAATAGCGCGGGATTTGTATACATTTGTATACAAATTTATGGCATAGGTTTACCCTGCGTCCGCATATTTAACAAGAATTGTGTTGGTAACACTGATTCCTTTGTGGCTAGACAGTGACGTCATTTCAACGGGACTTCACTTTATGCATTGTATTTCTTAGTAAAGATTGCGTCATTTAAGGTGACAAAAATTCGTACATATTATATTTTGTTAAAGCTATTTAAGAAACACTTTTAATACGTTTCATTTATGCGTCATGTAAATTTCGTTTAAACCGGTTTTAATTGCTCCTACAAATGGGCGATAATTTTAATAAAATCGTAAGATTTAATTCAAAGCTCTATTGATTTAAGTGAAACAAACGTAACCATTATTATATTATCATTCAGTATTTAATCAATCACTGATGCTGTTAGCTAGTAATAAATCTGGCTGTTTAATCTTATCCCATATTATATTTTAAAATTTTTAAAACTCATATGTTTGTGAGGCAGACAGTGACATCATTTCAAACGGGACTTCTTATGCATTAAAATATTGAAATTAAATAACTTTTACAACTTCTAATTTGTTAGATGACATACAAACTTGAGATTTGGCACAATTATAGGAATTGGGATTCTTGTAAGTAGGAAAATAAAAAAATATATTTATGTCAACCCTCGCACCCCCTGTTAGGAGTTGTAAAACTTCTAGATGACTTAGAAACTTGAAATTTGGTGTAATTATAGGATTTAAGATTATTATACAGAAAAATATAAAAAAAATGTTATGATGTCAAACCCTGCACCCCGTTCTGGGGTTGCAAAACTTCTAGATGACATACAAACTTGAAATTTGGTATAGCGATGGAATTTAGGACTCTCCTAAATAAAAATTTTAAAAAAATTATTAAATCAACCCCCACCTTCCATTTGGGGGTTGTAAAAGTTCTAGATGACATACAAACTTGAAATTTAGTATAGCGATGGAATTTAGGACTCTCCTAAAGAAAAATTTAAAAAAATTATTAAATCAACCCCCATATTCCATTTGGGGGTTGTAAAACTTCTAGATGACATACAAACTTGAAATTTGGTATAGCGATGGAATTTAGGACTCTCCTAAATAAAAATTTTAAAAAAATTATTAAATCAACCCCCATATTCCATTTGGGGGTTGTAAAAGTTCTAGATGACATACAAACTTGAAATTTAGTATAGCGATGGAATTTAGGACTCTCCTAAAGAAAAATTTAAAAAAATTATTAAATCAACCCCCATATTCCATTTGGGGGTTGCAAAACTTCTAGATGACATACAAACTTGAAATTTTGTATAGTGATAGGGTTTAAGACTCTCGTAAAGAAAAACAAAAAATTTTATTAAGTCAACCGCCGCACTTTATTTGGGGGTTGTAATACTTCTAGATCACACACAAACTTGAAATTTGTTATATTTATAGGGTTTAGGATTCTAGTAAATAAAAATTTAAAAAAATGTTATTATGTCAACCCCGCATCCCCTTTTAGGGTTGTAAAACTTCTAGATGACATACAAACTTGAAATTTGGTATAGCGATGGAATTTAGGACTCTTCTAAAGAAAAATTTAAAAAAAATTATTAAATCAACCCCCATATTCCATTTGGGGGTTGTAAAACTTCTAGATCACATACAAACTTGAAATTTGGTATAGCGATGGAATTTAGGACTCTCCTAAAGAAAAATTTTAAAAAAATTATTAAATCAACCCCCATATTCCATTTGGGGTTGTAAGACTTCTAGATGACATACAAACTTGAAATTTGGTATAGCGATGGAATTTAGGACTCTCCTAAATAAAAATTTTAAAAAAATTATTAAATCAACCCCCATATTCCATTTGGGGGTTGTAAAACTTCTAGATCACATACAAACTTGAAATTTGGTATAGCGATGGAATTTAGGATTCTCCTAAAGAAAAATTTAAAAAAATTATTAAATCAATCCCCATATTCCATTTGGGGGTTGTAAAACTTCTAGATGACATACAAACTTGAAATTTGGTATAGCGATGGAATTTAGGACTCTCCTAAAGAAAAATTTAAAAAAAATTATTAAATCAACCCCCATATTCCATTTGGGGGTTGTAAAAGTTCTAGATGACATACAAACTTGAAATTTAGTATAGCGATGGAATTTAGGACTCTCCTAAAGAAAAATTTTGAAAAAATTATTAAATCAACCCCCATATTCCATTTGGGGGTTGTAAAACTTCTAGATGACATACAAACTTGAAATTTGGTATAGCGATGGAATTTAGGACTCTCCTAAAGAAAAATTTAAAAAAAAATTATTAAATCAACCCCCATATTCCATTTGGGGGTTGTAAAACTTCTAGATCACATACAAACTTGAAATTTGGTATAGCGATGGAATTTAGGACTCTCCTAAAGAAAAATTTAAAAAAAATTATTAAATCAACCCCCATATTCCATTTGGGGGTTGTAAAACTTCTAGATGACATACAAACTTGAAATTTGGTATAGCGATGGAATTTAGGACTCTCCTAAATAAAAATTTTAAAAAAATTATTAAATCAACCCCCATATTCCATTTGGGGGTTGTAAAAGTTCTAGATGACATACAAACTTGAAATTTAGTATAGCGATGGAATTTAGGACTCTCCTAAAGAAAAATTTTGAAAAAATTATTAAATCAACCCCCATATTCCATTTGGGGGTTGTAAAACTTCTAGATGACATACAAACTTGAAATTTGGTATAGCGATGGAATTTAGGACTCTCCTAAAGAAAAATTTAAAAAAAATTATTAAATCAACCCCCATATTCCATTTGGGGGTTGTAAAACTTCTAGATCACATACAAACTTGAAATTTGGTATAGCGATGGAATTTAGGACTCTCCTAAAGAAAAATTTAAAAAAAATTATTAAATCAACCCCCATATTCCATTTGGGGGTTGTAAAACTTCTAGATGACATACAAACTTGAAATTTGGTATAGCGATGGAATTTAGGACTCTCCTAAATAAAAATTTTAAAAAAATTATTAAATCAACCCCCATATTCCATTTGGGGGTTGTAAAACTTCTAGATCACATACAAACTTGAAATTTGGTATAGCGATGGAATTTAGGATTCTCCTAAAGAAAAATTAAAAAAAATTATTAAATCAATCCCCATATTCCATTTGGGGGTTGTAAAACTTCTAGATGACATACAAACTTGAAATTTGGTATAGCGATGGAATTTAGGACTCTCCTAAAAAAAAATTTTAAAAAAATTATTAAATCAACCCCCATATTCCATTTGGAGGTTGTGAAAGTTCTAGATGACATACAAACTTGAAATTTAGTATAGCGATGGAATTTAGGACTCTCCTAAAGAAAAATTTAAAAAAATTATTAAATCAACCCCCATATTCCATTTGGGGGTTGTAAAACTTCTAGATGACATACAAACTTGAAATTTGGTATAGTGATAGGGTTTAAGACTCTCGTAAAGAAAAACATAAAAAATCTTATTAAGTCAACCCCTGCAATTTATTTGGGGGTTGTAATACTTCTAGATCACACACAAACTTGAAATTTGGTATATTTATAGGGTTTAGGATTCTAGTAAATAAAAATTAAAAAAAATGTTATTATGTCAACCCCGCATCCCCTGTTAGGGTTGTAAAACTTCTAGATGACATACAAACTTGAAACTTGGTATAGCGATAGAATTTAGGACTCTCCTAAAGAAAAATTTAAAAAAATTATTAAATCAACCCCCGTATTCCATTTGGGGGTTGTAAAACTTCTAGATGACATAAAAACTTAGAATTTGGTTTAGTTATAGGGTTTAGAGTTCTCGTAAAGAAAAATATAAAAAATTGTTATTATGTTAACCCTCCGCTACCCCTTTAGGGGTTGTAAAACGGGACTTCACTTTATGTATTTAAGTAATGAAATTAAATAGTCTTTATAACTTCCGAATTTCTATAGTACATACAAACTTGAAATTTGGTATATTTACAGAGTTTCGGATTCTCGTCTAGCGAAAAATTAAAAAAACGTTAAAAAAACCCATATTTATATTTTCAAAATTTTGTTCTGTTTTGGGTAGCAGCCACCTCTTAGAATTTCTACACATGGGAAGAATAGTAAACAATCTTTGCGTTTCATTTTCGAACGGGTGCCGTGAAAGAACATAAAAAGTCACCTATTTTATAGATTTTGCGAAGTTGAGGGTCTAAGGGGGTAGCAACCAATCCTTAGAATTTTGAAATACGGGAAAAATAGTAAATAATCTTTGTTGCGGTTCATATTTGAATGGGTGACGTGAAAGAACATAAAAAGTTACATACTTTACGGATTTTGCGACATTAAGGGTCTAAGGGGTAGCCAGCCATCCCTTAGAATTTGCAAATGTGGAGAAAATAGTAAAGCAGTTTATTTGCGTTTCATTGTTGAATGGGTTGCGTGAAAGAACATAAAAACGCACATGCTTCACCGATTTTGCGAAATTCAGGCTATAAGGGGGTAGCAGCAAACCCTTAGAATTTCTAAATGTGAAAAAATAGCAACGATTTTTGTTGCGCTTCATTTTCATGGTTATCATGAAAAAACATAAGAAGTCGCATATTTTATGGTTAATAATATACAAGATACTTTTTAGATTTTGCAAAATTCAGATTTCAAAGGTGTACGAGTCACCACTTCAAATGTTTAAATGTGAAAAAAATAGTAAACACTTAGCCACTTAACGGGTTCTGGCCTATTTAACAGTCTACACTCAATCATCCGGACAAGCTTTTGGTTATAGTAATGGAATAAAAAGAACTTCGTAGATTTCGGCTTCTTGTTTACGAAAACAGTATTAGAATACATTCACTTTATTATTTCATTATCATTCACTTTAAACCTGTAGTACCTTATTACTTTTTTATTCAGAATCCCACTTGCTATCGATTTCCATACTTCAAATCTAATCGTTCCATTTAAAAAAATCCTGATGATGATATCCAGCACCAGCACAAGTTCTAAGATGTGTTCTGATTTCGTAAACTAGAGGTCAAAGGATACAAAGTTCTTTTAATTCCACTGCTATAGTCACAAGCTTGTTGGAATGATTCAGTGTAGACTGTTAAACAGGACACCCTGTATAGTCTTCAATATCTTCCTCTGAATCGCAGAAAAATTAATTTAGTGACAAGCGGTTTGGACAAAAAATTGGTTTTTATGTTATTGCACTGTTATTGTTAAAATTAGGAACATTTCTTTGAGAAAAATAATGCCTACATGAAAAGTGTTCATTTAACCAAAACGAAATCAAAAAATTAATAAACAAGAAAACATAATTCCCTATTTTTTATATAAATCTTAAATGAATTGCTTTTTGGTCTGAAAATTAGAACCCAAGGTTTCTTTCTATAACCCCTACAAAAATTTCATAGATATATGGCATGTACTTTCTGAGATAAAAACTAATTTGTTTTTAATAAAATTGTCCCTAAAAATGGGTAACTTTTATTACCTATTGTCTGATAAAAACAAAAGTAGCTATAGCATTTAAAAATATAATATTTTACTAAAGTTAAGCTTTATTAAAGTCAGAGGACTCGAGAAAAAAATGGATAATAGATAATCAGGAATATAACTCAATATTATAGTTTGAAAGACGTCCTTATAAAAAGTTAATGTTGTTAGCAAGAGAATATTTCCTTGTAAGCATGGATTAAATTTCATTTCAGGTGTGCAAGTCTATAAAGTGACGTAATTTTGTGTATGCTATAACGCACACGTAAAAAACAAAAGCTAATTATTGTGTAAAATGACACTTAATTCGAATTCTAGTTAGCGAATAGATTCTGATATTGGGCTATTGCCAGAAATTCCATTTTTTTCAAATTATGCACGATGGTACATTTTATATACTAGAATGATTGCTTGAAGCTGGAAAAAGAACTTAAAATTGTCTGCTAATAGACCCAACCTGTGTATTCTTGTATATAACTTTTTTCGGTCAGTTGTGTTTACAAATTTTTAATCGTGTTCCTTTTAACACTCGTTTTTCGGGGATTTTCCAAGGAGTAGAGGTTCTCTTTTGCAATTATGAATTTGATAACGGTTACAGCTGTACATATAAGTAAATGTAAAAAACAATTCATTTATGCAGCATTCATTCGGAGCATTTAAGAATTAAAGTAAACATTTTAGGTTCTCAGAATTGTATGATGAACAATTTGACGTCGCGTCATCAAACATCGTATCAAATATCATGTTACTGAAGATTTTAGTTGCCCATTGCAAAATCTTAATTATTTATGCTGCCAGATTTTAAATTTTTCTTTATATTCTTGAATCTGAAATTTTTTGAAAATATTTTAAATGTTTACACTTGAAACCACCAAAACAAATTTTGGTTAAAAAGTCTTGAATAATTATTGTTTTAAATGCGTTAATAGGATTGAATTAAGATTATTATTTTTTGTTTAAAAGACTGACATGGAATTATAAATTATAGGACCTTCGTCCAGCTTCAAGCAATCATTGTAGTATAAAATGTACCATCGTGAATAATTTTTTCTATCAAAGAAGAAGGAAAGTGGCAAACACTCTCTTATACTGCATGCACGCAGGCCCCAGTTTTTTTCTGCCTGTCATTTTCTACGAGTTTCTCAAAATATTTTTTATGTCACTATGTGTAGTTTATAGCAATTTAAATTTGTCCAACAAGCGTTGATCTTCGTACACTGGTATAACACCGTAAGCGTTTCAAAATGGAAAACAGCATTCCAATTATACTGTCTCAACAAGGATTTTCGAAGCTCCACTGTCTTTGAGGTATAGCCCAATGCATGAGAGTACCACTTTTAGGAGATGAATCCCTCCAAGACCAAGCAATAGGTTGGGATTTTTGTTAGACACACTAAATTTATTTGAGCATGTGATGTACTTCTTCATTGCATCACAATGAACCCTTTAGTTCAGTTACATTTGATTTTCTAAGAAATAGAGAAACCATACAAGATCCTTGGGAAGGTTTTTACTTCATTTTCTTCGTTAACGTCACTATTTCCTTTTGTTTTGATAGTACAGTAGCTTTTGAGCAGTACAGTAGTTTTTTCTTTTCCTTTGTGTCATAATTTTTTGCAGTTTTCAATTTTCCAACACCATAGTGTGTTATTGTCGAATAATTTATATGAAGAAAAGAAGTTGTCAAGGAAAATATTATGATTAGGGTTATTCTCTACAATAGATAGTAGATAAAAAACAAAGTCACCTCCCAACCCAAGTCTGGATTTTTTATTATTTGGAGGATAACTTGTATAAGTACCCTTCATCTGAACAGATATACCATAATTTGAAACCGAATCTTACCGGTTTCACTTTTAGAAGCATTTTGTTGCGAGTGCCGTTCAAAATATGGAACTATCTGTTCATCTAGTAATATAAGTTGCACGAGAATACTCCATACTGCATGAGTTTTTCATTCATGATGTAAAAATTACCTACTAAGATTTACCAAAAAGAATGAAGTGAATATAATCATGGGTGACTTCAACGGTAAGATAGGTAAAGGAAGAGTGCAATATATTGTTGAAGACCATGGTATTTGCAAACGAAACGATAGGGGGGATATCTGGTACAGTTCTGTAATGAAGAAAACTTAATGGTAGCAAACACCTGGTTCCAACTTCCAGAAAGGCGATTGTACACTTAGAAGTGTACTTAGGACCAGGAGACAATGAAGGAAATATCATAAAAAATCAAATAGATTATATACTGATTGATAAACGATATAGAAACGGAATTAAAGTTGTAAGAACTTATCCTGGATCAGACATATGATCTGATCAGAACCCCGTAGCTGAAAAACGTGAGATTAAATTGAAGAAAATCCGGAAGAGAAATAAAACAAGACCTAACTTTGAGAAATTGGGGGAACCACAAATAAAAGAGAAAATAACACGAGTTTTGAATAGTAAGTTTAGGAAAACGGTATAATTGGAAACAGAAACAATGGAAAACTTTTGGCAGTCTGTTAAAAATGTAAACATGAAGTACAAGAAAATGAATTGGAAAACAAGAGCAGAGAGCAAAACAGAGATGGATGACGGAAGAAATCCTTTTATTGATGAACGAAAGAAGGAAGTACAAACATAAAGACTATAATAAATATAAAGAAATCCATAAAAAGATTACAAGGCTTATAAGAGAGGCAAAGGAGACCTGGATGGAGAAACGTTGTCAAGTACTCGAAGAGCTGCCAAGAAAGCACGATTTCTTTAACACACAAAAAAGAAGATAAAAGAAATAACTGGAAATAAAACCCATCAACACGATATCTTAGTCACAGATAGTAACAAAAAAACAATAGACCCAAACGAGATAGAAGAGATTTTGACAAGCTATATACAAGAGCTTTTTGATGATATCAGAATGTAACCAGAACCAAGAGAAAAAGATCAAGAAGATTAGCCATTGAAAATTATTATAGCAGAAGTGAAACACGCAATAAAACTATCAAAACACGTAGAGTCCCAGGTGAAGATAACATCTATACTGAGATGCGTAAAGTATCAGACGATGAAAGCCTCAACATCTTAACATCTCTCTTAAATAGAATATACTATACAGGAATCGTACCACACGACTGGACCCAACCTATTTCTATTCCGATACCTAAAAAGAGCGGAGTAAAACAGTGCTCACAGTACCGATTGATTAGCCTGATGAGCCATGTACTGTAGATAATGCTAAGAACATGCATCAACGAGTACACACAAAATGCGGACAATATGTAGAAGAACAATTTGGTTTTCGCTTAGGCATTGGAACTAGAGAAGCAGTTCAAGGTCCTAGGACTAGCAGAAATACATAAAACAAAATTAAATAGCTTATCGGTATCTCCAGTGTAAGTGACTCCTGCGTACAATGTTGCTTCCTCACGGCTTGCTCCAAAATTATAAGTCTGGATTTCTTCAGCTAGTTTGCAAGCATAATTTTCAGAGAAGTCTATATGTAGTAACCCTTCATTCTTACTAAGACTGTTTTTCAGTGTGTTCTTAGCAGCATTTTCATTTTTAATGTTAAATTTATATTTATTTTTAAAGTTTTCATTTCTTCTTGAACCTCTCCCTCCAACTCTCGGACAGGTTTAGTAACATTGATTTTAGCTGCAATCTTAACATTAAATTGAACCTTTTCTTCATTTTATTTTGACATTTCAGAGGCCTGCCATACATATGCAATGCGGAAGCCTTACTACATGTTACAGGAGTTCATATGAATTTTCATTATCTACAAGTTTTAGAGGCTTTAGTTTTTGTGGTTTGAAGCTTATGTTTGCACGTTGCTTGTACAAGCAGGTAGCTCTGTTTATTTCATTAGGTTTGCATACATAATATAGACGGTAATAACATAGGGATGGCATCGAGAGAATGTACTGTAGGATATTTTTGTTTTGTGTGCAAGGCCAATTGTTTTATTTGCTAAACTATAAAGACGGTAGTGTCCTATATCAATGTACATCAACAAAGCATTTAAAAATATTTTCCGTTGTTTTTTTTGACCTCCAGCAACTCTCCAAGGTTTCACCAGCGAGTCATGCAAAACTAGAGTACGGATTGCTTATTCCTCATTGCTTTTTCCTTTTCCAGGTCCAAGTCCAACAAAACGTTTCCCTGCAGTTTTTTTTTATTCAGAGATGGGCATTAGTTTTTCTTCAGGTGTTTTCATAACTGTATTGTTTTCAGTTTTTTTCTACTTAAATGCTTTCTTCTTCTTTTCACATTCTCAAGTTTGCTCAAAACAAATAGCCAGAAACCCAAGTGCAGAGAGGTTTCTTTTTGTATCTGAACTTGCCCGACGAAGAGAACACAAAAAAATTGAACAGCTAAAAAATCATTTGGCAGGTCAATCACCGCTGGATATTTTTCTAAAACTTTTTGATGATGAAGTTCAAGATATAGTATTGCGATTTTTTGTAAAGTAGGCTCATGATAAATGAACTCGCTAAATGCAAAACTTTGTAATTATTTACAAAAATAATTATAACAATTTAGATATCGATATTATTGGTTGTCTTGTTTTATGGACTTGCAGTACTGATAAATGTATGAGATGCAAACTTTGGTGTTTTATAAATGTAAAACTTCACGCTTATAAAATATAATCATGTAAAAGTCATCATCAGATGCAAAACTCACGGGAAATGTGAGATTGTTAGGTGCAAGACTCAAGTTCACTAACAATGTAAACGCAGAGTTTTGTATTTAGTGGGCTCAAATAATACACACGATTTTATATTTACAAGGGAAAAACTTTTCAGTTTTATTGGCATCCTGTTTTTATTAGGCTATCATACGTTGCCCCAAGCTAATTTGTGTTGGTATGTTGAAGAAGGCAAAGGAGTCGATATTGCATAAAACTGCATGACGAGAAACAAATTCAGAAATATTCAGTAAGCTCGATAAAACTGTTACATTTTCTAACTTTGCGGCCTTTTTTACATCTTCTTTTTCTTAAGGTGCTGTCTTCTTATAGAAGGTTAACAACAACTTCGGCAAATCGTTCACTATCTTTTGCTATTCTTAGTAATAACTGTGAGTTTAGGCCAGTGCAGTCTCTCACATTTCTCAACCATGAGCCTTGTCTCCTGCCAGTTCTCTTCTACCCTCAATCTTGCCCTCCATTATCAGTCTTAGGTATGGCTCAGCAGAAGTTCAAGAGTTGCAGGGAGAGGTTCAAGAAGAAATGAAAACTTTAAAAATAAATATAAATTTAACATTAGAAATAAAAATGCTGCTTACAACACACTGAAAAAGAGTCTTAGTAATAGTGAAGGGTTACTCCATATAGTCTTCTCTGAAAATTATCCTTGCAAACTAGCTGAAGAAATCCAGACTCATCATTTTGGAGCAAGCAGTGAAGAAGCAGTCATTTACGTTGGACATACCGATAAGCTATTTAATTTTGTTCTATGTATTTCTGCAAGTCCAGATCATGTCCTGCAGCTATTTGGGCACACTTAATCCTGTCTTTACCTTTCTGTCGCAACAATTGCCAAGAATCCAAACAGTTTATTTGTTTTCAGATAGACTCTCCATTCTTTAATAAGGTAGTTAGTTATCTTTAAACTTTGATGCATTGAGTATTCCTTAACTATCTTTGTAACATAAACGGTTTTTGTATTTAGTCAAAGTAAAACTTCTAACCGAGAAACAAGAACAACGACGAGTGACATGGACTAAATATGTAGTTGTCCTAGACAATGTTCCAGAGAATGACTGGTATAAGGTCATATTCAGCGACTAGTCAAAGTCTGGTGTTTTCGTTGGTTACTCTCGCAAAAGACTGATCGGAGCTAAACATGAAGCATTCCATAAGTACTGCTTAAAACGTACGGTTAGGTTTCCTCAAGGTGCAATAGTTTAGAGCTATATGTCAGCTGGAGGGTTAGAATGATTTCAGTCCATAGACGGCACAGTTAATGTTGAAAAGTATCAGCAAATTCTTAACGCAAACTTGTTACCAATCGTTAAAAATCGATCTTGACCGCGATTTAATCTTTCAACAAGATGGTGCTTCTTACCACACATCAAAAACGACCAAAAAATGGTTTGAAAATCATAATTTCAAAGTTGTTGAATGATCCTCAAGCAGTTCGGATCTTTAGTGTTATTGAATTTGAAATTATCAGCAAGTGGGGCATTATCCAATTTAGATAATTGTAATCCCCAAGTTAGAAGTATGTCAGCCAAAATTTAAGAGGCGAATAAAGCAAAGCGAGATGTTAAATCTTATTGAATTGTATTTATAAACTGCTATCTGAATATTTAGTTGTCAGCGAGTTTTATTGAATTTTTGAAAATTGTTTTCTGCAGATCTTTTTTTACAGAAGTTAATGGTTATTGTTTGAAAATGGTGTAATTTGGAACACTAGTAGGAAAAATAAACACAGAATTCATGAAACTGTCCAAATACATATTTAGTTGTTAGGGCTCGTACATGTTTTGTAAATTTCACAGAGGAACATCGATAACTTAATACCAGAATGTATATTTAAAAGGTAAATAAAATAAATAAAGGTTGCTCATGAAACTAAAATTTGCAAGTAATAAAAATTTCTTTCTCAAAATATTATTCCAAACACAAATGAAAATGATCCGAAATAAACAATTATATATAACAAGGTTACAAGAAATGTGTTTAATACCAAAAATAGGTGAATAGATTAGCATGATCTTACATTTTAGATATGATATTATTTACTACGTATTATGAATGCACAGCTGTTTTCTTCTGAAACTAATAATGGTTTCAATTTATAAAAAATCAGTAATTGATTAAAATAAAGTAAGCACTAATAACGAAAACAAAAACGTCATTTTAAGAGATTGCTAGTCAATAATATTTTTGTTGCATCTTTATTTAAATATTTTTAAATTACATAAAAATACATCTGCACTGACCGCTGGACCTTGAAATTCCCTTCTAAACTACCTTTATCACTACCCAAACTTTTTTTGTCAAATTTCTCTTTAGGCAATATTTGATAATATTGTTGCATGCGCTCATTTTTAAGGTTTAATTTAAAAAAAGAATCAGCTTTCTAGCTCAAATATGTTTGGAGATATAACGATTTAAACCACTGGAAGAACTTAAAAAACTGGAAGCTCTAATTAACACATTAAATCGCTCGGCTCTATAAAATATAGAACGAGAAAATGTACTACAGAATGTCAATAAGAAATAAAACAACGAATCTGATATTTTTAATTAGGTATTGAAATTAAAATGCGTTCCCAATAAAAATTAACAAGTCAATCAAAAATCAATATATTTCATTATTTCATAAAATCAATTATTAGTCGTTATAAATAACCAATAAGTTTTACCTTGTGCGATCGAATAGTAACTGTTTTGTAAAACAGTGACAGAAAGAAGATAATTTAAGAAGAACTACAAATTCCTTTTCATAGTTTGCTTTAATAGACATGTAAAACGTAGTTTCTAGTACATAAACAAACATAAATACAAAACAATACATCTGCACTGACCGCTGGACCTTGAAATTCCCTTCTAAACTATCTTTATCACTACCCAAACTTTTTTTGCCAAATTTCTCTTTAGGCAATATTTGATAATATTGTTGCATGCGCTCATTTTTAAGGTTTAATTTAAAAAAAGAATCAGCTTTCTAGCTCAAATATGTTTGGAGATATAACGATTTAAACCACTGGAAGAACTTAAAAAACTGAAAGCTCTAATTAACACATTAAATCGCTCGGCTCTATAAAATATAGAACGAGAAAATGTACTACAGAATGTCAATAAGAAATAAAACAACGAATCTGATATTTTTAATTAGGTATTGAAATTAAAATGCGTTCCCAATAAAAATTAACAAGTCAATCAAAAATCAATATATTTCCTTATTTCATAAAATCAATTATTAGTCGTTATAAATAACCAATAAGTTTTACCTTGTGCGATCGAATAGTAACTGTTTTGTAAAACAGTGACAGAAAGAAGATAATTTAAGAAGAACTACAAATTCCTTTTTATAGTTTGCTTTAATAGACATGTAAAACGTAGTTTCTAGTACATAAACAAACATAAATACAAAACAATACATCTGCACTGACCGCTGGACCTTGAAATTCCCTTCTAAACTATCTTTATCACTACCCAAACTTTTTTTGCCAAATTTCTCTTTAGGCAATATTTGATAATATTGTTGCATGCGCTCATTTTTAACGTTTAATTTAAAAAAAGAATCAGCTTTCTAGCTCAAATATGTTTGGAGATATAACGATTTAAACCACTGGAAGAACTTAAAAAACTGAAAGCTCTAATTAACACATTAAATCGCTCGGCTCTATAAAATATAGAACGAGAAAATGTACTACAGAATGTCAATAAGAAATAAAACAACGAATCTGATATTTTTAATTAGGTATTGAAATTAAAATGCGTTCCCAATAAAAATTAACAAGTCAATCAAAAATCAATATATTTCCTTATTTCATAAAATCAATTATTAGTCGTTATAAATAACCAATAAGTTTTACCTTGTGCGATCGAATAGTAACTGTTTTGTAAAACAGTGACAGAAAGAAGATAATTTAAGAAGAACTACAAATTCCTTTTTATAGTTTGCTTTAATAGACACGTAAAACGTAGTTTCTAGTACATAAACAAACATAAATACAAAACAATACATCTGCACTGACCGCTGGACCTTGAAATTCCCTTCTAAACTATCTTTATCACTACCCAAACTTTTTTTGCCAAATTTCTCTTTAGGCAATATTTGATAATATTGTTGCATGCGCTCATTTTTAAGGTTTAATTTAAAAAAAGAATCAGCTTTCTAGCTCAAATATGTTTGGAGATATAACGATTTAAACCACTGGAAGAACTTAAAAAACTGGAAGCTCTAATTAACACATTAAATCGCTTGGCTCTTTAAAATATAGAACTAGGTATTAGTAGCAATAAGTATCATCACAATTTTTTATATGCATTTAACCTATAATAATAAATTAACCTACACAATTTAAATAGTTTTCATCTAGAAAATACATATTAAAATCAACTAAATTCAACTGAATTAAATAAAATTCAGACACAATTGAATGGAAGTGAAAGATTTATTAAGTAGCTTTAATAAAATTATTTTTGTCACTTTAAATGACGCAACCCTTACTGAGAAACACACATAGTATTTTGGCAACGCAGAGAGTTTCGAATATACTCTCAGATGTTAAGTTTTATGCAAATAAATCAAATTTTAATTATTATGGCCGCCATATTTCATCCGCGCTTTAAAATTTGCAAACGTTGACATCAAATTTGAAATCAGCGACCTGAAAAACCCCTTTGTAGAAAATTTCATACAAATCCAATAATATTTCGAGTTTTATGATGTTTTTATGCATATAATATTTTAAATCTAAAAGCCTTTTAAATAAAATTCATACACATACAGAAACGAAACTAAAAGTATTTATTACATAGCGTTAATAAAATAGAATTATTTTTGCCAGTTGAGATGACGCAATCTTTACTCAGAAATGCAGAGAGTAACTCGACACCGCAGACAGGCAAAGGAATTCAAGCAGGCTGGCCAATACTGAAAAAATAAATGGACGCTGTATAAACCTATAGGTTGCATAAAATAAACAGACGCTGAATAAACCTATAGCTTACAAAAGACGCTGACTGATACCATCATTTATATACACTTATATACGCCGGACGCTGGGCGCTACGCTTTTGGTCCGGACGCATGGTAGGCCTCTATAGATATATATATATATATATATATATATATATATATATATATATATATATATATATATATATATATATATATATAGTATAGTATACATTACTTAATGCACAATAGCACAGTGTATGATGATGGCCAAAGCATGATAGAAGCATAGCCTGGAGAGCTGGTTCCTCTGGTAACTCCACTACCGGTTGTGATACGAAACATCGAATGTAGTTGCTCTTTTCGAATCCCTTCACGTAAACGGTATCCGCCTGCTGAATCAAGCGTTGCAGAATTACAGGAAGCATAAAGGGAGGAGTGAATCCTTCATTCCAATCGAGACAATAATGATTATGCATTAACCAAGTAGCTTGTTGACGAAACGTGAGTGATAAGTTGCGAAAGCCGAACGGAGTTTTGAAAACGTAGTGAGACACACGATGTCCATCAAACACGGCTAATTCCTTGGGTGCAAAGTCTTTTTCTGAAGTCTTGAAACCTTGCACATCGATAACTACCATGATCGAAGCGTGCGACTATACTAATAAAGGTAACAGGTCCTTGAACGTATATAACGATTTCCTTTACAGTTGACGTACTTGCTTCGTCAATGCATTATACGTAAATACACGATCGTGCAAAATGAGACAGTAAGCAGTAGTGTTTGCTGGAATGCTTTTGTGAGTTTCGAAAGTAACTCGAAGAATGACAGCTTTCCCTAGCAAGGAATCTTTCTGTCGCGAACAGTCGATGACGATTAGAGGTGTAAGTGCCTTAAATCTATCAGGAGCCAGTAGAGGTTCGTTGGGTTTATCATAGTACGATCGTTGAAAGTTAGCATACATTTCGTATAAAGTAGCATATCGATTTTCACCATAATTAATATTTAATTGACCGTAAGGATATCTTTCCGTATTTAAAAATACCGTCACGTTTTGAATATCACAGGCGTCGAATACGCTCATATCTTTCTGCAACTGGCCATCACGATCGGTTTGAAACCCTATGATAACGTAACGGGGAGTTTCCAGAGTGGTCGATGTTTTAATAGACCAACTGTGCTTAATCCGTTAATTCTTGACGAATATTCATAATAATCTTTCCATAGTCTTCAAAAATCCCCAACAGTGTTGATAAAGGTATGCAGGCGCAAAAATTACCTTTACTATTTAGCAAGTTGGTGGTACCATCCGGAAACCAACCAGCGTTTTGTAACTTAACTCTTTCATTCGAATTGTGGGAAAGGTAAGCTTTCATGGTGGTTGTTAGACCAACTTTTGTTACAGAATGCACCACAACTCCATTCATTTCGTACCGAATCTCACTAAAAAGATATGCAATACCATTGTTTATAAATTTACCACCCGCTGATGGTTTACCATCTTCTTTCAGTACAGTACCTTCTACATATAAATAACTACACGAAGGCAAAGTGGACATATCCTCTTGAATAGGTATTCGAATTTCGTCATTATTCTCAAAACGAGTGGTATAAGGTTGGTGAGTGTGAAATTCAGCTCCAACAATCGAGTTATCGACGAGCACTTTTTCGTTTACATTTAGCACATTTATTTTGGGATAACAAAGCCTAAGGTTTGCAAGAATAAGCGGTTACCCCTTGTCAATTGAGTAGCGACCGATGCCTGACTAACCATTTTCCGCTTCCAACACGTATTTGAACACCATCATCCACGCTCTTCAAATGAAGTCCTATCGTCACGGTTTCCCCTTGGAAATTAACCAAGTCCCCGTCTTGATCCGATATTTTAAGGGTAATGTTTGAAATAGTATTGACATTAATTGGTAAATAGGGTGCAGTCTCAGGTGCTTCTATTATTTTGAATCCAGGAGGAACACTGGGGAAGAATTGATGTATCACATGGGCAGGTGTACCATTAATATAATTTCCTGTTATAATATTATATTCTAATATTATATTCTATCATTAGCGAGTTAACCTTGATAATTTTAACTGGAAAATCAGATATGTGACGTTCCTTAGCTTTTAAGATTCTATTCTTAAACCCTAACAATGTTCCGATAGAGTGTTCAACTGTAAAGTCAATGTCGTTATCGGCTTTTATAATCGATTTTAGGGTATTATGATTCGGATCGATGTTAACAGACTCACCGTTTACTTGAGAATTAATGTATTGAGCTATATCCGTAAGCTCATATGACCCTGTAGGTATCTTTATTATTCTTTTACCCATTTTAAAATAGGCGGCCCGTCTACAACGTCACCTGTCTTTGTAAAATTCTCGGTACAATATTGGTATCTCTGTAACTGATTTTGAAGTTGCTTCTATAATTTATAAAAATTTCTCGCTACTGCAGTCGCGCATATCTTTTCAAGAAATCTATAGGTAATTCTTGAAGTTCCTCCGAAGTTAATAGTTTAATGTCCATGTCGATTGTGATTGTAGGAACGTGTAACAACCCTTGTTATATGTTCGCTTTTAAAAATCTTTGTTTTATAGTGAATGTATTTATTTAGCTTTTTTCATAAAACTGTTATAATATTATGTCATAGGAAACCTCAGGTGATAATGTGATATCCGTAGTATTTAAGTAAATTCTCGCGAACAACGCCTCATTTAAAAAATGTCTACTGATCAACAATTATCAATACTTATTGCAGAATCAGCGCGGGCGTGGCTGCCCGAGATGTTTGTAAGTACAATTTATTTACTTAAAACATATCTTTTATCGTTGTTTTATTGTAGCCTGCAGGCGTATCTATACCCCTGTTATTTGTAAGCGTTACTCCGGCTAATTTGCCGGAGTTCATGAAAATTCATTCCGCAGTAAATGGAACCCTGCGCGCTCAAGTCTGGCTTGATCCAGGTGCGCGAGTTTTGTTCGTGGTAAGTATAGTTTTAAATAATTACTTGAAACCTAATTTATGCTTCTTGTTTCAGAAAAAATGCTGTACGTATTGAAGTTCCTGTCTTATAAATATTATATTATTAATGTAGTTTATTTTTTTTTCAGAAATGCTGATAATAAAGCGTTTTAATTTTTTAATGGTGTTTCATTCTAAGGTCTTTATAAAGTGATTTTTTTAAAGTGATTTTTTAAATAATTTAATTTTAATGATTTACTTAGTTATAAGACATAAGAAGTTGATAAGCCTACTCGAATAAAAACCGCAAACTTCCTTATTTTAAAAATACGCTGTTCAAGATGCCTCCGACAGTAGCCTTACTGTTTACTTTAGCCCAAATATATAACAATACACTGTTCATTTCCTGTCCCCGCGGAAGTCAAGAAGCGTGGATTTGTGTATATTTTTCCAATTCAGGTAAAGCACCAGAATCTAGAGATATACAGGCGTGGCCGGAAAAATGGACCCACATCTCAGCAAATTTTGTAGACTACGACTTAAGCGCATTTACGATCGATTTGCCGAAAAACAAATCAGTTTTCTTATATTATAAAATTATAACGTTTCCTGTTCACTAACAACCGGAAAGCAGATACCGAATGGACTCCGATTTTATTAAATTTAGACGTCTATAGGTATTATTATAAAAGCTTTATAGCGCTGATTGTAATAGCTTCTTTATGTATATTGTTTATGATAAACTTCGTATGTTCATACTACCTATATTTGAAATGGAAATAAAACAATAGAGTTAAAAAATATGTGTTTTATTATAAAATTAAAATTACATTTCATTATCAGAATCATCATTTTCTTCGTTTAGCATAGCGAGCGATGACAGTTTCGACATTAAATTGTACAATTGTTCTAAGATCCCGCGATTCGGACACTGAATGCCGAATATAGACATATCTTTAATTTCAGATCGTATCAAACTGTTTGTGAACTCGTTATATAAAAACATATGTTTTTTATTCATGAAGTACAAGACGCCGTCAGTATATCTGAAAGCTGAAGTCATCTTAGCAGGCAATCCTGGGAATATGTCTGAGATTAATCCTAATTCTTTCGTCATTAAGGAGCACTCATCAAGTTCCGCATAGAGGTCCGTATTATAAAAGATGAAAGTACGCCCGCTGTAAGTATTCAGCGCATCTAAAGTCTTCGGCCAGCCATAAACAGGTCGAAAACTAGGATAATTTATCAGATACACAAGATTGTCTATAAACCTAACAATTTACCCATTACGCCTTTGATATACTGCATTAATTTTCTTAAAAGTGGGTAGAAATCTAAGCCAATCAGGAATATAAATTGGGCGTCCAAATTTTCTCTTTCCTAAAGGTATAGACCCAACCCACTGATTGTATAGCAGATACATCTTTTTATTCATGATTAGCATAGCATCAAAATCCTTTACCGAGCAAACGTCTATGGGGTTTGGAATTGATACGGCGGCTGAGGTAGTTGTTATTGTAGAAGGAACATCCGGCAACGGGGGAGGTCCATACAAAGCCTGAACTGATTGAACATCATCCTGAGTTAGCGACGTGAGATGTTCATTATAAAAATCATACATTAGCGAATTTTCGTCTTCAGAATGTTGAATGCCTAGAGCGTGAACTATTTCATGTATTAGCACTGTATACAGACTGATTTTTCCAGGTACTTGGGTTAATTCATAATGCCACGGCTCATCAGAGTCCAGGTGTATTTCGGTAGTTGTCTTACCCGGTTCGGGATAATACGTATGAGCTAGAACATTACCGAGCCCGTCCAGATCATGTGGGTAATTTTCTCTAGTTTCCATTCGCATATGACCTTTAGTCCTAAAGCTAATGGAGATATTAGGCTTTCCAGTTAAAACTTCTCTAAACTGCAGCCCAGAATGACGCTGCCATTCGGCAAATGCTGCAGTAGCTATGTTTATAGGCCCCTGGGTACTAGCATAGAACTTCCATGTTAGTGAAGATTTAGGCCATTTAAAGTGATGCAGGCGGTATCCGAAAGGATTATCTTCCAAACCGCATCTAGCCTTTTTTAAAAGATCGAGGGTTTCATTATTTAACTTGCCATCATCGTTAAGACGATGACGTTTTTGAAAAAGTGACAGAGCTGTGATGATACTTCTATCATCGAATGAGGTTATGTTTTCAGTTTTTCCTAGATAACCAAATCGTTGTAGATATTTAACTACATAGCTCACGTCTGTAGCGTAAGAGCTGTGAAGGAGCAGCAGTCCTATGATTACGATCTGCATCGTTCGAAGTCTGAAAGTCCACTAAACTAAATCATACTAAAAGCCTACTAATAAAACAGCTATATTGAAAAAAAATCTTTATTATTAACTTTTAATTATTTCATCATATAGGTATTTACAATTATTTATAGTACAATGATATATATCTAAAATATGATTGAGACAGGCAGGTCTCGAGAGTTTCAACTTGAAATCGTAGTCTTCAAGGATGTTTACTTTGCTCCCTAGGAATTTTTGTATGTATTGACCTTTCTCCAGACCTTTACAGTACTGTAATGAGCCGGGGTCCCTACCCACTAGACGATCACGGCCCATCTTACTCTACCCGCGTAAAATTCAAATATTTAACAAACCGGAAATTGACACAGTATTACCAACCTTACAAATGACAAACTTTATAAAGATAAATATAACAAAAAGAACAAACTTGATATTTAACAAACTGGATCCTACGTTGTGATTATTTTTTATAACATGTGACCAAGGTTGATAACGATTGATCTACTTCATACGGACGGAGAAAGAGAAATCACAAGTAAAAGAACACAAATAAAAGAACAATTAAATATGATTGTATTATTTTATTAATTTATTCTCAATCTTGAGCGAGGAGGGACGTATTTAAACTGATACAAATCAATGGCTAGTTCTCTAAAAACCTCCTTGAAATTATATGCTAGCCCAGCTTAAATACGTACACGCTGCAAGTTTTATATGTGATCAAATGATTATTTAGTTTGGTTACAATAAACAAAACAGATCAATAAATCAATTTATCAAGTTGATACAGTTGTGTGATAATACTAGGCATTTATAAATAGACAAACGCAAATCTCTCAATGACATAAAACATCAAAAATGAGTGAAACAGAGTGAATCAAAAAGATTTACAGATAAACTAGGCGAGGTAAACGTGCCAGATTAAAATGAATACACAAGGACTGCTGAACAAAAATTATATCATATTTGACATAGCAACATATACGTTGTGACCAAACCATATATGGTTATATCAGAACACGTCTTTTGCAAGACATAGTTTTACTGTCAAGTACAGGGAAAGCTCGTATCTAGATACCTAGACAAGCGAGAGTGTGTTATAAGCACTGAAAAAGAATAACAGCACATATAAATAATATAAATATGCAAAACAAAACAGTTTGACGCTTCTACGACACGGCCTATCAAATGGACTTAAGCCACCGGGGAGCCTTCGTACCCAACAGTCTTTGGACGGTTCTACAACCCGGCTGATCAATGGACTTAAGTCACCGTGGAGCCTTCGTCTCTTAAATAACAGTTTGACGGTTCTACGACACGGCCTATCAAATGGACTTAAGCCACCGGGGAGCCTTCGTACCCAACAGTCTTTGGACGGTTCTACAACCCGGCTGATCAATGGACTTAAGCCACCGTGGAGCCTTCGTCTCTTAAATACTAAATCAGATTTTCTCTTATACGGCCTATCATGGGTTTTATTACCACCGTGCAGATTAATACACTTTTAAATAATAATAATTCTAACCTTAGGGTAACATAATCTCTTGTTCCGGACCAAAAGATTATCCCTTCATTTTTTTAGTCACAAAGTAAAATGTTTTGTTAGGTTATAAATATTAACCTAAAAACTCAATAACAACTGACAGTAAAACACATAACAGCAGTAGTCGTATTTACCCACTAATAAAATATCAAATTGGCAATAATTAGCTGTAATGCTACGACTCACGTTATAAGACATTATTTTCTAGTAATATTTACACATCAAAAGGATAAATTTATGAATTATTAAAAAGTATCAAACGAATCTAGTTACTACCTAGAGCTGGATTTATATATATATTCAAACGAGAGATTTGGGTTTCAGATTAATTAAACAATACAAAAATTACACCACACAACTAGAATCAACATAAATTCAATTAACAGAATACACTTACATGAATTTATATTCAGTTTTACAAACCAAGCCAATATGGCTCCTTCCTCTCTGTTTTCCCCAAAACCTCCTCCCGGTTTTAAAAACAAAAACCCAACGTCCCTTAACTACCACTTAGCAACCCAAACTACCAACATTAAAGAACCTGTAATAACTATCCCTAAACATAAAATCAAGTTACCAACCCCAAAGAAACTGTAATAAACACCCCAACATTTTATATTGAAGCAAACAGTTGTTATTTTTAAAATAAATTACATATTTTGCCTGAACTTGTATGTAATAACAGAACTAGGTAAATTGATGATTATGAAAATTGTTTTAGTGACAAATTGACTTGCTACAGCTACTTTGATAATTTTGGTTGACTGTAGGTCTGACCACTACAGTACACAGTATGTACATGAGCTGTATCATGTAACAGGATCTCGGGGAGATACTTCAAGTCAGCGAAAGCTCGAGTCCCGGTGATGATTTCGTTCTAACCATATCGCCTGTCTTCTCAGATCTTCATTCAAGCAGCGAAATGGAAAAGGAGGTTTGAAGAGGTAGTGACTTAGCCTACTACCATCCCACACTGATAATTTTTTAGCAGTAAACTCCGGAGTGCAGAAGGCTTGAACGTCTATTACGGTAATCATTGAAGTTTTCTTATGAGACCTGTGAAAGGTTGATACTCGACCACAACGTCGTGAAGAATGAGACAATATGCAGTAGTGTTAGCGGGTATATCCTTATGGGACTCAATTTCCATTTTCACATTCAGCACTATGTTTTGAATAGACTCGTTCTGCTTCGTGAGGTTCACCACGAAAATCGTACACTTTTTGTATTCTGCATAGTCGAGCAAGGGTCCGGCTTCTCGCTTACCATAGTACGTCGAGCTGAAGTCTAAATACTCATCATAGGCAGTCATGTACCTATTCTTATCAAAATCGTAGTTTTGTTGTTCGTAAAGATATCTACGCTCGTTAAGGTAAACAGCCAGGTTCTGTAAAGAAACATCGTCGAAAGCGGTAGCGGAAGCGGCTCTATTATTATTCTTGTTGACTTGAAAGGCGCACAATACCCATTGAGGTCTTTGAAATCCCGTATTGCTTCTTACTGACCACACCACGTTTTTGCTTTGAGGTAAGCCTGGGTAAATGTTTAGGTTGCGTTCGTGGAATGCTATAGGAATCCATACGTTCTGACTTATTCTATGATATAACTTAAGCTTTTCCTCATCGTTAGGAATCACATGAGGCACCTTCCATACGACTTTACTCAAGGTGATTGCGACATCTGTATCGGTACTGCTATAGCAGTTCAAGTCTGATTTAGCACGAACCAGAACCAATTCTTGACGCATGTTTATGATGTCCTTTTGATGACCCTCGGCGAATCCCAGGATGTGACTTAACGGTATAGAGACGCTGAATGATTTTTTGTCCGGAGATATCTGCAGGTTCTCGCCTAGAGGGTGCCATCCTGTTTTAGTGAGAGCTTTCGATTGAGCGGGGGAGTAGGAAACTACACCCTTGATTGCTGAATTTATGCCGGGCAGCCTACAAGTTTCGATAATCTGATCTCCTAGCAGGAATCTTATTTCTTCGAAGAAGCATAGGGGGGCGTTATGAGTCAGCGTGAATGTCTTGCCCTCTTCGTTAATAGTAAACGTTCCTTCTAGATAGAGCGTGCTATTGAAGGTTGCCGTGATCAGATCACCTTTATCGATCACGAGACTGATTTCATCCGAATTGTTGAAGGTGCTAACTTTAGGATGCACCGTCGTTAGGTTTGCTTCCACTATCAGGTTGACGTAGGGTACGCGATGAAACACTTCCGTCAATGCGTCTTCCATATTTAACTTTTAGTTCTATCGATTCCAGAAAATGAGCTTGCGAAGGTGTGATGTGTCCGGCTTCCGACCGACTATTAAAGTCGGAACGACATCCGGCGCTTTTATAGTAAATCTTCAGCCCCATAATAATTTTATCCCGATAGTTCAACAGGGATCTAATAGCATCTTCCACGATTTCAGTATATCCAATAAGTACTCTTCCGGCTTTAGTAATGGTTTAGATGAGTTCAACTGCAATCTAATGGTGACTTGCTCCTCTCCAAAATCGACCAATTCCCCGTTCTGATCAACAAGTCTTAAAGTGATGTTGTCTATTCTTTCCCCGTTTACAGGTAAATATATAACGTTCGAAGGCTCCTTGACTAATCTGTAGCCGGGTTCTACAGAAATGTCGAATTCGAAAATTGTATGAGACGAAGTGTTATTCCTGTAAGCTCCTCCTGTAATATTACACTCTACGTGAATGTTTGTTGCTTTCACTATTTGAACGTCTAAATCCGATTCGTGAGTTTTATTCGCCTTTAGTAAATTCGGTGAAAAACCGAGCATACGTCCTATATTGCCAGGCTTAGTGAAGTCGATGTTGTATTTAGATTTTATTTCGCACTTTAAAGTGTTGTTGTTTGCTTTCAGTACAAAATCACTTCGATTATCGGGGCAAATGACTGACTGAATGTATTTGTTGAGTTCTTCAATTTCGTAGGCGCCGGAAGGAATAGTAATCGCTTTATCTTTATAATAAAGCCTGTTGTTGCCCGGATAGATGTTTCTGATAGAGTTACAGCCGTAAAACTCCACCAGTCCCAATTCGTTGTTTTGACTTGAGTCTAATTCGATCGGAGGAAAATAGTTGCAGCTTAACACGTTGCCTACACCTGTCAAGGTGAATGTTCGCGACATGACTAAGCTCTAAGGATACAGACCCCTTATTTATATAAGAACTTTAGACATAGGTGCCCGCAGATTACTGAGTTATAGTTTTGTTCTCTATCATAATTGTATTGAATGTTGCATCCTCTAAAGTAGCGTATTATCTCCTGAGGAGGTCTTAGATCGCCAAAACTGTCATAATACGTCACCGAGTTACCTCGCTTCTTATATGCGACCCAATGAGTACCCGGACCTTTGTCATCATCCAAATTTACTATTCCGCTTTCGTTAATCTGAGGCTTGGTAGGTAACTTGTCTCGCATGAAAACGTTTCTGAAGTATGCTACTTCTTTAGCATGTTTTCTCAAATCCTGATCTGTAAGAGCTCTCTGAGGCAACCTTATCGGTTTTTTGAATAAGGTTTTAAGTAAAGAGCCGTGCCCGACTTGTGAGGTTTCAAGTAGAGAGCGGAGCCTCGTTTTCTTAAGGCGATTGATTCCATAGTTTTGTTATGTCGTTCGCTTTCTTGCAGCTGTTTTCTAGCGGCTTTAGCATCGGTTACAGCTTTAGCGATTCCCGAGGCCCCTCCTGCGATAGCTCTGTAAAGGAAGTTTGTATTGTAATTATTATCATTATTATTATTAGTATATTTACCCTGCCGCTGAAAGGCCTGCGAACAAAGGGATGAGGAAAGGTATTATACCGCCTTGCTTAGGTATAGGGATGACTCTAGGAACCCGAACGTTTTTCTTCCCTCCGATAGTTTTAACAAAGTGTTTTGCTACATTCAAAGCTTTCTTAATCGAGTCAGCTAGCGGATGATTTCCGAACTTTACTGCCGCTTTTATATGTTTCAGTAAACCGCCCTTGAAAGCTACCCGCTGCTGTTTCTTCTTTCGCATTCCCGCTCCGATAGCTCTTTTAGTTTTCATGACAGTAGTGACACCCCAGGCAGCAGCCCGTTCTCCTACACTAGCGTCTTTAGACTTGACTCTACGCCAAGCGCGTTCCTGAAGAATACGATCGGCCTCGTGCCTTGCAGCTAAATCCTTATGCTGAGAATAGGAGATATCGTGTTCTCTGCAGGCTTCGTCCAAAAGATTTATGCCGCGATCACCTCTAGCTAATCTCTCTTGCAGCTTAGTGCCAGGTCCGCAAAACCTGTACCCTGGTATGTGAGCTTCGAACGGTAGATTATTTATCAGGGTGTTCACCACACCTTTACCTTTACGACGTCTCGGCATTTAATGAGATTTGGAGTGGGTGTGGGGGTATATATAGGGGGTGCCGCTTTGAGAGATCAGAAAGATGAAGTTCCATAAGCAGAAGCAAACGTTAACAGTGAGCGATCACGATTTCCTAGAGTCTGAAGTAAAGAATAAGCATGGAACTTTGCTGCCTAATTCAATCAGGGCAATAATATGCGGCCCTAGTAATTGCGGTAAAACTAATGTAGTAATAAGTCTGATCGAACATCCGAACGGACTCCGATTTGAAAACGTATATGTGTATTCTAAATCGCTTAATCAACCAAAGTACGAGTATTTAGAGCAGATACTCAAACCGCCTTTAAAGTATTTTCCTACAACCTCAGACGTGATAGCTCCTAGCGATGCTAGACCCAATTCAGTCATGATTTTCGACGACATAGCCTGTGATAAGCAAAACGCTATGAGGGAATATTTCAGCATGGGGCGTCATAATTCGATAGACTGTTTCTATCTTTGTCAAACCTATTCTCGTATACCTAAACAGCTAGTAAGAGACAACGCTAATGTGGTGGTGTTGTTTAAGCAAGACTCCCTAAACCTAAAGCATGTGTTTGATAATCACGTAGGTGCAGATATGTCTTTCGAAGAGTTTAAACATATGTGCTCGTAATGTTGGAAGAACAAATACGGGTTTGGGAATGGGAGAGTCTTCCGGAAATACAAGAAGAAGAAGATGACGATGCATTCATATTAGATACTGATGTAGGTGAAGAGTTCTTGAATCAGTACGATCCTTTACCTAGGAAATATGTTGAAATCATGATAAAGGATACTAAGAAAAATCTAGATCATACTTATGGGGTGTTGTACAATACGGAAACAGATAAATGGCGTATCGGAGACTCAGATATCAGAATCATAGGACCTGATTTAGAAATTAAAGAAAGAATTTATAAGGGTACGGAGGGCTTATACAATCTCCTTATTTACAAAACACCTCCGGACTATACAGAGAAGGATAAACAGCAGTATATGGATATCGTTGATCGCACTAACGCAACCAGACGTAATCTCAACCCTAAGGGACCGTTTAGGGGCACAAGCGCTTTCAAGTGGATGCATATTATAAAACCGAGTCTCAGATCTAAATCAACTAGCGGCTACGGATTTAAGGAAGTCACCGAGAAACCTATGGAATACGTGTATTGGAACGAGCCCTCGGAACTAGTTGAGCGGCTAAGATTGCTGTTCGCATACAAGACAGCGGGTCATACAGGTCACGCTAATGAAATTGCTTCTATAATCGAAGAACTGAGAGAAGCTGATATTATTGTATAAATAACAAGGATAACTCACGAACTCTGTCAGTTTCAAGATGAGCATAGATAAGTTTGGACGTTATCATACTGCACTCAGAGGGGGTAGGCAGGGCCCTCAGGGCTTAGGATTCACTCTGAGCATCGACGGGCATTTTGATATTCGAAACAAAAGACTGGTCAATGTAGGTGATCCTGTTAACGAGAGTGACGTCATAACTCTGAAACATTACTTGAATACAAAGTATGAATTTGACCTGAAAAGATTGGTAAACCTCGCCGGCCCTCAGAGAGACACCGACGGAGTCAATAAAATGTACGTCGATCATGCGTGCCGATCTGCCTGCGGACATACCCTAAATCGCCTACATGCGGACGTCAATTCGAAAATTACAATGTATGCAATAGCAAACCGCCTTCATCGCAATGGTCAGGAATTCGTTGCAAGTAATAAGCGAATTATCCAATTAAAGGAACCGCAAGAGAATAATGATGCAGTCACTAAACTTTATGTTGATAAGTTACTTGAAAGTCTAGATTCTCGAGTCACATATGCTATTGGAGCCATTCCAAGAATTATCGAGAATAAAATAGCTAGATGCCTCATGTTAGACGAGGACGGAAACTACGATGTTAAGAAAGCTAAGATCATTAACGTAAATTGTATGTTGACGGCATAAAAGGGGTTTTGAATGAGCGACTTCAAGCTCATGTAGATAATGCTAACAACAATTTGAAGGAAGCTAAAATAATTGTACAAAAAGTTGCTGATTTTTCATAAAGAAGCCGTGACTAGAATAATCACACTGGAAGATGAAATGAGTATTTTAAAGGGTATAAAAAAGAACGTCATTGATAAAAACAACATAGAAAATGGAGCAGGTGATACGAGAGCTTCACAGACAGGCTAGGCGAAATTTCCCCCGAAAGAGAACTGTTATCAAAAAATTAGATGACCTTTGGCAATCTTACTTAGCTGTCTTTGAGTCGTATGCTTCAATTAATAAAGGTTTCAAGTATATACTAGTGATGATCGATTGCTACTCGAAATTCCTATGGACTAGACCCTTAAAATCTAAGAAAGGAGCGGAATTCACCAAAGCTGTAGCTTATATTTTAAAAGAAGGTCGGGTTCCCGATAACATTCAAACCGATCAAGGTCGCGAGTTTTATTGTAAAGAGTTCTCTGCTTTGATGAAAAAGCACAACATCAATCATTACTCTACATATAGCGTTAAGAAAGCAGCTATTGCCGAAAGAGTCATACGTACTTTAAAAACTGCTTTGTTTTAAGCTTTCAGCCTTAGAGGTCGATACATTTGGGTTGACATCTTAGATAAGATCACTAATGAATATAACTCACGAAAACATCGTACGACGAGCATGCGTCCTAGTGCCGTCAACAGCACTACGCAGCTTAACGTTTACGATAATTTTGATATGCCTGGAAAACGCAAGTTTAAAATAGGAAATCTCGTGAGAATTTCGAAGTTTAAATTCACTTTCGATAAAAGCTACACGCCTAACTGGTCCACGGAATTATTTAAAATCGTTAAGATTAAAAATGGAAATCCCATCACTTATCTGTTAGAAGATTCGCGGGATCGCCCTATACTAGGTCAGTTTTATGGTGAGGAGCTTCAGTTAACTTCAGAACCACACGTGCATCTCATATCAAAAGTGCTCCGGAAACGCAATTCCGATCTGTATGTCAGGTGGCTTGGGTTAGATAAATCTCACGACTCATGGATTCCAAAAAGCGCTCTCGTGTAAAGTTCGATGATAAAGTTCAATACTTTGAAATACCGGAAGAAGATTGTAAGTCTCCTTGGATGCAGTATGCAGTCGATAGGTACCGGTTCCGACGCCGTATTTCACAATTGGATAATATTTTAAGGCCTATGTTAGAATCTAAAATTAAATATACGGAAATGTATTGTAAATCACCTAATAAGTTTATTAAATTGCTTGTAAAATGTGATAATAAAGAATTTTTTTAACAATATCGGTGTTTACTTTTGCAGGAAACCGCAGTAAGATAAGAGAGTTTTATTACCTAATAAAACACAACATATGTTCAATACATTTATTATTTGTCAGATAAGATTTTACGAACATTTTGTTTTATCTTATAATTAATGAGATCTCGAAGATGTCCTAAATACAGAGGTGCGTCAGTAAAAAATAGTTCAACGCTGTCTGATTCTTTAACATTATCGTAATATTTACACATAGCTTCATCTTCAGGGAAGCTTAGGAACTGTATATCATCGGGATCTAACCATTCTTCAACATCATGTCCGGCAGGATCGAGAATTCTACCTTCATGTTCAATCCAATAATGTTGTCGGGCTTTCGTAATGTACGCACTAAAATCTATCGCATGTCCTTTAACTATTCTAACATTTAAACCATATTTTGTAAATTGTTCATATAACAGTATACAAGCGGGAAAACAGAAGTCTATAATGTTTTTCCGTTTTAATTCACTTATCACTACTTCATAAATCATGTCTTGAATTCTTAACACGTCCATTCTCATCTATTAACTAACTAATACTAATTATCACAGCACATATTATCTAATTCCCGCTCCGCTAGCTTGATTAGATAGTCTAGGGAATCATCGGGTATGCGGTTCGGGTCAGGAGGATCAATCTCCATAAGAGGCTGCTGATACCCCAAACTGGGCTTGTCTATAAAGTCCTATATTATGTAAGCGTTGTATACAAAGCTTTATGCTCTAAGCGCCTGGATGAAAATCCTATAGTGGATAACGTATCAATCATGTGTACCGTATGTGGTCATCACCCTCTTTTATTTTGATGTGAATGGGGGGTGTGGGATATACCTCTGTGCAGGTCGTGGAGGTGCCTGAGGAACTCGATGCTTCTCTCTAACTTGTACTCCTTAGGCGAGCTATCAGAGTGCTTCATTATATCATGGGTTAACAACCCGTTTCACTGTCTAGACCGGAAGTGATATAGTTTTTTTACCTAATGTTAATTCATATAAAAAAATAAGACCGTGTGCAGCCCGCGTCTAGTAAGAGTCCAAAAGGTGTCCGCCTGTCTGTCTACCTGTCTATACCGTTCGGTATAGACTTATAAGTATACCAATAGTGAACCTGTTGAATCAAATTGCTAAGAGATCTATACTGCGTATACAAACCGAGACAGAGTCTGTAATTAAAAAACATACGCAGTCTGAACCTATCATGCATACCGACGTTGCGATAGAGCTCGAGCTCCCCCAATGTACTCAGGATTGGAAGAGTCTTCCGGAAATATAAGCAGAAAAAGATATTGATGCTTTCATATTAGATACTGACGTAGGTGAATAGTTCTTGAATCAGTAGTATCCTTTACCAAGTAAATATGTTGAAGTCATGATAATCTGCGGCATACTACAGCTGCTATTATAGCAATATCTCCTAACCCTACAGATATTTGCTTGGTATAGAATGTTGATGCTATGCTGATCATGAATAAAAAGGTAAATCTGCTATACATTTAGGAAAGAGAGAATTTGGAGCTACTATTTATATTCCTGACTGGCTTAGATTTATCTGAGGTTTAAGAAAATCACTGGTGTATTGATATTTGATTTTGAGGTCATTCGATGATCCTTTTTCTTAACCTTATAATTCAACAGTATATATAATCTTTAAATAACGATGATATTTATGTAACTTTGAGATAAATGTATAGGTATGTGTTTTATATTCATTTCTATTGGCACTAAACGATGTGCTGCAACTTAAGGCTGTGTGGCTGTAATATGTGGCGGTGTGGAGGTAATATGTGGATGTATGGCTACAATATGTGGCTGTAATGTGTGGCTGTGTGGCGGTAATATGTGGCTGTAATATGTAGCTGTGTGGCTGTAATATATGACTGTGTGGCTGTGTGGCGGTAATATGTGGCTGTACTATGTAGCTGTGTGGCTGTAATATGTGGCTGTAATGTGTAGCTGTGTGGCTGTGTGGCTGTAATATGTGGCTGTGTGGCTGTAATGTGTGACTGTGTGGCGGTAATATGTGGCTGTAATATGGGGTTGTGTGGCGGTAACATGCATCTGTGTGACGCTATGTAGATGTAGGTATAAATAGAGGTAGTAGCATCGCCTCATTTATTTCTTTCAAGATGAAGAGCCGTGTCTGTAATGTATGCAGTAAGAGTATTCGACAATCTGATTTTAGACGTCATATAAAAATTCATGATGGGTATAAAGTTCAATGTTTTAAATTTTCTAAGAGATTCTCTCGTCTCGATAGCTATAAAAGGCATATGAACCTGAAGCATGACAAAGAAAGCAATAAACATAATATAAATTCCCCTATAGAAGATGAGGTCAATGAGGTTGTAGCCCCTTCTTATGATGATGATTGGAGAACGTTTAGCGACTATTTAAGTGATGAAGAGCCTGAAATAAATTGGATGATTGTGCGCGGCCTAATAGACCGGCTTCGGCTTTATTATGGTATTTTGAAGGATAGTCTGTATACATACCCTATAGCTATTGAAATAATAAACGAATTGAAACACTCAGGATTATTTCCGTCCTTCGCTTCACCTCGTGAAATAATAAATAATCTTAAAGATGTTTTGAATATAAAGTGTATTGAATTGAAATAAAGAGATTTTAACATATATTGTTTAACTAAGCTTACTTGAAAACTAGTTTTGTCATTAAAACCTTTTAATATCTAGCTTTTGTCTGAAGTTATACATAAAAATCTACTAATCTATGCTTCCTTAGGCTAAGCAGTTGTATAATAGTTAGACTGTTGAGCTATAAGTGGAAAGCTACCTTTGATATGCCGGACATTTCGTAAAACTAGCTTTAATAATAAATTATAAACCGAATTAATTTAAACGATCTTTTCTCTTATTTATATGAAATTATACTACATAAAAAACCGCAAGCTGATAACGCTCATTGAGTTTTAAATTCTTTCGGTATACTTATGTGATAGTTTTATCGATATAAATTTATATCATATTGCAATCCCTATCTGTATGAATGAAGGTGAATCTATCTATCTTAAATGGTCTATCTAGGTGATACCTCAGGTAAACTAAGAAAGTTAGTCTGATAATTTATCGCTAGAGAAAGCTAATATGATATGCTGAAATAATCATGATCCTAATCATACGTATGATGTATAGATATTGCTTACATACCTTTAATTCTGTAAATCAACAAAAGAGAATATCCTTTATGAATTGAATAAATTTGATTATTTTCCTAAAATTAGCATTGTTAAGAAACAGCTTAGGGTTTAGTTTTAATAATGTTCGTCTTATCTATTTTTTAATAGCTTATCTTAATAATAATTTGTATTAATTTTAATATGATTTTCCTTTTGTTTCATAAATGGGCTTGAACAAACTTTTTAAAATATACTAATGTTTTATTTATAATGTAGTGAAATCGATAGAATATGATAGCTTTACAATTCGAATGATAAAACCCCAGACTTCCTTAAGATAAGTCTTGTGGCATTTAAAAAAATTACTTCATGAATTATAGATTAACATTTTTAATAATAAAAAAGATAATTACATTTAATCTTAATTTATAATAGTACTGGTAAATGTTTAGTAAAAATTGCTTTAGCGTAAAAAATAATTCTATCTTATACATGAATAAATTTTACAAATGTGATACAATTTACTCCTAAACGTCTATTTATCATTTCAATTTCCTGTAAAACTTGATTATACATTGTCACTTTTCTGTATTTGAACCGATTCTGTTGTGTATTGTCTTGAATCTAATAACACTTCCCCATAAGGTAGTAATAGTTCCTGCTCATAGCATAGAAGCGCTGCTATTGAAATCGGTATGTCGCCTACATCTAAGATACAACGCCGAAATTGCTGATGTAATTCTAACTCATCTAGACTATATTCGACATCGTTGAATATGAATTCATCGTCGATCTCATTTAGTGATGATAATGACATACTGAAAATCGAAATAAAGATTAATATTATAATAAAAAAAAATATTAAAACATATATTAGAAATTTTAAACATATTTGAAATCATACTTACTTATTATGGTGCTTCACTAAACTTTGAGATATTGCTTTTATGATTCTTGGTGATTAATTGATGAGCTTTCTGTAGGTGTGGTGCCTTTTTTATTCTAAATCTACCTGTGTTCTCTCGGCGGATGTCGCATCCTGCTTCAACGCTGGACCGGATGCTTCTGAAAATGCTTGGGCCGGATGCAAAAGTTCGTTAAATTTCAGAGCGGATGTCGTATCCTGTTTCTGGACCGGATGCATCTGAAAATGTTTCGGGCCGGATTCTTGGGACCGGATGCTACATCCTGTTTCAAATTTTGGAGCGGATGCAAAAGTTCGTTACAAAGTTCATGACGTCATCGGTCGGACTCACACCGGAAGTGACGGCGTTTTTTTGGGCCCATGTTAAATCCCATAAGAAAATGGTGCCGTGGTGGCTTAGTTTTACTACTTAGGACGTCCAAATAGTCGTGGAAATGCAAGGCGACCTGCGATTTTTGGTCCAAAGCTGTGATCAGTTTATAATCGTGTATTAACTAATACAGACAGAACGAACAATCATGCCGAAGCGGCACATAGGCGCTTACAGACGGAACTTTCTATGAACCACCCTACAATTTGGAAACTGATTATAAGTTTAAAGAAAATTCAACGGGGCAGAGACGTTTTTTATGAACAATTAATTGCTGGCAACGATCCGCCATCGAAGAAAAGAAAATATCTAAAAGCCGATACACGAATAAAAAGTCTTGTAGAAGATTACCAAAATAGAAATGTCATCGAATTTCTACGCGGAATTTCTCATAATTATGAAATGAACGCATGATTTTACATATTATGTATATATATTTTTTAATTTACAGTAAAATAATTTAGTACAGTGCTGTTTGTATTTTATTCGTATTGACCACAATGTATTTTATTCACAATCATATTGCAATGGGTACATTTCATATGTTGTAAAAACCTTGGAAAGTAAGCTATTGCTATAGCAACACCAAAGTGGTTAACAATTTCCTTTACATGTCTGTAAAACTGACATGTAAAGTTATGGCCAACTCTTTTTTCTGAATAATTTAAAACAGGACGTTTTATCCGATTTAAATTTAAGTTTTTATAAATATATTTAACGCTAAAAACATATTTTTATTTAATATTAGTTTTATTTTTATTTTTTCGTATTTTATATTTAATAAATTACAATGGAATTAATTAATTTCTAATTTTAAAATACTGAACGCATACACTGCCATCTAGCGGCGAAGAATGAAACCTTACTTAAAATACTTTTTTGTACGACCATGCTATTTCGGATTGTTTACCATACTTGGTTTTAGAACAGTAGGATATATTTACTGGTTGCTAAGCAAAAACGCGTCGGTAAGTAATTACTTACCGTTCAGTTCTGTCAAAAACAGAACGGTAAGTAAATTATATGTAATTTATAAAATAAATGCATGATCTTTAGATGTCTCTTTCGCGAGAAATCATTTATTTTCTAAATAATTGGACTATTTAAAAAATGTATGTTGTTTATTTAAATTTGCTCAGGCCTCTTCAATATCCCAATTATATTCGTTTTCAGATTCATACATCAAATCATACATGCTCATTTCAAAACTAGAAAATTTGTCGGTAAAAGAGTCAGTTGAAATGTAATAGTTGCTTACTTTTTCTTTTAACACTTGTTGTTCTTGATCGTGCTCGATCAAAAAAATGGTTTTATGTTAATTGCAAACGTTAGTAGTCACTTTTTTTTGTTATATGAGGTGTCTCTAAAAGGTTTGTACAAAACACCGGGGTGAATTTAGTAGTCACCGACTAGCTGCCGGAGTTGATTGTGAACCAGCCTTGCTACCAACTTCCGTTAATCGTAGACAGTGTTGTAATGTATCTAGATACAAGTATCTAGATACAGTAAGTAGATAGGCTATGATAGTTCGAGCGCAAAATCCCATGTTATTTCTTATGAAGGTCCGTTTTGCATTTCAAGGTCATCCGCGGTCTAGCGAGACTCGCACCGCGACCGCGCTCGCGATCCAACCAAGCGCGCGGCAACGTTGCTAACTTCATGCTGTTACATGACATGAGTCGACTTAGTAACTATGGAATTTTATTGATAAAAGTAATTACCTAATGTTCTACCAATAATAATAATTTACGATAATTGATATAATTTTTATTAATAACGAATTAAAAAAACCTGAGAACATTCGAACATAATTCAACATTAATATACCTATAACGGTCGACAGTTAGAAGGGCCCCCGTTTTTCCCATATATTGCCATTAAAACGTAACATTTTATTTTAGTTACATAAATCTAATTAATTATATAATACCCATAAATAACATTCTAACTATTAATAATGAATTGAAAATATACACAATTCAAATTTAAAATACCTTTCACGACTAATGGATACGAACGAGATACGAATACTACGCATGTGGGAATCATGCAACGACACGATTCGGAGGGCGACCTTCAAGCCTTTTACCTACACAATAATTTAAACGTTATTTAATTAAAGTACTTCAGAATAGTTAGCTACTCTTATCTATACCCAGTAGTTTAATACAGATATCTCTCATCATAACATCCCCTCGGTATATACTTTCATACATAAAAACATAAAAATCTCAATCTTGCATCTTATCAAAACTAATAAGATATACTAAAGTTTCTTAGTCGATATGCAGCAGGTAGAGAAAAAAGGGTCAATAACCTGTAGGCAGGTAATAATAGCTACGGTAATCTTAAAACGCATCAGTCTATCAAATACTATTAAATAATGGTAATATTACATATATTATTCCAATATGTCTTTAAAGTGCCAATAAGTGCTTCCCAATTGGGAAACAAAGGTGGCGATTTAATAACTATAAAACGGCATGGAGGTTGGAAGTCTTCAGCTGTGGCTGAGGGCTGTATTGATGCTTCAGTTAAAAAAATGTGGAGGTAGCTGAATTGCTATCTAATAAGCCATGTACTTCCACTTCAACGGCTCAAGTGGTAATTGACCAGTCTTCCACTGCTTCATTTTTACATGAAGAATCACACACTTTTAGCAGCAACCCAATAACGAGTCAACAATGTTGAGGGGCAAATTTACCTTCATTTAAGATTAATGTCCAGGACACTTCTGCTGTTACAATCAAACTGTATAATAGCGTTTACTGTCTCCAGCCTTACTTTGTGGAACTGAAAGTGTATAATAACTGTACTTTTAATACAAAAGATGTATAAAGAATAATTTGTGAATTTATTAAATAATTTTTAATTTAATTAATTTATTTTGTGTATGTTTATTTTATATTTTAAAAGTTTGGCATTTTATCACATAACAACATAACCGCACTTTTAAATATAATAAGTTTGACATTTAAGAACAGCTGTTAGGTGCTACCAACTTTAAAAAACAAAATTTTACTGTTTCCAGTACTCTAATAAATCTCATTAGGATACGCAAATGCGTGTCCTAATGGAGTTCATTAGGACACGCAAGTATAAAAAAAATCTTATCCAAAACCTCTATATTTAAGTTTAAACATCGAATTTGCAATGTATAGCTAAGGTAAGTACTCACAGTAGCGGATCCGCAGGCGAATGTCATACGATTGGTCGGTTCGAATCGGTTTAAGCCAAATAAACCAATCGTATGACATCCGCCTGCGGATCCGCTGCTGTGAGATCTAAATACTTCACAGGAAAGGGATCTGTATCTGTATCTAGGTACATTTTTCTTATAGTATCTGTATCTGTATCTAGATACACAAAAGAATGTATCTGTTACAACACTGATCGTAGACTGGACGTGCGTTATAGCAGCAAATCTGTTATTAATTTCTACAAACAAAACTAACGAGAGAAACTAATAGTATTTTGTGTACTATTTGGGCTTCACAGTGCAAATGATTGTTAATACGTAGGTACACAATTAAAAATACAGGCTATTGTCGACATGTTCATATACTACTTGCTTTGAATGAAATAATGTTAAATCTGTTGTGTATATCAAATGCTTACATGTAAACTAAAAGACAAATTAAATGAGACTCGTATAGGTACTTAAAAAATCAGTTGCGCGCACAGGTGATTGTTGGGTCGCCTAAATATATCAGGACCGAACTTAAACTTAAACTGAAATATTTTTAATGCACTATATTTATTTGAATTAGAATACCTATACGAGTCTCATTTAATTTGTCTTTCAGTGTATATACTGAATTCTGTTTTATCACGACCAGTTGCAACTCGATTAAAATAATGGGTATACAGTCTCATTCTTTCATATTGTTCTTATCAGATTATTCCAGTTAAAATGCAATATTTCAACGTTAATAGTATGTATAAGTAACTCCTAACTACGATATTTACACATATCTTCGACCAAAGTTTTAAAGGCGAGTTCTTCACCATGCTTCCAGTGCAAACATGATTTACACCCAGGACATTAACAATCCATTGAGAACAGCTTTTGAACTACCGTCAAACATCAGTAAAAAAATAAATTCGAAATCTTCAAATAAATGCACATAATCTGAGAACATATAAGTTGAGTATACACGCATATTCGTTCGCACTTAACTCATATCCACTCAGATGTGTACCTTTCGATGTAAATGGTAGCCATTTTGAATATTTGCTGTCAATTTTGTTGCATTGGATTTATTTATTAAGATAGTTTTTATTTTATTAACTTCTTTTGAACGCCAACACGCTTTACATTAGATACTTTATGGCTGCAGTGTATGGCATGCAAATAAAATTAATTATTTTTTTTCCAAACTATAGCAAATACCAAAATCGAACAAGAGACAAACCATCGTTAGAAATTAAAATATGTATCTATAGAAGAAGTTTGAGAAATATTGACTAAACCGTTAAATAGACTTGAGCTTCTTTACACATGGATGATCAAATTTTGACCACTTATGTAACACCCACTATTAAAAGAAATTATGCCAAAAAACTATTTTTCCAGTATTTTTCCAAATTCACATCCCAAATTTCATCCCCAACGCTAACTTTTTTATTTAGAAAAAAAGAAATTTTCGTTTTACGTTAAATATCTTTTACGTTCAATAGCGCCTTAACGAAACACTTTTGGATAGAGATAAGTTGGGTTAAATCGTCTTATTTTGGTCTCAGGAATGTGTGATAGCGTCTTGTACAGACCTTGTAGAGACACCCTGTATTGATACTGTGACACCAAATATATAGTATTGGAATAACTTCGTCTAGGGATTGGATTTTCATGTGTGAGCAAAGGAAAAATAGCGAATAACAATGCATCTTAGAAAGATATATATTATGGCATACTTGCCAAATTTTAAAATGGAGTAACTTTTTTGTAATGTTGGGGTGCTCCAGATAAGAATTTTTAAATATAATTTACGTTTGTCGTTTAGACATAATAACCTAAATTGTTTGAAACACTATTGTTGACTTAAATTTGTACGTTTAGTAACTAAAGATAAACAACGTATAATTCCGTTGTGATGTTAAAACATACTTCATTATTTAAACAAAATGAACAATTATTTTAATAAGTAGAATGAGCTTAACTATATTTAATAAAATAAACAATTTAGGTTATTGTGTCAAAATGACAAACGTCAATTATATTTAAAAATTCTTAGCTATAGTACCAACCATACAAAAGAGTTTCTATATTCAAGACCTGGCAAATATGTCATAATATCTATCTTTCGCAGATGTACTGCTATTCGCTATTTTTCTTTTGCTCACACATAAAAATCCAATCCTTAGATGAAGTTTTTCCAATACTGTATATTATTTTTGTAATAGGTACAGTCTACAATAGTAGTTTGTACAACAAGAGTGGATATGATGCCTATATCGCACGAGAACGAAATTTGAGGCACGACGCCGAAGGCGAAGTGCCTCAATTTTTCGATATAGGCGATATAGGCATTCCACCCAAGTCGTACAGTATCTTTTTTCTTCGACTAAGTACAACAATTACAAAATAAATTGCATGTCTCCTTGAGAAATCGAATATGGATTAACCTATGCTTTTATCCATGCTAAAATATGGTTTGTAAAATCCCCCTGTCATTGTAGAATTTTTAAGAGAATTGTTAAAACTTATTATTTTAAATTTTGTTTTATGAAAAAAATTAAAAAATAATTATTCTCCCAGCTGGAATTGAACCTACGCTGGTCAGCTTCAGTTTATTTATACCTATCTTCTACAGACTGAGCTACCAAACTCCGTCAAAACTGTGTCTACTATACTTATTATAAAAGTAGGTTGTACTTATTTAAATGATTTAATATTTATGTCTTTTTAATTATAAAGTATTATTGTTAAAGCTATAATTTCACAAAACACGTTATTTTCAAATGCTTTAAGTGTTATTGAAGGAAGGAAACATTTATTTAATTTACTTTTACTTCTATATTTATGACAGGAGTTGTCAATAAATTAATTATAAATAAAGAACTGTCAAATTGGACTACGTTGATTGGTTGTTTTCATATCCGTACACTGTACGGATATGAAATTATATCCGTACACCTTACTGGAATTGCATACATTTCCATTGCACGAAACGTGAAGAAAATGGGTGATTTACAGGTAGGAGTAGAAAAAATATATTTACACATCTTTGAGAAAAAGAATCTGTTTTTGTTTTTTTTATATATCAGACAGTATCATTCCTATTATGTGGGTAGTTAATACAACAAATTGGTAAATAGGTAGGTGAAAATTATTTGAAAAGGATTCACCTACTTATTTACCTACCTATTTAGGATAGGTGAAATTTTAAAAAAGCACAAAAGCACTTACCGGTAGGAACTGTTTTTCCACAAATATTTGCAACTGCATTGTTTCGCCTTCAAACAATGCTCATGTTTGCACGTCCGACAAGCTACAACAGGGCTACGGTATTGTATTGTTTATGTTGCGTAGATTGGGGGTCTATTGACTGCTAGCATTTCGGGCCTCGAAACAATTTGAAAACGACATTAATAAGACCTATATGTTGCACAAAATAAAACTTTTAATTTTTATTATTTTCTTTTTGAGTAAAACAGTTGTTCCAAAATGTTTGTGGCAATATTACTTTTCTTGAGTATTTACGCTTTATAGACGGATGTAAATGAGGTTACTAGGCCTATTGTAATGTATCATTTTTGTAGTACAACTGTACTTATATGGAAACTTTGGCTTTACTGATTAAATTTATGTTCGATAAGTTGAACTATTATTTATGATTATCAATTGCATCTTAAGTATACCAGAGTGTTTCTGCAGCGAAAGCAGAAATATAAAAAAAGAATACATTAAAGAGTCTCATGTTAATTTATTACCGACAGCTAGTTAGGGGGTAATCGACAGGTAGGTACAGGCAGTGGCGGATTTAACACTTATGGAGCCTGAAGCGTTACAAATTTTTGGGGCCCCATAGTATAAATCAATTACTACAATTTATATACCTTTTATTTTTTATCAAAAATTAAGTACATATAATTATTATTATCAGGCGCGAATTCACGTTGGGGGGATGAGGAAATTGTCTCCTCAAGTCCTGTCACACTAGTGCGAAATTGGCGTTTTTGTAAGTGTTGTGAACACTATAATTTATCTACGGCCACAAAAACGTAATAAAACACCAAAAGCTAGAAAAAATATTTAACCTAGAATATCATTTGAGATTGAGATGCTGCATGTCAAAAGTCGACAATGCTCACAATTTGTGGAAAACAGGTGTTAGTTGTAAAAATTATGAAATGCCTATAACTCAATGTAATAATCGTTTATTTTTTATTTAAAATTAATACTGAAATTTGAACAATTATTTAAATTAATAATAGTAGTTTTGTTGTATCTTCAATTTTTTAAATGTCATAGACACATTTTTAAATGTATTCTGGACGTCGTGTTGTTCCGCCACTGCTTTTTTGTTAATGTAAGTAAATCATAACCTCAATTTTACAAATACATTGAATATCTAATGCTCCATTTGAATGTAATTTGAAATAATAAATTCCCAAAACATTTTTAGATTTCCATGTAATAGACCGGTTATTCTAAATGTAGGGATTAAAGCCATCAGAAGGATATATTGTTAAATCAATTTTACGGTAATTCAATAACAATTTTTGTATAACTTTATATGGTAATAAAAACTTTATATGGTAATAATAACGTTATGTGGTAATAATAACTTTATATGCTGGTAGTCGACAAAATAGTTCAGAGGTAGAGTTGTCGCTCAGAAAGTGGAAGGCTCAGAGTTCGGTTTCCAGCGGGGGTGATAATATTTTCTATATGGATTTGCATTCAAAATATAATTTAAAGTAAAAGATTAATTAAACAAAATAAATTAACATAAATAAAATACAAAATGAACACAAACGTGTTTTAATAAAGTGAGTTTTGTTAATGAACGACTATTATACTCACAGTATAAATTAACATAAATAAAATACAGAATAAACACAAACGTGTTTTCTTTATTAAAACAATTTTATAATGATATGTGTATAAATCACAGTCGAGCTGCCCCTAACTAAGGACTGAGGCGAATCAAAAGCTCGAAACAGCTGTCTTAAGGTGCCGTCTGTGATGTATACACGTATCACTATAAAATTGTGAGTATAATAGTCGTCCATTAACAATTTTTAACTTTTAAATTTATTAAAAACTCACTTTAACTATTAAAACACGTTTGTGTTCATTTTGTATTTTATTTATATTAATTATACGGTCGGACGCTCAACCGGATTTTATTTTGTATATTCCTGTATTGGATAATCAAATTATGCTGCTTAGTAGTGCGATTTGATACCTACAGTAGGCACCATAGTTATTTGATGGTGTTAATGTTATTTCCGAGCTAGTATAAACGCTCGCGTGATGTCTGTAGAATTCACAGACTAGCTGCCCCTAACTGATGAGAGCCAAAAGCTCGAAACAGATGTCTTAGGATGCCGTCTGTGATTTATACACATATCACTATAAAATTGTGAGTATAATAGTCGTCCATTATCAATTTTAACTTTTAAAAATAAATTAATCTTTACCTAAAAATTGTAACTATGTATATTTCAAATAATTAGAAATATTGCATGCGCTGACAGCTATGGCATTTTAATAGAACCACCGAAAATGCGAAATCATTTCCCAAGGTCATTTCCGTACAGTTTAAAGATTATGAACAATGAGTCATTTTCATCATTTACTAGACTGTGTGAAATGTGTAATTTTCTGTAGTGGTAGTAGATAAATTAGTTATTTGTATACCAAATAAAGTTGTACTTTTTTATCAGGAATATGGAGATTGTGGAACAGCCATAACGAGTGATAAAAAATCAGCTTTAGTGCTGAGGTGTATATTACGTTTTTTCTGAAATCGTGAAATTAAGAATTTAAAATACAAAATGTTCATTTAATAACAGTAGAGAATGCAACTAAGTCAACGTGGCTGTGTGCGGCAAACAAGGGCTAAACAATTTTAATTCGTCATATTACATCAGTAATAATTTTGATTTTACATTTAATGGGTTACTCTACGTTTAAAATATGTTAAACCAGAGGAAACCTTTAAGTAGGAAAGTCTTAAAATGAATTTTAATTAATGTGAGCTTTATTTTCGTTTGTTATTCAGAAGAGAATTGGTGAACTACTGATAGATAACTTAATTGTTAAAAAATAAACGCAAAGGATTATAATAAAAGCGTAAAATATTAAACTAAAGTTATATACTACATGTTAAAGAGGCATGCTTACTAGTAAGAATACAGTTAATTTAGTACTCTAAAATCATTTTCTTTAGAAATTTCACTAAATCCATTCGATTTTGTTAAGAAAAATAACTTAAAAACGTTCACGTTGACAGTGACGTTCAAATTGATACTCATAACCTATAAAATCTTTATAAAAACTAAATTTGAAATTCTTAAGTTGGCAAGAAATTCCCGTTAGCTAGCGATGGGCCAGCCATATAGAACTCTTTTTAAGGTTTTGTTAATCGTAGTCAGCCATGAGTCGAAACGAGTTTAATAAGAGTAGAGTGTGCAACCAACAATAAATACCTGCACAAACATAAAAAGCAAAGGTAGCTATGTACGGCTTACGCCAAACACAAGTGAAAAAGTGAAATTATAAAATGTAAGTAATGCTGGAATCATGTTAAAAAATCATCACTAATTTAACATTAAATTAAAAATATTTAACGTTAAGATATTAACACAACCATTTCATGCAAGATATCAATTTATTTTAAGAATCAATTGTAGGTTGCGTTATAACCTAACTAAATAACCTAACTCCATTACCTCAGAATTGTTTGTTTGTTTTTGGGCGAGGGATCAGGATGGCGGAGCACCCTTCGTCCCTCATGGCACCGATTGCTATGTAGTCCAGTCAATATAGATGTGAAGAGTGTATTTTCGTGTTAACAGCTATTTTATTGCACAAACCTATTTAGAATAGTGTGTGTAGAATAATATATGTAGTTGCGTACTAAATCGTAGTGACAGCAGAAAACTTATTAACAACTTAAGACGCCATCAACCGTTTTTGAGGTGTTTTTCTTCCGTAGCTCATCAGGATGACTTCCTACAAAAAAATGTTCAGTATATGATTTGTTTATAATAAAAATAGCTACTGAAATAATTACGTTGCAAAATCGAAGAAACTGCCAAAATCGCATATGTTTTTTAAGTTGCCATACAAATTTAGATAGTCAACCAATATTGATGAAACTTACGTTAAGTATAGTTTAAATTATGTGCAATAAGCACTCAAAACCCGTATGCTAGGTATACAAAACGTTTTGTTTAACAAGGTGTTATAAATTTACTGCGTCTAAAACTTTGGAAGTTTACAAAAGCTGTTTGAAGCTTTGCATACTATTGCAAATGTGCGTATATATAGCTTAAATCATTAGCAATGGAACGCAATTTGTAAAATTCAATTACGTTTATTTTTGCAATTTTGGTGACGTTTTACATCTCTTCATAGTTTTGCTACGTTTATAAATAATTAGTTTGTTTGTTGGTGTTTGGGCGAGGAATCAGGATGGCGGAGCATCCGTCGTACCTCATGGCACCGATTGCTATGATCATTTGGCCGACCCTACTAGAATTTAGCCGAATCTGGGGGAATTCCATCCCCAGTAGGGATCTTTATCGTGCCAAACATTGCATTGACACGGGACCTACAGTTTTACTTCCTATCCGAAAAGAAGGCATGTTTTAAATTTTTCTCCGCTATGAAAAATTACCAGTTCGGCCGGGGATCGAACCTGCGATCTTTGGATTATGAAGCAAACATGCAAACCACTAATCCACCGAGACTGGCAAATAATTAGTTTTTTGGTTCGTATACGTGGTCATTTATGAAATATTCCATTGGGTTCGAATAGACGGCAAAAATACGTAATTTAAAAAAGTTCAAGTTTCGATGCTTGGATCTTGCGATTTTTTGCGTAAGTATGCACTAGACAAAGTAGGCGATTGTCCGATTTTTGAGCTGGTGTCTCACTCTAATGCAATAATTTCTATTAGAAATATGCAACTAATAATTTTGTGCAATTGCATACTTATTCTACAAGGTTCACATTATACACAATTTTGATTCATTTCAATATGGTAAATAATATACGGGTAGTGCATACTTACGCAAAAAGTTTAATATCTCAGGATCCAAGCATCGAAACTTGAATTTCTTTTTTTTTAATTACGTGTTTTTTGCCGTCCATTCGAACCCGCTGAAATATTTTATAAATGACCACGTATACGAACCAAAAAACGAATTATTTATAAACGTAACAAAACTATGAAGAGATGTAAAACGTCACCAAAATTGCAAAAATAAACGTAATCGAGTTTTACAAATTGCGTTCGATTGCTAATGATTTAAGCTATATATACGCACATTTGCAATAGTATGCAAATCTTCAAACAGCTTTTGCAAACTTCCAAAGTTTTAGACACAGTAGATTTGTAAAACCTTGTTGAACAAAAAGTTTTGCATACCTGGCATACGGGTTTTGAGTGCTTATTGTACATAATTTAAACTATGCTCAACGTAAGTTTCATCAATATTGGTTGACGATTTAAATTTTTATGGCAACTTAAAGAAACATATGCGATTTTGGCAGTTTCTTCGATTTCGCAGCTTAATTATTTCAGTTATAACAATCGAACTGGTGCCATTTTGTAGCTATGTTTATTATAAACAAATCATATACTGCACATTTTTTCGTAGTAGGCCCTCCTGATGATCTACGGAAGAAAAACACCTCAAAAACGGTTGATGGCGTCTTAAGTTGTTAATAACTTTTCTGCTGTCACTACGATTTAGTACGCAACTACATATATTGCTCTACCCACTATTCTGAATAAGTTTGTGCAATAAAATATCTGTTAACACAAAAGAGCCAAAAACAGATACTGTTGGTTCCCTGCCGACTGGACTAATGATCATTTGGCCGACCCTACTAAAATTACCAGCTCGGCCGGGGATCGAACCTGCGATCCTTGGATTATGAAGCAAACATGCAAACCACTAATCCACCGAGGCTGGCTTACCTCAGAATTGTACACCGCAAATGAATTTGTCAACGCGTACTTTCGTTGCCTAGCAACAACATATTTATTTCTGGACAGCTAAAATAAATTTAGAGGCACCGCTTTGTTTGTTAGAGTCATACTTTTATACCTGGGTTTGGTATGGTTTATCATTAGTGTTTGCTAAATTCTTATTCTTTACACCACTTTGTAATTAATAAGTAGTTTTGGCGTATTTAGTCGTTTTTTATTCAGACAAGAACAAATTAAGCTGATACACCACTGGCAAGAACTAAGATCTGTCCTCAATATTCGCACAGAATTAATGACGTACCTGTTACTTTCTCTAATATAAAAAACTTTAAAAACTCAATTGAGTCCGTAAAGTGTATATTTTACGGACTATTTCAGAAACAAAATTCTTTAAAATAAGCAATGAGTTAGTTCATAACACTTATACACACTTGCCTACTCAGAACAATAATAATACTACAAACGATTATAAGGGATAATATCGTGCAAAATATTTATACGGGGTGTTCAAATTGAAGCCGGCACTATTGCCAACTTTGTTACTACTAAAGATACGATGTTGATTAAATTAACGAAGTAGTAGCGTTTTTTATTCCGATTACGATGGTCAAATTTTAAAAACAATTTAACTTCGCGTTTTCGAGATATTAAAAAAACAACAATTTTTAAATGGAATAAGCTGTATATTTTTACACATTTTAAACGATAGTTTAATTTTAAACTAAATTTATTAAAAGATAAATACCCTAAATTTACAAATAAACGGACTACAAGCATTTAAATGTACCAGTTCAAGTTGAAATAATATCATGTAGCCAATGAATGGCCAATTATTGGAAAGTAAAAGAATAGAATTATACGCTACTACTTTGGTAATTTAACCAACATCGTATCTTTAGTAGTAACAAAGTTGGCAGTACTGCCGACTTCAATTTGAATACCCTGTATCAGTGTCGGATTTAACACTTCCTGAAGAGTTACAGATTTTTGGAGCCCCATGGCAGTGGCGGTCGCTGCATACGTAAACCCGGGGCACTCGTAGTGAAACATATGATGATATACTGCTTTAATATGTGCGTACGAAAATGATAGCGAAACCAGTTTGTCGTGTGCCCCGAGTTTGACGTATGCAGCAACCGCCACTGCTCCATGGTACAAATCAATTACTACAATTTATATACCTTTTATTTTTTATCAAAAATTAAGTACATATAATTATTAATAGCAGGCGCGAATTCACGGTGGGGGGATGGAGGTAATATCCTCCCCAAGATTTTTTAAATAATCCGACTTCGTCTCATGCCGCAGTCACACAAGTGTGAAATTCGCGTTTTTGTGCGTGTTACACACTATACTTTATCTACGATCACAAAAACTTAATAAAACAAAAGCTTGGAAAAATATTTAACCTAGAATATGATTTGAGATTGAGGTGCTGGATTTGCAAAAGTAGACAATGCCCACAGTTTGCGGAAAGTAGATGTTAGTTGTAAAAATTAAGAAATGCGTATAACTCAATGTAATAATCGTTTACCTATTATTTAAAATTAATACTGAGATTTGAACAATTATTTAAATTAATAATAGTAGTTTTGTTGGTATCTTCAATTTTTTAAATGTCATAGACACATTTTTAAATGTATTTTGGACGTCGTGTTGTTCCACCGCTGCTTTTTTGTTAATGTAAGTAAATCATAACCTCAATTTTACAAATACATTGAATACCTAATGCTTCATTTGAATGTAATTTGAAATAATAAATTCTCAAAACATTTTTAGATTTCCATGTAATAGACCGGTTATATTCTAAATGCATGGATTAAAGCCATCGGAAGGATATATTTTTGTAATAACTTTATATGGTAGTAATAACTTTATATGTAGTCGACACAGTAAGTGGAAGGCCCAGGGTTCGATTTCCAGCTGGGTTGATAATTTTGTCTATATGGATTTGCAAGTAAAAGATTAATTAAACAAAATAAATTAACATAAATAAAATACAAAATGAACACAAACGTGTTTTAATAAAGTGAGTTTTGTTAATGAACGACTATTATACTCACAATTTTATATTGATATGTGTATAAATCACAGACAAGCTGCCCCTAATTGAGGAGAACCAAAAGCTCGAAACAGCTGTCTTAAAGTGCCGTCTGTGATTTATACACATATCACTATAAAATTGTGAGTATAATAGTCGTCCATTAACAATTTTTAACTTTTAAAATTGAATTAATCTTTATCTAAAAGTTATAATTTTGTATATTTCAAATAATTAGAAATATTGCATGTGCTGACACCTATAGCATTTTAATAGAACCACTGGAATCGTTTCCCACGGTCATTTCCGTGCAGTTTAAAGATTATGAACAATGAGTCAATGGGTTTTTCCAGTGCTTAAAAGTATTAAAGGACAATTTAAAAGACTTTATAATGACGAATTGTAGCGTTCTAGGTTGTAAAATCCGAACAGAAGGGAAATATTATAAGGTCATAACCTTTCACAGGTACGTATTACAATATTTTACGATCTTAACACGTAACTTTTACTCTTACAAGTAACTTTTGTTCAAATTATGTTCATGATTTTAGATTTCCAGCATACGTAGAAATGAATAGTTGTTTGCTATAAGTGCATGGTCACCATCAAAGTATTTAAGAATAAATTATTTTACCAAGATGTTAAATCCTAATTCTATCCGTATGTATTATATTACTTTTTAAAGGTCTTTATGTGTATATTGTTAGGTAATTTTATTTTGAATAAAATAGTTTTCTAAAGTAACTTGTAATTTAATAAAATTATAATTCATCTACCTTATTTTTCAATACTGTCTTTCTCTGTTAATTTTTCCTAATTACTTATATTTATAGATTTGATTTATGCATTAACTAATTATAATGAATTAACTCCCAGTGGAATTAGACCAGATCCTTTTAGGCTCACTCTTACTAATTTCCCAAGTTCAACCGTGGTAGATTTCTGTGATTCGGCCATATTTAATAGGCCTTGTAACATCATATGGCTTCACTTACATAATTTGTTATTAAATACACATATACCATCTCTATAATCTCTATCCTCAATGTCAAAACATCAGAGTTTGCTAGAAGGTATTGAAGGCAATCCGTTCGGAGACACAGATATGATACATTACTTACAGGTCTGCTGTGAAACTGTATATTCCGTCACAAAATCTTACCTATCACTCTGAATGCTTGCGTTTTCGCATTAAACTCTATTGCGTCGACCGTACACCTTTTAACCCGCCTGTACACGATATGAACTGTTAGTACATAGTTCTCACATATTTCACTATTATCGACAAAGTGATTTCCCATGCCAATAATTGCTCCATGGCAAGGGTCCTCTGCGGAGCCCCCTGACTTGTGGAGCCTGGAGCGACCGCTTCTACCGGTTGTGCGTATATCCGCTACTGTTCACCGAATGTCTATCAGAAACCATTAATTCAAGAAATTAGTCATCACAGTAGTCGGATGACCGCGCTGATTGTGCGAGAAGACCAGCATTCGAACCGACAGAGATGATACATTCCTCGCAGGTTTTCTGTATAACAGTATACAACATTTTTCCTACCGCTCTGAGAGCTTGCCTTTTCGTACGAAACTCTAATGCGTCAACCGTACATCTTTTTTACCAGCTTGTACACGATATGATCTGTTTTTTGTTTCACTTTTTGCGAGCAAGTGAATTCCCACACCAATAATTTTTATTCGTCGCGTGCCCAGTCAGTGGCGTAACTACGTAAGATTGCGAGCTCCTGCGAGATTACGTTTGCGACCCTCATATACAGAGTGGCTGATTTTTTATTGTCCAGGTTATATCTGCTGAAATATTAAAGGTAGAATAAAAAGTTAATGAGAGACTTGTTTAGCCTAACCTGATCTATAAAATAGAGCAAAAAAGTTTTTTCACGGCCAATTTATTTTCCGGAAAAATATTCAATTTTTTAAATAGAACGTCCTGTAAACTTTTACGGAATAAAGTTTGATATGATTTTCTCTTTACAATGATATATCACAAGTGGCTCTTTGCAGTCCACTGATGCATTTTCAAATTCACTTTATGTCTCACTTGCATATTATTTGTTGGTTTAACCTGTGATACCAACTACATAACAACCAGGGCATTATAAGCGGGCGTTATAATTCATAACGCCCGCTCATGGTTTACTTTACAATCGGAGCCGGCGTTATGTTCAATAGTAATTTGGATCATTAGGTCAGAAACTATATGTTTGCGTACGAGTATGTTACAACACAACAAATAACGAGTATTTGCATGTAGTTTCTGGGCGCATGATTCATGAATTCTTTTGTGCCGACTTAACTGCTGACAAAAGTTTCTTAGCTAAAATTAACTTATTTTTTAGATGTAGTGCTGTTAGGATATTTTTTGTTTTTATGTTAGTAACAACAACAAAAAACATTTGAATTTAAATTGTCATTTATCGGTTTGATTTTAAATTTTCTTTAAGTTTCTTCAAAGACTTTAAGTTTGTAAATTTAGTAAAAGGTGTTGCCATCCGACAAACATAAAAATTCCTAGTTTCATAAATATATAAACAACACCCTTGGCAACGCCAACAATTATAAGTTAAAATTAATTTTTCCTATTTTGCGTCTATAATAAAGCTGTTAAAGCATCCAAAACAGTGCGTTAATAGCTCATTTGAGTGCTTTAATAGCCCAACTTTTTCAAAGTTGGTAGCATTGAAAAAAAAATTGAAAAAACAGAAAATTGACAAATACTTCACTCTAAAAATCTATATTTTCAAATGTTACGTCAGTGTTGTCAACTTGTTTGCAACTACAACAAAATTCCCTAAATCTTGAAATTGCGAATTTTTTTATTTAAAAAGGGAATAAAATGTACAAAATAGAAAAAATAGCGTAAAAAACTCGTTTCATAAGTCATTATTGCACTCGTGCAATAAATCTTGCCTTATGAAACGCGTTCTTTAATATACTATTCTACTTCTCGTGAAAAATAAAATTTTATATGCACCACGAGCGTTACTATACTCTAACAAACAAATGAAGAATCTAGGTCGCCGCGTGATCACCACCTGGTAAACACATAAAATATAAAATCAAATTTTAAGCAATACTGATATTATTTAAGCTGTTAAAACTGTCGGTGAAGTACGTTGCCCGCGGGATTCGCGATGCGGTATGCAAGTTAGCCCTCGTGATTTCGGCGGCCTAGATTTTCATTTGTTTGTTAGAGTATAGATGATATTACCCATCGGGCGAATTAGTTGGCTGCTGCCCTCGTGTAAAATCGGGAAAATAAGAAAAAATTCATTTATGCTATTTTATAGATAAGGTTATGATAAACAAGTCTCTCATTTAACTCTTTCCTCTGCCTGTAATATTTCAGCACATTTAACCTGAACAATGAAAAATCAGTCACCCTGTATACAATTATACGTAGGTAACTTTTGCTAAAATAAAATATACAATAATTAATAATAGTTCATTACCGTAGAATAGTTCATAGGATGTTTTTTACCTCCCATGCTTGTTTTAAAATGTCTGTTCCCAACAAACTAGTTTCACGAAAGCAGCCGGCGTCCTTCGGATGGTTGCGCCCCCCGCGTCGCAGGGTCTGCGGGGGCGGTAGTTACGCCACTGTGTCCAGTGCGGTTGTCCAGGCCTCTGCGGGGCCCCCTGACTTGTGGGGCCTGAAGCGGCCGCTTCCAACGCTTGTGCCTAAATCCGCCACTGCCCTGTATATAATTCGTATGTATGTAAACAATTATATACTTCTTCAAACAATGTCGTAAAAAATTGCTCCGTTATTTGTTGTTCCTCCTTGAATTTGTTTTGTTAATTTTTCGCTGGAAGTTTCCGATCCTAAATTTATAATAACTCTTTCCATAGTATTCTCTACTACATCTTTTATACATTATATACTCTTCTCGATATTTTTTAATAGCGGTTAAGAACTTCCCTCTCTAGTTGTGTAAACGTGCCTCATATTTTAGACAATCAATGCGAAGATCAAACTTGCCCTATACCTTCCTTCGCTTTATTCTTAGCTGAATTCTACTATAGATTCACTTGCTTTGGTAAATCATCTAAAAGTATATGGAAAAATATAACTCGACTGCACTTCGTATGACATATAATATGGGGAAAACACACAAATTTAATATTTAAATATTTAATTAAAGTTATTTTCATTATTAATATTTTTTTTATATGTTCTATTTGTTTTATATTATTTCATCGAATATATACATTAAAATTATATGAATTTTCGAAGTCTGAGTATTTTGCTTCTTAGCATCTGGCAACACTGAAGGCAAGGAAGTTTACATGATAATAATAATAATATTATTATTCTGTACGATGTCTGCTAGAAATTTATTATTATAAAAAATTTTCAATGTTCTTAATATAAATCAACTTACTTTTAGTTATAATTATTTGTGGTATTTAAAGATAGGAAATCTTAAACTACCCCATTAGTTTAACCTAAGGAGCAGTTTTCTAATGTAATATGTTTCAATGTTGTACTTACATACACCCTCTTTTAAATTAATCCAATATACCTAGTCAATTTTCTATTAAACCCTCAATTCTGAATAGTTCAAATTGCTTTCATGCCTTTCATACTAATGTAGGTATTTTGGTTGGTTGCAGATTACTTTAATTCTACAAATAAACATAATGGATGGTGATGAAGCAATCACAGTCCAAAACAACATGGATATTAAGACAGAACCAAAAGTGATGGAAGATAGTAGCATCCAAAATGAAATTAAACTGTACAGTGAGAGTGAGATACTGTTCAATACCATAGTGAAACAGGAACGAGTGAATACTGATGGCAAAGTATACAACTGTAACAAATGCCATCTTAACTTTTTGACGGAAATTGATTATGATAAACACAAGCGCACTCATAAGAGTGGAAAGCAATTTGAATGTAATATATGTGGTTATAAATTTTCAAAGAAGCAATGTCTCAAAAGACATCTATTTACTCATAGCGGTGAGAAGCCATTTGAATGTAATTTATGTAATTATAAATGTGCTCAAAAAGGTGGTCTCAACCGACATAGGCTTACTCATGGTGAAAAGGTATTTGAATGTAATTTATGTGATTATAAATGTTCTATTAAAGGTAATCTCAAACTGCACATTATGTTAACTCATAGGAACGAGAAACAATTTGAATGTAAATTATGTGGTTATAAATCTTCAAAGAAGCAAAGTCTCAAAAGACACGTACTTACTCATAGTGGTGAGAAGCCATTTGTATGTAATTTATGTGATTATAAAAGCATTCAAAAAGGTACTCTCAACCAACATATGCTCACGCATAGTGGTGAAAAACCTTTTGAATGTAATCTATGTGATTATAAATGTTTACTGAAGAAAAGTCTCAAAATACACATTCTGACTCATAGTGGTGAGAAGCCATTTAAATGTAATTTATGTGATTATAAAAGTATTCAAAAAAAAACTCTCAACCAACATAGGCTCACTCATAGTGGTGAGAAGCCATTTGAGTGTAATTTATGTGATCATAAATCTTCTATGAAAGGTAATCTGAAGCAACACATGCTAAGTCATAGGCTAATCCATAGTGGTGAAAAACCATTTGAATGTAACTTATGTGATTATAAATGTTCTCGAAAAGGCAATCTCAAAAACCATATGGTCACACACAGTGGTGAGAAACTATTTGAATGTAACTTATGTGATTATAAATGTTCTATGAGAAGTAGTCTGAGACAACACATGTTAAGTCATGATCTTGTTAAACCATTTGAGTGTAATTAATGTAGTTATAAAAGTTCAAAGAAGCAAAGTTTTGAAAAACATGAGCTCACTCATAGTGGTGAGAAGCCATTTGAATGTAGTTTATGTGTATATAAATGTTCACAAAAATCCCATCTTAAAAGTCACATGTTCACTCACAGTGGTGACAAGCCATTCGAATGTAATTTATGTGATTATATATGTTGTTAAAAAAGGAATCTCAAAAAACACATGCTAACACATAGCGGTGAGAAACCGTTTGTATGTAACTTATGTGGTTATAAATGTTCAGTGAAACAAGATCTCGAAAAACACATGCTCACTCATAGTGGTTAGAAGCCATTTAAATGTGATTTATGTAATTATAAATGTTTACTAAAAGACAATAAATAAAACTTCTGTTAACTACAAAAAATATCAACATCTTAGGGCCGGTATTTCCACCTCAGTATAAAGTTCAGTATAAACTTATCCTGGAGATAACCTTACGTATAAGTTAATAACGGGTATTTTGATCTCAGTATAATATTTATCCTTAGGATAAGTTTCAGTTAAATTTATACGGTACTTTTTCTCTGGATAATGTGCTCACTGGCAGATAAGTTTTTAGCATATTTTGTTAGAGCCGCCAATATTTTTGTTATTGTTGATTTTCTTTTTACATTTTCTTGTGAGTCTAAAAACTCAACAACAACCAAAAACTCTGACACTCAACAAACTCAAAACTCTGACAAAGATTTTCTTGTTTTATTTAAACGATATGACGAAGATTACTTCCTATTGTATATAGTTTCAATGTTGTTAGACAAGCACTGATGGAAAAATGGAGTAGCAGTTGTAAACCTTTTGGTGCAAATTGATCATTGTTTGCAGCATAAGACAACTAAGCATTCTTGTTTTTGCATTTGTATATAGATATGGTTAATAAGTTTATATTAATTATAGAAATAGTGCTGTAACACACTTGAAGTAATTGCCAATTACTTTAAGGTTTTTCGCAACGAGTTCTTACTTTATTACTATAGAAAATTTTTGTGGTATTCACAAAACAACAATTGTAAAAATTATAGAACACGTTTGTGATGCATTAATGTATTTAAGAGAAAAAAATACATATATACCTACCACAAACTCAGAACCAGATTCCTACAATTCAACAAAAATTTTATCAGATTGCAAGATAGCCAAGAGTTAGAGCTGCAGTTGATGGCACACTGGTAAGGATGCAATCACCCGGAGGTTACACAGCAGAAAATCCTCAATGCCGAAAAGGCTACTTTTCTCTGAATGTAAGCAACTTATGATGCTTCTTTACGTTTCACAGAAATTGTAGTACATTGGTCTGGTGCTACACATGACAACACCATATTTGTCAATTGTCTTTTATTCAGAGAGTTCAAAAATGTGAATTTGTAATAGGAGATAGTGATTATGCTCTCAAGAATTATCTAATAACACCACTAGCTGAACGACAAAATAAAGCTCAAAGACTTTTTAATGAATAACACATTAGACCCAGGAACGTCATTGAAAGAGCTTTTGGCATATGGAATTGACGATTTCCTGTTCAATTAAAAAAATAATAGTTACAATAGCAATCTTACACAACATTGTTAACATACGCAATGAAACAGAGCTTTCTGAAGAAGATAATGAAATTGAGATTGCTGAAGATAATAACGAAATAGTAGTAGTTTTTCACTCATTTTCGCAGTCACAAAATTTTAAGTTTCTCAGTTGTTAGAGTTAGCAATAATTATTGATAAGTAGGAAAATATGCCTTCGTTATAACAAATGAAGCAGTAAGAAATCAAAACTTTGATGATTTTTAGCTGTTAAATTTAAAAAAAAAACAAAATTGCAAATGTGCAAACTTCAAGTAGGAGATATCTAACTGAAAGATTATTTTATACTCGACCTACATTGAAATACCCGATTATATTTATACTTCGAATTATCTGTAGGATAAATATATCTCCTGGATAGCTATACTACAGTTTATACAAAAGATGGAAATACCGGCCCTTAATGAACACAATTACCTATTGAAAGGGGCCCATTTTATACAAAAGGAATAGTTCTGTTTGCTTTGAGGATTAAAGAGATTACTTCGGTAATGTATGAAATATTCCTACGAAGTGATAACTAGCTCAGAAGGAGTTGATAGTCGTGGGGTTTGTAGATTACCAGAAAACTCGAAGTTGTTTAGGTTATCTCAACAAAATAGAGTAAAAATACCAGGCGCACTAGTTCAATCGTTAAAAAAAAGGAAAGCTTTTAATGGTTTCACACGCCTTAACCTGATGCTTATCTGTTAGATACCTAGATAATACTCTCAAAATCTTGCAAGAACTTACCGTCAACTTACCAGTCAACCATCGCTAAACGCTAAATTTTAGATTCTAAACAAACTAGGTAATAAACATATGAATAATGTATAGTGTGATCCAAAATGAGTGAGGACTGTTTGAATTTCGCGCTGTAGGATTTAGTGTATTTCACGTTGTCAGTGTAGTGCTATTGAAATATGTTTAGTATTTAAAATTAACGAAGTTTACGAAGCTAAATTATTTTTCACGACGCGACTGTAATATTTATTTGTGTATTTAGTGCGATGAATTGTGAAATGCAACTTTGGTGGTCAAGAATGAAAGTCTTTTGACGAGGCGAAATCTCATTTGAGACCACCAAAGTCATTTCGAGCACGAATTGCACACAACGTTTTTTCTACAGCCTTATTCAAATAACCGAGAAAGTAGAAAAAAATCATAAAAAATAACACAAGGAAATTTTTATTTTAGCGCAAAGTGGACAGTTCAGTTGTTGCTACGGAAACGACATTGCTCAAATATGCATAAATCGTATAAATGCATGAAATATTTTTCGTTCTAAAGCGAAAAATACTTCGTGCACGTTGTCAAGTAAACAAAACCAATGTGGCATTTCGCATACGGACATGAAAGAAAAATTGTCATCATTTCTACAGCTGTAGAAAAAATAACAAACGAGTGAAAATGTCTGAAAAGTATTCGTGTTGCCAACGTGATAATAATTTAACGTAGCTAGCTAATTTTAAACTGCCCTCAATCATTTTGGATCAGCCTGTATCATAAATAAATCAGAACAAACAATCATAAATAAATAAGACAAAAAAGTCGAATAAAGGGTCCCAATCTATCATTTGCATTCAACAAAATAATGAAAATTCGTCATGCACAAAATTCGTGCATGCTTCGTAAAACTAACTATTATCCATTTATCCAAGAACTGCAGTAGTAACGTTAAAGAACTTTTACCTCATAACTTTAAATGGAGAGGTTATTAATATGTAGAGAATTTACATCAATAATAACATGACCATTATTTAATATTGTGAATAAATCCGGCACTGCAATGTTTTTGCTAAACAAATTTTGAATTTTTCTTGTGAAATGTCTCTGATTCTTGCACTATAAATTCTAGATCTATACGTAATAAATCTGTTAATTAATTTTTTTAAAGTTAATATTTAATGCACTGCAGAAGGATCTTTTTACACAATGCTTTTTAGAAACGGATTTGAACTTGATCCAATCAGTGGCTTGCGGTGAGAATTTAGGCTAGGGAAGCAACCACGATTTTAATTATAATACACCTAGGTACAGGCGCGGATTAACGGGGAGGGAATAATTCTCTCCTCCCCAATTTAAAAATAAGTACATATAGAATAGAAACAAATAATGTTTGTTTAATTATTATTTATTAAAACAATTATTTTTCAAAAAATTTTCCCCTCAAAATACTTCTCTGTATCCGCCCCTGCTCGGCACAATAAAAAAAACAGTGTTACAATTATTAAGCTTAAAAGTTTTTCAAAGAAGAACTTTTACACTTTATACTTATGGAATTTGTTGACTATTATTCTTTATTTTAAAAAAACTACTACTATGTATTTATACCGCAACTCGATTTTCCGGTCTTAGCAAAATACCAGTGCAGGTTTTAATCTTTGTTGTTAAATTTGCACGTTCTGGTTTTGATCTACCTTTCTTAATAATTTGTAATTTCTCCCCAAAACTGTATGCGGAAAATTCTTTCTTAATAATTTACAAACTGAACAAAAAAAATCGACCCGATTCGGATGTATCGAAGGTACTCGAACCTTTCACCGAAGCAGCTGAATTTGCAGTCGTGACGATAATGCAATTTTAAATTTGCATAGAGGAAAACTAAATAGAATTATTTGTCTTTAAAAAAATCCAACTTATATAAATTGAAATAATAAAATGCGACAAAATACAGTCTCATTCGCAGATTTACATTACTTAAGTAACATTAAATTTAACAAACACTAATAAATCGAACAAAGAACCAAGTTATAATAAATAAACATTTGGGCATGAAGCACACTAACAATAACGGCCAAACAATGCTAAGAGCATCGTCTACTATATGACCACGCCTGCTGAATCACGCCAAGGCTAAGAGAAGAGCAGTTGTAAGCAGTGCTTATATGCAGTGTATGCAACACATTTAAATCGGTATTACCTTTCCGTGCAAGTTTAATGAGCCTAATTTAAAATAGTACTCTAAATAATTATACTTTCTGCTGAACGAAATTGATATTAATATTAATTGATATTAAATATTACAAATTTAAATAAACGATAACCATAATTTTATAAAAATATTTTTGTTAGCATTGGTTTTTATTTTTAATAAATTCTCAAGGGAAGCGTTGCTTCCATTGCTTCCATGGACCGCACGCCACTGGATCCAATTATACAACCACGATTCAAGTTTTTACCAGATAACTAATAAGAGCAAATGTGTTAATACAAAAAGGCAACTCAAATCCATTTTAGGGAGATTAATTCGCAAACACACAGAAAATATTATCTATTCATTTGTATTACATTTCTATACAAATAAACAAATAACAATAAGAAAATTGTGGAAATATTTAATAGCGATATAACACGTAAATCTTAAAAACCAGAAGCCAATAACAGAATGGCAGCTACAGCGATGTCAGATGTGAGGCAAATTTTCCTTTGTGAAATCTTAGAATATAAATTTTTAATTTAATATTTTAAACAAACGAATACTTACTTATGAAATGTAATTCCCTTCTTCGTTTTTTTTTGTTTTTTTTATTTATCGAAGTTTGAGATAAAAGCAGATTTAGGTGGTGTCTAATGGCGGCCAGTGTGACATCATATCCATCGTTTTTAAAGCGCATTTACCAGCGTTTTGCTGCATAGTGTAAAACAAGCTTTGTCAGGTATGATCAATGAGAAGCAAACCACGTGCTGTGACGTATTTTTTATTACTAAAGATCTTGGCTGAATAGATAATAGATACGTAAATAAACAATACTTGTGTTAAGGCTAAGGTTAATAAATAAAACATCAGGGTTGATATTAAGTGTGTATATTTTAACTTGGATTGGCCCTCAAAGAGCTTTCAACAAGCACTGAGTAATATTTCTTATTGAATATGCTTGTAGCCTTTGTAGTGTAGAGACCCAACAAATGATAGAGTCATTGTAACACTATTTCCTTTTTGGTGCATGAGTCGGAATACTAGGGTCATCTTTAAGATTATTAGTTTAGATCCAACTCTAAAACCCAGGATCACTAATGGTAACCATCGAATTTACAGGGTGTTTCTTTGAAGATTTGTATCCTCCAGGCAGCTGATAGTACACATAAAGCAGCCAGCACACTGAGGTTATAATGACGTTATTTTTAAGTCAATATTGGTCGACGACGTCAGATGACTAATAAATGATATCCATAAGAAGTCAGATAATGGTACGTAAGTATACGTCTTCAAAACGACGTCTTTTGGACGTACAATACAATACGTACAAGTTTAATTAAAAAGATATTATTTCAACAGGGGTCAAGGAATACTGGTCATATTAAGCAGGTGGTCACAATATAGAGATGTATATAATAAATGTTATTTCCAATATTCAACTATTTATTTATAATTCTTGTCTTAGTCCTCGTATAGGACGTTTTAATGGCGTCTTATATTGACGTCTTTTAGCTGTGACATAATGATGTTAGTTTTACCACAATTTGACGTCGTTACTGCCGAGAAAACGGCGACATTATAACGTCAGTGTGCTGGCTGGGTAGTAAGTAGCTTTCATAATAACCGAGAAAAAAAATTGTTTGTGGTGGTTACTGGTTTAAGAATCACAGTTGGAACTGGCGTGTACCTAACTGCATTTCAATGTGATATTTGATCCATTTATGCAGCTGATGCTAGGAGATGTCACAGTTTGTTTCGACTATTATTTCCAGCAGGTTACAAAAGTTGACAAGTCAAAAATGGCATAATAAGGATTTTTTGTTCCTATTGACGAATACTACCACTTCTCCAGAGGATACGAATCTTAAGTGAAACACCCTGAACAATGTTACTGCCCATGCATTTATCATAATTTTCATCATAGTTTTACCAATCATAATTGGTGGATTCGGAAACTGAGTTGTTCCATTAATACTTGGAGCTTCAGACATATATAGGATTTCTACGAATACACAATATAAGATTCCGACTTTTACCCTCTTCGCTGTCACTCCTAATAAGAAAGAATTGTTGAAAATGGTGCAGGAACTGGTTGAACTGTTTATCTTCCACTATCAGCAAATATTGCCCCTAGAGGTTCATTAGTTAATCTAGCTATTTTCAATCTTCATCTAGCAGATATCTCCTTAATTTTAAGAGCAGTAAATTTTATTTCAACTGTCATCAACATACGCTTAACTGAACTTAATTTACAATTACCATACTTCTAGCAGATCGACATTTAAACATAACATTTTTTGACCCAGAAGGGAGTCGAGATCCGATCTTATACCAACACCTATTCTGATTTTTTGCTCACCCCAGAAGTTTACTTTTTAATTCTACCAGGATTTGATACAAGGTCGTATATTGTATGTATGGTGTGTGTGTGTGTGTGTGTGTGTGTGTGTGTGTGTGTGTGTGTGTGTGTGTATATATATATATATATATAAATTAATTAAATGTTGATATAATATGGAAAAATTATTTATCTCGGACCAGGAATCGAACCGGGGGTCTTTTGCTATCCGGGCAGATGCTCTACCGCTGAACTATCCAAGAACTGATTGCTGGGGAAATAACAATTTCTCCATATAAGTTGTTTAATGAGAAATTGTTATTTTCCCAGCAATCACTTCTTGGATAGCTCAGCGGTAAAGCATCTGCCCGGATAGCAGAAGACCCCAGGTTCGATTCCTGGTCCGAGATAAATAAATTTTCCATATTATATCAACATTTAATTAATTTAAATTTACTCTTGGCGGCTTACATACGCGATTCTAAATCAAATTACTATTATATATATATATATATATATATATATTGCTGTAATATTGGCTAATTAAAAATAAAAATTATTTTTAAAAAAAATTATAATATATTTTAAAACTGTGAATAATTGCCATTCGATCGTAGATAATTACTTAATAATTAAATTGATTTTTTAAATGACTGTGAACTTTGGAAATACTTTTCAACTTCCCTCTTTATAATATCTAATATGATTTGAAAATACCTTTTAATAGGTTTAATAATGCAATGGTTATATAAAATTAGTGTTACGTTAGTTCTTGACTAACTCAAGTTTACGTAAGAGAGTTGGGCGCCAGTTAATAACTTAAATTAACAGAATTATAATATAATAAAGACTCATCTCAGGGTGAATGTGGATTCTTGTGGTATTAAAAAAAATATACAAATTGAAATTTAAAAACACTTTTAAAATTGAAATCTTAATTAATTTTTAACTATTACTAAATTGTTCAAATCACTTTACTACACTTTTACAATCGATAGTCTTTTCTTCAGCAAATGCCAATACAAAAAAAGGAAATAACTTCCTACCTTTTTATAATACTTCTTTTTTCCTTTTAGTATAGATGTCCTCTTTCCCAAACCATTGGCAGTGTAGATCACTTTATGTTGACCCAGGGCTGGCTTCCAATTCAGGGTTGACTTTCTTCCTTTTTGCATGGATTTTCCATATAATATCATCCACACACTTGATTTTGGAACTCACTTTTGTTTATTAACTGCGGGTACAATTTCCCTTTTTCGTAGAATGCTTATAGTTGTTTTTTGTGTTTAATTAAATAAAACACCCGTTTATGGTTTTAACGTAGATTTATTATCTTGCTTAACTTTAGCAAGTAATTTATGCCGTATTCAAATCACCAACTAACTTAACTTGTCTATATTAAGACTAAACTATTTACAATTTTATAATATTATCAACCACGACTTGACTCTGTCGCTTTATATTGGTAAGTCTTATTTTATCTTACACGACTTTACTCCGTCGCTTTCTATCAGTAAGTGTCTATACTCTTTCGTCGTTTAACAGTAAGTGTCCATTTACATTTTTATTATTGTCTTTAACACGACTTTACTGCGTCGCTTTATGTCAGGAAGTGTCTAAAATTATTATTTTCTAAGCTTATATACTATTGACTATTTACATAATTATATTACACAATTTGACGTCACCTTACAAACTAATACAAACTGTACACTCATATAATACATAATAGCAGATTAATATTCTTATAAAAGTGACACATCTATTACAGATTAATTACCCAATACTTTTACGCAATAATAACGATCTATTTACATTAACTAAACCTTAAAGAATCACATAACCCGTCGATATACACATTTGAAATTATACATAATTGAATTACATCATAACAAAAACTTGCGAACAACTGGATGTTACGTACACTTAAGTAATCGGTGAGTAAGCTATTTGATAATAAATAATGAAACATGTATTATTTAACCTTATTAAAAAGTATACACATTGATTTCAAAATCAATGACACACCATAAAATACCTCAAATTTATTTTTAACTGGAAAAGTTGATAAAAATATTTCAAAAGTGTTAGTATTTAGCAAAGATTTTAGATTTTCACAAAATTTTCAAAATTTTCCAAAATTTTGAAACTACCATCCACAGCAATATATATATATATATATATATATATATATATATATCTATAGGGTACCACTATGCGTCCCCCCATGTAAAATCTTAGGTTCAAGCAGCGTCCGAAGTCACTCGGCGTCCGGATATACGGACGCTGGGTGACTAGTGCCTCAAAATTGCACCATATGAAGCTTAAAGTGTCTAGATGGCGAAAATGTAAAAATTAGCTGTGCGCAGTTTGACACCCATTCCTGATTCGTGTATAAAATCGTAGTTCGAGCGTTTGCCACACGCAGCGCTAATAGCGCGGGATTTGTATACATTTGTATACAAATTTATGGCATAGGTTTACCCTGCGTCCGCATATTTAACAAGAATTGTGTTGGTAACACTGATTCCTTTGTGGCTAGACAGTGACGTCATTTCAACGGGACTTCACTTTATGCATTGTATTTCTTAGTAAAGATTGCGTCATTTAAGGTGACAAAAATTCGTACATATTATATTTTATTAAAGCTATTTAAGAAACACTTTTAATACGTTTCATTTATGCGTCATGTAAATTTCGTTTAAACCGGTTTTAATTGCTCCTACAAATGGGCGATAATTTTAATAAAATCGTAAGATTTAATTCAAAGCTCTATTGATTTAAGTGAAACAAACGTAACCATTATTATATTATCATTCAGTATTTAATCAATCACTGATGCTGTTAGCTAGTAATAAATCTGGCTGTTTAATCTTATCCCATATTATATTTTAAAATTTTTAAAACTCATATGTTTGTGAGGCAGACAGTGACATCATTTCAAACTGGACTTCTTATGCATTAAAATATTGAAATTAAATAACTTTTACAACTTCTAATTTGTTAGATGACATACAAACTTGAGATTTGGCACAATTATAGGAATTGGGATTCTTGTAAGTAGGAAAATAAAAAAATATATTTATGTCAACCCTCGCACCCCCTGTTAGGAGTTGTAAAACTTCTAGATGACTTAGAAACTTGAAATTTGGTGTAATTATAGGATTTAAGATTATTATAAAGAAAAATATAAAAAAAATGTTATATCAACCCCTGCACCCCGTTCAGGGGTTGCAAAACTTCTAGATGACATACAAACTTGAAATTTGGTATAGCGATGGAATTTAGGACTCTCCTAAAGAAAAATTTTAAAAAAATTATTAAATCAACCCCCATCTTCCATTTGGGGGTTGTAAAAGTTCTAGATGACATACAAACTTGAAATTTAGTATAGCGATGGAATTTAGGACTCTCCTAAAGAAAAATTTAAAAAAATTATTAAATCAACCCCCATATTCCATTTGGGGGTTGTAAAACTTCTAGATGACATACAAACTTGAAATTTGGTATAGTGATAGAGTTTAAGACTCTCCTAAAGAAAAATTTAAAAAAAATTATTAAATCAACCCCCATATTCCATTTGGGGGTTGTAAAACTTCTAGATGACATAAAAACTTAGAATTTGGTTTAGTTATAGGGTTTAGAGTTCTCGTAAAGAAAAATATAAAAAATTGTTATTATGTTAACCCTCCGCTACCCCTTTAGGGGTTGTAAAACGGGACTTCACTTTATGTATTTAAGTAATGAAATTCAATAGTCTTTATAACTTCCGAATTTCTAGAGTACATACAAACTTGAAATTTGGTATATTTACAGAGTTTCGGATTCTCGTCTAGCGAAAAATTAAAAAAACGTTAAAAAAACCCATATTTATATTTTTAAAATTTTGTTCTGTTTTGGGTAGCAGCCACCTCTTAGAATTTCTACACACGGGAAAAATAGTAAACAATCTTTGCGTTTCATTTTCGAACGGGTGCCGTGAAAGAACATAAAAAGTCACCTATTTTATAGATTTTGCGAAGTTGAGGGTCTAAGGGGGTAGCAACCAACCCTTAGAATTTTGAAATACGGGAAAAATAGTAAATAATCTTTGTTGCGGTTCATATTTGAATGGGTGACGTGAAAGAACATAAAAAGTTACATACTTTACGGATTTTGCGACATTAAGGGTCTAAGGGGTAGCCAGCCATCCCTTAGAATTTGCAAATGTGGAGAAAATAGTAAAGCAGTTTATTTGCGTTTCATTGTTGAATGGGTTGCGTGAAAGAACATAAAAACGCACATGCTTCACCGATTTTGCGAAATTCAGGATATAAGGGGGTAGCAGCCAACCCTTAGAATTTCTAAATGTGAAAAAATAGCAACGATTTTTGTTGCGCTTCATTTTCATGGTTATCATGAAAAAACATAAGAAGTCGCATATTTTATGGTTAATAATATACAAGATACTTTTTAGATTTTGCAAAATTCAGATTTCAAAGGTGTACGAGTCACCACTTCAAATGTTTAAATGTGAAAAAAATAGTAAACACTTAGCCACTTAACGGGTTCTGGCCTATTTAACAGTCTACACTCAATCATCCGGACAAGCTTTTGGTGATAGTAATGGAATTAAAAGAACTTCGTAGATTTCGGCTTCTTGTTTACGAAAACAGTATTAGAATACATTCACTTTATTATTTCATTATCATTCACTTTAGACCTGTAGTACCTTATTACTTTTTTATTCAGAATCCCACTTGCTATCGATTTCCATACTTCAAATCTAATCGTTCCATTTAAAAAAATCCTGATGATGATATCCAGCACCAGCACAAGTTCTAAGATGTGTTCTGATTTCGTAAACTAGAGGTCAAAGTATACAAAGTTCTTTTAATTCCACTGCTATAGTCACAAGCTTGTTGGAATGATTCAGTGTAGACTGTTAAACAGGACACCCTGTATAGTCTTCAATATCTTCCTCTGAATCGCAGAAGAATTAATTTAGTGACAAGCGGTTTGGACAAAAAATTGGTTTTTATGTTATTGCACTGTTATTGTTAAAATTAGGAACATTTCTTTGAGAAAAATAATGCCTACATGAAAAGTGTTCATTTAACCAAAACGAAATCAAAAAATTAATAAACAAGAAAACATAATTCCCTATTTTTTATATAAATCTTAAATGAATTGCTTTTTGGTCTGAAAATTAGAACCCAAGGTTTCTTTCTATAACCCCTACAAAAATTTCATAGATATATGGCATGTACTTTCTGAGATAAAAACTAATTTGTTTTTAATAAAATTGTCCCTAAAAATGGGTACCTTTTATTACCTATTGTCTGATAAAAACAAAAGTAGCTATAGCATTTAGAAATATAATATTTTACTAAAGTTAAGCTTTATTAAAGTCAGAGGACTCGAGAAAAAAATGGATATTAGATAATCAGGAATATAACTCAATATTATAGTTTGAAAGACGTCCTTATAAAAATTTAATGTTGTTAGCAAGACAATATTTCCTTGTAAGCATGGATTAAATTTCATTGCAGGTGTGCAAGTCTATAAAGTGACGTAATTTTGTGTATGCTATAACGCATATGCTCAGCACACGTAAAAAACAAAAGCTAATTATTGTGTAAAATGACACTTAATTCGAATTCTAGTTAGCGAATAGATTCTGATATTGGGCTATTGCCAGAAATTCCATTTTTTTCAAATTATGCACGATGGTACATTTTATATACTAGAATGATTGCTTGAAGCTGGAAAAAGAACTTAAAATTGTCTGCTAATAGACCCAACCTGTGTATTCTTGTATATAACTTTTTTCGGTCAGTTGTGTTTACAAATTTTTAATCGTGTTCCTTTTAATACTCGTTTTTCGGGGATTTTCCAAGGAGTAGAGGTTCTCTTTTGCAATTATGAATTTGATAACGGTTACAGCTGTACATATAAGTAAATGTAAAAAACAATTCATTTATGCAGCATTCATTCGGAGCATTTAAGAATTAAAGTAAACATTTTAGGTTCTCAGAATTGTATGATGAACAATTTGACGTCGCGTCATCAAACATCGTATCAAATATCATGTTACTGAAGATTTTAGTTGCCCATGCAAATTAAAATCTTAATTATTTATGCTGCCAGATTTTAAATTTTTCTTTATATTCTTGAATCTGAAATTTTTTGAAAATATTTTAAATGTTTACACTTGAAACCACCAAAACAAATTTTGGTTAAAAAGTCTTGAATAATTATTGTTTTAAATGCGTTAATAGGATTGAATTAAGATTATTATTTTTTGTTTAAAAGAGTGAAATGGAATTATAAATTATAGGACCTTCGTCCAGCTTCAAGCAATCATTGTAGTATAAAATGTACCATCGTGAATAATTTTTTCTATCAAAGAACAAGGAAAGTGGCAAACACTCTCTTATACTGCATGCACGCAGGCCCCAGTTTTTTTCTGCCTGTCATTTTCTGCGAGTTTCTCAAAATATTTTTTTATGTCACTATGTGTAGTTTATAGCAATTTAAATTTGTCCAACAAGCGTTGATCTTCGTACACTGGTATAACACCGTAAGCGTTTCAAAATGGAAAACAGCATTCCAATTATACTGTCTCAACAAGGATTTTCGAAGCTCCACTGTCTTTGAGGTATAGCCCAATGCATGAGAGTACCACTTTTAAGAGATGAATCCCTCCAAGACCAAGCAATAGGTTGGGATTTTTGTTAGACACACTGAATTTATTTGAGCATGTGATGCACTTCTTCATTGCATCACAATGAACCCTTTAGTTCAGTTACATTTGATTTTCTAAGAAATAGAGAAACCATACAAGATCCTTGGGAAGGTTTTTACTTCATTTTCTTCGTTAACGTCACTATTTCCTTTTGTTTTGATAGTACAGTAGCTTTTGAGCAGTACAGTAGTTTTTTCTTTTCCTTTGTGTCATAATTTTTTGCAGTTTTCAATTTTCCAACACCATAGTGTGTTATTGTCGAATAATTTATATGAAGAAAAGAAGTTGTCAAGGAAAATATTATGATTAGGGTTATTCTCTACAATAGATAGTAGATAAAAAACAAAGTCACCTCCCAACCCAAGTCTTGATTTTTTATTATTTGGAGGATAACTTGTATAAGTACCCTTCATCTGAACAGATATACCATAATTTGAAACCGAATCTTACCGGTTTCACCTTTAGAAGCATTTTGTTGAGAGTGCCGTTCAAAATATGGAACTGTCTGTTCATCTAGTAATATAAGTTGCACGAGAATACTCCATACTGCATGAGTTTTTCATTCATGATGTAAAAATTACCTACTAAGATTTACCAAAAAGAATGAAGTGAATATAATCATGGGTGACTTCAACGGAAAGATAGGTAAAGGAAGAGTGCAATATATTGTTGAAGACCATGGTATTTGCAAACGAAACGATAGGGGGGATATCTGGTACAGTTCTGTAATGAAGAAAACTTAATGGTAGCAAACACCTGGTTCCAACTTCCAGAAAGGCGATTGTACACTTAGAAGTGTACTTAGGACCAGGAGACAATGAAGGAAATATCATAAAAAATCAAATAGATTATATACTGATTGATAAACGATATAGAAACGGAATTAAAGTTGTAAGAACTTATCCTGGATCAGACATATGATCTGATCAGAACCCCGTAGCTGAAAAACGTGAGATTAAATTGAAGAAAATCCGGAAGAGAAATAAAACAAGACCTAACTTTGAGAAACTGGGGGAACCACAAATAAAAGAGGAAATAACACGAGTTTTGAATAGTAAGTTTAGGGAAACGGTATAATTGGAAACAGAAACAATGGAAAACTTTTGGCAGTCTGTTAAAAATGTAAACATGAAGTACAAGAAAATGAATTGGAAAACCAAGAGCAGAGAGCAAAACAGAGATGGATGACGGAAGAAATCCTTTTATTGATGAACGAAAGAAGGAAGTACAAACATAAAGACTATAATAAATATAAAGAAATCCATAAAAAGATTACAAGGCTTATAAGAGAGGCAAAGGAGACCTGGATGGAGAAACGTTGTCAAGTACTCGAAGAGCTGCCAAGAAAGCATGATTTCTTTAACACACAAAAAAGAAGATAAAAGAAATAACTGGAAATAAAACCCATCAACACGATATCTTAGTCACAGATAGTAACAAAAAAACAATAGACCCAAACGAGATAGAAGAGATTTTGACAAGCTATATACAAGAGCTTTTTGATGATATCAGAATGTAACCAGAACCAAGAGAAATAGATCAAGAAGATTAGCCATTGAGAATTATTATAGCAGAAGTGAAACACGCAATAAAACTATCAAACCACGTAGAGTCTCAGGTGAAGATAACATCTATACTGAGATGCGTAAAGTATTAGACGATGAAAGCCTCAACATCTTAACATCTTTCTTAAATAGAATATACTATACAGGAATCGTACCACACGACTGGACCCAACTTACTTTTATTCCGATACCTAAAAAGAGCGGAGTAAAACAGTGCTCACAGTACCGATTGATTAGCCTGATTAGCCATGTACAGTAGATAATGCTAAGAACATGCATCAACGAGTACACACAAAATGCGGACAATATGTAGGAGAAGAACAATTTGGTTTTCGCTTAGGCATTGGAACTAGAGAAGCAGTTCAAGGTCCTAGGACTAGCAGAAATACATAAAACAAAATTAAATAGCTTATCGGTATCTCCAGTGTAAGTGACTCCTGCGTACAATGTTGCTTCCTCACGGCTTGCTCCAAAATTATAAGTCTGGATTTCTTCAGCTAGTTTGCAAGCATAATTTTCAGAGAAGTCTATATGTAGTAACCCTTCATTCTTACTAAGACTGTTTTTCAGTGTGTTCTAAGCAGCATTTTCATTTTTAATGTTAAATTTATATTTATTTTTAAAGTTTTCATTTCTTCTTGAACCTCTCCCTCCAACTCTCGGACAGGTTTAGTAACATTGATTTTAGCTGCAATCTTAACATTAAATTGAACCTTTTCTTCATTTTATTTTGACATTTCAGAGGCCTGCCATACATATGCAATACGGAAGGAAGCCTTACTACATGTTACAGGAGTTCATATGAATTTTCATTATCTACAAGTTTTAGTGGCTTTAGTTTTTGTGGTTTGAAGCTTATGTTTGCACGTTGCTTGTACAAGCAGGTAGCTCTGTTTATTTCATTAGGTTTGCATACATAATATAGACGGTAATAACATAGGGATGGCATCGAGAGAATGTACTGTAGGATATTTTTGTTTTGTGTGCAAGGCCAATTGTTTTATTTGCTAAACTATAAAGACGGTAGTGTCCTATATCAATGTACATCAACAAAGCATTTAAAAATATTTTCCGTTGGTTTTTTTGACCTCCAACAACTCTCCAAGGTTTCACCAGCGAGTCATGCAAAACTAGAGTACGGATTGCTTATTCCTCATTGCTTTTTCCTTTTCCAGGTCCAAGTCCAACAAAACGTTTCCCTGCAGTTTTTTTTTATTCAGAGATGGGCATTAGTTTTTCTTCAGGTGTTTTCATAACTGTATTGTTTTCAGTTTTTTTCTACTTAAATGCTTTCTTCTTCTTTTCACATTCTCAAGTTTGCTCAAAACAAATAGCCAGAAACCCAAGTGCAGAGAGGTTTCTTTTTGTATCTGAACTTGCCCGACGAAGAGAACACAAAAAAATTGAACAGCTAAAAAATCATTTGGCAGGTCAATCACCGCTGGATATTTTTCTAAAACTTTTTGATGATGAAGTTCAAGATATAGTATTGCGATTTTTTGTAAAGTAGGCTCATGATAAATGAACTCGCTAAATGCAAAACTTTGTAATTATTTACAAAAATAATTATAACAATTTAGATATCGATATTATTGGTTGTCTTGTTTTATGGACTTGCAGTACTGATAAATGTATGAGATGCAAACTTTGGTGTTTTATAAATGTAAAACTTCACGCTTATAAAATATAATCATGTAAAAGTCATCATCAGATGCAAAACTCACGGGAAATGTGAGATTGTTAGGTGCAAGACTCAAGTTCACTAACAATGTAAACGCAGAGTTTTGTATTTAGTGGGCTCAAATAATACACACGATTTTATATTTACAAGGGAAAAACTTTTCAGTTTTATTGGCATCCTGTTTTTATTAGGCTATCATACGTTGCCCCAAGCTAATTTGTGTTGGTATGTTGAAGAAGGCAAAGGAGTCGATATTGCATAGACCTGCATGACGAGAAACAAATTCAGAAATATTCAGTAAGCTCGATAAAACTGTTACATTTTCTAACTTTGCGGCCTTTTTTACATCTTCTTTTTCTTAAGGTGCTGTCTTCTTATAGAAGGTTAACAACAACTTCGGCAAATCGTTCACTATCTTTTGCTATTCTTAGTAATAACTGTGAGTTTAGGCCAGTGCAGTCTCTCACATTTCTCAACCATGAGCCTTGTCTCCTGTCAGTTCTCTTCTACCCTCAATCTTGCCCTCCATTATCAGTCTTAGGTATGGCTCAGCAGAAGTTCAAGAGTTGCAGGGAGAGGTTCAAGAAGAAATGAAAACTTTAAAAATAAATATAAATTTAACATTAGAAATAAAAATGCTGCTTACAACACACTGAAAAAGAGTCTTAGTAAGAGTGAAGGGTTACTCCATATAGTCTTCTCTGAAAATTATCCTTGCAAACTAGCTGAAGAAATCCAGACTCATCATTTTGGAGCAAGCCGTGAAGAAGCAGTCATTTACGTTGGACATACCGATAAGCTATTTAATTTTGTTCTATGTATTTCTGCAAGTCCAGATCATGTCCTGCAGCTATTTGGGCACACTTAATCCTGTCTTTACCTTTCTGTCGCAACAATTGCCAAGAATCCAAACAGTTTATTTGTTTTCAGATAGACTCTCCATTCTTTAATAAGGTAGTTAGTTATCTTTAAACTTTGATGCATTGAGTATTCCTTAACTATCTTTGTAACATAAACGGTTTTTGTATTTAGTCAAAGTAAAACTTCTAACCGAGAAACAAGAACAACGACGAGTGACATGGACTAAATATGTAGTTGTCCTAGACAATGTTCCAGAGAATGACTGGTATAAGGTCATATTCAGCGACTAGTCAAAGTCTGGTGTTTTCGTTGGTTACTCTCGCAAAAGACTGATCGGAGCTAAACATGAAGCATTCCATAAGTACTGCTTAAAACGTACGGTTAGGTTTCCTCAAGGTGCAATAGTTTAGAGCTATATGTCAGCTGGAGGGTTAGAATGATTTCAGTCCATAGACGGCACAGTTAATGTTGAAAAGTATCAGCAAATTCTTAACGCAAACTTGTTACCAATCGTTAAAAATCGATCTTGACCGCGATTTAATCTTTCAACAAGATGGTGCTTCTTACCACACATCAAAAACGACCAAAAAATGGTTTGAAAATCATAATTCCAAAGTTGTTGAATGATCCTCAAGCAGTTCGGATCTTTAGTGTTATTGAATTTGAAATTATCAGCAAGTGGGGCATTATCCAATTTAGATAATTGTAATCCCCAAGTTAGAAGTATGTCAGCCAAAATTTAAGAGGCGAATAAAGCAAAGCGAGATGTTAAATCTTATTGAATTGTATTTATAAACTGCTATCTGAATATTTAGTTGTCAGAGAGTTTTATTGAATTTTTGAAAATTGTTTTCTGCAGATCTTTTTTTACAGAAGTTAATGGTTATTGTTTGAAAATGGTGTAATTTGGAACACTAGTAGGAAAAATAAACACAGAATTCATGAAACTGTCCAAATACATATTTAGTTGTTAGGGCTCGTACATGTTTTGTAAATTTCACAGAGGAACATCGATAACTTAATACCAGAATGTATATTTAAAAGGTAAATAAAATAAATAAAGGTTGCTCATGAAACTAAAATTTGCAAGTAATAAAAATTTCTTTCTCAAAATATTATTCCAAACACAAATGAAAATGATCCGAAATAAACAATTATATATAACAAGGTTACAAGAAATGTGTTTAATACCAAAAATAGGTGAATAGATTAGCATGATCTTACATTTTAGATATGATATTATTTACTACGTATTATGAATGCACAGCTGTTTTCTTCTGAAACTAATAATGGTTTCAATTTATAAAAAATCAGTAATTGATTAAAATAAAGTAAGCACTAATAACGAAAACAAACACGTCATTTTAAGAGATTGCTAGTCAATAATATTTTTGTTGCATCTTTATTTAAATATTTACATAAAAATACATCTGCACTGACCGCTGGACCTTGAAATTCCCTTCTAAACTACCTTTATCACTACCCAAACTCTTTTTGTCAAATTTCTCTTTAGGCAATATTTGATAATATTGTTGCATGCGCTCATTTTTAAGGTTTAATTTAAAAAAAGAATCAGCTTTCTAGCTCAAATATGTTTGGAGATATAACGATTTAAACCACTGGAAGAACTTAAAAAACTGGAAGCTCTAATTAACACATTAAATCGCTCGGCTCTATAAAATATAGAACGAGAAAATGTACTACAGAATGTCAATAAGAAATAAAACAACGAATCTGATATTTTTAATTAGGTATTGAAATTAAAATGCGTTCCCAATAAAAATTAACAAGTCAATCAAAAATCAATATATTTCATTATTTCATAAAATCAATTATTAGTCGTTATAAATAACCAATAAGTTTTACCTTGTGCGATCGAATAGTAACTGTTTTGTAAAACAGTGACAGAAAGAAGATAATTTAAGAAGAACTACAAATTCCTTTTCATAGTTTGCTTTAATAGACATGTAAAACGTAGTTTCTAGTACATAAACAAACATAAATACAAAACAATACATCTGCACTGACCGCTGGACCTTGAAATTCCCTTCTAAACTATCTTTATCACTACCCAAACTTTTTTTGCCAAATTTCTCTTTAGGCAATATTTGATAATATTGTTGCATGCGCTCATTTTTAAGGTTTAATTTAAAAAAAGAATCAGCTTTCTAGCTCAAATATGTTTGGAGATATAACGATTTAAACCACTGGAAGAACTTAAAAAACTGAAAGCTCTAATTAACACAATAAATCGCTCGGCTCTATAAAATATAGAACGAGAAAATGTACTACAGAATGTCAATAAGAAATAAAACAACGAATCTGATATTTTTAATTAGGTATTGAAATTAAAATGCGTTCCCAATAAAAATTAACAAGTCGATCAAAAATCAATATATTTCATTATTTCATAAAATCAATTATTAGTCGTTATAAATAACCAATAAGTTTTACCTTGTGCGATCGAATAGTAACTGTTTTGTAAAACAGTGACAGAAAGAAGATAATTTAAGAAGAACTACAAATTCCTTTTTATAGTTTGCTTTAATAGACATGTAAAACGTAGTTTCTAGTACATAAACAAACATAAATACAAAACAATACATCTGCACTGACCGCTGGACCTTGAAATTCCCTTCTAAACTATCTTTATCACTACCCAAACTTTTTTTGCCAAATTTCTCTTTAGGCAATATTTGATAATATTGTTGCATGCGCTCATTTTTAAGGTTTAATTTAAAAAAAGAATCAGCTTTCTAGCTCAAATATGTTTAGAGATATAACGATTTAAACCACAAAGCTCTAATTAACACATTAAATCGCTTGGCTCTTTAAAATATAGAACTAGGTATTAGTAGCAATAAGTATCATCACAATTTTTTATATGCATTTAACCTATAATAATAAATTAACCTACACAATTTAAATAGTTTTCATCTAGAAAATACATATTAAAATCAACTAAATTCAACTGAATTAAATAAAATTCAGACACAATTGAATGGAAGTGAAAGATTTATTAAGTAGCTTTAATAAAATTATTTTTGTCACTTTAAATGACGCAATCCTTACTGAGAAACACACATAGTATTTTGGCAACGCAGAGAGTTTCGAATATACTCCCAGATGTTAAGTTTTATGCAAATAAATCAAATTTTAATTATTATGGCCGCCATATTTCATCCGCGCTTTAAAATTTGCAAACGTTGACATCAAATTTGAAATCAGCGACCTGAAAAACCCCTTTGTAGAAAATTTCATACAAATCCAATAATATTTCGAGTTTTATGATGTTTTTATGCATATAATATTTTAAATCTGAAAGCCTTTTAAATAAAATTCATACACATACAGAAACGAAACTAAAAGTATTTATTACATAGCGTTAATAAAATAGAATTATTTTTGCCAGTTGAGATGACGCAATCTTTACTCAGAAATGCAGAGAGTAACTCGACACCGCAGACAGGCAAAGGAATTCAAGCAGGCTGGCCAATACTGAAAAAATAAGTGGACGCTGTATAAACCTATAGGTTGCATAAAATAAACAGACGCTGAATAAACCTATAGCTTGCAAAAGACGCTGACTGATACCATCATTTATATACACTTATATACGCCGGACGCTGGGCGCTACGCTTTTGGTCCGGACGCATGGTAGGCCTCTATAGATATATATATATATATATATATATATATATATATATATATATATATATATATATATATATATATATATATATATATACGTGTCAAGCTATCAGTGTGGCACCCAACACATATTCCGGCAAAGTAGCACCCACTTGATAGAGTTGAGATAATGGTGTATATTTTACACTAATTGACTCATCGCAAGTAGTAAAGAAAAAGTAAGTTGAAAAACTGCAATATTCTTTTATACTGTCTAAAAGATATATAATGTTAAACTCGCACCCAACATACTAACTGGTTAACTGGCACCCATTTGTATAATAATTATATAAACTTCGACCAAGTGGCACCACTCCAGTGATGCCATATTTATGGGTGCCTTTTTACCTTTTGCTTTATTATTTATATACAGTATGGAAGCTTATGCAATATTTTTGAATAATTCACCTTACAGTTTTGGATGCCAGTTTTTAACTTTTTATTTTTTACCTCGGATTGTTGCATTTGCCTTGCCTAAAGTCTAACTACAAATACTTTTAGATGTTATAATAAACCTTTCCAATCTTCGTGAATTATGGAATACTGACGGGGATTAAGGGAAAATATCTAAACTTTCTAGTCATTGCATGATATAATCAAACATCTAGTGCAATTGCCATTATTGCATGATTAATATAATTTATTTGATATTTTGGAGCTTACATTACTAAGACTTTATATTATTGACATATTAACAATAAAATAACTGAGATTAGAATATACTCCATAGTTGTGAACATCATAAGCAAACATTGTGCACTACTAATGCACTACTAACAAATTATTCAATTCAGTTAATTATAAATATAAATCAAAAACAAAGAATTCTAAACATTTGAAGATATTTTGCTTAGCTTTATTTTATGTCAATGACTATCCAGCAAAAGCAAATTAACGGTTATTAAAATAAGTAGATGTTGAATTTCTTAATATTCCTGTTTCTGTATCCTCATGAAAGCAAAAATCTTTTTCGCAAAACCTAATAGTACCGATATTTACAGATTTGTTTACCGATCGGTAATAAAATTTTATTGTTGTATTGCTTTGTTACTTTTAGTTGCACATTTTGGCATTTCTTAATCTGTTTGCCCATGATTTTGTTTAAAGCTACTTCAATATATATTTTAAAACCAGCCAAGTTTTATTAAATGTCCATAACGTAATATTTGTATATATGTAGGTATAGTTATATTTCATCTATGTTTAATGAAGTTTTTTTGACTTCTGCAAATCAGGAATTAGGTAATTAGGAACTTTTCATCTAGGGATAAAAGTTTTAATAATTATTTTAATTAAGATAAAAGGCACATATTTTTTTAGAAAACTCAGAATCGAGTGTTATAAAAACAAAATAAATAATGTGTTTTTTGTAACAACAATATTCTTTGCTATTTTATTGAAATTAAAGTATAGAACTGCTAACTAAAACCTGCTTTTGATTTAATGACTTAAAAACACATCACAAGTTACATGGTAACATTAAGTATTTTGCATTAGTTTGTAAAATAAAATTAGATGTTTTGTTGTTATCTTTATTTCCTGTTTAAATTCTTAAAACCTAGGTGCACACGTATTATCTAAATTGAATCAATGTTATACACTGTTTCATTATGTGAACCTATAAATTGTCCGGCAGTAGTTTGCCTATAAACAAAAAATTCAAATACATATACACTACTAACTATTAGAGGGTATAAATAGTGAGATAAAAGACTCAACGATTCAGCGTGAGTAGAAAGGACTATTGTGTATTTTAATCTTGCCTCAGATCTTAATCAATGGGATTCCTACAGGCAGCAGAGAACGAAAGTACATGTTGGGTATTGAGTTTGAGTAACATTAATCATATTTTGAAAACATATTTTGAATTTTGTAAATAATCCAACATCAGTAATTACCACTAACAATCTGCAATATCAAAACTTATCTAATGAGCGCTAATGTACATTCTACGCGAAATAACGATATAAACAAAAATATCAATCAAAATAGATTTCAAGGAATGGTTCAAAACCTGCAAGAATGGGCATTAAAAAGAACATGTAAACTATAAACAAGTTTAAATATTTTTATTTGTTCCTAACTTGTAAACATCGATTTATCAAGTCACTGTATTCCCTTTGAAAATGTCTAATAACTGGACCACGGGTGTAAAAAAAATAACTGGCTAGCATGTAAAAAAATTTACACGCGTCCTCATATTTTCTATTATTATATAATTTGAAATGAAAGCCAAACTCTTTAGCAGTAATTTAGTTGTTACTAACATATGAGAATTATTGCATCTTATTACTATCGAATAATTAAATATCATAGTACAGCCGTTATTTCCACTAAAGCTGAAATCTCCGAACAATTTTAAGTCATTACTACTTGTATTTGCACTATATATATGCTCTGTAGAAGTAGATGGCGCAGATTCTTTAACTGGAAACAATCTTTTTGACATTTCGATCTTGTTATTGATTGAGTCATCCACGTAGCTCTCTGCAATTTTTGTTGATTTCCATCCACCTGCACGTTTCAAAGTTAAAGTATCACCACCTACATCAACAACCATCCTTGCTCCAGTCCGTCTAAATGAGCGACCTGTATACAATGCTGGTTCTTGTAATCCTAAATATTCAGCAATTTATTTAGGTATTGTACCAACAGTATGTTGACCTGCATTTAGGGCGACACATTTTCCATTACGGTATGTCAAGAACAACCGCAGGTCCTTACTTTTTTGAGGTCGTAGAGTCGCATATTTCCGATAAATAGCACAAGGTTTAAAAATACACCCATCGTCCGTTATTGTAAACCTCCTGGTTGTTAAATTTTTGGTATCGCGTAAGGTGACAACAATATATTTGGCCAAATCCTCCACTTCATTTAAAGTGAGGGATAGAAGCTCATCACCGAAAACAACCAAATATACCAAAAATGGTAACGACTTTGGCAAACAACCACTTCTCGTCAGGAGCTTCAAGTATAAATTTTTCCACTTGCTCTTTCGTCAGTACCTTAGCTTTCTTGAGAACATAGCGCTCATTCAGTCTTTTCAAAAACCCAATCACTTTATGATATCTAGAATTGACAAATAAAAACTTTTTTGCCTTTTAAACTAATTATAAAAGAAAACAAACCTGCCAATATCAATGTTTTCTCTAACTGATAAACAACTTTTAACCATTGACCACGTCGACCATAACGAATTCTGACTGAATTTCTTAGACAAATTATTGATATACGCTAATACAACGTCTTCCGTCACACCAATCACGTTGTTTTCCTGTTGCCACTTTTTGAATTCAGCGTACTCGTGCTCGTATCTAGGTGAAGATTTTTCAGGTAACAAACTTGCAGCCACACTTGTTGCTTCATCGATGATAGTTTGCGGCACACTCATTTCAATAAATCTGATTAGCAAAATCTAGTTCCAAAAATGCACCACAAACGGTAATTCTAAATGACATAGTAACCAACAAAACAAGTAACGAGCGTTTCCAAAGCAATAGTTCTAAGCTCATACTATTTTTTTTTAATATCGAAATTTCTAGAATTTTTAATACAATTATATAGTTTGATGAATGAAATATTTATTTACAAGTGTGGAACAAATAAAACATTCAACAATACACGCAAGGTAACGAGTTTTACTTGCATAAGGAGGTAACTGACTCGTCAGTTATATCCTCCATTCGCCAGTAAAAACCCTTTTACCATGCTAGTAATGTTAAATACTATAAGAAACGTTCTAAAATGCTTCATAGAAATTTGATACGATTTATAGTAGTCGCTTCTTTATAGGTTTATTTTTATCATTGAGAATTACCCAATATAATGCAATATAAAAATAATTAACTCTATGTATAATCAAAAATAAAAAAATACATTTTATAAACTGTTAGGTTTTTAACTATTTTTTTAAATGTTATCCAATTATAGACACTGGGCTTAATGTTTGACATTCTACGTACGATTAATGAAAATGTATAAAACTTGGCAAGCAATATATGAACGATTAAGCTACCTTTACAACGTTTTGAATAAAGAATTAGTTGTTACAATTTTTAAGACTAGATTACGTCGGTATTAGCTAAAGAGAAAAAACAAAGCACAAGAATTTTAAGACTTCTAATCGTAAAAATCTTTCACCAACTTTCTTTAACTGTCGAAAGAATATTTAAATACCAAAATCGTTTAAAAACGAAAAATATAAGTACACACCCTTTTCTGTACGTTCACGCAAAAAGATTACATAATATTAGCAATATTATATATTGAAAGGATTTAAAATATTGAAGGAATTAAACTTTTTCCTATTTATGTGTTACTTGGTTTATAGTATTCTACTGTTTTCTTAGTATATTACGTACCAAACCGGAAATTGTACAATGCGTGCACTGTACAGTGATTTTGTACCGACCGCGAAGTGTAAAGTAATCGCAAAATGAGAAAAGCCTGTTGACGTCACATGCGTACTAGACGAAACTGCGTTCGAACTTAGTTTATTATTTTAATAGGGGTATGTTTTACTTGTCAAGTTATTCAATAGCGTTCGTCTTTCGTATAGTAGTAGTTAAAAACAATATTTGTTACGCCACTACTGCGATGTTAGCGCGAACACAACGCGCATCTTTTATGACGTCAACAGGCTTTTCACATTTTGCTACTTCTCTACAGACTACTTTGTACGAAGTGGGATTTACCGGACTTGGTATTATAAGTTTTGTAATGTTCGGGTTCAGTCAATCTATTTATACCGAGTAGTTAGTTTCAAGCTTTCAGTCAACTTCGTACATCACTTTTTGTACAAAGCACGAATAATAGAAAGTGAAGGTAAAAACGAAAGAATAAAGTTCCATGTTTCATGGAATGACAGCGAACGAGTTTGCGAGTACACAAGTTAGTGACAAAAGAGGGCTTGCTTGTTCTCCGTAACCTTTCAATTAGCGATCAGCCAACACGCATTTTTGTGTTTTCATTTCGAATTTATAATAAATAAATTTATTTATTTATTACTATAAATTAGAAAGCACAAAAATTATATTTAATTAATTATATTTATATAATAAACTAGAATAGTCTATATTTCAAAATATCTATTTTCCTTTTCTTGTTATTACAATTTTAGCTCTTCTTGTTCATAGGAGGTACGAGACTCAATAATAATAATATTTCGGACCATAAAAAACCCGCGAGTTAGTCAGGCGACTCCTCTTTCGGGCTTTGTACAAGATTAAATTGTACCAAGTTAACTGAAAGCTTAAAACTAATAGATCAGTACAAATATGTTGTTCAGAACCCGAACAGTACAAAACTCGTATAGTACCAAGTCTGGTAAATCGCATTTCGTGCAGTCTGTGCACTTTGCGCTTGGTACAAAAATCACTGTGCAATGCGCGAATTGTACAATTTCTGGCTTGGTACGTAACATATAATATATGTATAGTAGATTAACTCTATAATGTTACTTACTTATAGTAATATTTTATAATTTCCAGTGCAAAAATTTATTCGTAAGTTTTAAAAGGTTTGACAGGTAATCAGTAGACAATCAGGTAATGAAATATATACTGATTGTGAGTAGGAGTCAAAAATGAACGTGTATGCCAGGCTTGTGGAGAAACCAGGCACAAATCGCTGTATAATACAGTACACATTGTTTCTGTGCGTGTATGAGGCGCACAACGGGTTTATGCAATCATCAGTTTATTCTTGTTATTGTTGTTTAATTGTTAAACTAACGAGTATGATCTTATTCAATTGTTCAACAATTTTCTGTTGCGCCTTTATTGTTGGAATAATATTCCTTATATTGGATTTCCAAATGAGTCATACGGCATTAAAAACAGAAAATATATTCTGACAGGAACACTGCAAACTAGGAATATGTAGGCATGGAGACGCGTAAATAAATATAAACAGCGTTGTACTGGTTGTACACAAACAAAATTAAACAAAATAACGTCCATATAATCTTTCAGTCATACATGTGGATATAGGTCATCAAAAATTTTATGCAAGAAATACCAAAAAGGCAAAAATATCCCAGTTGGATAAGTGCGTAGACTCCCCTCTTTAGATTTTCAATTTAGAAATTGTATTGAATACATAAAACTAAGTTAATGATATTCCTATATCCGAACAAACAAATGATGGATTTCGGTCAACGCGTGATCAACAGCTGTGAAATACATTAAGTTAATATAAGAGAGTAACCAGCATCTTGTGTTACTCTCGGCTGTTAAAGAAAGTAAGCAACGTATGTTAGGATTGTACTTTTTAAAATTTCGAGCATGTGATAACCGCATCTCGCCTCATGATCGCCGCGTGTTTTGCGATATGTTAAGCATTTTCACCGTCGTGATTTCGGTGACCTGGATTCTTCATTTGTTTGTTTGGGTATAGTAATATTCCTAGATATGCTATGATACAAATCTTCCTAGATCTCGTATATTTGTCTTTTTTTCAATTTACTGTTTACAATTAGGTAAGCCATACGTAGTGTGTTTCTCTTTCTGGAAAACGTTATAACAACGCATTTATTAATATTGAAATATAACTTTTGTTTACACTCCACCATATATTCTGTCCATCTTCAGGAGTGTCAATTGTTTATCGCTAGAAAATGGAAATCATTTAGAGTTTGTTACTACCGAAGGAAGATCATTTATTAGCAATAAAAAAGCAGAGGTCTAAGATTTGATCCCTGGGGGAACACTAAAGTCATAATGTTGATATGTATCAAGATCAAACTGGAACGTCTCTGGCAGGGTTGGCAAAAAACATGTTTTAAAAAACAAAAACAGTTGTTTTTTTAAATAAAACATGTTTTTTATCGAAAATGGGTGTAAAACACCCCATATAAAAACATATTTAAAACATGATTTAAACTGTTTTAAATTAATAAACATTTTGAAATATTTTAATAAAAGCTTTCAAGAAAGATATTATGAAATTCAGATACAAATTATCATCATGAATCATGATTACGCGTGCCTGAAACAATAATAAAAGTTCTTATTCTTATCATCACTTTTTTAATTTGACAACTTCCTAGCAAGAGTAACTTAAATAAAAAATACACTAATAAAAATTCTACTTCAATTCTCGCCAAACCAAAAGTGTTAAATATTATTAAGTCAACACTTTGTAATTTATGAATAAAATGATCATTATTCTTTTTAAATGCGTCTTCAGACCTCTAAAAAGAATTCAGAATTAGAAAATCAGTCAAATATTATATATTCATGATGACGGGTTAACGAAAGTGCCCTATGTGATAACATTTTTTAACAATTTTATTAAAGATGCTATAGAACCTAATAAAATTTGTGCCAAATGTATCCATTGCAAAAAAGACTGTGTACGGTGTATTATTATACTTATATGTAAAATAATACACTTTTCAGATGGAAACTGGTCATTTAAATTTCAAAATGCAGTACAATAATCTAATATTTTTTCTTTCAAATGTTTGAAAAGTCGTTTTAAAACAATTACAACAAAACATATTTTAAATATACGTTTAATACATGTTTAAAAAGAAATAGTTTAAAACTTGGTTTGATCTTTTAAACTAGTTTTAAACAAGAGTTTTAAACTAAATGTTTTAAACATACCAACCCTCGTCGCTGGTAAGCAGGTATTGTTGTTATTAAAATAAATCGAGAAAACTTCATATGAAGCAGATTGAAAATATTTACTAAAGCTTTCCGCTACATCAAATTCTTCAATTAGCTGATTATAGTAATTGAAATGTAATATATTCGATCGTTTTTTATTTTTAGTGTTTACATAATTCCAAAATTCTTTGACATTCTGCTCTATACCAGTTTCAACATTTGCGATATAGTATCATAAGCCTGTTTTACCAGTATATTTAATTTCTTTCGTTCTTTCTTCTTTGAATAACTCTTGCCGTTTATGTTTTCTGTAATGGTTTTTAAGTTTTAAACAATTGAATTTCAGAATTAAACCATACTGCATATATATTTTTATGGTTACGATATTTTGGTTTAATTTAATTTTAAATTATTATAAAAAACAGCTACATTGTTTACATTGATTTAGACTACAACTTTGACTTGCAAATGCAAAAAAACTGTTCGTAAAGTGTTAAAGAAGAATATATAGACGGATGTAAAGCTGTAAAAATCTGCGCATTGTAACACGTAATACTACCTATATCACATTTCAACATTTACAAAAAGAATCGTTCTTTGATGATTATAAGTGTTAATGTGGAAAAGTTGAAATGTCATATACAAGAGATTTTAAGTACCTATGTATTTTAAAAGTAAGTTTTAATTTATGGTTATGTAGAAAATAAAATAACAATTACAAAATTTGATTTGAAAAATCATATGAATGAATATGTGCAACGTTATTTTTGAGCGTTTTACCGATGCGTAGCGTTTGAATGTTATTATTTTTATTATTACGGCCAATAGAAGAAGAAATAAAATATACAACTACTACTAGTTCTAGCAAAATTTCAGAATACAAACTTTCAACGAGATATTCAACTTTTAAAATAGACCTAAACCAAAAATATTTGGAATCATAAACAAGGGTAATTTACCATGGGTAGCAGGTACCTAAGACGTCCGAACACTTTTTGTAGTTGCACTGACCCGTGATTCATAACAGTAAGCATCTGGACAACTAGATACCCATTCTTTAGTTCTTCAACATGAATTTGCGGAAGGAAATCTTTTTAATTTAAGAACATAAAATAGTACAGCTAGTTCAAGTTTAATACCTGTACCTCCCCGAACATTTTATGAAAGTGATATATTTCGCGCCTAAAAGTTAATTCTCACTATACGGCAAGCTACCAACAGCCACCGGACCGACAAAACATGATACTCATTCACACTATACTGCTAGCCGGCGGCAGGTGACCAACAGGCAACGGACCGACAGTTTATTCCAAAACTAATAACTATGCGTTTGTTGCATCCATTATCTTAATAACTATTTTTATTATGTATAGTTTTGTCATTAAAAAGGTAATTTTGATAAAATACCATTCTGTTCCTTTTATAAAGTTAATTTAAAAAGGGATTAACAAGAATTCAAAAGCTTAATAGCTATCCTGCGTTAATTAACAGCGTTTCGTAAGCCAAAGACGCACAGATTATTTAGATTGTTTTTATCGTTCATTGTAGAATGTAAAGGTTTATTATGCTGTTTTCTTTTAAAATGTGTATGCAGTTTAAGAAATGTGAAATATTCCTCAAGAAAGTAATCAAAGTTTATTAATACGCCCCACATAGGAAGAAAAAGGAATTCAATCAGTAATAATATTAATTATTATTATCAATAATAATAGTATTTTTAAAAATAAGGGTAATTTAACATTAACACTGTGGGTAATCAATATAGGTAATCAAATTCCATATAATTCAAAGTCCCCAGTCGACCAACTTTTTATGAAATTCGTATGAGAGGACTCGTAATAAATCAATTTAAAACTAAATATGAATTGTTCCCAATCTATTATACCTTCATGGTTTTATAGAGGGGTAAATTGAGTTTAATAGTCTTTCCTAACGAAATGCTTTATAATTAATCTTTTTACTTTAACTTAGTGTTAAAATTATTCTGATCAGCCTGACCTCCTCGTATTATAACGTCGGCCAGTAGCCAGCCGTCGAAACCGGCGGCCAGAGAATAAATCGAAAAGCAAATCAGAAGCAAAATGCGTAGTAATGCGATGTTGCCGGTAAAACATGTGCTATGGGTGCCAGTAGAACAATAATTATGATGGGTGCCAGTACTGCGAGGCGGCATATACTTCTGTATATACAGAAATCGACTGCAGCGCCACTAGTGGCGATACGCTGAACTTTTTTGTATATCACTCGGTATATAACGTCCTTAAGGCACCCACACAAAAATTCGTTTCTAGGCGTTTCACAACTTGTACATGCCGAAACCGTAGAAAAAAGTATAAAACACTATGGCACCCAAAACGGGTGCCGAATTGAAAAATCCGGGTGCCACTTTGTATATTTCATATGTCGTTTGGGTGCGTATAAGTCATTTTATAAGTCTATATATATATATATATATATATATATATATATATATATATATATATATATATATATATATATCATCAATCAATTACTATTATATATATATATATATATATATATATATATATATATATATATATATATATATATATATTTAGAATGCAAATTCATATAGAAAAATTTATCATCGACTCTGCTGGGACTCGAACCCAGGACCCTCCACTGTCTAGGTGGTATCTCTACCAACTGACAGTGGAGGGTCCTGGGTTCGAGTCCCAGCAGAGTCGATGATAAATTTTTCTATATGAATTTGCATTCTAAATATTATTTAATGTAAAATCATTATTCAACTTAACAAAAATTAATATCAACTAAAATTTATATATATATATATATATATATATATATATATATATATATATATATATATATATATATATCTATATATATTGCGATGAATTGGCATAAACAGAATAATTTTGATTTTCTTTTGCCCCACCTCGGCTAGCAAAATAAAAATATATGCGTTGAATTCGGCTAATTAAAAATAAAATATTGTTTTTATATTCACTTATTAAATACTTACAAATGACGAATAATTACTGTTAGATTGTAGATAATTGATTTATAAATAAATTAATTTTTTAAAGACTGTGTACTTTGGAAATGCTTTTCAACTTCCCTCTTTGTATTCTTATATGAATCAAAATTACTTTTTAATAGTTTTAAATAATGCATTAGTTACATAACAATGTTACGTGAATTCTGACTAAATCACGTTTACGTAATAGAGTTGGGCGCCAGTTAAATAACTTAACATAACAGAATTAAATTTAATAAAGACTCATCTCAGGGTGAATGTGGATTCTTGTGGTATTAAAAAATATACAAATTGAAATTGAAATCACTTTTTAAGATTGAAATCTTAATTAAGTTTAATGGCTAAATTGTTCAAATCACTTAATTACACCTCACAAACGATAGTCTTTTCTTCAACAGATACCACTACAAAAAGGAAATAACTTCCTACCTTCTTATATAGCGATGCTTCTTCCTTTTGCTATAAATGCCCTCTTTCCAAAACCAATTGGCAGAGCAAGTCACTTATGTTGTCTCAGTGCCGATTTCCAATTCCGGTTGACTTCCTTCCTTTTGCATGGCTTTCCCACATAACACCATCCACACTCTTGGTTTTGGTAACTCACTTTTGTTTTATTTTAATAACGGGTACTATATCCCTTTTTCGAAGAACTTGTGTTTGCTTCTTGTGTTTAATTAAATAAAACACCGATTGATGGTTTTAATCGAAGATTTATTATCTTGCTTATTTAGCAAGTAAATTAATTTTAAAAGGTAGTTCTTTATACACTTTTACAATTTACAACCTTTTTAATACTTTCGCCGTATTTCATTCATCAACCAACTTAACTATATTATTTACAATATTATCAGCCACGACTTTACTGGATTTACTATAATATCTTTACTCTTTCGTCGTTTTAACAGTAAGTGATTATTTACATATTTACTATATTTCTTACACGACTTTACTGCGTCGCTTTCTATCAGGAACTCTCTATTTACATTTTATTATTGTCTTTAACACGACTTTACTGCGTCGCTTTATATTACTGACTCTCTTAAAATTATAATTTTCTAAGCTTATATACAATTGACTATTTACATAATTATATTACACAATCTGACGTCACCTTACGAACTAATACAAACTGTACACTCATATAATACATAATAGCAGATTAAAATTCTTATATAAAAGTGACACGTCTATTACACATTATTACACAATACTTTTACGCAATAATAACGAACTATATACAAAAACAAAACCTTAAAGAATCACATAACCCGTCGATATACTCATTTGAAATTATACATAATTGAATTACATCACATCAATAACTTGCGCACAACTGGATGTTACGTATACTTAAGTAATCGGTGAGTAAGCTGTTTGATAATAAATAGAAACATGTATTATTTAACCTTATTAAAAAGTATACACATTGATTTCAAAATCAATGACACTCCATTAAATAATTTAAATTTATTTTTACCAGGAAAAGTTAATAAAAATATTTCAAAAGTGTTAGTTTTCAATGAAGATTTTAGAATTTTCCAAAATTTTCCAAAATTTCCAAAATTTTGACACTAAAATCCACAGCATTTATCCCCTCCTGTTTGAAATAAAATTGTAAATGCAATTTTACTTTTAAACACAACAAATGTTAAAATAATTTTATTCTTAAACACCAATTCATTTTTTTGTATTTTATATTTTATCCCCAATAAATTTCCTTAGTCTAATCTATCATAACAAGCTATCTACAAAATTTACAATAATAATTACATCTTATCAATCCTCGTCCCAATCCTATTCATCTAATTATTTCAGAATCCTATTTCTTCATATCATCAAGTTTTCATATTCATTTTTATTAATAAATGCGCTCTTAATAAATCTACTAAACTTTTCCTCATCAATATCATAGTTCATCATAATTTCAATTTAATTCATTTCTACAAACGTCTAACCCTCTAACTTCTTCTAACCACAGTTCTATTTTATTTTCATTTTTAATAAACATACTAATCATAATCAAATTCACCTTCATTTACTTCCTAATCTTTTATCTTCTCATTATCCAATTATCTTTAATTAATTTAAAAATCATTATTCAATAAACTTTTATATCCTATCATTATTTTCATCTTCATTCATCATTTCATTATATAATTATCATAATTTAAACCCCATTTTCCCCTATTTTAATAAATATTTCAAATATCTTTCTTCAATCATATTCAAACTATTCCCTTTCTTATTTTTAATAACACATACAAAAACATAAGTCCTAATTGGGTATAAATTCCATAAGCCTGTTTATTATATAAAGTCATATCGGTTACATAAAGTCTAAATCAGTTTTATTTATCATACTTCGGTTTATTGTCTTCATCGGTTATATAATTCTAATTTAATAATTCTCCTAAAAAGACCTTTTTTGTTTCTTTCTTCTGCTTTTAAAATTTAATAGATGGAAATTACTAAATGGTAATATTTGTCTTTTACAAAATTTCTCTATAATTTTAATCTTTTCCCTACTGCCTGTAACAAACTTTCTATTTTTCCCTTCTGTCTTGAAATTACACAATATAATTTTATTCCTGTCTTTCTTTAGCTTGCCTTTTAATTTCACTTTTTTATTCCTAATTAGTTTACCTATAATAACCTCTTTATCATTTCTTCTACTATAATCTACCTTGACAAAACTTCCCTTCTTTAAAATTTCATCTTCATTAATATTACAATTTACATCTATCTTCTCGGACTCATCTTCTACAGTTTTATCATGATTATTTTCTACATCTAATTTTTCTAATTCTGTTGAATTGAGTTCTTTCCCTTTGTTTGTCAAACCTATTTCATCATTATTAATTTGTTTAATTTCCTGATCTTTCTTATATTCTTTGCTAAATTCTAATTTGCTAATTATTGCGTCTTTTAGATTTATTATACTGCTTGTTATTTCATCCATTTTTATATTATATTTTGATATCTCTTCAGATTGTTTGTCAAATTTAGTATTCACATCTTCTTTCATTTCTTTCATGTCTTCAGACTGTTTGTCAAATTTAGTATTCATGTCTTCAGACAGTTTGTCAAATTTTGTATTCAGTTCTTCTTTGTCTTGTTCCCTTTCTTTTCTTCTTTCTTCAGATTGTTTGTTCATCATTTCCTGCATTTGTGCCAACATTTGCGAAAGTTCAGATTGCGCTGGCTTGCCTTCTTCGCCGTTCCCCTCCATTACTGAACTGGTTAAAGCTTTCTGCTTCTCAGACACAACTAATTCTTTATCTGTATACTTCTTTTTCAATACTAAATTACTTTCCGCGGCAGAATAAATATTTTTAACCGACGTCATACATTAATCACTTCACAGAATTTACTCTAATATCTTTTAAATATGTTATTATAAGCCTAAGCTTTTGTTAAAAATTTGCTATAATACGCAGTAATATGCCTACAAAATTCTAATATAAACCTAATAAGCTAATAAAAGCCAAATAACCTATCAAAGCCTATTAATAATCAAATGCCAAATCATTTATTATAACCTACAAAAGCCTATTAATATTCAAAAGCCCCACGTTGACAGCGACAAATTTATATGCGATGAATTGGCATAAACAGAATAATTTTGATTTTCTTTTGCCCCACCTCGGCTAGCAAAATAAAAATATATGCGTTGAATTCGGCTAATTAAAAATAAAATATTGTTTTTATATTCACTTATTAAATACTTACAAATGACGAATAATTACTGTTAGATTGTAGATAATTGATTTATAAATAAATTAATTTTTTAAAGACTGTGTACTTTGGAAATGCTTTTCAACTTCCCTCTTTGTATTCTTATATGAATCAAAATTACTTTTTAATAGTTTTAAATAATGCATTAGTTACATAACAATGTTACGTGAATTCTGACTAAATCACGTTTACGTAATAGAGTTGGGCGCCAGTTAAATAACTTAACATAACAGAATTAAATTTAATAAAGACTCATCTCAGGGTGAATGTGGATTCTTGTGGTATTAAAAAATATACAAATTGAAATTGAAATCACTTTTTAAGATTGAAATCTTAATTAAGTTTAATGGCTAAATTGTTCAAATCACTTAATTACACCTCACAAACGATAGTCTTTTCTTCAACAGATACCACTACAAAAAGGAAATAACTTCCTACCTTCTTATATAGCGATGCTTCTTCCTTTTGCTATAAATGCCCTCTTTCCAAAACCAATTGGCAGAGCAAGTCACTTATGTTGTCTCAGTGCCGATTTCCAATTCCGGTTGACTTCCTTCCTTTTGCATGGCTTTCCCACATAACACCATCCACACTCTTGGTTTTGGTAACTCACTTTTGTTTTATTTTAATAACGGGTACTATATCCCTTTTTCGAAGAACTTGTGTTTGCTTCTTGTGTTTAATTAAATAAAACACCGATTGATGGTTTTAATCGAAGATTTATTATCTTGCTTATTTAGCAAGTAAATTAATTTTAAAAGGTAGTTCTTTATACACTTTTACAATTTACAACCTTTTTAATACTTTCGCCGTATTTCATTCATCAACCAACTTAACTATATTATTTACAATATTATCAGCCACGACTTTACTGGATTTACTATAATATCTTTACTCTTTCGTCGTTTTAACAGTAAGTGATTATTTACATATTTACTATATTTCTTACACGACTTTACTGCGTCGCTTTCTATCAGGAACTCTCTATTTACATTTTATTATTGTCTTTAACACGACTTTACTGCGTCGCTTTATATTACTGACTCTCTTAAAATTATAATTTTCTAAGCTTATATACAATTGACTATTTACATAATTATATTACACAATCTGACGTCACCTTACGAACTAATACAAACTGTACACTCATATAATACATAATAGCAGATTAAAATTCTTATATAAAAGTGACACGTCTATTACACATTATTACACAATACTTTTACGCAATAATAACGAACTATATACAAAAACAAAACCTTAAAGAATCACATAACCCGTCGATATACTCATTTGAAATTATACATAATTGAATTACATCACATCAATAACTTGCGCACAACTGGATGTTACGTATACTTAAGTAATCGGTGAGTAAGCTGTTTGATAATAAATAGAAACATGTATTATTTAACCTTATTAAAAAGTATACACATTGATTTCAAAATCAATGACACTCCATTAAATAATTTAAATTTATTTTTACCAGGAAAAGTTAATAAAAATATTTCAAAAGTGTTAGTTTTCAATGAAGATTTTAGAATTTTCCAAAATTTTCCAAAATTTCCAAAATTTTGACACTAAAATCCACAGCAATATATATATATATATAGACGGCTGCAACTTATGATTTCTTTCTTCTCTGTTGCGCGATATCCCATTATTATAACACTTTCTTGTATATCTCTACGCGCATTATTACTTCTAATCATTATATATATATATATATATATATATATATATATATATATATATATATATATATATATATATATATATATATATATATATATATACACATTAGGCGGCATTACCAAGCCTAAAACAGAGTGTTCTCCTATCTATACGAAGCCCGGCACCAACTTACGCAGCCCGGTTCTGGGCTTCGTAAATTTTATGTGTATAATAGTGTTTTCTTGATTAAGCATCATCAGGAGATGCGGAATCTCGATTTTCGAAATGGCGGGTAAAGACCGTCATATATCTCAAAATACACACGTTTAGTTCAAGGGAAATAAATATAGGGGGCCAACGATCGGTGTTGTATATATACTGTAGACATCAAACTGACCTTACGCGCGATGCAAATTACACGCATTATACGAGTCCCAGCGATCTGGCAATGGGGCTTGAAAGTCAAGTGTTTGGATTATTGATTTTTCTATAACTTTACACATTTTTATACCATAAGAGTGGTTAACGTATGTAGGGGACTGGTTCCCGCGCAAATTCGTTTCCTGCATATTTGTACATTTGCACACATTTAATATTGATTTTTGTAACAAACTTGTATTTTCTTTAAAATTATTTTAAGTTTCCGTTTCTTCATGAAAATGTTTAATTTATTATTATATTAATTTGGTAGTTTGTATAGCTATTTATTATAAAAACAAAACCCACACTATAGTATTTGTAGTTGCAGATAGGGAATTTTTAAAATTTCTAATTATACATTTTATATTTTCGTTGATTTTTTGGTGATATTAGGTACATATTTTATTTCTTGAACAATATCTCTCATAAAATAGGGTGATGTAGGCTTTTTGTAAGAATTCTACAATAATTAGTTATAATTAGCTACGTAGATTTTTCGCTGTAATTAACTTTTTAAATAATAAAGTGAAGATTGAAATGTTTTTATTTGAAAAAAATACCTGATAATTTATGAAAATTGGTAAATGGGTAATTATGAAATAAAATTGAAGAAACTACACGCAATTTGTTTCAAAGATTGATTACAAAATAATGGGTCATGTGAATAAAATGTAAGGTGTTTTTACTATTAATAAAAGATAACAGTTATGATTTTTAATTATTAAGAATAAAATAGATGTATGTATAGTAAAATAAAAGCTTTTGCCACATCTTATTCGTATTAATTACATTTTAGATTTCAGATCATGTTCTACATGCGTGATTAAATGAATATTAAGTTACCTAGGAAATCGCCTTTTGCGCACCGATTTTGATGATTTTTTTAAATTGTAGGTAATCGACTATATTTCAAAGTCTAAATGTTAGATTTGTCCGCTAATGCCCTGTTTAATTGTTGTTAACAAATTTTTATTTTTTCCATAAGGGGCTAATTAATAATTAAATATTTTTTATTATAATTGAATAAAGTTGGCTACTTATAGGTTTTTAGGGTCGTAGATTACGAATCCGTGGTCCAAATTGGTTCAAAGTGCAAAATGGTGGCTATAAAATGGCCGCCGGTGTCAAAGCTTAATATTTGAAATTTCGTATGAAAAATCGTACCAGGGGGTTTTTAAAGTAGCAAATTGTGCTGTTAAGCTAAAAACTGACCCAGATGCAAAATGCTTGTCACAAAATGGCCACCGAAACTAAATATGAATAAAATTCAAAATGTTTAATCTCTACCACAAGTTTGTTTAAGATGGATTAATATAGTAGTTACAATTTTAAGATTGTTGCAATTATTATTTAGTTAAAAGTCAAATTGATGGAATGGAATTCCATAATTTAACCAGATTCCGTTTAAGTCTGAAACTTTAGTTATCGTCAGATTTAAATAAAGAATATTGTATTATTATTTACTTGTGTTTCTTGTGTAAAGCACTGTTAGTTTCTTCATCTACTTCTGGCAACGTAAAAAAAGAATGTGCTCTTTAATTTTTGAAAACTGATTAGTAAGCTTTTTTTTGGAAGACTAAATTCTTTTTTACGTGCTCTTACTAGTTGCGACACTTTATCAGCGTTTTTCGGCAAAGGGAAAAATAAATTTTTCTCTTTGCCCCTAAAAAAAAACTTTTTGAATGCAAAACTGTTTCTTCTTATTATTATTTTGAAAAGCATTCTTCATCAGAGAAATTTTCATCTAAATCTTCTTTTTCATTAATGTTTCCTACGTTTGGATATTTCCAAAGATTTGAAGATTTCAGTTTTGTTTTCGACTATGCTTCAAAATTGGCTATAAGTGGATTCGAAGATGCCAAACATAAGTTGAGAATTTTCTCATTAGTTTCTTATCTGGAAGATTTGCATGGATGACCTGTTCTAAATTAACTAATCAGCTTTATTTATTTCTTCTAAATAGCTTGAAATCTTTTTTCTCGCTTCTTCGCTAACTGTTCATCTGTATCTTTTTGATGGACCAGCATTTTATGCCTCGAAGGTTAGTTAGAGTACCACAAGATATATAGACGTCTGGTAGAACAGCTTGCCTATGTTTCAATGTAAATAATTGTGTCAAAAATGAGAGCTAGTAAGCCGTTTACTTTGTGGAAAATAGATGGCGCAACCTTACCAAGGTACTTCAAAAATTGACACAAATTTTAATTTTAGGTTATGTATCTATTATTTGCCACGAATGCCACGTGTTTAGAAATACATTAGTGTAGTTAATTATTATTATTATTTATTAATTTCTGTTTTAATGTGAATTGTGTTTTAAAATTCATCACTTGCAATTATTGCGAATCATCATTTGACCAATCCTGTTGTTGTGATTGTGTGCGTTTAAAAGAAAAATTCTAAAACGGATAATATGTGGACCAGTGGAGGATGATCAAGGTGTAAATAGAATAAGATATAATCATGAACTGGCCAGATTATACCAATTACCAAGAGACAGACATCTTGGACAGACATAATGGGGATGACAAGGAAGGCAGTACTTCGATGGGCTGAACATGTTTCCTGAATGTCCGGAGACCGGAGAGAGAGTAATTTAGAAAATAATTGAGGGCGACTTAGAAGGAACTGGAAACTCCCTCAATTCATCCTAGCTAGGTGATCTAGAATAAGATAGGAAGATGCAGTGTTGGAAGTCTTAAGGAAATTGAATAAGGAATAGTGGAAGAGGCTTATAAAGGAGGCTAAATCCACTAAAACCCTAGTGGGTTGTAGGTGCCAGACCATGAATGAATCATTTAAGAAACGCTGCCAGTGGTAAATGTAAATATAACGAAAGTTTTTATCCACAACAAAAACAGTAAGTAGTTTGGTTAAAAGTTATTTATTAAAGAATTGTAATTTAAACCAGTTTTGCCAATTTGCTATATTTTTTAGAGTTTGTAGATTCTGAAGACCTCTTTCGTGCCTCTTTTTGGCATGAAAATGAAAGTCTAGTTATTAAAAATGAAAACAGGATTTTTTTCGTCATTTCCGACTTATGATTTGGACATCCTACAAAATGATGAATTTTTTGTATTCCGATTGAAGCAAGAATTTCAAAGAAAGTATTTTTCTTAATGTCTTGCTGAAGTTTCTCAGCAATAATATGTTCAATTTCTTCAAGAAGAATAACGAGGGCGATTGAAGGAAATGTTAAATGCCCTCTGCTTCTCAATATTATGAAAGTATTATATGATTCCAATCCTTCCCCCACAATTGTTTTAACACAATTTTGACAATTGTCAGTTTTGTGCCTTCGAGCGATGAAACCACAAACATAGGCAAATGCTTCTCTATTATCTTCAAAATGAACGTATGCACCACATGTGATATTTTCTTCTAAGGCCTGATCGAGTTGTAAGTCAATGTCTTTTTTTGTTATTTGTTTATTGTCTGCTCTGTTGTAGCTCAAGAAATCTGATGTGTTATCAACAGTAGGTATTAGGTCGCTTGAGCGTGGGAAAATTTTGATGACCGTGGGAACCTAATTAGCATAATTAATTGCTCTAATTAAATTGATTGATATGCAAATGAGCCGCGATTGCTCTAATTAATATGCAAATGAGGCGCGAATTAAATTTATTGCTCTAATTAATATGCAAATGAGGCGCGAATTAAATTTTTGCTCTAATTAATATTCAAATGAGGCGCGAATTAAATTTATTGCTCTAATTAATATGCAAATGAGGCGCGAATGCTCTAATTAATATGCAAATGAGGCGTGAATTAAATTGATTGATCTAATTAATATGCAGGCGTGAATTTATTGCTCTAATTAAATGATCGAATTATTTGATCTAATTGCAGGTAATAATTTATTGCTCTAATTAATATGTAGGGACGGCCATTTTGGAACTTTATCATTCGCAGTCTCCTCTCTCTCTCTCTCTCCTGTTAGAGGACGCATGAAAGAGCCCTCTCTCTCTCTCCTATTAGAGGACGCATTAAAGAGCTCTCTCTCGCTCCTATTAGAGGACGCATTAAAGAGCCCTCTCTCTTATTAGAGAATGCTTTCTTTCTCCAGCGCACACACACACCCTGTACTCTTTCTACTACCTTTTCTAGAAGAAATAATAATAAAGCCACATAGGAATTAAAAATTATTTTTATTAATATATACTGTTAAGGCTACATTTAATTTATAATAAAAATGTTGATAGAATGCTGGTGCTTGAGGGCTTCAGGACTGACCTCTGTTTTCTATTTGCGGTTCCAGGGGCTGTAACAACAATAACAATAGAACATTAAAAAGGGGTTTATTGTATAAACTTGATGTTTACTCGTACCTTTCAGCAACAATAATCACACTTTGACGCTTATCACGGCAAACGACTCTTTTGAATTGTAGTATCTCTGCAATTTCTTTTATTTTGTAATCACATAACTTCTTGATTGGCTTCTGGCTAACGGGAGATTTGTTCAATTGTTGTATTAGCAAATCCATTTTTTTTCTATGTAAAAAAAAATAGACAAAAACTTAACACTCACAAGAATAATAAATGATTATTTTAACATACCTAGTTCAAGCAAACAATAACAATATTACTATCACCGTAACCGATGTCAAGAACCAACTAAAACGGAAGGGGGTTTGACTGAGCTTTTATAAACTTCGAATCTGCGCGAATGAACATGATTTTAGATAAAATCTTAATTTATTACCAGAACAAAAAAGGGTATTGTTAAAAAAAAAACCTGCACTGTCAATTAATTACTTGAGACCAAAAAAGGTCGACACCTGTGCTGTCAATTGAGCAGCTGTTTTAGATAAAAAAGCTAATTTATTACCCTCAGAGCAAAGGGATATCATTAAAAAGGGTAGAGCCGTCAATCAGACAGTTGTTTTTAGATAAAATCTTAATTTATTACACCCCTCGGAAAAAGGGTGTCGTTAGCTTTTATATTTATTACCCTCAGAGCATCTTTATTTAGAAGGTATTTTTCACCTATTTTTCAATTATCTGTAAATTTAGACATTTTTTTTTATTAAAATATACCTATTTAAAGAAATGGTTTTTTCGATTTATCATACTTCTAAACAAAGGGTTGACAGTGTTAGAGCATTAAAAGTACAGAATAGGAAAACTAACAAGTATTTAATAAAGAATTTAAAAGTAAGGTATTAAAATTTAAAAAACGTTATATGTACAAATTACTTATGACTAAATTACGTTTCTCTAAAAGAAATGTAAAAAAGGTTACACACTACTGCGTAATTATATATAATATTGAAATAAATAAAGATTATTAAAAGTTTCACAGTTTTATTAAAATATAACCTGACAATATTGTTTCGACAGCTATAATATATAATATTGCTAGTACGAGTTCTATCATATTTACCATTCTTGTTATTATTTAATCTACCTGAGCTCGCTTGTTTATGACATCCGACTGATTTATGACCTAGTAAAAATACTTAATTAACAAAGTCTTGAACCAGGCGCATTCATATCTATTTCGTAATATTACGCAATATCATGCATTACGTAAACGATGTTTTAATGACAACCAGAGGACGCTACGATTGTTTTTTAGAACGTATAAAAACAAAATCCTTAAAAGCAATCTCATAATAGGGCATAAACGTTTGAAGGTTTTTATTTAATTAGAGCAAATTCCATCGTATTTTAGTTATTTGAACACGATGTCGAACTAAAGAAATATTATAGAGAATGGATTTATCTATCGATATTTGTTTTAAAGCGAAGCCTAATCCTTCAATAATGTTTTAAAATGATAAACACACACACACCTTTAAACAGGGGTTGTATCGAATGTTAAAAATGCAGGTAAATTCTTTTAAAATTTTAAATCATTATGACAACAGAACGAGTTATAACCCTGTTCAGAGAAAGAAAGCTTATCTTTTACTCAGATCTGAGTGTAATCATTACCGATACGACAGACGATGCTATGCTGACAAACAAGATGAAACAAGCATAAGAGGGCTCGCTTGTTTATGACATCCGACTGATTTATAACCTAGTAAAAATACTTAATTAACAAAGCCTTGAACAGACGCATTCTTATCTATTTCGTAATATTGCGCAATATCATGTAATACGTAAACGATGTTTTAATGACAACCAGAGGGCGCTACGATTGTTTTTTAGAACGTATAAAAACAAAATCCTGGGTGAATATTTCACCATTTACAACATAATCATGAATAAAGTGGTTGGTGTATTTTTGCATACGAAACAATGGAACATTTATTTACCCCTCTCTCTCTCTCTCTCTCGCTCTCTCCTTCTCACTCTCTCCTTATCATCTATTAGAGAGGACGCATTAAAGAACCTTCTCTCCCTCTCTCACTCTCACGCTCTCTCACTCTCTCTCCCTTCATCCTAATGCTACTAAATGAAACAGTATTGGATAGAGGTAACCGTTAGGTCTACTGTTCTGGGATTGGTTCGGACGGCTTTGTTATTTCATACGTGAAAATAAAAAAAAATTGATAAATGTTTTACTGTTTTTACTATTTTTCGTATAGTTACACAATATTACTAATATTCTATTGTAAATCAGCTTAAACTAGGTGATTATAGTTTTATATAGTATATTACTTTATTACTCAATATAAACTAGATATGTTATATCAGAATGTTACAAATTAATTTTCTAACAAAATAACTTAGATCGGCTTATAAATATATATATATATATATATATATATATTCTAACACTTAACATTTACTTAATAGAATATTAACTATATATTAAACTTAAACCTCAACAACAACATACTTTATTTAATCTAGTAATATAAACTTTATATAGGTAAGAACTGTCATTTAACAACATCTTCCGCCTTTATCCAGGACTTTTCATTCAAGCCGAGCCATTTGACGTACATGTCACCATTGCTGCGGCGTTTAAGTACTTTTTCAACTAAGTAAACGTCTGGCTGATTGGTTTTCTGCAGCTCGAACTCGTAGAAAGCTCCTCGAACAGCAACCCCATGAAGATCTTCCAGCAGATATGTGACAGGTTTTGTAAATTGAACTTTAACTATTTTGAATAATTCAGTTGACCAGCTGGGCGTGTATCCCTTAGAAAAGACCCCCTTGAACTTACTAATACGTACGAGGTCATTCAAGTCTAGTTTACGTTTACTTCCTGCAGCGACATCTGCTTTTACATTAGTGTCATAAACGGTTAGTTTGGTGGTAGGTGTAACAGTAGCAGGAGCTCGACCTATCGTTCTATGTCTGGTGTTGTTATAGCTGTCAACTACCCTCTGTAATATATCTATCCATTTAAATGATCCTCGGTAGCTAAACTCTTTATACAACTTTTGCTTAATTGTACGGATAACGCGTTCAACTATCGAAGCCTTAATTACGGAATATGTAGAGTAATGATTTATAGTGTGCTCTTTCATTAATCGTTTAAAATGTTTATTGTAAAACTCTTTCCCGAGATCCGTCTGAAGATTCTTGGGTATGACTGAACTCTTAAAGATGCTGCGGACCTGCTTTGTCACCTCTTCTCCGGATTTAGTTTTCAACGGTCGTGCATACAGATATTTCGAATAACAGTTTATCATCAGCAGTATGTAACGATACCCCTTATTTACTTTAGCATAGGGCATAAACTCGGCTAAGTCAGCCTGGAACAAGTCCTGGAAATCTTTTATTATAGTGCGACGTCTTTGAAAGTTTTTTCTAGCAGCCCTGTGTATTTCATCAACAACGGTTTGTTTAGCACTAGTCATTATCATACAATTAATCTCAACGACATCGAGAGAGCAACGTCTCAAATAATTATATCGGCAGCAGCCGTGTTTGATGAATACTGAACAATGTTAAAGCAATATATCATTATATACCCCCGAAATATTCTATTCTATGATGCCTTCCTCCTTAAGTTCGCTTATAATTGATATTATTTCGTTTTCATTCTGTGGACTAGTGTTGCCGGCACTCTTTACAGCATATAATAAACGAAGCCGGTCGACTAGCTCGTTAGCCTTATTCCAGTAGTCGTATTCGACTTTGCAATCGCTTAATTTTTTAAAATTTGACGACGATGATGATGATAGTCTAATGCCTAAACCTTTGATTCTGGGTAAGTTCGGTTTAATTATATAATCATACTTCCAATGTTTAACAGCTGTTAGTTTACCCTGTGGTCTATATGATTTCTTATGCGCATTAGTAAGGGCTATTATCTGCATATAATTATTGATATCAGCTTGCGTTGGTATAGACTCTAATTCACTAAACGTGAGTAAGTCAAACAGACCGGGTGTAGCTTTGAAAACGTTGTTTTTAATTATGATGTTTGTATCACGCATAGTCACAGGGGAAGATGCAAATGTCCACGCGTCTCGATCAATTTTATATCTAATACCGAATCTAGTTCTATCTATATTTTTGTTTCCGACAGCGTTAGCTATCAGCATACCGTAATGAGTAGGGAGATCAAGAGTTTTATTAGATTCTTCTTCTTCTTCTTCTTCGTCTGCTTCCGATGATGATGATGTAGCAGGTTGTTTTTTAACTTTCAACTGGGGAATGTAACTAGCAGTAGTAGTAGTAGTAGCAGCAGATGGTTGTGTTTTAACTTTCAATAGGGGTACGTTAGAGGTGTTAACTGATTTAGCAATGGTTTCCAGTGGTGATATAACTGGATTGTGCGTGACGCGATACATACGTTCTGCTTCTGCTCTATCACGACGAAAGTATGCAAACTTCTTACGTATAGCATTACGAGCATGTATTATTTTACGCTTTAAACTCAGATCATACGTGTTGGACATGTCGGCTATGCAGAGACTACTAAACGATTCGACTCTAATTATAAACTTATATATGAATCAAAACCCTTCCGATATCTGCCACGGTCTAGAGAGCTGTCTTTATTAATTACCAGGAAATCATGTGGCTCCTTCCAACACAGAGAGCAAATGTTTTTGAACTGATCATAACTAATACCGTCTCCTACAACATGATCGCTAAACACGTGTTTTAAGTTCAACTCATCTTGTCTAAAGAGAATAATTAGGTTTGCATTGTCCCTAATCAGATGTTTCGGAATCTTGGCGTACGTTTGACCTAGATAAAAACAGTCGACACCCTTATGCCTACCCATGCTAAAGTATTCTCTAATCTTATCCTGTTTGCTGCAAATTATATCATCAAAAATGAACACAGAATTAGGTTTAACATCACCGGGGCTGATTACGTCATCGTTTTCGCTAAATTCATGATATCCCATGCCCGTAAGTGGTTTCATAACACGTCTTAAGAATTCATATTTAGGCTGAAATAAAGACTTGGCGTATAGGTAGATATTTTCAAATTTTAATCCGTTTTCGCTAATAAGTAAACCTAACATAGCATTAGTTTTACCGCAGGAAGATGGACCGCTCAATATTGCTCTACATGATACAGGTAACAGTTCGCCATGTTTCCTAACATCCTCGCCTGATCGTCGTTGTAAAGATGTATCTTCGCAGTCGTCTAGGTTACATATGTTTAGTGACTTATTTTGTTTAACAACCTTCATCATTACGGTATGCGTACGTGTCTAGTCACGGTCTCGTTAAACGGATTATACTCGATTAATGCGTCTTGAAGGATCAAACAATACGCCTTAGTTGTATTCGTAAATGCGGCAGAAGACTCGAGCTCTAGTCTAATATCGACAGTGGAATCCTTAAAACTCTCCACCTGTCTTGAACAGTCAATAACAAAAACGGGATACGTTTCAAACGATTTGTAGCTGAGTAAACAGCTCTCAGCCGCACCTCTACCTATACCGTCATAGTAGTTCTCACGAAAACGAATATAATTCAGATACGCAGGAATGTAGTCCTTACGGTCGAAATCGAGATTTAAACGCTGATGCGGGAACACTTGCGAATTTAAATACAACTTAACGTCGACCAAGTTCGAATGAGTAAATGTAGTCGGGTTACCCGTTCTTATACCCAGCTGACGCTCGTCTTGTAAAACTACAAAGACCCAGCGCGGTTTCTCTAGATCATTGGAGTTCTTTACGCGCCAAACCTGGTTTTTAGTAGTTCCCAACGAGGGTAACTCGTGTAATTCCCAACGTCTGAACGGAGCGATAATAGAAGAATTATCTCTCAAACTCTCCACCAGGTTCACTTTGCTTTCATCTGATAACAGTATATGCGGAACTTCCCACGAAAGCTTATCAATCTTGATATCTACGTCGGTACCTGCATCACCTGCGTCGCTTTTATAGCAATTAAAATCGTTCTTGGCGCGAATTAAAACTAGCTGACAACTCATATGAGGTATTACTTTTTTATAATCGTCTGCAAATCCAAAGATATCTTTTAATGGTATTCTACACGTGAAATGAAAGACGTTATTCCCCTGGTTATGTAACAAATCATTATCGTTAGTAATCCTTAAGTTCCATGCATTGCAGGTTAAAGCTCTATCCTCGGCGCCATGTGAAACGAGACCTTTTATAGTGCTTGTAATGCCGGGCTGTTTACAGACATCTATGAGCTGGTTTGTGCCTAATATTAGTTGAATTTCATCAAACAGAAAGTGGGCAAAATTGTTTACCAGAAGGAATTGCTTGTTTTCTGCACGCGTTATGCTACCTTTAACAAGTACATAGCTGTCATACAAAGCTAAAACGTTATCGGAATTTTGTATGCTGATTCTAATGGTGTCGGAATGATTGGCATTTAGCGTAAACGGCAGATAGGTATAAAAATCCTCTTTTATTATATCTGTATCGACGCGAGGCTTCCCAAATATGTTTAATTTATCAATGGTAAAGGTGTCGGTGTTAATATGCATTTTACTTCGTTTTGACATGCTGCTGCTGCTGCTGCTGTTATCGTACTTTAAAGCCTAAAGATTCAAGAAAAAGGCGACGAGCTTTAGTTAGTTTTAATCGAAGGTCTGCACGTGCCGACGTTCGACGGTGAATGACCTTTGATGGACATATGCTGATGTTTTTATAGCTAAAGTTTATTCCCATTTTTCACGTTTAAGTTCTAGCCTGATGCTCGTGAAAGTGTCTTCAGACAAATTTATCAACTCTCCTCTCGCGTCTACCAGTCTAATGGTAATGTTGTCGATCTCGGTGACAGTGATGGGAAAGTAAATCACATGCGATGGCTCCTTTTCAATCAGATAACCGGGTGGTACGCAAACACCAAATTCGAAGATTGTATGACCTGCTTGATTGTTTCTATATGAGCCGCCTGTAATATTCGTGTCTACAAAGATGTTTGGAGTTGAAAGTATATCGACAACTCGATCTGATACGTGTCTACTACCGGGTTCTAGCACGCGCTTCTTAAATCCTAGTAGTGATCCTATGTTATCGGGTTTGGTAAAATCAATCAACTCGGTAGCTGATTCAATCTCACACTTTCCCGTATTAGTGTTAGCTTTGATTTGTAGTAGTAGATCTCCCTCTTCGGGGTCGCCACTAATTTGATTGTTTATATAGTTAACGATTTCAGACAACTCGTAGCTACCCGGTTCAATAGTTATCGCCTTTTCTCCGTAATAAAATTTATTTTTGCCTGGGTATATATTCCGTATCGTGTGACTTGTATATAAGCCGACTAAACCTAGTGAGTATTCGTAACGCACGTGATCTAATGTTATAGGTGGATAAATACGATCCGTAGAAAGCCTGTTTCCTGTACCGTACACCGTGATGGTCCTAGCCATACTTAACCGATTTACACTTTCACCTCTCTTTTATACAAAAATCGTAGACACAGATGTCCGCAGTTGTATGTATTGAACTTTTGTTCTTGGGCTACGTTGTAGTATACGGCGCAGCGAGGCCCTAAATATTTCACAAGTTCAGATGGTGGTCTCAGGTCTCCGAAGGGGTCATAGTACAAAACCACGTTTCGATCCTTTCTATAGGCAACCCAATGAGTACCCGGTCCTCCAGCGTCGTCAAGATTAACAATAGCTCTTTCGAATTGCAAAGGTTTCGTTGCAGGTAGACTTGTTCTCATATAGACACCTCTAAAATAGGGAATGTCTTTAGCATGTTTTATTATATCTAGGTCTGTAAGTGGTCTCCGAGGCAAGTTATTCAGTTTTTTGACCGCCCGACATATGGTTTTAAGTACAATGCAGCTACGCCAGCTCTATATGGCTTTAGGTAAAGGGCGTTACCGTTCTTACCGCCTAAAGCGATAGCTTCCATACTTTTATTATGCCGTGTAGTTTCTTCTAGCTGTCTCTTATTACTATTAGCAGTGTTAACAGCTTTTGCTACCCCCGAGGCGCCTCCTATAATTGCACCGAGAGCCGAGAGGCCAGCAAAAATTGGTATGAGTGGTAAAATACCCCCTGTAGCTGTAGGCACAGGAATAATTCGGGGTACTTTAACGTTTTTTCGACCGCCTACGTTTTGAATGATTCTTCTGGCAGCGCTCAGGGCATGATGTATTAAGTCTTTACCCGTGAGTCTCTTGCTTGCATGATTCACTACACCAACAAGCTTCTTTAAAACGCCACCTTTGAAAGTGGCAGTTTTCTTCATCATCTTTCTAGCGAGACCCTTTTTCCCCGATAGTTTGTTTGTCTTTATACCCATTCCCAACTTTCTTTTAGCCTTCATTATACCGGTTACAAACAGAGCTGATTCTTTCTCCCCTAATTTAGAGTCTTTAGCCTTAACACGCTTCCAAGCGGCTTCTTCTAATACACGATCTGCCTGGTGTCTACTGTTCAAATCGGAGCTTTGAGCGTACGAGATGTCGTGCTGCATACACGCCTGGTCCAAAGGATTTATACCTTTATCGCCACGTTGTAATCTTTTAGATAATTTAGTACCAGGTCCACAGTACTGATAGGAAGGAAGATGTAGTTCAATAGGCAGCTTGTCTATGAGCTTGTTAACAAAGCCGTTACCTTCGTGAACTAACATCTGGTACTGAGAGAAGAGACTGCTTGTACCTGTATTTATACTCGGTCACCACTGCAGCCGGACTAATCTGTGTTCTGAAATCTCTGCGTATAGATAAAGTCTCTATGATCAGCTTGTAGAATTTCACACAGATGCTTTTCAACATTATGTATTCTTGTTTGAAAACGGTATCTGTCCAGAGCTAATGTTTGCCAGTCTCCCTTTCTCGCCTGTCTGTATGCATACTCCCATACTATCATATGATGTATATTATTCATGCTTGCGTCGGCGAAACTTACTTTCTTTACCATATCGATGTGTTGCTGCTGCTGCTGTTGCTACAAATCGCTATGTTTGGAGAGTTATTGACATTAGTAAAACTAAAAACTTTGTTTAAATACATTTTTTTATTTCTTCAACGATACATTTAGGCTAAGATAGAAAAAAATAACTGATTAGCCTAGATATAAGCAAACTAAGCATTTGCGCAGCATTCCCGTAAGGCTCACCACGTTTCCTATCTGCGCTAATCAGGCATTTGATATAATACACTTAAAACTAGAATAAAAAAATGGTGTAAATATGATTAGGTCTACCGATAGTAGTAGTAAATTCCGTTATTAGTCGGTATTGTACACTCTCTTTATGTTGTAAGAGTTCGTACGTGTTGCAGATTCGGCTATTAGGGCATCAAACGATGATCGCATAACTTTTTGAGTATCCTCGAGCACTTGTACTTTATCTAATAATTTTTTATAATTACTATCTAGGGTATTATTCGTTTCTTCTATCTTTGTCAACACACTCGAATGATTAGTTTCCATCTCATCATTCGCTATTAGGTGATTTCTCTTTGTTTCTTTTTCCAACGTTGTTAGCAAACTGTTAAGTTTACTAGTTTCAATGTCAACCTTTGTTACCTTTTGCTTTAGATCTTTAATAGTGTTCTGAGTGTCGGTAGTCATTGTAATGAAGGTTTGTACAGCAGAGTCGAATTGAGCATCTACATAAGCTTTAGAAGTGACATCCGTGCCATCTATAGGGTAACTTACTGAAACAATACGTTTACCATCTGCATTAAACTGCATTTGATCGTTTGTATGCATAGCCCGATGGTTAAAATACTGCCTAGAGATTACATCTTTATCCTCTAGAGGCTCCCCTATATTACAAATTCTTCCATCTTTAGCATCATAGTACGACCCCTGTCCTTTATCCTCTCGTCGTCGTCTCAAACAATTAGAGAGTAATTTTCTTTCAACATCGTCCACCCGCTCGTCGGTATACTTTTTCGTACAAACATCGTGGTTGTCAAGCGGTTCTTTAACGTGTACTAACCTTCTTTTCTTAACATCAATTACACCTTCATCGTTATCTGATAACATTAGTACAGAACGCTTCGTGACAAGATCGTTATCGTTGATAGGAGCGCCTACATTAGTTATACGTCGATTCTCAACATCGAAATTACCCTCTGGTGTTAATTTGAAACCATAACCTCTCGGTCCACGTTTTGTTGCAGCCATTGCTTCATCTGTCATACTCATCATAGCTCTACCGAAGAGGTCTATTGTGTTCATGATGACGTATGACAAATAACTGTCACGCATGAACAGAATACACAGTATTTATAGCTGAGATCTTCATAGCGCAATGATGTACATATTTCAATACGTCATGAGATTTATACAGTTCGTCGGTTGTTCTCGGACATAATCGTAGACGGTACTGAGACTTCTCGTAATCAGCCCGCATTTAATTTAGTAAACATCGTATGCTTTTACGCTTTTTTGAATAATTATCGTCCGAACCAATCCCTGAACAGTAGACCTAACGGTTACCTCTATCCAATACTGTTTCATTTACTAGCATTAGGATGAAGGGAGAGAGAGTGAGAGAGCGTGAGAGTGAGAGAGGGAGAGAAGGTTCTTTAATGCGTCCTCTCTAATAGATGATAAGGAGAGAGTGAGAAGGAGAGAGCGAGAGAGAGAGAGAGAGAGGAGACTGCGAATGACAAAGTTCAAAAATGGCCGTCCCTGCATATTAATTAGAGCAATAAATTAATGCTTGAAATTAGATCAAATAATTTAATTCGATCATTTAATTTGAGCAATAAATTTGCGTCTGCATATTAATTAGATCAATCAATTTAATTCACGTTCTTCTAGAAAAGGTAGTGGAAAGAGTACAAGGTGTGTGTGCGCTGGAGAGAGAAAGCATTCTCTAATAGGAGAGAGGGTTCTTTAATGCGTCCTCTAATAGGAGAGCGAGAGAGAGAGAGAGCTCTTTAATGCGTCCTCTAATAGGAGAGAGAGAGAGAGAGAGAGAGAGAGAGAGCTCTTTAATGCGTCCTCTAATAGGAGAGAGAGAGAGAGGGCTCTTTCATGCGTCCTCTAACCGGAGAGAGAGAGAGAGAGAGGAGACTGCGAATGATAAAGTTCCAAAATGGCCGTCCCTGCATATTAATTAGAGCAATAAATTATTGCTTGCAATTAGATCAAATAATTTAATTCGATCATTTAATTAGAGCAATAAATTCGCGTCTGCATATTAATTAGATCAATCAATTTAATTCACGTTCTTCTAGAAAAGGTAGTGGAAAGAGTACAGGGTGTGTGTGTGCGCTGGAGAGAGAAAGCATTCTCTAATAGGAGAGAGGGCTCTTTAATGCGTCCTCTAATAGGAGAGCGAGAGAGAGAGAGCTCTTTAATGCGTCCTCTAATAGGAGAGAGAGAGAGCTCTTTAATGCGTCCTCTAATAGGAGAGAGAGAGAGGGCTCTTTCATGCGTCCTCTAACCGGAGAGAGAGAGAGAGAGAGAGAGAGAGAGAGAGGAGACTGCGAATGATAAAGTTCCAAAATGGCCGTCCCTACATATTAATTAGAGCAATAAATTATTACCTGCAATTAGATCAAATAATTCGATCATTTAATTAGAGCAATAAATTCACGCCTGCATATTAATTAGATCAATCAATTTAATTCACGCCTCATTTGCATATTAATTAGAGCAATAAATTTAATTCGCGCCTCATTTGCATATTAATTAGAGCAATAAATTTAATTCGCGCCTCATTTGAATATTAATTAGAGCAAAAATTTAATTCGCGCCTCATTTGCATATTAATTAGAGCAATAAATTTAATTCGCGCCTCATTTGCATATTAATTAGAGCAATCGCGGCTCATTTGCATATCAATCAATTTAATTAGAGCAATTAATTATGCTAATTAGGTTCCCACGGTCATCAAAATTTTCCCACGCTCAAGCGACCTAATACCTACTATCAACTAGGGCAGCAAGCATATTTCCACCAGTTACATTGCTTCCTTTTGGAGGTTTAATTAAAGAATATAGTGACATCAGCCTAAAGATCTGTGCAATCTGTAGTGACTCTCCACTAGTATTAGCACCACCGCTTGCTCTCATTAATCCAAAGAAGTGTTCAAGTGGATCTTGATTGATACGTGATGTCATCAGGTACTTATACCCTAACTCTTGGGTGCAATATTTTAATAAATCAAGAGTAGTGTTGATGGTGGCTTTTAACCCATCACTTGTAGACTTTGTTAAATAAAAGTCAGGATGTGCACAAGATTCCCATAAATCAATGTAAATTAAAAAATCTTCTAATGCTTGTTGCTCGGCAGAATTTGTTTTTAGTCCATTAAAATAACTCGAATTCAAAATATCACACAGTTGATTTATTCGTCTGCAAAACTGTATTGTAGGTTCGCAGTCAGCAAACTCGGATATACCTTTTTCTTTTAGTACCGTCAAAGCATCTGCTACTGTCCCACTAAACAATTGAAAGGCATATTTTGTCCTCATTTTCTCGTGGTTTTCTGGATTCACGTGCTTTCGGGTCAATTTATAAGCCAGTTTAAATTCGTTTTTTGCATCGTATTCTATAAGATTTTCAAAATGGCGCAATTGCACTCTCCCTTCAGGCACATGAAATTCTCTTTTTGCAACAAGCCTGTTTCGCATACATTTCAATAAATGTGGAAAATCTGAACACATCCTTAATTTTCTTTTTACATTGCAGGGATGAACACTCCAAGGCTTTTCTGGATTTCCTGCACCAAAGGCTTTCCACATGGACCTATTCCAGGTGGCACCATCTGATGTGACCACGTCAATAAACAGCCCAGCCGCTTCACTCAAAAGAATGGCTTCCAGTATTAATTTGGCTAGGATGGTTCCAGTAACATTGCCTCTGGACAGAAAACATGCAAGCGCTTGCATATTTTTCCCAGCGAAAGACTGGGACATTATTACCAGAATATGATCCCCAAGTTGGTTTCTTTGGTTGTCTGGCGTATATTCGCCTAAATCAACAAATCCCATCACTTCCAATCGATTTTTGTCGAAGTGTTTGCAGGGAGTTATTTTGCACTCATCCACCATCAGGGTACCATGCCGTTCAAATTCTTGCATGTTTTTTGTTTTCTCTTTCAGAAGTTCAAATAATTTATTTTGAAATCCGTAAGAGCTGTCGATATGCCTAATGTAAGTTGATAGTGTACTCGGTGCAGGTAGTGGAAGTAACTCCCTAGTTCGTAAATGTTTGTATAATTTAGGGCTTTTTATTTTCAGAAGGATGCATGTGTAAATCCATTCTTTGGTGTATCTTTTGCCGTAAGAAGGTCGACTTGCAGTTTCAAAACAAGTTCGAACTACAAGCTTTTGATTGTCTGGCAATTTTGAAATTAAGTGGTCGATATTGGATAGTTTTGTCATTGATTTTCTTAAAGTCTCTATGGTTTTTGTTTGTATGTTTTGTTTTCGCAACAAATTTGAATATGATTTTTTGGTTTTTGGAATAATATTTTTTTTCTTTAGGAGGTTTTTTCTCAAGATCGCACATGAACGACATCTTGTTGTCTTTCCTTGGAAATTTCCGCCATTACAGGAAGGGCTAATTTTCCCATCAACTCCAGACCCATTACATAGCCTGATAGTATATACCGTTTGCACTAATTGTAAAAAAGTCTCTAAAGTTGTTGCAGTATAGGTGGTATGAAAAATTCCATTAAGATACACCTTTATGTCACTATCGTTGACTACAATAGCCCGATCGATTTTGGGAATACTCCCTTTAACATGGCTTACTGTAACTGAACGAGACCTTTTATGAATCCCCCATCCTGATGGTAGCAATGTATATAACTGCATTAGGTTTTCTTGTAGAAAATGTAACAGCGTGTTAGTTTCTGGTGATTCGCATTTAGTCTCTGGTGAATCGCATTCATTTATGACAGGAGGGCTTTCAGTGACAGGTAAACGAAGGTTTTCTAGGGTCGTTGAAGCAGTAGGAGAACTTTGACTGGACTGTAGTGAAGGATCTTTGGCAGGTCTACAACAAAATACAGGATTACAAATCCCGCAATAAAAACTATTGTCTAGATTTATTATTGTTAACGTTGTGTACAGAATACAGATACATATCGATTTTTTGTCTATTAATTTTCTCTTCACAACTACAAGGATAACAATAGTAGATTGTTCTACAAGTAAAGAAAAGTGATAGTTTTCCAGTGAGTGTAAATGTTTAATTCATGAGCGAGCGAAGCGAGCGAATGGATTAAAATTTACACGAACATGGAAAACTCACTTTTCTTTAAGTGTACATGCTACTTTTTCGTATTTGGAATGAGACATACTAAAATCTAGGAAAAAATTACGTCAAAGTTTGGCAGAAGAGTGGAGAAAAGTTGTTGCTAACGAGAAAAGACGCACATTTCTTTACGATTTTGACTGAGAGTGAAGAAAAGTGTTGCTAACGAACAAACACTCACATTTCTTTACGATTTTGGGTTGAACAATGTACCACATTTCTATTCCAAATACGAAAAAATTAATTTCCTCAAAACGTTACGTTGGTTAATACAGGAGTGCGATTATGTATGGAATCGTGTTCGTCCTGCTAAAACGGTTTGCGCTAGAATCCTGAAATTTTAAGGAGACTTAGGGCGAGTTGTATAAAGCAAGATTATGAATAGTTATAATAAACAAGAATGTTAATGAAGACGATTAATAATCAAGACATCAACTCATGCCCATGGTACAGTAGCGGCCAAAATAAACTAGGACACATTGTAGTGTAAAACGGGTCACTATGACATTCATTTTACATTTGATCGTGATTCGTGTTACGCTAAACCTAGTTTATTTCGGCCGCCAGTATACAATTATGCAATAAATAAATCACAGCTAGAGTGGTGTTAATTTTCTCCATGAACCCATTTTGCTACCATTTGGACTGACCTTAAAATAAATAAAAAGATACCCACCGCTTTTTTGTCTGGGAATAATTTTTCAAAGGGATAAGCAGGGCAGGATCTTCAGATGGAAAATTCAAAACAGAGGAAGAATGGGAACTACCCAAATAAAGGGTAGGGATTGCATCTGGTGCTAATGTCCTTCTGTTAATTATTCCACTTTCATCTGCAAATTCCCTCACAAACCTCTTTTCAAAATGCTTCATGCAGACGAAGTCATTTTTGTTTAAAATTGTGCCCGTAGACATAGTCCATTTGTTACGCTTATTCGTATCCTATAAAATAATGTTACAAATATAAACCCTGTTTGAAATCGAATATTAATTTACATTTTACCTTTGGTACGTGAAAGAGGGCCAAATCTTCCTTTAAAAGTTTCACGAAGCCGCAAAATTTACACTTCTTCATTTTTCACAGTGGTAATAAATGGCACTTAAAATGAAAAAAAACACAGCAACAAGCTAACACTAAAGTCAAAATAACGCAACAAGCTAACACTAAAGTTAAAATAAGACAAATAACTTGCACAAGAAATTCGAATTTTAAAAAAACTTCAGAATTGTCAGATTGATGACAATTTATTGACAGATCTTGATATGATGCTGCAATCTAGTGTTTTTTTTTTAAACTAGCAATTAGCTCCAACAAAATGGCGGCGAGCTGCTCTACCAGACCTGTATATATCTTGAGTACCATAAACATTTTCTGCAGTTTCCTTGGTTGAATAGTCTTGAGCTTTTCAACATTTATTTCATATCAACATGCAACTGTTTGCATAATATCAAATCTATTAATAAATTATCTCTGTCTTAATTTCTGTAATTTCTGCAGAAGTCGCAAGCGCTTTGAAAAAGCACCTGGCAGTATTACTGTCGTTGGGTTGGTACTATGTCTCTCAATAGCAGTAGAATTGACATTAAATAATGTCATGTTTTATGTTATTATTTATAATAATAATTACCCAATAAAACATGTTATTTAAATAATTAATTTATTAACGTGTTCGATTTACTAATGTCAAACTAGTACAATGTTTGTTTATCTATCTGTAACTAGATCCCTGTATTACATCTCTCTTTTACTAATAAAATATGTTAATATCAGTGGATTGATTATCAATAGATTAATTTTAAGGTGTTTATTTCATTTACAATAATACAAAATTACATTGTGACATTTCTTAATGGAAACTTCTTTGACATACAATTTGTATATTTTTGTTGCTATGTCAACACATTTCCTGTCAAGTTTACCAACATAAAAACATAATATTTGAGAATATTTAACACCCTCCCTCAAACTTGACAGAATTAACTTAATCGTAACATTTTAACTAGATTAACAAATTTCACATGACATAACGATTTGGTAAAAATATCTGCTAACTGATCACGTGTATTAATATAGATTACCTTTACAATACCTTTAACTATCAAATCTAATACAAAATTAAACTTAACATCAATATGTTTACATCTTTTTTTATTTTCAAAATTTTGAAGAAGTTTAATAGTACTTTGATTATCTTCAAACAAAGTAAATGGTAATGTATAATTAATCTGTAAATCATCTAGCAAATTCTTCAAATATAAGAGTTCACAACTAGCCATACATACAGCTACAAATTCCGATTCAGTACTGGACAAAGCCACAACTGATTGTTTCTTTGAACTCCAAGATACAAGATTATCAAACAACTTAAAACAGTATCCACTAATAGATTTTCGATCAGTTGTTTCATTTGCCCAATCTGCATCAGCATACCCAATTAAATTTTTATCAGATGAATGGAAAGTTAATTTTAACTCTATTGTAAACTTTAAATATTTCAATACTCTTAATAAATGCTTAAAATGTACATCTGTTGCACAATCTTGAAATCTGCCAAAATAACTTACACAATAGCAGATATCTGGTCTTGTGCCCATCATATACATCAGTGAACCTAAAAGTTCTTTATAAGGTAGTTTTGTTTTTAAATTTTCGTCGCAGTTTTTTTCCAGAATTAAATTATTTTCAATAGGTGTTTTAAAACTCTTACAATCTTCTACATTAAATCTTTTTACTAAATTCTTAATTGCTGATACTTGATCGATAGTTATAGTTTTGTGTTTAGAATCCCTACTAATTTTTATTCCTAAGCAATTGTTAACATGGTCTAACTTTTTCATTTTAAAAGTTTCACACAATTTTAATCTTACATAGTCTGCAAAATCTTTATTATTAAATGCTAACAAAATATCATCCACATATAACAGTAAATAGCATTGTATATTCTGTTTAAGAAAAGTGAACAAACAGTAATCAGATTTTGACCGTTTGAAATTCAAACTTAACATAAAATTATTAAATCTTTCGTTCCACACTTTAGGAGCTTGTTTTAAACCATAGATAGCTTTATTTAATAAGCATACTTTGTTTTTATCATTTTCATTAATCTCTAAACCCTCGGGAATCTTCATATGAACTTTTTCTTTTATAACACCATTTAAGAAAGCATTTTTAACATCTAATTGTTCCAAATGTAAATTCTGATTCATACAAATTGATAATAAAATTCTTAATGTTGACAACCTTGCCACTGGTGCATGAATTTGAGAAAAATCACTAACATCCTGTTCGAAACCTCTAGCAACCAATCTTGCTTTATAAATTAATTTCCCTTCTTCGTTCTCTTTTACTCTAAATACCCATCTATTGCTTATGATTTCTTCATCACACGGTTTATCGACTAATTCCCATGTCTGATTATCTTGTAAAGCATCTAACTCATCTTCAATAGCTTTTTCCCAGTGACCCCATTTTAAGCTTCTCTTTGCTTCTGCATATGACTTAGGAACATCACAAAAGTTACTTAATAATGCTAGACAACCAAAATCAACTTCATAATCCTGAAGATGTAAGGGTAACTTTCTATTTCGTGTTGGTCTTGCTTCATCACTTTTAATTTCAGGTATTTCAACTTCTGAATCTACTTTTTCTTCTTGAACTTCATTTTCCTCATCATTTTCACTTTCATACAGTTCATTTTCTTTTTGATTACTTTTCACCATACAGAAATTATCTTCATAAAAAATTACGTTTCTACTGTGAATAATCTTATTTTCCTCTTCATTTAGTAGCCTATTACACCTGTTTCGCATAATGGTAACCGTTATTTTGTAACCTTTGTAGACGATTATTCAAGGTTCGTAATGGTATATGTAATGCAATCTAAAGATAAAGTTTTTCAATGTTTCAAACATTATGAAACCAAGGTAACAGCATTATTCTGTGGTAGAAAAGTATCAAAAGTCAGATGTGATAACGGGAGGGAATATTGCTCAAAACTATTTACTGATTTTTGTACAGATAAAGGCATTCAAATTTCGTATACTCCACCATATACTCCTCAATTAAACGGTGTTGCAGAAAGGATGAATCAAACTTTAATGGATAAAGCAAGAGCAGTGATTATGCAAGCCGGTATGAGTAAAATTTATTGGGAAGAAGCAGTTCTCACTGCTGCTTATATAACAAATCGAACACAGTCTGTTTTAATTAAAAATAAAACCCGTTATGAATTATGGTTAAAAAGAAAGCCAAATGTGGCCAATATGCGTATTTTTGGTTGTATAGCTTATGCACGAATACCTGATTCACTTAGAACAAAATTAGACGATAAAGGAGTAAAATGTAGATTTATAGGATATGCAGAAAATGGTTATAGGTTACTAAATGAAGAGGAAAATAAGATTATTCACAGTAGAAACGTAATTTTTGATGAAGATAATTCTGTCAAGTTTGAGGGAGGGTGTTAAATATTCTCAAATATTATGTTTTTATGTTGGTAAACTTGACAGGAAATGTGTTGACATAGCAACAAAAATAAACAAATATAATGTCAAAGAAGTTTCCATTAAGAAATGTCACAATGTAATTTTGTATTATTGTAAATGAAATAAACACCTTAAAATTAATCTATTGATAATCAATCCACTGATATTAACGCAGTGGAAGCGTGCTGGGCCCATAACCAATGTTAATATCAGTGGATTTATTATCAATAGATTAATTTTAAGGTGTTTATTTCATTTACAATAATACAAAATTACATTGTGACATTTCTTAATGGAAACTTCTTTGACATACAATTTGTATATTTTTGTTGCTATGTCAACACATTTCCTGTCAAGTTTACCAACATAAAAACATAATATTTGAGAATATTTAACAAAATAAATAAATTACACATCATTCATTTAACAAATAACATATATCAATCACAACACATCAACTAATTCTGCAGTTATAAATTCAGTCTGTTTGGTTTCTTAATTACTCTACCATATCTTGATATAAGTATATTGTTGTTGAAGAAATTGATCATTCGTTGCTTGTGCTTTTGGTTCTTGATTTGACACACTACTGTCAACTGCTTAACATCATCGCCATGATTTATTTATTGTAGCTCTGGGTGATTTCTTTTGATGAACCATGAATTTCTTCGATATTGTGTACCATCTGGTGTTTGTACAATAGGGTGGTCCAACAAAAAAGCAAAGTCGGAAATCCTATGCTCTCACCCCCTAGGATTATTGTATATCGAAAAAAAAAGTACCCCTATTTTTTATTTTGAAATCGAACGATGTTTAGGGGTGCCTCAAAGCCCTTAAAGTTTCCCATGTATTTTATATGAGAAAAAAACACGTTTTCGTAGATTTGGCATAGAATCCTAGAAAATCAATATTTTTCAACCGGACTACTGTGTTTCTCTTCAGAAATGTTTAGAGAATGACATCCAATAATTTATTTGTTAAATTTTTTATATTAACTATTTTTTACAGACCCGCAAAAAACCCCATAAATGAAAGAAACAGAAAAATCGTTAAAAAATATTTATTACTATTTTTTAATATAAAATATTTTGATAAATAAATTATTGGATGTCATTTTCTGAACATTTCTGAAGAGAAACAGAGTAGTCCCATTGAAAAATATTGATTTTCTAAAATTCTATACCAAACCTATGAAAGAGTTTTTTTTCCCATATAAAATACATTGGAACCTTTAAGGGCTTTGAGGCACCCCTAAACATCGTCCGATTTCAAAATAAAAAATAGGGGTACTTTTTTTTTCGATATACAATAATCCTAGGGGGTGAGAACATAAGATTTCCGACTTTGCTTTTTTTGTTGGACCACCCTATTGTACAATCCACGAGATTGGTTCTTCTGCCTTCTTTACAACTGTTGCAGGAGTCCATTCCTTGTGTCTCTAATTAATACTTTTTCATCATTTTAAAATTCTGGTAAATTTGCTTTTGCTCTATCTGCACATTTCTTCTCTTTTAGTTTAATATTTTTCAACTTTTCAGAAACATTTTTAACTGTTTCAGGTAATAATAACTTTGTATTAATGGGAATGAACGTTTTAGTTCTTCGACCCATTAATCTTTGCATTGGAGAACCTAGGGTGTCTCTTGGTGTGTTTCTGTGATGTAAAAGGGCTAACTGGATATCTGAACCTTCTTCTATACATTTATCTAGTATCGATCTTGCTTCTTGTACATATCGCTCTGCTAAACCATTCGGTCTGGGAAACTGTGGACTGGAAACTCTATGTTCAAACCTCCATCTTATAGCAAATTCTTTAAATTCTTCAGATACATATTGTTTTCCTCCATCTGTACGAAGAATATCAGGTATTCCAAATGTAGCAAACCAACATCTAAATGCTCGAGTTATTGACCTGCTGGTTAAGCTTGATAATTGCACGAAGTCAAAATAACCTGAATAGCTATCTGCCATTAGCAAGTATTCTTTGTCCTTCAAATGATAAATATCAGAAGCGAATATTTGCCATGGCCGTTCTGGATACTCTTGAAGTAAAATTTTTTCTTTAGGATTCTCTTTTTGTTCCTTCGTACCAATCTTGCAGTTTTGCACCAATTTAATAATGTCTACAGACATTCTTGGCCAAAATACGCAAAATCTCTGGCCAATCAGAGAGTACCAGTGATACCTTTGTGACTAAAGTGACAACATTTGAGAACAACTTCTTGTAGTCTCGGAGGTATCATTATTTTATCATTTTTGAATATGATATCTTCATAAGTTGCTAGTTCGTGCCTGTAAGACCAGTATTTTCTTAGAGAAGCCGGAACTTCGCTTATTCTGTCGGGCCATCCTACAAGTATTTGCTGTTTTAATTCCACCAATTCTATATCTGTATTTGTCTCTTGTTTTAACTGCTGCAATCTCGTTTTACTCATTGGTATTATTACACATGTCTCAAATGAGTTTTCATCCTCGTCATCATGAACATTTTTTGCGCAGTCTCTGCTCAGTATATCAGCTATGTACAACATGGTTCCTTTTTTGTACACAATTGTGGGATATGGCAGTATTTCAAATAGGATTCTCTGTAGTCTGGGAGGCGCTTCAGTTAATGGCTTCCTGAATATGGTTTCTAACGGCTTATGATCTGATTCTACTATCAGATTTTTGTTTCCCCATATATAAACAGGAAATTTCTTGCAAGCCAGTAATATGGCCAATGCTTCTTTTTCAATTTGACTATAATTGATCTGCGTTTTAGTTAACGATTTGGAGTAATAAGCTATTGGGTGACCATTCTGAATTAATGCCCCACCATATGCAGTAAAATAAAATAAAATAGGTAAATTTGGGTTAAAATTACCAAGTACTGGAGGGTTTTTTAATATTTCTTTTAATTTACAGAATGCTTCTTTTTGTTCATTCTCCCATCTCCATTCATCATCTTTTTCTAACGGCACTCTAAGTGGAGCTAATAATTCTGATAAGTTCTTATAACTCTGATAACTTAATGCGCAATCACAAATCACAGAGACATGAGGGCACTAGACCAGTCCAATTCTGAACGAGTCACAGATGCCTCGCCTGACATTTTTTCTATCGTTAGGTGAAGTTGGGGCACGCTACTTATTATGCAATAGTAGTCAAACACGATGCAAAGCTAAAAACTAATAGCAAAATTTACGCACCAAGCGCCAAAGCAAAAAAGCTGTAGAATTAAGAAACGCCAAAATTGTCAACCCTGTTTATGTGGTGTATGCATGCTATTCTTCTATTGGCGTTTTGCATTCGTAAGGTAAAAAGCAATTCCTGAGAAACCCGGTTTGAGTTAAATTTATGAGGCAGGTATGGGTTGGCTGCATGGCGTACGAATGAAATTCGAAACAACATTTGACCTGATTGGAAACAACCAACATCAGATTCGTAATCTTCATACCAAAAAGTTCTAGAAAAGCTATATGAAAATCTGAAAATTTCTTCTGTGCGTACCGTGTTATTTTTTATCATTTGTTTTATATTTTGCCAGTGTAAAATATGTATTACATCAGGATCCTTATGTTGTTCAAAAAAATTTAATGACACGCCTATGGCTTCAGCAGTTTGTCCATAAAGTACTTTCTTCATGTTTAAATCATCATCACCATCACTTAGAACTTCTTGATCTACTTGAGAGGTGTCGCGTGGAATTTCCCCTTCCTCCATTATTGCATCTCCTGTCAGTACTTGGTAACCTTGTTTTTTACGATCACAATGTTTTTAAGCTTCAATGTCGGACTCTTCTATCTCTTTCATATCCTCGCTCTGATTTGCCAAACTACCAATACCTTTAGAACAAATCACGTCTTCAGTAACATCTTCGCCTTTAACTTCTTTTCCATTATTCATAATTGTAAAAAACGTTTTCTCGATTGTCAGTTGTTTAACATTGATCCATGCAATAGCGAAAGCAAAAATTGCATCTTTGATATTAGAGAACTTTCAAAATAGCATCATATCAAATGTTTCCAAGAAATTAATCGAAACGGTACGTCTGTAAAATCTCTTAGGTGTTTCTTATATATTCTTGGTCCGTTGGTTGAGTGATAGCAGTTACATTAGGTGAAAGAAATAGAACAAAGTTGTTCTCATCTGCAGATCTTAACACTGTCTCATTTGAATGCGAAGGCTGGCTGTTTCACACGAGAGAATTCCTTAAAAAAGCTGTCCGAACTGTAGGATTAATGCTTACTAAATAGTAGTAGTTTAGACATAACAATGGAATAATGTTAGTAACCTGCATGTAAACAAGTTGGAAAATAAATAATATCGGGCAGTAACCGGGTAATTTATTTCTGCAATCTTCTACAGAATTGATTTTCTTGTTGGAAAATGTTCGTAGGTGTCCCCTGAATGTAACGTCTAGTTGGCGGGACGGGAGAGATGAACGTTAGCAGCCATCTTGGAAAACACGTTTTATCAAATATCTCGTGACTGTGCATCGTGCCACAAAAATAGTAAAAAAATCGTTTTCGTAGATAATAACATTTTTTACAACTTTTATTTGAAACTTTTTTCTGTATAGTGCATAAGTTTATATTTATAGCGCGCCAAACTTTTTTCAATATGGTTATTGCTAAATATATAGTTAACGGTTGATGATAAATTTGTAGAACACAAAATTTCCGATAAAATTTATTTGAAGTTTTTTTCTATAAAATTGATACTTTAAGACTTATAACGCTGTAAATGCCGAGTTTACGCACAATAGCCACGAAATTATACACTATATATTAAATCATGCGCCTCTCAATGCGTCCATTAACTCTCTTCGCTAAAAATGCTTCGCAAATTTGGCGAGTAACACCAAACTAAACCTCTCACTTCTACCTCCAACCCAAGATACGGCACGTTACCATTCTTTTAGAACCTACCACCAGGTTCAAACTTGGCTTGGATTTTACCATGATCCTGAAGAATGGGATTGGAAGCGGACTACAAATGGACTTCAACCAATTCGAACTACTATGGCTCCAGCACCCTCAAGTTTGCTGAAAATAATATCTTGCAAATGCACAACAAATTGCGGGGCTGCCTGTGTATGCCGAAAAGCTGGCTTAAAATGTTCCATTATTTGTTCGAATTGTGGTGGATGCACATGTGCCAGATACATTGGAAACCATCGAAGACGAAGTCGATGAAAATGAAATTTTCGATTCACCTCCTACGGATATATCGGTGGCAGAAAACAAGGATGTGGAAGACGATGAGTGACTTCCTTCATCATCGAAACAGATGAGACTTATGACGTAAAATAACTTGCCACTTTTTGTATTAATAAATGTTTTATTTCAAAAAATTAATTTGCATTCTTTGAACTCTGTTATCCTTTTCTCCACCTTTCCCTTCTCATGATTATTATTATCATCATGATTATTATTATTTTCTATGATGTACGTGACAAACTATTATATCTTGCTACATTGACAGTTTTTTATGATAATACGTTCTACCCATGCAATTTAAGAAAGATGTATAAATTATGAGTACTTCTTGGCACTATTTATAAGATTAATACATTACATTCACTACACACTACACAGTACTGTCATTTTTCTGAACACTTTTCGCCGTTTTATGTGTTATGAAATGTTTACCGTGTACTATGACCAACATTACCACTGATAATTCACGCGGTGCAATAGTTTACCAAGCTATAGCTCTTAAAGTATCAATTTTATAGAAAAAAGACTTCAAATAAATTCTATAAGAAATTTTGTGTTCTACAAATTTGGTTATTACCATTTTTAATGTATCATCAACCGTTAACGATATATTTAGCAATAACTATGTTGGAGAAAGTTTGGCGCGCTTTAAATATAAAGCTATGCACTATACAGAAAAAAGTTTGTAATAAAAGTTGTAGAAAATGTTATTGTCTACGAAAACATTTCATTGCATTATGAACCTACTTTTTTGCTCTTGCTCTTGGACTAATAATTTAAAAGTCATATCATAATTCTTTATGAAGTATTAAATAGCAACTTAGAGGTACACTGCCGCCCATTTGAAAGTACACGATAGACCCGATTTACCTCGGTTATGTTTTCTATAACTTACTCTAAGCTGATAAATTATTTTAAACAAGTATTTGAAAATAATAATAATAAACCTTTCATTCCGCTGCAGCTGTTATAAACACAGCCCATGGAATCCTGACTTACACGATGTCATTTTGGAATATTACATATAAAGAGTCGTGCACTTTCAAATGGGCGGCACTGTACATGGTTAGTGAATAACATAACACGAACTGGGCACCTATCTGTCAGTCTTCCCTTAGTTCCTCTGTCAGTTTGTGGATTTGTTTAGGTCGTTCTTTTTGGGGAAACGGATTTACAAGATGAAACCTTTACTGATTGAAAGCTCATATCATAATAAATTAATCTAAATCCGAAAGTCATCAAAACTTGGAACGGACAAAAAGGCAATACTGTCAAAAATTTAGACTATTCCACCGTCTCATGTAACGGGATTTTGCTTCAAAAGCTGACAAAATGTCGAAAGAATTAAACGGCTAAACTAGCGGTCTCTAATAGGTATCTCAGACATGTATTCACATGTTTTCAGCTCAGTAAGGTTTACAAAACACCCAGTTCATTCATTTTTTCTTAAAATGTTTGCCAGTGAATCACAGTTTGTTACGGTATATTTTCGATCTAAGATTTTCATATCCCATGAACCTTTATTTGCGGTATAGCGTTGAGATCCGATGAACCGTATTGTAGTTGAGATTAGATGGTCATGCGTATTAGCGTCTGTTGAGGGTTGTCATTTTGTCAATCGCAAGGAAATTGTTCCTTCTTTCCGATTTAAGTTTCCTTCGTATCGCACATATTGCTGTAGGATTTTGGCTTATTGAATTGATTGGAATTGGTTCGATTATTGTTATAGCCGCATCTTAGATGGATTAAAGTTCTTCAGTTAATAAGAAGATTAACTATTTGGTAGATTAGTTTGGTTAATTTTCATCTTTCGAGGATTTGATTTTTGTGCATACGTCGTGGATTTATTACCTTAATCCCGTTTGTTATCTATAGGGATCGTCGTTATCATCGTCGTTATCATCGACGTTATCATCGTCGTTATCGTCATCGTGGTTATTACCTCTCTTAATTTGTTAAATATTTAATTGTTGTTCATCGTATCATTGGTATTGACAATACAATCGTCGTTTTTTTTATTTAAGAAGATTAAATGTAATATTTGGATGGAAATTACATTTTGATAAGTGAAGAAGTTGGAGCTGTTTTATTTTCTTTTGTATGGGTCTTTGGTGAATTTAGTACAGATGGAGATCACTTGGTAGAGATCTTGAAGTAACCTTGGAGACCTTATGGATATGGAAATCAAGAAGTTCAATCTTGTCAATCAATTTTTGTAATAACAGACAATTCACAGGAAACCGATAACTTCTTTTGAGGGTTATAATTATTATTTATTGGTAACCGGGTAATGTAATTTTTGTTTACTTATCTAATTTATAACTTATTTGATTCAAATGTTGTGTTTGGTGTATGCTTGATTGAATGGAAGTAACATTTGTATAAATAAGGTACTTCTCGTATCTAAAAAAATTCTATCAACTATATTTTACCTTTTTGCCTCAAATTAAGTTGGGTAATTATATTATTTCTTTTGGTGGTTAAATTTATAAATATTAATATTGATTATTTAATTGTTCAATGTATGTTATTACATATTCAGTTTATTAATTTATCTATATGACATGAACTTGATCATTTCTCTTACTATTTTTATGTGGTAAATTGTTTGCTTTATTTTTAAACTTATTGATATAACAAATCTCATTGTGTTTTTGGGTACTCTTATATCTATTATTGTATGAAACCTTTGTTCTTGTCCGAACTAATTTTAGGTATTAGGTGGGTGCTTTTGGAGTTCTTGGTGGTAAGAAAGCATTTTGAAATTGAGTCTGGTATTTACTCTTAAACTAGGGTTAAACCAAGTGGCGCCCCGAGCATTTATTTTGATTGTATAGGTAGGTGGTTGATTTTAATTCCTTTTATTTTCACCCACTTCCCCTCTCCGACATCTAGTGAGCTAGTTAAGCCAGAACAAGATAACAACATCACCTTTACCGTTTAAGCGGGCGAAAGCGGTGACAAGTTACTTGTTTATTGTTTGATACACAGATTCACGATTTTTTCCCACATGGTTTACAGTTTTAAAAACAAAGAAAATATGAAGCAATGTGCTTTTTCAAAGCGCTTGCGGCTTCTGCAGAAATTACAGAAATTAAGTCAGAGATAATTTATTAATAGATTTGATATTATGCAAACAGTTGTATGTGGATATGAAATAAATGTTGAAAAGTTCAAGACCATTCAACCATAAAAGCTGCAGAAAATGTTTTAGTAAAATGTACCTACGGTACTCTAACTAACCTTCGAGGCATGCTGGTCCATCAAAAAGATACAGATGAACGGCTAGCGAAGAAGCGAGAAAAAAGATTTCAAGCTATTTAGAAGAAATAAATAAAGTTGATTAGTTAATTTAGAAGAGGTCATCCATGCAAATCTTCCAGAGAAGAAACTAATGAGAAAATTCTCAACTTATTTTTGGCATCTTCGAATCCACTTATAGCCAATTTTTAAGCATAGTCGAAAACAAAACTCAAATCTTCAAATCTTTTAAAGTTTTGGAAATGTCCAAACGTAGGAAACATTAATGAAAAAGAAGTTTAGATGAAAACTTCTCTGATGAAGAATGCTTTTCAAAATAACAAGAAGAAGAAACAGAACGCAATGACTCTGAAGATGATATTATACAATATGGGATTTGTCAAATAAAATAAAATTAAATCAATTTCTTTTAGTTGTATTTTCATGCAATTTCTAATAAAAAAGTTCCATTTTATTTATTTTCTATATATCTTATCTTGTCTTCAGTAACCCTAACTATTTCTAAAAATTATAAAAACACCTATAAAATTTTGCATTCAAAAGTTTTGAAAAGTTTATTTTCCCCTTTGCCGAAAAACGCTGTTGAAGTGTCGCAACCAGTAAGAGCATGTAAAAAAGAATTTATTCTTCCCAAAAAAAAGCTTACTAATCAGTTTTCAAAATGTAAAGAGCACATTCTTTTTCTACGTTGCCAGAAGTAGCTGAAAAAACTAACAATGCTTTACATGAAACACAAGTAAATAATAATTAAGATAATATCCTTTATTTAAATCTGACGATAAATAAAGTTTCAGACTTAAACGGAATCTGGTTAAATTATGGAGTATTAATTTATTTTAACACTATTCATACGGAATAACTCCATTCTATCAATTTGAATTTTAAATAAATAATAATTGCAACAATCTTAAAATTGTGTTAACTACTATATTAATCCATCTTAAACAAACATACAGTAGAGATTAAACATTTTGAATTTTAATCATATTTAGTTTCGGTGGCCATTTTGTGACAAACATTTTACATCTGGGTCATTTTTTAGCTTAACAGCACAATTTGCTACTTTAAAAACCCCTTGGTACGATTTTTCATTCAAAATTTCATATATTAAAGTTTTGACACCGGCGGCCATTTTGAATTTTAGACCAATTTGACCCTAAAAACTTATAAGTACCCAACTTTATTCAATTATAATAAAAATTTTGATGAAATGATTTAATTATTAATTAACCCCCTATGGAAAAAATAATAATTTGTTAATAACAATTAAACAGGGCATTAGCGGACAAATCGAACATTTAGACTTTGAAATATATTCGATTACCTACTATTTTAAAAAAATCATCAAAATCGGTGCCCAAAAGGCGAATTCCGAGGTATTTTTTTCTAGGAAACCGTCTAATATTGATTTATCTTTTTTTAGAAATAATATTTTTATTTATATTAATTTAATTGAAAACTGTAATTTTGTTCTTGTCATTTTCTTTCAAACTAAAATATTTAATTGGTAAAGTCTGTACTGTCAAAGGTTTGAAAATTACTGTTTAATTGTTATTAACAAATTATTACTTTTTCCATAAGGGGCTAATTAATAATTAAATAATTTCATCAAATTTTTATTAAAATTTTGAATCTACGACCCTAAAAACCTATAAGTACCCAACTTTATGCAATTATAATACAAATTTGATGAAATTATTTAAATGTTAGTCCCTTATGAAAAAAGTAATAATTTGTTATTAACAATTAAACAGGGCATTACAGGACAAATCTAACATTTAGACTTTGAAATATAGTCGATTACCTACAATTTAAAAAAAATCATCAAAATCGGTGGCCAAAAGGCGAATTCCGAGGTAACTTAATATTCAGTTAATTATGCATGTAGAACATGATCTGAAATCTAAAATTCCATCTTCTTTTCATAAAGTTCGTTGTATATAATTGTCTGTGTTACTATGCTGCGAGAAAGCTAAAATAAAATCGATAATAACCAGATGTAAGACCTTGACTCAGGCTGCTGGCGAGAACAAAAGTTCCGCTAGGATACTCCCAACTCGGCATTACCATCACATATGAACGAAAGCATTCGGGAAGTCTCGGTGACTAATCGTGGTTTGTCCGACATTCACAGCCGGCGAGACAAATTACACGATCAATAATCTTACGTTTTGCTGGTAACAGTAGCGGCAACCCTGCGTGGCTTGGTATAATGCGTGAAATATCTATTTTTATACAAACAGGACTGCTACAGTACCAATAATATATGCGGTCTCGTAAAAGCTGTACAGTATATATTCATTTGTATGTAAAAATGATATATATATATATATATATATATATATATATATATATATATATATATATATATATATATATATATATATATATATATATATATATATATATATATATATATATATATATATATATATATATATATATATATATATATATATATATATATATATATATATATATATATATATTGTTGTATTATTTGTTTTGGGTAGCTTTGCACAAATAATAAACTTTGCTGAAGTTTTTTATTTCTCTTTTTTCAAGCTAGATTATATGTTTTAAATATAAGAAAATCATTTTTAAAATAAAATAAAAGTAGATATACTAGGACAGTTCTGCGACAAAATCCCATGTTATTTCTTATGGAGGTCCAAGATAGAATTTTTGGTCAATTTCAAGGTCATTCGCGGTCTAGCGCGTGACCTCACCGCGCTCGCGTTATACACGGTCCAGCGTGCGATATTACCACGTATACGGATCAAATCTACATATTACGAGGGTGGTTCAAATATAAACCGGAATTTTGCTGTAAAAAGTTTTATTATTAAGTTACAGAGCTGAAATGTTTTACAGTTTTTCTAGATAGTCTCCGTCACACTCTACACACTTTTGCCATCTCTCCGGAAGCTTTAGGATGCCTTTTTCGTAAAAATCTTTCGGCTTGTCACTTAACCATTCGCGCACGAAAGATTCTACCTCCGCATTGCTTTTGAATCGCTGTCCGCCAAGTGCCTCTTTCAATGAACCGAATAAATAATAGTCGCATGGCGACAAATCGGGACTATAAGGAGGGTGTTCCAGTGTTCCGAGCTGTATGCGGTCTGGCGTTGTCTTGCAGCAATATCGTAGTTCGGATTAGAATCTCGCGTCGTTTCGATCTGTAGGCAGGTTTCACCGTGTGTTTTAGAATGTTAGTATAATACTGCGCGTTCACAGTTCGTTGTTCAGTGAGAAAATCGACCGCAATTACTCCTCTCATGTCCCAAAACACGGTATACAACACCTTTCCCGCTGACAGTGTAACCTTCGCTTTAACTGGCGCGCCTTCCTCTTGCTTCCTCCACTCCATAGACGCGCGTTTACTCTCCGGAGTATAGTAGTGCACCCAAGTCTCGTCTGTGGTGAATATGCGCTGCAATAAATTGTCTCCTTCGTCTGCATATCGCTGCAGGAGACGCGTGCAAACTTCCCAGCGTGTGAATTTCTGGTCAAAATTCAAAAGTCTTGGCACCCATCTGGCTGATATTTTGCGGTAACCGAGCCGTTCATGAATTATTTGCTCAATACTGCCTATGCTGATGCCCACTTGTGCAGCCATATCGCGTACAGTAATGCGTCGGTAACGCTTGTTTTGGGGCGCCGCGCATGTGGCAAGTTTGCCACCACTTCTCGGCCATTTCGAATAGCGGAACACCAATCATACACTTGAGCCTTGGAGAGGCACTCATTCCCGAACTGCTAGAGCAATTTCCGATAAATTTCCGCGGTTTTTACATTATCTTTGACCAAAAAACGAATAATAATGCGTTGCGCAACAGACACTGGTACGTCCTTCTCACTCATGGCTACAACTACATTGACAAGCGAAATTACGCGGTCCCAGCTGTTCTCTACGCTTTGTAACAGACCAATCTAACATCCAGTACAGCCACTTTAACGACACTAACTTCTTCGCGCGTTTATTCAAAAATTCCGGTTTATAATTGAACCACCCTCGTACATTATGATTGATGCAGTCGTCCGAGATCATAGTGATTTTATAATGAAGATATCGCGGCACCCTAGGGCTACAACCGAAATGATTATACTTCTACGCTCACATCTGACTAACCATGTGATCGTAATATTCAAATCAAACTTTATACGTTTATTCATCTGCTAGCCAACGAGATCAAGAAATTTAAAGAAACCTACAATAATCAACATATCTGCGAGGGTTGCAAGCTCGACTAACGGATATATCTATGTCGGTTACTACCCTTTCGTAAAGGGCTTTCCAATCTCAAGTTGATACTTAAGAAAAATATCATTATTGTAATATTATATAATTATGTTAATGAATACTAATCGTATGCTGACGGCACCAACTACACGACTGTACTCGCTATCTATTCTCACGGGACGTCTAATACTCATATGTCTATACATATAGGTATTATTTAATAAAGAGCTGTAAATAAAACACACAAATATGGTTTATACACTTTTATTTTATTTAACTATTGTACATTTCAAACTAAATATATACTTATTCATAATCAAAATGTTAGCTTGTATGAACATCATTAGTTTAAACTAAACTACCTATTAAGAAATAATAATTAACAAGACAGAGTAAGGACTTTTAGCAACATCTTACAGGAAAAGAATATTATAGTCAATCATTAACATAGAAACAACAAACTAAACATATTTGCATAATCATAATTAAAGTACTGAGTTACATGATTAACTTTATCTTATACTAAACTACATATTAGGAAATAATAATTATGAAGCATAAGGCATTTATAATATCTTACAGGAAAAAGAAGATTACATTCAATCAGGATCATAACATACAACATCAACTAGATATCATAATGAATATATTAAATATTAAAACATACATACAATATACAACAAACATACACACAGATTACATTAATATGTAACCTTACAGAATTTTACATTACATATAAGATTTTTCAGTGAGAGCACACATCAGTCTACATCCATTAGTTCTAATATTGAATAATGTCCTAAAGGTAGAGTTTCATAGGAGCCGGGTATGAGGTATCGTTTATCATCATATGGGCTAAGCGCAATCTTTTGCTGAGTGATCGTATGTACATGATGCCTCTCGGATCTGATTATATTTTGATGTACACGTTTTTCTATATAGTTTTCAAGACATTCTACATAGTCTTCGAAGGTAATTTTCGTATAAACAACAGATTTTTTCACACCTTTAGCCTTTTTCGTTACATCATAATTAGATATATAACATCGGCGATTTCATCTTCTTCATATTCTTCATCTTGTAAGCGATCTCTTAATACTTCTACTTCATTTTGCGAAATGAGAGTTTTTATTGTGTATAATTTTGATCGGAGTCCAACGTAATGAGTCATCGGTACCCCATTACATTCATCCTTCATTAGCCCAAGAACTTTTTTATTAACGCGCGGAATACCGTATACATTATTCACAGGGTAATCGCTCGTATCAAAATACTGAAGGCAATCACGCTTCATAGCTTCATAAGGATCCTGATTACGAATTTCATATATAAGAGAATCAGTATCAGAATATAACACAGAACACCTATCACCAAATGTACTCTTCATATAGGTAAGAAAGTCAAGTCACGTTACGTTCAACGAAGCCAATCTCGACGAGTTTTCAAGGTCACCCGAGTTTAGCCGAATATTCTCGAACAATTATTACACAATTCTAAACATAGACAACCGATATTATTATAAGCAATCGGTATTAACAGCTGTCTAATACCTGTTTAACACCAGTTAGACCCTTGGAATATTCTAGAATGATTAGAATTGTGTAATAATTGTTCGAGAATGTTAGGCTAAACTCGGGTGACCTTGAAAACTCGTCGAGATTGGCTTCGTTGAACGTAACGTGACTTGACTTTCTTACCTATATGAAGATGTAATCTTTAAAACATCTAAAGTTAGAAGTTTTTAGTAGTCAGGTCAGATTAATAGAGGGTGTTATAATCAAATCGCTTTTAGAAACTATTTGTTTTGTAAATGATTAAATTAAATGAAGCAATCTAGGTTAGACCCCAAAAATTATATTAAGGTTATAGATTTTAGACTCCGGTTGTTGCAAAGATTCAAGAATCTCTATTAAGATTAGTTCATAAAACATTTATTAGGTTAGAGCATGTAGCTACTTACCTACAAAAAATTTCTATTAAGATTAGTTCATAAAATATTTATTAGGTTAGACCATTGTAGCTACTTACAAAATCGTCATTAGCATTCGAAAAACTTACATATAATATTAGTTGGGTTACAGTCTACGAATATATTTTAGGTTAGATTTAGGTCGCGCGCGACCTAAATCTAACCTAAAATAACGTTTAAATATGGCGACGAACTTATTTCTTTTAAACTGACGACAACTCATCATACAAAACATACTGTATTTATGTATTCCCTTTCTCTGCTGATATGTTTTCTACAGTGTGTTTTTAAATATTATACCCCGTTCTCTCAAGAATGCATAAAATTTTCGAAATATCTGTTTATTATTTTACTTAGCACATATAACCTACAAAGTATGTCCTAATGGTAAAACTGTAATCGACGGGATCTAATATCATAGTAATATTATAACAGATTAGGTGACCTAACAAACTCTTTAAAGAAATGTTTATTTACATGTATGAGATAGTATTTAACATAATGTCCTTACATACTGGGTTACGATAGAGACGGATAATCATACGAGCTGCTGAAATGTATAATATATTGTAAAATAACGTTTAAATAAGAGTTTATTTTAGATGCTACGAATATCTATATGGTGTATAAACAATAAGAACGTATATGTAGAAATCGCTTACAAGGGTACCTAGTAGATATAACGAAAAGATTGTAATTGATTGTTCAGAGCGGGTAGAGAGTTTTTAAAGATTCAACTGTAGATATTAGATTACAGCTTGAAGTTATGTATTATGTTTTAAGTAGCGTCGAAACTACTCGTATCAATAAACGTTCTTGTATGAAAGTATGTTGTTTTGTCAGACCAGACCAGACCAGACCAGACCAGACCAGACTAGACTAGACTATAGGTGATAGACAGTAAAATCATAAACAATTATACCGCCTGTAATATAATAGAGCTTGCTTGATATTTTAAAATTAGTGGCTGAATCTAATTATTACAGAAATTCAATTGTAGAAACTGAAGATGTAATCTTTAAAACATCTAAAGGTAGAAGTTTTTAGTAGTCAGGTCGGATTAATAGAGGGTGTTATAATCAAATCGTTTTTAGAAACTATTTGTTTTGTAAGATTGGCGCCGTAAAGAAAAACAGCATAGCTGTAGTCTTGATTTTGAAATTGAGATAGCTCGGAACAAAACGATGAATACAAAGTTTAGAAGTTTATTTCAAAATTCTGTGATAAAAAACATTAATTCTTCTTTATTCTACTTTAAAACCCAAAATTGCATGATAAATCAATATAATATTAATATAAATGATTAAATTAAATGAAGCAATCTAGGTTAGACCCCCAAAAATTATATTAAGGTTATAGATATTAGACTCCGGTTGTTGCAAAGATTCAAGAATCTCTATTAAGATTAGTTCATAAAACATTTATTAGGTTAGAGCATGTAGCTACTTACAAAAAATCTCTATTAAGATTAGTTCATAAAATATTTATTAGGTTAGACCATTGTAGCTACTTACAAAATCGTCATTAACATTCGAAAAACTTACATATAATATTAGTTGGGTTACAGTCTACGAATATATTTTAGGTTAGATCTAGGTCGCGATTTTCCGAGCAATTAGAAAGGTTGTTTTTCTAATAATCTAATTTGAGGAACAGTATAAACGAGGTCGTTAATTGCTTTTCATTAACAGCTCGGGGGTTACATCCTAATTTTTAAAATGTATTTTTTGTATGTATTTAAGTAAGTTTTGGTAAATCTTATCATGCTATTTTTATTGTAATAAATAAACCCTTTCACGATTGGCTCATATAAGGTTAATCATTGTCTCATCTCAATGACTCATGATAATAATCATAATTGGCTTATAATTGTCTTGTACGTAATTCACACATTAGTAATAATGATTGAAGTAAATGAGAATTTTAACTAGACTTCAAATTTCAATTTTTAAATTAATGTAGAACATTATTTTAATCTGACTTTTATTAATATATATAGTGAAACAGTCTTTAAATACTAAGAAACTTCATTTTGTTCTAGAACAAATACATATTTGCAATTTACAAAGCAGCCTCTGGAATGCTTAGTTTTATTTTTGTGCGTTTAAATTTTCTTTTCTTATAGTAAAAATAAATATATGCCTTTTTAGACTTGGTAAACTATTAAACTTTTATTATTTTTTGTACAACCATGCTATTTCGGATTGTTTACCATACTTGGTTTTAGAACAGTAGGTAATATTTACTGGTTGCTAAGCAAAAACGCGTCGGTAAGTAATTACTTACCGTTCAGTTCTGTCAAAAGCAGAACGGTAAGTAAATTATATGTAATTTATAAAATAACTGCATGATCTTTAGATGTCTCTTTTGTGAAAATCATTATTTTCTAAATACTTAATTTGACTATTTAAAAAATGTATGTTTTTTATTTAAATTTGCTGTGAAAAATATCCAATAAATAATAGTAATTACAAACGTATCCATGATAACGACAAAAATAACGTGACATACAAAAATAAAATTACAAACGTATCCATGGTAACGTCAAAACCTGCTTAATGTTTGGTGGATATACAGGGCAAAAATAAATTATTTTAAATCTATTTTTTACCATCTTCGGGATATTTACTTAGTTAATACCTTTGTATTCATAATGGCCGTACAAAAAATAGTATAAGCATCTCAAACAGTAAGGAGTTTACCGATCTCCTCCAATATTGGCGACTTCGCTTCTCTCAGTCGCCAAACATTGTCGTCGATCGGTAAACTGTCCTTACTGTTCTTGATACTTAATATACTATTTTTTTCCTTATTAACAGAACAAAATAAATTTTACAACCATTTAATCTTTTTATTTACATAACTACCCTCTTGGTAACTCATCATTGTTTTTTGATAGCAATTATTTTTCATGTCTTACTGTTGTTTATCTTTCAATTCAAAAATAGCTTGTCTTTGGTCATTATTTTGATATTATGATTATTGTCAACCATATATAACAGCATTTCAAGACAGGTACGAGTTTTTTAATAACAATATAAGACTACTTTTATATTGTTATATTATTGTCAATTAAATATATAATGTTTCATAATTTTACTAAATTAATACATTTTCTTTCTTTTAGATGTAACTGCAAGTGCAAATCCCATCAACCCAAAATAATTTCCCTAATCAAATTATTATTATGTAGATGTACCAAATCAATAAAAGCAACTTGAATCGTTTTATAATAAATTCTTTATAAATGTTTAATTAGCAATTATTAATAATAAACGCAAACAGTCAACATTTAACGTTTCTTTATTGGGTAACAATAAGAATTCATGCTTTTAACTTCAACAATATATAAATCCTTTATTAGAATAACTGACCAACACCTTAATTTTATTGATAATCAATCACCTTCATTGTAAGATATATTATAAATCTACTTATTTGTTCACAAATAAATATACACATTGTTACCTATTAGGAAGGCAAACAATTGAATTACTTTCAACCATTGCTCCTGCAGTAACATTAATCTTCATTGCTCTTATTTTAATTTCTGTAAACAAAGCCAAACCTAAACTGAATTAGAGTAACACTAGGAATTATTTTCCTACCATTCATGTTCTGATTAATCCCATCATGAATAAACCTTGCATGAACCAAAATTACGACAATTCATCACACAGAATTTAAAATTCTATTAAAGATTAATGAAATAAAGCAAAGAACATTAATTCTCATTTCATTATTCTCATTAATTTTATTCAATAATTTCTATCAATAAGTTTATTCCCATAAATTTTTTCAAGACCAAGACATTTAACTCTAACATTAGCCCTTCCTTTATGATTAAGATTATGATTAATATAATATTATGGGCGAGTTAATATCTCAATCCACATGCAAGCTCATTTAAGTGTCACAAGTTACCCCACCAGTACTAACACCTCTTACAGTTTTTTAAATAAAACTAAAGATGCTGTTTTAACTGTTTAATAACAAGAGAAATATTAACAAAAACTACAGTTTAAACTTAACTCATTAAAAACACAAATTATGAACTATCAACGAACTTAAACTAATTTATTTATTTAATTACCTACAATATTTATTTTGAATACACAGCTAGTTATTTGTAATGCACGTTTCCAATTAACTTCTTTCCTCTTCTTTAATGCGGCCAGCCTTCTATGTGTTTCGCGTGTTGCCACCTCCAATGTTCTAGTCTTTGCTAAATGTCTGCTATCGTGCCAGCCTAGAATGCTCTCCCATTCATTACAGTATGTTTTGAAACTATTAGAAACATTATCCCTCCAGGAACATTAGCTATTCAATTATTCACATAGTTTGTCTTCACTATGTGTCCACAAGCTTTTTGAAACTACCATTACCAGGATATTTAGAATCATATACATTACGGTCAGGTGTTTTGTTACCAACATGTATAAGCATGTGTTTTTTCAAACTATTTTTATGAAGACATTTAAACTCGCATAAGTTACACTGAAATTGCTTATCATCACTATGAATGCACAAATGTCTTTTAAAAGCATTTTTATACGAAAATTCTTTATAACATGTATTGCATTCAAATGGTTTTTCAGAATTATGGGTGACCATATGCGTTTTCAGGCCAGATTTTCTTGAACACTTAAAATCGCATAAATTACATTTAAATGGTTTCTCACCACTATGTGTGAACATGTGCTTTTTGAGTTTACTCGTTTCAGAACACTTATAATCACATAAACTACATTTAAATGGTTTCTCACCGCTGTGAATACGCATGTGTATTTTTAGGCGGTTTTTTTGGGAACATTTATATTCACACAAATTACACTCAAATGGTTTCTGACCAGTATGAGTAAGCATGTGTCTTATCAAATGAGACCTTTGGGAACTTTTATAAGTGCATAAATTACATTTGTATGGTTTTTCACCGCTGTGTGCAAGCATATGGGCTTTAAGATGACTTTTGTGCGAGCATCTATAATCACATAAATTACATTCGAAGGGTTTCTCACCACTATGAGTGAGCATGTGTTGTTTGAGACTAGCTTGTTGAGAACATTTATAATCGCATAAATTACATTTATATGGTTTCTCACCACTATGGGTGAGCATGTGATTTTTGAGATGACCCTTACGAGCACATTTATATTCACATAAATTACATTGAAGTGGTTTCTCAGTGCTATGAGTGAGCATGTGTACTTTAAGACTACTTTTTACAGAACATTTATAATTACATAAATTACATTCAAATGGTTTTTCACCTGTATGTGTGATCATATGTTTTTTTAGATTACCTTTTTCAGAACATTTGTAATCACATAAATTACATTCAAATTGCTTTCCATTTTTAAGAGTGTGCAGGTGTATATAGTAATTAGTTTTCTGTTTGTTTTCCGTTAGTTGTTCATGTGTTTGTGGAGTACTGCCGTTGTTACTAAAGAGTTTCTCTTCACTCTCAATGTACATTTTAATTTCATTTTGGATGTTACAATCTTCCGTGACTTCTGATTCTATTTTGATATCGATTTCGTCTTCGACTACAATTTCATCACCATCCATTGTCTTTTTAATAGAATTATAACCTGTAACAAAACATAATTGAGTAACATATAAAAAGAAAAAGTCAAAGGTTCGATTGTGATTTGAACTTTTCAGAAATAATAAAACTTAAAAGAAACTGGAAATAATGAAACAAAACCACTACGTTAAAACACTATTCCTCGTGTTAAAAGGTGGCAATTATTATGATTACCTGTCTCCAATAAACAACACTCCTTCCTTAACATTCCTTACATGAGATTATGCTATTTGCGCAGTAGATAAGCGTAATGGGAGTAGACTAAAATTTCAATTGGGACGCGCCAATAAATATAGATGGCGTTCTACAACATCAAAATGTCTTTGATATGCGGTAGTTGATGACGTAGATTTTAGCGGTTGTTCTTGCCGTGTTGTTTTTTTGGTGATTGTAGTTTTGACAGATTAAATTTCATATTCGAGTTAATATTTATGATAATTTTACGTAGAATATTTAAATTTCATAATTTTTGAAACGTCAGTAAAATAGAATTGTCATTCATAAATTCCTTTCAGTAATATGTTTACTGTACTGGTGATTTTACATATTGCAACAAAGCTACCGCATAATTTGTTTTAACAACTTGCCGCGAGAGTGCAGATCAATCTTTGGCGCGTCCCAATTGAAATATCACATTAAACTATCACTATGTACCTTAGAATTTGAAAAAAAGCGAAATTAAATCTACAAAGAAATTGATCGCAGAAGTCCTTGAAAAACGCCAGGAATATCTGTCTGCACTGCTTTTTATGTAAGTGTATTTGAACGATTTGAACTTTGCTTAAGGGCGCGTTATCGCCGCCAGTGTTAATAATAGGAAGCTGCAGAAACTACAAACACCTAAAGATGGCGCTACGGTCCGCAAAACGGAATTAATTTCTTTAAAACTAAAATTTGAAAATGTAAATAGAAACATTATTTGATCGCATCGCAGTTCTCTGCTCACAGTGTTGCCAGACATGCGTGAACTTTCAAAATATTTTAAGTTTAACTGAAATTTTTAATTTTTAAATGCCAAGAAATAATTTAAGCTAGTTGAAATCAAAAAGGATAATATAAAACTACTAAATATCTTTAAAAATATTAGTTGTTCTTGCTGGTTTTAAGAAAAAGAAAAGTATTACTATATTAAAATATTGAAAATATATATTCGTTTTAAGAAATTAATCAGGACTAATTAAGAGTGAAATAGTTTATTCAAAAATTAACCGTCATATGCTCTTAAGTAAAGAAAAACAACATTTACTTCGGAAATTTATTAAATAATAGTTAAAAGATTAGGAAAGTTATATTACTTTTAAATGTCCCGCGAATATTACCACCCAACGCTTCCTGGTGCAGAAAGCGACTGATTTTCTTGTTGCCATATTTAAATTTCCGCGCCGTGTACATCTATTTTATTTCAATCAATACTAAATAAGTAAGCAAAAACATTTATCCATTGTCATATATTTTGCTATTAAACAGTTTTATAATGACTGTATTATGTTTAGTTTGGTTATTTTTTAGAAAACGTTAATCTTACAAAATTGGTGATGTTCGACTACAATTATAAAATTTATTTTAGATATCTACTCCTTACAAACTATAATCCACACTATCTTAACAGTTTAGCAATCGACATCAAACGTTATCTTGCTAAAGAAAACGATTATTAAAAGAAAACTGAATGAAAAACGTGAGCTATATTTTGACACTAATATTTTGCGCCAATAACCCCCTTAATTGTATTATTAGTTCAAACTTTAGGTCTAGAGTCTTTAAGTCTAGACAGCAGGCTCATTGCGTGTGATTTGAATATGACATAGCCTGATATTTTAGTAGTATGATAGTACAATGGCGGCCTGAAAAAATGGAAACAGTAAGTTTTTGCTATTGTAAATCGATATACTGATGTAAGGGGGTTCCTTGGCTCAGGCGCTGAGTTGGCAGGCGGGATCCCAGCTCGTGCGCCATACTTGTACGGGTTCTTGCGGTAATGGGGTGCCAAGTAGCTTTCAATGCAGTGCTGAGAATTTTTCGGTGTCGGCGGTAAATCTCGGGCGCCAGTTATTTTAACGTGGTATGCTCTACGGTCCGGGTAACTTCAAGTGAAGAAAAGATAATCTAGGAAATTCGCTGAAGTCGGTCCTCTCTGGTTCACTTTTACCTGTCCTTAATACCCTTATAAAAGAAATTATGTTAATTCTAGTATATAAAATGCACAACAATCACTAAACCGACTAGCTTTATTATTACCAAAGCTCCAACAAGCGCTATTTCTAATTCTTAAGTTTCACTACGGCTTCAGCCACAGCAAGCTAGGTGCAATACAGCGTACGGTAAAAAGCAAGCGTGCAAACGGGGTCGGAAAGAAGGGTATCGGGTAATGGCGGATGGTCAGGACAAAGAGGATGAAGATAGAACGAGACTTTCAGGGCACGCACAGCGAGGTCTAGGGAAGTGTTAAGGGATGGAAGGATGAGAGCCTCAGGCTACGCACAATAAGGTCTCGGAAAGAATACGGTAAGGGATGCAACGATGAGACCCCCAGGCTACGCACAGTGAGGTCTCGGAAAGGGTACGGTAAGGCATGCAAGGATGAACCTTCTAGGCTACGTACAGTACAGTCTCGGAGTTGGTTAAGGGAATGGTCGGATGAGATCGGGTTGGTAAGGGACTTACTTATGTTCCCTGACGACTCGGTCTGCTGGGCTGGACCTTCTGGGTCGGTGGGATGGTTGGTCCAGGAGAATTCGAGTTCCGGGATGGAATAAAATAAAACGGCTTTACTATACCTGGATAAGTCAATACTTTGTTTGAGTTTGCCGCAAATAAAGAAACCATTTTATTTATAGGCCGGTTTGGTAGGGTGACCCGTGGTTTGCCTCGTATGCGCTTCTTCTCGAACGCCAAATTGTTACGGGGCTTGCTTACGAAGTGGTGCAGTGTGGTTTTCGGTGATCGGTGGTAACTCTCGGGCGCCAGTTGTTTTAACGTGGTATGCTCCACGGAACCGGGTAACTGCTAGTGGAGAAAAATTAATCTAGGGAACTGCTGAGGTTGCTGAAGTCGGCCCAGTCTGGATCACTCTACGGGTCTCCACCTATGACGCTTAGAAACGGTAGAGGTGTTATCGGTAAATAAAAGACACAATCAAAATACCAAACAGAAAGCAATTTATTCTTACTATTAGTTCCTACAAGCCTTATTACTACGACGCTAATAAGCTTACGGTTAATAACGGCATGCCAGGCAAGCGGCGTTCAATACAGTGTAGCATAAGCGAACCAAGCGAAGCGTGCGGATACGGTGTAGGAATACGGGGCTGGATAACGGGGTGTCGGATAGTAACGGACGGGCCGGGTAAGTAATGCAAGGAACGGGGCCTCCCGAAATACTTGCAGTGAGGTCTCGGAAGGGATGTAAGGGATAAGACATCCCGGAATACTCGCAGTGAAGTCTCGGACAAGGTGGACAGGAAATGCGGACTGATACTCCCTGGAATACTCGCAGTGAAGTCTGGGACAGGGTATGCACGGACAAGGGCGGACGGTAAGGGAATCGGGATTTTCGGACTGCAGAACTGGCTCGGCTGCTGGCTGGGTCTGTTAGCTGGATGGTCCTGGTGTTTTCGAGTCCTGGAAGAGGACTGAATAAGTCGTCGCTTGCACCTATTTATATAGGTGCTTTCAGAGCATGGGGGAAATAGTAGGAGTAAGAGGGAACGGCGCACGCTAAATATCGGTTAGGGAAGGGACGTGTGCTCTCGCTTGAGTCGGTCGCTTATCCGAGCGGTGACTGATTGCAACAGTCGATAAGCACTTTCATTCTTACACCCAAAAGTTAATTAACAAAACTTTGTAACTTCGTTACACATTTTAACTAAAAATAGATGTACGTATATACAGGATTAGTTAAAAATATGGAGTTAATATTCATTTTAGGAAATAGTGTTCAATACAAAAGTTTTTTAAGAAATTTGTATCTACATTTGAGAATACTTGAAATTTTTTTCTTCAATGGTTTTTGAGTTACGCCTTTCTGAATTTATTTTAATGGGAACCTATTAATTTTACGCTACCAATCGGTAGAAACTTTTTTTCACTTATAAAAAATAGGATTATTTTTTTTAAATTTTATTTTATTAACATTTTTCCAGAAAACGTCGGTTCGAGTATTTACAAATAGTAGGTACATCTTAAATTAAACTCGCTATTGCTAATATTAGCTGCAACAAATTGCATACAATAATAGTACCTATGCAATAATTGTATGCATTTTATTGCTGTTAAAATTAGCAATGGCGAGTTTAATCTAATTAGATATACATATTATTCGTATTTACGAATAGTATGTATATCAAGTATTTACTTGAACCGACGTTTCTTTGAAAACATGTTATTAAAATAAAATAAAAAATTTTTTAACCCTGTTGTAAAGAGAAAAAAATGTTCTATCGATTGGTAGCGTAAAATTAACAGGTTCTTATTTAAAAAAATTGCGAAAAGGCGCAACTCAGAAACAATTGAAGAAAAAAATTCAAGTATTCTTAAATGTAGATAAAAATTTCCTAAAAAACTTTTGTATTGAACATTATTTTCTAAAATGAATATTAACGACAATAAATCGCCGTCTCCATACTTTTAACTAACCCTGTATAAAAATATTGAACTAATTACTTCATACTTATATATTATCAATAATGATCAAGATTTCTGAAGGTAATTAATAAGTACATACAGTATAAAAATTCTTATTATAATTAAAAACCATTAATCTTACCCAGTAAACAAAACTGTGACATTTACTTGTCTGCTATATAAGAATCAAGTAAAATGAGTTATATAAACATATTACATACCCCACATGTAAATTTGGTAATATAACATTTGTTATATATTTCTGATATGAAATGCTTAATACAAGTCCGGTGTCTTCAGATTTACATATATGCGATATTAAGAATGTGATTTGTATTTTACGTCACACTTTTTACTAGTTAAATATATAACTATTTAACTACTAATTTGTTAGCAAAGTGCGGGGGAAAACATTAGTAGCGCGTGTACCACCTGATCGTGCAGACGTGTGTTAAATCGTGGTCGCCCATTGTATGTTTTATGTGTATGTTGAATATATAATATTAAAATACAATAACCAGTTTTATTTCTGTGACGGAAACATTTCGAAAGTGCAATAAACAGCCGCTACAAATTTAATTTCCAGTGAATTCATATTTTATTATGAAGTGAAACATATATTTCATATTTTTAAAATAGCGATAAGTGATTAAACGTATTTATTGTTTATTAAAACGTTTCAAGGCAAAATATATTAGGCCACTGTAAATTAATACCATAAAAAGGTAGATTCAGCAAATCTCAGCCATGTTGCCGAGAAATTGAATACCAAAGCCGAATGGCATAATTTGTTAAAAAACCAGGAATAATCTTGATCAGTTGGCATTTTCAATTTTGATTAATGTTGTTTATACATAGCTTTTGATTTTTTTCTATTTTGTTATATTGCATGCTATGTAATAATACAGATTTTTTTCTATAATAAGTTATTAATTAATAACTATATATCTTTTCCTTTTTTTAATAAACAAAATAAATAAAAATGTTGTTGTGAGTTTTTCTTATTCTCCTAATTTTTACTATTACAGGAATCTTAAGGAATCTTAACTATTTTAAAGAAATAAGTTATCCTACACAAAATGGAAAATTTGAAAATTGTTGCTTAAAGATCATGTTGCAAGGGGATTACAGGTAAGTACAAAAACAATTACAGGGTAGTTACAGGTAAAGTTGTACGTAAAGCGATTTTATATATGATAGAACATGCTCATAATTAAATAAGCGTAAAATATACGGCGCTTTGTGTATATTTGTAATACAGACTCTATTTTACATATCTCGTATGTATTAATAGTGACATAGAATTTATGTAAATAACAGATGCATAATGAGGCGGACATAACGCTCTCCAGATGACTTGAATTTTACTTAGCTGCTACATAATAATGTAGGCATTGTTACTCTCAGTTACGTAAATATGTTGCTGTGTTTGCTGGGTATGCTCTTATTAATATTTTATTTAAATCCTCTTATGTGCAGCATTCAACTTTGACATAGCTGTATTAAAGCTCGATAAGTTTTTCATCAAAAATGCAGTTACTTTTGGTTAAGTTACAGAATATACTATTGGGACGCGCCAAAAAATATAGATGGCGTTTCAAAACATCAAAATGTCTTCGATATGCGGTAGTCGATGGCGTAGTTTTTATCGGTTGTTTTTGCTGTGTTGTATTTTAATGGTGATTGTAAAGTTGACGGATTATATTTAATATTCGCGTTAATATATATGATAATTTTAAGTTGAATAGTTGGATTTTATAATTTTTAAAATGTTAGTAAAATGGGATTTTCATTCATAGATTCCTCTCAATAATATGTTTACTGTTACTAGTGATTATAAATATTGCAACAGAGTTATCGCGTAATTTCTTTTAACAACTTACCACGAAAGTGCAGATTAATCTTTGGCGCGTCCCACTTTCCGACGCGATTTTAATTGCACTTAATTGTCGTAGTTATCTACTATTTAACTAGAATGGAAATAAATAAAATTTCTTGTAAAATATCTACATTATAACTCCCCTCCATAACCCCCCTAGCTTAGTAAATTATTAGCTAATCTTCCCAAAAATTTTACAGCCGGCACTGGTCAAGTCCCAATTTCTAAACTCCACAGTTGGCGACCTAAAAGGTAGGGATTTTTCGTCCATCTGGTTGATGATACTGCACTTTCTCTAGCATATAATCAATATGTTATTCTCAAAAGTTTATGTAAAAATAATTGATTACTGCTATTTAATACCAAAGAAATTATAATTCTTTGCGTTGATTGCATTGCGTAAAAGTCAGGAAATCTGAATATCGCATCGGTTTTAAAGCTGAGGAACAGTGCTCTAACGTAAATTGTTTCATATTTTTTTATTAATTCGATATACTTACTATCCAATACAACTTCAATTCTGAAGAGTTATTGAACTTATTTCTTATTTGTTAGAAGTTGTTATAATTCTACAAAGGACGCAGTAATGGACGGTGATGAGGCTATCCTAGTAAAAAACGAAACGGATATCAAAATGGAATCAGAACTCACAGAAGATTCTAATATCCTAAACAAAATTAAAATATACGTTGAGGGTGAACAGAAATTGTTCAATAAAATCAGTACTCCACAAAAACAGGAACAATTGACTACTGATAGCAAACAAAACACACGTCAGCTGAGACTTTCTCCGGAACTTGATTACCATAAACACACCCACGTTCATAAAAAAATAAAGCAATTTGAATGTCATTTATGTCATCATAAATTTTTTTATAAAGGTGTTCTTAAAAGACACATGTTGATCCATAGTGGTGAAAAACTATTTGAATGCAATTTATGTGATTATAAATGTTCTGGAAAAGGAAGTCTCAAAACACACATGTTTACTCACAGCGGCGAGAAACCATTCGAGTGTAATTCATGTGATTATAAATGTTCTGTAAAAGGTAGTCTTAAAAAACATATGCTAACTCATAGTGGTGAGAAACAATTTAAATGTAATTTATGTCATCATAGATTTTTTGATAAACAGGTTCTCAAAAGACATATGTTGATTCATAGTGGTGAGAAACCATTTAAATGTAATTTATGTGATTATAAATGTTCTGAAAAAAGTAGTCTTAAAACACATATGCTTACCCATAGTGGTGAGAAACCATTTGGATGTAATTTATGCAATTATAAATGTTCTCTAAAAGGTAGTCTTAAAAAACACATGCTCACCCACAGCGGTGAAAAACCATTTGAATGTAATTTATGCCATTATAAATGTTCTATAAAAGGTAGTCTTAAAAAACACATACTCACTCATAGTGGTGAGAAACCATTTGAATGTAATTTATGCCATTATAAATTTTCTGAAAAAGGTAGTCTAAAAAACCACATTCTCACCCATAGTGGCGAGAAACCATTTAAGTGCAATTTATGTGATTATAAATGCGCTGTAAAAGGTAATCTAAACAAACACATGCTCACTCATAGTGGTGAAAAGCCTTTCAAATGCAATTTATGTGATTATAAATGTTCCCAAAATAGTAATTACAAAAAACACATGCTCACTCATGGCAGTGAGAAACCATTTAAATGTAATTTTTGTGATTATAAATGTAGAACGAGTGGCCATCTTAAAGCACACATATTTACTCATACTAATGACAAGCCCTTTAAATGTAGTTTATGTGATTATAAATGTAGAACGAGCAGCTATCTCAAAACGCACATTTTCACTCATTATAATGAGAAACCATTTACATGTAAGTTATGTGATTATAAATGTTCAGTGAAGCGTAGCCTTAAAACACACATGTTGAGTCATAGCGGCGAGAAACCATTTAAGTGTAATTTATGTGATTATAAATGTTTAGTGAAAGGACACCTAAAAAGACACATACTTATTCATACAGGAGAAAAACCGCTTGAATGTAATTTATGCGATTATAAATGTTCCTTGAAAGCTACTCTCAAAAGACACATGTTCATTCATAGTCGATGAACTAAAAAATTGTTAAAAATATTATCAATTGGAGCATATAAAAAATTAATCAGACTTACTGCTTTGGGCAGTACAGTACTGTTTTGCAATACATTCTTACTACTCAATTGACATGTACTGCTCTCCATGTTCTTTAATGAGTATTGCTGAAACGTAACATAAGTTGGGAAGAAATGATGAAAACTGTAGACTATGTCACAGAAAAGTATCGAGTTTCTGTTGACGATAATAAACTCTTCGATGATATTTAATGTGTAAATACATATTGTTCGGCAGAAACAATGTATAGAAGGATATAAAAAACGGATATGTGGTGGGTGTGTACGAAAATACCAGTATTTAAACACTTTCAAGAGGAATACATTTTCTCAGAATATTTAAAAATACTATGCAAATGGAATTTGCATAGTGTCTACCTGGCACAAATTCCACTGTCAAAAGAGTGATTTCCATGATTAATGATTTTTAGAACAGTGATAAATCTAGACTAAATTGAAACATTATCAGCAGTGAAAGTAAATCTGAAATATACACACGAAGAATTTTCTAATGCATTATAAGAAAATGATGTACTATTGGTTTCATAATGATCTGGGACAGCAAGGCTAGTAACGTACGTTATAATCACACTATAGATAAGATCATATTACATGAGCATTGTTTAGGATTGTGAGCACACGATATCAAATTACATTTTCCTGATAAGTCTATGTTATCTTTGTGAGAACTCCTTTAGCATTAACTATCTCGTGACCATGAGAATTGTGTAGGCAGATAAGATTGTACCACCGTATAAATACCTCTATTTTAATCTTAAGAAGGTCAGTCTTGATCAATCTTCAATAAGTCTTTATCCTGCCGTTAACAATCTTTGGTGAGTTTAATTAATCTTTAATAAGTGTTAATCAGTCTCAGATCATCTAGGTGTGGACTTTAAAATTGTCTTACTAGAAAAAACATAAAGACTCATTCGAGTCTTAATTAATTGTTGTTGTTTAATATCATTTAAATGTGAATTCTAAAATTGTTCTGTTAAGTGTGTTAATTCAAATCTAACTATTTATACTCGTCTTACTCGTTCAAATAATTACTGACAAAGTAATATTATAATACATTTCTATCATAAATGTAAAAAGGAGATAAAGTTTTCTCTTGATTATAAATAATAAATTATATTCTACGAGTGCAAACGAAATATATAAATTTGTTTTATTATATTAAATAAATAAAAGTTAAAAAAAAACCTTCGGTCACAGAATATAATAAAACTGGCTAATATTATGTAATTTTTTATATAAAATAAAATATCATCATATTAGCTTTGCTGTCCTAGATCATTATGAAACCAATAGTACTTGTAGTACTAAAAAATAGTCATTCAAATAAAAAATATGTTTATAAAAAATAAAAATCAGTATATTGTAAAAAGTATAAAGTTTTATTGATTAAATTATGTTATTAAGAAACTTCTAATATAAAATATCTAATAAAATATAAAAATGCTTTTAATATTCTTTCAGCCCACTTGACCACTGGTCACCTTACTTTCAGCGCAGAAGGTCCTTTAAGTTCTAACCTGGCTGTAATATACCTGTTATAAAATGCAAGAAATATATAGGTGCTTTACTTATTTATTTCTTTTTTATTTATAATTTTTTACAGTTATATTGAGAAAACGGCTAAAATAAACATATGACATGCACGTATATTTTTTTAAATTGGGTAACAATTAGAAAGTTGAAATAAATTATACAGGGTGGTCTATTTAAAAAAAATGTAAGTTTTAATTTTTTTTTTCTTAATTTTACGATCATTTGCTTTAACAGATGACAAATTCTAGCGGTTCAGAAAAAACCCAGCAACTTTTGTAGTAATTAACAATTTTTTATCTCTTAAAATAAAGGCTGTAGACATGGTCCAAATATACGAAAAACTATACATTTAAATAAATAATATTTAAGTAAACTTATAGTCAACCCACTAAAATAAGATAGACAACTTTGATAGTGTGCTATGAATACTACATTTCATAACTTAACAGTCAAATTTACCCATTTGTTGAAATTTGCTTACATCAATGAAAATGGTATTTTATTTAAACTTTGTACATACATATGTGTGTAATTAAAAGTAGAAATTAATCAGTCAAAGTATTATTATAATTGTCTAATCTGTTCTTTTACTTTTAAGATACCTGTAAGCTAAAGGTATCTTAACTAACTACAGGCTGTAGTTGCTTATTGGATGAAAAAGGCGTTCTTTCTGAGAAGAATGTCTGAAATACATTCTGAGGTTACTTCTAGTTTATTATGACATTATCAGTCAGAAAAACGATATAAATTTCAACATTATTTTCATTTTTATTAGATAATTTTTTGTAAAAGATTTTCTTATATTTCTCCAGCAGCGTGCCGTGCACACGAGACAGTGGAAACAGTCTCGATATAACGTATGCGCTATCACGCTCGTACACATTGCGTTCGAACGTAATAGCGCATACGTCGTATCGCGACTGCTTTCACTGTTTCGTATGCACTGCACGCTGCTGTATTTCTCGGTATACTATACTCTGTCGTTTCATAAGTGTATGACCAATTCTTAATCTTTAAATAAATCGATTATTAACAATTACAATTTTGAATAGACAAAAGAGTCAAGAAAGCTTCAAGAATTTGGCAACATGCTAATAATGTTTACACCAGCAAACATTTAATTTACAAGCATCTTCAAACATTTCAACACTAAACAGCAACCTCATTTAATACTAATACTTTTAAAATGTTGTTAATAATGTTATATGTCAAAATCTGCGACCTACCACAAACTTTAGATAAAAAATATATAAAGGGTTGGTTATAAGCTTAAGTATGCCACAAACTGATGGTTTAATCTGTATTGTCTGGTTGCTAGTAAAAGTAATAGTGTATGCTTACATGTAAAAAACATGTTAAAATGTATTCTTATGTAGCGATTTTAGATGAAAATTATATAAATGTCCGTCTATTTTTAAATTATTTTACATGCCATTGTGATGCATAAAACTTGACACGAAAACTACGTGATTTAGATTACATGAAACTTAGTTCGTGAAAATAACAGTGCCAGTGCCTGATTCCTGTGGATATATCGATGGAATTATGTAAATTTTCCGTTTAGAATTACTATAATTAAGGCCCGGTCTTTCCACCTCTCATTAAACTGGCCAATAAACTTATCTTCCCTATAACTTGGAAATGTGTCTTTTCACCTCTTAATTGAATTATATCAGCGTATAGTAATAAGAAGTACGGACAGTTATTCGTTTTTCATGTACCCAATTTCAATAGCCTTCAAACGCTTTGGCGTGTAGGTTCAGCTAGCAGTAAAAGATGTCGCTGTAAAAGGAGGCAAATTCAAGAATAAAATTTTACTTTTAGCTTTAAATAATGACAAATTATAAAAAAGTATTTAATTAATTTAATTATTTAAAAATTATAAATCGCGAAAAAAACATTTCTACGTGCTGAAAATTTAAATTTGCTGAAAACTAAATTGATAGAAAAAAGTAGCGAGAAAAAAGTTACAGCGACATCTTTTACTGCTAGCTGAACCTACACGCCAAAGCCTTTGAAGGCCATTGAAATTGGGTACATGAACATCAAAGACGCCGGTAGCAACTGTCCGTACTTCTTATTACTATACGCTGATTATATCCTCTACTCTAGATAAATGGGATTATCTGACCGATAACTTAATCCCACCTTGAGCTGCTCTTTAACCATTTAAAGAGAAGTTTAATGATCAGATGCTTTTGTGCACCTTTCTACACAATCTCAAATTGCAAATACTATGGATAATAAAAAATTATGGATGCGGTTGAGAACATCGATTTAATACTAGATAATGATCTAATAGAATTATTCATTAATCAACAAAGAAAACAGTATGACCATATACTGATAACGTAAATGTTTGGGATAAACAAGAATTTATGAACAGATTTCGTTTGTTAAAAAACAGTGTGCAGGCTCTATTAGAGCAAATAAGGAAACAACACTGACACATCATTCTGATAGGTAATAAAGTTGCCAATTCAATCCTTTCGTGCTAGCATATACTTCAACATTTTCACTACTAGAAGTTAGTACCTACCTAGCAGTCGAATATAATTTGAAATAATTATCTTTAAGTAATAAAATTAATGCACCGGTATTTGTGTTTTCAAGTAATTACCAGTGCTCATACAGGATATCTGTAAATGTTGTACTGCTTATTTTATTTTAAAAAATAATTGTTCAAATATAAGCACAAAAGTAAGGTTATATTTTTGTTGACAAAACGTCACCCCGGCTTCAGTTTCATTTATCTTTCTCTAGCACATACAAATGTTCAGGCTGTCTCTTTTATTACAATACTACCAACTTCTATTATGTAGATTTATCCTCTCAGTTGTTAATGCACACTTTAATGTAGTTGAAAAGACAGATTTCTTTACCGGCCAGATTAATCTTGACATTAAAATAAAGTTATCTTTAACTAAATACAACCAGAATACAATTGTTTGGAAATATTCAGGGCTATCAATATAAAATGCGACGTAACACTTTTCTAGTCAATTCACACACTACTATTAGTCAATTAGTAGTGGAAGTGGATCTAGTATCAACATCAACTTAGTAAGAAATGGTTATGGTAGTGCTGTTGGGAAAATGTTGAACTACTATTTTTATTTACCAGTAGAACCGAAGTTTGGAACCGAAAAATACCGTTTCCTTCGAAAATTTATAACGATTCGGGTTCTCATCTTAACATTAACACGGATTTTAGTAAGGGTTCCGATTCCGGTTTGGGTTCCATAAAAGTAATCGGTTCCAGTTGCGATTCCGGTTCTTTTGGGTTCCTGTTCCAGTCCCTGGTTTTAACTAACAGATTGTTACAGTGGTGTCAGGAGTGGGATAAAATAAATAAAATCGCGTATAAATGTATAAAGTGCTGCCAAGAATAATGAGGAAATTGTTAAACGAATTAAAAGTGACAGATTTGAAGAGAGCATTGAAGGAAATGGAATTGGAAACAACTGGTAATAGAAGCGCGTTGATAGCTCGGCTAAAAGAACGAATATTAAAACATTATAAAGATCCAGAAACTTTTTGTTTTAAAGTACCAGGTGACGGAATCAATCGTAAAGCGTGTTACGTGCTAATTTCGTAGCACCCTGTATAGCTATGCCTTTATATTAAGTTGTATAGCGTTTAGGGATTTTTGAATTTTCTCTCCTTGTAGTTGCCATTTTGTTGTGGAACTAATTTCCTTTTTTGATAAGAGATTGTCACTTTTAGTTTGATCCGCTCGTGAAGCTAGAAGTTCCTTGAAGAACCTTTTCGTGGACATCGCCGTTTAATTAATCTTTTCCTTTATGTTGAGTTATGGGAATTGCCTTAGTGCAGATTTGATGATTGATTGTGGCGTTAGTTTTTCCGATTTAGTTTATTGGAAGCCGTTTATGGGATGTATTTCCACTTGTTCTTTTGAGGTTATAGAAGCACACCTTTTCGTAAGTTTATCGATTAACTTTTCTATCATTCAGTGTCTTATACTTAATTCTTTCGATAGATTTTTATGCATAATCGTCGTTATATGGAGGCGATATAAATCTCTCTTAAGGTCAACTTCCATCGAAGGTATTTATAAAGTGTTGTGATGGTCATTCTGTTAATTTGATTTATTTGTTACAGACCTTTTATTTTTTTTCTCTAAGTTTGGGTTTATCCTTTACTCATTTTATTACTTGCCGTATAACAAGTATACGTTGGATATTTGGGTTGTTACAAGACCATTACACAGACCTGGTTGCTGTTGTCGGGATCACGTTAAGTTCGAGCTTTGATGACGTTCCTCTTCAGCTCTAAGAACAGACACCGTATCGTGAGTTAGTTATAATACAGCAACTGGTTACAACAACAATAACGTTTGACAACTCTTTATTGTATATAAAACATTTATGTATATTTGTATATTATGATTTTGTGTTAAATGGTTTTTCACAAGTGTGCGTGTAGCACTCATATCTAGATATCTGCTTCATATTTATAATTCTGTCACATATCATTTATTGTATGATATTGTTAAGAATATTTGCGAGTGTGTACGTACGTCCTTGCTCCGTAATAGATGAATAGCTCACTACTGGAGCTGATGATTGCGCAATCTGATTGGTACCTGTAGACGCGTTAAATTTTACCGTGCCCTTTGCTTATTGCTTTTGTGACTTTAAATCAACTTTAGAGTAAGTAATCGCGCTCGCATTAATCTCTTTTTCCCTTGCAATTTGTGTATAGCATTCAATAACCACTATTCAATTTTTGCCAAGGTTATTTCACATTAAATAATTTGCTCTATTTGATAATTTGATTAATTAATAATAAAGCACTGTATATAACTTACTTGAAGATTTATTATTTATATGTGTGGTATTTGGAGTTTATATTTTCAGCTATCGAGGAGTCGTTATTGGGGAAAGTCGACCACATTGGTAGTAGTCGCAAATGTGTTGTTCTTTTCAGATTTTGTCGGTCAATACTGTAGCTATCTTAGACGATTCTTGGCGCTCATTACAGAAGACCTTTAGTGAGACCCACGACCTCCCACTAGTTAGCTGGGAGCCGACAGATTTAACTGCGGTTAAAGGTTGTTACCGTTTCCCAATAAGCAGTCCCCATTTTGTTGGTAACAAGCGTTCTTAAGCAAAAAGGAAGAAAATTATAGGAAGTTTACTAAAAAACTCCAGAAAGTTCAAAGAAAACTTTAGAAGAATTACTGAAAAACTCCAAAGCACTGGATGAAACACTTTCCAAAAATTCCAGAATGTTGGAAGAAAACCGAGAATGTGTTAATTGTTGAAGTGTATACTTTCAAGAGATACAGTATACAAGTATAGTGTTCAGATAAAAGGACAAAAATAATCTCCTGTAGCAAAATCATTTGCAACTATTGAATCGAAGCGTGATGTTTAGACTGGTCGCTTGTAGCGTTTTCAGCTGTCGAAGTTGTTCAACATGAATAAGCGCATTCAGACAAAAAAAGCTATAAAGCGCTACATTCACGCGCTTTGCTACAGCGCTTTATGTTGGTTGGACAGCACAGATTGGCTGTTGAATAAGTCTCTTCAGTTTGACACGTAACCCCAAATAGTAAACTCATTAATATTAATGATTGATACTTTGAAAGCACAAATAGCGTTAAATATGATTGTAAATATAGTGTATGACGACGAAGTTGATATAATGGGAAATATCAATGAAATAAAAAATGCTATCGTGCACATTATTGATGATATAACGCTTTATATGTTATGTGCACAAGTAAAACTTTAAACAAACTGTTGCTGTTTGTTTACAGCTGTCATAGAGTGCTTACGTGCAGCGGAAAATAAATATGCTTGAACAATGGCGGATTGCTTCAGCAAACCGCTTGAAAAATTGACATTTGAGAAACCGTTCAGGAAGGTTCTAATCTGTGGCGCTGTAACTCGCTGAATGCGCTCATTGATTCCTTGATTATGCTTTCTCAACGGTGAACATAACGCATTATATTTTTATTCAACGTAATGTTAGAAAAATGTTCCTTATTACAGCGGCTTCGTTAATTATTCTTATAGTGAACGAACAATTGTCAATCAAATTATTATTATGATTAAAACGCAGGAAATCAGAATTCAGCCAATTCTAAGCCTAACAAACACTGATCTAATGTATATAGTTTAGTATTAGTTCATTAATTTAACATATCAATTTTCTTTTAAACAAACATGCATTATCTGCAATGGAAAAACGACTATTCTATCAAACCATTCATTACTTATCATACTAATAAGTTTCTGTTTGTTGCAGATTATTATAATCCTATACACACAATGGTTGGTGACGAGGCAATGGTACTCAAAACTGAAGCAGATGCTAAAATAAAATCAGAAATCACGGAAGCCTGGAATACTCGAAATGGCATTAAAACATACACTGAGAGTAAAGAAAGATTGTTTGATAACATCAACGTTCAACAAAAGCAAGAACAAATTAGTACTGACATCAAACTATTCTGTGGCATATGCCAGCATAAGTTTTCACATAAAACTAATTATCATGAACACATGCTCACTCATAAAAATGAAAAACAATTTAAATGTAATTTATGTGATTATAAATGTTCAAGAAACTTTAGTCTGAAACGACACATGCTTACTCATAGTGGTGAAAAACGATTTGAATGTAACCTATGTAACTATAAATGTACTGTGAAAGGTAATTTGAAAAATCATGTGTTCACACATACAGGTGAAAAACCATTCAAATGCAACATATGTGACTATAAATGTTCTGAAAAAGGTCATCTTAAAAGACACATGCGTATCCATAGTGGTGAAAAACCATTCCAGTGTAATCTATGTGAATATAAATGCTCCCACAAAAGTAGTTTAAAAAAGCATATGCTCGCACATAGTGGGGATAAACCATTTGGGTGTAATTTATGTGATTATAAATGTTGTGAAAAAGCTAGTCTCCAAAAGCATATGTTCACACATACTGGTGAAAAACCATTTGAGTGTGGTATATGTGGTTATAAATTTGCATTGAAAGGGCATCTTAAACGACATATACTTACTCATGTAGGTATAAAACCTTTTGAATGTAATTTATGTGATTATAAATGTTCTACAAAGTATAATTTTAAAATACACATGCTTGCTCATAGTGGAGAAAAACCATTTGGATGCCTGTTGTGTGAATATAAATGTACTCAAAAAAGTAATCTAACAAATCACATGCTCACACATAGTGATGATAAACCATTTGAATGCAATTTATGTGACTATAAATGTTCTATGAAAGGTAGTCTAAAAATGCACATACTGACGCATAGTTCTCAGAAGTTGTTCGAGAGTGGTGCTTGTAATTATAAATGTTCATTGAAAGGTCGCCTTAAAACGCACCTACTCACTGGTATGGGTGAAAGATTGTTTGAATGCAATTTATGTGACTACAAAGGTTCTACAAAGAACAGTCTCGCAAAACTACATAAAGGTACCCCAAGTCGTGAAAAAATATTTAAATGTAGTTTGTGTGAATATAAATCTTCCTACAGGAGTAGCTTAAAAAAGCACCTGCTCACACATAGTGGTGAAAAACCATTCGGATGCAATTTGTGCGGTTATAAATGTTCTATAAAAGGTAGCCTGAAGAAACACATGTTCACACATACCGGTGAGAAACCATTTAAGTGTAATTTATGTGATTATAAATGTAGTCAAACGTGTAGTTTAAAAAAGCATATGTTCACGCATAGTGGTGAAAAGCCATTTGAATGTGGAATATGTCATTATAAATGTTCAGTGAAAGGTCAACTTAAAAGACACATGGTCACTCATGTGCAGCTATTCGAAACCAGTATATGAGTTAATATCTTCTCATTCAAACAACTCTAACCATTTCTTGCTAAGTTGATGTTGATACTAGATCCACTTCCACTACTAATTGACCAATAGTAGTGTATGAATTGACACACTGAAATGTTTAGAAACTTAAAACTGGAATCGGAACCGAAACCTTTATTTTGAATTTTCAAGAACCGGAACTGGAGCCGGAACCTATATTTGTAAAAGGTTCTAGTCTCTGATCGAGTATCGGTATCGCGATACCGTTCAAAATATATCGTCCCGACCACTGAAGCATACACTCGCAATTGAGACGGGAGTCACACAACTTCCATACCTTATCATAATGATCTGAAATACGATTTGTACTAAATTTCTAAAATTCATCAATCGCAACCGAGATTTAAATATGGTTAGGTAATGTATCATTAATAATAATGAATAATAGCTTAACTAACTGACATTTATAATATTAAATGATCGTCATGTTATTATTTATGTAAATTCTTTACATATTAATAATCTCTCCATCTCTCCAGACCTGCTAATTATATAATACAGATATCTAATAAATAATCATTTATTAAATATGTTATACAATTTCCTTATAGACAAATCACATATAATGTATTGAATTATTGATTCAAACAGCTTTAATTGGCAAAGAAATATCAAATAAATCATATCAATGTGAATCAATCACGTGAATGTCATCACTTGGATTTATCGTTATTACTAGAGTTCCTACATGAAAACTTTAACTGTGTTATTTTAGAGTAGGACACGGGTGTCAAAATCTATCTCTTTCTAGGCCAAAACTAAGCTGTCTGAAACAGAGATACTTTTTTTTCTCTCTTTTTACTTTAGTGACAACATTCAGCAGTTGTCAGTTATAAATTTTAGGTTATGCTTTCATGTTTATTTTTATGCATGTAAAATTTCTTAATGTGCACATTATCATTTATTTATTGTTTGTAGAGAATTTTTAAAACTACTATACATATATCAATTTTACGACAGTTTTTAATAAAGTATAAATTGTACCAGATTTCAGATTTATATAACTGTCATACTGACAGTTTAATTTATTAAACCAATTTTCATGATAACCAACCTTCTAATAAATAATTTCAAAACTTAAAATGTCACTAGAAAAATTTGACATGCGTGACTTAACTCTAAATAACACAGCTCAGTTCATATTTAGGAACCCTAGTTATTACTAACTCACAAACGTATTAAAAACACTAGCATTAATCAAGTTAACGCTTTTTTATAATTTTACACAATTAGAGTTCCTCAATGAAAACTTTAACTGTGTAATTTTAGTGTTTGGACACAGATGTCAAATTCTATCTCTTTATAGGCCAAAACTAAGCTGTCTGAAACAGAGATCTCTCGTTTTACTTTAGTGACAACATTCAGCATCTGTCAGTTATAAATTTTAGGTTATGCTTTCATGTTTATTTTTATGCATGTAAAATTCCTTAATGTGCACATTATCATTTATTTATTGTTTGTAGAGAATTTTTAAAACTACTATAGTACATATATCATTTTTTCGACAGCTTTTAATAAACTATTAATTGTATCGAATTTCAGATTTATATAACTGTCACACTGACAGTCTAATTTATTAAACCAATTTTCATGATTACCAACCTTCTAATAAATAGTTTCAAAATATGAAATGTCGCTAGAAAACTTTGACATGCGTGTCTTAACTCTAAATAACACAAAGCTCAGTTCATATTTAGGAACCCTATACACAATGTAAATGGGGTTTAGTGCGATAAATTATTTAAAGGTTGCTCAAATGTCAGAACCTTTTGGTAACAACCAAGGACTGGAACCCTTTACAAATATAGGTTCCAGTTTCTGGAAATTCAAAATAAGAGTTTCGGTTCCGGTTCCAATTTTAATTTTCTAAACATTAAGGTTCCGGTTCCAGAATTTTTTTAGATTACATAAGGATTCCGGAAACAAAAGTAATGACATCACATTTTATGTTGGTATATAGTTCCAAATATCTCCAAACAAATGTGACCTAGATAACTGACAGTCGATGCATGTTAGGTTAAAGTATTGTTTATAACATGGGTGATAAATATATTTGCTCTTCGGTATTTCAACTCTCTTTACTCTGAAAGTTCTATTGTTATAGTTACAATTATTTACAACAATGGATACCATAGTAGTTTTCTAGTTCATTCACATACTATTCGTCAATTAGTAGTAGTGATAGTGGATCTAGCATGTTGAACTATTTTTTTTATTTACCAGTAGAAGCGAAATGTGGAACGTAAAAAAACACCGGTTCTTTCGAAAATTTATAACGGTTCAGGTTCTCATCTTAACATTAACACGGATTTTTATAAGGGTTCCGATTCCGGTTTCGGTTCCATAAAAGTAATGGGTTCCGGTTCTTTTGGGTTCCTATTCCAGTCCCTGATACTAATGCTACGATCGTGTCACAAAAATGGATTACTATTTTATTTGTAATACGTACGTAATAATACAAAAAGCGATGAAATGTTTGATTATTTTGTCATTCTAGTATACCAAAATTATAAACAACTTTTCTGCTAAATGTGATGATGATAGGTCGAAAAATAACAAATCTTTTTAATAAAAAATGTCTTTAATAAAATATGACAAAAATACTTATAAGTTGATACACATGATAGAAACCATTTTTATATTGTTGAGTGCTTTGGATTACGAGAACATGTCCGGAATAAATAAATTATGCTCTCAAACCAAGTATCACAGTATCACCAATAAGCGTATCACAATAATAAAGCTGTATTGTAACCTTACTTTAATCGTAGGTACCGTAAGTACGATGTGTAAACAAACCATATTTAAAATGTGGTAGGCAATAGTATATTGTGAAAAATATCTAACTTAAAATTTATACTCGCATTCATATTTTTTACGTGAAATCTCTGGAAATAAATTAAAAGATGTAATGTGAGCAGTTTCCATTTTCCCATCATCGGATTCACTCATGATAAGCCTAACATTTAGAAATAACTAAATATTAAATTTAGAAACATAATTTAATTTCAGTCAATTCAGTACAGCTAAAAAAATCATACGTACCTACTCGTTTTCAAAAGTAATTTTTTATAAAAAAATCGCAATTCAATTGCCAATGTTATTTTTCTAAGCAAACTTTTAAAATTGTGGTTTTAAAATATAAAGCAAAATAGAGCTCTAACCAATATAATAGTTAAACAAGACGTGCCATCTTTTTCTATCACCTACATTTAGCAAAGGTTAGCAAGCAACCGGCTCAGGGTTCAATTCTCCGCAAGACTGATAATCTTTCTATATGGATTTGCATTCAAAATATAATTTAATGTGTAAAACAATGATTAAACAAAATAAATTAACCTTTATCTAAAATTTATAACTTTTATATTTCAAATAATTAAAAATATAATATTGCATGTGCTGACATCTATGGCATTTTAATAGAATCACTGATCGTGGGAAATCGTTTCCCACGGTCATTACCGTTTAGTTTAGAGATCGTGAGTAATGAGTGATTTTCACAGTTACTAGATTGTGTTCATAGATAAAATAACTACCGGTAACACAAATTCGTTCGGTAAATCGCTGTTTTTATTCAGGAAATTTTGCATCTTTTTCATCGGTTATTTGATTGATAAGTCTGCTGAATCCGACCAAAATTATCTTTCTTTAATTGGTAATAAAAATAATATAATAAGAATAGTTATAATGAATATACAGGTACAGTTTTTATTTAAAATGGATATATGAAAAACGGTAAGGAACCTTAAATTTAAATTAACATTAATAAAGCAACTATATTGTAAAATTGGCGCTCTTCAGTTTTATTATTCTATTAAAAAGGTATTTTCCTTTTAGTGCAGTTAAATGTTTTGCTGTTGGTAAAGTTGACGCTCACCAGTCGCCAGTGAGCCAATAATAATAATAATTGCTCTCTTTTAATATTATAGTTACTACTAATATCTGAATTATTTAATTTTTACCTAGATTTTCTAATCCAACATTATACAGAGTGAACTTTAGCAAATGGTTATAGCCAACCCTCATCCTTTTAGACAGTGATGACGGTGAATGGATATGTTTATTAATAGATAAGCCTGAAAATCTTTATTTAAAAGGTAAACGCATTTGCTTTTCAGATCTTACAAAGTTAATACTTGTTTTTCCAGAGTGTAATTTTATAAGATATTGGTAATAATGGACGGCGATGATGTAGCAAGTGCAATAAAAACTGAAATAGATCAAAATATCAAAATAGAATCACAACTAATGGAAGACTATAATACCAAAAATGAGTTTAAAACACATTTTGAGAGTGAAGAGCAACCATGTTTTAATAACACCGCCAGTAGTTCACAAATTAATACTGTCAAATGTAACAACATACATCAATACACATTTTCAGAAAGAACTCATTCACATGAACAGATACTTGCTCATGCAGGAGAAAAATTGTTTGAGTGTAATATATGTGATTATAAATGTTCTAACAAAAATGGTCTATGCATCCACATGGCCATACATACTAGAGACAAACCATTTGCATGCAATTTGGATGATTATAAAAGTCCATTGAAGAGCAGGCTAAAAACCCACATGCTATCTCATGGTGGTGAGAAAGCATTTGAGTGTAATTTATGTAATTATAAATGTCCAGTAAAGGGTAGTTTAAAAATCCACATGCTCACTCATAGTAGTGATAAGCCATTTGAGTGTAATTTATGTGATTATAAATGTACAATGAAGAGTAGTCTAAAAACCCATATGCTCAATCATACGGCCGAGAAGCCATTTGAGTGTAATTTGTGTGATTATAAATGTTCAGTGAAGAGTAGTCTTAAAATACACATGCTTATTCATAGTGGTGAGAAGCCATTTGGGTGTAATTTATGTGATTATAAATGTTCAGTGAAGAGTAGTCTCAAAAAGCATATGCTTACTCATAGTGGTGAGAAACCATTTGAGTGTAATTTATGTGATTATAAATGTTCAGTACCTGGTAATCTAAAAATCCATATGCTCAATCATAGGGGCGAGAAACCATTTAGCTGTAATTTATGTGGTTATAAATGTTTATTAAAGGGCAGTTTAAAAACCCACATGGTCACTCATAGTAGTGAGAAACCATTTGAATGTAATTTATGTGATTATAAATTTTCAGTGAAGGGTAGCCTCAAAATATACATGTTCACTCATAGTGGTGAGAAACCATTTGAGTGTAATTTATGTGAGTATAAATGTTCAGTGAAAGGCAGTCTCAAACAACATATGCTCACTCATAGTGAGAAACCATTTGAATGTAATCTGTGTAATTATAAATGTTCAATAAAGGGTAGTCTCAAAATACACTTGCTCAATTATAGGCGTGAGAAACCATTTGTGTGTAATTTATGCGATTATAAATGTTCTGTGAAGGGTAGTTTAAAAACCCACATGCTCATTCATAATGATGAGATGATTTAAGTGTAATTTATATGATTATACATGTTCATAGTAAGGTATAGTCTCAAAAAACACATGTTTACTCATACATAGGGGTGAGAAAGTGTTTGAGAGCAATTTGATAGTAGATTAGTTGCATTGAAATTTTACTATTCTGTCCGACAGTGGATTGGCAAGGGGTTGAAACTTGTAATTTTAATCTAACCAGTACTTTGTTTAACCTTTTTAACTTGGGTAGCACATACAGTTAAAAATCAGAAAATGATAATAGTTGCCCAAAAATCGTTATTTAGCTTGTCATAATAATGCATTTTTATTGTTTTCCAAATTTGAAAACATTTTCACATAATATAATTATGTTCAGCAATAAATATAAATAATTTAATTTACCATTTGCTACTTCTGGAGTAGGTTTTAATACTTCAAAATAAAATGACTGAATTCTCCCTCTTCTACACTTAATTTCTGTTTACATAATTATGAGAGTGACTTCTTCATATTTTTTATCATGTTTCTAACTTTGTGGACCAATTTTAATTAAGCAAAACGTGAATTTTCCAAACGAATGTAGAATTCTTGTATACTGGAGATATGGTTCCCAAGTGATGTGCTAAGTTCGCAATACTCTTCATCCAGCCATTATACTGTTCATCATTGCAATCGAAACTTTGAACTGAACAATGTTACACGTGCTGGAGGTACTCTGATTGCTGTAAATATTACATTCATTCAGAAAAATTAAGATTACAAAACTTATTGAGTCTATTCCATCTTTTGATATTATAGGATGTAAACGCAATTTTAGTTCTACTACTTTCTATATATCTATACTATTTACGTACCACGTACACCTACTATCGAATCTCTTGAAATCTTAGTAGAGTATTTCATCGAGTTCCATTATTATACGAAAAATTTAATAATTGCTGGAGATCTGAATTTCTGAATATGCCTCATTTTAGCAACTCGTCCGAAAGTGATGCAATATATGTAATATGGTTGTAAAGTTTTCTAAAATATTAAACTTGTCTGTTAACGGAAGATTGTTGGACCTGGTTGTCTCCAATGCATTGTGAGTAGAGATATTGTTTCTGTAGTAGTAAAAGATGCTTTTCATCCGGCTCTAGAAATATCTATTATGCACCATAGGTCCACCCATCTTCCGAATACAGAAAATAAACCTTATAACTTTTATCGTGCTAACTATTGGAATCTGTATACTGATTTACTAAAAATTGATTGGTCTGTACTAAAACATTCTTATTCAAAAATCGAATATAAAACCAATGTTATAATCGAATCTCATATGAATGCCCATAAAACTGAATTATCTTGCTATGTTATTAACGAAATAACCGGAGCAACACCCAGTTTGTCCGTCGATTTAAAAAATATTGACATTCCACAAAATATCAAGTTAGCGAATCCAAACTTTCACAAACCTACAAATATCGATATTTTAATTGGGGCCGACCTGTTTTGGGATCTCATTTGTATTGGTCAAATAAAATTAGGTCCGAGGGCACCTGTGTTACAAGAAACGAGATTTGGGTGAGTAGTTTCAGGACCCACTACCATTCAAGTACAAGATAAAGTAAAATGCAATGTTACTTTAGAGAGACAACTTGCTCGCTTTTGTGAAATCGAAGAGTGTCTCAACACAAAATATCTTTCAAGTGAAGAAAAGGCATGCGAATCAAATTTTAAAGCAAATGTTAAACGGAATGACGAAAGGAAGACTTGTTGTACAAATTCCACTAAAAGAGGCCGCTTCAGTTTAAGGCGATTCTAAGTCTTTGGCTACTAAACGTTGCAATAGTTGAGAAAGAAAGTTCAAATTTGACGATCACTTGAAATCTCGATATGGTGATGTTATTAATGAATACAGAGTGTTGAGCCCTTTGACAAACGTTACAGATTTAGCGGAGCCTTCTATTTCCTATTACCTTCCGCATCACGGGGTAATAAAGGAAGATGCAAAAACTACTAAAGTATGAGGTAGTGTATGATGCGTCTGCTAAGACCACTAATAACAATTCCTTTAATGATATTCAAATGGTAGGGCCTACTATACAAGACAGTTTATTTTCTATCTTATTGCGATTTCGAAAGCACCCGTTTGTAGTACCAGCTGACATACGACAAATGTATAGACAAGTTTTAGTTGACGATGCACAACGCGATTTACAAAGAATACTTTGGAGAGACAATCCAGAGAAAAAATTACAAATCTATAGGCTAAATACAGTTACTTTTGGTAAGGCGGCTTCGCCATATTTAGAAACTAGATGCTTGTTTAAAATAGGTTAGATTTTGATAGGTTACGGTAAGTTAGATTAAGTTAGGTTAGGCTAGGCTAGGATAAGTTGGGTTGGGTTAGGTTAGGTTAGATTAAGTTAGGTTAGGCTAGGATAAGTTGGGTTGGATTAGATTGAGTTAGGTTAGGTTAGGTTAGATTATGAAATAAATAAAGATTATTAAAAGTTTCACAGTTTTATTAAAATACAACCTGACAATATTGTTTCGACAGCTATGTTGTTATTATCAAAGGTAATATAATTATAAACAAACACGTCGCTAAGGTAGATACAAAATAGGTAACTAGATAAAATAATAATCAGAATTAAATATCTAATACTTCCAGTAATGGAGAATTACTGAGCTCAAGTTGTTCATTCATTAAAGGTACCCTGAGTTTGTGTTTGTATATCTCAAAGGCTTCTAAAATGTCTAATTTGCGTTTGTTATTACAAAAATGTAGGAATTTAATATTATTTTGAGGAGTCATTGTGTGATTTTGTTCTAAAAGGTGTTTGGCGTAATTCGATTTTTCAGGATGTTTATTTTTGTAATGACGTACGTGTTCTTTATATCTCATGTCAAAATTTATGACTCCTCAAAATAATATTAAATTCCTACATTTTTGTAATAACAAACGCAAATTAGACATTTTAGAAGCCTTTGAGATATACAAACACAAACTCAGGGTACCTTTAATGAATGAACAACTAGAGCTCAGTAATTCTCCGTTACTGGAAGTATTAGATATTTAATTCTGATTATTATTATTATTTTATCTAGTTACCTATTTTGTATCTACCTTAGCGACGTGTTTGTTTATAATTATATTACCTTTGATAATGACAGCATAGCTGTCCAAACAATATTGTCAGGTTGTATTTTAATAAAACTGTGAAACTTTTAATAATCTTTATTTATTTCATGATTATGGAGTTCCACAAAATAAGGCTGGAAACAATAAACTAGGTTAGATTAGTTTAAGCTCTGCATTAATACAAAAATTCTGATTTGATGTGGCATGGACCTGGCTGGTTATGCAACCAAACTGAAGAATTTCCAAATCTTATCTAAATTCCAAACCAATTGCCTGAATTGAGAAAACGTACAATTTTGGCATCTGTCACTAATATGGATATGTTACAAACAATTTTATCGTCGTCTTTAACCGATTTTCTAACATAAATAGGCTTAAGCAAAGTGTAGCCTACATATTGCGTTTTACTTTTAATTGTAAATGTCACATGAATAATAAACAAAAAAAAGATACATTAGGTACTATCGAAATTGAAAAAGGATTTCAAAAAATTTTAATTATTTCTAAATGCAGTCATTTGAATCTGATATTAATAATTTAAGTGCCAATAAGATTCTATCTGAAGGCAGCAATTTAATTAGTCTTAATCCATTTTTAGATTCAGAAGGCCTGCTAAAAGTTGGTGGTCGTCTAAGCAATTCTAATTTTGAGTATAATAAGAGACACCCCATCATTTTATGTGCAAAAAATAGATTAGCGAAATTAACTTTTATAGATAAGCATCGCGTTTTAATGCATGCTGGGCCACAGTTACTTTTAGTAACAATTCGTGAACAACTTTGAACGATTGGTGGTCGAAATTTAGCAAAGTTTATTGTAAAACAGTGTGTAACTTGTTTCAAAGCAAACCCAAAAATTATTATACCTATGATGGGCGACTTACCTAGTGATCGCCTTCGACCAAGTAGTGCATTTTAGGTGACTGGGCTGATTACGCAGGTCCTTTCTATTGAAAAACTAGAGCCTGTCGAGGAGTCTCTTTAACTAAATGTTGGATATCGCTATTTGTATATTTTAATACACATGCTATTCATAAAACCGACTTGTACGATATCAAAAAGTTCAACAATTACTCCAGCACTTTTGGGAATGGTGGAATAAGGAATATGTTGGAGAACTACAACAGCGAACAAAATGGAAGCAATCTCAAAGAAATTTAAAACTGGATACCCTAGTTATTATAAAAGAAGATAATCAACTTTCAATGAAATGGCGATTAGGACGTGTGCTTCAGTTACATCCTGGAAGACAGTATTAGCCGGATGGCTTCGATAAAAACAAACAATGGAGTAATAAAGCGAGCTTTTTCAAAAATATGTCCCTTGCCAGTTGAATAATTTATCTTTGCTAACTTTTGTTAAGTTCTGTTTGATAAACAATTTAGTTTGAAAGGTGGCCTTTCAATGTGATGTCAATTCAATTTATCTAATGTATTTGTCAACAGTCTAATAAAAACCAATTTTTAAGTGTCGAATAAGCAGCAGAACATTTATTGAACCACAATCAAATAAAATACAGTCCACTACATAACAGCGAGCATTCGGAAGAGCCCTTAACATGGCACCACTCTCTAGTGTATGCTTAGTGCAACCAAATAAGTGATGGGCGAGACTTATATGGGCCGAATCTATATGTATCAGACCCACCCATTGCATTTCTCTGGTCCATGTTGACCTCAATCATATAGTTCGTTTGGGTGTAGAACTTAACATAAGCTGAGTATGTAATGGCAAACTTACTGTCAAAAAATCTCTCACGTTCACTAACATGAAACCACACTCGTCAGACCCATTAATTGCACCCCTTTGGCCTATACTGGTCCAACCATTTAATTAACTTGAGTACTATGAGAATTACAGGAACCGAGTCTATAAAGATATATGATATTTAAATAACACCACAAGCAAAGATTTTCGATCTTTGAAAGTCAAAAGGCTTAAAATAAGGCCGGAATTTAATTTGTCATTATAGTACCTAAAATTTTTCGATTTTAGTGTGTATCTACAATATCTGGAAAAAAAGTTTTTGACGAAATCTATTTTTCAAAGGTACTATAATGGCAACTGAAATTTCTGGGCCTTGTTTTAAAATTTGACCATTTGACATTGGAAAATCAAAAATTTCTGCTTGCGGCGTTATTTAGATACGTATCATATCTCGATAAATGTTCATTTTTGGATTCATGAAAAAAGTGGCAATCTTAAATTTAGTGGTCGTGTTGAAGATAATGACTCCTCAAAATAATATTAAATTCCTACATTTTTGTAATAACAAACGCAAATTAGACATTTTAGAAGCCTTTGAGATATACAAACACAAACTCAGGGTACCTTTAATGAATGAACAACTTGAGCTCAGTAATTCTCCGTTACTGGAAGTATTAGATATTTAATTCTGATTTTTATTATTATTTTATCTAGTTACCTATTTTGTATCTACCTTAGCGACGTGTTTGTTTATAATTATATTACCTTTGATAATGACAGCATAGCTGTCGAAACAATATTGTCAGGTTGTATTTTAATAAAACTGTGAAACTTTTAATAATCTTTATTTCATGATTATGGAGTTCCACAAAATAAGGCTGGAAACAATAAACAAGTAAAGGTTATAGATGATGATGATGAAACAATTCTAAACTACGAAAAGTCAAGACTTCTTTGTGAAATACAGCTGCCGTTAAACAAGTGGTTCGAAATATTTTGGATTGGACACTTTCAGGAATTTTGATGTGTGTATAAGAATCTTGAAGAAAGGCGTTGATCAAGGAGTGCAATTTAACGAGGACTCATTTAAAGAATTTATGGAGGATTCTTCGTACATCTTGGGATGTCTGAAACACAACGAGGTCGATGGACACGTATTGACCGATTACACGCTTCATAGTGTAGGAAACAAATGTCTCAAATTTGTTCCGAAAAATAAAGGTTTTGAACTTTACATTTCCGAATTTAGTCTAGGGAGATTATACATGATGAAAACCTTTTTATGGAAAAAGATCGATAGTATTAAAACTATGTATCGCAATTGCGAATGTTTTGCCGAAGAAGTCCTGGACGAGGCTATAAAAGTTAGAACAACACGTATAGACAATAATATTTTATTAAAAGTGTTAAATTCTTCTTGTAGATATAAGGATGATTTATTTTTGAATGAATTACTTTATAAGTTTAATAGGAAAACTAATGTAGATTTGCAGAATGTCCTTGATTTAGATGATAGACTTAAATTTATTACATCTGATATAATGTATAATAAATATATATATAATAATAAATATCTTTAAAACTTGTTGATTTTAATTGTACCTTCATCTACTTATTCCATCCATCATCTATATTATAATAGTTACAAACATGCATAAAGTAACAAGTAGTTCCCTATATAATGTATATTTAATACAATAAATATTTAAGCTAAATTAACTCTATACATTTGAATACTATGCCGTTTTAGATTCATAGACTAGGGTAAAAAACGTATAAAAATGAATCATGTTATAAATTAACAAGTTTATGATGTGTGATGAAAAGCAAGCAATTAATATTCATAGGGGGTAGAAAAACCTCGATTACATATCAACAACAATAGCAATACCAAATAGCGGCGTAAGAATAATCATAATTGCTACAACACATAACCTGGAAACACTCGTCGTCTTAACAGATCACGTTAGTGTGAAGCTATTGATTAGTTGCAAAGAAATAAAAAGGGTGTGAAATGAACCGTAATGAGAGGTTGATTTAACAAGGGGTAAATGCATAGGTTATATGATGTACCCGTGATTGAAACGTCAATTACGTAATAATACATAGTACGTTAAGCTTTATTATTACTAATATGGATATGATGTTCCCTATATAGGAGTATTATAACAGCTTTGCCTAATATAGAAAATTACTAATTGAAATGTATATTCCTATAACATTGAATTATTCCTGATTGATTTTTTTTTGTTATATGTACAAAGTACTTATGACTAAATTATATTGCGTGATTCATTTAATTATTATGCAATCGTATTTACGAAAGCCTGTATCGACAGGCTGGAACATGCAAAAAGTTCCTGCTTTAACTATTCACGCAGCTATAAAAAGGGCTGTAATCGTTTCAGATACAATCAGTCGTACACGAACGATCGTGCGTGTGTCTGAGTGCAATAAGTATACTAAACACTAGTGCTCTTTAATTTGTTTATAATAATAACATATAGTAAATTTGATTGTTTTAAAAAAGTGATCAACGCTTCAGCAACAAGGTAGGAATATTTTATTTTATTTTTAAATTCTGAATCTCAATATCAACTTTCGAGTTTCCACGCATATAACAATATTTATAATTTGTTTATATTAATCATAATCTGAGGTTACGGGATATAATTTGTTTATAATAACATCTTTGTAGTTTTTCAAGACGAGGTTCTGTTGGAGAATAACAATGAACATTTTCACCGTGGCAAGAATAATTATTTATAATATTTAATATACATTTGAATTGTTAAAAAAAAAGTGTACAACGTTATACAAACAGTTTTCAGGCAAAAACTTTGAGTTTATTATTATTATTATTATCTAGGACTGTAACATAATTATTCAAATAATAATTTGAGGTTATGGGATCTTTGTAGTTTTGCAAGTCGAGTTTTAATTACCCATGCTCGTACACCGTAATTAGAGCTCTTGCAACGTGAATAATAATAATAATTGTTTATAACAATATATAACGTAAATAATTATTTATAATTTTTGTTTATAATAATAATGTTAAATTTGAATTCCAGCAATGTAGGAATAGTTTTATATTTTTTAAATTTTTCTCTAGTCTTAATGTCGATTAAAAGTTCATAGAGTTTCGAGGATTGTTTTTTATAATATACTCTGATACACCTTACTATATAAACAGAGCTCGAATGTTTAAAATTTTATTGTTACATACGATTATAACTTTTCTATAGTCTAATGTAATAATTTGTTTTGGTTTTAGCTCTGACCAAAGTGAGGTATTAGGCAGCTCTTTAAACAAACAGAAATGGCAGCATTCCAGATAGTAGATGAAATCACAAAAAGTAGCAAGAAATATAATTTTTCCAACGGCGTCGCGTATGCTTCAAACTAAACGAAATTCCTCAAGACGTTATCGATCCAGAAGGGGGGTGAAGAATGGGCTAAAAGATATCGTAGCGCATATATGCCAAGACGTCGACTGTGAAGACAAGATTGGTTTCACGTTTGGCTCAAAATGTCTCGCCAAGGGAGACGCATACATATCCTTTAAAAAGGCCAGGGACGTATCGTTCGAGGAAATATGGGACTTATTGGGAAAAATATATCAGAGCAATTCTGAAGGCTTTCATTCAGATAGCTTTCGAATGACAATGACCCAAGTGAAATCCTATAGAAGCTCTGGACGAGCTAGGACATACAACAGCTATGAAGAAGAATGTGCTAAGCGACAAGGTATAGCAGTCATCAACAATAAAGACAACCTATGCCTTCCCCGAGCTCTCGTTGTGGCCAGAGCTTACGCTACCAATAACCCCGACATCGAGAAAATCAGAAGAAACCATGCCAAAATGCAAGATATTGAAACAAAGAAGCTGATGCAAGAAGTTGGTATTCAGATTCCTGAGGAAGGCGCTGGTGTTGAAGAACTGAAGCGGTTCCAGACTCATATGAACGGTTTTAAAATAACCGTTTATGCATATGGGTCTAAAGGGCGAACCGTTTTATTTGAAGGTCCTGATGTTCCAGCGAAAATCAACCTGCTTCACCACAACAATCACTACAACGTTATTAACAACTTGAAAGGAGCGTTTGTGTGTATATATTACTGTGAATCTTGTCACATTCCATACAATAACAAGAACGACCACAGATGTGCTGGATCATGTCCTTGTTGTCAACAGAGCCCTCCATGCGAAAAAACTAGGGAGGAAATAAGGTGTCAAGATTGTCATCGCAAATTTAGAGGCCCAGAATGCTATAACAAGCATAAAACTAGCAGTTCATACAAGAAAACAGTATGCCAACATATAAAACGATGCCCCGAGTGTCTGAAGACAGTAACCGCCGAAACAGCTCATACTTGTGATGAAATATACTGCAAGATGTGCGGAAAACATCAACCTGGAGGGGATTACTGTCATATAAAACCCGATAGCAGAGAACCATCTTCAGAAGGCTACCTGTTTATATTTTATGACCTGGAGTCGAGGCAGGATAAACGAGGTCCTGCTGGTGAGAAGATACACGTACCCAACCTGTGTGTCTTCCAACAACGCTGTGACAACTGTATTAATGAGGCTAATACAGTTGCCATATGCGCAAAATGCTGCCTGAGACAACAGGCCATAAAATTAAATCCAATACAAGTCTTCGTAAACTATATACTAGGGGTTAAGAAGGCCTTTAAGAGGATTGTTGTGTTGACCCATAATGGAAAGGCGTATGATCACCAATTTCTTCTTAAGCATGTACTTGAAAACACCGATCTCAAGGTTGAGTTAATTATGAGAGGCAGCAGCATTATCATGATAGGTATCGATAACGTTAAGTTTATCGATTCTTTAAACTACTTCCCGATGGCTTTGTCTGCACTTCCAAAAGCCTTCGATTTAGGCGCCGAACTGAAGAAGGGTTATTTCCCACACCGCTTTAACACTAAGGCTAATGCCAATTATGATGGACCTCTGCCCGACTTGAAATATTACGATCACGACTACATGAACGAAGACACGCGCCTCAAACTGATGGAATGGCATAAGGAACACAGAAATGACAATTTTAAAATGCAAAGAGACCTAGTGGAGTATTGCATCAGTGATGTTCACATTTTGACCAAGGCGTGTCTTAAATTTAGAAAGCTCTTCTTAGAAGAGTGCAACGTATGTCCGTTCACCGAAGCAGTAACCATAGCCGCAGCCTGTAACTTGGTTTATCGCAGAAATTTCCTGAAACAAGAAACGATCGGAATTATTCCTCGTAATGGTTACAGGAATGTCGACAATCAGTCAAAAATAGCCACTCTCTGGTTAATCTATGAAGAGACTCAAAGAGGTATCAACATTAAACATTCAGCCAAGCAGCGAGAGACTATAGTAGATGGCGTCAAGGTTGATGGTTACTGTGAAGAAACACGACAAGTATTTGAATTTCACGGCTGTTACTATCACGGGCACACCTGTCTATCCGTAAGGCGAGATGAACCTGTACATGAAGATCCCTCGGATACATTGAACAATCGTTTACAAAGAACCAGCAACAAAATCGAAAGACTGAGACAGCGAGGCTATGACGTCATCGAAATGTGGGAATGTGAATTTAGGAAAATGCTGCAACGAAACAAAGAACTAAAACAAGAACTTGAAAACAGCCCTCTAATGGCATCGACACCTCTGAACCTTCGTATCCCTTCTTTGGTGGTCGAACTGGTAATTGCAAAACATATTATCAAGTCGGGCCTGAAGAAAAAATAAAGTATGTTGATGTTTGTTCGCTATATCCTTGGGTGTGTAAGTATGGCAAGTTTCCTATTGGACATCCTAAGGTCTACGTGGGCGATGCTTGCAAAAAACTTGATTTAGAACATACAGACGGTCCCATCAAATGTAAGGTGTTGCCGCCGCAACAGCTGTACCACCCGGTACTACCACTCAGAATGAACAACAAGCTAATGTTTGTTTTATGCAGAACCTGCGGTTCAGAGCTTAACCAGAACGAATGTAATCATACGGAAGGTGAACGATCATTAACAGGTACTTGGGTAATAGACGAAGTACAAAAAGCATTGGAGATGGGGTATGTCATGCTGGAAGTTTACGAAGTTTGGCAATACAACATAGAACAGTATACCACTATGAAGAAGACTGGCGGGTTATTTACGGAAATGATGAACAAGTTTATCAAAATGAAGCAGCAGGTATCAGGCTGGCCCGGGGATTGCTTGACCGATGCAGAGAAGAAGAATGCATATATCGAAGAATTTTTCGAGAAGGAAGGTATACGCATGGAATTCTCGGAAATACTAAAGAACCCCGGATTAAGAGCTTTGGCCAAACTAATGTTAAATTCGTTTTGAGGTAAGTTTATCACAACTAATTCATTAATTTATATTAATTATTAAATGCATGTTTTCAGGCAAATTTGGCCAGCGTGAGAATCAGTCTAAAACAACTATAATTCGTCAACCTTATGAGTTAGAGGAGCTTCTATCAAACCCGGCTATAGAAGTCAACCACATCGAGGCTGTTAATGAAGACACTCTGATAGTTGGTTGGCAATACAAAGAGAACTCTGCAGACCTTTCGTCGATAGTCAATGTCGCAATTGCGGCATATACAACAACTCAGGCCCGTCTTAAATTATACAGCTATCTGGAACGTCTTGGAGATAGTGTGTTATATTACGATACTGATTCTATCATTTACATTAGCAGAAAAGGGGAATGGGATGTACCAACGGGTTCCAGCTTGGGAGAAATGACTGATGAGCTAGAAGACTACGGGCCTGGCAGCTATATAGTAGCATTTACCTCTGGAGGTTCTAAGAACTACAGTTACATTATATTCAGTTCCAAGTATAACACTTACTTCACTGTGTGTAAAGTAAAAGGTATTAGACTGAACTATGATGTACTGAAGCTCATCAACTTCCACAGTATGAGGCAGATGGTTACATCCAAAGAGCCTGTTGAACCTCTATACATTGCCTCTTTGAATATAGGCCGTACAAAACACCACCAGGTTATTACCAAGAATGGAACAAAGATCTACAGGCCTAGGTCCGAAAAACGTAAGTTTGACGACAGTTTCGATCCTGTTCCTTATGGACATAAGAAGCCCTGTGTTAGTCAATGACATTCTATAAGGTTTGTAGTATAATTGTATTTTTAAGTTTTGTAAAAAAATTTTGTATATCTTTATTTAAGTAAAAATATTTGTATAGTAATATATTTTTAACTATTAAGTATTAGTAAAATAATTTTATAGTAATGTAGTATTTTGAATAAGTACATTATCTGAAGGACGATGTATTAAAGATTATTATTATTGTATATAATTGAAAAGTTCAATTACTTATGTATGAGTAGCAACATACTCTGTAAAAAAAAGTAACTATTGTTCATTTGCTTATAAATATGTTAGGACAACGAAAGTCCTCAAGTTTCAAACGTGTTACGTGTATGCCTTCATGGTTATCTGAGAACAGAACATTCACGGAAGTAACAACGAAGAAAATGTGACAGGCATATGACGAACTTTTACAGTTAATCAAAACAAAAAATAGACAATTAGGGGTAAATTATGTTACGTTTTTGAAGTTTATTCGTGTATAGTGTGTGCGCGCGCGTCTTTGTAACAGTTTAGATATGTAATGTATACGTTTGTTTCTTACTTAAGTCTATTTTGTTTGTATGTTTGTAATATTTAGACATTTACGAAAATTAAATCAAGTTGTACATCAGATTACTATTTAAATTTAATAGATCATACGAATTATCTTACCCTGTTCTGAATGACTGCTTTGTATAAATTGTGTATTGTTTGTAAATGCTCTCTAAACTAAAATAAATATCTTAAACGAACAACATAGTACATTTATTTCTTATTGTAGTATCCTTTTATTTATATTATTTACCTATTTGTTTATTATGATTTTCTCTTCCATAATACTGACTCATAAGAGGGTCGATCTGAAATTATAGCCTATAAATTAATGTTAGCTCTTCAATTAAAACTGCATCTGGGGTATCGAACATCAATATATCTACCCTAAAAAATACTAAAGTGCAGACGTTAAACATATTAGTTTAAACGAACAAAATTGTACATTTATTTCTTATTGTAGTATCCTTTTATTTATAAATTACTTATTTGTTTATTATGATTTTCTCTTCCATAATAAAACAACGTATATGTAGTTTAAATCCGTCTTCGCCGATTCGCTGCCAAATAATGAATGTGCATAATGCTACTCTATACCTTTTACAGTATGATTTCACACATGTGAAAAATAATTTCACATTAACGAAAACTGATTTCACACAAATGAAAACAGAATTCATAATAACGAAAACTAATTTATCATTCATGAATTCTGATTTTGCAATAATGAAAACAGAATTCGCACGTTTGAAAACCAATTTCATCTAAATGAAAACAGATTTTAACTTGTATTTATTCCCTATAATGTTACAACGTTTTTTAAGTAAATACATTGAAAATAATGTTGATTTAACAAGCTTTTTATAAACAGGAATAAGTTGAAAATTAAGTTTAATTAAATTTCAACAATGTCTTCCTCCCATAATGATGCAGGATGCAGCATAATACTGTTCGACATGGTTTGCATATCCAAGAGATGTGACATCTCTTAACTTGCAACGTTGACAATATCTTCCAAAATATGCATTCCAAATTCGGAAATGGCTGGTGCTTGGTTGTAATGGTTGAAAAAAGGACAACCTCTTCCGACAGCATACGCTGTATGTACAGTTGCAGCCGAAAAACTTTCAACGGTAATTATCAAGTTAGCAGGTTTTTCTGATATTTACATCATATGAATCTGGCTTGTATGCCATTTATGACATTTTAAATTAATAAAAGTGACGTCTCTTATGAGAATTGAAAAGTCGAAATTACGCAGTCCATTATACCGTTGAAAATCTTTCGGCCGCAACTGTACGTTGACACCTAAAGCTTTGCTGTTCTTCTCCAATCTTTGTCTTCATCATATATTCTTGAACAATCCAGCTCTGTTATTCGGCAAAATTTTGTTGTATTTACCAAGAGGCATTTTTGGTACAGTTATAGAAAATAAAATTTGTCTTTATAATGAAATTTTACAACTTATTGCCTATTATGCAAAATCTATTTTCATTTAATTGAAATTAGTTTTCAAAATTGCAAATTCTGTTTTCATTATTGCAAAATCATAATTCGTGAATGATAAATTAGTTTTCGTTATTATGAATTCTGTTTTCATTTATGTAAAATCAGTTTTCGTTAATGTGAAATCATATTTCATATGTGTGAAATCATGCTGTAAATGGTATAGATGCGTCAGCCAGCGTGCCAGTGATATCAGTACTTTATTATATAACAGTATATGATTAATATTAATAAAGATGTTTTTATATGTATAATACATAATACACTACACTTATATTAGTTAGAAAAGGTAAGATTCACCCTAAGTACTATTCGGTGGGTTGTTTAGACCTTAACACACACCTCATAAACGATATGATAAATACGTAGTTTCTATTACTTATTTATTAGAGTTGTTATTTATTCAGAAAAAAGGGAGAATTGATAGTACTTAGGTTTGTATACTATATGAGCAACTAAATGGTGTGGTAAATTTCAATAATGTTCTTTATTATTCGTTATTTGATACGTTAATCGAATCACGTTTAGACGGTATACTTATTGTCACACAAATTAGGTAGTAGTTTAGTAGATGCAAGGGGGGGAATGATGTCCTGTTCACCTAAACACTATTGCTGTAATTTATGCATTCTCTGCTATACGCAGATATTTGGAATTTATATCGTGATTCAATTTTATGAGTTTTACATACGAATTCACAAACCATTAAATGTGTAGAGACTTAATTTAGCTTAAAGTAATTGATTATATTCAATATAGCTTTTGGTGTCTGGTTTCCAGCTTATGCGTTGTAGCAATTATTATTATTATTCTTATAGTACCGTTATAGGGGAACTTACACGCTAAATAAACTTGTAATAATTTTATACTATTTATTGCCAGTTGTTTGTAGTTGTGATGAAGTGGACTGGATATCATTAATATACTGAGGAAATACTTCAGCGTTCAACGCTGATGTGAAGATAAGGTGCGGTATTTGCATCATTCTGTTGAATATTCTGTGTTCTGTTGCTATCATGAAGTTGGAAGAATTTATACATGTGCTCCATGTATTCTCTTGTTGCGACAGCATCTTTAAAATGACTTAACTTTTCACCACCATGATGAATAAGATATGTTAACGATGCTGTAACGGAGGGGGAAAATATTTGAACAGCCAAATTTACTTTCATTTTGTCTAAATTGGTGAAACAATGGTTTTTCTGCACGAGAACACAACTATAAAAATGCCCCGCAATTGGGCGCCAGTGAACCATAGATTTTTTTGTCGGTCTAAATAAACAATAAACTTATCATACTTACATTATCATATATGCTCAAAATAGTTGCCTCAGCTTGAGATTTAGCTCTATCTTACAAATTTAGTATTCAGGTCGTAGGTATTGGTACCACAGTTGTATAAATTATGAAAAGGAGTAGATAAGGGTTTCAGTACACAAGTAATAACTCAAAAAGGGCGCCATCTGATTATGAAGCTTAAAAGTGTTTATTATAAATAAACGATCAAAGATGTTAATTGAATAAGCTATTAAAAGATATTAAATTCACTAACCAGAAAATGAATTAAATATTAGAATGAAAACAAAAAAACTTTGTTTATATTTAAAAATTTTGGAATAAGAATGAAATAGAATGTTCATAATTACATGGTTCCGTTTTTAGATCCTCAATATAAACTGAAAACATTTATTAAGCAATAAGAGAAAATAAAAAAGTAACAATACACATAAATAATAAAACACACACAACATAGATTTATTACACATAAAAGCAATATTCATTTAAATAATAATTTAACTGCTCTAAAATGATTTAAACCAAAACAACTCAAAAAGATTTACATAAGACGTTAATTAACCAAAAAGGACAAATTCACTTCATATTGACAAACCAAAATTATTCATCAAAAATTTAATTGATTATTGAAATTATATTAACTTAACTAAATTGCAAATTCAATAAACAAATATCTGAAGGATATTACGTAAATTCGATTAGTCTAAATATTATCAAAATTAATTATTCTGAAATTCACTAGCAATAATACTAAATTGAATTTTAAATGCTAATGAAAGCTCTCTTCCTAAAAACAAAAAAATCACAAAGTTCCTTACATGAAGGATTCATAAGCTAAACTACAATAAAAATCGTTTTCTATAAAGTAAGGTACCTTAATTTTCTATCTGCATTAACCTGACGAAACATACTGGATCAAAACCATTAGAAATTGGAAGGTTGCCTTTATTCTTCAAAACCAAAATTAACTTTAACTGCATTCAAATTAATACATAACGGTAGCAGGTCACAAAGATAGAATTTATCTCAAATACGACTGGTTGCCCAAATAATTCCACAAACCATCTTCATTAATGCACAAATTAAACAATCGTAGCATAAAGATGAAGTCTTTCAAAAACATAAAATGTTTTTGATCACGAATAGCGCTTGCTATTATTAAATTCCTCCCGCAAAGCACTAATTATTAACTTTAAATACAGGAGAACTGGAAACTGTCTTTATATTTATAGATCAATCTATAAAATTCTCATTAACCAGAACTGTACTAACTTTGAGCACAAACAGCAAAAAGTGATTGTCTTTGATAGTTCGGCACGATAAAACAACCCCAGTTGTTTATTAATGAAACGGTAATGACAAACCTTTCACGCGAAGTTTATCAAACATAAATTACTTCCAAAAATTTCACTCATTACAAAAGTGAACTGAACGATAAAGAACTGTATTTAGAAATTGCGTTAATTCTAAAAACACACTAACAAACGGGAAATCGATAGCATCGACCCAAGTCGACTGGTTTTTCATAAAGATTAACTGAAGAGTTTCTCAAACACATTTTAATTAATCCACATAACAAAATTTATAAGAACTGCACCCTGCCGAGGTCAGGGCACATAATTACACTAAAACTGTAGCCGAACTGTATTTTTAATTATTTGAACTAAAACGAAAATTCAATAATACCGATCTTCATTACTGGAAGATCAAACGGGAGTGGTCTGACTCCAAGCTCAGGCGGGGAGCAAGTGGCCGACGCTCCAACCCCAATCTCCGCGTTCTTATTTCGCGTAGAAATACATTACCAGATCAGCCAATAGCGAGGTCTCACTCACGAACAAATATTAATTTTTTCTAAGTACCCAATCAACAACGAGTCGCGTGTTTTGGCTTAACGAATCAGGGCACAGCAACTAAAAAGCAAGTATTGATTTTTCCTCTAAAACTGCGAACGCCTCGAGTTATCATTTTTTAAACGCTTATATTTTAAAAAGAATGCGAATTTGCAGAACCGAACTTAAGATTTTTGTAAATATAAATATAAAATTAAGTTAAAAAGAAGAAAAGCTAAGAAGCCTGTCTTGTTTTATACTTAAAGCTATTGAAATGCCAGAAAGCATACGAAAATACCATACTAATATCAAAACTAAGGCACACCCAAAAGTGCCTAACGCCCAAATCTACTAGACCATAAGTGTCTAAACATTAAAAAAGGAGAGGGGAAAGGAAAGGGGACTATTTGACTAGGAAGATAGAAAGGACTAAAGGTAAGGAACGCCGAATAGAGCTGAAAGGAAGCCACCCTAAAACAAATGTCCTCACCGAACATTCAAGCAAAAACCGAAGGTGTTGGAGAAGCCAGACGCACCAACAGGGACCCCAATAGTCATGTACTAAGAAAGCAGATCGATACTGCACAAACTCGGAAGCACCCACCAACATCATAATCTATAGCAAAATTCTAGTACGCACACAAGAGAGTGTAAAGCAAGGTGCAGCTTAGGCTACCAAAAGGCAACACCCCGTAATCTCAGGTCTACAACAGTCCGATATGGCACTAACTGCGCCTTCACTGATCGAGAAGAAGGAAAGAAGAAAAAGAAATAAAAGAATAGTAAATAAAAAACTGGAAAAGGAAACCTACACAGATAGTACTTCACTTCAGTAGAAGCCACCAATCTCCCCAAAAAACATCCACCGTCCAGCGTTAGGACACACCTTCAACCGTCAAAAAAGGTTCAAGCCCAACCTCTACCAAAACAAAGCACTAACCGCCACCAGAAGAACGTCACAAAACTGAAAAGTAGTCAACACTACTCATTTACACCCTCATTCATACTTGATACCTATCCAAAAATAAGTAAAACTATAAGGTACATTAAATTGTAACTGAAGACCAAACAATATACGGTTACTAAAACACTTAATAAATGCTAAAGTGAGATAGGTTACACTATAACTGTAGGCTGAATAACATTAAGGTTGAAAAAACCTCGTTAAATCTCAAAGGTTGTTGAAACCTAGTCAAATCCATACTGTAAAGGTTAATAAACCCTTGTTATATTACAAAATGGAGTGTGTTAAATTTTAACTATCGATTGGACGACTTAAGGTTACAAGAACCTTTTCAAATAGTCTCCAAAATATATTAGGTCGTAGCTATCATCTGAATACCTGAGAGTTCCTAGAACCCTTCCATATTAAATAAAATTCATTAACTGCAACTATCGACTGTAAGACATAAGGTTAATAAACCTATTCATATTAACATATGTCAACGGACAAAAGAAGCTCACACCAAAAACACCGAAAAGTTGTCTAATTGGACAAGGTGTTAAAAGCCATGCAGAAACCGAAAAAGAAGCAAACCAATAATACATTGTTCTAAAAAGAACACTTTCCAAAGCTACAAACTCGCTCACTAAAACGACGGTAAACTGGTACGCAACGCGCACCAAAACGAAAGACGTTACAAACAACTGTAACGAATTAAAACCCAACGAAAGGGTACGGTAGTGGGTCAATATCCCACAAAAAGAACGGTAACTCCAAAAAGGAATGATCACGCAAAACGTTACAAACAACTGTAACGACTTAAATCAAACGAAAGGGTACGATAGTGGGTCAATATCCCACAAAAAGAACGGTAACTCTAAAAAGGAATGATCTTGCCCTTAAAAGGTGATCTATAAGGATTGATAGATCGAAGATATACTAAAACTGCACAAAGCAAAGGATCTCATAGGGAAACGATTCCCAAAAGAACCGACAGATTAAATGGTCAACATAGACCGGTGGGACTGAAAGTCCTCAGGGAAGGTAGCCAAAGGATGGTAGGGAAAAGACTACCTTAGATTTACCAGACTCTTACTAGAACCCGACATCGGTGAAGGAATTTCTAGAGCGCATCCCACCTCGCTATAATAGACGAAGTCTAAAACAGAAGGTCTAGAGAAATATAAATTTCTAAGAGGGAAAAAATATTTCATAAAAGAAACATACAAATTTGAGTTGATCAGCAAAGTGGCCAAAGGATGGTAGGAAAAGGACCACAAATGCTTTACCGGACTCTTACCGAAACCCGTCATCGGTGAAGAAATCTCTAGAGCGCATCCCACCGCGCTATAATAGACAAAGTCTAACAAAAGAAGTCATAACCCGAAAGCTTGTTCTGAAAAGAACACGACCTCAAAACTCGATACGATAACCAAATCTGAACGTAAAATATCTCAAAATTCGCAGACCCTAAGTCAAATACTAATATCTCAATAAGACTTTGTGAATGGACAATTTATACCACCACGTAGTTCTCTATTACACACTGAAACTGAACATCATAAGGTCACTAAAACCTTCTTAAATTCTCAAGTGTCAAACAAATTCCAACACAGGAACACTCATACTGAATTGTCACAACAAACTGTAACAATACTGAACGGTACATAAGAACTCTATACTTCAAAAAGTAAAACGATAATGACGGTGATCAAAATCACCAAACGGTACGGGACAGAGACCAAAATGCCTCCAAAAAACACAGTACTAAACTATACTGCAAAGTGATACGGTAAAGAGACTCAAATTATCTTCAAAAACGCAGTACAAAACGATACTGCAAAGCGATACGGTACGATATTGCCTAAACGGCACGGAACGGTAAATGCCACTTGCCAACGGTACGGTAAAGGGACAGAAACTGTCTCCCAAAGAGCAGTACGGTACGAAACTGTACTGAAAAACGATACTGTAAAGGGACCAAACAGGTCGACCAAAAACGCAGTACAATACAAATCTGTACTGCAAACTGTATCACCAACGATACACAAATCGGTAAATGGTGGATGCCAACGGTACAAATAAAAACTGAACGACATCACCAAAACCTAACGCACACCTAACTTCAAAATGATTCAAAGCCACAAGACCTAATAGATCTCAAACAGATTTATAATTTAGCTTTTATCAAAAGCTAATTTTATCTGAAGAACGTGTACGGTTTAACAAATTCGACAAAATTTGATTAACGGCTGATTTAAAAAAGTCCAAATGGTCTTCACCGTCTGGTGCGTCGTTGACTTTAAATACAACTCGACGCTTTTGGGTGTTAAACTTCTTAACAGCAGAAACGCTTTCGTCGATTACTTAGTAGAGAGAAGACATTTTGGATGTGAAGATGGAAACTAGTCAGTCTGAAACAAATTTCAAAATAATACCCGAACTGTTGATGAGAAATTTTATTTATAGTTAGGTTGGATGTATTTATTAACGTAATAGGAAAGACCGTTGCCGGCAAGCAGACTCACATGCCATAGGATTTAGTCTTAATTTACAACGATCGTAGGGATGAACACATGGTGCGCGGTCTCACACACCGAATTTTAGACCTGGTCCACTGTGTTCGGCTAGGTAGGTACGGGCATCATAGAGGGAAACATTAGTAGAAATATCGTTAACATAAAATCACTTACTTAATAAATTTTAAATAAAATAAATTATAATTCTTAATGTAAAAGTTCAAAATAGTTATTTTTCATAACATAGTTAAAATATAAAAATCACTTACTTGATGAATTTCAAAGAGGCAGGAAATTATCCTTTAATGATCGACCTCGAACACTGGATAATGAGATGTAATCTAAAAGTTCAAATGATTAGTTTACATAACATAGTTAAAATATAAAAATCACTTACTTGATGAATTTCAAAGAAGCAGGAAATTATACTTTAATGATCGACCTCGAACACAGGATAATGGGATGTAATCTAAAAGTTCAAATGATTAGTTTACATAAACAAATGTAGAACATTTACATATTATAGATATAGCAGGTAAACAATAGTGGAAACATCGATAAACATAAATAACTTACCTGATTAAATTAAATATACACTATTAAACTCTGGATAGCTATGTTGATAATAGTTGTTTTCTCAATGGAAACACTTTCGTACTGATTTGAGATATAAAAACTTCTAAGTTTTATACTCATTTAAGTAACCACGTGACTGACTCGTCACTCGACGAACAACGTTTTAAAATAACACAAAGAAATCTGTTAGTCATTATAAAAACCCGTCTTAATCCTAACAAAATAATAAATAGACTTAAAATTCCTAGAGCTCGTAACAATGAATCATTACACTAGAATGTTAAATGTTATTGTTGGTACTTTTTAAATAAATTTCTTGATATTAATAATCTTTTAAACGTAATAACAGGGAAAGAATGTTTATCTTTTAATCGTTTTGGTTCATATAGCCCTGAATATTAGAATATTTAACGAAACAATCTTTTGAAAACTGCGGTTTTTAAAATTCATTTATTGTATTTAAGATGAATAATACAACTGTAATTATTTGTTAGAAAATCTACGGCTTAAAATTCCTTTGAACTTAGTAATAACAGAATGATAATTGTTTTGAAAGCTTAATGACTCGTAACGAGAAAATTCAAAATTCTATATGATAATTATCAATTATGTTGCTCGGATGTATTTTAAATGTTAACCGTATGACGTTTACATTTCTAATTAAGTATAATTTCATTTAAGAACGGCAACAGTTGAAAAGCGTAAAATTTAAAACGGTATAAGCTTTTTGACTTTAAAATGGTACTACACAATATTCCTTTTTCTAAGTTTTATTTATAAATATTTATCGGAATTATTTAAATAAATTTTTAGGATTTAACAAATATATACGCGTAACTATTTAATAAATACAACTTTTACAGTGTTTTAATAGATTACCTCGTTGGTGTAGTGGATGCGTTGGCTGACTACCATTCGAGCGGTCCCCGGTTCAAACCTTGTTAGCTCCATTGGTTTTTTATAAAAAAAAGTGTAACAGGTTGCCTATCTACAGGCGTATAGAAATCTACTATACCGACTTCACCGACAGATGGCTGCAGAGTGAATTCAAATCTTTCAGCGGGAAACATTGACAAGTTGGAAGTGACAAGTGAGAGCGAGAGAGAGGAATGTACTATATCGATCACATGACGTCACCAATAGATGGCAGTAGTAGTACTAAAATTTGAATCTAAGGGCGGGAAATCCTAGATGACAAATTGAAAATGACAGATACAAAATGGCGGATATGTAAATGACATTCAAAATTGACAGATTCAAAATGACATTTCAAAGTGGCGATTCAAAATGGCGATTCAAAATGGCGATTCAAAATGGCTATTCAAAATGGCGTTTCAAAATGGCGATTCAAAATGGCGATTCAAAATGGCGTTTCAAAATGTCGATCCAAAATGGCGATTCAAAATGGCGGTAGAGTAGGGATAGGAGTAGGGAAAAAAGGGAGGGGGCGGCTCAATGGCCCTAATACCTACTGTCAATAAATAGAATTGCCGCATTTGAAGCGATGATAATCCACAAGCCATTGTCGAAACACCATTACATCCAGAAAAAGTCACCGTTTGGTGCGCTTTATGGACCTGTGGAATCATTGATCCATATGTCTTCAAAAATGATGATGGTCAGAACGTTACAGTCAACGGTGAGCGGTACAGAGACATGATTACACTAACTTTTTCGTGCCTCAATTGGCACCCATTAATGTTGCAAACATGTGGTTTCAGCAGGACGGCGTCACATGCCACACAGCGCACGATACAATTAATTTACTGAGAGAAACATTTGGCGAACGATTAATTTCACGAAATGGACCTGTTAACTGGCCACCGCGTTCGTGCGATTTTACGCTATTAGATTATTTTCTCTGGGGGTATGTAAAATCGCATGTCTACGCCGATAAACCAGAAACAATTGAGCACTTGGAAGCCAACATTCGACGCGTTATTGCCGAAATACAGCCTGATTTACTGCGAAGAGTGTGTGAAAATCTGACCTCCAGATTACGCCATGCACGCGCCAGCCGCGGCGGCCACATGCCCAAAAATCATATTCAAACATTAATGCCATAAAATTATCTTTTAAATAAAGCCAATTTCATGGATATTAAAAACATTTTTCTGTGTTTTATTTCAATTTAAAGTTCTCCGCCTCTAAAAAAAATACCCTTTATAACTTTACTAAATGTATTATGCAAAACGGAGTGCAAAAAATAGCGTGTATGGATGTTTCTCCCGAAATCCACAATTTGGATGTGAAAAATTCTCGGAAAAGAAAAATGTTGAAATCTGTTATTCTAAGAAATAGTATGATTAATTGATTGTATATAACACAGTATGTGTTGTATATTTACAGTGTTAAAATCCACGTAATTGATCTAAATAACATGCAAATGTCAGACAAAATTATATTTAGTAAAAAAACTGAACTTTAATATTATAATAAGATATTTCTAACACGATAATGCTTAATAATGGCTTAGTAATGGATAACAAGTAAAATAAAAATTAGTAATTTATATTTTACGTGATATGACAGTCATCATGTTTTAGCTTCTCCATTTGTTTCTTTTCTGGATCATTTTTAATTTTTCCTCTTTTTTTCCACATTTTCTTCGCACCTCATAATGTAAGAACATGATGTATGTAAGAGTTGTCATTTACGTGAACAAATTGTATTACGTGGAATTATAAATCCACGCAAATGACGCAATGAAAATGCCACGCGAATGACTATTAAATCATTAATATAACATAGCGCCTAGACTATTTTCTTTGGAGGCTTCATACTAGCTATAATGCAACAACACAAGTAGTGTATCAACTTAGAGCTGTTTTACACATCCGATTTTTTATGCGAAATTCTTACCCAAATTTTTGCTGAAATTTTTCAACAAAGTTTTGATAAAGAAACTTGGACGTGTAATACAGCATTTTTATTCCGAAATTTATTGTGAATAATTTCACAATAAAACTTTGGAACAATTCCTAATACATTTAGAAATTTGCGAGTAATCCACGCGGAACAAAACACTCGTAGTTGACATGCAACACATTTTATTCACAATCGATACATAATGTGTTTATTACTGATGTTTAAAAAGTTAGAAAGTAGTTTATTATACACCATAGTCAATAATAAGTTCTCTTGGTTAGTAATGAGTTCTCTTGGTTAGTAATATCCATTACTTACCATTTGCTCGTTCTAAATATTCTCAACAGATGGCAGAAGTTTTCGTATCTATCTTTACTTTTAGCAGGTAACAAACAGTCAATCGCTGTTAGTAGCAACTTCTCGCAATTCCAGTGGTGTGCAACTTACATCAGTTTCACTATCAGACATTTTAAATCGTGTAAATTGCAATTAGGAGCAATGTAATTAAATATTGTTTAGTAGTGACACGAATTTACTTTGACAATTGTTGCAGCAATTGTCATTTTATCGCCACCTGAATAAAAACGCTGGTGCTGTTTTTTACATATATCAAGTATAATGTATCAATGTAAGAACATAATTATGTACGATTGTGAATAAAATAGTATACATACCTTGGCGGGAAGACATTACGCGTCGAGCATTTAATGCATTAAACAATTACCAATTTTAAGTAATTAATTTTTGAAAACCTTGAAAATTTAAATAAATTTAAAATGCAATACTGGTGTCCTCTACTGGATGAAACTTTGTTACATCTTACAGTTCCAAAGACGACCCACTGTTGGTGCTAACGAAACAGTTAAGAGTCCTGTATTACCCGTCAGTTTGAAAAATCTTTTATTTTCAAGCTCAAATATCGTCTACTTATTAACGAGTAATTCATATAATAATGTACGTTATGCTGTTGTGTAATTAACTGCCATAATTAAATTGGTGTAAAATATTTCTGGTAATATTAATTAAAAATTCAGTTTATTGGTTTTCATCAGTGCCATCTAACGGTGAGTAGATCGTCAATGTTGCTTCTTCTCATTCACAGCGATACCTACTTTTTACATCAAATAGCTTTGAGGGAAGTTGCTCAAGGCCAAATTCGGTTTTAAATAAGGAGAATTTTTAAATTTAATTTTTTCAAATAAATTGAGCGTTTTTAGAAATTTCGCTTATCTGGAAATATTTTTCTAACCAAAATGAACGAATACAAAAATTAAAAAAAATACGTGCGTCTTCCCTATTGTACTGTATTCTAAAATAAAAGTTAATTAACTATTTATAATTGTATATAAAATATATTTAAAACTCTTAACAAAAATGACATGAAAATATCACGCATATTTATGAACAATGTTTTTATTACATACAAGGTATAGCAAAAATTTTTCTGAATACACCAACTATTTTTATACGACGTCAATCTGTGTTTACAATGAACGCCCAGCTGCTTGGCAAACACGCGTGCGTATGACAATAATTTTGAAGAGATTCTTATTGCCATGTGTAATAATACAGCATCTAAACAGCTCTTTTTATACACGTTAAAGTTTCTTTACCAAAACTTTGTTGAAAAATTTCAGCAAAAATTTGGGTAAGAATTTCGCATAAAAACTCGGATGTGTAAAATAGCTCTTACGAAAAATTCATTTCTAAATTCAACACTAGTAAGAAATTATGATAACCACGTGAATGACGCGAAATAAATGTACTCTTACAAACCATATAAACTACCTCTATAAAGTTTATAGATCAACTGAACAAGACATTACATGTTGATTCATTAAAATTACATATGCAAGCAATACATGTGTAATGCTGATATTGTAGAAATACTGATACTATACGTGAAATTTAATAATGTTCTTCTCTCTTAGTTAGATCCACGCAAATGACAAAACTATCAGGGACAAAATTTTATTGATTGTGTAATAGTCGATGCTTAATGTTTTATATATTAATTGACTCTGGATGGGAGTCTTAATTAGAACAATAATGATTAACTGATGCCTTAGAAAGACTGCTTTTTACTTTGAGAATACATACTAGGGACATGCCACGCGAATGACATATGACATAATAAAGTTTACTTTTTATTGTTAAAAAATAGGTCAGTTGTTAATATATACCTGGCTAGATAGACTGCTATTACATCTTCACTGTACTGAACTAACAGGTAAAAAGATATTCGTAATATAATATTAATTAAACAGAGACAGTAAATTTAATATTTCTGAAGAATTACCCATATACCACGGAACTAAAGTACCTTTTAATCCCTCAGGTGATTGTTGTCCTCGACTATGTCTCGGGCAACAAACTGCACTCTTGGGATTAAAAGAGGCACTTTAGTCCCTTGGTATATAATATACTATTTAATAGTACAATATTGTAACCCCAGGCCGTACGTTGGTAGGAAGGCGTTTCCTGGATCACTAAAAGTTGAATACAATTGATCCTGAAAATTTAAATATTGCACTAGAACAGGGATGAACTTCAGATCCAAGCTCAAGCTCCTTAGGTTCCAAAGAAGATGCTATAAGTTGCAACAGCTGCTCCAGGAGATGATAACTAGAAAGATTTTAACTTCCACTTACCTTTGTTGGCTACTCTTATAGTAACGTCCAGATGCTTGGTTGGCTACTCTTGTCGTAGCGTCTAGATGCTTATAGACAATGGAGAGGAAGATGAAGAGATACCACAATAATTTACGTATATTAACAATGAATTTATTAATTTGTAAAACAATTTGAAACTTTTAAACATATAAAAAAACTACACAACTTGATCACAAATACTAATTTAACAAAATATATAATTTAATAATGAATTTATTAATGTTACGGAAAAAAAACTATTTAATTGTCTCGGAGGGCTTTGTTCGAAATCAAATCACGACAAGAACTGGCTAATCTGAAAAGTTGACTTCACCAAGAAACTTATTGGAAAGAAGTACTGATATAAAGTAGGAATGGACTATTTTTTTCTCTAAATAAAATTAACATTTACTTGAAATATAAATCAAAACTTACTACCATTACAAATTTAAATAATAAGCAGATTTAGTTCAAAGCATTGTCAACCAATTTCCTTAAAATTGCAAGATTTCATATGCACTTGTAGATTTTGCTAAACTCATGTGAACTAGCTTTTCTACAGGAAAGAAGGTTTTAAATTATATACTTTTTTAAACATGTATTTGCCAATGAGGTAATTTTGAATTTAACTTGATTTGAACTTCTATGAGAAAGGAAAAAAGGTTTCACATTTCTGACATTACATAAAATAGTCTATTCCCCTTCTTTTTTAATTTTAACATAATACTATAATACAAAGTATGAATTGAATTGTAGATTAATTAATTAATTTTGATTATGGATTATTCTTGAAATAAAAATCTGAAATATAAATTATTCTTGAATTAAATAGTAATTGGTTACAACTGCCCTCCGCCTAACTTCAAGTATCATTGATTTGAAATGAGATTTGATAATTACTAAGAACTAAGGACTAAAATTTACTTAATTATATTATATACGACGGATAAAAATAAAAATAACTACCTAAATAATATATAAATAAATAAGTATGTGAGTATAACTGTATAGTAACTTATAAAATTTTGTTCATAAAAAAAATTATTGAGTAGAACGCTGTACTGGCCAACATAGATCTTGTAGTTGTACTGTTGTAGTGTACTTCGAACGGGCTGCTTTTACTCATCAGTAATGGTTGACTGGTATGGAATTGCATTTGTCTGCTCTCTCTTGAGTCGTTAATATTATGGGAAATAGTATTAAATGGGATGGGACGTTGTGATAGAAAGTGTTATCACAGGTATTGTTGGAGCTCTCCACGGGAGGATAACTAGTGGCTAAAAGATTGTATGGGAAGTAGGAAAAGAAATGTTTGACAATCATAGTAGTAGTAACTCAATGCAGCAGCTCTGTGGTGATAGAGATGGCCTTGTACAGCATAATATAGTAGCAGGCCTTGTACAGCATAAGGACGTCAATACTTATTTTTAATTATTTTAATTAATATACCAATCAAATTCCTACGAGAAACTTATAATAATAAAATATATTAATAAAACTAAAGTATTATACTACAATTTAGTTGTATTAAGTGATACCTTCCCCTTACTTTGGTATAAAGCAAAATATAAATAATTTCCCAAATTTGAAACAACCTGTATAGCAGAATGTGTGAAACACCATGTATATATTCTTACTTTAGTGCTTTTTGGTTCCTAATGTTTACTCATGTAAGTAACCTTGGTGATAAAGCGAAGATGCGCCAATTTACAGCTGAGTTTGTTTACAGTGCATGAAGTGATTTATATTAAGTATTATAATTGGTATGTATTAGTAAATATAACGTATTTATTATTTTCTTTGTTAAATTTTCGTGCACTTATATTGCATTTGGTATTTGCATATTTGGATACTGTGTTATATTGGAAATTCCAATGGGTGCTGATGGTGTAAGATTTGTTGCTGATGGGGCAGTTTCTAGTAGCTGTTCTTCTCTGGTTGTTTGTGCTTCAGATGATGCAAACTGTTTGGTTTTATGACCGTGTAAAACAATCATAGTGATTGTATTCCATAAACTAGCGAACAAGGTAAGTCCAAACCCAAATACCTTGTAAAGAGTGACTGCATTTATAATAACTCCAACTGAATATTTTAGGAAGCGAAAGATGACGAATATGCCGACAATACCAGAGCAGAAAATGCCAATGTCAGTGAACCAACCATATATTTGTTGAAGGGTGGTTCTTGCAAGGGATTTAATTTCTTCTGTGTCGAACATGTGAAGAGTGGAGTAGCCTTGAGAGTCTGTTTGTTGGCCAGTTATTTTTCGAACTACAATATTTTGGACAGCTTCCCTCTGTACAGAGAATGTTAGTAATTCCTGGACTTTTGATATGTCCTCTTGAGTGTAAATCCCAGCCGAACCTAAAGGTTGGATGGGCTGAAATTGCAATTGAGGTTCATCGTCTGCATGAAGCTGATCTGGCGGTTGAAGCAGGATAGGATGTGGTGCCATTCCTACCCATTAGCCATCTATGAAATACACAGGCGGAGTCAGCGGTTCATAGGTCACCTGCGTGGCATGCTCTATGATTAGGTGAATGACCGGAGACATGAATTTCGAAACATTATTAACTGTGATTGGTAACTCATTGTAGCAATATGGTGTTTTCCTTAAAGTGACCATGGTAGGGGTGCACTGCATTATGAGAACTTCTCTCCTAATACACGTCCTACATACCCCATTTTGTTCTTGATAAGTCCACTGAGGGCATGAGGATTTAATGTTGCTAACAGCAGGCGGTTTCTCAGAATCTCTCTATGAAGCAGACAGAGTCGGTACAGAGTGTCTGCGTAAAATTTGTTTACCGTACGCTTGTAAGATTGTTCCGTATACAAGAGCTTGCTGTTTATGTAGCTGAACAAGTCTGTATTGAACGGAATTAGTTGCATCTTTGGGTGTATGTAGTCTTGAGCATCTTCCTGTATGACCATTATTTTAGGATGTTCCGTTTGCCATATTTTGTAGCCGCATACGGTAATGGTTTTGATTAATGTTAGAGCAAAGATTCTTTCATGTTCCTCTACTACCAGGATTTTATTTTGAGAATTCTTCTGAGTTACCATAGTTGCTTTACCAGCAAAAAGTGAGCTGAACTTATGGTCACAAGAATTGTCAGTAACCAGGTCCCAGGTGGTTTCTCCTAGAATTGTGTCGATTTAGTACGTATCTAGAAAGGAACAAGTGATGCCCCCTTTTAAACTAATTTCATTTGTTTCTAGTTTAATGGTAATGAGATAGTCTTGAAGAGTGACTTTGATGGTAGCTTGACTCACTACGTCTTCCCAGGTTTTTCCATTTTCGGAATAAGTTTGTCCTTTGCATTTTGCATCGTACGAGATTTGTCCAACTAATGTGAGTGACGTAGTTGTGCTGTCATTAAGGATGAGGTTACCCACCATTTTATCATATATACGGATTGTTTTGAAACGATGAGCTTCTTTGCACTGGCTGGATCCCAGGGTATAAATAAAGGATGAAATTCCTCCTGCAACTGGTGAAGAATGGCTGTGCATTCCGCAATGCTCAATGATTCGAGTTACTTCCACTAGGCAGGTATATACTTTCTGTAATTTGTAATCGTTTTTCTGGATTCCTCTTACTTTGGCTTCCTCTGCAGTGTAGTCACTTTGTTGATTATGGCATTGATCCACATCTTTGATTGATATTCTTGTTATGTTTGTATCTTTGGTGTTACAGTCATAAGCTATCAGGGCTTGATGAAACTCCAAAAGGTGCATGAATGTGATGAGCAGGGGAAAGATCATCTTAAATTTCTAAAAAAACCAGAAAACGAATGTAGAATTAATTCTAACCTTATAATCTAAAATAATTATATAACCATATGCAAAATGTAATGTTGTATTTACAATATTTTTGTAGATTTATACATATTATTTAGTATCTTAGTTAGTATTATTTAATTATTTATTTTTTTTTTGTGCTGAAAAGAAAATTAGTATTTTTGTAGACGTTTGGATCGCGTATAACCCTCTGATGCCCAATTTCACCAACGTGGATTGACACTGACACCAGGTTTAATCCCAGTGTTAACACCTGCATTGCATTTCACCATCGTGGATCAAACTGAAGTTGGTGTTAACACTCAGATCAGTGTTCAACTCTAGGATTTTGATGGATTATTTGAATAACACTCTTTAGACAAAAAAAGGTTACGACACTTTAGTAAATAAAACAGTACTTTGGATTATTGTACATCTGATTATTTGTAGAAATAAAATATATTCTAAACGAAAATAATAAATCTTCCAGGACTTGCAGCCTTTTATTTTTTTATATTAATACATAAGTAAAATTTTCAAGAATTTCTTAAAAAGAAGCTTAATTTGTTTATTACTGTTAAGGCTTATTGAATTTCCATGTTTCACTTATTTATTCTTACATCTGTTTGTATTAAAGGCAATTATAAAAATGTTTTTATTATTAATAAATTTTTGATTTGAAAAAGCGTACTAATTAATGTTAATTATGCGAGCTGTTGCCGTTTGAAAATAATTTTTTATTTCATTAAATCGTTTGTATTAATTATGAAAAAATAAAAGGGTACAAGTTCTTGAAGATTTATTATTTTCGTTTAGAATATATTGTACATTAGATTTTTTCTGCTATCTTTTTGTTATGTATGAGGGGTATATTTCAAGTAATAAGAAAGTCTTCAATTTAACCTCCGACAACAAATTTATTAATTTAGTTGAAATGTTGCCACAAGAAAGACAACTAAGAATCCGAGGCAACCTAATTGATTATGTATGATGATATAGCATTTAAGGAGGATACAGCGAAATGTAAAACTGTAGAGAATGACGTGAAATTTAAACCTCGAGTTCTTTGACACTTATTCTATTTGGTAACTTTTTTTTATAAGCTTCTTGTGTACCATTACTGAGAAAAATGGAAAATAAAATCCAGAATTTAACATGGGCTCTTATGGAGACCATTTAACCTTTAGCAGTTTTAACGAAAAATTATGATGAAGAAATGTAGGGAATCTGATAAAAAACTAAAATTACATACTCTCATATTCGAAGAACAATGCTGCCCAATATTTTTGAAATCTTGTGTCTAGTTAATGCACAATAATAATTTAAAGTAAACAAAACAAGAATTTTTCACGACATATGTGGAAAGACAGCAGAGATGTGACACCTCATAGCGCGCGAATTCAAATAACAGAACAGAAAGATGACATATAACAACTGTTATAATAATCTATATTTTATTGTATTAACTAATAATCATATATTTTATTAATCAAATTATGTTGAACAATTCAGTCTTCTGCGTTAATAATATCAGAATACAAATGTTAATTCGACGGAAATATTGCAAAATGTAAAATTACCTTTTGCAATGTGATGAATACAATTTATCATCACAATCAGAATATCCACGAAATCAGTAATACAAACACACTAATTTTAAAAATATATGTATTAAACCTCAACAACTTTTTATATATTTCTTGTATCTGCTTAGCAGATTGTAATCTTTAGACTATACAAAAGTTAAAAAATAGAATATTCCCATCTGTAATTGCATACAAAATTACAAAACATTCAACATGTTTCCACTTATATTTTGGGATTGACATTTGGAGGTTAGGATGTCAACTCAATCGAAAGCTGAAACCTAACACTGCTACCAACAAAATCGATTGATTTCTTTGAGGTGTTGCCACGATTCTTAACCTATTTACATTTATATTTACACTTTCAACAATTAAACAAATGCACTCCAATCGACTTAAATTATTTTAATATATACAAATAATTAATAAATGCATTATAGGCATTCATAATAAAATGATTTTGTTCAGTTTTAAGAATGTTAATTTATTTTTTTATCGATTGGTATTTCTTGTTAGAGCCTATGTAAAAGCATAGGAGATATCCCCTTGCCCTTCACCCCGCAAAGATCCGCTGTAACCTCCTTAAAATGAGGTACAGTTTCCCAACTGCATTCTAAAAGCGCAATTAGATAACATCCAACAACAACAACATAACCTAAATAAATACTTCACACGTGTTTGGTGTTTAAAGTTTGGCAACTGTTAGCACGTAGAAGTTACTAGATTTTTAGGGAATTTAGTGGAAATTTCCTTCGTGCACCAAAATCATTCCCTTACACTACAGCCAGAGCAGGATTCATTAATCCATCGTGTTTGACACCGGGATTATTTTGGTGAAACGGAGGACGGATTGAATCCGGAATTAAATCGCGAGTCAGTGCTGGCTAACCCCTCGTTTGAACCTCGTTGGTGAAATCGGGTATGAGTGGTCTGATCCGTATCTACCTATATTTGGAAAGTTTCGGTAGTTTTGCCTAATAAAATCAGTTGATCTTCTGCCGATGTCATGTTTTCTTCTTTTCAGTTCTCGTGGGGGTGTATGGTCTGCTGTTCGTTTCTTTCTTTTGCCTGGCCTTGCAAAGCAATAATATGTATAGAAAGCAGATACTCCTTGCAGTAAAAGAGATACTAAAAGTTCTGGAGAAAGAGTATTTGTTTTTAATGAATTTTTTTCGTTTTCGTATGTTCTCCCTATTTCTTCTACATAAGCCACCTGTTTGGTGCCACATATTTTTTTAATCTATTCACATGGACTACTTGTTCTTTGTTATTGTTCACATTTTTTATTTTAAATGTTGTTTCCCCATATTGATGTACAATTTTATGAGGTCCTGTCCAGTGTTTTAGTAGTTTGTTGGACACTCCCAGTTTACCTGCTGGTTCATGGAGGAATACAAAATCTCCCACTTGAAGAGTGACAGGCTGAGTCTTTTTATTATATTGTTTTGTATGTTTTTCTCTGACAGTATTTTGATGTTCCCTAGCTGCTTGAAAAGCTGTGTTTAATCGCATCAACATTTCTGCTACATAATCATCTTCTATGGCATAGTTAATTTTCCGTGGTTTTAAAATTTCTTCCAATGGTAGGATGGGATCTCTTCCGTAAACCAAGAAGAAAGGAGAATATCCTGTTGAGTTACTGGTGTTTGTATTAAAGGCAATTAAGAAAAATGGAATCCATGTTTCCCAATCATGTTGACCCTTTGAAATATAATGTGATAGAAAATCTTTCATAATGCGATGTGTACACTCAACATAGTTGCTTTGAGGGTGAAATGGGGTGGTTTGAAGTTTTTTGATTCCTGAAGATTTACATAAGTTTTGAAATAAATTACTAACAAAATTTCTTCCCTGGTCTGTGATAAGTTGGGACGGGATACCATGTCTACAGAAGATGTTATTAACTAAGGCTTTACATACAGTGTCAGCTTTTTGATCTGGTATTTGGATTGCTTCTAGCCATTTTGTAAATGTGCATTGAAATGTAAGCAAGTATTTATTTCCATTAAAAGAGTTAACAAATGGTCCACATATGTCCATGCTGCAGCGTTTTTTTGGTTTACCTACTTCTGGAAATTTCTGTAAAAGTGCTTTTCGTAAATGGGGTGATGTTTTCCGTTCGTTACACGAAACAGCTGGATACATAATTGCAGATGTCCTGATGCATTTTTGCCCAGTAACAACGTTGACTGATGTACTGCCATGTTTTTTCTTGCCCAGCATGTCCTTTAAATGGTGAATTGTGGAAAGTATATAATACTTCATTGATAAATGTTTTTGGAACAAGTAGGACATCAGAATTTTTACCATTTGTGTTTTTATAAACCAGATTGTCTTTATCATAGAAATATTCACTATTTATCCCTTTTTGTTCTGTCTTGCATAGCTTGCTTACAAAAATCATCCGATTTTTGTAATTGTTGTATTTGATCTCTATCCCATATAGGGAGTAGGTCTGGTTCGGGCTGGCTTTTCCTATTAATTGCTTTGATGGATGAAGATTCGCGTGATGGAACCTGTTGTTTTTCTGGTAGTTTGTAAATAATAATTTTAATGGGTGTATGCAAGAATATGAATTTAATCATATCTTTGATAATGTTCCAGTCAAGCGCATCTAAACCTGAAGCAATTTTCGGCATCGCAATAGTATAATCCTTTAATTTTAAACTTTGTTTCTTTAGATCTAATAATGATGCCCATACTTTTGCATAAGTTGGCTTATGATGAAATTTTTGCTTGGTTATAAGGTAGTAGATGGTGCATCTAAGAAAACATAAAAACGCTGTTTCACCAACTTTCTTGCGTTGCTCTGTTAACTGCCTGATTGATCCGAATTTTTTTCGAAAATCTACTGCTATCCCTTTACCTAGCCGGAAGTCCTGCGAAACACAATGGGCTAGAGCATACGAGTCCTTAGCATTCCATAAGTTTCCTTCTATCTCAACAACGTTTGTATTTTCAACCCCTTCAATTTTTCTTAATTCTAAGAATTCTTCACATAATAAGTTTTCTTTTTGTTTTCCAGAATCTTCCTCAAACATTCTGCTCAGAACATCAGCATTGGTATGCTTCTTACCACTACGATGTATGATGTCGAAATTATAATCTGAAAGTTTTAAATCCAGCGAGCTAGTCGTGATGTTGGATCGGAAATTTAAAATAACCATAGTAAACTTTTATGGTCTGTAATAACTGTGAATTTTCTTCCATATAGGTAACACTTAAATTGGTTAATAGCAAATACGACACTCTGACATTCTTTTTCTGTAACACTGTAATTTATTTGAGCTTTGTTGAATTTCTTTGAAGCAAACGCAATTGGTTTTAAGGCTCCTTGGTGTTCCTGGCTGAGGATAGCTCCCATGCCGGTGTTGGATGCATCACATTCTACCACAAATTCTTTAGAGAAATCTGGATATACTAAAATACTCTCTGTGGTAATAGCATTTTTAAGATTTTCTATCGCATCTAAACATTCTTTTGTTATTTCAAATTTTACATCCTTTTTTGTTAGATTTGTAAGCGGTTCTGCTATATCTGAGAAATTCTTTATATATTTTCTATACCAGCTGGCTAATCCTAAAAACTCTCTTATTTTCTTGACGCTGCTTGGAATTGGAAATGACTTCAGAACTTGTAACTTATCTGGATCTGGCTGGATTCCTTTTTCTGTGATTACATTTCCCAGGTATTTTACTGATTTCTTTAAAAAGGAACATTTTGAGGGTTTTAGTTTTAAATTTGCTTCCCTTAGTCGATTGAACACTTACCGCAATTTCTGTAGGTGATCGATGACTCCACTTCCATTGAATACAATGATGTCGTCCAGATACACCATGCACATTTTCTCCGTCAGACCATTTAGCGTGATGTTCATAAAACGTTGAAATGATCTGGGAGCGTTTGCTAATCCAAACGGCATTTTTCTATAGTGATAGTGGTTGTTCAATGCTGTTTTCGGAATCGACTCTGGATCCATATCTATCTGATGATATGCGTTTGTAATATCTAAAGTCGAAAACAGATTTGATTTTCCTAAACTATCTAGCGCTTCAGAAAGTCGTGGAATTGGAAAGCATTCTTTCTGGGTAATTTTATTTAACTCACGATAGTCAATACACAGTCTGTTTTTAACTTGACCATCGGGAAGCTTCTTTGATATTAGGACTGTGGGTGCATTCCATTCGGAAGTAGATGGTTCTATAACTTTTGTTTTTAAGAGTTTGTTAATTTCTTCTTGTAAGGCTTCCCTCTGACTGTATGGAATTTGATACTGTGGCTTACAGATGGGAGCAGCGTTTCCTGTGTTTATCACATGTTTGATGTTACTAGCACTAGAGATTGTACCTTCACCTTCATGAAATATATCTTGGTATTCATACAGTAGTTTGAGCAGTAGCTTTCGTGACTGGTCATCAAGATGTGCTAGGTCCAGGTCTTTGGTAAAGTCTAGTGTTTTTTCTTGACTGATAACGTTTACTGTCTTACATTGTTGACTCATTGGTCTTGTGGTTAGATGGTTAATTTCTTCTGCTGTTGCCACCTGTTGATTCTTTTGTATTGTAACTTCATAATTGTTTAGGTTAATAAGACGTATTGGTACTTTTTCTTGTTTCTTAACTAATGTTGTTGCCGCATACACTCCATGTAAAAGAGGATATTCAGGTTCCAATAGGAGGAACCCTTCTTTATTAGATCCTATTCTTGGCTTTAAATAGACATTCATTTCTGAGCGTGCAGGAATTTTGACTGTTACTGCCAGTTTTGTTGGCCTGCGTTGAGTAGTATAATTACACTTATCACCAACGTCTGTGTAGGCCTTTTTACTTTCTTTAGTACTTGCCTGTTCTGGCTTTAGTGTACGTTTCCTGCTGAATTGATTATAATATGGTTCACTCTCTTCTTCGTCCTCGCTCAGGGATCCGTATTCATTCACAATTATCTTCAGAATGATTTCTATAATTTTATCTATTGGAGTATTTATTTCAACCCTTTCTGTTGGCTTTCTCTTCCCACTTTTTCTCTGGGAAACTTTCCTTGTGTCTATTGTATCTAATGAACCCTTGTATTCACAGTCACAATAATAGGCAATTTTTTCATGCATGTTGTATACTGCATGTTTGTAGTTCCACATTTCAATGGTATTACTACTAAAGTTGTGTATCGCCTTATTAAATGAAAGGAAGTCCCTTCCAATAATTCCATCAGCCTCAACTCTTAGGCTGTCGTCGCAAACAACGAAGTTGTACACACACTCAGTTTGGTCCTTATGAACGCCCACATCCGCTTGAATTCTTCCAAGTACTTTTAATAGATTTCCTGACGCATCCAGTAATTCCATATCACTGCAAGTTGTTATATGTCCGAGTACGACACTTAACTTCAGTGTAGATATGGCAGCCCCTGAGTCAACTAGCAACTTTCTGGGGCGATGTTGGATGTAGAGGTAAATAACGGCTGGGGTGTCGCAAGTTTTGGACATGGTCGTGTGTAGTTGTGGAACTTGTTGAGGCGACTTGCGATATGCATTTAATGTGACTGTTGTTGGCATGCAACTCGGGTTATAGTCGCATGCCCCATTTCGTTTAAACACTCTTCTGTAGTATCTTCTATGCCTGATTCTTCTTGTATGAGATGAATATTTGTTTGCTGTTTTGGCGGGAATTTTCTATGGTAGTTTTCTTTTGAGCGACTATACTGTGGCGATTGTTCCCTGTTGTGAAACTTTGTAGTTCTATTTGGTTGATTCCTATATGAGTTCTTGCCAGGTTGTTGCTGTGATTGGTACGTAGTAGCTCCTTTTCTGTAATTCCCGCTATTATTTCTTGGTTACCATTTATTGAATTCTCCCTGTGGGTAAGGAGGTTGCTTGTTGTATTTTTGTGGTGTGGTTCGATTCTGTTTAAGTTTTCTACAATTTGCGTTTGAATGGTTAGCCATTTTGCAAAAAGTACACCACTGTGAATTATTCAGAGACATCGTTGCCATTTTACTTGTACTACTATTTAGCATTTCTTCGCATAGTTCGCATTGTCTTGCGATTTCTTCACGATTTCTTTCTTCCAACCATCTAGTGCTGCTCTGTCTTCTATACTTTTAAAGTATTGGTCTACTGGTGTTTTTCCAGTGTACCCTGGTACTGTACAGGCGATCATTCCCAGTGTTATGTATGGCTGAGGTAGAAATGCTTGTGGTGTTGTTTGTTGCGTTTCTGGAGGTCCAGTAGTTGGGATACTCATTGTAAAGTTGTTCTTCAGCTGTTGTTAATTTATAACTATTTATAAAAAAAGATGTTTGGCACAGATTGACACTAACACAATTCTTATAACTTTAATGCTGAAAGAGAAAAACCACTTACACAATATTTAATTTCTTGATGATCACAAGATTTAATGCTTAAAAAAACAAATGTAAACACTAGCTTTAAAAAAAACACAATTCAAAACAAAATTTAAAAGATAAAATAATACATAAAGAATAAATTTTTGTTTTTATTGTAGTTTCCGCTGCCACCAATTTGTAACCCCAGGCCGTACGTCGGTAGGGAGGCGTTTCCTGGATCACTAAAAGTTGAATACAATTGATCCTGAAAATTTAAATATTGCACTAGAACAGGGATGAACTTCAGATCCAAGCTCAAGCTCCTTAGGTTCCAAAGAAGATGCTATAAGTGGAAACAGCTGCTCCAGGAGATGATAACTAGAAAAATTTTAACTTCCACTTACCTTTGTTGGCCACTCTTATAGTAACATCCAGATGCTTGGTTGGCTACTCTTGTCGTAGCGTCTAGATGCTTATAGACAATGGAGAGGAAGATGAAGAGATACCACAATAATTTACGTATATTAACAATGAATTTATTAATTTGTAAAACAATTTAAAACTTTTAAACAAATAAAAATCTGAAATATAAATTATTCTTGAATTAAATAGTAATTGGTTACAATATAGAAAATGTTCACTAATATTCAGCCCTTTCAACAAAGTAAAAATCTCATGGGTTTTCTTCCCTACTTTAAACAACGTGATAATCGCAACATGATTCATGTACTGTCCCCGCTCTATGAGGAACAAGAGGCTACCTGACGATGCGTTTGCTACTTGACTATGACAGAAGGTTGGAACTTTATGCCTGTAGTGTTGCCATCAACTCGCCAAGAAAATTTTTGCTCATAGTGTGCTACTGACAACATTTTTGGCTATACTATGTACATTTAAATAGTTTTTGACAAGTATGAGTAAGCATGTGTTGTGTCATACTGTGTTTGTCAGTACATATATAAGAGCATAAATTACACTCAAAATGGCTTTTCACCACTATGAGTGAGCATGTGTTGTTTAAGACTGCGATTTTGAGAACAATTATAAGAGCATAAATGGCAAGCAAATGGTTTCTCACCAGTATGAGTGAGCATGTGGTGTTTAAGGTTACCTTTTTCAGCACACTTGTAATGGCATATGTTACACTCAAATGGTTTCTCACGACTATGGGTGAGCATGTGTTGTTTAAGATGGTGTTTTTGAGAACATCTATAATCGCATAAGTTACACTCATATGGTTTCTCATCACTATGAGTGAGCATGTGTCGTTTAAGTTTACTTTTGATAGAGCATTTATAATAGCATATGTTACACTGAAATGGCTTCTCACCACTATGAGTGAGCATGTGGTTTTTAAGACTACCTTTTGCAGTACATTTATAATTACACAAATTACACTCAAATGGTTTCTCGCCAGTATGAGTGAGCATGTGTATCTTAAGGCTACGTTTTTCAATACATTTATAACTACATAAATTACAGTCAAATGGTTTCACATCACAATGAGTGAACATGTGTCTTTTGAGTGTACCTTTTCCGGTACATTTATAATCACATACATAACACTCAAATGGTTTCTTGTCACTATGACTGTGCATGTGTTGTTTCAGACTGTGTTTGTCAGAACATATATAAGAACATAAATTACACTCAAATGGTTTCTCACCATTATGAATGAGCATGTGTTGTTTAAGACTGCGTTTTTGAGAAGATTTATAAGAGCATAAATTACACTGGAATGGTTTCTCACCAGTATGGGTGAGTATGTGTCGTTTAAGGTTACCTTTTGCAGAACATTTGTAATGGCATATGTTACACTCAAATGGTTTCTCACTACTATGCGTGAGCATGTGATGTTTAAGATTGCCTTTTTGAGAACATTTATAAGAGCATAAATTACATAAAAATGGTTTGTTACCACTATGCGTGAGCATGTGTTGTTTAAGATAGTCTTTTTGTGAACATTTATAATAGCATAAGTTACACTCATATGGTTTCTCATCACTATGAGTGAGCATGTGTCGTTCAAGCTGACTTTTGACAGAGCATTTATAATGGCATATGATACATACAAATGGTTTTTCACCATATAAGTGAGTGAGCATGTGGTTTTTAAGACTATGTTTTACAGTACATTTATAATCACATAAATTACACTCAAATGGTTTCTCGCCAGTATGAGTGAGCATGTGTTGTTTAAGGTTACCTTTTTCAGAACACTTGTAATGGCATATGTTACACTCAAATGGTTTCTCACCACTATGAGTGAGCATGTGTTTTTTAAGATTGCCTTTTTGAGATGATTTATAAGAGCATAAATCACATACAAATGGTTTCTCACCACCTTGAGTGAGGATGTGTTTATTGAGTGTACCTTTTTTAGTAAATTTATAATCACATAAATTACATTCAAATTGTTTTTCACTTTTGTGAGTATGCATGTGCTTATGAAAGTTAATTTTCTGTGAAAATTTAAGCTGACATGTGTTACAATAGAATATTTTCCAATCAGTATTCACTTGTTCGTATTTTTGTGGAATACTAGTGTTGAGCAGTTTCTCCTCACACTCAGTGTCCAGTTTAATTTCATTTTGGACGTTGCAATCATCCATGACTTCTGATTCAATTTTGATATCAATTTGGTTGTTAACTTCAAGTAACTCGTCATCATCCATTCTGTCTATTTATAAAATTATAAAAACCTGTAACAAACATAAATAATTTAGCATGAAAAGTTATCATTGAACTCTACATTCATCTTCTTCCTCGCTAGATGATTTTTGGATGGTTGAGACCAGACACTTTTTCCAGGTCGAGGACCTGCTACTACCCACATATAATGAATATTTGCAACTTTGCACAAAAAAGAATTTTTCCTCTTGGACGTCAGGCAAATTCTAGGGGTTGATGATATATGCATCTAGCTAAGTCGATTAATGCCATTCATTGCTTTTTAACTCTAAATGACGGACTGACGAATGAATTTGTGAGTCTGTAAACCCCACATACTATAGCAAATAAATGATAAACTGGAACTGCTACTATTTATTTCTAATGAAGAACAATTCAGTTTGATTAAATACCAATTAAACCATCAAACAATTAAATCTAATTTGAGCAGTGGCAGGATGTATAGTATTTAGCAAATGTGTTGTCCCAGTAAGGGCGCTGCTGCTTTAAGAATCGAAATACTCCTTATACTGTGTACGAAAGAGACCGAATTAAACAGAGATAAATAACTACCTGGGCAAGATATTTAAAATCTTTTTCCACCTACCTGATCAGAAAGTGCTTTCTAAATGTTCTGTTTTGAGGGTAGTTAAAGGCTTCTTTGCGAGCCTCTTATGTGAAACTTTTTACTGCCCTCTTATGTCAAATACATAACCTCTATACTACTACTAGATGAAAGCATGATTTATTTTATGTTAAGTTGGAGATACTGTAAAAATTGAAATTGTTTTTTAATTTGTCATACTTTGACCACTCCTGTGCATTATCCTAAAAAGATTTTAATCAAAAAATGAAATCATTAGTTTTTAACATTAAAAATATAACTCATTCGTAAAACTTTTAGCAACGGAATATGACGGAAAATGTAATCTGAAACATATTTTTACTTAAGCTTTAAAAATATAAAAAACACGTCAAGTTTTTCTAGGATTCTTAGATCATAACTTTGATTTTCATGTCTTCGTCGATAAATTTGTCGTTTGTTTTTTTCTTTTCACAGTGTCATTGTATGTATAAATGGAGGTTGTGGCAATTAATTAATAAAAAGAATTTCAATAAATTATACAATGATAGACAACAATAACGACATTATTGAAAGCGATGAGTTCAGCTGTACACCACCTGAGCTTCGAGAACAAGCTACTGTCTTTTTTATTACTATTTATTAGTGTTTACAAGTAAAGCCGGCTGAGCTGAGCGGCCCGGGACAACAACAATCCTGTATAGCGACCTAGCCAGTACTAAAGACTAAAAAGTCTAACAGTGCGAGACGCGAGCTGTTCGGCGTAAGCGCCCGTATGCATAAAAAATGTAGCAAATGCGTCTACTACAAATTGATCTAACTCATACTAATTAAAAATCATATCCTGTTCCTTTTATTTACCAATAATAATAAAAGCATTTACTATACGACCATCTTGTATGTAATGTAATGATTATTACGTTAATTTAAGTAATAAATTACTAAAAAGGTCGGGCGTTATTTTCATTTTCATTCATTCCCTCTAACATATGCCTATTTAATTTACTAATAAGTTACGTTACTGTTTAACTTTTGGAATTCTTTTTTAAACTTTCAAACAGGTAGGCGAAAAACTTTTGTATGTCACTCGGAGCGAAAAGCATTTGTAGCCCTGAGTTGTCCGCTGCATCAAACAACTGCGGACTACAAATATTAATTTTCTGCCCTTGAGACACAAAATACTATAAAGTTTGTTTCGAAAATATACTTGTAAAACTATTGTTACTCATTCTATTCAAAACTTCTTTGACACACTTTATAAAATAGTCCTTTTAAATGGAAGCATCTACTAGTTAAACAAAGTTATATAGCGTGTTTATGTCGCATTCTTTACCTTTAATAAAAAATAACTACCTAAACGAAAATAATAATGAAAACAATAATCAAAAAATAGAGGTTTAGGAGTATTTTAGATAATTAAATAATCGCAGAAATTAATGTAAGCGATAAATATAAATAAATAAAAATAAAGTAATGATATAGGCATTTATTTATGTAAATACGTTAAAATTTTAAAATGTTATTAAATATTCAGTTGTTTTAATAAAAATACTACAAACTAAGAAAAAACTAGAAACATAGATATAGTCACTACTAAAAACAAAACAGTCACAAACCAAAATTAAGAAACACCCTTGGCAAAGCATAGAACATTAATTATACCTATATTTTTACCTAAAATTTTTAGAAAGTATTTATGAAAGATCATAGATTTTTAAATCCCACCTCTTTTTAAGTGGATTAGTCAATGGGTTTAATTTTTCTCTCTAACACATTATTCTGTCAATTACCCATCTCTCTTGCATGTATTACCTGTGTGCAAAAGTTGGACCCTTTCTCATAAACATTCCAATAACTACTTTCAAGATATAATCCTGTGAGTATACCCAAACTGTCTACCTGTTAATTTATTTGACCGGTAACTACTAGAAACTTTACCTGAAGGTAAATATATCCACCCTTAATGTTTAAATATGCCTCGTTTGTATGGCCAATCTGATTCTACTTTGGAAACTCGGGGAATGATTATTAGTTTTGATTATTTATTATTTTTAGTATTTTTTGCAATAAAAACTTATTACAGTTAGTACTAAAATTTTAGTTTTTTTAGTGTTTACAAGATAATTAAACTTTGTAAATAAAGAAATCAAGCTCGTAAATAAATTAATAGAGTTTTTAATAAAGTAGAAAAAAACATACGATATTTATTTCTTAAAATAGAAGAAAGGATAGAAGTGAAACTGTTTTGTATTCCAGTAAAATAAGAAACTCACTTGAAAATAGAAGTTTTTATTACTCTATTGTTGTTATACAAAGCCACTCTAAGGGGTCTATTCTGTAACTAACCGTTCACGAATGGCGCCGTTCGTGAACGGCGATCGTTAGCGACTTCCTCAGCGGCAACTTCAACGAGAATCGACAAATAGGTTATTCTGTAACACCAACCGTTGAGCTATGCGCACTCTCAACGACTGTCTAACGTTTTCTAAAAAGGTAATACGTCTTTGCCGTTAATATAGATACCGTTTCACTGTTTTAAGTATATATTGCGCATGTCATATTTATTATTTCTGGAGAACGCGCCAATTTTATAAAAATGTCTGAGTTTTGAATTGATTTCAAAAGAGTTGAGATTATATGGAGGATAGGAACAAGTCTAATCAAAAAACCACAAGGCAACAATACGTTGTTCTTGGAGAAACATTATTAATAATAGTAAAAGTATCAGTTAATTCTTTGTTTGAATTGGTTTTTATGAAATAAATTAATTACAACTAATATTTATTTATTAATTATTTATTTAATGTGTTGTTTCACTTTTGGGTATGCAATTAAAGTTAGTTTAGTTTAAACGTATATTTTGATCCGTTTTGGATCTTTGTCAGGGGTTTATTAACATTAACATAATAACTTATAGTGGATCTTAATACATTAATTGACAACTTAAAGTGGTTTTATTAAGATCCGCCGTATGTTAAAGTTGATGTAACCCTGACGAAGATCCAAAACGGATCGAAATATAGGTTTTAACTAAACCTACTAACTTTAATTGCATACCCAAAAGTGAATAAAAACACAAATTAATAATTACGTATAAGTTTATTACGATATCATCTTCAAGTTTAATAGGTAAATACTTTTTACTAATTCTCAATTACTTCAAGAATTTAAAAATATGAGTATAATTATTTTTAAAAAACTCTATTCAAATGCACTAAGAGAATTTTACCAATAAATTCCTGAAAATGTTTAAAATACCCCAACAATAGTGAAATTATCAACCTGCAATAGTAAATCTTTCTTTTCCCATTTCATTGGGAAATATTCTATCACTTTTATTATACTTTCTTAAGAGATTATTTTTAATAATAAGAATCTTTTTGTAATCTTTATTACAGGTAGATTTCACCTGATCTAAGAGCACCTCTAGTGAGGTAGGTCCTACCTGAAATAACAATTTATACAAAGTATATAATTGCTACTATTGCTAATCGGCTATTAATAATTATTATTGATTCCTCTCTACCAAGTTTTTGAGGTTAGATTAATAAGCGTCATATATTTATTCTTTCTAATTCATTTACAATTGGATTAAATAAATTACTTTCAATTTTAACGTACTCTGATATAATTAATACAATAATGGCACATATAAAATTTCCTTTATAATTATAAAAATAAACACGAACGTTGGCTAACGTCGACTAATCTGCCACCGTTCGTGAAAGGTTCATCTTCGAAGGGTGCGCAGTCCACTAACGAGTGCATAACGGTGGTTGTTTGCTTACAGAATAGCTTTAGAGCGAAAAACCTTTCAAACAACGATAACCGCTCGTGAACGGTTCGCTCAATGCTTACAGAATAGACCCCTAAGTAGGGTAGCAACCTTTAAAACTGGCTATATTTGCTGTGTTGTTTGTAAACAAAAGAAACTATGCTCCGAAACGTACGTCGTTTCTTTTACCAGATTTGTTAAATGTGTTGCTTGCTCGGGACAAGACATTTGCTAAAGACTGTACATGCCCTTTAGGAATATCTCTCAGTGAATGGCAAAAGTTGTATCCTGCTGAGTGGCCACAAAGCACAGGCTAATCCGCTTGCAGCCAACTGACACAACCTCCTATAGGGCAATTGCCACTGAATTTCAATAAAGTAAATTTCACATTCTACTGTTTTTTCTCATCTAGTATAAATACAATTATTGTGAAATATCTTTTTCCTACGATCTCATAGGAAACTGAACAACAGTGCCATCAGGATACAAATGACTCAAAATTGCTCCAACGCCTACCGGACTAGCATCGCTAGCTACTTCTAGAGGTAATCTTGGGTCGAAATGTACTAAGAAATCTTCACTTTGCAAAGCTCTTTTTGTTACTAGAAAAGACTTTTCACACTCTTTTGTCCATACGAAAGGAACATTTTTATGTAAAAGCTTGTTCAAAGGATGAAGTATTGTACTTAAATTTCTTATAAATCTACCGTAATAATTAATCATACCAATGAACGCTCTAACTTCATTACAATTTGTAGGTCTGGGCATCATATTTATAGCCTCAATTTTATGTTGAAGTTTATGAATACCATTTTTATCAATAATATAACCGCAGTATTCTATTTTGTCTTTGAAGAATTCACTCTTTTCTTTATTTATCTTAATATTGTATTGTTGTAATCTTTTAAAAACTGTTTCAAGTCTTTCCAGATGTATTTTGTCCTTTGGAGCAGTAATTTTAATATCATCTAGAAAAACTGATACTCCTTGTATATCTTTTAAAATATTTTCTATGTTCTTTGCCAAATAACAGGAGCTGAAGAAATACCATAAAGTAAACGTGTACATTGAAATAAGCCTTTATGCGTATTAATTGTAAGTAAATGTTTATCTTCAGGTCTAACTTCCAACTGAAGATAAGCTTGGCGTAAATCAATTTTTGAAAATTTATTACCACCAGCCATGGACGAAAAAAGTTCATCTATTGTTGGTAGCGGATGTTCATCAACAATTAAACTTTTATTTAAGGTAACACTAAAATCACCACAAAGACGTACTGTATTATTTGACTTTAGAATTGGTAGAACAGGTGTAGCCCATGTAGATGTATTTACTTTTTCAAAAATACCTGCCTCAACCCATTTTTCTATTTCCTTCTCAACCAAAGGCAAAATTTTGAAAGGTACTGGTCTAGGTCTTAGAAAAACTGGTTTTGCATCAGGTATTAAAGTCAAATTAGCTTGAATTCCTGTGATTTTAGATAAACCTTCCTTAAAAATGTCTTTGTAGGTATTTGTTAGTAAATTTAATTTTTCATCTAAAGACAATGTAATCGAATTTAGAGAATTTTGTTCAATTTCGAACATATCTAACTGAAGTAACCATTCCCTACCTAATAACGATCCTTTATTAACATTTGTAAAGTACAAATTCAATTCTTTTTTAATGTTTAAGAATTTAACCTGTACTGGTACGTAACCTAAAACCTTAAAAGAAGTTTTGCAAAAAGTTATAAGCTCCAGATCAGAATGAATAATGGAAATTGATGGAAAGAGATTAAAGAGCTGATCTTTATTTATTAACGTAACAGATGCACCACTGTCTACTTCAATGTAATATCTTTATCATTTACCGGTAGTGTAGTTAAATCTTTTTTCTAAATCCTGTATGTTCAACATGTAAGACCTCTGCCACTTTTGTTGATTCGACTTGACGAGTAGAAACCGGCTTACTCTTAAAGCAAACCTTCCTCAGGTGTCCCCTCATTCTACATCCCTTACAGACCACATCATTTGAAAGGTTGCATTTGTTTGCCAAATGACCACCACCGCATCTGTAACATGTAATTTTTTATTACTATTATTTAAATTTGAGTATTTTTGGTGTGCAGTGTTCGGATAAAAGGTCTTCTTGTAAATTCTTCGAGGCTTTAAATTTTTGAGATCCATGAATTAAATTGTTGACATTTGCTGAAGTATTTCCTGATGAATTTCTTCCTCCTTGCATATGTATAACATCTTTTGAAGTTAGTTCCATGCTTGTAACGATCTTAATAGTTTTCTCATAATTTAAATCTTCAGTTTCCAACCATCTTGTTTGTATTCTTCTATCTCTAATACCAAAAACAATTTGATTCCTTAAAGCAGTCTTCAAATATGTTCCAAAACTAGAATGTATACTCAATTTATGTAAAGCAGCAATAAAATCTTGAAAATTCTCATGTTCTTCTTGTTTACGAGATTGAAATTTAAAAATCTCAGCAATTTCCAGAGGAGATGGGTCGTAAATATTTGCTAAAATTTGTACTAACTCCTTGTATGTTTTTGTATAGGGATCCTCAGGGGAAATTTTATCACAAATTATGTCAAAACTTTTTGCTCCAATGTAATGTAATAAATATACTGCTTTCATATCATCTTTAATTGTAAATACCTTGCACGAACCTTCAAATCTTTGTAACCATCTTTTCCACGTAAAGTTTTCATTATTGAAAGTTTCCATATTAAAATTTCCTTGCATCACCATTTCTGCCTTTTTTAAAATAATTTCTGGGCTCTTTTACTTAAATCCTCGTCGCCAATTTAACTGTTATGTATGTATGTATTGAATAAAGATATGAAGAAGGCAATTCTTTCTATTAAGTTTTATTTCTTTTAACTCTAAGGCCTTCTGCACACGAGTCGACCGATTTGCAATTCTAATTGCAAACTGGTTTCAAACTAGTCACACACACAACCAGTTTGCAACCAAAATGGAACCTCACACCGCACACGAGTGCAACTGATTCGGGTCAGTCGGAACAAAGTTCTTTTCTTTTTAGTTGTTTCTTTAATTTGTAGTCCCAAAGCTATTTTTGGCAAAATGTCAAGTAGTAGTTCAGACGAAGAAGGTATTATTGCCTATTATCAGTACCGCAGGCTTAGGAGAGAATTAATAAGGGAATATTGGGTTCATCTCTATATACAGAGAAATATTAAGTCAAGGCTGTTTGTAGCAGCAGAACAACTAAATCAAACAGACAGCAAGTTTATAGCATTCTATAGAATGTCCAAAGATTGTTATATGAAATTGTTGAGGCTGGTTAGTCCTTCCATCACGAAGATGGACACAAACATGAGGGAACGTGTGGGTGCAGAAGAAAGAATATTAATAACTCTGAGGTAAGCTTTTTATTGGTTATTATTACATTGTTATATATTACTTACATTAGTTATTACATTACATTGCCGAGATTGATAGCCTGTGAAAAGTCGGAATAAAATTGATTTGTACTAGATTGTAGTGATGTTTCTGGTGAAGGTGATGATTGTGCCTGTATTGGCTCTACTTGATAAACTGTAGAGGTATTCGAAGCGTCACAGGTGTATGAAGTTCCAGAGGTATTAAAAGAAACTGAGTGTGGTGAAGGTAATGTGGCATATTGTGTGGCTTGCAATTGCCACTGTGTTGGGTTAGATATATCATCAATAACATTAAAAACTTTGCGTTTGAAACTTTTAATTTGAGAATCGCTTAATTCTTCCAATTCAGGTAGCAAGCTGAGTAGGAACATTTTGAGAGCCTCTTTCTTGTCAGTTTTGTTATTAGAGGTAGTAACTGAATCGTTCACAGCTGCATCCAGTTTTGTTTTTTTTTGCTTTAAAATATTCAGCCACACATTTATCTGCGTCTGCTGCAGATTTCTGTCTCATCGTCATGTTTCTCTTAGTTGTAGTGGACGAGGACTGAATCGGATGGTAGGTGTTGTGTTTAGGCAGTATTGCTCTTTCTAAAGATTCTGGAGGGTTTGTGGAGGGTAGTTTCGGTGGTGCTTGTGTGGACTGAACTATATCTGCTGAATCCTCCACGAAGGCAGTATCATCGCTTGTTTCATTTTCTACAATTTCATCAATCGTGTCTTCCTGTGGTACTGGTGGCAAATTTCCAGATGAGGGAGGACCCACTGTTTTTATGAATGGTAAACAAAACTGCATGGCTTCTGCCAAATAATATGGCTTTTTATTTGCTCCAGATCCACTTGGTGGAGGTTTCATTTTACGCATAAAAACTGTACAAAGATTACGCCACTTCTCTTTGCACTCCGCAGCTAAAATCAAAAGCAATAAACATTATAAATAATTTATGAAATTATTATTTCAATTATGAAATAAATAAAGATTATTAAAAGTTTCAGAGTTTTATTAAAATACAATCTGACAATATTGTTTCGACAGCTAAGCTGTCATTATCAAAGGTAATATAATTATAAACAAACACGTCGCTAAGGTAGATACAAAAATAGGTAACTAGATAAAATAATAATAATAATCAGAATTAAATATCTAATACTTCCAGTAACGGAGAATTACTGAGCTCAAGTTGTTCATTCATTAAATGTACCCTGAGTTTGTGTTTGTATATCTTAAAGGCTTCTAAAATGTCTAATTTGCGTTTGTTATTACAAAAATGTAGGAATTTAATATTATTTTGAGGATTTAATAAACAAGATTATTTCAATTGTTTTTAATTTTATGTTTTTAAGTTTCATTCACTTTTTTACAGGTACTTGGCAACAGGATGTTCATTTGTATCACTTTCTTTATATTTTGGAAGAAGGGAGACCTCAATTGGAGTTATTTTTAAAGAGACTACTAAAATAATTTGGGACGTATTGAATGAAATTTATATGCCTGTATCCACATAAGATCAATGGAAAACAATTGCTGATCGTTTTGATCTGTTATGGAACCTTCCAAACTGCATTGGAGCCTTGGACGGGAAGCATATCCGAATAGAAAAATTTACACATACTGGGTCCGAAAACTTCAACTACAAGCATTTTCATTCTACCGTTCTATTGGCATGCTGCGATGCAGATGGTCTTTTCACCATCATTGAACCAGGTTACGCTGGACGAAACAGTGATTATTTTCACAGCCAGTTCAATGAAATACTGGATGGACCATAATGCTTTAAACCTTCCTTCGCCTACCCCATTGCGTTACGATGAGCAGAACAGCCCATTTCCTTACTACTTCGTGGGAGATGAAGCATTCACAAACACGCGCAGTTTAATGACGCCCTACAAAAAATCAACCCTCAACAACGTGAGGAGGATATTCAATTACAGGTTGAGCCGTGGAAGGAAAAATGTGTGTTTGGAATGGCAGCGGAAAAGTTCGCAGTGTTGAATGGGCCCATACGATGTCGCAATAAAGAGACAGTGAATGACATTGTAAAAGCTGCTTGCGTACTACACAACTACATACATAAACAAGAGGGAATAGACTACAGACCCACAGAAAGAGGAGAAGAAAATGATACGGAGGGAGTACCCACCATCATACCAGCACAGCTTGTAATACGTGAAGGTTCATCGGCGGGTACTGTAAGGAATTATTTGGCAAACTACTTCCTTTCTCCTCGTGCATCTTTACCGTGGCAGTGGAAATACGCACTACGTACCGTTAAATATATAGTACTATATTACCCACTGCAAGTATTGCTTATATATGTTCACATATTTTTCCTAAATAAATTTCATTTAATTTATCAAACCTATTTTATGTTCTTATTAAAGTTAAGATCCATCTCAAAATGGAGTAACCATCAATATAACTGGTAATAAATAATAACACACAATAAAATTATTTAATAATTAAATTATTAAGTAAAAAAAATTAATTATTAAATAATTTTTTGGAGAAGACTGTGAATGCAGTATCTTCCCTTATACTGACATATTAATATGTATTATATTAGGTAAAATTGCGATTTTCTGCCAGTTCTGAGAACTGAGATGCTCATTATTATTGAAACACTATAACACTCACGAAAAACATGTAAATAAGAAATAACTTCAGCAAACGTTAGGTACCTGTACCAATCAAATCTACAGTCTACAGGTATCAGAGATACCTGCGATATGTTTTACAATAAAGTCACATGTTCATAACCGCATACAGCATTGCCTATAATTTTGGCATTTTCTTCCAGAAATCTGTGAAATACCTTAAATAATCCATAAAATTGATCAACTTTATCTGCAGTGACGACATTAATTTTTTCCACGATAATTTTGCCAATAAATGTAGTTATTTTTTTGTTTTTTTGTGGCAATATGTTAATTTGATCTAGGATTTTTTTTTGTAAGGTTGACCACTCCGTATTCTACAATCTACAGAGCTAGTCAAATCAACTTCCAACGACCCAGAGAAGTGCTAATGTAATGCTATCTTCGTCATTGTTAGGATTTTCCTATGATATTTTAGTTTCTCTAAATTCGATTACATTGTCTTTAGATGAAAAATTAAATTTACTAACAAATACCTACAAAGACATTTTTAAGGAAGGTTTATCTAAAATCACAGGAATTCAAGCTAATTTGACTTTAATACCTGATGCAAAACCAGTTTTTCTAAGACCTAGACCAGTACCTTTCAAAATTTTACCTTTGGTTGAGAAAGAAATAGAAAAATGGGTTGAGGCAGGTATTTTTGAAAAAGTAAATACATCTACATGGGCTACACCTGTTGTACCAATTCTAAAGTCAAATAATACAGTACGTCTTTGTGGTGATTTTAGTGTTACCTTAAATAAAAGTTTAATTGTTGATGAACATCCGCTACCAACAATAGATGAACTTTTTTCGTCCATGGCTGGTGGTGATAAATTTTCAAAAATTGATTTACGCCAAGCTTATCTTCAGTTGGAAGTTAGACCTGAAGATAAAGATTTACTTACAATTAATACGCATAAAGGCTTATTTCAATGTACACGTTTACTTTATGGTATTTCTTCAGCTCCTGCTATTTGGCAAAGAACCATAGAAAATATTTTAAAAGATATACAAGGAGTATCAGTTTTTCTAGATGATATTAAAATTACTGCTCCAAATGACAAAATACATCTGGAAACACTTGAAACAGTTTTTAAAAGATTACAATACAATATTAAGATAAATAAAGAAAAGAGTGAATTTAGAAGACAAAATAGAATACTGCGGTTATATTATTGATAAAAATGGTATTCATAAACTTCAACATAAAATTGAGGCTATAAATAAGGTGCCCAGACCTACAAATTGTACTGAAGTTAGAGCGTTCGTTGGTATGATTAATTATTACAGTAGATTTATAAGAAATTTAAGTACAATACTTCATCCTTTGAACAAGCTTTTACATAAAAATGTTCCTTTCGTATGGACAAAAGAGTGTGAAAAGTCTTTTCTAGTAACAAAAAGAGCTTTGCAAAGTGAAGATTTCTTAGTACATTTCGACCCAAGATTACCCTAGTAGTAGCTAGCGATGCTAGTCCGGTAGGCGTTGGAGCAATTTTGAGTCATTTGTATCCTGATGGCACTGAGTGTGTTATACAGTATGCTTCACAAACTTTTTCAGATATACAAAAGAAGTACAGTCAAATAGATAAAGAGGCGTATGGAATAATCTTTGCAGTTAAAAAATTTTATCAATACCTATATGGAAATAAATTTATTTTATATACAGACCATAAACCTCTAGTACATATTTTTTCACCTTCAAAGAATTTACCAATTTTCAGTGCCATGCGAATGCAACATTATGCAATTTTCTTACAAGGGTTTAATTACGAAATAAAATACAAACGTACAGATTTACATGCCAATGCAGATTGTTTAAGTCGTTTACCTTGGCAAACGAATGAATTCGAAAAAGATGTTATAGATGTTTTTCATATAGATGTTTTAGAAACTTTACCAGTGACGGCAAAAAAAATTGAAACATCAATTCAAAAAGATGTTTGTCTCAAAAGAGTTTTTAATGCTTTACAGCTAGGAAAAAGATTAAATAATAAAAAATGTTTCAATGTAGATCAAACTGAATTTGTTTTACATAATGGAGTAATTTTTCGAGGTCATAGAGTAGTTATTCCTGCAAATTTAAGAAATAAAACTTAATAGAAAGAATTGCCTTCTTCATATCTTTATTCAATAAGTACATACATAACAGTCATACTCGTAGATAATGAGAGTAAAGCACAATAAAACGTTTTCTGTGATAATTTCTTGCAAAGATGACGCAGAGCTCATTTTTCGGTGGACGGATAGTAAACATTTATTCTGGTGCCAGTGGCGTTGAATAATACAGTAAAAAACATACATATTAATAAAATAAAAATACAATATTGTGTAAATATAAACATAAAAAACATGTAGTGTATATGATATAAAATATTATAAAAACATTGTAGATGTAAAACATATTAAAAGAGTAGTTAAAGATAATATAGATATGGAGTTTACATCTCATACATTATAGAACGTTAAGAACACAGAAGCACATTATATCTATTTATTTGTAACTAGCTTGTTCAAAAGAGCATCTTTTTCACTAGCAGATGGCTTAGTCATGGCCCCAGTCTTGCATTTTTGTTTCTTGGTTGAAGAAAAACGAATTTGTTTTTTGATAGTTTTATTTGAAGGGCTAGCTTCATTACTACTAGGTTCATTTTTGGCGTTGTTCAATAATAAATGTTTGGTGGAAAATCTACATTTGGATAGTTCCAATGAGCACTTCAGTTGGCCTGCAATGTTTTGTAAGCAGTCTACATCTTCAATATTTTTTATATTACATGCAATGCCATCTAAAAGGTTGCATATCTTCTTTCTTAACGCACTGGGTTGAGTTGTATCGGTTTTTAGTGTAGCTAAATGCATATTTAATTCATTATCTGTATAGCACTCTTGTTTTTTTACATAAGTTTTCTGGTAGCTTTTGATTGCAAACCTTGTGGATGTGTTTACACATGTTTCCTTTAATAAGAAAGTCTATGCATGTACATTGAAATTCATGCACACATGCATTACAGAGTGAACACTTCAAACTGCATTTCTGTTCACAATTACTACTTTTAATTATTAAATATTCATTTACACCTGAATTAACAGACCACTCATTCTCATTTACTTTTTTGTATGTCATTTGCATATCATTAACAGCAACCATATGTCTTTTGTTTGAACAATGCATTTTTGCACCGACTTTTCCTTTGGGTAGTTTTATGATTCGTTCAAATTGTTTGTCTCTAACAAACATCTGTAAAATATAAATCGTTCTATCTAACCTTTTACATATTGTTCCTTTTAAATATATGTATTTTAGTACTTTATGCATTGCTTAAAGATGCATATTGGTATTTACTTCACAACCAATGCGGTAGCACATTGCCCAAACAGTTGGACGTTCTGAATAATATTTAAAAAAATAATTTGCAAATTCCATCAGCTGGTCATCAGCGTATAGAAATGTAAGAAAAGATTCTAGTAACTTCTTAAATTGTTCTTCGTCAACCTCATTCCTAAGAATACAAAGCATTTTGTAAACCTGAAAAATACACATATTTAGTAGGTACATATTATTTCAACTATGTTTATTTCAATTACTTCTTGCTGTTTCTCCTTATTCTTTATTAAATGGAATTTATTTCTCCAACACTTATCGACATGCCAAATACATAAAAGTTTTTTAGTGTTAGTAACATCCATTATTGCACTCCAAGCAGAAAAATACTGGTCAGCATCATCACTCATGAAAATTGAAGCACAAACATTTCCCACTTTGTTCTTAACAAGTTCAATAAAATATTTCAGAATTATATAGTCTTCTCTATTTGAAAATAGAAAAGCCACAGGAATACCTTCTCCAAACTCATCAATGGTTAATATGGTAATAAGTTTAAAATCGTAGGGGTTGGTGCCATGAGTTGCATCCATACAAATAATGCCTCTATCACCAAACTGTTTTAACATATTCTCTTGTGCTGCTGTCATAATTCCAAGTAAGAAATCTTCTTGTTTTACCCTTTCCAAATTACTTTATGTATGCTGTTGCTTATATAATAAAACACAATTATTTTGTATCGATGAACTTGTCATTTCATTCACCCACATTTGTACACTCATTGCATCATTTTCATGTTTTATTTCCTTGTGGTGAATATTAAAGGCTTTGGAAATATTATTAATGTCCTTCTTGGTTGTTAAATGAACTCTTCCAAATTTTCATCAACATTTCTTCTAATTTTATCAAGAATTTCAGAGCTTGGTACACCTATACTAATTCATAATTGTAATTAGAGATAAATATAGTCAACTTATAAATAATAAGTGATTAATAACTAAGTAACTAGCTAATAACTTAACTAGTGATAAATTTTAGAAAGAACTGAAAAATATTAGATAGGTACCTAATACTAGTTGAGAAGCTATTGCTCGCTTTTCACTGTTGGATAAAGGAACATGTGAAATTTCTGTTGTGACCGTAGTGCGTTTTATAAAATGTTATTACACTCACTATGGGGTCATTCCATGCGAAATCGATCACTAAAATCAGTCGATCTCACGGATTTCAATGAAAATCACTTATGAGGTAGTAATCAACTAAAGAATATAACTTTCATTCATCAATTTGCTAAATTACGCAGAACTTCGGAAATATTCAAACTGAAAAAATATTAAAACTGCTTGCACGCCTTTAAAGAAATATAAATATCTCGAAAAGTATTTACCCTAGAATAAATATTTTTTTGTATATTGCTCACTAGAAGACGGGCTTTTTGGACAGCCTAATAATTTTTTGTTATCAAACGTATTTTTATTTTTTTCTAAACGAAATATTCTAAAAATGTAGAAAAATCGGTGTGACATTTTTAAAAATCTAAAAAAAATTTTACAGATTCTTTGAACATTTCTGTATTTAAATGCAAAATGGCAAGCTGGACATTTTAATAGTTTTGGCAGGGCAAATTTTTAAAGATCGCGTTGCAGACAGCCGGCGCACCATAGATCACGGTCAACCGGCACAAACCTTACTCGCTACCTTCTAGTTAGTAATAATACGGTCCATATTACCAGCTTAACTCTTAACCTTAACCTCTCAACTAATGTACATAAGATAAATGTATATTTGCGTGGATATGATTATACCTACTAATTAGTTAATTACTTAAGTATTTAAATCGATTACTTCGGGTGTGTTACATAAAGTACTTTTCTTGCGGCTGTCCAAGACCATAAAATATAACGCAACAGCTTTTTTAATTTAAGTTGTTAGGTCAGTTGGGGTAATTGGTCCATAGATATACAATTATTTTGTTTCAAACTCTTTATCTCATATTTTATCGTGAAGTATAAGTTTAGGACCTTGTTTTATAGTAACTTTAATATATTTCCAAAAGAATATGTAAAAATAAAGCAGCTCTAATGCCAACTATTGCATTTAAAAATATTTTTTTAAAAACATGTCCGGTGGTTCCAGTTACCCAATAGATTGGGGTAAATAGAATCATCGTCTATATTTTATATCCAGATTACTTTATAATATGTTCTGGGTAACTGGGACGCCCTAAGGATATTAATTAAAATGTCTCCAAAAAATTAGGGCTGCAGTAGGAATAGTTCAGAAATTATCGCAGTCGGAAGAGTGTATAGGATAAAGTACTAAAAATTCACGTAATTCTCATAGACGTTTAACGATAGTTTTAGTTTTTATTAAGCATAGTTTCAGTTACCCCATCGCTCCAATTACCGCAGCTGACCTTTAAACATCAGAACCTACAATAGAGATCGGTAATAGTTATTTATGGTACAAGTGAGTTAAGTAAGTTATATGATAATTTTTGTAGTGGATAATATCATTAACTCACCTGTGCCACAAGTTCAAATATTGAATTTGCAATGATCCTATAGCTCAGTCTATAGTTTTTAACGTTAATAAATTTGACACTCTAGCTCGATGACTGGATTTTAATAATATAATACAACGTAAGCTGGTAATTGGTTGCTACCTACAATAGCACCCAGTCTAACCCAGTGAGCATGTATTTTTTAAATTTAGGATCAAAAACAACTCATCTTCTGTAAACAAAAATGGTATCTAAGCTATTGCATTATAATATTTTAGGGTCTTTGATGGCCGCAAGAAAAATGCTTTATGTAACACACCCGAAGAAATCGATTTAAATACATACGTAATTAACTAATCAGGAGGTATAATCATATCCACAAAAATATACATTTATCTTATGTACATTAGTTAACACCGACCGCTGGAAATATAGACGGTATTATTACTAACTAGAAGGTAGCGAATGCGGGTTGCGCCGGTTGACCGTGATCTATGGTGCGCCGGCTGTCTGCAGCGCGGTTTTTGAAAATTTACCCTGCCAAAACTATTAAAACGTCCAGCTTGCCATTTGGCATTTAAATACAGAAATGTTCAAAGAATCTGTACAATTTTTTTCAGATTTTTAAAAATGTGACCACACCGATTTTTCTGCATTTTTAGAATATTTCGTTTAGAAAAAAATAAAAATACGTTTGATAACAAAAAATTATTAGGCTGTCCAAAAAGCCCGTCTTCTAGTGAGCAATATACAAAAAAATATTTATTCTAGGGTAAATACTTTTCGAGATATTTATATTTCTTTAAAGGCGTGCAAGCAGTTTTAATATTTTTTCAGTTTGAATATTTCCGAAGTTCTGCGTAATTTAGCAAATTGATGAATGAAAGTTATGTTCTTTAGTTGATTGCTGCCTCGTAAGTGATTTTCATTGAAATCCGTGAGATCGACCCATTTTAGTGATCGATTTCGCATGGAATGACCCTATGTTAAAGTAATTGATGTATGCAACCCAAAATGTTCAGATGTTAGAATCGAAGTAGGCAATCTAAATAACAATGTCAATAATAAAAAAGTTGTTATAATTTATGGTTTTATAAATTAAAGAAATATCTTAATAAAACTGGGTTTTATTGGTAAAGCACCATAATAATTCTATAGGTTATGGGATCAGCGGCTTTAAAGAAACGAAAAGAGAAGAAATAAAAATAGAAATTAAAGAAAAAAATACACTTGGTTCGGTATTTGTGAGGTTAGAATTAGAAGTTGTAAGCCAGGTATAATTAATTAATTTATAAGGAAATGGCTACAATTATTGAAAAAAGTGGAATTGTACAATTTGATGAGAAAAATTTCAATAATTGGAAATTCCGGGTGTCACCGTTACTTGACCAACAGGATGTAAAAGTGTGTATCGAAACGAAACAAAATCCAGTAACAGAAGAATTCAATAAGAAAGATAAGAAGTGCAAGGCGTTAATAATAAGTTGTTTAGCAGATTCTCATTTAGAATTTGTAAAAGATAAGAAAACTGCATTTGAAATGTGGAAAACTCTTGAAGAACATTTTGAAAGAAAAGAAAAGTGTCGCCAGTCAACTATATTTAAGAAGAAAGCTGCTGTCCCTAAAATTAGCAGAAATCGAATTACTAGAAAATCATTTCATCAAAAATCATTTGATGAAATTGTACAAGAATTAAAATCAACCGGTGCGAACTTAGAAGAAACTGATATGGTATGTCACCTTATTTTAACGTTACCCAAGTCCTATGATAATATAGTAGCAGCCCTTGAGACTTTGGAACCAGATAAGTTAAAGGTTGAATTTGTTAAAGCAAAATTAATGGATCAAGAGTTAAAACAGAAAATAACAGAAGGTGCAGAAGAAAAATCAACAACAGCATTTCTTGGAAAGAATAAGTATAAAAGTGTTGAAAAGTTTAAATATAACTGTTACAAATGTGGTAAAAAGGGGCACAGGAAATCCGAATGCCGATTTAATAAATATGATAACGTTAATAAACAAGTGCATTATAATAACACACAAGAAAATGAAGACGAAAACAAAATAGTCTTTATGATTTCGAAAAATAAAGAAAATGAAGAAAATAAAGATGAACTAAGCTGGATACTTGACTCTGGTGCTACAGACCATTTTAGTTAATTCAACAAAATATTTCAAGAAAATGATAGAATTAAAGTGCCCAATAAATATTAGTGTTGCTAAAACAAATCAAACGTGTGTTGCTACGGCTATCGGAACTGTAGATGTTGTTTTAAGAAATAAAGATATAAATAATGTAGCAGAAATTACTAATATTTTATACTAGCAAATACCCGGCGCGCTTTGCTACGCTTTATTGAAATTACATGTTTTTACTTTTTGTAATTGTCAAATTACAAAATTTGACAATTGACAACATATCTATTCACATCAATCTCAGTACCCATTTTTAACTTCCATATATGGGTTTTTCGCTGTTATTTCGGACCACGATGGCCGACAGAGTCCAATTTGGTCTTATTTTCTATTCTGGGCCAAGACCTTTCCAATGATGCCAATTTCATCCAAATTGGTCCAGTGGTTGCGGAGAGAATCGCATACATACATACAGACAATCTTTCCCTTTTATATAGATAGATGTTCCAGATTTGAGACATAATTTACTATCAGTGCCGAAACTTACTAAAGCAGGTTTACAAGTAAAATTTGTTGGCGTAAAAGCTTCAATAACAAAGAATAATAAAATTATCGCGATTGGTACTAAATCACGAAATCTTTATGAAGTTAAGTTTGAAGTTGTAAGGTAAATCATATAAATACCAAATCAAATGAAGTTGAATTATGGCACAGAAGATTGGGTCACATAGGAATTACAAACTTACAAAAAATGGCTAAGAATAATTTAATTGGAATAGACGTAAAGGAGGTTACAGAAGAAAAGACAAACATCTGTGAAGTGTGTGTCATGAGTAAACAAACAAAAGTACCTCATACAAAGAAAATTAATAAAAGAAGTAATGGACCGTTCAAGTTAGTTCATACCGATGTGTGTGGGCCGATGACTCCTGAAACCTACGATGGAGAGAAATATCGAGTGTTTTTTTTAAATTTGACATCAACGTAGGCTGTGAATAGTCGATTGTGAATTATTGGACAGAGGTTGGATTTGAACGTTTTAACAACGACATTTATTAATACGATCAAGATCCGTTCACAATCAACTACCCACAGCCGCCTTCGACGTCAAATTTAAAAAAACACTCGATATATTTTAACATTCATCGATGATTACACACATATGACAATAACTTATTTGTTGAAAAATAAAAATGAACTTTACGATTGTTTCAAGAAATATGAAGCATGGGTTACAAATCACTTTAATAAAAAAATAAATACCTTACGTTGTGACAATGGAGGTGAATATACATCCAAGGTCTTTAAATCTTTTTGCGATAATAAAGGAATTAGAATTCAGTATACTATTAAATATACATCTGAATTAAATGGGTCGCTGAAAGAATGAATCGAACTATTATTGAAAAGGTTAAAGCTTTACTTATCGATTCACAGTTACCTAAATATTTATGGGGAGAAGCAGCTCTTTGTGCTACCTACCTTATCACTAGAAGTCCAACAATTGCTTTGCAAAGTAAGTTACCAGCAGAACTGTTTTATGCAAAATAAATTAATTTATCAAAATTAAAAGTTTTTGGCTCAATTGTTTACACCTTCAAACCTAAAGCATTGAGAACTAAACTTGAGGCAAACAGTGATATATTTATTATGGCCGGATGCAATGAAAATGGTTATCGCTTATGGAATCCTAGAAAACAGAAAGTGGAAATAAGTGACAGTGTTACCTTTGATGAATTAAAGAACTTCAAAAGTTATAATTCAAAAGTAATTACTGTCAACCGCAGGATTATTCCGAAGAAAAGTTAGATACTATTAATCAAGTTCCTAAAGAAGTACATGAAGAAGAAAATTTAGAGGAAGAAAATATTGAATTAAGGAGAAGTAAAAGAAATAGAAAGACACCAAAATACTTAGAAGACTATACCCTAGAAAGTGATGAATGTGTTCATCTAGCATTGAACTCTGAAAGTTTAGAAGATGTACCGAAAGACTATAATGACATATTTAAACGTAACGATTCTGAAAAATGGCTTAAAGCAATCGAAGAAGAAATAGCTTCCTTAAACAAGAATAAAACTTGGTCAATTGTTAAGAAACCTGAAGATGAGAAAATTATAGATTTCAAATGGGTATTCAAGATAAAAAAGGACAAAAATGGAAATGTGCAAGAATATAAGGCAAGGTTGGTTGCGAAAGGTTTTATGCAAGATAAAAATTTTAGAATAGCTGATCTCTATGCTCCAGTAGCACGGTTATCAACATTTAGAATTTTAATTAAAATAATTAATGAGGAAAATCTTTATGCTGATCAAATGGACGTTAAATCAGCCTTTTTACATGGAACCTTAAAAGAAAACATTTATATGAACCTTCCTGATGGTTATGCAGTCAATAACAACAATGAGGTATGTAAACTTAATAAAGCGCTGTATGGATTAAAACAATCACCTAATTGTTGGAATACAAAATTTGACAATTTTGCTATCAAAAATGGTTTTACAGCATCTGATTATGATCCTTGTTTGTATTTAAAGAAAGCTCCAGATTTTAAAATTTATATATTATTATATGTTGATGATCTAATTATTTCAAGTGATTCAATTGAGCAGATTAATTTACTAAAACAAGAATTGTGCCAAGAATTTGAAATGAAAGATTTAGGAAAATTAACATTTTCTGGGTATAGAAGTAAAACGAGAGAAGAATACAATAAGTTTAAATCAAATGGCATATTTACAACAAATACTTCTTTAATGATAATACTGGATGTACAACTAGAATCTATCTTATTAGAACCTTGTGATTTACAATTTTTTTTCTTTTAGCATCATCAACACTGCATTTTCTTCCACTTCTATTACAATAAAACACTGATATTCTCTTTGAACTTATATTCATGCTACCATACTGCTTAACCCAACAGCATTTACTTTTAGTTTCTTCAGATTCTTTCCATCTAAAAAAGCCTAGAACAAATTGACTAAACAAGTACTATTTAAATTCTTCTCAATTACCTTCATAATTATCAAACTGCATTTCTTTTACTTCATTGGTTTTATTATGTATGTGTTCAAGATGATGACGTAAGTCTTTTAATTTAGAACATTTATAACTACATAATATTTCCAAGCACTTAATAATTCCATTATCTTTCTGCTTAGTTTCTATGCCATGAAAATCCTTTAGATGTCTATTAAGATTACTCTTTTTAGATGAGAATTTTTTCTCACACACATCAAAAATATAGTATATTATGGGACAAGTGTTTGAAATAAAATTTCAACGTTGAGAGTGGTTTTTTCAACGATCGACAGCGAGTTGAAAAAAGTAACTCGAGACATTGAAATTTTATCAGCCACGCGTTCCATATACTATTTTTTCTTCGAATTTTTAGTAAATTAATGCACTTTAGAAAAAATATTACATATAAGAGACAAAACATGACATTAAAGTGACATTTCTCTTGTCAGCAATTGAATGTCGAACAGTTTGAAATCCAAAATCGCGGTAGTCCGATAATTTCAACCTCTAGAGGTTGAAATGTGATTTTAACCATTGTTATCGATTGCAAAATGAGTGATTTCAATGTCATGAGTAGAAAAAATATATTATTCATTTTTGTTTGATCAAATACACGTATAAGTAGATATGTAATACTATACTATACTTTTGGACGCGAAATTCGATACAAATTCACAGAACAAAACTTACAGATATAAAATTTTTAAAAACATGACACATTTGACAGAATTGACATTTGACAGCTTGAAACTATTGCTAGTGCTCCGATTGGACGGAGCATTTCTGCAATTATCCGCTCGTCTTTTACATGGATTTTTGCCATATTTGGATAACAAAAAAGAGAAACTCAAATACTGTTTGAGAGGGATACCATTAATAAATTAGTTGTATCACAGTTAAAATATTAGCTTTAAATGTTGTTGTTTTGTTTATATAACTAATAAATCTTCGCCATTTTAGACCATCATTTTATAATGTGTTAATGTTTTCGTGGTTTTATTCAGTAGTAGTAGTTAATATTACTCAATAACAGAAGATAATTCGAATGCCTAAAAATATTATTTGTTAATAAGTTAATACGCAGTCTTATTGATTTGTTTTAATTAAAAGACAGATTGTTTTTATTTCAAATCTATTATTGTGTAAAAAATATAATTAAATGAGTACGTAGGTTACATCAAGCCGCTGTACGTATACTCATGTGCATATATACGAAGTACGTTACTATAGTTACTATAGTTACTAAAATACTTAATTTCAGCTTATTTTCATTGGTGATAAGTTTACAAATTATATTAAGAACCAATCAAGTTCTACAAATACAGCTCTGACATTTAATTGACGTTTCATTATTGCCCGTCGGATCATAAAGAGGCCCTTGGGGCATAAAGAGACAGTTATGTTTAGATAAATCTAGCAATAATAGTCTAATTATAATGCATCTGTGCATAAAATATTTTATGCACAGATGCATTATAATTAGACTATTATTGCAAGACTCATCTAAACATAAACGTCTTTTTATGGCCCAAGGGCCTCTTTATGGTCAGACGGGCAATAACGAAAAGTCAATTAAATGTCAGAAGTTTTTTTGTAGAACTTGATTGGTTCTTAATATAATTTTTAAACTTATCACCAATGAAAATAAACTGAAATTAAATATTTTGGAATAGTAACTATAGTAACGAACTTCGTATAATCACATAAGTATACGCACAGCTGCTTGATGTACCTACGTACTCATTTAATTATATTTTTACACAATAATAGATTTGACATTAAAAACTTAATCTGTGCATAACATAGTGTATGTATAGCGGGCATAACTTGCTTTTAGGGCCTTACAGCCTTTTCCTAGCCCTCGGCTGACGCCTCGGGCTAGAAATAACGCTTCTGGCCATAAAAGCTTCATTATTCCCTTAACACATAAATAACTATTATACACAGATGCATTATAATTAGACTATTATTGCAAGACTCATCTAAACATAAACGTTTTTTTATGGCCCAAGGGCCTCTTTATGGTCAGACGGGCAATAAAGAAACGTCAATTAAATGTCAGAGTGTTTTTTGTGGAACTTGATTGGTTCTTAATATAATTTGTAAAATTCTCACCATTGAAAATAAGCTAAAATATTTTGAAATAGTAACTATAGTAACGTACTTCGTATAAGCATATAAGTATACGCACAGTGACTTGATGTACCTACGTACTCATTTAATTATATTTTTACACAATAATAGATTTGACATAAAAACTTAATCTGTGCATAAAATAGGGTATGTATATCGGGCATAACTTGCTTTTATGGCCCTACAACCTTTTTCTAGCCCTCGACTAACGCTTCTGGCCATAAAAGCTTCATTATGCCCTTAATATATAAATAACTATTAGGCCTCTCCCCCTAGATATCTTTAAAATGCCAAAAACATGAGCTATCACAATTTCAGCCCATTTGCTCAATATTAATCCGTGCCACTTAAGTTAAAAGTATTTAACATGGTTTGGTGTATTTCTAGACACTTTGTAGTGTATAACTTTTTTATCTTCCTATGTTTAACTTGAAGATTTGAATACTTATGTTGTTGAAACTGCCATTGCCAACTAAAAATCTAGATGTTTACTCCAGGCCTTAGGCAGAATCTGTGACATCACGGTAAAGGGGTATACACATTTAGGAGTTATTATTTAAAATTTCAAACTTTTTAACAAATACGATATTTTATCATTCTTATCTGCGTTTGTAAAAGAGTAAGAAAGTACAGTGGACCCATGAAGGTTAGCTGGTACCACAAAACAACATATGGTGGGCCTATTAATTAAATAGTTATCTGCATAACTCATTAAATGCAGGATCAACGTGGTAAGTATTTTTAGAAAAACTATTTGTAGACAACAAAAAAACATAATTTAATTCAAAATATACAAACAACAGTTGTATAGATAACAATTTAAAAAACTATTCAATACATTTTTAAATTGCTGTGCATAAATAACTTATTCTAACCTAATCTAATCTCCGTTTACCCAACAGATATAGTAATGAAAAACCAGAGACATTCAGATGCAACTTGAAACTTGAATATCCATTGGTTGAAATAAATGGGGCGGTACTCTATAAAAGTCTCATTTACACATACAAACACAAACGGCAAACGCCAGCTTGTTACGCATGCGTTTACGTCAGTTGTTTTAAAAGTTCCGTCAATTTTTCCAACTATGTTACATATTAGGTACATTACAAGTCTTTATTAAGACTCGCACCATTCAATACACGAACGGTTGTCAATAAGTAAGTTATAATTATATGAAAAGTTAATAATAATAATGAGTTGGCTAATTTGTAGAATTTTCCTTACTGCAAAATTGTTAATTAAAATGGATGATGAAAACGTCAACAATATTCAGTTGTCACCACCAAAAAATACGCCAAAAAAGCACTTTTCTGTAGAGGTGAAACAAATAATTATGAACGCTTTTAAAGTGTGTGAAGAGCAGCATCCTCAATGGAAAAAACACGAAAAAGAGGAAAATGTTGCTAGATTGATAGGTCATGTTTTAATTTACCTTCCAATCCCACTGCTTATTTACTATAATTTTATGAATTGGTCTGGCCAGTGTTTACAACATACTTCGTGAGCACAAGCAACATCCTGATTATTTTGCTGCTCCTAAGGCGTGTCATAGACCAAGAGCTATTTTGGACAATGTTTCCGAAGAAGACAAAAATGGCAAAAAAAGTGTGGGCTGACATGTCCATAACAAATCCACGAGATGCATTTTTAAGAGGGTTATCGACTGACTTGAGAAATCCATCGGGGAAAGGAAAGCGGCTCATCATCCTTCATATAGGATCTGATGACGGTTTTGTAGATAATGGATTACTGTTATTGAAATCCAAGAAAACAAATGACTACCATGAAGAAATGAACGCAGATACATTTGAACAATGGTTTAAAAATATTTTGCCCAGTCTTGAAGAAGGTTGCGTTATCGTCTTGGATAACGTAAGTTATCACATAAGAAAAATTGAAAAAATTCCGTCTAGCAACAAAGAAAGCTGACATACATAACTGGCTGCAGAAAAAACTATCCCCTACGAAGACAGTATGTGAGAGCTGAATTGTTATCTTAAGTAAAACAGCATGTACCTAAACACAGTGAGTGCTAACGTAATCGACGAATTAACACAGGAAAGCAACAGAACTGTTCTGAGATTGCCACCTTACCATGCGACGTATATATAGTATGTTTGTATGTAATTTCTTTGTTTTATTGTAAAAAATATTTATTATATATTATAATATATGTAAACACATAGCACTCGCGAACTTTTCATGGCTTTTTTATTAAATTAATAAAATGCAATTTTTTAAAATGTATGGTTATTATTTATACTAGTATAAATTTCTCTAAGTGACATCATTTATAACGAATTAACAATTCATATACAAAAATGTTCTATTGTAAATTTAACTTTCACATAAAACCAATCAGAACAATCTGTGCTGCCTTGATTTTTTTTTAACTATATCTGTTCAGTGTCCGGAGTATAATTTGCCACTAATAATTATAAAGTTTATATTTTTGTAAATGTAGTTACTTTTCTTCTTTTTCCACCATGTTTGTCTTCTTTGAAAGTATTGGCAATGCCATCTAGATGTTTTATTTAGATGGGAATGCCTCTAGCACAGCATATAACAATCAGTAGATTTACTTGCATGCTACACCATTCATTTTATTAATCCACCTTCGAATATCACGCCCATAAACGAAGTAGTGGACCGACGTTTATCGGCCGGCATCGTCGGTAAATAAAACGCAGAGCCGCATTCAATAAAATGTCTCGAACAAATATGTAAACAAAATCTCTTGTTATATAATAGTATAGTAAAATATGAAGTAGAATTATGTGTAGTGAACCATTTGATTGAAGTTGTTTTACTTATAGAATCTAATAAATAAAACGATAATCAATTTAGATATTTAAAACATTTATTAAACTAAGTTAGAAGAGTTGTTTCTTGTTACGTCGTTAATTACCAACTAAAGTTACATTATTCTTTCAAGCCATTAACCATATTCTTGCGCTGCAATAGTAATTTCATTTTATTTAGAAATAATTACGAACAAATGCATAGCTGTATACAATTTGAATACCTGTTCAACAAACAAATGGAGAATCTAGGTCACCGAAATCACATACGTACAAAATAGGGGAGAAGAAAACAATTTGCACTATAATAATAATAATTAATAATAATAAAATTTATTTTCATTCATATTAAATATTAAATAATAATATTAAAAGACACAATGACAAACGAAATGCTAAAAAGTACAATCCTAATGCACGCTTTGACTTTTTTTAACAGTTGAGAGTAACAAAAGACGCTGTAGTTCACACTTGTTGATAAGGCATTGATCTAGATTCTTTATTGTTGAACTCTTTTAATAATAAATCAGCATAAAAAATTTTATTATGTAGGATTTCGTAATCGCTTATTTGTTATTACGTGTTAGTAATTCAATTTTAAGCAATTGGTAAATATACAAAAGTGAATTCTTAAATACGGCATTGTTTTTACGAGCGTATTTATTAAAAAATAATAGTATGTAGGAAAAAATAACCTGAAATCGGAAACGTGAAAAAACTAATTGTAGTTCTTTCCGAGGTATTTTTACAGCCTTTGGCGGCACAACGACTAACACTATGCATTGTTTACTGACACTAATACTGCACGCCGGCTCTGGTAATTTCGATACGTTCTGTTGCGTGTTTGAAACAGAACTGCTGTCTGCATACTGCCGACTCGCGCCCGCATGTAGTGTGGTGGATAGAAATTATTTGCGACAGTCACATTACTCTATGTTATATATATACTGTGCCTCTAGTGTTACACCATGACATGATGCATAATATACCAGTATACGTAATAAGTATGTATTGGTTTTACTTACTTAATCCTTATGCCTTTCTTACTTGCGGTGTATTGTTTTATATATTTTAAATCTCGTGGAGTTTAAGTGAGCTTTTACGAGTAGAACGTTTTAAATATTTTTTATTACCTCAAATTATAATGCCGCGGCGCCTTGCGGACCCTGACGCCGTTGTTCGACGCACGACTTTGCCCATATGAACGGTGCAGTGCTGATTACAACGTATTTTTAATGAATCTGTACAAACCTCAATAAATTAATAATATTATATATAGAAAATTTGCATTAAGTATAACCTAAAGAATTACGGACCTAGCTCTGATTTTAAATTATATTCGTTGTAGAATTCTGAAAGGAATATCGTCAGTGGGCGCCATTTAACGTACGAATATCAATGTCAGTAGATAAGATTAGGTTACACTATCTCGTATAGGTCATCACAGTCTCTACCATGTTTGGGCCCATGCCAATTGTACATAATAGAGACGGCCCTGGTTATAATATTACCCTAGTTAAAATAGTATATTCTGTAACAAGGTTAGAATGGATATTTCAGATGCGAATGAAAGCATCGAATTTATATTCTAACCGAGTAGCAGGCTGTACTTTCTCCACGACCACAAGACAAAATATATAAAACGCTTTAAATTTTTGATGTCTTGAAATATCTACATCATGTTTTATATTTATTTTTGCTTTCAGCATCGAATATATTTTCCACAAAGCTGGCGATTTCCATTTTTTTGATAAATCGCCAAGAAATGTCAACAAAATGTTTAAACAAATCAATTGTTTCGATAAGGTAAGGTGGGGTAAGTGCAATATCAGGAAACGTGCAATCACGGAATGTTATTTAATATAAAATGAAGTTAGACTGGATCTTTCTGGTTGATTTGAGACATCTTGGTGTCCTCTAGAATGTAACAGGGCCGTGTAAGCTTTGCTCGCTGTATTACCGAGAAAGGGTTTGATAATCGTGAAAAAGTTATTTTCATGTGTTAGAGAACCTAACACAGTTGCCCCGTAACTTTACATGCATGTTAAAATGAGTCTTGTAGACTGTGATTGCACTTTCCCACTTTGGAAGGGAAAATGCAATCTGCTGCAGACTTAAATAATAATAATAATAAAAGTACACTTTTTCTGCTTTGTCAACGAAATAGGACCAAAATCCGTTCAAGCACTTTATAAAGTACCGCTCCGACCAACAGATTACTTCTTAAAGTGAAAGCTATACATATTATAACCTGTTGAAGTTAAACTATTCAAAAACCTGGTCGCACTTCCCCCACCTTACCTTAAACGTTTTATAATATTTCTGATGTACATAGTTTGATTTCTGCGGTTGTTTTCAGCTTAATTCTTTCATTTTTATATCAATTTAAACTTTCTTTTATTTTGTAGGTTTCGATTTGTAAAATATTAATAAATTAGTCGGCTACGTAACATCTTGGACGATTATATAGTTCAACTAAAAAATAGGGTTGTATACAAGTAAACCTTTACGTCACCAAGTTTCGGGCTACATCTAATACCAAATGAAAGCGAAAACTATTATGAAGCTTAAAATATCATTGTCGGTCAGCTTGTAACCTG